>JAWNMK010000620.1:1522500-3922500 GCA_035044105.1 Drosophila nr. perissopoda 5 BK-2023a | reverse complement strand
CCAAATGTGTCTTAGTACATCTTTGATGACATATTCTTTTTATGTCAGCCAAAGTAGCTTGGCAACACTTCTTTACTACTCATTAATAAGCTTGAAAGGTTTTCTAAGAACTGTTCAACGATTCCCTTTGAGATACACGTGGTTAATTGAATATGTTGCGGGCCGCCCCAGAATTTTTGATGAATTTTCCACTAAAAGCGCTGAATTTCACATAATTATAGACAACAACTAAGTAATCAACCATCGGCAGAGCTCAAGTAAATTACACGATGAATATCGACGTGCATTCGATGAATATTGTGAATTGTGAGATATTATTATATATGTATATATATTCCGGAGAACTACAACAAGACGCAGAACAAATAATGTGGATATAAATATTAATAATTCTTTGGATTTTTTTTACATTTGTTAAAAAAAAAAAAGTTTGTCATTAAATACTCTGCTTGTATGCATTTGTATCTATATCTATTTATATATAGATATATATATTTATATATATATGTGTATGTGTGTGTGTGTGTGTGAGTGTGTGCTAAAGGGGGCGTATGTTTTCGGTATGTTAGCTTTTCGCTTTTAAGTAGTTCTTTTTAAATTCATATTAATACACAATCACTTTAATCTGATTGATATTTTTTTTTTGATATTTGAAAATAAAAATTATTGTTTTAGTTATTTCAAAAGTGTCAAACATAAAAAACACCTATCTGCTCTTAATTTAAATTTACTTAGTTTATTTATAGTTTTAGGAAGAGTTTTTTTTTTCAATATATCTCGAATCTATATAACTTTTCGCCCTGTCGCACTTTCTTTATTTATTTGGATATTAGAATCCACTTTTGGATCCTTGTACAGACTTGATTATATGTATAACGAACCAGTACACATGTCTCTTGAGCTGCTCTCTCTTCTACTGAACCCCACATTCCCTTATATAACAATTTATGATGTCGTTGACAGTTTGTTGCTGTTGCTGCAGTGCCACAAAATATGTTGTACATAAAATATACAAATTCATTAAAAACAACCAAACACAACAACCACAAAACAGAGTTAAGTTTATTTGTTTAAAGCACCAACTACAACAATAACAACTGTGGCAAATTAAAATTGTGTTGCGGGGCGTTAAACTCAATACATAACACGAACAACAACAAGAACAACAACATGAACAACAACAAGAACAACAACAAGAACAACATAACATCAAAACTGGCCAACCAATTGTTGACATGCCTGCAGTTGTGACCAAAAAACAACAGCAAAATAATTAAAATTAAAATAAAATTTGTTAAACGCAAATAAAAAAAATGAAAAAAATCATAAATAAATTATTAAAACTGCACAACAATAAAAACAAAATGGCAAAAATGAGTCAAGAAATGAACAAAAAAAAAATAATAAAAATACTTGACGCTTTTAAGCAAATAAATGTTTTTCAATTTGTTGCATGCTGGGCGTGGCAGGTTGCAACTGTGACTGTGGAAAGCCGGAAATGCGCCATTGTTAACGGCTCGTCGCCTGCGTCCTGCATGCTGCATGCTGCATGCTGCATGCCCCACGCTACTGCTGAGTTGTCGCATAAGCGCGCTTAATATTTTACGTGGCCACAGCAATAAAAACTCTATTATTATAAATATTTAACAATTGTGACAATTGTTGTTGGTATGCGACACGCTTAACGCTCATTGTTCTTGTTATCCTGCGCGACTGCCAACAGCCGTTATTCCGGCCAGGCCCTGCCCGAATCCAGGCTCGTACTTGTGCGCAACGTGCAACGCGCAACGAGCAACGCATGCACAGCAGCTGCAATTTTCACGCTGCACGCTCAATGCGTTTTAAGCAAGTTAATGTGACACTTTGCCACAGTTGCACACATCCACATACACACACACACACACACATTTAAACTTGTGTGTGTATGTGTTACTTAATACTCGATTGAATTTTCAACAAACAATTGGGATGCACCGAGGTGCAACAAACTATAATTTCGGTATGTGATTTAGTTCCGGGTCCGAGCGAGCCACACGCTTACCGAAAAGTCACGAATGCAACTCACGATTTCGTGTCACGATATCTCTCGGGATGTCACGGTGGGTCAGTAGCATTGACAATTATATCTGCCACGGGCAGAATTAAGTAAGACTCGACTGAGTTCATATATGTACAAGCATATGCAATAATTATACTGTATTCATACGAGCAACATTTTGAAATGTCTTTAACTGTGGCAATAAATAGGCAACAGCTTAAGCTTATAAGCCTGAACAACTCGAAACAAAAAAAATTCCAATCTATATTTCCTTGAACTTATTTAATATTTTCATCGCAACGATATGGATAAGATTATTTTGTACTTGATATGTATGTTTGCCGCTCAATATGTGACAATTTGTCGAGCTCGAGAATAGCCTAATCTTAACAATCCACTTTCAAACACCACGGCTGAAACAAAATATTCTTCAAGTTTGTTTGGCCCAGAAAGAAACAGATATCAACGAATTGAATCGTCTAAATGCGCATGAAATTATATTTACTTGAGTAATGATGATGATACACATTACATTTAAGTATACAAAAAGACACTCAGAAAAATATGCAGTGTCATATTTTGAAAATGGAGTTAATGCAACAACATTTTCTTGTTCCTTTTATTAATTAAAGGGAAAATTTCATAAAATTATCAACGCTCTATCCAAATCGACAACTCTATTAATATGATTTCATTTCAGATATTTATAATTCATTTTGAAACAATGAAATTTAAGCCAATATTCTGGAAAACATTCCCTGTAATATGAAAACCAAATAGAACAGAAGTCATGAACTGAAATTCGTTATTTATCTATTTATGTGTGTCGTTCTTTGTCTGTTTGAGCTAAGTTGTAGTTTTTGGCAATTGTTTTTCTGAGTGTCGTCAATTAAAAGCATTTTAGATGAAAGCTTTTGGGGGCCTAATCATAGGGTACCAGGCTTACCTTTGGCCAGTAGCTGCGAAACAATTAAATACGGCCGAGACACAACTCTCTTTTTCGTTATCGTTTTAATTTTCATTTGTGTGGGCGTAGTAGACTCACCCCCACACACACACCCCCAGACCCGACGGTATCATCGTAAAGTATTACTTCGCCGGGGTGGGTTGCCTAACTAGGCTCTCTACGTCACACGCTGCTCAGTGTCGCATAATCTCAGATCCTTCTGTATGTATATGATGAGCTGGCGGACATCTCTCCAGTGTGACGGAGACTTCATAATGTGTTGTATCAAGCTTTCCGGTGGGGGCACTGAGGTAATGACTCCCCTATATCTCGACCAATGATAGAGCACATGTTCCGGATCCTCGATGGCGTTCAGATAGGTCGGGCACTGCGGGGTGTCCTCATGCCTGAGCCTGTGCAGATAGCTCCAGTAATCGCCGCGACCTGAAAGAAATTGGGTTAGATGGTAATCCAACTCAGCTGTAATTGTCCCGATTCATTCCTCTAAGTTAGAAATTAGTCGATGTGTCCACCTTCCTTTCCTCGCCGCGCTCCATCTATCCTGTCAAGAATCCATCATCGCTGCTTTCGCTGTGCTTCGGATGGCCTCCATAGCGTCCACCGCCACTGTCCTCCTAGTGCGAATCTCATTCATCTCATTCTCTAGTAGGTTAACTGGCACCATTCCCGCCAGGACCACGAACCAGAAAGCATGCTTGGAGATTTGCCAAGTTTTAAGCGGACAGAGGCGGTAGAAGCATTACCCTAGCAGTCATTTCGGCAAGATCACTCCGCTTGCTGAGATGCTAAAATATTGCTGCCGTCAGCCTAAATTTCGTTCTGTTTTGCCGCTAAGCGGATGCTCAACGGTTATCCGGGGGTTACCTGGCCTACAGCCGGAGGTCACGAGATGCTTGCACTACTCAGGACAAGAATCGACTTGGTCATTGACGATCAAGAAATTTTCGCCTACAAGAGATACTTATCCAGGTAGTGTCATCCCCGTGCCATATCAGTCGCCTCATTCGACAAGCTATTATTCGCTGGGGGGGTGTTTTTATGCCCGCCAGCCACACAGTGTTGTTTGCGTGTGTGTGTGTATGTGAGTGCGTGTTTTGGCATTGTATAAAATGCGATGTGAAGCCCCAAAATTGAATTTAATGTACGTGCATTAATTGCAGCGAGTACAAGCCAGTTGCCAATTGTGCATTGCCTCTCTCTGGGCCCTCACTCTACCCGCCACCCTCCACCCGCCACGTAGGCCTAAAGCAGCAGCTGGCGTGTGTCCATCGTGTGTGCAACGCCATGCAATATGCAATATGCAAAATGATGGCTGATTATTTTTGTGCAGCTCATCAGCGTCCATTGCAATTTGGCAATTGGCCGGCCAAAACAAAAGCTTACTGAAATTCAGTTGAGCTCTGGCCTGGATGATGATCATGATGATGAAGATGATGATGCTGTTGTTAGTTGCTGCTGGCTGCTTGCTGCTTGTTTCCTGTTGCTGATGCTGATAATGATGATGATTAATATACGTGGTGACAGGATGGCTGGCCCCAACATGAAAACCGGAACGCATCAAATTGAAAACCCCATAAAACACTCAATTTATTTAAATTGCATGTGATTGACAATGGAAAGACGCCCTGCCAGCACCTCCTGCAACTCCTGCTCCTCTCTCTGCCCTCACACTGAGCACTGTTCTGTTGTTCGCTCGCATTGTAACAATAACAAATTTTATATTTTTCTTGTGAACTCTTTTCTCGTACTTTTATTTTGTGCCTATTGGCGGTTGTCGACAGGAAGGGGAAGGTGGGGGGGGAGGGTGTCTTATTAGCCAAGCAGGACACGTAACGCGTGGCAAGGCAAAAGGCGACAACAATAAAAAATTGAATATGAATGAGAGAGCATCAAAGCTAAAGATCAACGCAAAGCTCACATCACGAACTTAACAATGCTCTTTAAAGCCAAGACAAGTCCAATGTGAAGATAAAGATTTGGCTTAAGAATCGGCCAAAATATGCTTACGTGAACTTATGTTTGAAATGTGAAAGGAATGTGGAAATTATTAAAGTTTAAGTTAGTTAAAACTGTGAATTGTTGATACTTATGCTTATCAGTTATTTGTAGAAAGTTAATTGCATTTTCAATATGAAGTGAATGGAGTACTAATAAAGCACTCACACATACAGCGACATATACTTCAAACACTTTTCAAATCACCTTCTCAGCTATTTCCAAAGTTGATATCGTAGTCAATGTGCTTGTTTTGCATAGGAGTCGACGCTGTTAGTAAAGAGGGTACAGGGCACTGACAAGGGCAAGGGCAAGGGCAAGGGCAGGCGATGCGGAGAAGGGGGCGGTTGGGGGGTCGTGTCTGCGACAGCATCATCCGCCCAGTGCCCGTGCTCGTGCCCGTGCCAGTGACGCGCTCGCATTTGTCATAAACATAACTCAGCAATTGCCCACGCCCCAATGCGCCCACGTACGCCCATCAATTGTCGTTTTTATCAGCGTTTCATGTCGCGTTCGTAATTTTTTGGCTTCTGAGCGGAGCGAAGCACTGGTGTACGGAGGGGCAGGGGGAGGGAGTGGCACATTCGACATTCAGTATTACGTATTTCGTATTATTGACGCGAGCTTCTCCCGCAGCCAGCGCTGCTTAGTCAGCGTATCTTCTGCGTCGCTGTTGCCGTTGGCAGCGCCGCATTAAAATTTTAAAATGCTTGCGCATTTTTTTTTTCATATTTCTTCTTGTTTTTCGGTGTGTTCAGCTCTTGTTTTGTTTTATCCTTGTGCTTTAACCACTGCTATGTCGCTCTCTTTCTCTCTTTCTCTCTCTCTGCCTCGCCGCTTGTTACGTATCACGCCTTCGTATTATTGTTGTTGCTGACGTTGTTGTTGGCGCAACAATTGCCAGCTGAAGAGCCGGTATAAGCATTGCAAACACACACACACACACATACACACACATTCCCAAAACAGCACAGAGAATAGGGCACAACTTAAAGCTTTAAAAATATTTACTGTACAATCGGGAGCTTCCTTTGGTAATTAAAGCTCTACAACTGCTTTGTTGCTGCTTCTCTTGAGATGGTTGAAAAGCTTCAAGTTAAATGCCAAATGCTCAGCGCTGTTGCTTGTTTGTATTCTGAGTGAGTGTGCGTGCGTATGTGTGTGTGTGTGTGTGTGTGTCTGTAGGGGATGAGGGCGCAAAAGTGAAAGTCAAACGAATCTAACTTCAAAGCTTGGCAATTGCTGTTGTTGTTTTATTTGGAGCATTTATAAAGCCAAGGCAAGGGATCAGACAGCAAAATACAAACATGGCTGAATACATGTATGCATATACATATGTATGTATGTATGTGGTATGTGTACACAAAGTATTTGGCAGCAAATGTCAAAAATAGACACTGATTATCTAATCACGTTGTTATGTTTTTGTTTTAATTTGTGTATATTATATATATTTACTATTATTTGATCATATTTAATCATTGTTAATCCGGCCAATTGACATGTCAGCATCCGCAATGTGCATATGCATACTATAGCCATATTCATTTAAGTGCCATTTTTTTTAAACCAATTTTAAGCACAAATCTAAACACAGATATATCATTTAATGATTTGTTTTGCGAGTGTTTTTAAATGAAAAATACATGCCTAACAAGCATTTTATGTGCATAAAATGTACATAAATATATGTATATATAATAAATATATCACCCATAATGTGTTGCCACAAATTAAAATGCAGAATTATAGTATCCCGCAGCCGAAGGCTACCAGCGAACCAATAATCTCAGTTGTATCTTTTACCTTTGCCAAACGAATGTCAAAAGAATTTTTGCATACGGATAAAACGAGTATTAATTGCTGTTGCACGGCAAGTGCATCTGCTGCACGTGGCAAGTGCTGTTCCACTGGCTATTTCTGGTTGGTTGGGTTGGTTTTCCTCTTTCAATTGAGTGCATTCATAACTTTTCATTTACATTGTTTTATTGCTTGTTCTTGGGCTTTTTTGGCGAAAACTGTCAACTGCAACAATTGAGTGAGCATGAAAATTTCATTGCCTGCTTTTAGGCCGAGGCGAATAATGCACACATACACATACACACACAGAGAGAGAAAGATTTGCCACAATATTTTTAGCAATGCCAAACACACACAAGCGCACACACACACACACACGCACGCAAGTAGCACAACCCTCAAAGGGTTGATAAAAGCCAGCCAACAACCAAACACACACAAACAAGCAAACAAACAAGCAAACAGTGAAGAGCTAACCGGAGCCACATTGCCCCATTGCATGTTCCGGGCGCATCCAACGGAGGCGCATAAATTTGTCGAGCAATCCAAAAAGCATGTGCCTGGCTACTTTTGTTGCCCCAGACAGACTGAGAGCGATAGAAAGAGAGAACGAGAGAGACAAAGAAAGAGAGAGAAAGAGAGAGATGGAAAAGCGAGAGCATGTTGCTGTATTTGTCAGATCGTGAAACAATCATAACTTCCTCTGCCGCTTGGTTACTTTTTTTTGGCAGCAGCAGCAGTTCCTGCCTCTCAGCCTCCATCTCCTTGTCCTCTGCTCCTACCCTAAAACACGCATCTAACACGCCGAGCAACGTATTGCGTGCTGCATACATTTGTTTGGACACGCCTCCCCCTTCCCGTCATCCGTCCCAAGTTCCCCACTCCGACAGTACGTCCAGCTGCAGTTTTGTGAAAAATTCATTGAATCAAGCGAGCAGAATAGAAAGCCTACATGGCAACAACAACAACAACAATAAAAATAGCATCAACAGAAGCAGCTTCGACATCAGCAACAGCATGATAATAGAGATATTGGTTTACAGCACGCTTAAAGAACAATTCCCCCTCCCTAAAATCCTACACTCTGAACTAAAATTCCCCAGAAATCTAGTTTCTAACTCAATAAACAGCAAGTTGTGTGCTTCAGTTTTTCGAAATATTGGCAAGGATGTTTTCAAATCAGAGATTTTGCGTTTCTACTTTTTAGAAATATATTTCTTAAAAACAAAAAATGTAAGTGCAAAATTTCTAATTTTATAAATTAAAAAAATTGTTTTCTGGATATTTAGAAATAATTTGTAGAGACCAGAAAAGCTTTCTAGGTTTCAGCCTAAATTTGAATTATTTTTTGCGATTTATTTTTCCCTGAGTGTACTGTTGGCATCTGGTCGCTTGGTATATGGTCAGAACGTGGCTTGTGCATTACTTTGGCCGCTGAAATATTGCGTATACGCAACTCATTTGCGTGCCCCAAACGGAATACTCTGGGCGACAACGCACGACAGCGGCAACAAAACTAACGGCACTAGCACGCCGCTGCCTTATCAGCAAGCAACGGTGGAAGGGAGTGGGCGGGGTATATGGGCATGTTTGTGGCACGAGTGCAGAGGGGATTGCTAGTACCACAAACAACTTTGATTTCCTTGCTAGGGTCTCAATTATTAATGAGCCACAGATACATAAAATTACTTTCGCCTGCGCTCTGGACATAACTTCGCATGCCCACTGGATATGAGTGTGAGAGTGTATTTATGTGTGTGTGTGTCTGTGTGGATGTGGGTGTGTGCAGCAAAAACAAAGCCAGCAGCAGAACACATATTACAGATGTAAAAGTGGCTTTGACACGCAACTGTACAAATAAAATATTGTCGAAATTCTTAAAAGAACGCAATTGATTTCCTTTGTTACCATCAAAGCTTAGATAAGACTTTATTAAAGCAATCAAGTCATGTATTTAAAGATTTTCATGTGTATCTATGTGCTACGAATATTGAGCAAATGTCTGTTGAAGACAAAATTGGGTTAGTGTTTGATTTAGGATCCCGATTATTTTGATATCTTGCAATTTAAAAAAAAAAGATAAAATGTAAGTACAACATTCAAGAATTAATCTAAATAAACAAGAATGAATGCTGTATTGTATTGTATATATATATATATATATATATTTTAATTCACAAGCCAAAAATGAATCAATATTCCCAAAAAAAAAATAAAGCAAACTTGATCTGCACGTAGGACACGACAACCTAGTAACTGAGACCCGTTCATACAGACGGACAGACATTTGCACGAAACCTTTTTAGATTTGGTTTTATTGTTACAAATCGAACTATGATAATATATATACATATGTATATGTTTTATATAATTGAATATAGATATTAGAGCTCAAAACCAATTCCAAGCTAATCAAAAGGCTATAAAAATGTTCATAAGCTTTAGTATCATGACAAGGCAGACCTTGAAAACCCAAATTAAACTGGCGATTTCAAATTGCTGTGGGCTGCTATGGGACCTATATGATATAGTAGATCTACGTGGCTGAGTTAGTGCGGAAATCTTGGTAAGCGAAAAAGTTGTTCATTCAAGAACTCCACTACGGTAGCTATATGGCATATTCATCGGATCCGATAGAAAAGACGGTTATGTGTCCAGTTTAATCAAGATAGCTTCTAGTTTGAGTATAAACAGACAGACGGACAGATGGACAGAAAGACATCGAATGCATTGACTTGGCTAGTGATGTTGATCAAGAGTATATAAATAAACTTGATGGTCTTGGAGACGTCTCCCTCAATGTGTGGCAAACTAGACGACAACATTTGAATACACACTACAGGGGAATACAAAATGTTGTTGCGTTTTTTATGCAAAGGTTTCTGTTAGGGAAAATGCTGCATAAAAATTAATAATTCATTTCGCAGCGAAACAAAGTTTGGTGACGCCCAGCGGCCGTTTGTTTTGGCATTTATATTCATCAAAATATTTTCATTGCTTTAATTTTTCACACGGTTTCCTTTTTTAAATGCCCTATCTCGCTCTCTCTCTCGCTCTCGCTCGCCGATCTATCTCTCTCTCTCTTCTCTGTCTCTCTCTCTCTTTCTCTCCATCTTTTTGTAGGTATGTGTGCCTGTTTCTCTTGCGCCATTGCAGCTGAATTTCCGACGTGACATAATTAGCTGGGCGTAGCTGCCTGGGCGTATTATATTAATTTCCACTTAAATGAAAAATTATGCTCATTTTCCGTTAAATTTATGGAGCCACAATAACAACAACAACAACAATAAGGTGGACTGCATTTCGAGTAGAACCTAAGCAAATAATACATTTTTGCACATAAATCTCGAAGCGCTAATAACAATAACCATAATAATAATCATCAGCCGCAGTGGCTAAGGGCGGCAACAAACATTTATGATATTTGCCCCAGCCAACCACACAATCTATATAGGTAAGGCAACGGATGGGCTTGATTTGGGAGAGGGGGGTGGTGGTTTTTGAGTGGGAGTGTGGGAGTTATGTAATGCACAGCTATCGTTAGACGATTAAAGTTTTGTTATTAATTAGATGCACAGAAGCGTTATATATCACAGCTCGCGCAATCAAATTTCTATACCACTCTCAGTGCAATTTTCCCTCCCCTCTCCTCTCTATCGCTCTCTCTCTCTCTCTTCTATAACGACCATGGGTCTTAGCTGTTAATGCGTTGGAATTGTGCTCGTTTGAAAATGCATTTAAATCACTTACATGACATTTAAACAATTGCACATTGTGATATGAATAACAAATGAATGTTTAATGTTGCAAAAATGAATGCATTCGTTGTTTGGTCATTGCACTAATTATGTTATATCTAACTACACTCAACTGCATATTGAATTCGCGTGTTCAGGTGCATGATTCCTAAAAAATTTAATTAAACACCATTCATTTCACATTCAATGTTTGCTGTGCACACAAAAATGTCCCCATGGAGGAAGCGAAAACCCATTTAAAATGAATACAAGCAAGTGGACGAGCGAATGCATGCGGCTGAATGGTTGAGTGTATCTATTATTCAGCAACATTCAAATAATGATTCAATTTTGTTATTCACAATAAATGGACGAAAATGGACGAAAAGAGCTGAGCATTTATAACTACGCCATAACACTCATTCATATATCCTGAACCCTTTGATAATGACTAATGCTATTCACATTAGAAACTATTTTCTAATCATTTCTAAGGTTTAGCTTTTCTTTGCTTATTTGTACGATGAACAAACTTGGAACAGCATACCATTTCCACCAAAACACATTAACATTGATTTCTAATTTCTCTCCCCTTATGTCTCTCTGCCTATCTCTCTCTCTCTCCCTCTCTCTCTCTCTCTCTCTCTCTCTCTCTTCTTTCATCTTCTTCTTTACTTTCTGACCTTTCTGTCTGTTGATTTGAGCTCCTCCTTTTTACCCATATTTCAGCATGACGCGCTTCAAATATAAATGCAATGAGCAAATGATTCCACACTTTCTACACACACACACACACACACACCAATAACCATCCCCCACCCCACTTCCTCGCCCCTCTCCACCCCCTTGTACCATTTCCTGTAACTTCATATTTGCCAGCCATAATTTTTTGCTAAGAGAGCAAAAATTTTTCGCTGTTTCTGTGGTTTTCAACACTTTTTGACCATTAGCATTTTTATACCCAAAACCCAGAAAATGGGTGAATAGAATGGTAGAATGGTTTTGTGCAAAAGTATGTAACAGGCAGCTGGAAATGTATCCGATAATTATGTATTATGTATATACATATATATATATATATCTATATATATATATACGTGCGGAAATCGATGCATGAGTAAATATGTTGGTGTGTATTCTGCAATTTTAAATTTGGTCATAAAACTGTTTTATATTCAACAGCAGGGTATATCGTAGTCGAGCTCACTCGACTGTGTGCTAGCATTTTGTGTTTTTATTTTCCGTATTCACAATGCTCGACAACTATTTGTTTTATTCATACAAATGTGCGTTTAGTTGCTGTAATTGTTGTAATTGTTGGCTTGTCAATTGCTTTGGCAGCCATTTGATGTTGGACTCGTTTTTTATCTTGTTAACCAACTAAAAGTTGCGTTACATTCATAAGCATTGATTTTAATAGATGATTTCATTTCTATTTTTTTCCTTTCTCGTTACAGGTGAGTTTCACGCCGAATGGTCAGAGAGCATAATCAACAGCAGAACACCAAATACCAAAATCGATTTACATAACAAATTCAATAGCTATGAGGCGAAACTGAAGTAATGCGATTATAATATTTCTTAGTCTTGACTTACAAATGTTTTACATTTGAACAAAATATGCATATTTTTAATACTTTTGAACTTGCTAGAAATTTCATAGATACACTATTTAAAGTATCGTTGATTAGTTGCCCAAAACTCCATCAATTCGAATGCGGTAAGAATGAAGCTGTTAGTTGCACTTAATCAATTGCTTTTGGTATATATGTATACTCGACTTTTTTTTTAGTAGTTTTGCTTGCATGAGATTGCCATTTGATTTTTCTAGGGCCGAGTCACCCCGAGCCACCTCATCCTTGACCTGGCTAAGAGAGAATACTATGGACTACTGCTGCTGCTGCTGCTGCTGTTCGTTCAGTAATGGCAAATCATATTTATTATTATGAGTCAAGTGCAGTGTGGGTGGAATTTTAATTAAAGTGCCACGCCCAGAGGTCACAAACAAATATAAGGCGAGCATGAAATACAATTTGATGTCAGCAGCCAGCTCCCGTTCGGATGTGGCCCGGGTAATGCGCTGAGTAAGGTGGTAGAGTGGGTTAGCAGGGGTAATGGATAGACTGTCAAATGCGAGCCATTCGAGTCATCAGCTTGGCATATTTTTTTTGTTGCACATTTCTTTTGCTGCCGGCTTACTTTTTTTTTCTGTGGCCAGTACCTTTCATTCCGCCTCGTTTTATAGGAGGGGGAGTTCGCTCAATGGAAGCACTTTCTGGCTTAATGCCTTCCTAATTGAAAGTTGCAAAAATTACAGGTGAAATATGCGAGCCAAAGCGGGCAAAACTTTGCGCAGCAAACCGCAAATAATGAGAAAAAGAATCAGCAAAAGCTAAAGCCAAGGCAATAGCAAAAGCGGCACCAGCAAAAAAAAAGTAAAAAATAAAAATAAACTGACAAAAGCAGTAGTAGCAGCAGCAGCAGCAGCAGAAGCAGAGGCTGAGGCAGGCATTCAAAACCTACTGCCTACTGCCATTCCGTTCTATTGAGTAGAAAAATGCCAACGCAAAGCAGAAAAAGCAAATGTGCTGTAATTCACACACTCCCTTCCCGTCTCACTCCCACTCTCGCCTCTCTCTCTCCCCCCCCCCTCCCATTTCACTCCCTCTCTCTTCATATATCCCCGGGCCACCCACACCCCCGCTCTTAGGCTTTTTTTAGACACGTGTGTGCCTGTTACAGAGCGCAATCCAATGACATGCATAGGAAGAAGCACAAGTTACTGGCTACAAGTTGAAGAAGAAGACGCTCGGCATTCGTTTCGTTCTTTGCTGCTTGTGGTAGTTGTGCTGCTTGTTCCGCCTGTGCCCCTTGTGGCGTTGTGTCCGATGCGGCCTTACTGCGGCTTATCTTCAGCGAATGCATTGTAAGAATCAGACGCCGCTAGGCGCTCATTCAGGTCAGTTGAGGGCCAGCAATGTACAAAGAGAGCTGTGGTGGTGCAGTGGTGCGGTGTTGTGTGGTGTATTGGTGGTGTGTGTCAGAAGAGTGTGGAGCAGGTGCCCATCGAATGTGTTGTCTGTTTGGTTTAGCACGCTCTCTCAAGGTTAAGTACGAATTAGCCAGGGCATTTAATTAAGTGGGCGTGCGACTTTTGGGCTTACAACACAGCAGGCTTTTTCTCTATCACTCTCTCTCTCACTCGCTGTCTCTCTCCCTCTCTCTCTGTCTCTGTCTCGGTCTTCCCATTCCTCTGTCCGCTCTCAATATAACACTCTCGCTCGTAGTCACACTCTAGCTGACTGGATGGCGTTGATAATCCAACAATGGCGCATAGCAAAACTATGGCAGCTACTAAATCGAAATTGATTGCGGCAACTGACCCCACAACAGACACTCACACAAACTCACACACACACACATACACACACAAGCATTCATACATACTCGAATGGGTGTGTGGGTGGGAAGGTCGTTAAGGAGCTCAGGTTAGCCGGCACGCATAGTCTTTTCGGCCATTTTGTTGGTTTAGTGATTTCCGGCACTAGCTGCACATTCATATACAGAGAGAGAAGAGAGAGAGAGAGAGAGAGAGATATATACTATACTTGTATGTATATATAGGGGAACAAAGCAAAGTGAAGCAAAACATTCGCATCAATTATTAAGACGATTTTGCACGTGTAAATCGCGACGAGTCTGTCGTTTAAACCAAATAATGCCCAAACAACAGCAACAAAACTAATTGGCTGTCAGCGACACGTCAGCCCAACAATCAGCGCAAGGCTATTACAAGGATATAGAAGGCCACCTAGAGACAGAGACAGGGACAGAGAGAGAGAGAGAGAGAGAGAACCAAATACAGTTTTGCCAGTTGAATATTTACAAAATTATCATTTAATGTTCATATAAATACATATAATAAACCAGTCAAATTGACGAATTACCAATTTACATCAGTTGTAAATTAACTAAGTGAAAAACCTTCAAAAGCATATTAACAAATATTTATTTTCTTATTTGAATTATTAGTGCGAATTTGACCAAGAAAGCGTTGATGCTGAAGTTGCCCTTCGAAGTTTTTCTTCAGTCAGTTCACACTTAATCAATGCAAATCTATAATAATATAACCAACTCAGCAAAATGAGTACATTTTCTATCCAACCTATGATTATCAGACATCGCCAAATTGATTTAAATTTCAGATTGTCTAAGCCTCAATCTTATCATCGAGTGAGTTTTCCCAGACATTTGCAACACTTTTCCCGCTCACTTCGACCATTAATTAAGCAATTTACTGTTGACACATGGCGCCGTTTGTTCTGCTCTGATGCTATGCTTGTTGTTGATGGTGCCAATCAGCTAACCTCATTATTGGGCCAGTCAACCCATGCACAAGCCCACCTCACACCCACCGCCACCCCCTGCCACGCCTTTCAACGCATTCGTCTGGCGCGCTTCGGTTGACAGAAACTTTTCAATTGTCATAATTATTCAAAATGCCAACAAGATTCTCGTCAAATGTTCGCTAATTGCGCGTTAACGAGTGGGTGGGGACGGAGACGGAGGCGGGGGGCGTTGGCGGGGGCCGTTGGTTGATGATAGGCGTGGCTGACTGTGTTTAACCTTTTGGCTAAGCACAACACTTTCTAGCCGGCAGCTGTTGCGGCAGCTAAACACTCAGCGAATAGCTCCCAAAATAGGCCGGAAAACACAAAATAAATACAAAAACTAAAAAAATGTGGCCAACTGAAGTGCGTCTGCCATTGATTAATAGCCTTCAGCTTCATCGACAACAGGCCCATAGAGTGGAGTCTCTGTTTTGGCATTCCTGATTCTTGTTGTTGTTGTTGTTGTTGTCCTGGAAGCGACGTTATGCCAAGAATTTTTCCTGTAGCAGCGACAATGAGACAAAAAATTGAGCGCTAACTTTAGCAGAATTTCTTTGTCTTGCTAGCTTCGGATTATTGCGCTCTTCTTTCCTATATTTTTGCTGTTGTATACCCTGTAAATAAGAAATTGTTCATGGTTGTATTAGACATACTTTCTGACTGAACATTTGAACCTATTTCAAACATACCGTAACCTAAACATACCATAAAGGACATTACAGGATATTCTACTGGCGAGCATTCTTGATCCGTCCCAGCTTCGTCAGATTCCACTTGCTGTTGTCCATTGCCCCATTCTGCTGAAATATGCAACAGCAAACATTGAGGGGCAACTGCGGCAAGGCTTTTGACGTTGCAGCAGGTAGCTGCCAATTTATTTTCCATTTGCCTTCACGCTTTTCTCCTTTTTCCTCTATCGTTTTTTTATCGTCGTGGCATGTGTTTGAGTGTATGTGTTTTTTTTTCTGTTACGTCATGGAGGTGAGAATCTCCTGGAGATACAGCGCAACGTCTGTACATACGGACTAAACTCACCCCCACCCACACAAACCCACACCCGGCGGTATCACCGTAAAGTATCACTTCACCGGGGTGCGTTGCCTAACTGGGCACTCTCCGTCACTCGCCGATCATTTTCGCATAATCTCAGATCCTTCTGTATGCTTATGATGAGCTGGCGGACACCTCTCCAGTGTGACGGAGATTCCTTCATGTACCTCACCAAGGACTCTGTTGGGGGCACCGACATTGTGGTTACTTGACGCACTGGTACATCACGTGCTCTGGATCCTGCTTCCGGCTTCTGGGGTATCCTCGTACTTAAATCTGTGGAGGTAGTACCTGTATCCTCCCTGCACTGACAGAAATTTGGAATAAATGGTAATCCAAATCACCTATTTTCCTCTGGATCCATTCCTCAATGTTTGGGATCAGCCGATGGGTCCACCGTCTGTTGCTGGCCGCGTCCCATCACGACTGCCACATGGCAATCGAGCCTTCCCTTGCGGATCGTCTAATCTCGGCTATGAACGCTGCATCCTCCTTGGAGTTTCCTTCGACGCCACAACTCTTGATAATAGGAGGCGGTTACCTAGCTTGAGTCCTCTAATATTTGGTAGCATTCGCGACAGTGCACGCTGTAGTCCAGACGCTTGCCTGCTGACGTACTCCACGTGGGGTCTGAAGCTGAGCCTGTGTGTATGTGTGTGAATGTGTAAGAGTGTGTTTGTATGTGTGTGTGTGTGTGTGTGTGTGTGTGTGTGACGTGTCGTAACATTTTGTCGCTGCATAAATCGCATTGATACGTTTAAAACTTTTGCTTTGTTCAGTGCCCCCGGCCACGTTTTATGGCAGCTGAGACTCCCAGTCTGCAATTCCCAGTACTCGGCTCCGAATTCCCGTCTCCATTTGAGGCGGGAACGTGATGTGCCCCGAAAATGCGGCAGCTGGGCTGGGTGTTGGCCACATCAGCCGCATGCAGCCAAGACGTGCCCGCAGCAGCAGCAAGCTGCATCAACGGCCTGGTCTCAGCCTTAATGACACATTGAAGTTTTTCCGCAAAATGCATGTGAAGGTTGCAACGTGCCGAGTGAAGCATATACCAATAAATATATGTGCATGCCACATATACATAAGTGGCATACTATGTGTGTTCAGGTACATACTATATTATACATGCATAGTTGAAAGCTCTTTCGATTGGCAATGCGGAGCATAGAATCTCTTAGCCAAACTGGCTGCTGCTGCAAGAAGCGTTAATATTTTTCGAGATAAGCCGCAGGGGACACATGAAATGTGAAATGCAACAAAAAGAATCTGTCAATAGCTATCCGATGAGATCGCTCAACGAGTGTCATAATAGAGAAAGAAGACCGATAAGGGCGAGAAGAAGAGCGACAGGAGAAATGAGAGGCAGGGAGAAGAGCGAATAAGCGAGTCTGGCGAATCCTGCAAAAGAGTTAAAACCAAAATAAAGCCAAAATAAATATCACCTTTAAAACTCAACGTAAACTTGCCCAATAGCGCGCACAAATTCGAAGTAAGTTTGTACTAATTTCCATAAAACACGTTTTTTTTACTTTTTGTTAACTGAATTTTATGGCCTTTGCTCATTGGCACTTATTCTTTATGCTAGTAGACAGTATTAACGAAATACTTTTTAAACTATATAATTCCTATTTTGATTCTAGTTTTTATTTTATAATGTTCTCACACATTCACAGGAACGAGCACAAACTGATAAAAAGTCAACAAACTATATTTAATTTTCCTTCCTTTCTAAAGAGAGAGAGAGAGAGAGACAGCTCGTATCTCCCCAACCCTCCCCCGTCGCATTCTTTCAAATCATTCGTTGGCATTCAATCCGTATTACGATTGAATGCCAAAAACGCATAATTCATTGTGTGTGTGTGTGTGTGTGTGTACTTGTTGTGAAAATGTGTGTGTGTATTGTGTGTTGTTGGTGGTTTATTTTTATGACTCACGCACTTTTGCGGCTTCCGGCTGGCCATCAAAATGGAGCCATCAACACCTGCTTACGGATCGGCAAACGCCAGGCATCGTCCGGTGCTGTAAAACGCAAATATTTCAACGTACATTTTTTTGGGAGGCCTAAAACGTTCGAAGTTCGCTTTGAGTTATGGCTGCAGTCGCAAACTCAATTTGAATAAATTGCTGGAAACAAAACAAAACACACACACCAAGTGGATAAAAGAAGCGGGAAAAGCGAACAAAATATAAAAAAATAACAATACATAAAGCTGAGTGTAGAAACAAAGAGCAGCCCATAAACCCGAGAAGTCTATCGAGGCCGCCGAAAACTTTCTCGCGCGCGCCTTTTAAACGAAATTTACAGCAAGCAATACAAAACTTTTTTTTTTCTTTTTTTTTTTTCTTATTTTACAATTTTCAGCGTTTTCAGCAGTTGTTGTTGGGCTGCTTGCCGTTGAGTGAGGTGGGGGGAAATCCTGCATGTGTGAAGAATCAAGACGCATAAATTGCCAGCTGGCCCGGCCCAGCAGCAATAGCAGCAATAGCAGCAGCCGCAGTCGCAGCCGTCTTGCTTCCTTACGGCTTTTAAGCTTATTTACTGCTTATATATTTTAACACCAAACACCAAACTCCACTTCTCTCCCTCCTTGCGCACCCCATCCACACTCCGCCGCATCCCATTCCAATAGCAATGGCAACAACAACAACAACAACAACAAACGCGATTACACAATTTTTGTGTTTTTTTTTTTTTGCTTTTTATTTTTTCGGCAGCACTTCCGGCCCAACATGACAAATGGCTGCAAATCGTCTTCCTTTCGCGGCCGAAGCGTTGACAACAAAATGGCGATTGCTCCTCTGAGCTGAGCTTGGGGTAGTCTTCTGCCCCTTAATGTTGCGGGGATCAGAGGGTTTGCTGCTCAGGAAGGCTGTATATATTTTTTTTATCGACATTTTTCATTACTTATTTATTTTACACTTCTTGCAAGCGTTCATTTTTAAAAAACTTTTCCTGATTCTGTGCCAAAAAAAAAAAAACGAAAAACACACAAAAAAAAAGCAATACAAAATTTCGCTAAGATTGCGTTCGTTGAAAGAGCAAGTAAAACTCAGCTGTAGATAGCTTTGAAATTAGGTAATTGCATAAATATATTGAGGAAGCATACCACATACATATACACCTTTGATAAAAACATATGAAAACTGTATATTGCAGGTGTATTTGTATCCTATACTTCTTTTAATTAGTTAGACAGTCACTAATAATAAAACAAATCTCTTTTGATGGAATATAGGATCATTTTCGATATGAATCAAAACAATGAAATTTTATTTTAACATCAAATCATTGGTTCAAATTAGTAGTGTGCTCCAAAGCATAAAAAGGACTTGAAAGAGCGGTTCTCGTCGGCCGACGCATAGTTGCAACTTTGTCACTTCGATAATGTGGCCCAAAGTGATTATTTATTTATGCATTCGCTTCGTCATTCGTCAGTTTCATAAAAAAAAATCACATTTTCCATCATCGCACGCCATTTGTTTTTTTTATTATTATTATTTAGTTGTTGCTGTTGCCGGCGGCGTTCCTTTTTTAATTTTCTATTTTTATTATTTCCAACTTCAAAAACTTTCGCTGGCCAAGTTGGAAAATGATTGTTACCAACTTAATTGTCGCAATTAAGCGACGGTCGCAAGTCAGGACCTGCCAGGAAGTGACGCGACGCGTCGCGACACGACCCCGACTATTGTCCGGGCCCATTGTCGTTTGACACTTGACGTCCTGCGTTTGTTCTATAAATGTTTTAAGCATTTTAATTAGTTTTAATAAACGCTTCGTCGTCAAAAAAGCGTTTGATGTCTGCCTGGCAGTCGACAGTTCAGTTTCATTACTGCCCAACCACGCCCCACATCAAGTGCAGCCAACGCGAGGTGGTTGGCATCCACTTACTATACTGTAGTGTTCTGCTCCTTGCTGGCCCGCGTCCACACGCTTGACAATGATTTTAGTGAAAGGGCTTGCTTGCTTCTGTGAGAGAGTTGGCAGCTGCTGCTTACCGCAGAACCCTGACCCTTAAAAGCACCCCTAACCCCACACCCACTCCCTTCTACCTTATTGGAACCCAAGTAGCGCTCCATATCGCCACATAATACACACAGTTTTGCGGCCAACTGGGCGTATGCGTAATGTTTAGTTGGTGGTCGTTCGCTGGCTGAGTGTCTATCTGCCTGTCTGTCCGTCTGTCTGACCGAATGGCTGGCTGTCTGCTGAACCGCGGTCGCTGCGGTCGCACAAGTTTCCGCATGAACTTAGCGGTTCACTAACAAACCAGTCACCAGCCTCCCTCCCATCAACGCCTTCAAGTAAAACACTAGCAACCAGACCCAAACTCCCACGAACTCCAGTCTTCGACCCTTAGTTCTTTATTGTTGGGCCGCTGTTGTTCGTTGTTGTTGTTGTTCGTTGTTGTTGTTCGTTGTTGTTGTCGTTGTCGTTGTCGTTATTGTTGCCGTGGTTGCGTGTCGCCAGTGCATTGTTTTTATGTACTCTGGTCACATGTGCGGCTATACGGCGGGCATAGCGTGTGCCTCTGATTGTGTCTTGTGGCAAAGTGGCAGCTGCCACAATGTTAGGTTTACGGGTTTTGTCCCCAAATATACACACACACACACACACACACACAAAGCCATAACCATATGTGCATATTTACATGCTAATTCGAATTCCAATTGCCAATTCAAATACATCCTGGTTAGATTTTTGTACCTCGCCTCCATTGCTTCCTCAACTAAATATCTTAATTTTTTAGTTTCCGATCCAACATCATGGACATATTTCCATACCCCTCTCACATAACTTACACAGCGAAAAGCGATTTAATATTTAATAGGGGAACTTCTCAAGTGAATAAGAACAATGCTTGAATGGTTTACAAAACCATTTAACAGATAAATTGGTGAATTACCGATGCATGAATTAATTAGCTGCTGCTTCAAACATTTTATTCAAATTTCTTCACAAAAAAGTTGGCATCTTAAACTTCAAAATGCCCCTTTCAAGATTTGAAGCATCCACAACTTGATCAAGGGTGAAACCGTTTGTTAAATATTAAATATTAAATGATGCAATTTGTGTTTTGAGTATTTTCAATCTGATTGAAAAGTATATTTAAAATAAATTTATATCGAACAATGCTTTCAAAATAAATATAAGCTTGAGCAGAGATTGCATTAAACTAGAGAATCCTTATTTGCTTTTCCGGCCATGCTTTTTCTGAGCCACTTGCGTTGATACAATAGCTGGTGGGATTAGAACTTGAGTTTTGTATTTTTTGTTTGTGTTTTGTATTTCACCAGCATAATGTTTAAACTCAAAAGCTAGTTGGGGATTGCTGCAAGGGGCTTCAGTTATGTGCTTAGTGTTTGAATAACTACATTTATTTCATTTAATTATATTCAATTTGGTTTATTAACGTGTGCTAATCCAGGCCTTCGGTTCGATAATCTAATATTAATACGGTGGATAAATAGATTAGTTGAATTGTCATAATTGGCATTAATTTCATCATTATGATTAATTAAATTTTTTTTTTTGAAGTTTTCTGTAGTGGACTGGAATTTTCGAGTAAATATTTATCTATTTTTTTTTTTTTTTTAACAACTTGCGTTTTGTTTTTGAGTTTATTTTTGGGTTTTTGTTTTGAATAAAAAATAAAAAAATATTCTAAAATTTCTGTGAACGTTCAAAGCCGATCAAATTTTATTGATGTGCCTTAAGCGCATTTGCTATTGATGTCCTTTTAAATTTTTGATCATATTTCATTGCTCCCCTCAAGCACATTTCTTATTGATTTTGTTCCTTAATTTTCCATTTTGCTCTTTTGACCCCAAAAATTCCGTTAACTGCCGTCGCTGCCGTACTCTCTCTCTCTCTTTCTCTTTGTTTTGTCTTGTTCCTGCTCGTGCTCCTTCTCTGTGCCATTAAATGCGCTGTTTGATAAAAGTTTCCCGGCTGCAAAGACGACTGGCATAATATTTCAATAATTTATTGATTAGTTATCTTTGGCGCGCGCTTTCAATCAATTTAAATGCATTTTGTCCTTGCGCATGAGTGGACGTTGCTCGCTGCAAGGACAACACCCATGTGGACAACAGCTCCAACAGCAACTAGGACGATGACTGCGACGACGAGGACGAGGACGAGGACGATGGTGATGATGTCGACGTTATTGGAAATGCAGTAAATAATAAAGTGCAGGGGCATGTACTCGTATATAAGGCAACACACACATCGCATCGCATCGCATATCAGAGAGAAAATATAGATTGAGAGAATGAGATAGAGGAAGGAGAAAGGGTAGGATATCGAGGGCTCTGCCCGATACATGGCTCCATGCGGGCTTATGCAAATGTCGCGGCGCGCTATGCAAACAACAAAAAAAAAAAAGGAGAAAAAAAGAAAGGCAGCAAAAAAAAAGAGAATGGTGCAGAAGGAAAATTGTGCACTTGAAAAGCAGCCAAATCGATAGAAGCCAACGCGGTTGCCATGGCAGTTGATGGAGACAAAGGGATAACGTATAAAAAGTTCTGTGCAAGAGACAGACGGCGACAGACAGGCAAGGCAGGCAGTAGCCAGCGCCTGCTGCCTAAAAGGGGATCGATTTATTGCCAAAATATACATACATACACACGCACACACACATACAACGGGTAGTTAAGGTTAGATTGCCGTGGCAGACACACAGCTCCCACCACTTGGACAAATATTGCCACACACACTTATAATCCCTTTGAAACATGGTCTGGCGATAGCTAAAGAATGTTCTTGATCCCTAACGCGAGCAAGTCCGGTTGCCAGATGTGTGCTACTTCACTTCAGATCGTTTACCCTCTATTGGAGCAGGTTAATCATAAAATAATTAAAGGTAGTCTTTCCACATGAGTTTCGTACAAGAAATGCACTTTCAAACTCATATTTAGCATTTATTTCGCAAATAATTTCATTGTTTAAAAAAAACCATTTAAGTTTAATCAGGAAACATGCAAATATTTGCAATATACATACAAGTATTCAATGTATGTTTATTATTATCGAATTGTTCGTCTTTTAGTTGTGTTAATCGTGTCACGAATCTCTAATTCCGATAGCAACAACAAGCAACATGCAACAACTACAACAAAACAGAAAGCAGAATTGGAATTGCATTGCAAATCGAAGTAAAAGACAAACAATAAACAAAAAAGTTTAGCACAATTTAGTACACATTGTTACCATTTGGCATTATTGTTGTTGCTGTCATTATTATTGTTGTGCTTGTTTTTTTGTTGAGTTGACTGCAGCAGCAAGAGCAACTGCAGCAATAACAACCACAACTACATCGCATGCATTAGAAATGCTTTCCGTAGCAGCTAACTAAACTTTGCCACAGCCCACCAACACCCTCCATTAGATCCCTTTTCTAGCCCCTTTTAAAATTCACCGGCAGTAAATGGACCTGGTAAACGTTTTGCCATAGACGACGTATAACCCTTTCGAGCAGGTTGTTCTTGTTGTTGTTGCTGTTGTGCCTAAGTTGGCAACTTTGCGCCCGTTATTGATCCATACACACACACACACACACACAGACACACATACATAGATTCAGGCTAGCGGAGAGGCGCGGCATACCTTTGCTTTATGTGTGTGTGTGTGTATGTGTGTGCAGGTTGTAAGAGCATGCCTAATATGGGTCTTTTTTAATTTAATGCCATTTTGTGTTGCCTCATAGCAACAACAACAATAACAACAACAACCACAATATCAGCCACAACAGCAAAAGAAAATAACAGAAAAAAAAACACAAGAGAGACAAAACATAGATTGCATTGAGCATTGCTCACACACACACACACAGACACACACACACACACACACACACACACACACACATATCGTAGGTGTACTCTCACGCGAGCATTTCACTTGGCAATTCTGCTTTGTGGCACTTTCGTAAACGTTTCTCACGAAATTATATGTTTATCATTATCTAAGGCATTGGATGTTCTAATTTTGATCACTTTCAAATAATCTTTTGTCTTCAAAGTGATCTTGAAGCAAGTCACCTGATTTAAGTTCCTGTTGAAAATATATATCTTATATTCGCTATATGAGTGTGTGCATAAATAAGTTTGCGGCAGCTTGAGGAGAAATTTGTTCTCTTGTTGTTTGTTTTCTCATTCTTTCTACTTTATGTTGCACAAAGGTGCGCAAATGAGTTGAAGTTCCCTAAATGCGCCTAGATACACACAATTTTGCTATTGCAAATGGGTCGAGCTGGAAGAAAAAAAAGAGACAACAAAATAAACAACAGCAAACAAAATAAACTTTAAGCGTTTTAAAAATGTGCAGTGAGGCAACTAAAGGATTGGGTGGAGTCTGGCTGGACTTTTTTCTTCGCGTGTGTGTGTGTGTGTGTGTGTTCGTGTCTATTCATGTGCAACAAGGCGCCATCTGCCCAGCAGCAGGTCGAAGGAGGCACCGAGGCAGCTCCAAGGAGCCAATGCAGACATGTGTTTCTCCTTTTTTGTTGCAGCTACATGTGAAACCCAACACATGTGTGTAGAGAAGTCCTCCAGCCGCTTGCCTCCTGCGCTTGCTGCATAATAAACAATTTCTTTTTTAACACACAATCACACACACACACACACAGCAGTATAAGATAGGAGCACGAATGAGGGCGCACAGTCAGCGTTGAATGAATGATTCACGCAGAAATGAATACAAACGAGTAAAACGCACTGCGTACGCGTTTCTATTATTATATGTAGTAGCTGCCCGGGATGCCTATACGGCGTAAGTGTATATATATATATATATTATATATATATATATATATAATTGAACGTGAGCATAGTGAATAAATCAGTTATATTCTGGAATGTATCAATGAATGAATAACGCTATAATTGAGTTATTCGCGCATGGCTAGCACACTGAATATGAATGGTTCAGTATTGTAGCGAATGAAAACTTTTCCTACTACGGATCTATTTTTGTGAATGCACTCACTGCAATGCACTCGAGCGTATTAAAAAACATGAACACCAAAATTGCGTAAGAGTAAAGTAAGAGCGCTGTAGCCGAGTGCGCTCGACTACGATATACCCTCAACCCACCTGTTAAATATATCATCGTTTTATTGCAAAATCGCCCGAACTGATCATAACGGGCTGGTGGCAAACGCATGCATATATGTACATCCGTACGTACATACGTACAGGCAATCGTAACGGTAACGGTAACGGGGCTCAGCAGAATACACACAAACACAAACTAATTGACGCTCACGTCAAATATCATGCAATCTCTTTCTCACATATGCGCTCGAAGTTATTGATCAATCATTATGTATTAATTAGAAGATTCTGTCTTGAAAATATGTAGCATTAATCGGTATCGGAAATCGAAATGTATCGATATTCTTGAAACGGTGGCAGTTGTCGATAAAAACAAATCAAACTTGATCTGCAGCTGGTATTCAAGAACCTATATTTCAAATTTGAGGTCTCTAGCTCTTATAGTCGCTGATCGACTCGGCTGTTGATCCTGATCAAGAATATATATATACATATACTTTATGGGGTCGGAGATGCTTCCTTCTTCCTGTTACATACATTTGCACAAAACCATTATTCTCTTTTTACCCATTTTCAATGGGTTCAGGGTATACAAATAAAATGGTTAACGGCATTCAAATAATCATTGAATTAAATCAGTAAATATCCATGTTGCACTTGCACAAATTGCTACCCATTTGTAATCGAATAAAAAGCGAGTAACTGCAATTATTTTCATGTATGTAGATGAGAATTCGACATGGAGTTGAAATTAAATCAAACAAGTGCTTTGGCAAATATGTCCAAAAGATAAATGTATTAAATTTACCTATAAACAAATTGAAAAGAACAAAAAAAATGATGCATAATAAATGAATAGCTTGCATTTGCACCTTAATAACCGACTGTGCATTTGTGTGTGTGTGTGTGTGTGTGTGAGTGTTTTGTGAGTGACTCGCGTGTTGTTATACACATACATGCATGCATGCAAGTGAGTATGTATTCAATTTGCAGTCCTGCGCTTGCTCTTGTTGTTCTTGTTGTTGTCGCCTTACTTTTGCTGTTTTAATGCATGTGCTGCCTAACCCTAACACACATACATATACATGTATACACATATGTGTGTGTTTGTGTATGTGTATGTGTGCATGGTTTGTTAGCGCGCAATTAAATCGATAATAACGCGACCGACCGAGCCTCAGTCTGAAGCGTACGCCTGCACGCCCCCCTCCCCTTATCCCCCCCCACGAAACGTCCAAGGTCTACCTAATTGCGGATGACATGAAATTGTTTGCGCTATAACAATAAACCAAAGCGCCGTCGACTGCGAAGCCAACTGAGACGCCTCTATACATGGGCATGCATATACACAAATACACATAGATATATATTTGTATATATATGTATACATACACTCCGCGAAATTCGATTAAAGGCACTTGATATTTTCCTTTTAAAATACACTTTTTGTTCCACAAATAAAAAAGGAATTAAATTTGTTACATTTGTTATTAATATTGTTTTAAGTGATGCGAAGGTTCGATTCAAGGCAATGCTAATCAAATTCATTTAATATGTAGTAATTACACGAAAATAACAAATTAATAATAATAATAATAACTTCAAACATTCGAACAAGTAGAGGGATTTTGGACCATTCCTCGCAGCTGCTCAACTGTCTCAAACTGTCGATTACTCAATTAAACTCGATGGCACAGGTGTCCCCCACATGTTCTCTATGTGATCTTCCTCGCCACTCTAAAAGTTAAGAATCCTTATCCCGAAACCACACACGATAGGCACTCGACACATGTATTGGAGCATTATCCTGCTGGGATAAGACATTGGCATCTGGTTGATGCTCCATAAGGTTCACCAAAACTGCGTCCAACAGGCTTATATAACACTCCGAGCTCAAACGGCCTGAAATTTTACAAATCGGGGTCCTGTTGTGATGACAGATAATGAGTGAAGCACAGCCACAGGCTTGGTACAGTTTTTGGCACCATAAACACATGTGACTCTAATCGAATTTCTCGGAGTGTATGTTTGTATATATATATATGTGCATGTATGTATGTGCAACAACAGCAACAGAAGCAACTGGAAGGAAGCAAATCAACCGTTGGCCTTTGGCCGACCCAAAGTGCGAGCTGACAAATATTTGCGGCAGATCGCGCCTGCAAGGGTGCAAGGTTTATGTTTGTAAATGCATTGATAAGAATCATTTTGTGTGATACACCCACCCAGCTTGACATCCCAGGCAAACCCCACCCAACCCCATCCTTAGCCAATTTTCCATCAAATAGTAGATTACTTTGTGGCGCTTGTGAATACTTGCTCCCTTATTGTTTTCAGTCAACTTGATTAATTTTTTTATGTACTCCCAATTAGCTGATAAAAGGGTAAACATTTTGTTTGTTCGCATGTTTGTTTGTATGCTGAAGCATGCTAGACTGACACAAATACTACCTTTAGCTAATTTGCTCTAATTACGATGAAATTTGTTGATTTACTGTTCAGCAGCAGTACTTTACATTCGACTAAAATATACCCTGGAATAAGTATTATTATAGATGGCTATACTAATGCGATTTCCTAAACTTGAAATACCCTTTCGATTAGTTACCCAAATTAGTTGCAATTTGTTGATTATTCTAATTGAAATTCAAATATATAGATTAATCCGATATCTTAAGCTGAAAATGCATTTTCTACTTCATTTTGTTGTCCATTGCTTAGATAGTGTTGCATCTTTGTTTTCATTTTACATGCCCCATCATTTTTTTGTTGTTGTTTTTTTTTTATTTGATTGAGTGTAATTAGTGAAATTTCTTTTAGTTTGTTGTGAACTAGGCAATGTTAGTGCTTGAGTTCGCCGACAGCAGCTTCCTTTTGGCCCCTTTTCTCATATTCCCCTTTACCCATCACCCCCAATACACACACGCACGCACACACACACACATCCCTTTCCTGAGCGTCTCTTTTGTTTGAAGCGGAGCGAGGAAGGGAAAACGAAAAAGCCGTTAGCATTTGCTGCGTTCTGTTTTGTTTATTGTAATTGCAGACATTGTCAACATTGCTGTTGCTGTTGTTGCTGTTGTTGTAGTAGTTGGAAGGTAGCTAATGCTGTTGCTGTTGTGGCAACGCATGTGCGGAAAATGCCGCCGCAAAGGCAAATGTGGCAGCAACGGAAAAACTGAAACACATGGCACGGAAAACGCTAATGACACACAAACACACAGACGCATACATGTATGTGCGTGTGTGTGTGTGTGTGTGTGTGTGCCTGGTCTCTGCTGGGGGCTCATGTGTTTATTATCCTTTGGCAGCGGAAGTTTACAACAAAATTGACGGCAAAACCGCAGCACACTGAGAGA
Source organism: Drosophila nr. perissopoda 5 BK-2023a (assembly GCA_035044105.1). Lineage (NCBI taxonomy): Eukaryota > Metazoa > Arthropoda > Insecta > Diptera > Drosophilidae > Drosophila > Drosophila nr. perissopoda 5 BK-2023a. The sequence goes on along the minus strand of JAWNMK010000620.1, from coordinate 3,894,109 downwards.
CTAAAGATGCTGCCACGCCCACACATGTGCACAACGCCCCTACACCTAAATACACAAATAAACATACACACGTATGTATGTATGTGTGACTGCTTGTTGCACCGAATAAACAATTAGAAAATCGCATAAACGCCCCCTTTAAATGTTCTTCTTCTTCTTTTCTCTTTTTTTTCTCTTTGTTCCCCAAAAAAGCAACCCAAGAAATTCTAATCAAATCTACCAAAGGATGTTGTTCTTGCTGTTGTTGTGGATATAAATTAAAGGCGCCTGCCACATGACGCTGACAAGATGCCGACCGTTGTGGGGGCGGGGGGAGGAGACCGCTTGAGGGTCTGGGCGTGACCCAATAAATTCATCAACCAGTTTCAGCGGCTGCTGTGAAATTAGCAAACGAGCAAAAAACCTAACGGAAACTCCTTCTATGGCGGCGGGAGTGGGGCGGAAAGGGGCAACTTTTGCTTTATATTTTTGGGGAGCGGAGGGGATGAGGCAAGTGGCAGGTGGCAGGCAACCACGGCCACGCTCTAGCAGCGAGAGCATTGTCGGTTCGCATTGCCTTTTAATTGAATATTAATAACAAAATCCTGCATATTATAAGCAGTAGCTTTGGCCATGGATCAGCCAAGCGCTGAAAGCTCCTTTTGCCAGTTAATGTATGCACGCATCTGTGTGTGGTGTGTGTGTGTGTGTGTGTGTGTGTGTGTGTGTGTTAGCGTGTAAGCGTGTAAGTGTGTGGCTCGTTTGCCACTGTAATTGTGCTTTAACATGCTCAGCTGCGACTTTGTGTTCTGGTCTCCTGACATGTCAAATGTTAATTGAATCATTGACAATCATTGACTCAATTCAATTCAATTCAATTCAACTCGATTCAACTCGATTCAACTTGATTCAACTTGATTCAACTTGATTCAAAATGCTGCCAAGCGATTCAATTAACTTCAACTCACTTCGAATGCAAATGCATCGAAATGTGCGACATAAACTCAATTATCAAGAAGACTCGTTCACTCTCTTTGTGGCAAACGCATCTCTTAAGATTTGGGGCACTAGGCTAAAGTGTTTCTGCTTCGAATATATAAGCCACAATATCGCATGCATAAATAGTTTCTTGATAATTTTGGGTTTTTCGTATGTACATCTTATCAATTAACATGGGCGCAGCCAGGCTTAAGCAGGGGGGACAACTTAGCAAGAGCGCAACATGGCTTAGACTAACATTTCTTATAGGATATATAAAATTCAATTTTGATATTGATTTAATGTGCGTAAGGAGTTTAAGGACTCTACATTTACACTTGCAATTAAAAAACCAATTCTATGCTGGCTGCACTTGAGTTTCGAAGAGCATTTTATAGTATTGGATGACTTGCAACTCGACCTGATTCCCAGAGGTGCTATGGGAATCATAATGGGATGCAACATCAGTCAACAAAATATACATATGTAATAGCTACACAGAGTCTATTCCAGATGGAGTGACCGACACGCAAACTTAACTTCGGCAGGGGTAATGGAAATGAAATTGGGAAGGGGGAGTGGGAGGCGGAGGCGGTGGCGGAGGAGCAGGACAAAGTGGGAAATGGCGAAATGAGAAAATGGGAAAGGAAGTCCATTGAGCCATAGAGCCATTGCGGCCATATAGTGGTTCAGTTCAGTTAACTAACCAAAAGATCTACAATGGCTAGAAGCATAAGTTATGTGCGTATAAAATCATTTCGAGTCATTTCCTGTTGTACAACAACTTTTTGCCACACAGCACCTAAAGCGCGCGCGAGAGGGAGAGAGAGAGAGGGGGTTGCCACTAAAAGCAGATAAACCCAGCCAACAAAATCCAACAAAAAATAAGAAAGAAAAAGGAAAAAACGAACAGAAAAGCAAACAAAAAAAAAAAAACAGAAAAAATAAACATGCTCATACATATAAATATTAAAAAACAAAAATGGTCATAAACACTGCCTGGCCACAGGTTGTCTACGACTGCTTTTAATGCTCATAAAAATTGTATTATAATTTTTAATAATTTAGACGAGCATAATGTGGAATGTGGGCTGCGGGCGTAGGGGCTAGGTGTTAAGGGTTAGGGGTTGCCCTTTGGCAACAGCAACTAGCTAACTATCATATATCCTGGCCGCGGTCGTACACGCACCCAGACCCAGACCCATATCCGTTTCCATGGGCAGCACGCACACACTAACACACACACACACGCGCATTGCAAAGTGCAAACCCCGTAAATCATGTGGCAGGTAAACAAGCAAAAAAAGAAAAGAAAGTAAGAGAAAAGGACGCAACATAAAACCGGCAGCACAAAAAAAAAAAACAAACACAAAAACACAGCGTGCCAAGCAGCAAGCAGCGAAACTGAAACGAAGCCCTGGGCGAAAATGGGCACACATTCATGGCAGGATAGCAGTCAGGGTGGTAGGGGAGGGATGTGGCTCACGTTACTCTCTGTTTAGGTGCTGCAGTGAGTTTCGGGCGCGAGTCTCGCAGCGAGAGAAGGCGATAACTTGATGAAATCGTTAGCATTACCGTTAGACGAGTCAGTTAACGCCAACAACAGCATCAGCAACAGCAGCCACAGCAGCATCAGTGCAACATATGGTGCCAGAACTAACGGGAATGGGAATGGGAATGGGAATGGGAAGGGGAGGGGCCAACTACATCAAGCCATAGAAAATAATGGCCAAAAGTTACCTTGTTTCCAGAGTGCCACATTGGATTACCGCACCTGAACAAAATATGCCACAGAAACTGAAACCTTTCTCAAATTTATTGTTAGTACTATTGGGGAGCTTCGTGCACTGTGACCTAGACCCAAATCTATTGTGCCCCCTTAAAAGCATATAGCTGTAAGCCTATTAACCCCAATTCTTACACGTGTTCAAGAATTGCTCTTTGCGTTAAGGGTTTCCTTGTCTTCCGAGCTTAAGATATCGCGAATCGTTCCTGTCTTAGACCTATTATCCCTGCCGAGTTCGATTGCCGCTGATGACTTGCTTCCTTTCATATCTCCCCATGATCCGGAACCCTTCCGAGCAGAAGTCCATTGTGTGATCCAAGTTGGTTAAACTTTTTCTGTATACCACAAACTAATTTATACTTAATTTTCGACTTCTTGCTCTCACATTTTTCAATTTTACAAGCTACAATTTTTTAGTACAAAATACGAAAATCAAGTAACAATTTTATAGTCATTTCGAGTATAACTGAAATTTGAACATTTGATTAATAATATGACAATGTGTATTACAAGGTAAATACCAATTGCGGCTTGTGTATCGATATGAATCGATATACATCGATAATCGCGAAACGGAGTCATTTTCCGATTAAATAGAATTAACTTGGTGTACATAGCTACATCGACTCGGCCGTTGAATTTGATGAAGAATATATGTATATACTTTATGGGGTCGGAGCGACTTGCAAGTGCCTGCTACATAACTTGGCCATACCCTTCTTTTAAGGGTTTTTTTTTGAATATACAATTTAAACATTTACTCATTTCCACCTCTTAAAAATGGTTAAACATTTGTAAGAAACATCTGAATGTCTGAATTCGGTTAGTTAGTTTGCACTAATATCGCCTATAAGCACTTAATCAAGGGTATTCGAAGTGCGCCTATTTGAGACTTACTTGCGTATCTGACACTTATTAGGATTTCGAGAATGCCAAAGAAGGAGAGTCAAATTCTTGCCTGTAAAACAAAAAAACACAAATGCCAAGGTCAAGCCACACACATGTGTGTGTGTGTGTGTGTGTGTGTGGGAGGGGGAATGCATATACACAAAAAACGTTGCCCACATTTGTGTATGGAAGCGCATTGGGACAATGGGCGTGAAGCGAGGAGCAAAAAGCGAAAGCGCGCTCGAAATATGTTTCAATTTCACAGCTGCAGCGACGGGAGGGCTAGCATTTACAGTTAGAATTACAGTTACAGTTGCCGTGAAAGTTATGCCTACCTGCAGTTGATTGCTTTGCTGACATACACACACACACACACGCAACCATAAGCACACACCGACACATACACACACACACGCTGTCACACGTGCAGTGATTTTTTTGTGCTGTGGGCTTATTCGGCGTTTGCTCGTATTGATGTTTGTTGGCGCATGTGTTTGTGTATGTGTTTGTGTTTGTGTTAGTATTTGTGTTTGCCGTTGCTTTTCGCAATTTGCACGCTTGTTTGTCTCGCAGTCTTTTCATTTGGTTAAACTTGACCCACAAAACGGGATGCCTAAAAATATGCAACGAATGCATTTCGCATGTTATTTCGTGGCTTCCATTTTGTTTTGCCCACATGCAATTAAATATTTAATGCAAATATAATTGCATTTTCTGGCACAGGAGGCGAGCGAGAAAGAGAGAGAGTGATGCATATGGTGAAGAGAGCAGCGAAGGGGAAATCTTAATTTTTGGCCAGTTGAAAACGATCAATGCTTGCACTGCTTGCTGCATGCAGAGTGTGAACTGCTTGTTTATTTAGTCCACTGCTTGTGTGAAATAGTCAATATAACGGTCAGGAGTGCAATAATGCATGTGGTTTGTGTACATAGTAAATACTGCTTGTACAGTCTACTGCTTGGCAACAAGCACTTAGCAGGCACTGCTTTCCTCTTGTGCGATAAGCAGAGACACAAACCTCAATCACTTGTGAATACAATATTTAAAAATTGAGTTTCAACTGTAAAAATTGGCATTGCAACAGCAACTTTTGCAAACAATTAAAACAATTTTATCTGTTTGTTGCAGCAAGACTAAACTAGAATGAAGCTGAAGATGACGGCGATTTGCCAGCGGATGACGCTGGCACTGCTGCTCCTCCTACTAATTCTGCCCCGCGTCAGCGTAGCCAAGTCGAAGAACAAAAACAAATCCAATCAGAATACGCATCACACCAGCAGCGACGCCAGCAGCGATGACAACAACAACAGTGGCAACAAGGGGTTCACAAAGGGGCACAACGAGGCCTTGCAACACTTTGCCATGGAGCCGCAGGATCAGACAGCTGTGGTCGGTTCCCGAGTGACGCTGCCTTGTCGCATCATGCAGAAGAAGGGCACCTTGCAGTGGACGAAGGACGACTTTGGGCTCGGCCAACATCGCAATCTGAGCGGCTTCGAGAGATACTCGATGGTGGGCAGCGATGAGGAAGGCGACTTCTCACTGGACATCTACCCGCTGATGCTGGACGACGATGCCAAATACCAGTGCCAGGTGGGCCCGGGGCCACAGGGGGAGCCGGGCATTCGTTCCCGGTTTGCCAATCTGACGGTGCTGGTGCCGCCGGAGTCTCCCAAAATACTGCAAGGTGACTTTCTGGTGACCACCGAGGATCGGGAAATTGAGCTCGAGTGCGTGTCGGCTGGCGGCAAGCCCGCCGCCGAAATCACCTGGATCGATGGACTCGGCAATGTGCTGACGGCGGAGAGCTTCTTCGAGCCGCTCTCCGATTCGCGTCGCACCACCACCAAGTCGGTCCTGAAGCTGGCGCCCAAGAAGCGCTACCACAACACGACGATCACATGCCAGGCCCAAAACACCGCCGATCGCACCTATCGCTCCGCCAAGGTGCTCCTCGAGGTGAAGTACGCGCCCAAAGTGTCCGTCTCAGTGGTGGGCGGTGCCATCACCGCCGCCGGTCGCATTCCCGAGGGCGGCGAGGTCATACTCAGCTGCCAGGCGGACGCAAATCCGCCCGAGCTCAACTATCGCTGGTTCATCAACGATGAGCTGATGCAAGGTGACTTCACAACAAAACTGGTGAGTGCAACCTTCCCAAGAGTAAAGACTTACCCCATTCAATGCAATGCCATCCAATCCTCGACAAATACCTTATTATACAGATTATATTCAAATCATAACTTTGATCAAAGATATGTGCCAAATAAATTGACTATTTATTTCACAAACGGAGTAATAGTAAGGCACAAGTACTGAAAGGTGATTCCAAGAGCAAATTAAGAACACGACGACTTGGTTTAAGCATCGAACATAGACTGCTTCGGCAGGTTCATTGAAAACGACTAAATTATCTTAAAGTCTAGACTGATTATCCTATCAGTTCGCAGAACTCTTATCGCCTGTTTACGTCTTTCCCTATCTTCTCGATAAGAGTCCTCCTTAGTTATTTTACCATTGCAAAGTTGAACATTGACCATACCTTGTATTAGGACAGAGATTTCTGATTTCCATCAAGAAATACTGTCGTCAGACTTTTGAATTAATACATTGTATTTTGGACATAATATTTACACTTTTCTTTAAAGAAGTTATTATTTCACACCTATTTCAAAGTCCATCTGTGCGTTTTTTCTGGCCGAGCTCTGACATGAGTTAATGGCAAACACGCCTAAATCGTTTTCCAATTCAATTAAAGTTTATTCCTCATTTTTGTAGTATTTCAAAAACATGTCCGTTCTTCGAATTAATTCCAACTCTGGCTACAGGTTATTCAGCTACACCCCTGACCGTTCACCTCTGACGGCAAGTAAAACTGTACTTTAACCCTTTCTTCTTCTTCTGGTTCTGCTGCTTCTTCTGGTTGATTGACAGATCATTCACAATGTGACCCGGAAGTATCACGATGCGATTGTCAAGTGCGAGGTGGGCAATGCCGTCGGCAAGAGCGAGGAGAGCGAAACCCTGGACATAAGCTGTAAGTGCCGCAATTCGAAGCAGCTCGGAACGCAGTCGCAACTAATTGTTATCGAATCTTTTCGCATGCAGTTGGACCCGTCTTTCGCCAGCGTCCTGCCAGCAAGGAGGCGGACATCGGAGCCACTGTCACCATGCGCTGTGAGGTGGGCGGCAATCCGGCGCCCGACATCGAATGGATCAACGAGAACTCCGATCAGGTAAGAGACTAAGGCAACAAGCTCGAATTTTGCAGTGGGGCGTTACCGACTGCAAAATGCTCTGATTCCAATAAGTAAACTGATAACAGGTGCCACAGAACGATCAATTCCTGAAATACCAATCATTTATAAGAGGTTCCTAAAAATCTATCTATGATCATTTATCGGAGTATAAAAACCGATAGCCGAATGCAGCAACAGCAGGTCGAATCGATATGCAAATCGATTCCGTGTATTTTATTTATCTCTCTACTCAACTCTCTCTCTCCGGCTCTCTCTTTCTCTCAGGTTGTTGGCCGCGGGCCGGAGCTGAAGCTGAAGGTTAGCACCGAGACGGCTGGACGTTATTTTTGCAAGGCGACGGTCAGCGGGTTTCCAGAGATCGGGGCCGAGGCTACGGTCTATGTGAAGCGTGCCCCAATTATCACGTCGCACAAGGTGCAATACGGCGACGTTGGCAGACGGACGAAGATCGATTGCCTGGCATTTAGTATACCGAAAGCGGAGCTTATCCTGTGGTCCTTCGAGGGAAAGGTGATCAACATGACCAGCGCTGATCCGGACATCTATATATTCGAGGAGCATCACCTGCCGGAGGGCGTGCGAGCTGCCCTCATCATCCGGGAGAGTCTCACAAGTCATTTCGGTCAATACAATTGCACGGTGATTAATTCGTACGGTGAAGATTCGCTGGTAATTGAGCTGATGCTGGAGCCGACCGGTGTGCCCGTTATGCTGGTTATCATCTGCTCCTCAATATTGGTGGCCATCATACTGACGGTCATGATGATGGTTATCGTCTATCGAACGCGGCGGCGCAACAAGAAACCGATGCCCGCCGATGTCATACCGGAGGCGTCTCGCGGCGGCGACAAACTCAACGAGCTGAAGAGCGAACTGCGCTCCAAGGCCTATGATGTAGAATATTCGGAGGCGGCCAGCGATGGTCTGGCCATCAATCTCACCCAGACACCCATGCCGGATGTGCAGATGAAGGGCGCCACATTGGGCGTGCCCCTTGCCGGACCCGTCAACTTCGATGAGCGCTTCTCGGGCGACTACGGTGATCGCTACAATCGGCCGTGCCATACGAAGAACGCCAAGAACCACAGCAGCAAGGAGCAGGCCTACAAGGAGTCCACCAGCAATGGCTATGCTCCGTACTTTGAGTACGCCCTGGACTACAGTCCGCCCGGCGACAGTGGCAAGCCAAAGGGAGCCACTATCGGTGCCTCTATCGGTGGCGGTGCCAATGCCAATCCCAATGTCGCTGGAGGTGGTGGTGGTGGTGTTGGTGTTGGTACTGGTGTTGGCATCAACTCGGCCACTTTGCCACATAACAACGGGCCGGCGGCTGGCAAGTCGGTGGGCGCGGCACACAGCAGTGGGGCGAGTCTGCCCCGCAATCAGCGCCACGAGCTGCACCTCCACAGCCACAAACAGCAGCAGCAGCAGCTGCAGAAGCCACAGACATCCCAAGCGAACGGTTTTATGGGTAAGTTAAGTCCCCAAAACGGGCTTATCAGAGAAAGGTAGAAAGACAGGCCAGCAATCTAAAACAAGCCGAAGTCAAAATACCCTTCCAGAAATCAGGTCTACTTGCGACATTCTCCAAGTTTCAGCAAAAAAAATATCGTATCCGCCTTTTTCCTTGTAAGCTAGTCTGTCCGTTTTGAAGAATTCTTTATTGGAATTTGTCCGCCTTTTTGCTACAGATAATATTAAAGTCGGAGCCCGCTGGATCAGATCACCATATCATATAACTTTGATATGAACGATCGGACGAACGTTTACGCATACTATATATATACCCCACAGGAAAAATAGTGAAAAAGATAAGTTCTTGTTTTATAAACTTTTTTGGTTGACAAGTTATCCAAAACCAGATTCATTAGCTCGAACATTTTGACCAAAAATGTTGCATCTGCATGAGTGGGTAATCTTTAATTTGCCTCAGATAGCTGTTCTTTTGCGTTACCTGGTTAGTTTGCACAGAATTCTGAGATAACTTCGAGTTCCAAAGTTCATTCAAAATAAAATGGTTTTTCTTTTTTAAATTGAATAAAATATAAATAAACTAGTTGCTCAAGTAGACTTCCACCGAATATTGAAGCAATTTTTAATCGTTAATCGTTTCTTTTCTCCAAACTGTTTATTTTGCTCTCTGTCTCTCTCTCACTCTCTCTCTCTCTCTTGCTCTCGTTATCAGGGCAACCGCTGCTGCAGAATGGGATCGACAGTCGCTTCAGTGCCATCTATGGCAATCCGTATTTGCGCACCAATTCATCCATATTGCCACCGCTGCCACCGCCGAGCACCGCCAATCCAGCGGCAACGCCCGCCCCACCCCCCTACCATTCAACACGGCATGCCCACAGCAATGGCGGGCTGAAACATTTCGGTGCCGGCGGATATGGGGCAGCGGCTAGCATCACCCATGCTGGCGGAGCCGGTGGTGCGGGGGGCAGCGTTAGTGGGGGACCGGGCAGTGTGAGCGGCAGCAGCTCCAATTTGACAGCCAGCAGCAATACGCTGGCGGCCACGCCCCTCGCTCAGCCTTCCATAGGCATCGGTGGTGGTGGAGGCGTGGGAGTGGGCGCCGGCGTAGGTGTGGCAGGGACACAATTGGGCGCCCAAAGTCCCTCCGGGCAGTTCATACTGCCCACAAACAACAAGGGCGTCACTCAGAAGGGTCCTCTGGCCACACACGTCTAATTGAAGCAACAAGAGCTGGAACGGAACCGGAGCTAAATTATGTGTATTAGCATATTTATTCAAATTGTATTCGTATTGTCTAATGTCTAGACTCTAGATACTAGGAAACTACACATATAAAAAAAAAAACTGCATGTGAATGTAATTTTTTTTTTCGAAATGATTTCGACCATATATAAAAAAAAAAAAAAACCGTATTGTGATTTATAGCGTTAATTATTTTATGCGAAACTCGATAAGAAAAAAAAAGAAAAAACTAAAATAAATATTAAAACAAGAGAAAGAAGTCAGTAAATCTGTATACATATATGTATGTATGTCTAGTGAAAATTTTAAAATAAGTTAATTGTTGGCTTCGGGTTTTAATCGAGCGCTAAAACTGAAAAATAAAAATTAAAAACCATATACATATTTATCAATTAACTGAACGTATCAAAGAAAACACATCTTAAAAAGTTAATATTAACAGCGAGCTGAACGAAAACAAAACACAGATTTGCTAAATTTTCCCAGAAAAAAAACTAAGAAGAAATATATTACAAAAAAAATTTATAAAAATTAACTTTAAAAAAAATGCCTGTAGTTAGATTCAAGTAAAAACAAAAAAAAAAAAAAAATCGCCGCAGCTGCAAACATTTTCTAAGCCAAAATTTATTAAATTTTTATGCTTAAATGCAAATGCAACACGGACTAAAGCGAATGCTAGAAAATATTTATACATACATTCAAATGAATCCGATCAAGTGGTTGGCTGACTTTTTAACCAACTATTTCATATATATATTTATATATATATATATTGTTATATACATGCATATATATATATATATATATATAAATACTACAACTATTTCATATACATATATATATATATATATATATATATATATATAACTAAGGCCCATTAACTTGAAGATAAAACACACCTATATACACATACATATGTTATTAGCTAATTTTCAAAAAAAAAATACAAATTATGTAGTCTAATATATAATGTTTTTAAATGTATAACTAACTATTAGTGCCGCCCACATATCATAAACAAAACAAAAATGCATCTATGTGCGTATGTATATATGTACATATGTATATGCATATGTACATATGTATGAATATATGTATATATGTACAGATGTATGCATATATGTATGCATGTACAAATGTACTTCCCAAGGGCCAGCTTGATCGGGTTGTTAGATAAGAAGCACAGCATCAATGTGAAATCAAACAAGCAACTTTACATCAATTACAAAGTATTCGACTGTAAAAAAGTAATAAAATTAATTTAACACATTTTAAACGAAAATAAATATATTTATTTAGGTGTATGTATATTGCTCGTATATATAGCGCATATATATGTATGTGTATGGCTTAACGCTTCACTTAATTAACTACATAGATGTAATTAATTAAAAATGATTATTATACTTATACATACTTATACAGCTATACATAAATGAAAGTGTAATACACTGGAAACTTTTTTTTTGTCTACATAGTAAAAGAATACATATAAAATATATCATAAGACATAAAAAAAAAAAAACATTTAAAACGTAAACTAGAAACGATTACGTTGAACAAAGCTTAGAAAAATTTGTAAAACACATTTGAAAGATCTACCAAAAATGAATTTCAAAAAAAAAAAGAAACGATTATAAAAATAAAAAAGAAAAAATGAAAAAAACCAAATACAACTGAAACAATTGTAAAACGAGAAAGCGTAAAAATTTTTAAATCGAAATGCTGCCTTATGATTCCTTGTGAAATTTGTTGGGTTCTTAAATGTGCATGTGCGTTTAAGCCAACACTGTATAATTAAATTTTTTTTTTTAATATACGAGTACATATGTATGTATAGTGAATGAAAAATCGCTTTAGACGTTTTCTGTTGACATTTGTTAACTAGATGATTTGGGTTTTATGTGCTATTTGCAGAGCTTTTACGTGAGTTCATAAGAAAGTCATTCAAATACAAATTGAGCAAAAAGATATCGAAACTTTTTGGTAAAATGACAAACGATTCAATTCAAAGTTCAATTAAATGCAAAAAAAAAAAGAAGAAAAAAAAGAAGAAATCAAAAAACCCATACGAAGTAATAAAAGATAAATATAAAAAGAAAAAATAAGAAAAATCCTATTAAGCCAAGTAAATATGATAATTATACATTATATGTGAAAAGCATGTGCAAAAAGAAAAAGAATACAGCAAATAGCAAATGATGAGAATGAAGCAAGCGCAGAGACGTAAAAAAATAAGAAGAAAAAAGAACTAAGCAAAGTGTGAAATTAATTAAATGTAATATGGAAATTAATTCAATTAAAACTTAAGTCAAAGAAAAACTCAAATTAGTTGAAATAAAAATCTAAAATGAAACCAAAAATAAAATATATCCTTTAGGTGGGAGTATGCAATTAATTTATTCTTGCTCTTAAGGCTTCGAGCTATAAATACATAATTAACGCAAGAAATCAGCATAAAGGTTACAGTTGTTAAGTGGCTTTCTTATTAATATCGGATATTTATTGCACATTGCTTGAATTTTGAATTCGATTTCGCCGGAAATCAGTTAACCTTATCGATCGTCAATGTTAACGATATGCGGTTTCACTTTCAAAGCAGGACGCAACTTGTTATCGACTTATCGATGGCAATGGTCGCTCTGCTGGCGGCCGGTCGGCAAAAGCAACCTGACTACGAAAGACGGTTGCCAGAGCAATAAAGAAAAAACAAGTATTTAATTTTTGCAGCCATTTTGAAATTGAAAAGCAATAACGACACAGCAGCAACGGCAACAGCAGCAACAAAAATGCAAGCCAGCCAGTCAGCCCAGCAGCAACGCAGGCGCAGTAGATGAGAGAGCACACATTATGGAGAGCGATCAGAGCTCTCGCAAGGAGCACACACAAGTATGGAGTTCAACTCGCTCAGTTGGCAAAACACGTTAACTTCTAGGTTTATGCTGAGAGTTGAGATTGTCTTTATTAAGTTATATAAAATGCGCATGAATATTTTTTAAAAATATAAAAAAAATAAAAATGAATTAAAAATTACTATTATTAAAATGAAAATTCATTCGGCATATTCTCCATACAAGAATGGATACAGATAAAAATAACCTCGATTCCAGGCAGCACATTTGCTTACTAACTTGTGCCAGCGGTGAGCAGAGAGCGTGCAAGCCACTCCATCACTCTCAATTACTCGCTCTTAATCTCTCACTCTCTCTCTCTCGGCTGCAGTCCGGTTTGCAATAGATCTCAGCTCACTGTGGAGCGTAAGCGAAAGATAGCAAGAGCGCAAGAGAGCCGGTCGTTGTCGCTGTCTTTTTCGGGGTTTCAATTCAGCGGCGCTCGTGAGCGCGGCTCAAAGTGTTGCGAGTCGTGAGACGAAACGGATATCGAGGCGGACAGTCTGCAGCAGTTGAAAATTGCAATTGCATGGGATTTCAATTAAATGCTATTTTGTTTTTTTTTTGAGTGCCTCCTCTCAATTGTGTATTTGTGTGTGTCTGTGTGTTGGTCTCTCTCTGTGTGAAGTGCAAAAGCAACGCAAATTTAACTCGCAACGCAGGCAAGAAAAAAACGAAACGAAACGAAAACAACTGCAACAAAAGCATGAGAGCAATTTGAAGATGCAACAACAAATTGGCGCTTAATGCCGCCGCATGCATAAATTGCAGCATGCTGCGACTGCAGCGTATTAAATAAATATCGCTATCGCATTGTTGTCCAAGTCAAAAAAATATTCAATATTGTTTTTTTTTTTATTGTTTGTTGTTCCACCCCACCTGGTGTCTCTGTGCCTGTGCGTCCGTGTGCGTGTGAGAGCAATAATTCAAATAAATCAAAGCGAAAAGGAAAATAAGCCAAAATAAAAGCACAGCAGAAACCACAACGCGTGTCAGTGTGTGTGTGTGTGTGTGTGTGCGTGCCTTCGTGTGTGAGAAGGAAGCAAAGCGCTGCCGTCTTTGCATTTATCTTGGGTCTCGTTGAATTCAAAGTTTGTTGCGGTTGCGCGTGGAAATGTCGCCGTCGTCCGCGTCGGCGTCAGCGTCGCTGCACACAATAAACGGCAAAGCGCGACACTTAATTGTTCTACTCGCCGCCGCCTGGCTGCAAAATACATAACACATAATAATACAAACAGCAATAAACGACAAAAAAAAAAAACCCCACAGCCAAAGTGAGACAACAACAACAAAAACTGCACTCGAAAATTTCTACACATACAGCAGCAACAAAAACAACACCAACAACAGCAGAGAGAAAAAATAGAAACTGAAAAGAAGCATAAAGCGCAAATCTTAAACTGGATTACAATGCAGTTGCAGCGCAGCAGACGTCGCTGTCGCGCACACACAATTTGGATTAACAAAATGCTAGCGGGCGTCGGGCTGCTGCTGCCGCTGCTGGCGCTAGCTAACTTCAGCAGCGCCCATGCATCGGGTAAGTGTAAAGATTGACAAAGTATTCCCCAAACAAACAAGTCAAAAACAAAAAACAAAGAATAATGAGAAAAATAAGACAAAAATATTTTTGCATGCATTTTGATTGAGTCTGCATTTTCGTGTTCTGACTCGTTTCCCTTTCTATTTGTCTCCTCTCTTCCTTTTCGCCACGTTATTCGTGCTATTCGCTGTTTTGCGCGCTCCTGTCTACCTGCCAGTTCGGACAGGTGGTCGCTCGCTCTCTCCCTCTCGCATGGTTTGCTCTGCTCTCTGTGCTCTGTGCTCTTGCGCTCTCTCTCTCTTTCTCTACCGATCTGATTTCTGTCTGCTTTGCTGTTGCGCACCTTTAATTGAAGACTCACAATGGCAGTCGCAGCCTTTCGTTTCATACCATTTTGTTCCACTGCTTGTGTATACACATACAAATGTATGTATATACACATATGCCAGTTGACACTGTTATACATGCGTTCGCATATTTCTTTTGTCAACTTCCTGTGTGTTGCCCCCACCTCCCTCCCCAGCCCATCGCCTCTCCGCCCAATAATAATTAGGATCACTTGTCAAACTTTTGTACCCCACTATTTACGCAGACACACCGAAGACACACAACAAGACGAAGAAGATGAGCTTGAGTCTTGCAGACCTTAAGCCGGCCAAAAGACCGAAAAACAAAACACACAAAGTATTTACATATGGGCTCGGCTCTTGTCTAATCATTGTGTCAACAGTCCCTCGGCTTCGTTTCTTGTCCCTTACGTGTGTGGTGTGCATGTGCATCTGTATTTGCGTGTGTATTTAGGTGTAGGTGTTGTTGTTGTTGTTAGTCTGTATTCACATTTAACATTTTTCAACTTTCTGAGAATTAAAAAAAAAGAAAGAACGCGTTTTTTTATCTTGAATCCATTGCTTATAGTACTCATAGGAAATGTACTGCTATCGGAAATATTGTTGTTCAGCCGATCTATTTGTTAGTAAAAAGTTATAGTATCATATCAATAACGACATCTGAAACCGAGAGCTGCTTTTAAAATCACATCCGAACGTAAATCTAAATTTGTCAATTAGTAACAATATATTCGAAAGTGTTACAATATCCATTCCAATCCTTTGAATATAATTTCTAATCATTCATTGAATTCGCTCAAAATTAAATTCCTACAAAATATTAACTTATGTCATATTTATTAAGTAACTGAATTATTTAATTGCATGTAAATTAAATACTAGTTTCGATATGAATTAACTAATTTCGCTCCCTTCGCATTGAATAAGATACATTTTACTCTATGCTCGATATTTATGATATGCATTCGTTGTATATTCCATATGCCGCTTGCCTGCCGGCTGTGGATAATTAAGGATAGATCTAACGGGGTCTCCGCATATGCGTGACTTTCAATCATTTTGCAAGAGCTGAAAAAGTCAAGAATTTATATTTTAGGGTACGCACAGGACAAGAGGGCAAACACAACATGAAGCAGGGGAGAGAAAGAGACAGAGTAGGCATCGCAGAGGAGGAGCAAAGCGGCGACAGGAAATACTCATGCATGACAGGGGCATAGACAGAGACCAGGCTAAAACTGCAGGCACAGCGAGAATGCGCGACATTGAAACAACAACAAATACAAGCAGTACATATGAAAGAGAACTCCTCGAGAACTTGTTTTCAGCCTAGGTAGAGAGGTAGATATAACAGACACTCACACACACAAACGTACACATGTACATCTATCTGTGTGCATGTATGCTTTAGCTGGGTCTTGTTCTCTACGCCTCTCTCTCTCTCTCTCTCTCTCTCTTTGTGTGTGTGTCTGTTTGTAGTGCTGTCGTTGTTGTTCATTCGCTTTGACCTTATCCGTAATTTGATCCGAGTGCAAACAGTGAAAAGGACGCGCCTGTGCAATATGCTTAGGGGTTGCACTTCTGCCGACTGAGTTCCCGAATCCCTTTTGCCCTGCTGCTGACAGCAGCTGTCGCTTTTTCTTCTTCGTCTTCTACTTCCTCTTCTCTTCTTGTAGCGGTAGTTCAGTAATGTGTAAAAAGGTAATTCGGTGGTTGGTGCTGCTGTTGCTGCTGCTGCTGCTCAAAAAACCGTTACGTCTCTTTACAGCCCCTGGGCTCCACATACGTGAGAGGGGAGCAGTAATGGATCTCGCCTGCTGCAGCTGCAATCTCTCAACTCTCAGTTCAATCCTCCCCTAGCTCTCAACTAGATCAAATAAATCAAACAATAACCTAAACAACTCAATATTCAACCAGTCTTTGGTCTTAATTAAAATGTGTAATTTATAGAATAATAATAGCCCGCGAGTCTATCGGAATTATCTTGCAACACTCCCATCCAACCCATCAGATCACATCTCTATCGCAGACAGACCTCAAGTCCCTATTGACCCGGTTCTTTTTGTACTCATCAGAAATGTGTGCAAATAAATACTTATATCTTGTTTGCATGTATATGAAATGTATATCTCTTTACAGCTTCACTTATATGCCTTTTATTGATTTCAGGGTACAGGGTATAAGAGGAGTACTTGCCAGGGTGTAAATTATGGAAATACATTGAAAATTGTTGTTGTTATTGTCTGCTTAAATGTCAGTACACAGTATACAGAAACATGCAACTAACAAATATATGTGTGTGTAAACTGAACGGGAAAGTTGAGTCGGAGCTTCGTTTTTCCCAAGCTCTTGCTCCTCTGCTGCTTGCTCTTGCCATTCCCCTTGCAACTCCCTATTTTTTTTCTTTTGTGCTTAGCAGCGCTAATTTGTCGCGACATTTAATGCGCCTGCCTTAATGGAGAGCGCAGCTAATATGCAAAATGTAAAAGTTAGTCAATATAGCAACACAAGCAAAGTGGTGCTTGTGACGGGGACGGGGTATTATGATATGATATATGTGTGGAGGAAACGAGTTTAGGAAGTAGAGCTGAGAGCGACATCAATAATGACATGACGTTGAAAATGACTTGTTGTTGTTGTCTTTATTACCACTGTTGTCGAACACACAACATGATCACATTATTTGTTGTATGAACCATCTAATTTTGAATAATAAAAGCCTTTCCTTATAGGTTTTACTGTATTCTTTACCCAAGCAAATCATTGTTTCTGACTCGCATAAAATTGTCAGTGGCTTGAACCAATTTCTAATTTTATTATCTTAGGTTTTATGTTCAATTTTTCGACTAATAAAGTTGAAAAAAAACACGTTACAGATTCACCTATCAAGCTTAACATTCATCCTAATCCCAACCAAAAAGTATGTACGAGTTCGATTCGAAAAGAGATAAGTTCCTTATAACATATTCATCAGTAAGAAGAGAAAACAGGCTTTCATTTGGTGTGGTTATCGTTAAATAAAGTAGCTCAAATTTAATTTGACATAAGTGAAGTAAATATTTGAAAGCTGTGGTAAATGTGTTAAGGCCATCGCATTCAGTTAATATGTTAATTTGTCGGCACATTCGTGAAGTGCCTGCAGGCGATGAATGTCGAAATGTGTGAAAGTCTTACTGATGTTGTATTCTCTTTTTTGACACCCCAAGTTGCAGGCTCAACATGCGTACATATTATGCACATGCGGAGATTAGGGGTACGGGAAACGGGCAAAGGGGGCACTTATCTCCCATTTGCTGCCACATTTATTAATTAATCGATGCCGCCTCTTGGCCAACTTTCTCAGCACTTAGCGATTGGTAACTTAAGACTTAATTAAAAATACAAAAACAAAAAAATAAATACAAAAAAAAGCAGCATCGTCTGCTAATTTTCGGATGCGTAAAGTCTGAAACAAATACGTGCAGCAGAGAACGAAGAGAAGGTAGCATAAGAAAGCAGATACGAGCGAAAAAAATAAACGATTTTCAAAAATGCAGCAGTTGGTCGAAACCAAAAAGGAGACCAGCCAAAGATATACAGTTGTTCGGAATGCGCATATTGAATACCCTTAAGACCTGAACATTTAATTTGTTTCTTTTTTTGTGAGTTTATTCCAGTTGAAGTTGAAAATTTTGATTGTATCTTGAAGATGTCTTGCAAAGCATAAAATGAGGTTAGTTAGTTAACAGGCCGAAATGAGAGATATCCGTCAACGATCATTGGTCAGATTTAACAATGATGTTGTGTAGACTGTAAACTAAAGTATTTATTTTATATTGATAAGAGTAATTTGAACTGAACTGATTTGAATTCAATTTTCTCAAATTGACCAATCTAATTTCGTTCTCAATACCCAATATACAAGGCAAGGGTATCCAAATGAGCATAACCCCGTTTACATGCCCACTGCTTGCATATTGATCATTCTACTCTGTTACTTGATACAATCGTAAGAGAGAGTAGATGATCATTATCAACGTCATCATCATCGAGATGTTGTTGCTCAAGTTGCAGAGCAGTTCCGTTTAGCAGGCGATCCTGTTTTTGTTTCGACATAAAAAAAAATTCAGTAAGAGAGAGAGAGAGGAAGACTGCAGAAGTTTTTTTTTCATTAATATTTTTTTTATTTATTTTTTTTGGGCAGTCAGGTAGAATTTTGCTGCGCTCCGGAAATCACAGAGACTGTAAAATATTGTCGCTGCTTTGGCTGGTTTGGCTTTCCCATGAGCTATGATGGTCTAAAAGCTGAAGACTCGATTGGACATATTGGACATTGCATAAACATGACTCTTTCTGTCATTGTTCCCATCATCATCATCAGCAGTAGCAACAACAACGAAACCAACAGCAGCAGCATCAAAGTTAAAGTTGCCTTGGCCATAGATGAGTTGGCCCGAACAACTTTCCAAGGCGGCTGCTGGGAAAATGCCTCAAATGGTTAGACAAAACTGTTTGGCATCAGTTCTCGACGGCTGCTGTTGCTGCATGCTTGCCACTGCTGCCCCGCTCAATTTGGCTTAAACTAATTATAAAAGCAGCCAGTTAGTTGTTCAGTTGGGCTTAAAGCGTAATTAAATCTCAAGAAAAAAAATCAACGATTAGGCCAAAGCAGTTGCAGTCTGTTTATTGACTTTTAATAATGGCCAGGCGAATTAGTGCCCATCGCTTGCCTCCTCAACTCTCTCCGCATACCCCACACTCCCCCTCTAGCTCCCCACGGTTGGCTAACAACAATTTCTTGCCTGACTTGCTGCCTGTTTAATGAGTTTTCTTTATGGCCAGGGCGCAGCACAGACACACACTTACACGTAATAAAGACACACACACACACACACACACACACACACAGTCAACACTCTCACACACAATACCAACACACACACAAACATTTATTCTGCCTGCTACGCACTGACCGAACAAGTTTTTAGTTTTTTTTTCCTCCTCGTCTTCGGGTCTTTTTTATGTTTTCTGCTTTGTGTGTCTTATTCTTATAACCTAACCACTTCATGGCTTGGGCCCGGCTTGGGCTTGGGTCCAAAAAGGCTGACAACCTCGAGAACAAATGAACGGGGCAAAATTCAGCGCTCTCAGTTCAGTTCAGCTCAGCTCAACAACAATTTTTTTTTCTTTTATAGATATTACCCAAAGTGTCTTGTGTCTTGAGTCTTGTGTCTCGAGTCTTGGCCAGGGCCAACCCATGGTGTTTGCGTTGCACGCGATGTTAGACCGAGACGGCAAGCAAAGCGCAGCATAACTGTAGCCTAGCTATCTGTTTCGCTTACTCTCGCGCACACGTTTCGACTCCATCCGTGTTGGACATAGAAATTCTTTCTAAGCTCTAACCAACATACAACAAAATGTGGCAAAAGCAAAAAGTCAGCGTGCCAGGCGCTCTCTCCAGCGCATGAGTGTGTATGTGTGCAATGACAATCATCGTTACACATACAAACATATAAATATATATATAATGTATATATATATATATATATAGTTGAACGATACTACACTTGAACGATAGATGCAGCGCATACTGCTTAGAAACCAGTAGGCAACGATTTTGTTTTCGGGTGCTTAAGGGCGCATTCGATAAGTAGATCAGCCCAAGATCAGCAAAGGAAGCCATACACTGTCAGATATTCATTTGAAGATTAGATAAATAATATCCAGATTGCCTTCGAGCAGATAAAATAGTGTTGACCCAAGCATGTACATACATGCTGGCTGCACTTGACGTCTATCGACATCGGGCTCTGTAATATGATTAGATGTGCTGAGAGAAAGCAATTGATACCTAAAATAAACTGACATATGAGATCCAATGAAAATAAACAATTCGCTGATAACACGTTGAAAGAGTTCGAAGTCATTTAAAAATACAAATAACTCTAAATTGATTTTGAGACACTGCGAATAAAAAATTGTGCTTTAGTAGAGAGAGCTTGTGTCTGGGAAATAAAGTTAACTAAATTAGCATCTGGGAAACGACAACCGATATTCCAAAATTGGGTGTTGATGTACTTTATATGTGCTTATACTTTTTCATAAGAGCATTCTGCGCTTTAACCACATTTAATTGAAAATCTCACTAATCTCACACCAATGTTAATGACCAAAGAAATAAAACTTTTCGACATATATTGTAAAACACTTTAGGAAAAAGTTAAAATTTAAATGTATATATACAAATGTGTGTATATAGTGCCGTAATGAACGCTACATAGAAAGCTCATTTTCAAGCAATTTAATACAAAGGCTAACGATCACTCAACGATCTCTCTGTCTCTCGCTCATGTTGAGTATCTTTTGAATTCATTTATTTAAGGGCCAAGTGAGAGATAAGAAATGCGTTCAAATGGCAGCTGTTCAATACAGTGATGATGTCCAACGCGTTGCAAGCGCTCATTCAAAAATCAAATCAAATTCTGATTTGCATTTTGAATAACAGTTAACGGCTAACAGAAGGCCCTTCGATCACTTAGCAAGATGCTGTCAGACTTTTCTTCTCTCTCTTTTTGTCTTTCTTTTTGAGGACAAGTTACAGGTGGCGCTACCGCGCTGCCAACTTGTAAATTTTACATCTGGTTTTCGACACTTAGTAAAGATTTCAAATACAAAAGCTATAATTCTTTGTGTACTCAACGAAAGAGTGCGCTTGACGATGCGATTACCCTTCCAATAAACAAGCGCAATTCTCTTTCAATTTCCAGGCTACAACAGTATGCATTTCAAATTCATCTGACGACCGACTAACTCGGTACTTTATTATACCCTGTTGGCTGAGTCTTTAGTGCGTATAGGGCATACAAACAAAGTAAACTAAACTAAACATTCACACGCTCTGACATGTTTTTAATGTTGTTTTTCTTGCTGCTGCTGTTGTTGTTGTTGTTGTTGTCTGCCGGAAGTGTTAAATGCTTCACTTTGTTTAAAGTACGCACAGCGACAATGACAGACAGAGAGGCCGGGAGAGAGCCAGAAGGCGAGAGGAAGAACATAGCATAATATCATTCATATGACACATTATTAATATGGTTTTTAAACTTCAACCCCTTTGAGTTTGAGTGAGTTGTACGAAGTTTTCGTTGTGTGTGTGTGCGTGTGTGTGAATGTGTGTGTGCGCGCCTGCGCAGCCATTTGCGAATCCGTCGGGTTTGGCGCGCATTTGGACAACCTCATGAGGGTGTCTTCTATTACTCTCTATCTCTCTCTCTCTCTCTCTCTCTGTCTCTCTCTCTCTCTCTCTGTCTCTCTCTCTCTCTGTCTCTCTCTCTATCTCTGATTCTTTCTCTCTCTCGCGCTCTGCATTTGTGTATTCCCACGTTGCTGGCCATCGCAAAGTCAACGATTTCCCCTCAATCTCTCGTTCCTCGTACCATCTTTTGTCAGGGGTTGCTATTGCGTGTTTGTGGGAGGAGAAAGGGGAGTGGGTTTGCTGGAGGTGGGGTTTGTTGTGTTAATGTCCCTACTGCGTGCAAAGTGTCGCATGTGTTTTCGAGTGCACTTCAATTACCCATCGATACCCGACCGAAACAGCTTACCAATCCTGCAGCTGGCCCATTTTAGTCGTTTTCTTTATCATAATGTTGTTGTTGTTGTTGCGGTTATCATGCGCTCAATTACGTAGTAGCATTCGGTGAGGGCGCTTAGGGTAGGTCTGAAACACACACACACACTAATATACCATATGTTTGTGAGATGCATAAGTAACTCAGATAATTTCAAGACTGAACGATTTGGGCAATAAATAGTTCTTAAAAACGTTTGCATTTTTAAAGTCTTCTATGTAAAGAAAATTTATAAAAGTAAAAGATCAATTTCGATCAATTTTAAATGCCTTGAAAGTGACTATTTCAAAACAATTCGAATTTTATATTATTTTAAAACAGTCAAATAGTTTTCGTAATTATCATCGAATTTTCCCAAAAACTAGAGTAGTTATTTTAAATGCACGAATCAAATTTTTATTTGTTTTGAGTAAAATTTGATAAAATTATATCTTAGAATTGTTGTACAATTAAACCACATTTTTTGGGCAGCCTTTTTGAAATATCTTATGCTAATCATTTCGTTTCGAAATCGGGTAGAATTTTCAAGAAACCTCTAACCACAAAACCACAACATCCTCTCAGCGTCCATCCAATTACGAGTATTTCGAGTACTTCATCAGCACTGACAGATAGTAGCCCCAGAGTCGACCCACACGATTACCAACCGACTTGAAGTTGGTGGAGTGAAGTGGGTGGGTGGGGATAAATTGCATTCGAAACGTCTTGGGCGGCTCTGTTATCTCTATCTCTCTCACTCTCCCTCTCCCTCTCCCTCTATCTCCCTTGCTCCCTCGATCGGTTTGACTGTGGCCTATTAATCTATCAGAGCTGAAGACGTTGCGGCGCGTCGGGAATGCTATAGAAATGGAATCGAACGAGTGAGACCGCAAAAATGCCATGCTGTACGCTCGGCAGCATGTAACCTCAAAAAAAGTAGTAAAGGAGGTGGAGGGAATACAAAAACAACAACAAAGTAAATAAATAATA
Source organism: Drosophila nr. perissopoda 5 BK-2023a (assembly GCA_035044105.1). Taxonomy (NCBI): domain Eukaryota; kingdom Metazoa; phylum Arthropoda; class Insecta; order Diptera; family Drosophilidae; genus Drosophila; species Drosophila nr. perissopoda 5 BK-2023a. The sequence goes on along the minus strand of JAWNMK010000620.1, from coordinate 3,871,155 downwards.
AAAACAACTAAGCGAACCCGAATTGAAACGAACTGCACCGAAGCAGCATCGTAATGTTTACTCGTGTTTGTTGGGCGTTCGTTCGGTTCGGTTCCCACACTCGTTCGTTGTTCGTTGTTCGATGTTCGGCTTTCATCGCTGTTCGTTTTACGATCTTTCTGTGCTGCACTTCGTCACTTCGTGTGTAGACTCCGTCGTCTCAGTGCCCACTTGGAGCGACTTTTTCATTAACACTTAACAATCTTTTCGCATTTGGCTGCCACATCTGCCCCATATACACCCTCCTATACCCTCCACCACACAAACCTTTTACAACGTTGTTGTTGTAATTGTTGGATGCCGTGTGGTTTTTGTGTTCGTTTTCTATTTGCCACATTACACATTATTTATGGGGCGACTATTTATTTTTATTTAGCTTTTCATTGTTGTGGCTGCCACCTCCACGCATTAACAGCAGCATCTTTCCCGTCTCCCCGATTTGAGATGAACACCCGATCACCGCCTCCGCAACAATTTGTCAGCACTTGTGAACAACGCCGCCTGTGAACATTTGAAGAGCTCATTGACTCAGTGCGACATCGTCTCCGACCTTATCACAATCCAGAAAAGAGAGAAGATGATGCACAGCGAGGAGGGCGTGAGACAGATTGCGGGAAACTGCATCGTTTGCGTCGCAATTCGCCATCTGTAGTTTTATCAGCATACAAATTGCAAAAAGCTGAAAATCAGAGCTGATCCACAGCACTCAAAACTACTGCTGCTGCTGCTCTGAATAGCAGCTACTCGAAGCGATCAATCAAAGATCACTCAATAAACATCCAGTTCCAAAAGATATGCCCATTTCACAGTCAAAAACCGTAGAGCAGCCTTATCTGAGATGAACTGAATACGTTGATGATCGCATACCGCAGATCGCAGATCACCATCATTTTGAGTTAACATTGAAAATTTAAATTCGAACAACATACAAATTTCAATAGTTCCCTAGAATGAAAGTTGTTAATGCGAACAGTGTTCATAGTGTCAGTCAATACCTGGCAAAACAGCTAGAACACCATGCAACCAGGCTCAACTGCAGTTGACCTTAAGTCCGATCATTTAGTAGCAGCATTAACTTTAAATCGCTTACACAATATGATGAAATTCGTCTAAGCGCTCACGATAATGCTCGCCTCCTATTTGAACATGTTGAAACATGCATGTGTTTTTTTTGTCCAACTATTTTTTGCGCATATTTCCATTTTATATTTCGATAAAGCCTGAGAACTTGAACGTATCGTATCGCCACATGAGGCTCAGTGCGGAGGCTCGCTTCCTATGTTTACAGTGTACATATTATATAGATACATATATGCATATTGCAATTTTGATATGATTATCTTAACCACAATACAATGTCTTGTCAACGACGATTTTATTTTTAATATACGATATAAGAATTAAGCTTAAAACACAATAAAAACAATATCCACATATTGATAGCTCATTAGACTCGACTGTTCGGGAACTAATGTGTAGTCTTGAATCATATACAGGGTATTTACAGGGTATAGATGCTAAATTGTCTATAAAGATGACTTGGCCAACAAACTGTGGCATTATTTTTAATATGTAATTTATTAGAATATTTACTTCAATACCACAATACACCCCCTTGCCCACTCAACCCACCGCCCAATATAGCAACTTTTGGTTACGTGATTTACAGTTGGTTTCTTTTCTTATTTTATTTTTTAAATAAATTGTAAATTTTTCATTTTTGCGGTTTGGGTTTGTGAATGCGCTGTGCGGTTTTTTGATAGTTTTATTTTTATATATTATATTGTATATATTTTATATATATGTATATATATATATATATATATATATATATATATATATAGTGCCTTTGCACGCTGGAGAAAAGCGTGAGAAATTTTTGGCCGTGGTTTTGTTTTTAGGTTGTAGTTTTTGTTATTGTTGCTTTTATGTTTTGTTTTTTGTTGCTATTTTACTTGTCGCTGTCGACGTTGTTTCTGTGTTTTGGTTTTTGCCTTTGTTTTAGTTTCAGTTTCGCAGCTGCTGCTGTTGCTTTTGTTGGTGTTGTTCATTTTGTTGTTGCTACTGTTGCTTATTATGCTGATAGCGTTTTTGGGTGGCTTTTGTTGTTTGTGGTTTGCTCAAGCGCATGTCTCTGCTTGCCAGGAACGCAAAAATTTAAATTCGATAAGCGGCATTTATAACGGCCAGTGACATTTGTCTGCACCCCTTGCACCACAGACACACAAGCCACATGAGCGGCACTTAAAATTAAAGTTGAAATTATAACTGTAAATTATAACAAACCTGGCAATAAAAAACCAGCTTTTATAATGTCTGAAATTCGATAAACAAATAACAAATAGACCCATTTTCGCATTTTCAGTGTGCAGGGTGTATATAAAAATGCATATTAATATTCACAAAATCATGAACATATCTATTTTTAATAGATAACCTAACTGATTAGTGCTTAATGAGATAATATAGATAGATAAGATAATAAAAAATTGTTCACCTCTAAAACCAAATTGCTTCACTTTTCCAAAGCGGGAAGAATTGACCAAAATATGATGCCACAAGCTGCAGTACTGTACACCCACACACCCCCCCCCCCCTCCCGTTGGCCTGACTCCCCTCACAGCTGACTTTTTAATTATGGTACAAGTTAAGCCTAGTTATGAGTAATTTCGTTGAAAGCTTCAAGCAATAATTTCGAGCAATTAACAACTCATTTGTCTAAGCATCAAATGTGAGAGTGTGCACAGCACTTCAAAGCAGGAGTGGGTGGGGTTGGGAACTGGTGGGGTGGTGGTGGGAGAGGGGGGGGTTGTGTTGTAATGAATTTACACGTTACACTTGCCTGCATCGCCAAGCGTCCGATTAAACGTCCGTAACAAGTGCGCCAACATATGTGTTGTTCATGTTGTTCTTGTTGCTTTTGAGCGCTTTTCATTGTGCGGTAAATCACACGCAATAAAAAAAAATCGTACATGTTGAAAAACAAAAAAAAAAAAACAACAAAACTGCTAAAAGCGTTTCACGCTCTGTCGATGAAGCGTTGAAATGGCCCAAAGAGCAGCCGGTTAATTCATTTAAGCCCAAACTGGCCACGCCCACCGCGGCTAACTAAACCGATTACAAAGCTGAAACCAAAACAAATAGAAAACTAGAAAAAAAAAAACAGTTGACAGTTTTTATTTTTTAGTCATGCAAATCAACTGCAGCTGGCCAAGTGAGTCACCAGCAAACCAGTGGGTGGCAGGGTTTGGGGCGAGGTAAATAGTAGTCAGCAATTAGTTCACAGTAGCATATGAATATGATTATACACAGATGCTTAGAGAAAAGCTAAAGCTATAAGAACCAAATCAAATGAAATTCAAATGAAATAATTGCTTGAAAATCAAATTAGAATGATCTGGTCGAGAGAGCTCGACTAAGAGATATTGAACTTGAGCTGCGTATGGTATACGAGAACTTACAATCCAATTTTCAAGTCTGATGCCAGGCAAGAATATAAATACCTAATGGGATAGGCGATATGCCTTCTTGTGCCTGTCACAGACTTTCACACACCTTCATTATACACATTTTCATTATAATTTCCAGGGTATCATTAATAAAAGCTACAAACAATATTTGCTGGCACTTAGTTCAATTTAAATTAAAGCTGAAGAACTTGTTCAAGTCTCGCTTTTAGTACATAAGTTTAGCAAAAAACTTGAAATAAAAAAATATTGTTCAACCAGACCTTATGATAATGATGCAAATAATATGCTCGGCGTATTTGTTCTTTCTCTGAACTCAAGAGCCGCACCTCAACAAATACGAATAAAACATTTTTATTTTATATTTTTATATCTTTTTGCTGCACTAATTGAGGTCAATTAGTTGATACACACACACACACACACTTAGGAGAGCCAGGCAACCTCGCAGCTGGCGACACAATGTTGCAAAAAAATTGATAATAAAAATGAAGACAATCATCAATGTATAGCAACATATGTTGCTGACGACGGCTTGTTGTGTTTGCAATAAATTTCGCAATATTATGCATACGACGCGTATGACTCAGGCTTGCAATTTCGCTCAGCATTGCATGTATGTGTGTTTGTTTGTGTTTGCATGTGTTTTTATCAGGCCAAGATTTATGCCGGGTTGTTTTTTTTTGTGTATGTACCATCGATCATTCAAATGCGAAGTTTATGCTTAAGTATACGCGACAATTTCGTGCTGCACATTTCGAATGCGAAGCGCGGCACACAGTCAGCGCTCATTGAAAACAGCAGAAAAAAAGGGTGGCTAATATCGTCATACATACATATGTATATGCCGAGGGAGATGGAGGGGGCTTTAAGTGCTGCTGCAACGCAGACTTTATATACATATTTGTTTTTATATATATATTTGTTGTCTCATTTTTGTCGTTTGACGCGTCACGAAGACATTTATTTATTGTACTGGGCAATCAAAACTTATTGTCGCCTATTGTCCCTTCCTTCGCTAACCCCCATCGCATTCTCCCTCACTTATGCCCCAGGCCTGTGCGTTTGACATCGTGGCAGGAAATCGCCACACGCCCAATTAGCAAACATTGGGGCGCTTTGGCGCGCGGCGCGTTTGTTTAATTTGTGTGTGTGCCATTTTTGCGAAGAAAAATAAGCATATTCCGAGCTTTTTCTTGCTTCTTTTTTTTTTTTTTGCTTGCTTGCAAAAGTCAGCATTTTTTTGCTGCCCTCGCTGATTAGGTAGTTCAAGTGCAATGAACTGTAGTTACAAAGTGGTTGTTTTTTATTGCGGTTGGTGTTCTACTGCTGCTTCTTCTTTCTTTTTGTCGCGGTTTACTTGTTGCTTCCCGCGACGTGAAACTAGAGACTACCCCTACCGACAGCACCCTCTTTAAATAAGCTTGTAATATCAACTGAGAGCGGCAGTGGGTGACTGGGACAAATGGCTTATTCGAAGCGACTAAATCGGTTTTTGAATTTTATTCCATAGATGTATTCCATAGATGTATTCCCATGTTTTTTTATTTTGTTAAATTTCTAATATACGTATCAATGGAAAATCTGAAAAGAGTGAATGATTGAAAAGAAATTGATTTCAAATTATTGAAACCCACATTAAAATGATTTTGGATTGATTGAATCAACTTTTGATTAAAATTAATATTTATGATTTTTATTTTTAAAAATAATTTTTCAAAATTGTATGCTGTTTTTAGCCCACATCAAATAAGTTAAATATTATCAACACAATTTGCTGCTACAGTCAACTAGAACCAACTTTAACATTGTTCAGTTGCTGTAGTGTAAAATACAAAACCGAAATTTTAAAATATTCCCATCTTGTCTTGCCATTACAGAAAGCAGCTCCTCCTCCCTGGCCATTTCCTGCACCACATTGGGCTGCAAGAATGGAGGCACATGCATCACCCAGACAAATGGCAAATCCTACTGCGCGTAAGTACAACTTGAACACACATTCCCAACAAACAGAGTTAGTTAAGTTAAAATAAAAATAAAAGAAAACCCATGCGAAATTCAGTTTGTGGTTGCGGAAGGAAGTAATCATTAATTAGGGCCAGGTTACAATGTTCGTGGGCTCTGTGTCTCTCTTAGAGAAGAGTGCTGTCATTTTATGCAAATTAATACAAGTCGGTGGCGTGAGTGTGGAAGGGGGAGGGGTGGGGTACGGGTTGAAAGTTAAATATTTGCCATAAACTTCAATTGATCTGCTTAATGATTAGCATACTGGTTTTTTTTTTGGGCTACCGAACTGACAGCAGCAATTTGCATACGTCAATCAATTGGTCGACAGCAACGGCCACCGTTCTGCTAACGTATAATGTCGGTTCCAAGGACACACGCAAAACAAACCCACAGATTGAAATTGAGGCTTCCATCACTTGTTGGCCCAAAGTACCATCAACAAAAAAAAGCCAAACATAACGACAAGAACTTAAACTCGGTTGAAGCACGTCTAGACAATGAGTTAAATACATGAAAAGGATCAAGAATGAACGACTATCTTAGGCACACCGAAGTAGCATACCCTTGCAAGCCGGAGTTAAGATACCCACATCTAAATTTCACGTAGGAATATTCCTGTGCCAGCTATAGAAGATAGTGGTCCGATGTGAATGATTTGTTGTTCAAATGTTGGCAGTATGACAACTGTTGAGAGTTATGCGGATAACTTGGTATACGAAAGTGTTGTTTATACAAGGATATTTCCTATGTAAACCTGTGTGATTTAGTAGTGAACTACTTGGAACAAAAAGAGGAATATGCTTCATCAAGTTTCATCAAGATAGTTTTAAAACTGAGCGACTAGTTTGCATAGTAGCAAACAGAAAGACGGATATGTCTGTATCTGTACTGATCAAGAATATCTATACTTCAGACGCAAACAGAAACAAATGGATTGAAAGAGAGCTGAAATTGAATTTTGTTCTTAAAATGCAAAGTCGATAAAGAGAGAAATTTGTAAGAACGACGAATATCGAACAAATGATAAACGAATGTTGGCGAATGATGACGAACGACTTTGGTTCGTGTGTTTGCATGGTTTTTCTTATTTGTCCGCCATTTTCGCCCTTTCCGCTTAATTTTTTCTGTGGCAGTTGTTGCTGTCTTCTTCTTTATTTTGTCTATTCTGTGGCAATGCATTTTATTTTTTATTTTTTGGTATTTTTTCGGTATGTTTTTGTCATAAATCAAATGCGAATGCGGCCTCAAACAAATGGCACGTACGAAACGCATAACTTGAACTGAGTTATGATTTGAGGATAGCTGTGACGAGTCGAGCACTTACTTGACTCTGTTTTTTTTCATGGAGTCTGTCAAAATTTAACGAGCCAACGAACATGGCATAATTAAAACTCTGTACGTGTAACCGACTTGGACTCGCAGGCCGTACTCGAAAGAGTTCGTCTTAAAAGATCGATAGCATTGTCAACGCAACTCTCGCACAATCACAGCTGTGATCACAGGGATCAGTGAGCAGCGATCAGTTTGATCTGTGTTTGTGATCAACAGCACGTTTTGGGGGCGCTTTCATTGAGCGCATAATGGAGTAGCATGGAGTTGTAAGTACTTGAGAGTCTGTCATTTCTTCGACACATGATCTTTGGCATATAGCTCTGATCAAGAGAACATTCATTGACTATTTAGCCTGTTTGGGGCACTTTGTTCTCTCAACTCTCTAGGCAGCACTAGCCACAGTAACTTCGTCGTCTTGTCAACTATTTTGCTATCACTATCTTTAGCAGGCAATTACATAAAAGCGCTTAAGCTTTTAGTAAAAAAAATTCGACCTTTTTTATAAATGTATGTATATACATATACATATACATATATATATATATTTTTTTTTTTTGGCTGTCGTTGGTTTTACGACATTTTCTCTGGACTGACTCGGCGATCGTTGCTGATGATCAAGCCATGTGGCAGTACATTTTTGCCTCATTGCCTCGTCGTTGCCTCTTTGTCTCTTCTGGGTCTTGTGCGCAACTCTGACTGAGACTCTAACTCTGGCTCGGTTTCTGTTTCTGATCATCAACGGCACGATCAAGCCACAGACTTCATTCCAGTCTTTACATATGTAACTGATCTCCTTCTCTCTCTCTCTCTCTCTCTCTCTCTCTCTCTCTCTTTTCCACTCTCTCTCCCTCTCTCTCTGTCTCTCTCTCTCTCTCTCTCTCTCTCTCTCTCTGTCTCTCTGTTATGTCTCTCCCTCAGTCTGAATGTGCGATAACATCGCTTGAACTTTGTCAGCCATTGAGTCGGAAACAGTAACTGTTGCCTAAGCTAAGCTTGAGCTATTAGAGGATCGCGCTCAGTCTGGCGCGTATGTATTTATACCCTTTCCTTAAAAAAGGTATTATCATTTTGTTAAGAAATGTGTAATGAATTACAAAACAAAAACAAATTAACGTATATCAACAATTGTTGTTGCAACTTTCAGTCCGCTTTTTTTTCAAGTATTTCTCGACAATAATTGAGTTGTCTCAGTTGTGTGACTTAAAGGCAAGGGTATTTCAATTTTGGCATATGAAACTTGGCTGTTGTTCCTGTTTTTATTATCTTTGCTGGCAGCTGTAGGGTACGTTTACCGCATTTTGTCTTGATTTTCGAATTGATGCAGAGCTCAATGATTATTTTGCAAATTTCACGAGATGTTGCCAAACGGAGCACTGTGTTTATTTTTGGCCATTTACCGATCAGCTCGATACGATCAGAGCGACTCGGGCTTAGCTCTCTGAGTTTGTTGGTTGTTTGTTTAATTGACTTGATTGCCCGAGTTGATGGCCTGTGCAGGACACGACGCCGCGACGTTTGCAGATCTTACAGCCGTTTATGTCAGCGAGACTTTTGATTCGCTTTGATTGGCTCTTTTGCCCGTTTGCATCTACAGCAACATAAACTCTCTAGCCATGTCAAATGTCATGTTCGAGTCCATTTTTGGGTTGGCATGGATCGCCCACAGAGATGGCCGCTCGCACAATTATGCACTTGAGTGAGACGGAGACCGTAAGGCCCAGAACAATGAATTTATTTGTGGCTCAATAAAAATCGCTGCTGGCTGTTGTTCATCATCATCTGTTGCTTGCCATCAGATGTTTCGTCTATTATTTATCGATCTGTATTGTGTGGCCAGCGTTTTTTCTGTTCCTATCTTTTTTTTTTTAGTGTTTTACTTGCGGTTTATGACATGTTAATAAGCAGCTCCCACCACAAAACAAAAAAAACGGCTTTGAAAAAATGTGGACTTAGGCAACAAATGCGGCATATTGAAAATTTTGCTTTGAAGTGCGAGCAATCAACAATCTCCAACAATCTGCCCAGAGAAGAGAAAAGAAACCAGAAAAAAGCTCAAACTTTGATGAGCTTGATGTTCATGTTGATGCTGCTGTTCATGAGTCATCGGCTGGCCATATAAATATTTGGCAACAGGAATTGATGTTAGTGTGAGCACCATCCAAAAAAATGTAAGCTCAAGCAATTATTGATTTTTCTTTTAGCAACGGCAAAGAAGAGCAGCTCGAATACTATTTCGAGAGCATTTTCCCCTTGAGCTGTTGGAATTGAAATTCAAAACTCCTTTCGACTGCTGCAAAATTATCCGTGCACTTACGAAACTTGAACTTAAGGCAACAAATAAGCAACTGATCTCAATTATCAACTGCTGACTTTAAAAAGGTGTATTTTATTTGGAAACTGGATAAACCATTTACATTCGCATTAATTTCTTCCCAGCCATTTGAACGGATTAAGCCGGCATTATCAACCCAATCGTAGTGCCTCCAATTTGTGAAAAGTGCTTATCACAGTGAAGTTTACACAGTGACAGTTCACAAAAGCAAAATGTGTCTTGACTGAATTGCTGACCTGCAAAAGGGCGAAAACGAAGGCGAAAAGAATTTTGTTCGCTTAGTTTTCGTTTTGTATTTGTTGGTGTAAGCTCGGGGCAAGTTCGTTGCCTAAGTCTTTCGTTTTGTATTGTGCAGCGCTCAGTTCATTGTTTCATGCACAGCCAGATAGCCGGCCAGCAAGAGGTAGAGAAAAGTGTGTGTGTGTATGTGTGTGTGTGTGTTTGTGTACTGCTTAATGCCCATGCTTGTATATTTCCATTTAATTTCATTTCCCCACACGACGAGCGGCGCAGCAGCAGTAGCAGAAGAAGATAACAACTTTGCTTTTTATTTCAACTCTCGGCTCACACGCTTTGCACTTGAAATGTTCTTTTTGGCTTTCCTTTGCCTCCGTATATATATATATATATATATACATATATATATGTGTGTGTGTCTATATATATATATATCTATACATATATGTATTATATGCTGCTTACCTATTCCGCCGTCTTAGCCACGTCTCACCCTGCTTTGACTTACCTTGCTGCTGCTTACCTTTACCTGCTCTTTTGCCCTCCAAACAAAAAGTTAAAAAATTTCAAGCTCTGTGTGCAATTACTTTAATTAACTCATCATTAAGCACGAAAGCAGCAAAACAGTCGGGTGCTCTTTGTGTGTGTCTGTGTGTGTTTGTATCTAAAAAGCAAACAGCAACAGGGCTGACCAAAGGAAATGACAATGAAAATGCCCAAGCACAAAAGTCAAAAGCAAATGCCGCGCTAATCTCTTAAGCGTCTTCGCTCAACACGGCAGCAGCAGTTTTTTATGGTCCAGTTACAGTTAGCAGACAGTCGAAAGAAGGTGCTGCTGCTGCTGCTACTGATGATGACACATTTAGAGAGCGTCAGCTGGCGGCCATTTTGTGGCGCATCCTTCGATTTTTATCAGCAGGGCCAAAGCAGCTTCAGGTCCCCAAGTTTCAGAGTCGCGAGTCGAAACTTGTTTGCAACCTGCTTTGATTGCTTTTCTGTGTTGCCGTTGATTTGTTATAGCAGCAGCAACAGCCGCAGCAGCAACATCAGCTCCTCCCCAACAAGAGCCCCAGTTTTGGTCGCAGTTCAGTTTCAGCCCATTCCCAACAGCGTAGCGAATGTTTATTGTGCATTCCGCTTGCATTGTACATTCTTGTCTTATACAGCAGCAGCAACAACAGCAATGCCCATAAATTGTTGCTACACACACATAGCACACACGCACACCTGAACCGGAATAACCAATACGCGAACCCTTCTGCTCTTCATTTTGCGCGCCCTTTTTTGCGGCCAAGGCGTTGGCGTACAAAATTCCTTGTTTTGGATTTTTTTCGCATTTTTTTCTGAATTCATTTCAAGTTGCTTGATTTCATTTTATGGCGTTGCAGTCTCTCTTTCGCGCAGCCTCTCACTCTCTGTCTGTTGTCAAATTAAAACGTTTTATTGAAAGTCAATTATCGTATATTGCGCATTCTCACGACTCACGCGACGAACGATACGAGACGAACGAGAGAAGGCGGTAATGAAGGTGGAGCAGTTGAGGGAGCTGCAACTACGCCACACCAAAAAATTTAATTATGACTCTGAACGGCAGAGTCAAAGTTTCAGCGGCGCTGTCTGAAAGATGCGCATTGTATTGCATTTCATAAATCTAGCATTGTTTTGGGCCATGTCATAACAAGCCAAACAGATAGAGAGACAAACAGACATACATCCATGTGAGCTGATGATGATGACAGCTGCCACAATTCCCATGCCCTGTCATATTATGACCATGTTGCAGTCTCTATTTTTTTGTGGTTTATTGCACTGCTTTGTCATTTTTTGTAATAAGTTGACGAGAGTTTGTTTTTTTTTTTTAAATTGGTGCAACAAAAATATATGAATAGCTACAAGAACTATATATCATTTTAATGAGGTATTCTCTCAAAGATTTAAACTTATTAAAAAATAATTTCACATATACTTCGATAGATAAAACAATAGATTTTAGACAATAATTGAAAGCTATATTTAATGATAATATTGACAAATTGTTGATAGTTTGATTTTGATATCTTAAGTGCCACAATAATTGCACAATTTTTGTATGTTAATTAACCAGCTTGCTTCAACTTACTGGCATAGGAATTATTTAGCTGGCAACAATGTTGCGCAACATGCCAAGTGTGTTGACGCATTGATGCATTGTAAACAAAGGTCGCTGCTGCTGTCGAATACTACCTGTAAGGCATTTGACGAATAAAATATGCATTTTTCTTTTCATCTCTTTTTTTTTTTTTTACCTGCGCATGCGCAGCAGACAAAAGCAAACGAAACGAAATAAAAACGCACAGCTGAAAATGCGGCGTGGCATGTAGATGGATAGATAGATGGATGGATGGATGGATGGATAGATGGATGGATAGATGGATGGCTGAATGGACATAGACAGCTCGCAGAGCGGAAAGAAATTTGGTGTAAAATTTGTTGCTGAGCCGTCGGGTCACGCATTTGTTGGCTGTCGAGAAAAAAAAAACGGGTCCGGTTCTCTGCTGTGCCCAAAGCTGAAGTTATCGCCATATAGCCAAGAGCTAAACTCAGCTGCTCAGCAAATAACGATGAGTACATATGTACAAAACATTCATACATACATACATGGATACATAAATGCCTGAGGTGAAATGCAGAGGCAAATAGAGTTAGATACATAAACAGATAGAGCAAGAGCGAGAGCAAGTGATGGAGATAGCCTGACATGAGGCAACAGAGGAACAGTGGCTCAAAATGGTACATTGACATAGTACGACAATAGAGTCGATTCAGGTCTGCTGCTGTTATTGTTGTTGTTGTCTGGTGCATGTTGCACCTGCCCAATTTTTGGTGCTATCCGTCTGTTCACCCCGCTATGCACCGCTATGCCCTGCGCAGACATTGTTAGCTTTTCACGTGAAAAACATGCACAACAGCCATGGTATGTTGGTAATGTGAGAAGTGTGCGCTGTTTACTTAAAAAAATAAGAATAAAAAACGAAAACCACTACTTAAAAAACATAACCGAACAGAACACAAACCGCGCGAAAGACAAGAAAAAGCATCTTAGATCTGTTTCGCGTGACATTGGCTTATGTATGTACCCATGCTTGTTGGACCTTTTGGTGACATATTCCATTTGTTGGCCAGAAAACGGTGCTTTCAAATTATATTCACTTTTCAGATACATACTTGACAATCAAGGGAAATACAGATTAGCTTCATATATACAGATGCGACTATTTTTGTTGCACTTTCGAACTCAACTTATATAACAATAAAAACTAATGATTTGTGACTTGATTATTAGCAAAATGTACAGCCCAGTTGCGACATTGATTGATAATCCCTGATTCCATGTAGCTGAACGAATGCTCATCTGACTTTTTCAGTCAGACAACAAAGTGTTGGAACTGTTTTGATAACCACATGTAGAATAGATAACCCAGCTAGCTTCATTAGTATAGTGAATGATCTTTGTGTGGCACCAAATGAATGACGCTGTCTTGTTTTTGCAAGAATGCAGCAAATGCACTAAATGCAAAAAGATCAGCAGTTCGAATTCTGATGAGCGATTGCACAAAGCACGCACTTGTCACACAGAAGCAGCAGCATCAGCAGTAACCACAAATGTTGCAGCTCATCAGTGCAGTTAAGGGTCGGATGGCGGAGGCAGCAGCAGCAGCAACAGTTTGCCATAAAGATCAATATCACGCTGTGGCAGCGTCAGCATGATTGCTTGCCTTTTTGCCCAAATAAAAAGGAAATTATGCTTTAATTGGGCGCTTTTGTCAACGAGCCAATTCAGGCCAGGCCAGGCCAGGCCAAAGTCAAGTCGAGTCGAGTGGAGTCGAGTCGATTGGCTCTAGAGCGAGACGATCCGAACCGATCCTTTAATTGCAGCTACTTGGTTGAGACGCAGCAGCCGTTGCGACGGCAGGCTCTCGAACACACATTGACAGCGATGCTAGCTGTGCGATAAGCATTTTTCGGCACTGCCTCAGTTCCTCGAGCTTCTCAATAGAGTTCCCCCATGCTCTCCACCATATACATGCGCATAGACATTGTAGTAGTAGTTGTAGCAGTAGTCGATCTTGATATGTGTTGGTTCAGTGGAAAACGTCGCCAGCTGCCGAGCGTCGCGACGGCGGTTAGCGTGTGAATTGCATTGCTCTGCAGAAATTAGATACCAAGAGACAGCATTACAACAGCAGCAGCAACAAGAGGCAGGCAAGCGGGCAGGCAATGAGGCGGGCAGCTAGCTAGGCGTTGTACTTGCACACATTGAGTTAGATCTGCAGCTGGCATTGTGGAAGCCATAGTCCATGGACCAGAGACCAGAGCAAAGATGACTGATCATCGGGCAAAGACATTAAATCATCTTCTGGTTATGGATACCGACTTACCTCTGTGCAACTGCAGCACATTCGATAGCCGCCAGTTGTTACTGCTGCTGCTGCTGCGGTTACGCTCGTGAGAAGCTGTGACTGAAGCTTTATAAAGTTATGATTACAAACATTTCTCTCTCTCTCTCTCTCTCTCTTGTGTTTCTCGACCGCAAATTGAAATCGCCAGCGACAGCGATTGAGACTACTGAACGAACATGCCAAATGCATTTTTCTCACACAAGGCAAACATTTTTGTTGTTATTTGTTGTGTGTGCGGCGCAGATCTCATAAAGATCGTGATGTTGATTTGTGATTTGACGTGAACGTGACGTTATAGGTTATTAGTTAAAATTCTCCACACTCCAAAAGAACTATTGTTCCTATGCACAGATTGTTTGATTTTAAAAATATACTCACCACATTACTTTTTCACATAACTCACCAGACCACATTTGGCAGATAAATGTTGATGAAATTACATGCGGAACCCACCACAGTTGCCACGAACTCACCGCAATATGTGATGATCATGGGAACGAGTTGGAAACTGGGCTCGTGACGTCACACAGCTGTCACGCGCCCATCTCTAGCAGGCTTAAACACACCCTGTCCGCTGAATACTTTGCTTTATTTACCAATGCTAGTCACGTTTTCATTTATTTCTTCGTTTTGTACTTGGCTCTTTTTTTCCTGCACTCGCGTTTCACACACACACACAGGCTGAAACAAGTTAGCAACTGGGAAGCAAGCAGCAAAACTCTCAAAACACAGACCCAAACTCAATTTAGCTCAGCTCCAACTTAACTCAACTCAACACAGCTGCAAATTTGCGCAGCTCAACTGGCCCGAGTATAATTTATATTACATTAATTTTTCGATAGCAGCGGCGAAAAACGCTTGGCACCTCATTTGAATGGGAGTACGTTTGGCACAGGCAGGCAGCGCTGTCCGTTGTCCGTTGTCCGTTGCTTGTTTCAGTTTTATTTCGGCCTGCCTTTAAGCCCCAACAGCAGCCACAGCAGCAGCAGCGGCTAAACATCGATTTCTCAAGCCAACAAGCAACATGTTGCTAACTGTTTTGCCTACAGCTTCGATAACGATCAACAATCGACACACACACTCACACACAAGCAGACACACACACAATCGCAGCGCACTCGAAAGTGAGGTTAGGCTGGGCATTTTGTGAGGTTATGTGTGATACAAATTAATGCTAAATCTAAAGCATTTTCACACACTTGTAACGGTAAGTGCCAGCGCCAAAGAAAAACCAATTCCCAATCCAGTCTGCCCCGCTCTTCCTCTGCCTCTCCATCTCTCTCTAAAGCCAGTGGCCAAAGCAGAAATCGCCTTAATGATTATTCATTGCTTCTGCTTCTGCTACTGCTTCTTCTTCATCTTCATCTTCGTTGTTGTTGTTGTTGGGAACCTGCTGTTGCTGCTGCTATTGCTGCAATGCGTGTAATTTTCTCATTGCTTTGCCGTAGCTGGCTTTGACTTTGGCTTCGATGAAAATTTAATATGCAATCAAGATCGCGCACAAATTACCGTACATAAAAATTGTTTTCTCAAGGGAAAACAACAATGTGCAAGTTGTCGTTCGACTTTAGCTTCAACTCGCTTATAATCATCATCATCATTGTCAACAGCAGCAACATTGTCTTCATCATCGTCATCGCCATCGCCATCGTCATCGTCATTGGCAATCGAAGTGCGCCCTGGCGCTGCATTCATTGACTGCAATTACTTTGCTAATTTGTTGTTGTCCATTTGTTTTTGTTGTTGCTGTTGGCCATTTTAATGAGACAAACACCCATTGATGTTAAACCGATCTGCTCTTGTGGATGCCTTTTGTGTTTGCTCAACATTTGGCCAAAATTTCAAACTCTTTGACAGACAATTGAGGCTAGTTAAACGGTTGTTTGTTTATGCTAATATGCCACTATCATCGATTATGTGGATATTGTTTAGATATATTTGTAAAGTCCATTAGCTTATCGCAGTCGTAATTTCCGAGGGGAGTAGGCCCCGAGCAATGTATTTGATGCTTTTCCTACTCCTGCACCAAACATAAGATTTGAGTCAACATCCATCCCGTTGATTGGACGAACATAGATAGAACATAGCCTTGACTGGATAGAAACCATGAAACCAAATAATCGTAGTCTTCTACATCCAGTAAAGTGTTGGAACGATTCTTCTTCTAATGCAGAAATGTGTTCATAATAAAAATAGTAAAACCAATAATAAAAATAATTGAATTCTGTACATCCATCCATATATAAATTGTATCAAACTTGATGAGTTTAACTTAGGTTTCACAATCTGAAATCTAAAGTGATCCAAGCCTGAACTAGGTCTTTTGTAGATCTCTTTCTTTAATATTGTATTAAGCAACCAAATATATAAATCATAAAGTCACCAAAGAATATTGCCATTTTTAATTTATTTATCTAACTTACAATTTGAATGTATGTGTGCATATTTACGCGTATCGTATCGATATTGTTGCAACTGGCTTGCGGAAATGAGGCAAGTTTGTCGGTCTGTCTGGTTGTCAGCTTGTCAGCTGGTTTAACACTTTAGCGCGCTTATCGATAGACACAAATCAGCCGCCGCAAATCTGACTACAACACCGATGCCGATGCTGCTCTGGAGTTAGTCCATAAACTAGATAAATGCATGTATGCATTATGCAGACACACACACACACACACACACACACAATCCACTCTGTAGTCTATCCTCTTTCTATATGGGAATCTGTTTTGTATCTATTGCAGTTGCGATACACGCTACGTTGGCGACTACTGTGAACATCGGAATCCCTGTTTGACGGGCCACGGACGCTGCCAGAATGGCGGCACCTGTCAGGTAGCCTTTCGGAATGGCCGGCCAGGCATCTCGTGCCTGTGCCCGCTCGGCTTTGAGGAGTCGCTCTGTGAGATCGCTGTGGCGAATGCTTGCGATCAGGCGCGCTGCTTCAATGGCGGTACTTGCCAGCTGAAGACGCTCCAGGAGTACAGTTGCATCTGCGCCAATGGCTATACGGGTAAGTAGTCAACACATAAATAATATAATCCCTCCCCCGCCGTCCACCTGCTTCATTCGATTACTAATCTCACTCCAAATAGGCGAACACTGCCAGACGCAGAATCTGTGCGCCAGCTCACCCTGCCGCAATGGCGGCACCTGTTCCGCAATGGCCGGCAGCAGCAGCTTCAGTTGCAATTGCCCGCCTGGTTTCACGGGTCACACCTGCTCCGAGGATGTGGAGGAGTGCCAATCAAATCCTTGCCAATATGGCGGCACCTGCGTCAACACGCACGGCTCCTATCAGTGAGTATTACATTTATGTTTAATAACGAAAAAGAAGACGCACCTGAGCCCACCCATTGAATATAGTCTACTTGTGTCTCAATTAGTAATAACAGAATATTGTATCTTACATCTGAAATATACAGTACAGAAGACTAACTTAGGTTAAGGCTCCTTTATACTTTTTAGACAATATGAATTGTTACATAGAAAAGAAAACAAGTAAGTATGCTGTAATTGAGTGAGCTCGATTACGATATACCCTGAACCCAGTTGTTAAATATATTCTAGTTTTATTGGCAAATATCCCTTTAAAGAGTCTTGCACTCCTTTCTTATGGCAGGCACAGGGACTGCAGAGTAAAAAAACTAAGCCAGCGCATATTCTTACTCACAGGCCTAAATTGATCAGCGCTTGGTATTCGCGAACCTATATTCTAAATTTGAAGTCTCCAGTTCTTGTAGTCTCTGAGATCCGCGTGTTCAGACAGACAGACGAACGGAACATGGCAATATCGACTCGGTTGTTGATCCTGATCAAGAATATATGTACTCTATGGGGTCAGAGATGCTTCCTTCTGCCTGTTACATACATTTGCACAAAACCATTATACCCTTTTTACCCATTTTTAATGGGTTCAGAGTATAAAGAGAGTCATCCATTTGAGCATCACTTTCAGTCAGTGTCATTGATGAATTTAGTACATAAACCAGCGGATGACAAGTGCAAATTTGGTTGCTTGTTCGACAAAAGATCAGACACGTTCCGATTAGAGAGAGAGAGAGAGAGAGAGATAGGGAGAGAGACAGTGCTGAGGTGAGAGAGATAGAGACAGAGGCGATATCAAACAAAACAAATCGTCGCATTTGCATATTTATGTAATTTATGGACAACAACAAGAAGAAGAACAACAACCACAAAAACCGTTTTCGGGCTGTGCGCCAAATTAATGACTATTTAAAACTAATAATTTATAAAATCGAATCCGATGGCTCCATAGTTCAGACCCAGATACGCATTAGCATCGGGAAGCGATTAAAATAGTTTATTGATTTTGGCCCAAAACAGTGAAACAACAAATTGGCAATTGGTCCAACAACGTTTCCACTCTAATTAAAATATACAAAAAAAAAAAAAAAAAAACAGTTGTGTTAAATCAGCCAGACTTGCATTTAAATAGCGTCAATAGAAACGCCGCAACTAACTGAAATTTCCGGCGCTTTGTTTTCGCAGCTCCCCTCTCCTCTGAACTGGTTCGCTGCTTCGACATGTATATTAAATTATTTGATTGGCAACATTTGCATTTATAATTTGAAACACATACACACAAATTACTAGATACCCTAGCTGGGAAGTGTTGTTATGAGTGCATACAACCGAATATACCCAGTTCTGAGTATTGAAATATTGAAATAGAAACTCATTCGAGCTTAAAAGTGCGACGTGAACATGTGTTTTACTGTGTTCCTCTTTTTTTGCCATTTGAATAATCCCCCAATGAACTGGTATTTGGCTGGGCAATTAGCATAAACATTTATGGCAAAGGTTCGATCTTGTGTATTGTCACTAATTGATCATTTGTAGGATGTGACCAACACCACCCAAAGAGGTAGGGGATGGCACCTAGCTCACCTAGCCATACTCGAATGAATGCGTTAAGTTGGCATATTTGATGGCATCCAGCTATTCATTCCTTTTTGTCAATGGCCCATTTAGCTTGGTTCAAATCGCTGCCACCGTTGAAGGCATTCGAATCATTCGCATAATATTCACATTGTCTTGCCAATTTTATTGTGTTTATCCGTAAATAAAACGTTATTCAAATTTTTTCGAAGCGATTTAAAATCGTTAATTTAGTGGACAGCGGTAGCTTAGTCATGCTTAAACATATGAATATCAATGAGTGCTTAAGTGAATAGGCAACCAATTATATACATTCATACATGCATATATCATGTCATTTGAAAAGATTTAGTGCTGCAAAAAAGCGATTGAATCTACCGATGAAATAGATTTGATCCGTTATCAGTATGAAGGACAAGTGAGTACACTCATTGTTTCATCGTTGAACATAAAACGAATAAATATTAAGTATGAGTAGGTACATGCATGCATGTAAGCCAAATGAGTGTATTCGAGTATATTCATGAACATGGCTGCTAAACATGCTACCCAGTAATTATGATAACGAAACGATAAATTCCGAAGAATGTCAATAAAACGTGAGTACACTCATGAGTGAGCGCAGCGTATCCATGAAATTAATACGAATATACTCAGAGTACTCAGAGGCTGATGTACAATGGACTCAAACGTGTATCACTCACGCGACGAGTGCACTCACAAATCGACTTAATGATCCAACGGAGATGAGCTTCCCCCTACCCAACAAAAAATATAAAAAAATCATTGTGGAGGGTCTGTCCGCCGCTGACTCTACCTCATTTGGTATGCCACCGAACCACCAGCGACCCACCGATCTACCAATCCAAGAAACCACCAAACCAGCAATCCTCAGCCTCATCATCAACGCCTCGCTTAGGGCCATTGGCCCGCTGAGTTTCACATGTCAATCAAAAATCAATTTTGAATTTCGTTCGTTAGTTTTTTATTTTTGTGCTTTTTTCTTTCGCCCAAAGCGAAGGTGAAGCAATTTTCGATGTGTAATTTGGTCAGCAGCAGCAGCCTGCAAAGGTGGATCAAAGGGGTGGTGCTGCGGCGGAAGGGGCTATTGTGCTTAACCGAGCCCAGTTCATTGGCCAGTCGGGTCAGATCCCTAAAGAGCATTGCGGCCGCTCTCGAGGCCTGTTGCCTATTTAAGCGTTTTAATTGTTTAATTTAATTAAATGCTCTTAATGGTCTTAATTAGTGGCCGTCTTCAGGCAGCAAGAGTGTGTTAGCCGGAGGGGGTAGGCGTGGAGGAGCTAGAGGGAGGGGGGATGTTGCAAGAAAGGGGTAACAGCTGCCTTTTACGGCGACCAGCGCTTAACCAGTTTGAACAGTTCTCTCAATTATACACATCTCAGTAGTTCTCAAGAAACGTTGCAGTCTCTTCCACGTTTCTGTCTTGTGCTTTCAGTTGTTGTTGTTGTGTTTGTTTTCTTATAAATATATAACAAAAACAATTTGAGGGAATTGTGGCCAAAAATCAAAGTACACCAATAAAGGGAGACCTGAGAAGAAACGCTATTAAAAATAAATAGAAACTAAACAAATAACAATAATAAAATAATAAAGAATAGTAAAAACAATAATACCATATACATACATACGTCTATATGAACAACAAGACGAAGAAGAAAACACTAGCTATCAGCACTGTTGTACATATTGGGTATTTTATTGTTGTGGCCCTGTGTACCCAGCCCCATCAAACCGGTTAATGCCACCAACTCTGAGCAATTGTGGGCAACAAACAATCAACGAGCAGACAGAGAGGAAGAGAGAGAGAGTCTCTCAAGCAATAGAAGAGATAAAAGAGAGATCAGGCTTAGAGTAGAACCAAGAGATATTTGTAGATTAGCAGCTGGACGAACAGAGGCGCATGCCATAACCAAGTCCATCACAAGACACACATTTCTCTCGGACGGAAGTTGCACGTTGCATTGTTTCATCGCTGCACGTTGCACAATTAGTTGTTGCATGGCAATGCAGTCTCCTTTGAATTGTCTTTGGTGCATCTTTCTAGTTACGGTCCTAATAACTCCACACTTCTTCATTCCCTGCAGATGCATGTGTCCCGCTGGCTACACGGGCAAGGATTGCGACACCAAATACAAGCCCTGCTCGCCGTCACCCTGCCAAAACGGTGGCACATGCCGCGCCAACGGACTCACCTACGATTGCAAATGTCCACGTGGTAAGTGAAACACATACATGCAAACATTTTAATATTATTATTAGTTTATAGTTTAAGTTCGGGTTGGTTTAAGTGCGGTTTCTTTAGCTGCTGTTGCTTGCTTTGTAACACGGTATCCTCAACTGCTATCGGAATATGGCTAGTATATATAATTCGAATTAGTTTTATGAATACAATATGAGGGAAATTGAGTATCTTTTCACTAGAAGTCATTTGATGCATTCTAAAGAAACACAGATAAAGAAATAGTCATTATTCAATTGAACCATTATATATATACAAATCAGTAAGGTTACAGAGATGTATTAACCTAACAAACTCAAAAGTTTGAAAGAATTGATGTGGCAGTTCGCATTGGCAAATCACGCAGGTCTGACGACTGATTTGCTTATCAGAAATTATAAATGCACTCCATGGCTAAAAAATCGAATCTCTCTTCAATAAGAGATTCCAATTTCTTGGCCAAAACTTCGTATTTGATGTGTTCGTTTCGGCATTTTACTCAAACTGAATAAAGACATGAACTAGCATATAATAGAAGTTATTACAAGAAAAACATAAATTTAAAACAAAGATATATAAATACATACAAAACGAACCAAAAGCTGTGAACTGTATCGTAAATCGGATTGAATTGAAATAATTTGTCGGCCTTTTACCTGACAATAAAAGTTTTCACATAAAACTCACGGCCCACGATGACTTTACAATTGAAATAACAATTATTTATCGATATCGATCCGATTATCTTAATACATAGCAAACAATTTCTCATACGTTCATAGAACAATTTCCCAAGGGGTTTTTGGTCTATCAACAATAATAAAAATGATTAATTAAATATTTATCTTACTTAAAAGCTTAGGACTGCCATTAGTATTATATTCATGTGCATTTGTTGCTAGTCATGTGGAAATGAGTTTGTTATGAATATTTGACTGCGATTCTTTAGTGTATTATAATCGATATTACATTGTGTGATATAGAATGCCGTTTTTGAAGGTGGCAACGTCAAAAGCTTTAACCGAATGCCAAGTGACCACTTCTCCCCCCCCCCTCTTTTTTCGCATTCCCTGCTTTACAGCACTGACAATTGTCGCCCATTTAATATAGAAATGTAAATTGCCCACATTTACATACATTATACTAACATATTTATGAAGGCATTTAAGTGTCTGTGTGTGTGTGTGTGTGTGTGTCTGTGTGTTTGCAATTTTCATTTAATTCACATCAATTGAAATGAATTGCATTGTAGTGCAGTTCGGTGCGAATGGACGCCAATTGCAATGCGGACGGGGGCACAGTTGGAGATTGGGCTTTGGTGGGAGTGGCCCCCATTTTTAATTGCGCCCAATCAAAAATTCTAATGAGCTGAGCTGCGCTGCGCTGAGCGTGCGAAAGTGTGACCAAAGGCGGCCATTTTATTGAACGGAACGAACCAATAATGTAACAACAACAACAACAATAAACTGAAGGGAATTTTCAAGATGCAGACAATAGAAACAAGCCCAAAAAAAAAGTGAAAAAAAAAATAAAACAAAATGTAATAATGCAATGAAAATGTTATAACGCCTTTTGTGCCAATGTTGGGCAACAGACAACAACAATTACAACAACAACAACAGCAATAGCAAACCAGTCGACACGACACGAAGCGCCCTGTGGACATCACGTTGGTAGCGCGGGAGATGCCAGTGGGAATTGTGGTTGTTGTTTTTGTTGTTGTTGTTGTTGTTGTTGTTCGAAGGAGGGGCGGAGTTGCACTCATTATGCAAAACGGGCGGCACAAAAAAGGCATAACAAAAGCTGCTCGCTGGCCTGCAACTTGTTTTCCCAGCAGCAGCAGCAGCGTATCTTGCCTATACCCCTTCACTCCATCCTCCCTCCTCACTCCTCCTCTCACTATCTATCGCACTCTACTACCCCACCCAACTGCAGGATCCGGGAACGCCAGTCACATCAAGTTGAGAGTCGAGAGTCAGTCAAAGGCCTCGAAATCGAGCGCTGGCTTAATTTGCTCTGCTGGCCAAGCAAATTACAAATAAATCAGCAACGGCTCACAGTCAACGCCAATGGACCAGGGACGATGGGATGGGATGATGTTGTCTGTTGTTGCTTGTTTGTTTCCTTATTTTCTTTATTATTATTTTTTTTTTTTTTGCTTTTTTGCCGATGTGCTTAAGCACAGTTACGCCCTAAGGAGGTCATGCACATTTCCAAAATAAAACACAAGACACAATGAGATAGCGAGCTACTGAGGAAGAGGGAGAGGAGCAGAGGATCATGATTCAATGCTGACCAAATGGGATGCGTTTTTCTCATCTTGGAGAAATATGAATAATGCGAGGCAAACTCGCGTATAAAATTGTCTGGTCAAGGGGTTGGTATGAGGGAGGGGAGAGGGCTGGGGAGGCCATCTCGAGTCAAGCTTGCAAACGAGTTTTGCCCACGGCAGCAGCAGCAACAGTTGAGATGCAATTCAAACTTGGCCCACCATTTGGCTCGTGGCGAGTCATGACTCAGAAGAACCTCACATATACACACACACGCAGACACACATTGGTCAATAGACGTCGTTGCACTTATCGATTATGCTCAACATTTGAATTTTATGGCATTGGAAACAGAGAGAAAAACTAAAAAAAAAAAAACATTTAATAAATAGCCAATTTTTTAAATAAAGTTCATGCTTTTGTGATACATACATGAATGTATATATCAAATTTGGTGGCAAGCGAACATTGTTGCAACCTTTGCAATCGAAAAATGCCCATTTCAATGCAAATTGTTTTGTATTGATATTAACGGTATTCATCTAACAAAATCAAACTTTCTAAATGAAAAATGTTAAGGAATTTATTTAGTTTTTAAAAACATTTCAATTGTCGTAAAGAGATCCGCATTCGTTAAGACGAAATGCTTGGGCAACATTGCTGCTAGGCATTTGGTTTTTGTCACAGGTCGTCAGTTGACCCAACGGACCAACAACTCATGCAAATTGTTGCAACTGACTGCAATTGACTAAAATGGTGGGCACACATACAAACACATGCATCTATCTATGACTCTGTAACCGGTGCATGGGGTGGGCTGCATAATTCTAGCGTGCAGTGTTTCTTGTCTTTTGCCTTTGTGTTTATGTTTGCAACGTGTCATTTGCTCGCGGTTTGAAAGTCACTGGAGCAGCTGCTCTATAGGGTTCAAAGTGCCACTAAGTGACTGGGTAACCATCGATTATTGTGTGTGGCGTGAAACATGTGTGCAGCAGATCGGCAGATGCTTGTTGGTGGTGGTGGTGTTTTTGTTGTTGCTGTTGTTCTTGTATGCCCTGCCTTGGTTTATTTTTAAAAGTATGCATTGAAAATGCAACTCTCCAGTTTCCATTCCAGGCCCAGGCAACAAGTTGCAGTCCCCCAAGCAACAGACACACACACACAACCACATAATCATAATAATAATAAAAAAAAATGTAAAAAAAATGCCCATAAAAAAAGAGAAAAAAAACGGTGCACAGCAAACACAACAACAACTAAATCGATCAGCGCAGCGCAACAACAACAAGCAATGACAATAACTGGGCTAGGACAGAGAGCTCCTAGCATGTGTATATGGCTGTGTGTATGTAGCTGTGTGTGTGTGTGTGGATGTGTGTTTTGGGCCCTTCTTTTAAGACCAAAACGAGGCGAAACCGACCAAGCAAGAAAATCCATTAAAAAAGCTGTGGGCGAGCAGAGCCGAGTCGCAAAGAGCGCGCGAAGCTTTCAATGCATGCACACACACACACACACACACACAGAAACACACACACACTCATATATATGTATATATCCATACATAAAACAGACAGAGAGCGAGAGCAGCATGTATTGTATGGTGCGACAATGATGGTGTCAAGAGGTGAAGGCGGGGTACATAAAGTGCGATTTAATTCCTCGAATGAGGCACAAAGTAAAGCGCAATGTACAAAGTCGAAGTCCGAAGCGTAGCCAAACACACATAAGCACACACACATAGACACACACATATAGATATACATACACACAAACAGACACACGCACAGAGCATAAAAGTAGTAGAAAACTCGATCGAGGCGAGCCGAGTGAGTGCCCAACGAAAGCCGAAGCAAGAGCTGTTGACGAAGCTGGCGCGCAGCATAAGCAACATTTATCCATTGTTGTTGTTGTTGCTATCATTGTGGTTCTGTCTGTGTTTCTGTTAATGTGTGTATGTATGTGGTTGGCGGAGCGAGCGAGAGAGCGCGTTCGTGGACAACGCTCGTTGTGCTCGTTTGCTTGGCGCGCATTCAGATAGCTGCCTGGCCAGATATGAGACCGTGGGAAAGAACAACCAAAGACGTGTTGTACACACACACATACACACACACACACACACTAACACACACACACACACACTAACACACACACACACATATATATATGTATGTATGCGCATGCGAGCGTCTTTTTTACTTCTTTACATTTTGTTTGCTCATTCGCTTCGCATGCGCAGCGTCGCGCAGTTTTTTCTTTTGCTTTACTATTGTTGTTGTCTTCTTGTGTGTATGTATTTACATATGTTTGTTGTGTATATATGTATATACTTAAATACATAAATACACACAATGCCGCAGGCGCAACTTTTCAGAGTGCGCGCAGCCGTACACGAGAGAGGGAGAGTTGCTTGAAGAGCGAGATGGGGTGAATTAGTGAAAGAGCGCCGGCTGTTCTCGATATTGGCTCAGCTTACCTGTGTGCACTCTCTTAGAGCTCTCTCATCGCTCTCTCTCTCTCTATCTTACCCTCTTTCATGCCCTCAGTAAAACTCCGACTCCATCTGGCTGCCGAAACATGTGCAACACAGCTGCATGCGCCGCCAAACAAATTTGTACAGACTTACATACACACATACATACAGACATACAGATATACAGACATGCAGACATACAGACATTCATACATACAGACATACATATATACATTATGTACATATGTAGGAACATATTTTAAGCGCTCTCTACGCTTTGTGCGGCTTCATCGCATTGCCTGGCAACCACTTTTTGATCATGCCCTGGCCAGTTGTTTTTGTTGTTGTTGTTTCTGTTGCTGTAAACGTTTTCGTTTATTGAAGCATTTTATGATGCTGTGTTGTTGTCCATAAATCTGTTTATGCACTTCATTGAACACATACACACATGCACACATGCACACACACTTACACACAAGCTACCGATGGCAGTGTGACCGCCCAACAATGTTGAAGTACTATTGGTATTTTTGGTATCAAAAGGGAGCTTGGAAAAATAACTTTAATATTTGATGGCAAACTGTGTTAATCTTAAGTCGTTGCACATTTCCATATGATCCTATTATTTGTGTTTAGTTAATAGACTCATGATCGTTGCACAATTTATTGCATTGCTTGCCTCCTCAGTATTCACACAGATTCTGCCCATTGCAACTATTAGCACGCATTACTCAAAACTTACGTTTCTATTAAAGTCAAGATTTGCTTGCCCATCCTCATTATTATTATAGGCATATTTTAGTATGCAATGCATACCAATTTTTTTTAAACCCATAAAAGTTCACCAGAAAATTATAAATGTATAAAATAAACGACGCATGTAATTATAATAAGCAAATTAATTTATATTTCAGTCAGAATTTTAAATGAGAAAGTTATTTGTTTCTTTTTTACACCAATATTTAAGTAATAGATAAGTTCAACTTTAGATTAAGTCTTATAATCATAGCAATTGATTAAGAATTTTACTTTGTAGTTTTTATTTGAAGTATCAAATGCTTGAATGGATTTATCCAATTGAAAATTACTATCTATTTATCAATTTGCAGGCTTCGAGGGGAAGAACTGCGATCAGAACATTGACGATTGTCCCGGGAATCTGTGCCAGAATGGCGGCACCTGTGTGGACGGCATCAACGACTATCGCTGCAATTGCCCGCCGAATTTTACGGGACGCTACTGTGATGTGGATGTGGACGAGTGTGCTCTGCGTCCGTCCGTCTGCCAGAATGGTGCAACCTGCACGAACACCCATGGCACATACAGTTGCATCTGTGTGAACGGCTGGGCGGGCAGCGATTGTAGCGAGAATATCGATGATTGTGTGCAGGCAGCGTGCTTCTATGGAGCGACATGCATCGATGGCGTTGGCAGCTTCTATTGCCGGTGCACGCCGGGCAAGACGGGACTGCTGTGCCATTTGGACGATGCGTGCACCTCGAATCCCTGCCATGAGGACGCCATATGCGATACGAGTCCAATCAATGGCTCATATGCGTGCTCCTGCGCCACCGGTTACAAGGGCGTCGACTGTTCCGAGGATATTGATGAGTGCGATCAGGGTTCGCCATGTGAGCACAATGGCATCTGTGTAAATACACCGGGTTCGTTTATGTGCAACTGCTCGCAAGGATTTACGGGACCACGTTGCGAGACGAACATCAACGAGTGCGAATCGCATCCCTGCCAGAACGAGGGCAGCTGCTTGGATGATCCGGGCACGTTCCGCTGCGTCTGCATGCCCGGCTTTACGGGCACCCAGTGCGAAATTGATATAGATGAGTGCCAGTCGAGTCCCTGTTTGAACGATGGCATCTGCCACGACAAGATCAATGGCTTCAAGTGCAGCTGTGCGCTGGGATTCACCGATGTCCGCTGCCAGATCAATATCGATGATTGCCAATCGCAACCGTGCCGCAACAATGGCATCTGTCGCGACTCTGTTGCCGGCTACAGTTGCGAGTGTGCACCCGGCTATACGGGCGCCAGCTGTGAGATCAACATCAACGATTGTGATTCGAGTCCGTGCCATCGTGGCAAGTGTATCGATGGCGATAATAGTTTCAAGTGCGCATGTGATCCCGGATTCACCGGCTATCTTTGCCAGAAGCAAATCAACGAATGCGAATCGAATCCCTGTCAATTTGGTGGCCATTGTGTCGATCGCGTGGGTAGCTATTTGTGTCACTGCCTGCCCGGAACGAGTGGCAAGAACTGTGAAATCAATGTGAACGAATGCCACAGCAATCCGTGCAACAATGGCGCCAGC
Organism: Drosophila nr. perissopoda 5 BK-2023a; assembly: GCA_035044105.1. Classification (NCBI taxonomy): domain Eukaryota; kingdom Metazoa; phylum Arthropoda; class Insecta; order Diptera; family Drosophilidae; genus Drosophila; species Drosophila nr. perissopoda 5 BK-2023a. The sequence continues at coordinate 3,843,092 of JAWNMK010000620.1, read as the reverse complement.
TGCATCGATGGCATCAACTCGTACAGCTGCAGCTGTGTCCCCGGCTTCACCGGCCAACACTGTGAACTCAATGTGGACGAATGCGCCAGCAATCCGTGCGCCAACAACGGCGTCTGCATGGACCTGGTCAATGGCTACAAGTGCGAGTGTCCGCGCGGATTCTACGACGCCCGCTGCCTCAGCGATGTGGACGAGTGTGCGTCGAGTCCGTGTGTTAATGATGGGCGCTGCGAGGACGGCATCAACGAGTTCATCTGCCACTGTCCGCCCGGCTACGCGGGCAAGCGTTGCGAACAGGATATCGATGAGTGCGCCAGCAATCCCTGCCAGCACGGCGGGAGTTGTTTCGACAAACTGAACGCCTTCAGTTGCCAGTGTATGCCCGGCTATACGGGCCACAAGTGCGAGACGAACATCGATGATTGCCTGAGCAATCCGTGCGCCAACGGCGGCACCTGCATCGACAAGGTGAATGGCTACAAGTGCGTTTGCAAGGTGCCCTACACGGGCCTCAATTGCGAGAGCCAATTGGATCCATGTGCGAGCAATCGTTGTCGCAATGAGGCCAAGTGCACGCCCAGTCACAACTTCCTGGATTTTTCGTGCACCTGCAAACTGGGCTATACGGGTCGCTATTGTGACGAAGACATCAACGAGTGCGCCTTTAGTTCACCGTGCCGCAATGGGGCAAGTTGTGTGAATGTGCCCGGCTCATATCGGTGTCTGTGCACCAAGGGTTACGAGGGCAGGGATTGCGCCATCAATACGGATGATTGTGCCTCGTTTCCGTGCCAGAATGGTGGCACCTGTCTAGATGGCATTGGCGACTATTCGTGCCTCTGTGTGGATGGCTTCGATGGCAAACACTGCGAAACGGACATCAACGAGTGCTTGAGTATGCCATGCCAGAATGGTGCCACCTGTCATCAGTATGTGAACAGTTATACGTGCACCTGCCCCCTCGGCTTCAGCGGCATCAATTGCCAGACAAACGATGAGGATTGTACGGAGAGCTCGTGCCTCAACGGCGGCAGCTGTGTCGATGGCATCAACGGTTACAATTGCAGCTGCCTCGTCGATTACAGTGGTGCCAACTGTCAATATAAGTTGAACAAATGCGATTCAGGGCCGTGCTCCAATGGTGGCACGTGCCACGAACAGCGCGACGGCTACACGTGCCACTGCCCCAGCGGGTATACAGGCAAACAGTGCTCCGACTATGTGGACTGGTGTGCCCAATCTCCGTGCGAGAATGGCGCCAGTTGCAGCCAGCTGAAGCATCAGTTCAATTGCAAGTGTGCCGCCGGCTGGACCGGCAAACTGTGCGATGTGCAGACGATCAGTTGCCAGGATGCTGCACAGCGCAAGGGGCTGAGTGTGAAGCAGTTGTGTAATAATGGCACATGCAAGAATCATGGCAACAGTCACGTCTGCTACTGCAGCCAAGGATATGCGGGCAGCTACTGTCAGCAGGATATCGATGAGTGTGCGTCGCAGCCGTGCCAGAATGGAGGCACCTGTCGAGATCTGGTGGGTGCGTACGAGTGCAGCTGCCGTCAGGGATTCCAGGGCCAGAACTGTGAGCTGAACATCGATGATTGTGCACCGAATCCTTGCCAGAATGGCGGCACCTGTCACGATCTCGTGCAACGCTTCAGCTGCAGCTGTCCACCCGGCACCCTGGGCATCCTATGTGAACTGAATCACGATGATTGTGTGCCCGGCGCCTGTCACAACAATGGCAGTTGCATTGATCGCGTCGGTGGATTCGAGTGCTCGTGTCCACCCGGATTTGTGGGCGCTCGCTGTGAGGGTGACATCAATGAGTGCCTTAGCAATCCCTGCTCGAATGCCGGCACACTCGATTGCGTCCAGCTAGTGAACAACTATCACTGCAATTGCCGGCCAGGCCATATGGGACGGCACTGTGAACACAAGGTGAACTTTTGTGCGCAATCGCCATGCCAGAATGGAGGTGCCTGCAGCACCAAGCAGAGCGGTCATCATTGCGTCTGTGCCGATGGCTACTATGGCAAGAACTGTGAGTTTAGTGGCCAGGATTGCGATTCAAATCCATGCCGTGCCGGCAACTGTATCATCGACGATGCCGGCGGCTATCGCTGCGAATGCAGTCGCGGCACTGCCGGCCAGAACTGCGAAATCGATACGCTGGACGAGTGCCAGCCGAATCCGTGCTTGCAGGGCGCCGCCTGCGATAATCTGCTAGGCGATTACGACTGCCTCTGTCCGAGCAAGTGGACCGGCAAACGTTGCGAGATCTACGATGCCAGCTATGCGGGCTGGTCGGGCAATAGCAATGGCAATGGTGGCATCAACTCCAACGGCAACATAATCAACAACAACAATGGCAACATCAACAATGGCAACAACATCAACAACAACAACAATGGCAACAACAACAATGGTGCCGCCGGCATCTATGCCGCCGATCTGGAGCAGCAGCGTGCAATGTGCGAGAAACGTGGCTGCCCCGAGAAGCAGAGCAACGGCGTCTGTGACTCCGAGTGCAACACGTATGCCTGCAACTTCGATGGCAACGATTGCTCGCTGGGCATCAATCCGTGGGCGAATTGCACAGCGCCCGAGTGTTGGCGCGTCTTCATGGATGGTCAGTGCAACGAGGATTGCAACAATGCCGCCTGCCTCTACGACGGACGCGACTGCGAGCAGAAGCTTAAGCGTTGCGCGGCAATCTACGATGCGTACTGCCAGAAACATTACGGCGATGGCTACTGTGACTACGGCTGCAACAATGCCGAGTGCAGTTGGGACGGACTCGACTGTGAGAAGTCGGAGCAATCTCCGCAACTGGCCGAGGGTGCCATGTCCGTGGTGATGCTAATGGATGTGCGACAATTTCGGGCGGAGCAGGCGCAATTTTTGCGCGAAATGAGTCACGTGCTGCGCACCACAGTTCGCGTGAAGAAGGATGCGCTGGGCAATGACATGATCTTCAGCTGGAAGGGTGCCTCACGCATGCCCGACATACAGGACTCGGAGTTTGGACGGAAGCACAAGATACTCTATACGCATCGCAATGGACAGACGGGCATTCAGATCTATCTGGAGATTGATAATCGCAAGTGCACCGAATGCTTCAATCGAGCCACCGAGGCAGCCGAATTCCTAGCAGCCTCTGCCGCAAAGCATACGTTTGCCAATCGTTATCCCATATATAGTGTGCGTGGCGTTCAGAGTCCGGGTGAGGGTGAGGGTGCCGAATCTCCGGCGAATGTTAAATATGTAATTACCGGCATTGTGCTCGTCCTCATACTCTTCGCATTCTTTGGCATGGTGTTGAGCACACATCGGAAGCGGGCACATGGCGTCACATGGTTCCCGGAAGGTTTCCGTGCACCAGCTGCGGCAGTAATGTCCCGTCGTCGTCGCGATCCGCATGGTCAGGAGATGCGCAATCTGAACAAGCAAGTGGGTCTATCGCAGTCGCAGGCACATCAGCTGCCCGGTGGTGTTGGCAGCGTTGCTGGCGGCGGCGTCGGCAGTCATTGGTCGGATGATGAATCCGATATGCCGCAACCGAAGCGTCAGCGCGGAGATCAGCTCAGCAGCCAACTGGTCGGCGGCAGTGTGGCGGGCCTGACCAGTGTCGGCTATGCCAGCGATCACACGATGATCAGCGAGTACGAGGAGGCGGATCAACGGGTTTGGTCGCAGGCGCATCTCGATGTGGCCGATGTCCGAGCGATTATGACGCCACCAGCGCACCAGGATGGCAATAAGCACGATGTGGATGCACGTGGTCCATGCGGCCTAACGCCACTCATGATTGCCGCTGTGCGTGGCGGCGGCTTGGACAGTGGCGAGGACATTGAGAACAATGAAGATAGCACCGCCCAAGTGATATCCGATCTTTTGGCGCAGGGCGCCGAACTGAATGCCACCATGGATAAGACGGGTGAGACATCGCTTCATTTGGCTGCACGCTATGCTCGAGCGGATGCGGCCAAACGACTCCTGGATGCTGGCGCCGATGCCAATTGTCAGGATAATACGGGACGGACGCCGTTGCATGCAGCCGTCGCTGCGGATGCGATGGGTGTCTTTCAGATACTGTTGCGCAATCGGGCGACCAATCTCAATGCACGCATGCATGATGGCACAACGCCCCTGATACTGGCCGCACGGCTCGCCATCGAGGGCATGGTCGAGGATCTGATAACAGCCGATGCGGACATCAATGCCGCTGACAATTCGGGCAAGACGGCATTGCATTGGGCCGCTGCCGTTAATAATACGGAGGCAGTGAACATACTGCTCATGCATCATGCGAACCGGGATGCCCAGGACGATAAGGATGAGACGCCGCTGTTCCTTGCCGCACGCGAGGGTAGCTACGAGGCGTGCAAGGCGCTCCTCGACAACTTTGCCAATCGCGAGATCACCGATCATATGGATCGCCTGCCCCGCGATGTGGCCAGCGAGCGATTGCATCACGATATTGTTCGGCTGCTGGATGAGCATGTGCCGCGCTCACCGCAAATGATAAGCATGACGCCGCAGGCAATGATCGGCTCACCGCCGCCGGGACAACAGCCGCAGTTGATAACACAGCCGACGGTGATTGCAGCCGGCGGTGCGGCTGGCAAACAGAGCAGCCAGGCGGCCAAACAGAAGGCAGCCAAGAAGGCCAAACTGATTGAGGGCAATAGTCCCGATAATGGACTCGATGCACCTGGCGGTGGCAACAACAACAATAACAACAACAATAGCAACGTTAACAACATGGGCAGTCTGCGCCGCAAGGCAAGCTCAAAAAAGGGCAACAGCAGCAACAGTGCAGCCTCAAAAAAGGCCGGAATGAACGGAATGAATGCGGCATCGCAGTTGCTGCTGACAGCCTCATCAGTGGCTGCTGCACAGGCAGCGATTTGCACTGACCTGGACTCACCGCCTCCTCAGCAGCAATCAGCAGCAGCTGCTGCAGCGGCGACACAAGCCGGCAACAACGGCAACCTGGTAAATCTGAATCTTCCCAGCCCATACGACACCAGCACCATGTACTCCAACGCAATGGCAGCGCCCCCCAACAACAACAACAACAACGGTGCCAAGCAACCGCCCAGCTATGAGGATTGCATTAAGGTAAATATACCATCCATAATATCCATCCATATTCAGATTCAGATTCAATTCATAAAAGTCCATACAAAAACAACCAACCATAAACTCTAGCAAACTATTCAATCGAAATTTGAATGTGGAAGGAAGAAAAGTAGATATATATATACATGTGTATAAGGGTATATAAATGATCAACAGCCGAGTCGATCTAGCCACATCCGTCTGTCTGAACTGACTACAAGATGTGTGCTATATGTTATGATCAGTGAGAGTCAGAAACAGGTCTGATACGCAGATATACTACATTCCTCGTCTCTGTAGATGATACGTTCAAAATATACTGTGACTGAAGCACTCTTAATTATTTAATATATAATTACACATAATTTTGGAATCTGTATTTTCTAACTAATTATGTTTGTGTTGATAGAATGCACAGTCGCTGCAATCGCTGCCAGCGAACAGTCTGGACATGATCAAGCTGGACAACTATGGTTACTCGATGGGCTCGCCATTTCAGCAGGAGATGCTGAACGGACAGGCGATGGGCCTGAGTGGCGGACGCAGCACCAATACGCTGTGTGGTCTTGGCGGCGGCCTAATGCCCAACGGTGGTCACGAGCAGGGCCTCAGTCCGCCCTATTCGAATCAGTCGCCGCCGCATTCGGTGCAGAGCAGCTTGGCACTGTCGCCACACGCATATCTGGGTGAGTTGCACATATGACAACCAATTGCAAAGAGTACAGTGGCATTAATTAATTAAATAATCGTTACCAATTTCTAGGTTCACCATCGCCGGCAAAGTCGCGGCCCAGTTTGCCAACATCACCGACACATATCCAGGCGATGCGGCATGCCACGCAACAGAAGCAATTTGGCAGCAATCTCAACAGTCTGCTGGGCGGCGGAAATGGCTCAATGGGGCCGCAGAGCTCGCCGGTTAGTCTGGGCATTATATCGCCGACTGGCAGCGATATGGGCATCATGCTGGCGCCCCAATCATCCAACAATGCGAAAAGCAGTGCAATAATGCAAACGTTGCCCCCGCAACTGCAACAACAGCAGCAGCAACAACAGCAGCAGCATCAGCAACAGCAGCAACAACAACAACAACAACAGCAGCAGCAGCAGCAGCAACAACAGCAGCAGCAGCAACAACAACAGCAGCAACAGCAACAACAGCAGCAGCAGCAACAACAACAACAAGCAATTGGAGGCCTTGAGTTTGGTTCAGCCGGTTTGGACTTGAATGGATTTTGTGGATCTCCGGGTAAGCAAGAGCAGCAGCAATATTATATATTACATATTTACTGATCGAATGCAACTAATCTGTGCCCATTTAACAGACTCATTTCACTCGGGTCAAATGAATCCGCCTTCGATACAAAGTTCAATGTCGGGTTCGTCGCCATCGACCAACATGCTGTCGCCGTCGTCACAGCACAATCAGGCCTTCTATCAGTACCTAACGCCGCCCAGCCAGCATTCGGGTGGTCATACGCCGCAGCATTTGGTGCAGACGCTGGACAGCTATCCGACGCCATCGCCGGAATCCCCTGGCCACTGGTCATCATCATCGCCGCGCAGCAATTCGGATTGGTCCGAGGGCGTGCAATCGCCGGCGGCCAACAATCTGTACATCTCTGGCGGCCATCAGGCCAACAAGGGCTCCGAAGCCATCTATATTTGACATAAGCGCACCTAAAAAATACGAAGGCGAAGGCGGAGTACAGCATAGCACAGCACATGACGCAGGACTCGGTTGAAGAGATGATGATGGTGATGGTGTCGATGGCACTCAAAGAGCGCCGACATCAGCCGCCAATAAAGCGAGCCAGCTCAGCAAACCTCCAACTAGCTAGCTAGCTAGTTTTCGACTTTTAAATCATTACCCCTCCCCTCCACCCACTCCTCCCCTCATCTCAACCCCTGCTCCTGCTTACTCCACTCACTCACACAACACCACTTTTTTTTTTGAGTAGCCATTAAGCTTTAAATTAAAAACAAAACAAACGTAAATATTATAGTAATTTAAATGTTTAATCTTAGTGTTTGTTGTACAGAGCGCGAGAGAAATCATATATCTTATATATATATATATATATATATATATATATATATATGTCTACCAGATATATAAACACACATATATATGCACACTTATATAAATTTAATTAGTGAGCAGTTTGGTTTTTTTTTTGATTCATCTACCCTCTCAGCCACAAATGACAGTGCGTACGCATAGTTTTCGCACAAAGAAAACATAATTTTTATAGATTTTTTTGCAAACGTAACGCACGTTTCGCTGCTTCCAGTAAACAATTAAAATTAGCGCAAATTATTTTTATTATTAATTATTACACTGTATTTGTATTTTGTAATTGTAATTGTAACAGTAATTTTAATTGTAATTCTAACTGTAATTTTATTTGTATTTTGTATTTGTAATGCGTGAAGCGTGAACGGCTCACGTTTCTTAGCGCGCCTCTAAATAAGCTTATAAAAAACATAAAAAATTCAAGAAAATATCAATAGTTCTTAGCATCGACTACGTTTTATTATTAAGTTTTTAAAAGAAATCTTTAAACTAATTGCATAATTATTAAATGTTTAGCTGTTAGTTTCGAAACTGAAGTGCTTATATAAAAGAAATTGTTAGCTATACTATACAAAACATTCTGCAAGCCTATATCATATATATACATATATATATACATATATATATACATATATATATACATATATATATACATATATATATACATATATATATACATATATATATACATATATATATACATATATATATACATATATATATACATATATATATACATATATATATACATATATATATATATATATATATATAAATGTTTGAGTATACATACATATATATATGTATATATATGTATGTTTTTTTTTTACCTTTTTTATGTAATTCTACATATAAATCTTGATGTTAAGCATAAATTGTAAAAAGATTCTCATAACTGTTTGAATTAAGTTGACAACTCAACAAATTACGACTTTTCGAGCAGAAACTATATAAAAACATTTAAATGCGCCTGGATTTTTTTTGTAATTAAACTTTAGACAAACTACTGTTTAAATTTTAAACGAGAAACGAAATCAATATTTTAAAAAAATATGCAACAAAAATTTGGTAAACGCGATAATCACGAATCATTTTCATCCTTTTTAAATTAATTTTTTTTTTTTAAAGTTTTGCTGCGCTTTTTTCTTAATTTTAATATGTAAATTGTAAAATTTTTTGTTGTCCTAACTTAAACAGCGAACGAAACATGCAAATGCAATTTTTTTTGACATAATAAATATTAAATAATTATTTTAAAAACAAATTCAAATGTGCGTTTAATTCATTTTGTGTCTAGATAGTGTTTTTTGATTTAGGAATTTTCAAAGTATTTAACTTTTAGTTGATCATATTATCCTTACATTCAGATCAATTTTACAGCGAACTAGAACTGTTTGTTGTGATTGTTGATGGATGGATTCGTCTCTGAAGTGGCACTGATAAGCGAGTTTTGTCAAAAACACAATTAAATATCTATATACGTATGTATGTGTGTATTGGATAACACATACATACATATATAGATACTCAACTGTACTTGTAAAAACGTAATTTTAGGTCGGAACATAAGTTAAACTTCTAGCCTGAAAATCGGCATATGGGCATAGGTCGAAACTTCAATATGCCATAACTTCGTCAAAAAAAAATTGAATTTAAAGTTTAAATTTAAATGTTGTATCTTAAAGTAAACAAAATATGTGTAAAATGGATCTCAGCTAAATTATTAACAAAATGTACTGCCTTAACCCAAAAGTATACATATTTTTTAGCTTAGCATCAAAAGCAGAGTCATTTATCGGTCTCTATGAACACGTTGATCCCAGAAACTATAAGAGATAAAGCCATCTAACTTGTAATATACGCATCGTAATTTTAGGCAGGTTATGTTCATTTAATGTTATCCACGTTTCGCTAATATCGATACAAATCGATTTCCGATAGGCATAAAAGAAACATTTGTACACATATAGATTTTCAACTATACAAATTTAATTAAGATTGGATAAGAAATACTTATTATGTTAAGCAAAAGGCATTTTCATATTGAATAAATTGGAATCAGCAAGCCTACTATAAATTTAACAGCTCGATACAGGGTATCTCCTAGTTAAGCGGTCTAGCTTGCTTCTACGCATTTGATCTGGCCTGCTCCTGTGTCTTCGTTATGTTCTGGCATCTTTGGGCACCTTGAGTGTGGGGCCGCCTCGCCGCTTGGCCTTGTCTTAGGATTGGTCGCAAACTGTTTGATGAACTGCTCGTCCTTGGTGGTGCGTATCTTCACGTATGCATCGATGACCTCCTGGCGGCGCACCGTCTCCATGTGCGCAAACTCCTTGCCGTCGGCGCCCTTGAAGGTGCGCGTTAACCGCAGGATGGGTCCCTGAGCTGGCGAGGACTCGATTCTGCAGATCGAATATGCGCTGACACTCCTCCTTGTGTCGTTCCTGATGCTCGGCGATGAAGAAGCGATTGCCTCGCGAGAATTTATCCATGCCCTCCTCGCCGGCCTTGGCCTTCTCGGTGGACAATGTGGGCACCACATCGATGACATCCCAGTGTGTCAACTTCTTGATCTCCTCCTCGGGCACTTTGAATTCGCGCAACAGTTCCTTGGCCCGCTGCAGAGGCAGGCGACGCAAATCGGCATCGGTGCCGGTCACCGAGCGCTTCGGCTGCGATTCCTGCTGCTCCTTCGATTGCAATACACGAATTTTTGAAATGAATAATTAGCTAAGCTAAAACATTAATTTCCACACGCATTAACGGACCGTTGGCTTGTTGGGTACGCGCACATATGAAAAGCCTTCGCCACAGCCAGTCGGATCGGCTGAGCCGCTCAGCTGCAGCAGACACTTGCACGCGTTGTGTTCCAGGGCGCCACCTTGACTTCATCGTCGCGCAGCTGGGCCTCCTCATCATCGTCCTCTTGCGGCGCAAACAGCGTTTTCTCACCATAACTAGCATCCTGCAAATGCGATTTATAAATAGTGACACATATAAAAATAATATTTTTGTAGCCAACTCACCTTCAGGCGCTGCTCGGCGGCAATCATGCTGAAGTAGGCGCAGCACTGTTCCGGCGACACCATGGCTCGTAGCTCGAAACTCTGACTTGATAACCCACCAATTTGAGTCAAAACCCGTGCGCTTGAAATCGGCGCATTGCTTCAGACGCTTGCATATGCTGACCTCAGAGTGCGCCGGAAAGGCGCGCTTCACATCGTCCATGCGTATGCGACGTGGATTATCGCGACTCTTCCAGAACAGTCGATAGATGATCACCTTGAATCCGATGATGATGATCATGTCGTGAACACACAGCTTAAAGCAATCTTCAGTCAGCAAATCTTGCTTACCTGCAAAAAGTCACGGGTAAAGTTTTTGGCCCGCTTCGAGTTGGGACCGGTCACCTCGTACAGTTCACACTCTTGGCCAACGGTGAAGATGGCGTTCACCGCACGTATACAATAGCTGTTTCGCCACCTCACCATACACGTAGTCCTGCGGACCGCTATACTTTTCGGAATTGGGCTTGCCCACCTGGCTCATCAGCGGCGGATGATCCTCGCTAAACTCGGTCAACACAATGTCACCATCCTTGCCGCTCTGGTCCTCGGGATTGCGCATAAAGAATACGTCACTGTTCGCGCTGTTTGGCCTTCTTGGCAATCAGCTCGGGCAGCGAATGCACCTCATGCGATATGGTCTGTGCTAGCGGTCCGTGCGAGAACTTCTTGAGCGGCGGCCAGTGGAAGAAGCGCAGTTTCATCGGTCCCATGTGCGTGGGCACAAACGGAGTACTCAGCTCCACAACCGGCGTCGATTGCTGAATAAGATTGCCACCGCCTACTTTAAGGCGCAGCGTCGGCTCCGTTTTGGTTGTGTAGTAACTGCAAAAAGGAAACGACGATGAAGCTGGGAACTCAGAACTACGAATTGAAAGGCTTACGAGTCATTGGATATGTTGAAGGGAACGAGATCAGGGCTTTTGGGCGGAGGTGGTGGCGTGTCCTCGGCCAGCACATTAATAACGCCCGGCTTCCCAGCAGATGTGATATCCTAATCTTGGGCGGCGGTCCAGTGTTCTTGTTAATCTTGGATGGATCAATGTCATCGGGAATGCCGAGTATAATGTTCTCATCATTGGGATCCAGAGTTAAGACCTTCGACTTGGGAGCACCATTCATTCATTCATCACTGTGCAATGTATCGTCGAAAACTTCCCCTTGTTTATTATGCGCCGCACTGCAAGTCTTAGAAAGCGTTAAAAACACATGACAAGATCGCGTCGGGAATGGATCAAAGTTACCTCTGAGGTGCCTTTTTGGTTGAGCCATCGCTGGAATTGGGTTCGCCGCTGTTGCCGCCCACTGACCACTGACAAAAGGCGCTGGCTGTGCGGCATCCGCTCCATGGCAGCCAGCCGGCCGCATTCGTCTTGGAGTTCAGTTTCTGCAGCACCTTTTCATTGATATCGTTGCTATCCCAGACGATATCGCATTGATGCACTGGGCGACGGCATCAGCACCTCGTCATCCTTCGCTGTAAATGGCGGGCAACTGAACTGTACAATTGAAGCTTTAACAATGCGCTTTGGCTACTCACTGAGTTTCGCCTCCACCTTTGTGGCTGGTATTGCATCCTCGAGGTCATCGAATGTGGATGCCGATGTCGTTGCCTCGTCTACTGGTTTGTTCTGATCAGTCACTTCGTTCAACAGCGAATCGAGTCCCAATCTGCAAGTGGACCAATCACATATATAATATATTTATAAATATACATATAATAAAAAAAAAATGCAAAAACCAACTTTGAGAGGGAGCTGATATTTTTGCGCAATTCAGCATCAAATGCGCTGACCTTGTCATCATCGTCGGCCACCAATGTTGGTAGCGTTGCCCCCGACGGAGCCCTCATCGCTGTCATTGTCAGATGCGGTGTCCAAGCCTTCTTTGTGCCGGCATATTTTGTGTATTACGCTGGACAAAACAAAAAATGTTGTGAGAAGCAGTTGCTAAAAAAAAAAGTGTGACAGTTTCGAAATACGCGAAAATTACCCGATTAGTGATGTGTTTTCGATATGACGATAGGTAGCTAAGAGAAATGACTTAACATCAGCGAAGACATGAACCTTAAGCATTACAATCCAATTCAAGATTATTTAATCGAAGCAAAGCTTTAATTATTCAGCTTAGGGTTTTATTCCTTTTTTTTGTAAAACAACAAAACTACTTTTCCTGTTTCTGGTGGTGGGCAGGCTCCATCTCCTGCAAAGTATGCCGATACTGCTACTAGGAGAGCTGCGTTACAGCGTCACAGCACAATCAGGTCTTCTATCAGTACCTAACGCCGCCCAGCCAGCATTCGGGCGGTCATACATTTACAAAACTTCGAAGTAAGGTAACTAGCTTATATCTACCGCAATTCGATCCTTGGTTAGACCAACCCTGATCTTTGCTACCTGTTATCAGCTGGCATTACGTACGGTGTCAAAGTATTTCGCAGTCGGTTACGCCCGACTGCGCAACGTTCTCGCTTGTTATTTGATGAGACGGGCGAACAAGCAAACAATTATAATTATCTTTTACTCAATGCAGTCGTCGTCAAATTTGCATTTAATTTTGCAGCACACGCCATGTATAGCATAAATCCTGATTATTGACCGTAAATTAAACGATATGACGAAATGTCATACGATCGAATGGCCAATTTATCGCTTGGGTTTTAAAAACAAAAAATTCAATTGAGCAAAAAATGTTATATTCTAGAACAACCATAGATCATCAGCTAAATGGGCTTAGATTATATGTAAAGTGAAAATTTTGATATAAACAGGGGATTGCAGAAGGCGGGCTTGAATGTAACCAAGAAACACAACGCAATCTGAGGAAAATGGAACCCATCCAATGTTTGCCCAAAATTAAAGATCGCCAAAAGTCAAATCCTTTCTCTTTTTAGCTTTATTTGTTGACAAAAAGAGTACTTGAACTTCAGTAAATGTATGTGTATCGGATATTTCTATTTTTCTTTGAGTGTGTCAGACGGTCAACTATCTCAGCCTCCGTATGACTGCCTCCAACAGTTGAACTTCCGCCCTGCTAGGATAAGGGGGCTCAATGGCTATGTTGATCTGTGCCGACTCAATCCCATTGGAATTGCTCGTTAAACTACGGGTTGCGGCGGCTGCGGCCCACCAGCAGCCAGGCCAAGCTCGGAGGGATGGTTGATAAACGTGCCACTGGCCACCGGCGCTGGAACTGGAGCCAATCGACAATTATCCATACCGATAAAGCGATCCCCGGTTAAGCGACGCACACGCAGCTTGGGTAAAGTGATCTCCGGCTCCAATTCCATCGGCGACATGACATTTACAGCATAACCTCCTCCCATCTCCTGCTCCACTTCTGTTGTCTCCTGTGCTGCTTCCATTTCCTGTGTTACTTGTGTCTTTTGCTGAACTTCTGCTTCCTGCTCCACTGGATTCGTTGTCTTTGCCAGATTCTGTTGGTTCTTCTTTGGCGCGCCCATGATTTTGTCGGACTGCTCAGCCTCCAGTCTGGTCTTCTCCTTTGCCTTATGACTCGTTAGTAGAGCCTTTATCTGGCCCCGTGTTTCCACCAGGGGCACATCTTTGGTCTGAAAGATTATTAGTGGCTCGTCCAAACATGCCTGCGATTCGTTTTTGTTGAGGCCATGCTGGAGCTGCCAGTGATGCTCCAGGTTCTTCCGACAAAGCTGCACAAATTCGCACAGATGGCACACATGAATGCTCAGCGGCATCTTGTATATATAACTATATTGTTGATTCTCCAGGATCTTAGCGCCCTTGCAACATTTCGCCACATGAGTCTTAAGCGCATTGACTTCATTACTCGGCCACTTGCATCGCGAGCACTGATACTTTGACTCACCGGTATGTAAAGCAATATGACGTGCCCAGCCGATCGATGTCAACTCTATATTTTTGATGCAAAATGGGCACTGGTGGTAATACTTAGTGCTAGACTCCTTTAATGCATAGATGGGAAAATTGCCAATTTCGATACGCAGCTTCTGCAGCATTCCAGGTGGCAGACGGGCGAAATAGAACTCGCCATGATGCTGCACATAGTGGAGCATCGTGTTCTTAACGCTCTTCATACAAACGACACAACGCTTGGCGCCATCGCATTTGGAATGCCAATCGGGATTGGTGTTCCTAATTGGGACTGTTGCACTCAACATCTGCTTCAGCTGTTTGCACTCTTTGATTTTGACGATACAACGCTTGGTGCGATGCAGCACAGTGGTCTGTGCTTGTTTGTCCTGGAAACTGGCACGATCAAGTCCAGCACCGGATCGGGTAAACGTTTTACGCCGTGTCACCACATTACTTATGTGGGGCGCCAGCTCAGCGTTGACAGCGAAGATCTTGCTGCTGCTGCTGCTGCTGTTACCAATGCTCTTGTGACGACTGCGCAGTCTGCTGTTGCTATTGTTGCTGTTGTTGCCATTTACATTCAAATCATAACATGGTCGCTTCTTAGCCGACTCTGCATCAGCAGCTGACAGCTCCTCATCCTCAGTGTCGTCGTGCTTTTGATTAACCGCGACGGTTGGCGTCGTCGTCGTCGTCGCTCTCATCGACATCGTCGTTGCTGGTGTCTTAGGCTTTGTCTTTTGTGTTGTCGTTGCCAATTTGAACACGTTACGGCTTACCTGTGTTTCGTTGAGTGTCATATCGGCGAAACGCGTTCTCCGCTTCCCGGCGAGTATATTGCGCGTGGAGATGCTGCAATTGTCGTTGCTCTTCTCGAATATGATTGCCAGATTTTTGTTGGCACGTTGATTGACATCATTTTGCAATGGGTTTCCCTCATCGTCCAGCTCCACCTCCGCCGCCACAGTCGCCGCCTTCTGTTGTCGCTGATGCATGTAACTGTTGTCCGTAAACAGTTTCGACTTGTCTATCAGCGACGGTGGCTCATTCTCCAAATTATCAATTTTATTGGAAAGCACTGTTGACTTGGGTTTATCTGGATTAGCTTTAGCTATCGGTGAATTTGATTTAGTCACAAGTTGAGACGACGAAACCGTGACTGAATCCTCACGCTGCTTTGTGCTGAACGCCTCGACAGTTCCCTTGGAGGTTGATGGGAGATCGGATGGTGTGTCGTTAAGATCAATAACCTCGTTAACCAGAAGCTGCAATTGATATATAATTATTTTAAATGCATTTTTATTGCTTATTTATATATTTAACATACCATTCCGAATTTGGTTTTGAGTTTATTAAGAAAACTCTCAAATTTATCGAGCTTTTGCTCGGAACATCGACGAAAGAATTCAGAAGTGGACATACTAAAATTTCAACATTTAATTAATGGAATTATTATATATGCTATATATTATCGATAACTTACTCGCTCTCCAGCAGCTGCAAGAAAGTTTCCAGCTTGTAATACTGCTCTTCCGCGAAATGACGACCATAGGTCTGCAACACACACTTAATGAATGGTACCGAGTCGCGCAGTTTCTTCACCTTGGAGTCATCATTCTCCTCATGGTCTTTCACGACATCTTTCACATTAGTTTGAGCCATTTTTCATAGGTAGAATAATCTTAGACGGACAAAATAAACGAAAATAATATTTATATTACAGATTTTTTCGAATTCACAAAAAAAAATATGTATATATAAAATATAAATGTATATCAGGATGTCAAACCGGAATCGATGTTTACCGAGTGAAGTTTAGCATCGGAACCAAAATTCACAAATTTTTTTTAATGAACTAATACTAGAATCAGTACTGTTACTATTAGTCCCGAAAAGAGCGCAGCGGAACATCATTGTATATATGTAAGTACAGACATACATAAACACATACAAATACACAATGTATGCATAAATACGTAAATATGTGTACATAAGTTTAGCTTGTTTACCTTTATATTTAACAATATGTAATTTGAATGTAGTTAATAACAAATACACTCTGCAACGCACTGAGTCTAAATCCACACATGTATTCAAAACATCACAAGCACTTAATTTTACTTTTTTATTAACATGCATTTTACACAACAGCTAAATGTTAAATTGAACAGTTCTAAGAAAAAACAATATACGACGCGCTCGAGAAGCTCGACGATGCTTTTTCGCGGAGTTGCGACTTACAATTGAGGAAAGTACGAGTGATGTGTGCGTCTTGCCACAATGGTGGCCATCTTGTTTTTTATTCGACCACAAAAACTTCACATTAAACGCATATTGTTTTGCACGAAATTAATATAATATTAAGTGTCAGACATAAAATGTAGCCTTAAATATTACCTGTTTTAAATATGTTGCTTGCGACCGAATTCGCCGGAGTTTCCCTCTTTACTGTTATCCGTTAGACGTTGGTTGATATGGCTGTGTGCGCTTGCGTGTGTGTGCGTATCGTTCTCAACGCGCTTCTCAACTGAGCAAATAAATTTTTTCATTTTCAGTTCAGCATGGTCACACCGTGTGTGAGTGCGTACACTATTGTGACAACCATGCAAAATATGTACAGTGTATGTATATGCATATCTTTGAATGTACATATGTGTGTCTATGCACTATATTTTTGTGTATGCATTCCATGTGTAGTACATACATACAAATGTAATATTCTGTAAAATGGAACTGTTATCATAAAATTCAAGAACTGTACATACTATGTACATTCAGGATGTCAATAAAGTGCTTGGACAACGGCCGTTTACGATTTTGCAATTCTCTTTTCGACCGATCCCGTTAGAAATGAGCAATTTTGTCTTGCATTTTCCATTGAGCTTGGGAAATATATTGTGTTGAAATTTTTCCCTGCAAGATGATTTTTGCATAAAAGAGTAATATTTTGAAAAATATAAGCTATTGAAATCAGCGTTGGTATATTATAGCACCCAGGTTTAGGGCTTGTTAATTTTTTATTAAATAGTTTTCAAAAGTCCACTTAAATGGCAGAAAAATAAGAAAATAAATAAAAATCAATAATAAAATAATTTTTTTTTTACAAAATTTGTTAGAAAATATGAATTTTTCCTGTGCCAATACACTTTATTATTCTAGCAATGGTAAAAAAATACGAGCTTAAAGTCAAATAATCAGACTTTCACATTTAATTAGATGAATAATACTGAATATTCACTTCTGAGTTGCATTTCAAAGACTCCAAATATCTACACTCCGATGTGGTTACATTATAACCAGAGTCCAGACATTATTTCAACTGAAAATCTAACGTTTTACCAACGGGGATATCAAATACAATATATTTCCTTATATTACTATTTTATGCAAAAATGATCTCGCATGGACAAATTTAAATATAAATCTAATAAATAAACTAAAAATGACAATTTCTAGCGGCATCAGCTCAAAAGGGAATTGCAAAATCATAAGCAGCGTTGTCAAAACACTTCTTTTTTGAATTTTGGGAGGTATGCGGATTTATCGATTTACACTTTCCTGGATATCGTGTGGGCATGGCCATACAAATTTATTATCGGTTTTAAAGGCGGCTACCAGTAAGGCACCTACCAAATTTTACGGCTCTAACTCAAAAACTGCGGAAGATAAATCCATGGGCCGATCTTTGAAGGACATCGCCAACAACCCACCAACCAAACTTGGTGACGGTAGCTTATAATTGTAGGAGATAAGTGGCCTTATCAATTTGATCGATTTTCTAGGTTGGAGTAAGTACATACAAACTTGTACACACATGTGACGTGACGGGGTGTATGTCTGTGTTTTTTCTTTCATTTTTCTTTTTTAGAAGTAACAAAACAGTTTTTATTCATGATTTAAATTTACACACAGATGGATATTACTTATGAAATAGTGTATGATTAGAGACGCAAGGCATATGGGCATATTGGTAAGGTAATGTAGGTAAAGACAGCGTCTTGCACTGTGCTAAACGCTACTTGTACGATCTCGCTTAACTCAATTATATTACAAAACAAAAAAAAAAATGTATTTATACAGATATATATATACATGTATATATAAAAAGAAATAATAAAAATAAATGAGAAGCACATTCACATATTTAATTAAAAAATCTGTTTAGATTTTGTTGACATTTGGGTTCTGTCCTAGTCCTAATACTACAGTCTGCTGCTCTCGGCGCCATTGTGACGTGGCTGAGTGGATTGTGACTTCTCGTATCCGTTGCTGGACATCTGAAGGTGTTGCGGCAACTGGGCGGGGCGACCATTCGACGGCAGTGTCTCATCCACACTAAAGACGGAGTTGTCGTGTCCGTGCATGTGGCGTGCATTCAAAACTGCATCCGGATGTGTCTTCTGTGCCTCCTGCTCCGATGCATTCGGCTTGGGCTTGCCCTCGAGCAAGAAACAGGTTATGAGGAACAGTATGGAGCCTATGGAAAGAAAGGAAACGTTTTAAATATCGCTCGTATAAAAGTCCTTAAAGTATGAATATGAGTGCGCTAACTCTATCCCAACATGGTAGAGCTGATCTTATCGAGTTTAGTAACCGATACAAATTTTGGCAAACGTAATTGCATCATTTTTGCTGGCACATTAAAACAGCTTCTTAACTCATAAAACTGCCAAATTCCGGTTACTCGTCGAACGGATCTCGATTGGATTGAGGATGATGCTGATGATGATGGCAAAATGTAATGGGTAATATCTGATACTTACTGATGCCATAAAAGCCCGCATAGAAGATCATGATAGAGCCGCGATAACCGATGACTTTGGCCACAGGATCCACAAGAATGGGCAGATTGCCGCCAATGTTGTTCATGACAAAGAGGAAGACGCCAATAGTTGAGGAGCGGACGCGCAACGGCACAATCTCAACGACAATGGCAAATACAATACCAAACCACATTTCAGCAAAAAAGTAGCTCAGTCCGAGCGTAATCATGGCCCACAACGGATCAAAATAGACAGAGCCAAACGCTGGCAGTGTGGCAATCAATTGGCTAATGGCCAATACAAAGGCACGCGAACGAATGCCCATCTTGGCGACAATCTTGTCGGAGACAATGCCGCCAACGACAACACCAACGCTACCAATGCCAATGGTGACGGCAAAGAGCCACCAGCCGAGATCCACGTCCGGGAAATACGTATTATAGTAGAGATCCGCATTGTAGGCAAATGTCATACCGCCGCTGTGACGTATCGAGGCGGCAATCATGAGCATTATCATCGCTGGACTCTTGATAACCTGCCACAATGTGATGGGTTTGCCACTGGACGTTGTGCGATCACCATCGCCAATGGATTTGCGCTCCGGCTCCCGCAGTGTGGTGCCGGTTAGACCGGCTACAATGATGGTCAGGACACCCGCACCCAAATAGCAAACACGCCAGCCCATATCGAAAAAGTTGAGCTTGGTGATGTAGCGACCAACGGGAAAGGCGATACCATAGCCACCGTAGATGCCCCAATTGAAAATGGCCATGACCAGGGCACGCTTGTTCTCCGGAAAAATGTCGGACATGATGCCAGTGGCTAGCGGATTGCAGCCCGATTCACCAGCAGCCATCACCATGCGCAACAGCACCAAATGCCAATACGATTTGACGGTGCCCTGCAACAGGATCGCAATGCCAAATATCACCGTACAAACGGTTAACATCTTGACGCGATTGTATTTGTCCGCTGCGAAGCCCATAAAGACGCCAGCTATCGTAAACACCAATATGAATGTGGGTCCGGCCAATATCTGATAATCGATGCCCAGTCCATTGTAGTTCCACTCACAGTAACCAGTGCTGTTCAGCTCGAGCGCATAGCAGCTGCTCTCGTTCTTCACTTCCGCACACTGGGTGAGCAGTTCGTGTCGCGTGAACTGGCTGCTGTTCTGCTGGCAGGCGTGATCACCATAGTCCAGCTCAATGGCCGTTTGCTTGGAGGTGACGCCAATCAGATAGTGGCCCAGCTCGCCCAGGATGTAGCCAATGGTGAGGATGGCGAGCACATAGCTGCTATAGAATCCGCTCAGTTTCTCCAATATCGGTATCATAATGTGGCTGTGTCAACTGCTGCAAAGAGAGATTACAAATGGGAGAATATTTAATTATTGTTCAACAATGATTTAACATAAGGGTCCTTAACTGGTAGATACTGAAACCGCAGCAGCGATTTGTGATTGTGTTCTCAACTTCGGACCATGTCCCCTCCTCAAGTAACTTCTGCCCCGACCGCATATATGTACATACATATATCAATATAGTGATAATAACAAGAACACTGTTGACATCTCCAGTAACAACAAATTTCTGGTGTTCGAAAAGATGAAAGACAAACATATAAATTCTCGACTTGCTGCAAATAATTTGTGATCTTATGTCTCTCCCTTCCCAGAGTAAATATGTGTGTGCATATCGATGGAGTGAGTTACAAGAGGAGTAAATTAAATTGCTTATCTGTAGGGCAGGGAGCGAGTGAAAGGAACACGTCTTGAATTCTCATTTGTAATCAAGCAAAGACAAGTGTGGAGAATTACACAATAATTATAATTAAAGCGTTGCGTCTTGATGCGGATGATAAATAAACGATAGAACGGCGGCTTATTAATGGGCCTTGTCATTTGTGACAATTGCACAATGCTAAACAATTAACTGATCCAAAGCTCAAAACGATCGTGACTTGAATTTCCATTCGCAATGATTCTTGAGCGAAGTGAAAGTGAAGGCGTTTCCGAGAACGTTTCTCGGCTACCCTATGCAGTAGACTATGGTAGTAAGGTATATTTGCTAAGGCTTTGAAAGCTTCGAGCTTTGCAGAACTTATATTCAATTCTACAGATAACAAATGATATTCTCGGATAGATGAGCAAGCTGTGTATTATTTGTCATATAATCATCAAATTAAAAACATATTTAAACAGATTTTTTTTACTGGGAATACAGCCTCAGGGAATATCCATAAGATTTAAGGCTTATTGAATAGGGTCTCTTTGATAACGGAGAGCATTCGACATGCCAATAGTGTGCTATGGTTAACTACAGTCCACACTTCGCTGTTTATCAGATTTGTGAAAGGCGTCGGTTCCAATCATGATGGTCGTCAATTCAAGGCATTAATCGGGCGGAGTCGTTAGGTGCTGTTTCTAATGATTTACGAGTCGCATTGGGGGCAAAACGGAAGCAAAAACAAAAAATGAAATAAAAGTAGCGAATAAAATAGCGTCTATATGTCTATTACTATACTACTATAATATATCTATATATATATTGTATACAATCTGAGCTTAAAGAGACTGTTATTTTAAATTTGGCTAAATGGATTTGACTGTTGTTCTTGATTGAGTTCGTTTCTCTTGAGTACAGGCTCCAAGAAATATAATTTGTGTGCTTTTTTGAAGTTCAATGCCAAGACGAAGTCCATTAAATGAACAAACGTTTGCATATAAAGCAGTCTACATCAATTTTGGCCTAAATGCCATAAGCCACACTATACGTACACACACACACACACACACACACCAATCAATTGTAGGCGAAAAGCGCAAAGAGTTGATTATTTTTGCTTTTAGCAATTGTATCTCATCTTTTTATTGTGGGTTTTCGTTTCCTTTAATCAATCAAGTTTTTGGCTAATTTACTTGCCATGTTTGGTTGGCTGCTTTGTGTTGTTGATTTGGCATCTAGCACCTTTGCGAGATAGACATGTGTCTATCTGTACCTATTCATGAGCAGTATCTTTTACATTTAGCTGCTGCCGATTGACAGCCGCCAAGATCGCAAAGGGAACTGAACACAACTATGACCTGTCCCAAGGCCACAACTGGTTATTATAGCAATAAATCTATTATGCATTGTATATATCGGATATGCGGCCAAAAACCGTAGACATCGTCAACAAAAGCGCCAAGAATGCGGATGCTGGCAGTTCATGTGGAATCATTTGGCCAATAGAACTCCAAAGAACGTTTCACCAGCTTATTAAAGCAACGCTTTAACTGAGTGACAACTTGTCTGAGCAGTTTGCCATTGTCTTAGCTACCAAATCGTTAAACGTTTCAAATTGAAGCTCATTAAATCTAAAAGCCTAACAACACTAACAACACTGGCAGTGTCTTGCACGTGTTCCAAATTTTCATTCTCTTCGGCCATTTATAATCCTCGTGTTTTCAGTCTTCGCATTGCCATCTGCTCTCACTATTTGTATTCATAACGATTATCTCCAGTTTGTTAGGTCAGCATGATCGTTAAGACATAACTGGAAATCATAAAGCTATTCGCATCAAACTCATGAATACGTAAAGTTGAATTAAATTGTTGCGTCAAATCACATGATTAAACTCAATCATGACTCGATCACGTCGAAGTTGCGATACGCTCTCGATATCCTTCAGTATCTACTTGCGAACCCAACCAAATCGAAATTCTTATAATATCGTATATAGAAAAATCGTACTATTTACAATCAAATCATAGTTGTCATCCTAGCTTTCTATAGAACTATCTTCGTGCTTCGTTCTTATAAGTGTATTCATATTTAATGTGTATATCTACACGATCGTCGACATCGCCAGTTATTTTGTACTTAATACTTGTATGTACATATTGTTGTTCGGCCTCATCAGCAAGGTCGATCAAGTCATGTGCGTCTGTCTATCCATCTGTATACACTATAAGAAGTAGAGTTTTTAATTTTGAATGTAGGTTCTCGGATACCATATACAGATCAAGTATATTTCTTTTTTATCGATTTTTGTTAACCAACATATGGAACGAAGCTATATAAGGCAGCCTACTACAACTATTTATAAGCTGAATTCAGAGCGTGACTGCTAGTCGAGCACTCTCGACTACAGCATTCGAACATGTTTATTTTTGGGGCTTGATTGCAAATCTTTTACGATTTCTAATGCGGATGGAAACCGTGCGGATTTGACCAAATCAAAAACGGGCCCACAAATATACACACACGCACAAACACACACACACACACACACACCTACAAAGCAATACACACACACACAGTCACACTCTGGTTACAAAAGGTTGCCGACTTGTGTAATTTGTAAGTAGTGCAGCTTTCTTTGCCAAGGTCATCTGCGTAGAACGTGTGGAGCTGTGCATGTCGAAGGTGGCTGGAGCAGGGGAATGGACGGGAGATTTGGTTTCGAAATGCATTGGAGCGTTAAATGCTGAAATGATTATTCCAACTGAAATCGCTTATTGAATTCACTTTTTATACTTTTTATACGGAAGGTATCATGGTATATTGGTTTTGTGCATTGTCCGTCATGCTGTCTGTCTGTCTGTCTGTCTGTCTGTCTGTATGAACGCAACTTTTTTCGACACCATTAGAGATAGAGACTTGAAACTTGGAACATATATTGAAGTGCTACTTCCACTGGGTGGCTAGGAAATCGATATTCACAAGTCGATAAAGCCACATATCTGCCACAATTTGGTTGGTATTTGAAAGTATGTTACAGGTAACTCCCCTAAGAGAACAATAAAAAATTGGGTAGCTACGCCCACTCCAACTTCCTAATCCGATACACTTATTAGTGTAAATCGATAAGTCCATATATCTCACACAATATGAAATTTAAAGGGTATATTGCTAGTACCACTCTTCAAATATACGAAAAAAAAAAGTTGGTCCACGCCCACTCCCGCCTCCAAAAACGATAAAATCCTATATCACCCGCAATTTAAGAGCAATATATCTTGGCTAGACCCTGATCTTTGCTACCTGTTATCAGCTGGCATTAAGTACGGTGTCAAAGTATTTCGCAGTCGGTTACACCCGACTGCGCAACGTTCTCGCTTGTTATTTGATGAGACGGGCGAACAAGCAAACAATTAAAATTAACTTTTACTCAATGCAGTCGTCGTCAAATTTGCATTTAATTTTGCCATATTTTTTGTAACTTGTAGTTTTTGTTGCTATTATTTATTTATTTATTTTGCAGCACACGCCACAATATATAGCATAAATCCTAATTATTGACCGTAAATTAAACGATTGCGACGTAATTTTGAAAACACAAGAGTCAAAAATGACATACGATCGAATGGCCAATTTATCGCTTGGGTTTTAAAAACTAAAAATGCAATTGAGCAAAAAATGTTATATTCTAGAACAATCATAGATCGTCAGCTAAATGGGTTTAGATTATATGTAAAGTGAAAATTTTGATATAAACAGGGGATTGCAGAAGGAGGGCTTGAAAGTAACCAAGAAACACTTACAAACAAAACAACTAAAGCAATCTGAGGAAAATGGAACCCATCCAATGTTTGCTCAAAATTAAAGAATGCCAAAAGTCAATACTAAATCAGTAATTGATTTCAACATGAGATGTGGGTTCCGAGAGTATAAGTGTGTGTATAAGCTGGCTCATAAGCTATTTATGCACAGGCATCAGAAATCCTTTCTCTTTTCAGCTTTAATTGTTGACAAAAAGAGTACTTGAACTTCAGTAAATGTATGTGTATCGGCACGATTTTTCTCTGAGTGTGTCAGACGGTCAACTATCTCAGGTCGACATTCTCTATGACTGCCGCCCACAGGCAGCAATCGCTTGCAAGCTGCAACAAACACGACGACACACACGCAATGCCACATGCACCACTAAAGCAATAAGTTAATGCCAATTCATGGGCACACAATTACATTTCACAATTGTATATATAGATATATCTATAGATATATATATATATATATATATTTGTATATATATATGTGTGTGCTCGTGACAAGATTGGTCCAAGTGCACAAATTAATAAAATTAATACTCATTGCCATAAGCTATGAGTAGCGAAAAACACTCATAAAGCAATTGAGTACCTTCTAATTGCCACACATTATACAATATTTAATTTAAATCTCTCAGTGCACAGCAATCATTAATATTTTCATTCAATTTAATCGGTCTTCCCCATCTATGATTTGCATTCACTAGATTTTTTTATTATTTTTGTTTGCGTCGATTTTCGTTCTTCGATCTGTTAATTAATTGTTCCAAACTTAACTACTGTAATTACGATTCTTGCGCATATCAGCTGAGTAATGCTCAGAAGGGGACGTGTACGCCCCATCTAGACGATAATTGGGCTGGTTAAGTATTAAGATTGGTTCACATGCATTGAGATCAGAACCGAATACGAGTGTCACTCAGGCATGTCGATTAGTAATGCTTTTTATTATGGTACTTCATATTTACATATTAACTAACTTGGCTAAAAATGCGGTTTAACATTGATTGCCGACAGTCAATAGTATATTACATATATATACATATATTCTCTGCCCGCCCCCTCCCCCCTCTCCCATCGAAAAGTGCCTGACAAAACGTCGCGCTTATTGTAAACCGCAGTCAAGGTTAACCGGCGGCTGCTTTGGCTACTTAGCCATTGTCTTGAGGGTGGTGGGGATGGGGGCAAAACTGCTGAACTGTTGCTGCTGTTTGGGGCGTGTTCTCTGACGTTCAAAGCTGGCAATGCGACACCGTTGAAAAAAAAAACCAAATGCAAATGCAAATGCAAAATGCAAAGCAAAGCTGCAAAGAAAACAAGAATCACAATTGCAATTGTGAATTTAAAATTATTGTTTTTTTGCTCTTAACACCAGATGGCGCTAGTTAATCTTGATCAGCTGCGCATAAATCTTTATTAAATGCAGTGCAACAGACCAGAACGATGAGCAGGTGTCCACAATGGCGATAAGCTACCCACAACACACACACACACACACACACACACACTCACACACACGCACACGCACACACACATATTAGGCAATTAACAGCTACTTAACAAGTGACCAAGTGCAGTGCCTAATTAGACTCTCGCCTTGATCAACAACTAGAAATACACCGTACATAGTATAAAAATATGGATGTCAACTGCGGATTTATGTAAATCTCATTTACGCCTTCAGTCCGAACCAGAACCAGAACCAGAACCACAACCAGTAATACATCTGGCCAGAGTCAGAGTCAGAGTCAGGTGATCTTGACTCTGATCTGGACATGAGCACAAATTGTTGTGTGTGGTCAGTAACAGCAGCCTACAGACTGACAGCCTGACAGACTGTCTGACTGTCTGACTGACTAACTGACTAACTGACTGAGGTAGGTGTCTCCAGCGCCGTTGTGTAAGACAAACCGGAAAACAGCACACTTGCAATAAGTTTAACCTTTGCCTGATCCATTAATCTGTCAAGAGCAATTAGCCCTTTTCTGCATTGGCACTAACATTTGAATTTTCCTTACATTTATTCCGATTTATCCCCGTCTGTATGCATATTTATTTATTATCCAGATAACTAAGATAATGTTAGAGTTAGGCTGCTATTTTAATTACTTTAATGTCATAGACTTATATATATATATATATATATATTTATTATGGCTCAGACAAAATTGAAGGGAAATTTTATGTTTTTATATTGTAAAGCAATGCAAAGTTGTAGTTTGGCATAGAGCAGGTATGTATAGATATATATATATGTTCAGATATTATTGTAAGCTTATAAAAATGTTCATGTTTGCTATCTTCCTAGACTCTTCCGTGAGCAATGCCCTTTTGCTCAATATTTATCAATTCATCCATCAAGGTCGCAAATTGCATTGATCAACCAGTATGTAGATTTCTAAATAGAACCGGTCGAAACTTTCCAGCCGATATATAAGATAGAACCAGACCAGTATTTGATGACTTATGTAATATATACATATATTGCTGAAGCTGGAATATGGAACGATTAAGAAGCGATTAGCATAAGGCACATCTATCTCTCTCTCTCTCTCTGTCTCTATCTATCTCTTTCTCTCTGTCGTTGATTGCAGATCGTCAGATAGAACTGATACATGCGAACTGTTGCTTTCGATGGTAATTTGCCAACAGGTGTTGGGGAAATCGTGCACACGAGGCAACCCTAATATGCTAAATATGATGACAACACATACGGGTTTTTTTCTCTCCTAGTTCTAGCGTTAACTGCTTGGCTGAGGCACATTTTACTTATAGGGCGTGAAATTGTTAAAGTGCTTGATATTTGCATAAATTAATATTTCAGATCTGAGGCGCTGAATCAGAAAACCCAGCCACCTGCCATGGGAGAAAGAAGCTTAGATTGCTCAGCTAACAACAAAGATAATAATAATAATAATAATAATAATACTAATAAGAAGTAGAAGACCAAACATGCCAGTCATCCGAGTAATCATTGCAAACGTATCTCGAGTCAATCGAGTCGATCTTTTGAATCTGCATGTTCGATAATTGCAAACTAAACAAGAAAGCAGCAAATAAAAAGAGCCAAACAAAAAAAGAAAAAGAAAAAGAAAAAAAAAACAACAGAACTGATAAATTTCAAGGTTATGACGAAGATTAAATGACATGCGAAAGATGCGAGTATGACTGAAAGACATTGCTCAAAGCAAACGCTAAGCACTTATACACTTCATATTATTTTCCACAAAATAAACTAATCCTAATTAATCCGGATTAAGCTTTTAGTTAGTTTAATTAAAGCCATGCCGGGTAAATTATATAGTCTATTTTGAACATGCACAAAAAAAATGTACATGTTCTTATCGCTGACGAAAATACTTGGGGATGTCTATGATTATGATATAGAAATTCGATTCGAATGGCATGGATCTGTTATTGAAGCCGAAATAGCTCAGTTGGGAGAGCGTTAGACTGAAGATCTAAAGGTCCCCGGTTCAATCCCGGGTTTCGGCATTCGCATTCCTTTTTTGCCAATTCCAAAATATATATATATACATCTATCTAACTTCCTATACATAGTATCAGTTGCACATCTAACCGAACCTAACTATCCTACGAATAGAAAGAGACAGAGAGAAAGAGAGAGTGTGAGATAGAGTGAGATGGCAAGCAACTTTAATGATCAAAAATGAAAAACAAATGTAAATTGAGATATTAACTATAATTTATTGTTAGATAATTTGTTTAAGCGCTTACAGTTCAGACCCCATAGACTGACAGTATAGACTTTAGAGTGGAGCAGTCAATAAATTATCGTTAAATGCCATAGATACCAGATAGTTAGTTGGCAATTCAATGCATATTTCTAAATGGATTGAGCACTAATTGCAAAACTCTCATAAATGTGGATTGTGGTTGGCATTAATTATAACACCTGTGTTCGATTCGTCAATATTGTATAATGATCCATTAGGCATCTAATATTGGTCTAATGAGCTGCACTACAGCAGTACAGTAAAAGTAAGAGGTTCAGAAATTATAATCAAATAACAAATGCAATTCAATTGAATGTCTAATCTAAATGTGTCAGTACACATTATTCACTCTTTTCGGAATGCAGTTTGCTGCTAAATACTCTATGTCAAGTCAATCAGTTAAGAATGCTTTCCTGGTAATTAATTAATGTATATATATATTAAATTTTGTTGTTGTTTCTTTTGTTGGTTTTAACGAGCTCAGAATTTAATTTCATTACACAATAACGACTCCCTCAAACTCCTCAGATACTAACATATACAATTGTAATTTAGAAAGTCGGCATTCATGTTCAGATTTATTTAAAAAAAAAAACCGATGAATTCAATGCCAGAAAATTGAGCAAATATTGCGCTTATACAATAAGCTATTGCACATTTATTTTATATTTATGAATTATGAATCGAATGCTAATCGAACTCAGTCAGTCACACTTATGCAATGCATCGTCCACTACAATCTCCACGTGTCCCAGCTCCATACCAGGTGCTCTACGGAAAGTACCTTCTAGTCTCGAAAACGCCCACCTGCAGAATGTGCATGTGTGTGTGTGTGTGTGTGTGTGTGGGAGAGATGATCAATTTCACTGTCCAAATTATTGAAATGCGAATTGAAATTTCAATTACTGTCTTTTTGAAATGATGCCTTTCATATTTTCGTGATAAATGGTGCATCGCTGAATTTATATACCATGGCTTTGACAAATCACAACCCGTTTAACATTTATGACACTCGCAAAGAAAACACTTTCCGGTTTTTCGATTTTTGGCTCGTTTAATCTGATTTGCATGTACAAAAGGTTTAGAAATTTGTTTATTTACTTTTTCCATCAAAGCATCGATTTTTTGTCTGCTTTTTTTACTGTTTTTTTTTTTTTTTTGCTTTTCTCAAGGTGTGAGACTTTGTCTATCTGATGGTTTTTTCCCTTCTTGTCTGTCTCGGCATCCGCTGATAAGGCCCTTGTCATATTAGTACTTGAAATTTATGAACTACATTCTATTTGTTTTGGGTGGGGACCTGTTCGGAGTGCTGTTCTCCCCATAGATAGCTTGCGATCTTTATGATTGTCGCCGGTTATTCGTAATTTGGGTACTAATTTTGTTGACTCTGATATTGTTTTTGTTTAAATATTGAACAACAAACACAACAAATTGAGTTAAGTAACATCTGAATTTATCATATATTGTGCTATCGCAATCCCAATCGCAATAGCTTTTGCTTTGTTTGAGTTATGCTTTTGATTTTAACTTAAAATTTGTACTATCCAGATTAAAAAAGATCAATATCAATACCTCTGTCGATCTTGGGTTAGCTTTAACAGAAATATTATCCAGGTGTTGAACTTGAAACTTTAAAAAGCAGCCCTTCGTCAAAGATCACACTTGATGTGCGAGAAGCTTTAACGGTTCACCTATTGAGCTTTTGTCGTGAGTTTACCTAACCTCAATTTATTTGCTTGTCTATTTGTATATGTCCAAGCGTTAACATGGCGATCTTTGATCTTCTTCATTGGAAGTTGCTGTATATACACGCATATATGTAGAATAGTATATAATATATGCAAAATCTTACGCTTTGTATTGCTGGATCACAGAAATTACGACTTCGTTGCCGTTGTTGTTGGCACTGACACACAACCACTAACCGATTTTCCCAAAATTATAATTTATTTGAATTGAACAAAACACAAACAAAAAATACAACAACAACAATAATAACAGTGTTCTCAATCAATTGGATAATTGATATTGAAAACAACACGAACGAACACGCACGCGGCACACAATATTATTAATAATAATAACCCGTTGCGTTTATTTGGCGCTATGTTTATTCATTTGAAGATGTTTCAATGCGCTTTTCAATTGCTGGCCAATGTCGAATCAACTGGCACGCAGATAACGTCGCGATCTTTACACAACAGGAACAAATACAATATTTTTTCTATCTTTTTTCTTCAAATTTATTTTTTTTTGTGTTGTAAAAAAACACAAGACGAAAAGAAAAAAAAAATTCAAAGTACGAGCGCTCGTTTCTTGCTGCCTGTTGCCTTGTCTTGGCCACGTCCACTTGGCTGCGATTTGCAAGCAGAACTAAACAGCGGCTTCGTTTAGCGTCGGTTTTAAAAAGGAAAATCGCGCCCAAGCCCAAGCGTCGACGTTGACTTCGGCGTCAGCGTCGGCGTCACCGCCAACAATACAGAATACAAATAAAAAAACCACAATAAATTTGCAAGCCGAAGCCGAAACGAATACACAGCGAACGCCGCGCAGCGAACAGAGAGAGAAATAGAGAGAGAGAGAGAGAGATCAGCTCCACTCTCTTTCTCTCTCTCTTTGTGTCTGCGCCTGTTTCTTGTCGTACAACCATTAATTTAATGATATGAAGCGAAAAATACCAAAAATAGTCACAAACAAAGGATTCGCCGTGCCCCCAAACCAAATCAATGGCACCGGGGAACGGCGACAGCGCAGGTGACAAATCTGCAGGTGGTCGTTCACTTTCAAATCGAAACGAAAAGCAAAATTAACTTCTGCAAGGGATCCTCGCCCCAATGTTATGATCAATAACAAATTATTATCAGCGTATAAATACATAAGAAAAAGCATCCAGATCCCAAACAAAATTGTTCAAATCGTAATCAATAATTTGCAATTTAATGATTGTGTTTTGCTTTCTTAAATTTGATGATCAAATTGTTGTTTTATTTCACGGCATAAAACATTTCTCATAGCGCACGTTTCAAAAAAAATAAAACAAATTTAAATTTAAATATAAACAGACAACAGAAACATAAAGACAAAAAACCAGTTCAAAAGATTGTGTGAAAACCACGCAACATTTTCGTCACCTGCTCGTAGTTCCCCCAACAATGATTACCTTTTAATCAACAACAATGGCTGAATCATCGTCATCGTCATCATCATCAGCATCAGCATCATCATCAGCATCATAATCATCGTCTGCCCCTTCTTGCTCTTGTTCTGTCTGAGGTTTTTTATTTTTTATTTTTTTTGAGGTTTTTGCGTAGTTTAAGATCTCGTGATGCCCCTGCTCCACCGGCATATGTAGAGCTGCCCCATTCAGTTCTTTGCATGAGTTTCGCAGAAGTCGTTAAAAATAACAAGCCAAGCCAAGCCAAGGCAATGCTGTATATGGATTCTCGATTCTTTACTATCCTGTTAATGTCTTCAGTCAAATAACCAAGTTATTTTCCAAATTTTAACATCTTGAAAATTTGCATATTGAATATGAAATATTTTATTCTATTTGCTCTTATCGCTGAGATATATACATACATATATATATACAAATATATATATAATACATATGTGTTTCTGCGCTGTTGGGAGTGTGTTAGACTGAATATCTAAATGCCCATTCAATCCTGGGTTTCGGCAGAGAGACGACATCCACTTATTATTATTTTGACAGAATCAGATCCAGATCCATCCACACCCCGGTTGGTAGAAGAAGCACCGCGCCTTTTTTGTGTCCGTTGTTCGCTGCCTGTTTGTCATCATCTCATCATCATGAAAATCCAGTTTCAGGTGCCTTGCAAAGTTTTTTTTGTCTTTACTTTTTTTTTATTTCGTTCTTTTTGAAGGGGGATTTTTCAGATGCTGCAGTTACCAAGTTGCATTTCCTATGGGTAAAGGGACTTGGGAGTAAGTCACAGTTGCGGCGCGGGGGCGGTGGCGAGTCGGAAGAGGAGAGTTGTGCGTGCTTTAAATTGGTGCACTGACTCACACAGAACCCTGAAGACTGTGGCTTGAAGAAACTGGTTTGTATTCTCTGTTCATAATGTGAAATAGAGTTGTTTGGCTTTGTTCAAGCTAGAAGAACATCATAATCCATACAATTAATCGTATATAAAGCGGCAGTCAATCAACTTTTAGCTATGGGTATTAATTAATACTTAATATTAGTTTTGGAGTCACGAAACTCAAAAGCAGAGTATTACACATCGTCTATATACTGTAGCTGTAACGATCTTTCTGGTTGTTCTTTTTCGGTTTTTGTTTTTTGCAGGTGTTGGCAATTTTTATGTATTTTTCTTGTACAACATTTTTGTTGCTAATTCATTTTTACAAGTTGCGCTACGTGACGTCAACAGTCGATGGCTTTGTTCTAGTAGGGGCAACATTCAAAGTGGGGGGGGGGGGGGGGGGTGGCCGGTGTGTTTGTGGAATTGGAGTACGGTGTTCTGGGCACTGTGGGTGGTTTGTTATTGCTGTTGTTGTAAGTTTTGCTTGAGCGATTTCCAAGGCGATTTGCAACTTGGTGCACAACCGGCACCTTGATTTCTACTACCTACCCAAAGGAAGTATGCTCTCCCTCTCTCTCTCTCTCTCTCTCTCCGTCCAATTGTAAGCTGAGTTGACAGTAGACAAACACATTTATGTTTATACATATATTTGTATATATAGGGTTTAGAGAAAACTTTAAACAAAACTTAACCGATTTGTAAGAGCAATGGCTGTTTGATCCTGGTTTGACCTTTTTTGATTAATGCTGCATTTAAATTTGAAAACATGATTTTCGGTTTCGAGATTCAAGTACAATTTGTGACTTTAAGAAAATACATATATACAGGTATACATATACATATGTGTACATATGTATGTAGTACGGGTCAAAACTTTCGAAAGCCATAACATTGTCAAAAGTCAATTGCAATTATAAACGCATTTGCTCGCTTCAAACACCTGCAGTTGATTGCATGAATCACATATGATAAATAAATATTTACTGTAGATATATGTATGTATGATTAGTACTCACTACTCTATATACTATATATATTGAATAGTCTGAAATTTAAAAGTATACCCAAAAATCACATAGCAATACAACAATGTATGTATGTGTTTTGTGCTGAGTTCTAAATTCGGTTCCTTGTCGTTTCTGGTCCAAAAACAATTCGAATCATCAAGAACGAGTCTGTGGTGCTGCTCCCTTTATCTACCAGTCAGTGTCTACCGGTCTCGATGATGAGGAGTCACCAATATATTAATACAGTACCATTCCCCAGCCTTGACAAGTTTTCGGTCAAATGTCGCCATCTGTCTCGCTATCTTTCTGTCTGACTTCCCATAATGTTCCTTGGTTAATTAGCAAGCGAAATATTTCACGGTCATAGCCCCAGAATGAAATGTAAATTAATGACTAAAACTCACAAAATATAAATCCCAATACTAAATTATATTAATTAATTTGATGCTTTTCACAGTTCCCTTCTCTCTTTCTCGTCCCTTTTCCTCTCGTAAAAAATGAGACACAGCTCATCAAACAAAGCCTTTTTATACGTCTGATCTACGTCATTGTACTAAATACCCGCAATTCAGTTCGCAACATTCACTTCAATTAATTTGAGTGCACTCAGTGATTCATAATCTGTGGCAGATTCAGTTGGGAGAGCGTTAGACAGTTTTTATATTTATCTCTTATGATTTTCTATATTTCACTGTAAAATTTTAAAAATTATAACTCATTTATGCGTTTACCGTATTTCTAAACCTTTGAAAAAGCACAAGACCACTTAGAAGTTGAAGCTTTAACGGCAGCTTAAGCTATTTACGTGAAAAGCTTAGGAAGCAGTGAAAACGAGCTTTTTCACTTCTAACTTCGGCTCACTTCTAAGTCGGCTCAAATTCAAACAATTTGCATATTTTTTAACCACTCAGAATCAATCAGTGTGTGCTAAAGTAAATAAACAAATTATGTTTTTATTTCGAATTTTCGTTTTTATTTAATTCAATTTTTAAAAAACATTTTTTTGTTTTTGTTGTGTCATAGTACGTGCTAGCACACCATTGCAAATGGCATTGTTTACAAAGTAAATGTTTGTTTTCTTGTTTTTCTTTTTTAATTAGGCGCAATCCTAAGGCTACAATTTGATGCATGTGTGTGGCATGCGTGGCATGTGTTTTATTGCTTATCGGTGTTGTGCCTAATGCACTTGGACTACACTACAGTGGCTACCACCTATGACGGACACATGTGTAAAAAAAATAAAGAAAGTAAAACCGAACAAGCAGTTTTCACTAAGCTAGCGGTGTAAATTTTTAACTTATAATTGTAATGTACGAGAGCAAATTTGTAAAAAGTAAAATAACCATAGGAAAAAAAAGTATTTGCTTGCATGTGTGCGAGTGTTTTATTATTTTTTTTTTTTTTTTTGGTTTACGCCATGCACGATTCACCGCCAGACCCGGCGGTATCACCGTGAAGTATTACTTCGACGGGGTGGGTTGCCTAACTAGGCACTCTCGCATAATCTCAGGTCCTTCTGTATGCTTATGAAGCATCTGAGATTATGCGAAACTGAGCGGCGAGTGACGGAGAGTGCCTCCTTCACCTCCATGGCATAACAAAAAAAAAAAAAAAAAAAAACTGTGTGTGTGTTTGCGTGTAAGTGTGTGTGCGTGTATGTACATAAACTAAAAATATATATGTAGAGTAAATGTAAATGGTAATAATAATAAAATATTTTAAGTGTTTAAATTGCTGCTGATGCTGAGTGTTGACTTACAAATTAATTGAGTAAAAAATGCGTGTAAACAAAAAAAAAAAATAGAATGATTTAATAGCTAATGCATGAATATAGGAAACAAAAATGTTTACAAATTTATGAATCGAGTTTTTGTTTGTTTTTGTTGTTGTTGTACTTAAGATCTATACTTTCCATATATACAAGACACAAAATTAACACAATTATTGTGTGTGTTTTTTCTTTTCACTTATAGTATTTTATGCTAATCGCTACAATATGTATGTAAATCAACAAGATATTAACAGCCATTAAACATGGCTAACATAATTTTACGTATGTTTGTTTGTTTGTTTGTTTGTATATATTTATCGATTGATGTGTTGTATGTTGTGTTATATGCTTATCAACATAATGGCCACCTTTTAATTACTTTTTATTTATTTTTACCATTTTAGGCAATTTTTACTTCTGGTTGTGCTTGATTGTTGTTGTTGTTGTTATTATTATTGTTGCTGCCGCCAAATTTGGCAATTGCCGGCTTTAGGACTATAAATTTGGGACTGCTGACAAGTGTTGCAGTGGCATTGGCTGCTGCTGCAGCTGCCGCTGCTGACTTTTTGGCCGGTGTTATTGTCACCGTGCTAGGCGCAATTGCATTCATTGCCGCTGTCTGATTGCTTGCCGCCAGCGATGAAGCCGGCAAAATGGTCGTCACTCCATTCTCATGTTGGATTGTGTTTGCATTATTGAATATTGCACGCATCTTATTTCCACTATTACTTTGAGATCCTGTTGCTGTCGCTGCTGCTGAGGCGACAACTGTTGCTGCTGTCACATTGATTTTGAGCGCCGTTTTTGCTGGCTTCTGCCGCTGCCCAAATCGCGCGGTGAACTCGTTGCCCGTCAAAACCAAATTATGCGTCTGTCCGGCCATGGACAAACCGGTGGTCAGTACTAAATGTTGCCCGCCGACTGTGCCACGCGGCTGCTTTTTCTCCAGCGGCAGGTCATCCTGCTATAATAATGGAAAAAATTATTATTACATTTTTAGTGCAATTTTGCAATTGGAAAGGAAGCACATGCTTTTGTCCGTCAGTCAAGGCAAATGCAGCATATGCTTTAGAGCGAGACGACAATAGCAACTACTTCATTTTCTACAACTCTCTTTCTCTCTCTCTCTCTCTCGCTTTGTACTTACCGTTGGCGGACTAACGGATTTGCGGTCCAGCACATGCTCATCAAAGCCCGAATCGGAGGAGTTGTCGTTGAATTTGGTGGCCACAGAGGATGAAGTGGAGCAATTGGAGGATGAAGAGAGCGATGAGGGCGAGGCAGCGCCCACAGCTGTTGTTAAAATGCTCGGATGCAAGCTTGATGATGTCACAACAGCTGTTGCTGCTGCTGTTGTTGGCTTAAGCACAACAGACAAGCTGCCATTAACTGTGGAATGTTGTTGTTGCTGCTGCTGTTGCACAGTGATTGTTGCTGCTGTTGGCATTGAGTTGGGCATGGCCTCAGTCTTATTCAATGGAATTGGACTTATTCTATGTATTTCGCCACGTGGAAATGACTCCGATTGTCGCTTAAAATACAAATGATGCTTCTTCAGAGCCGGCGTCGTGCAAATGCTCATCTGACTGAGCTTTGGCTTTGGCTCAATTTCAACTTGTTGTTGCAGCTGTTGTTGTTGCTGCTCTTGTTGTTGTTGCAGCCTGCGTCTGCGATGCTTATCGCATGGCTTGTAGAGTTCGGGATCGAAAATGTACCAGCCGCTGCCCAGGCTGAGGCTTTGGAATACGATGCCGCAGCAGACTTCCAGTCGCAGCAGATCGTGCTCTTCAAAGAACGGCACATTGTCGATGGCGCGTCGATTCTTTTGTGGTTCGAGCATGCGCCGTCGCTTGCTGCCCGTCAATTTCAAACGTGGTTGTGCAACACTTCTACTACTACTATTACTGTTACTACTATTGCCATTCTTGTTCTTGCCCGCTGATGCCAGCTGCGCAGCTGCAGCGGTCCGCTTGCGCGTCTGATATGGCGTCACAACAGCGCAAGCGCCCGTCTGCTGCTGCTGCTGCTGTTGTTGTTGTTGTTGCTGCTGCTCATCCTCGTAGCTTTCATTGGAATCACTCAGG
Source organism: Drosophila nr. perissopoda 5 BK-2023a (assembly GCA_035044105.1). Classification (NCBI taxonomy): domain Eukaryota; kingdom Metazoa; phylum Arthropoda; class Insecta; order Diptera; family Drosophilidae; genus Drosophila; species Drosophila nr. perissopoda 5 BK-2023a. Next base: position 3,806,027 of record JAWNMK010000620.1, on the reverse strand, counting down.
TGCGGTGAGCTTTCGTGGCTGCTGTTACTGCGCTGCTGCTGCTGTTGCTCACTGTCGGCTGTAGGTGGGCCGGCAACTGCCGTTATTTTACCCTTGCGATTCTTTTTAAATATTTTTGCAAATTTCTCGGGTATAAAGGAGCCGCTGCCGCTGCCACCGCCACCACCCGATTTGGCCTCAATTTCGCTGTCGCGCTTCTTCTGCTTGGCCAGCGATTTGGTGCCGGGGCCAGCGCGTGCATCGACCACCTGTGTACAAATTGCAAAAAGAAAAACGAAAGTGAGTAAAATTTCTTGCTGGTAGCTGGTAACAAGGAACTGTGCTTTTGGCTTAGAACAGCTGAGGAGAGCTTTCGCTCTTTCTCTCTCTTTTTCTTTCTACTTACATGTCCCCAGTGACGTTTGCTGCCGTCTGGCAGTCGCTTGTAGCGTTTAACGAGCAGGACGCAGGCATTGCATATTTCACCGTCGCGCGGCTCCTGCAAATTGAAGCACAGCGTAGACTCCTTTTCGTATTTGCGCGAGGCTGTAAAACGTGAGCTGCTCGACTTAGCGCGGCAAATGCAGCAACCGTCCGCTGAGCGGTAAACGCGTGGCTTATGGAAATTGAACATGGCGTTTTTTTTCTTGTTTTTGTTTTTATATGCAACTGATTTTCTTGACAGTGAGTGACAGATGAAACTCAACTTTAAATTTTTTGTTTTTTTATGGGAAAGTTTTTAATTTAAATTTTGTTTTTGCTTGGCAACTTTTTTTGAGGGTTTATTTCAGATGTTTGGTGGTGGCGTGTGTCTATGTGTGTTGTTATTCTTATTTTTTGTTGTTCACTGGCGTGTTTTTTTTTCCGCTTTTTAGTTGATCATTTATTGCTATTTGTGCATAGCCCTTATTGTTATTATTATACTGATCTCGGGCATCATCCATCTTATTCGGTTCGCTGTTTTGCGCTGCATTTATCTTGTTTGGCTGCTGCTGCAAAATGGTAATAGAAAGAGAGAAAATGCTTTTTCAAATAAGAAACGGCCAAAATAGCAATATCTGTGTATATGTATGGACAGTGTTGTTAAATGTCGTGTCTATCGTTCAAGTGGCAACGCTGCGCTCGCTTTTCATAAATATTTATACAAATGCATATTTTGTTGTTGGCGTGCAAACAAATTGTAAATAATTTAAGAAATGAATACAAATATCTTTGCCCTTTCAATTCAATATAATGAGAAGGAAAACAAAACGCAACAGCTGGCAACAATAAATACACACACACACATACAACAGTCGGGCATTGTCGTCGTGCTGCCGTACTTTTATTTTTGCGATTTCAGCGATACAAAACAAGACATACAGAAAAAAAAAACGGAAACAAAGCCTCTTTTCAAAACATTTCGTCTCTTATCAACTTTTAGCAAGTCGTGCGTTTTATATATTAACGTATATATATATATATATATATATATACACATATATATGTTTACATATAGTAAAACTAATTAAATGTTCAATTTTGTACAGACAAAAAATCACGAAAGCAGCTGAGTCTGACTCTGCTCATATGCATTTGTATACGTATTTTGCAAAGGCACACACACGCACGCATATGGATATGTTTGTATCCGTTTTATTTTTCTTATGTATAATGCACTGAGCAAAACAATAAACAGCGTTGCGCAAAACGAAATACGCACATAAGCACACACACACATGCACGTAGGCCAATATGTACATACATATATATATATATATATAATACACATGCATACTGCATTGGCGCGCTACACTCTCAGTAGTATCAAAAGGCATCAGTAACAACAACAACAAAGGACAAAATCACCCCAACACTAGTGACGTGACTTTCTGGCAGCGCTGCTCGCGCTTTGCTCCCAGGTGTGTGTTATATATTGTGCATGTATTGCGAGCGACGCTTGTTTTTTTTTTTATATGCTTTTGATTTTGTTTTTGGGGACACTGATTTTTTCCGAACGTTTGCGTTCAAGTTGAAAGTGCGTATCACTTCGTCGATTTGTTTGTGTACTTGTTATAAATATGTATGCATGCAGCACCGGCGTGTGTATAGCAAGCACACATGCGTACATACATATGAATATGTGTACATACTACGTACTTATTGTGATCGTTTTAGTTGTTGGCTTATTTCGTGTTGGTAAACGTTTAAAAATTAGTTCAATTGTCGTGTGGAGGAGTTGAGCCTGTGAGTGAGTGAGAGCGAAAAGCAAAGAGTTGACCAGCTTCTCTGCTGGCTACTGCTCCGTTGCTCGTGCGTGTTCTTGTATGTTTGTGTGTATGTATGTTTGCATTGGTGTTAGGTTTTGGTGAAAATGCGCCTACTGCGTAAACAGGTTTACAATATTTTTTTTGTGTGTTTTAGATATTTTTCATTTAGTGCCGGACGCCGCCGCCTAGTTTATTGTTGTTGTTGCTGCAGCTGCCCACGCCACGCGCGCACAACGCAAGTAAACACTTACACACACATACACACATTTGACCGTAATGAATGTGTATATATATGCATATATAAATAAATACACAACAAATCTAAAACTGCATTTTTGATCCTTGCACAGTTTTTCATCACATTGCGGATTTTTTGTATTTTTTTTTAGTCATATTTGGATATATATAATAAATTCTCAATTTTGTACTTATTTATTTGGATTTACCTGTGCCGAAAGAACTGATTTTGCAATTCACTTTATTTTTGGTTTATTTGTTTTTTGATTATTTCATCAGACACTAAATAGTCGATTTAATTAAATATATATTTTATTTAAACTGTAAATGAAATAAGGAGAGCAGAGCTCAATAACGAAACGCGTCTGCACGCAAGAAACACACAAAGGCAAACTGACAAAAAAATATATATATAAAACAGAAAACCGCTGCTGAAGCCGACGACGCTTTTCGTACACGTTCGTATCGCTGTGTGTGTGTGCGTATCTGTATCTCTACGTACGTCCGTGCGTCTGTATGTATCTATGCGAGTGCAGCGCAAAATGTACGAAACCGAACGAAACAGCGTCGAGAATATGTAGCACAAAGCAAATGCAGTGATAACACAACAGTGAGAAGCGGCAGCAGCTGAGCGAGCGCAAACCCAAACTTCGCTCTATGCGCCTGTGTTTGTGTACGTGTGTGAACGCGCGCAGCAAAAGCAACAGCGAAAAAATTCCGGTTGTGAAAAAAAACAACAACATACATATGTATATCTGATATTAACATAGTACGAGCGAGCGAGAGCAACAATTTGCATAACATATCTGTCGGCGTTGCCACACTGCACACAGAACAAAATACGCAAATATTTGAAATAATATTTAATGTATTTCCATCGATTTAATTTTGTTGCCCGTCTGTCTGCAGTTGTTTGTTATTGTTTGCGTCGTGGCAACTGACAACAACAAGAGACTGATAAAAGCAAAACGTGTACGAGCAAAGAAGCTGATAAGCGTCCCTCTGCTAGTTGTTCTGATTTTTATTTTGCATGGATATTTTAGGCGCATTTCAAGACAATCGCATACACATAAAAACATACATTAATTGAAATGCATATACATATAGATATGTATATTTTTAGCACAACCTCTCTCAAAGCAGCTTCCCAGATATCAACAGCGTCACCACAGCAAAAAGTGTCATACGTGACAAACACGACGTAACAAAAAAAGGCAACAAACACGGATTTACATACATAGATATGTGGCAATGTTATTAGAAGTGGCAACGCCGTGCAACCGCCAGCTGCTCTGCTGCACAAGCGCTTTTCAACACTGTGTCACCCAACCAGCACTACAATAAATTTGCTGTTTTCGTGATGATCAGGCGAAAGTGTCCAAGTCCAAACGCAGCCACTGAGCAGCCGAAAAACTGGACGCAAAAAAAACCACCGTTTATTTTCCTTGGCGAGCCAGTGGCGACAACGCAAGCAGCAACCAAGCAAAAACAACGCCTCTAAAATGTCATAAATCTAGGTCATATCCACTCTCGTTTTTGGCTGTTGCGTCTCGACAACGGAATTTTTCCTGTTTACAACGGTGCAAAAAGCCGTGCAGCAAGTGCCAAAGGCTTACTACAACTCCAACAGTAAATGCAAATCAAAATTCAAGCAACAAAAATTCTAATTTGTTTCTATATACACACTCATACGCATTATTGCGTGTTCTTCCTCTTCCTCTTGTACACCAATCAAATTGCATTGCTCAAATTAAAAACTGTACTCTTACGTTTGTGTGGATGAAGCGCAAAAAAGAGTGTGTGGGAAGGGGGGAGGCTGCGTTGCGGGGTGTGAAGAGAGCATTTTATTAAGAAAGAATGAAAACAAAAATGTTTTTTTATTGTTACGCTCACACATATACTGATTAATTACTGTCTTTGCCTTTGCTGTAATCAGTTGTATTTTTGCTGTGTTCTGTCCAGTTTGTGATCTAAATAGCAAATCATAAAAATCTTTGTTTACACAAGCATACAGTACGCGGTTAACAGATGTGTTTTGTTTTTGTTTTTGTGTGCGCTTTGTGCTCTCACTCTCACTGTTTCGTTGAGCGTTGTAATAGACAAAGCTGCTTGCATACGTATATTGCACGCTTGATCGCGGTGTATTGTTGTCATAGAGGTTTTTGTGTGCGCTCTGGCTCCCTCGACTTTCGTGTGCTCCTATAACTGTGTTTGAACGTGTTGTTGTTTTAGCTGTTCAAATTTTTATCTATTTTCGTAGTTATTCGTGCACCGCCAAAGCTTGGTGTTGTTGTTTTTCTATTTCATTTTTTGGTGCGCTTTATGTTTTTGTTATTTTACCCGCGCTGTGCCGAATTTTTGTTTAGTTCTTTTCTTTTCGAGCATATTAATTTCTTAATGAAACATGTCTGCTAGAGCCAGACTGACCTAATGGTCGATTTCATCTGTTGTTGGTTGTGTGACAAAGTGGTTCACGTAAAATGTGCTAGGTGTTATGTTTGTAGTTAAATTACTAAATGGTGATATCGATTCAATGATGAGCCAAATACATTTTTCTCTTCCCTCTAGAGCGTCTCGTTACTTCATCCTACTTTCTCTTAACCGTTGTACTTAAGAGTCCTCCATTTTTTTTAATTTGGAACTCAATTTTAAACGTCCTATCTCGTAAATAACCTATTTGGCATTTACGGTTGGTGGGCGTAACTAATTCATACTAATTATTTTAATTTTTTGTCTGATTGTGATTTTTTTTCCTGGATTTCACCAATTCATGCAACAAATTTTGGGCCATTTTGCATTTAAATACCTCCAGAAATCTTAAATATTTCTTCTTTTTAAATTTAATTTAATATAACTTTTTACTTTGTGTATTTTTTAAATCGACTGACTAGTTGACATTAAACAAATAATGCTGACCTTGTTTTTACTTCAACTTTCCTATACACACACGCACACACACACACGCACATTCGCATATTGCGTCTGACCGAAAGTGAAAGACAGGCCGGTCTTATTGGAATTCTCATAAGAATGTGAAAACGGCTACAACGACAACAGCAGCAACAACAAAGAGCTATTCGTGAAACAGGTTGCTGCCAGCCAAAGCTTTTGCGACAGCAACAACAATCGGCGATATTGAATTAATAACGGTAATACAAACACACACACAGTCAGTCGGCTTTATTCAATGATAGATGAGGTGCCAGCGTAATACCAACGCAACAAGCCCAACAACTAAAAAAGAAAGTAAATATCTTAAAAAATAAAAAATTACTATGATTTTGGCTTAAATAACTGTTTCTTTATTTTCTGTCCAGAGCAGAGGAGAGCGCGCAGCCTGCAAGAGCTGGACGCACCAAAAATGGAAGTAGGTTGCGCGGTCTCTCGCTCACCTGTATGTACTCAATTTGGCACATCGAGAGCGAGAAAGAGAACGTGAGAGAGCCGCAGCGGCCTGCTCGCTTTAACATATTGCCTGTTAAGTAATAGACTGAATTCTGTTTATGAATGCATGTATGGGTGCATTTATGAAGTATGTGTGTGTGCGAGCGGCAACCACTATACGTATGTATGCATGTGTAGCGTGTAAGTGTTTTGTTTGCAGAGAAAGCGCGCGCAAACAGTTCCCACTACTAATTAGAGAAGAAAATTAAATGACTGCAGTTGAATTAGTTTTTTTTGAGCCACTCTTTTGCCTTTTACTTACATATACAAAAATACACACGTACATACATTTCTTTATATATATATATATATATATATATAAATATTTATTTCCGCACAATTGGGCTTGTGAACGAGGTTAACTTGCCGCAACTGCCATTGAAAGAGTTCATTCAATTCGAATAGCAAAGCGAAGGTCAACAACAAATTGGTAACAACTTTATCTACGCATTTGGAACAGACGCACGCACACACACACATGCATGTGTATGTTCTGTGTGCGCTTGTGTCTAACCTTCGTTTTTTTGCATTTCTCATTCGCATCATTTTTCTTTTTTTTTTTGGTTTGTTATTTTTAAAACAAACCATATAGAGGGATACAAAAAAAAACTGAAAAAAACACCCGGATACGCACACATTTATTTAATTGCACATACATATGTATACAACATATATACATTGCTGTCGCTTATTGTTTTTGCATTGTTTCTTACCCTTTTGATCGCTTTAATTTTGACAACAATTGCTGTTGTCAATGTTTTATTGGCTTTTATCGGTTATTCGTTGACTTTTTTATGCACTACACATTCACTTTACACTAGTTAAATGGTTTCTTAGTCAAGCACAATACCGCTGCTCTCTTGGATACCGCAAAATTGCACAGAATGCCTTTATCGTTATCATGACGTTTGCTATCGATAGCATACTCGATTGATGCCAAATTATGGCATGCTCAGTGCATATGCTTCAGTTGTAAGCATGTGTGTGTGGCTTTGCTTGTGCATAGAGATGGCAACGCCAGGCACACTTTCGTTTAAAACACCAAAGATGGAAAGCAATTATAAGATATTTGTCTTGTATTTTTAAGAACTGCTCGCTGACATATGCATATGTAATAAATGTCGATTTGAATAATATAACAGCTTTGACTCGTTTAGCGATTTGGCGGGCTTGTGCGATAGAATTATATATTCCATTTATTGCTGGGGGGATGGGAGCGTGTAAAACATCGATGAATCGATCTTCCCTAATGGCGAATTTTTCAAAAGCTAATAGTGTGTTAGTTTCAAATTTTCAATCTATTTATAAAATTAATTATTTATTTTAGCTTTTATTTTAAATATTTGTTATATTTTATTAATCCAACAGCCGTTGTTCGAAATAAATTTAAATAAGTATCGATGTTCCGTAGGGCACAATAGACCTGTTAGGTCGCAGTGCTAATTCTCCCTCAATTATAATAATCGATGTTCCGTGCATCACTAACGTACATCACTACGTGTGGAGGGTAAATCGGCAATTCGGGACGCGGATTTCAATAAACAACATGAGGCTCGTGAAGCCCGGTTGGGTGCACCATGATGGTAATATCCAAATTAAATTTCTGATCGTTATTTAAATGCTAACCATTGTAACACAGATAAGCCAATTTTCTCGGTGGATGTACATCAGGATTGCACCAAATTCGCGACTGGCGGGCAGGGCACCGATTCTGGTCGCATTGTCATTTGGAATCTTAAGCCGGTGCTGTCCGAGAAGGATGAGCAGGATGCTTCGGTGCCAAAGATGCTCTGCCAAATGGATCAGCACTTGGCATGCGTGAATTGTGTGCGCTGGTCACAGAATGGCGAGCTCCTCGCCTCCGGTTCAGATGATAAGCTAATTATGATTTGGAGAAAGGCGCAGGGACCCAGCGGCGTTTTCGGCACCGGTGGCATGCAACAGAATCCCGAATCGTATAAATGCATACACACACTGCGCGGCCACGATGGTGATGTCCTGGATCTGGCGTGGTCACCCAACGATTACTTCCTCGCCAGCTGTAGCATAGACAATACGATTATTGTGTGGGATGCGCGGGCATTGCCGAATGTGCTGCACACGCTCAGGGGGCATACGGGACTGGTTAAGGGCGTTGCATGGGATCCGGTTGGACGTTACCTTGCCTCCCAGTCGGATGATCGAAGCATTAAGATATGGCGGACAACAGATTGGACGTGCGGCACAACGATAACCGAACCCTTCGAACAGTGCGGCGGTACAACGCACATACTACGGCTCTCCTGGTCACCTGATGGCCAGTATCTGGTGTCGGCGCACGCAATGAACGGTGGCGGACCCACCGCTCAGATCATCGAGCGTGAGGGTTGGAAATGTGACAAGGATTTCGTGGGTCATCGCAAGGCGGTCACTTGTGTCCGTTTCCACAACTCGATATTGACGCGCGACATGGTCGGCGATAGCCCCAGCAAGGCGAAGCAATATTGTGTGATCGCTGTCGGGTCCCGCGATCGTTCGCTCTCTGTGTGGCTGACGGCGCTCCAGCGTCCCATGGTCGTCATCCATGAGCTGTTCAATGACAGCGTCCTGGACATGTCCTGGGGACCGCAACAATGCCTGCTGATGGCCTGCAGCGGCGACGGCACCATCGCCTGCCTCCAGTTCAGCGAACGGGAGCTGGGGTCCCGCGTCTCGGAGACGGAACGAAACAGTATATTCAAACGCAAATATGGCGGCTATATGGAGCATTCCGAGCACACGGCCAGCAAACAGATGGCGACGACGCTGCCCGAACCGAGCAGCTACGCACTGCCCAATGCGGCCATGGAGCGTCGACTGCCTGTCCAGGTGACCGAAGGACAGGAACAGGGCGTCGGTTCACATGCTCGCGCCATCAGCAAACAGACGGAGACACGCACCAAGGATGGCAAGCGGCGGATTACGCCCATGTTTATACCACTCAATGAGCTAAACGAGCCCATTTCCAGCGTTGGCATTGGCATTGTCAGGAACAGCAGCAGCATCACTACCACCAGCAGGTAGGTGGTCCGCTCCCTTCAATTGGCATTTTTCTAACTATTTTATTTTATTTTGCAGCCAAAACGATAACAACATCAACAACATAATCACAAACTGCAACAGCAGCAGCACGGGAACATCAGGAGCTGATAGCAGCAGCGTGGATTCAACGAGATCGCCAGATTCGATCTACTCTCGAGGGGAGCAGATTGGACGTCTGATGTTGCCGCCATCACCAGCGGCAACTGCATCGATCTCTCCACGGCGCAACTCAATGCAGCTGCTGTGCGATTTGAATAGCAGCAATACAGTGGGTCCCAAACTGCAGATAACGGCGAATAGTAAATGTGAGTTTACGAAATCCTCGCAGGACTATCGCATTCATGTGCAGAATGGTCATCTGAAGACCGGCTATGGCATGGTGGCCAAGGTGACGGCCCTATTGAGTCGAGAGCTGCTCTGGGATATGTATGTGGGCTCGCCGGTGATCAATGTGAATCTGTGCAGTAAATATGTCATGCTCTGCTCCCTGGATGGCAGCATGCGACTCGTCGCCATGCAGACAGGCTCACCCGTCTTTCCAGCGATCACGTTGACAAGCGCTGCGCTGCACTGCACCTTTAGCAGCGATAATCAGATGGTCGGCGTGCTCACGGACAGTGGACTGTTGCGCATTTGGAATATACCAAAGCAGTGTGTCCGCTTGTCCACCAATTGTTTGGAGCTGCTCAATAAGCATGGCATGACGGTGCAGTTTGTTATTACGGATCAGGGCATGCCGTTGATTGGTTTTCCCAGCGGCAATTCCTATTCGTATTCAACGCCATTGAAATCGTGGCTAGTACTTGCCACCGGCGATGCCATCATGTTCAATGGGATACGCGGCTCGCTGCCACGCGATCTGGAGCATGTCCATCGCAAGTTTCCTCTGCTCAGCATGCAGACCGGCACCCATAACTATCTCAGTCTGCGTGGAGCAGTCGAAATGTAAGTTGTCGATTTCTCCTTTTACTTGCAGAGTGACAGACACAGACACAGACAGTCAGAGTGAGACAGATGTCATGCATCTTCAAAGTGTGAACGGAAAACGGATCCGATTTGTCGGGCGACTCTTCCGTTAAACTTTTGAGGCATGTGACACAATTTTGTTAACCCAAACTCGAACTCGGCTCAAAGTTGAATTTCATTTCTTTGATGGTAGATAACCATCACATATCAGCGCTAAAGATTAAGGACCCATCAGTATCCTTCTTTATGCTAAAAACTCTAGAACGACCCATAAGTCTCCACCTGACAAACTCCATAGTTCCAGTTCCAACAACCCTACAGGAAGGGCAGATCTACCGATACCGCTCTTCATTCCGTAGTCAACATCATAAAAAATTCTCTACTCTATAAAGAGTACATCCTAATAGCTTTCCTAGATGTTGGGGAAAAAGGGCATACATCTATTCCAAAAGGCACCTTAAAACATCCTTCCGTACATACTTCCCCCGAATGGACCCATAGTACGCCCGGACCACCGCAGGTGTAACCTTCTTCACCGATGGCTCAAAGCTGAATAACCGCTTAGGTGAAGGTGTCTACTCTAAAAAAATCAATATACGGCGATCCTGGAACACTGCCGTGTTTTTCAGTAATCCGTGCTAGAACAGGACACTGGCTAGTTGGAATTCATGCTGATAGACTCCAGGTGCCTGATAATGACTTCTGCATAAACTGCAGAAGAATCTCCTGAACACTTCTTCTGTTTCTGCCCTGCGCTCGCCCTGAAGCAACTTCTCACCTTGTAAAGTCACTTCCTACCTGGTCTATCTATTCTACCAAACACAGGACCGGCCAAGATCTTTGAATCTTAATTCTATACGAGTGCCGGATAGCCAACCCTAACCTATATATAGATAATCGAATTGACTCTTTAATTTACCAAATCATTTGACCTTAGCGATCCGGAAAGCTGGCAGCAAACGGCCAAGCTGCTGTTCCTCGAAAATCAGATAAAGCTGTGCGAAGCGCTGGAAGCTTTTGAGGAACTGAAGCACTGGCATATGATGATGACATTTCAATTGGCCAGCTACGGCACCGAGAAGCGGTTGCGTCTCTTTATGGACACTCTTCTTGATAACGAGTTGCCGGAAACGATGCAGGTAAGCGAGAATCTCCTCGCGCCTTGAAATGCTTTAGAGATCTTTATCGCTTTAAAGCCCAGGCTAACACTATATGCCGGCAATCTGATTCCTCTATAGCTGCTTGTCGATCACCCCCTTATAAGGAGGACTACCAGCTATGAGGGAATCAGGATCGGTAGAAAAAGAACTCAGTTGAACTGTGCTTGGACTTCTTTTGCAACTCATTCGCAATCGAATTTTCTATTTTTTTTTGCAATCCAGGCAAAATCCAAATTGGAGCTGAGACAGTGCGTCTTGGACACGCTGGAGCCGCACACAGATTGGGGGCATATTTACAACGAATACTTGGATTTGTATGATCTGAGTGGTGAGAACTTCGTTAGTGCCGCACCGTCACCACAATCATCGCTAGCATCTTATCCGTTACCCAGTGCGCCCTGTCCCCGCACGCGAGCAGCTGCCGCCGCAGCGGCGGCCATTGATGCTCTTCTCACGGCGGAACCACCCTCGCCACCGTCTCCGTCGCCAAGTGCAAATGTCGAACCGGAAATCTGTGAAACAGAATCATCCTCATCCTCGCTGCGGACGACGCCAGAGCCCGTCGCCGTTGATCCCGAAGCGGAAAAGAACTGAGAGAAGAAACCTTGCTCATCCGGCGCAAACACACACACACACACACTCACACACAAACACACTCATACACACGCATAGGTTAAATCTTGTTTTATTTGTTTAATCAAAGAAAGAAATATATTATTTCTATACATTAAAGAGCTTCTGCTTTTGTGTACATTTGGAACGTAATCTTAGGCAGAATTCGAAAAATGTAGTTTTAAATGAGATGTTTTAGCTGTTTACCGTAATTGAAAATATTATTTGAAAGATCGGCCCGGAGCGAGATGTGTGGGGATTGGATGGAGGTACGATTGATTATCGTACCCGCTGATTGTCCGCGACTGCGTATTTATGAGCACAATTGCCACGTATTATTCGCAGCAAACATCCCCAAAGGGAGGCCGTTTGCTATACGCAACCTGCGACCCGGCTGGTAGCGTCAGCTCAATTTCTCAGACCAGGTATGTGGACACTTATACAAAATATAAAATTGTATTTGAAATATTTAATAATATTGCGTTCTTAACATTATTAACATTATCATGAATAATATGATATGGGGTCCAGTCCGGTGACTTCAATAGAGCGTTTCCTGAGACCAAGAGCAGCGTCTATCCCACCGGGTGGCAACAGAAATGTGCAGCTGGGATAGCCCTTGGACTGTGCAATTTCCTTCAGATTGGCATTGCTCTCGCTGAGGGCCAGAAGCGACCATACAGCCAGGTAACGTGTCTCGCCAGAACGTAGAACTGTGGTGAAGTATGGCAATTAGACTAGACTTTTGGAATAAACGTATTTGCTGCACTCACCTCGTCCTGATCATCGACCAGATAGCCCACAATAAGCGCCCAATGAGCACGATGGCCATACTTCTGGCAGGGAGCATGAGTGACGTCGGCTTCGTAACTGTTTGGAATAAGCGAATAAGTTGAATTTAGGTCAACCAAATTTGTGGCAAAATCTCCAATGTTTAATTTACAATAGCTGAAGTTAGGCACTTCTTGATCAGTTTCTTTTAGCCCATCCTCATGGGTGGCGAAACCAGAATAGCACCATCTCCTCGCACAAAGAGCTTGGGTATTGTGCGCTTTGTCGTCTTGCACACCTCCTCGTAAGTTTCCTCGCCAATTTCGGCGGTTGTTTGTGTTTCCTCGACATCGCCCAGGAGCATGTTTAAATGCTGATCGAAGGGGTGTAATCGCCCCTTCAATTCTCGCTCATCTCGCATCTTTATCGATTAGCAGCTCAATTTGACGGCAAAGAAACGCTTCGCTTGCAGCGCTCATTTTCTTTTGCGGCTGCCCAATCAAAGCGTTCTCCAAAAAGCCATAAACCTCTTTCAGGTTGATCCCATTCAGTTGATCCGGCTCTGGTTGCGCCTCATTATGGACTATGGCATTCATTCCGGCTGCCGCTTCGTATTCGCAGAGCGTTGGGACTTTTGTCCTTTGCACCAGTTGCAGCCATTCATTGATGCTGTCGAAGTTGTCGGACTTATGTTGCTGATTCGCAAGCAACTCGGCCTCCTCGCTGCTGCGGCAAAAGAAATCAATCACGCCTTGTTTCTCCTTTCTTTGACGTGCGGCTGCCTCCAGAGTGCTGTGCGTGCAGCCATTTTTTTTCAGGTACTCCAGCACTGAGTTCCTTGTACCCGCCTTTATTTCAACCTTGGCCTTATTTTTGATCAAATTATTTTCATCATCTGATTTAATGTTTATTTCGGCTTCCTTCTTTTTTGCCATATTTAATTATTCAGAAACAATTAGATCGCAATAAATTATTGAATGCTAAATCTTATTTTGTTTGCTTTTCAGATTTCTTGCACCAAACGAGTCGCTGATTGGTCGCACTTCACGCGGCACCAGTGCTGCCCATCAGGGATCATGGATATCAGAAGACTAAAAAGGAAACAATAGTAAAACAGCTGATTTTTAGTGATTGGCTGCACTTTTTCGCAAAAATCCCGTCAACTTGCTTAAAAGCGAGATTTATGATAAGTTTACCAGTGTGTTAGTTTTGCATCTGTTTAATATCGCTTTAAAGTCCAGGCTAACACTATATGCCGGCAATCTGATTCCTCTATAGCTGCTTGTCGATCACCCCCTTATAAGGAGGACTACCAGCTATGAGGGAATCAGGATCGGTAGAAAAAGAACTCAGTTTAACTGTGATTGGACTTCTCCCGTTTCCGTCGCCAAGTGCAAATGTCGAACCGGAAATCAATTTCTAGAACCCGGATATATACACAATAAATTGTACATAAATATATTTATACATACAAATAGACATATTGACTTTTATTCAAATTGATTATGTAGACACTTATAGAAAAATAAAAAATTGTACTTTTAATATTTGATAATATAGCGTACTTAACTGTAGAATATAGTATTTATGTGAATATCTTAAGGTTGTGCGTTATTTGCTTTGTTGCTGGTTATTTGGGAATAATGCTTGACTTCTGCTGGTTATATATATTTATTTAGCTTATGGCCTAGCCTATGCTATAGCAGACTTATATATAATATAGGACGTCTTTTAGCTTTGGAGTCTGCAACATTTGCATGGGATTCACTACATTTAGGATTGGAATAAACATTGAGTTGTATTTCAACTTATTTATACAGTTTGCTTTATATTCAGTTTGAATATCTAGATTCCGTTTTGATAAATTTAAAATTGTTTTTCTACTTTTATTTTATATATAGTTTAATTAATAATTATATATTTGGACACATAGAGTTCTGGATATGCATCATTTTCAAATAGTAAAAAGTGCTTCACCTATTTACACAGCTATATATATATATGTATATGAATATGTATAGTATAGTATATATATATATATTAAAGTTAGACAGTGGAACTTAGCCAATGGAGCCACCCAAGACAATTGTTGCAGCAGCAGTGGCAGTGACAGTGGCAGCTACTGCCGCCGTTGCCTCCTGCTATTGGGGACTGTAGTGTGGACCCGGTGTGGGCACACTCTTCAATGGCGACTCAAAATCAACGGTGGGCGGCGGCTCAACGATAGCCGCTGTCTCTGGCGGTGCAACGATCAATGCGGTGCCAATGCGCTCCTGCAGCGACTCGTACAATTTGTGGATGTGTTCGTTGTGCGCCGCCGTCGGCTGCATGGCCTTCATCAGTGTGGCAAGCCGGCCGGCGGGCAGCTTATTGTGCACATACCACAGCAATTTCATCATATGCCTGGAGGTGACATTCTCGCGGGTTAGGCCGGCGAAAATGAACTCATCGAAGAGCGTGGTGCAAAAGTCCTCCGTGGCGAACTCATCGCTCATCGGTATGAGCAGGGCGATTAATGAGTGCAGGAACGGATCTTCATAGGCGCGATCATCCTTGCAGACGGACAGAATGGCCAAGACGCGCAGCACTCCGACCCGATCCTTGGTGCGTGCCGAATGCAGTGTGTAGTACATCGCCAGTATGCTGGACACAGCGCTCTCCTGTATATATGCCTCAACTGCATCAGGGGCGGGGCCCGAGTGCTCAATGGTGGTCAATGCCGATTCGCGTTCATCGGGCGGCAACTTGCCGTGCAGTCCGCGACACTGATCATCCACCATGAGCGACATGAGGGCTGGCAAAAATTTGGTGACCACCTGGCAATCGAGCTTGGGCTCCTTGAAATCCTGTGAGTCAATCATCACCCAGGCGCTCAGACCCAGCGCCAGCATGCGCAGCAGCAGTATTAAAACCTGATTATCACGCGGCATGCTCTCATTGTTGATGAGATGATGCAGTATCTTAATGGCTGAGCTGGCTAAAAAATTGATGGCATACGGATCGCATAGAGTCATCGAGAGATCGCCCAATACCTGCTCCTGTCCCCGCTTGATGTTGTCGAGAAAGCCCTGCAGTTCACGCGACCGCTTAATATCCACATTCTTCTCGCGAATGCACGCGTCCAGACACCACGTGAACTTGTGGCACGGATCTATCGAGATAATCTCCTGCACCTCCAAGTCATGCAGCGCCATCAGCAGCTCCGCGCGCAGCGTGCAATAGTGGACGTTGCGGGTGCGCAAGAAGAGTGTGCGCAAAAACTGCAGCACCATGTCATAAAGCTTGACGCTGGTGCCAATCATATTGGCCAGCTTCTGTACCACCTCGCCGTGACGCCGCACCTTTGGCGTCGGCTGAAAGAACAAATTATTGAGATTGGTGTGATCGAAGAGAATGTGCTCCTTTTCGCGTATATATTGCGATAGCAGTGGCGACACCTCGTCCCCGAACAGCGACTGATTGTCGCGCCAAATCTGACGCTTCACCTCCGTATCTGTGTCCGCATACAGTTCCCGATCTCTGACCAGAATGCGTAGATATTTGTCATCGATGTGCTGGGTGTTGCGCAATATGGCCATAACGACGGGTCGCAGCGATTTGACGCGCACAACGGGAAAACTCTTCACGAGCAGTTCCTTGAGCTTCTTGTCGCGCTCCCGCGGCTCCTTCTGGCCCAGATCGTTAATGTGAGCAATTAGCTTGTCGCGCAGCTCCTCCATCAGCGATGTATGAAAGTCCAATCGGCGCACGCCGTGCAAATCCAACAGCGGCAACATCGGACGCAGCGACGGCAACAGCACGCCATTCTCCAACTGAAATGTGAGCGCTTATTTAATGCATTTCACACAACAAAAACAAAATTCGCGTCCAATTCTACGCACGAACGTAAACAAACCTGAAAACTCTCAATAGCTTTGAGCGGATCGGTGCAGGAGGTGAGTGCTTCGCGCAGAAATGCTTGACCGGGAATGTTGACATCTTCTAGGCCGGTGCCATTGTTTTTCGTGGGCGTGGCGCTCATTTTCACTTAACAATTGTGTGTTCTCGTTTTCCTTTTTTTTTATGCGTCTGGGGCCTAATATTCCAAATTGTCGATAGACACAAAAGCACAACAATGTCGATACCATAGACACAGACACTATCGGTAATAATATCGAATATTTGTCTTCATATATAATGTTTTATTGGGCTTAGCTCTAATGATATTATTTAAATTGGCGATTTTAACTAACATTTATAGTGAAAAACTGTGAAATTTTAATTTAAAACTAAAAGTTCGCAATTTGAGCGTGATCTTAACCAACACTGTAAGGTATCGTATTTTACTATTATTACGAGCAATCGGTAAAGCCATCGATGACACATACACATGCAGACATAAGCTGCCGCACGCAGTCTGGCAACACAACGACTAGCATACACAAACACGGTACGGCAACATTATGGTGTAGCCCACAAAAAAAAAAACGAATTTGTTTTCTGCGTAATTGAACATGGCAAATTCCTGGCTTCAAAACGTTGTGAGGCAAACGTGTGTGCACTAAATGAACATTGTGCACACATGCGCGTGCAATCGCAAGCGTACTCGATGGCAAACCATTTCACAAATTGACACTGATACTGCTACCAACTGCTGCTGCTGCTGTCGTGCTCTAATAATAATAATAACAATAACAATAAACGCAAGTGCAAAAAGTGTAAACAGCTCAACAATCCAGTTGCCTCTAAACCTATATAGAAAGGGTAACGCTGCGTGCAGCAACAAGCGAAACAATTACAAAAGCCACACACACACACATACACACTCACACATATACACACAACTCACACACACACACACAACTCGCGCACACGCAATGTCTGAGCGTAAGCGTTATCACAAGGACAATGCGCCTACGGATGATATTATCACGCTGATCAATCTGGTGCGCCAGAATCCAGCACTGTACAACTACAAGCTGCAACCGAATCAAAGGCGACGCCCCGATATACTCAGCGGCTGGCAGGAAGTCTCCCAGCGGATGGGCAGTGAGTATCAAATCTAGAGATCGAGTACAGTGATCTCTCTCTTGGGGATCTTAGGGAATCTTAGCTCACAATTAATTCACAATTTTCTCTGCAAGCAATTGCACAATTTCAAATATTGTCTCAAATTGACTTTATTAGCTGTAAAGCCATTTTCACATGGTTTCCAAATATAAATTCAATTTGTACAAATCTTTCAGCTGTGCTGGAAAATAAATAATTCAAATGTTAACTCGATATAATATATTCTTAAAGAGGATTGCAAATCATAGTCAAGTAATCAGCTGGAGTTTTTGTGTATGTCTTTCAAGCGAGGAGCACTGCACTGTAAATCTTCATAACTAATCGCCAATCTAATCTATTGATAGATAAATACAGCGTGCAGGAGGTGCGGCGCAAGTGGAAGAATCTGCGGGATACATACCATCAGTATCGACGACGTTCGCCCAAATGCATCGAGGGTCGTTTGTCCAAGTGGCGCTATGCCAAGCAGCTGGATTTCCTCTCGAAGGTTTATCAGCCGAAGTTGAAGGCGCATCGCAATGCGCTCGCCGCCATTATGCAGATCAAGAAGCAGCCCGTTGATGATGATGATGACGATGATGATGATGATGATGTGCAGCATGATGATCACGATGTGGAGCACGATCATGATGTTGTCGACGATGATGGGCATTCGGATACAACGGCATTGTCCTCCTCACATCATGCCAGCTCACAAATAACGCTGGTCAGCGATGAGGCCGAAACATTCATATTGACCGCCTATGAGGAGAGCGTTGCCGATGATACGGTGCCCTCACATCATCATCATCATCATCATGCTGCACATCATCATCAACAACAGCAGCAGCAGCACCACCACCAGCACCACCACCACCACCACCAGCAGCAGCAGCAGCAGCAACAGCAGCAGCAACATCATCATCATCATCATCACCATCAGACGCAGCACGACGGATGCATTTCGAGCATCGAATTGTCCCAAATAGCACACGACGACGATGAGCTGGACGACGATGTGGATGATGTGGTGGATCATGATGGTCATGTGGTCGATATTGTTAAGCATGAGCTGGACGAGGATGGGGCCACCGTTGCCGAAGTGGACTACGAGGAGGTCTGCCTGTACGAGGAGGCAAGCGGCGCCCACTGTGAGATGGGTGTCGATGGCAGCAGTGATGTAGCCGACACCAAAGGATTTCACTACATTGATGCCGATGAGTTTTGCATAGAGGATATGGAACCGGAACCAGAACCGGAACCAGAAACCGAACCAGAGCCAGTAACGGTGCCGGTGCCAGTGCCAGAGGTACGCACTACTGTCACCACAGTGCCACTGCGGCATGCCCACCACCATGTCCATGGGCATCATTATGCCAGCGCAGCAACTGTGACGAGCGGCACCACGGCCAGCAATAGCGTTTTATCCGGCGGCGGCAACAGCGTTCTCAATGCAGATGTCAAGCCCAAGAATCTCACGCTTGTGACGACAACAACAACCAGCAGTGCAGCAGCAGCAGCTGCAGCGTCACGTTGTCATGTGGATGCAGCAAGCGCAGCGAGCACACAGCAACAGCAACAAATCGCTCTTGTCGATGTGACGGAGGCGACGAGCACCAGTGTCACCATTTCCAGCACGCCCGCCGTCTCCATAAGTGGGGCAACGGTTAGCGTTGCAACGTTGCCAGCCGCTGCGGTTGCCACACATTCAACACATGCACCACATCCATCACAGCCGGCGTCTTCGTCGTCGTCGTCGCCGTCGGCAACAACCACATTGTGTAATAATTCCACATTCAACGCACACCACCATCACATGCTCCAGATGCCGCCGCTGAGTGCAGCTACATCCGCTGGCAACGCCAGCTCCAACTCCAACTGCGCCTCCGTTTCGAATAGCGTTGCGTCGAGCAGCACGCTGATCAAGGACGATGAACAGCAGCTGATGGCGCAGGCGCTGATCAAGCGGGATGAGCTCGATTTATTCTTTGATTTTCTCAAGAAGAAAATTCAGTACTTTAGCAAGACACAGATCACGCACATCCAAATGGAATTCCTTAATTGTGTCAGTCGACAGGAGACGGCCGAGCAGGACGCCAAGGATTAGCCAACCATATTGTTAGCCTAGTTAGCCCACATCCCACTCGCAATTTCACTCTTGATAACAATTGGGGAAATTGCATCTTGCTTTCTCTCTGGTATATTTTAACACATAATACATATATATATATATATATATATATACATACATATATATATATATATATATAAGAATGTATTATGTACACGTATACAGTGATTGCTCGCTAATTGGGACTAGCAAAGAAAATGAAATTTATCGGTTGCAATATTTCACATTTTCCCTAATCTTGATGACAAATTTCTCAAGGCATTTTCGGTTTCTTAAGAATACGAATTTGAAATTTAATTACAAAATATATCGAAAAACTAGTTTCAATCAAATGAAATATCTGTATTGTAATATACTTAGTTTTAAATAAGCATTATTTGCTTCAAGTTCTAATTGCCGAGCGACCATTTGTATATACATATATAGTAGATAATAATTTTTCTCGGATTTTGTAGATTTGTAGAAATACCCGCCCAGAGACCACCCACCCATATTTCTTCCATCCTGCCCTGCCCTGCCCTGCCTTGTCCAGTTTTTGCCATTTGCCATTGTTTCTCATTCTTTTTCGTTTTTTTTGATAGTGTTGAACTGTAGTTTTAGATTTGCTTTACTCCATATCCATAGCAATAACATAATATATATATATATATATAAGTTAAGAACAATTATTACTAAATCGCCAATATACCCAAACTCATCGCAAATACACTAACTCGCTGCAACAACAACAACATATTTCGTCAACCACGAACTCAGCTGCAACCAGCGATCACAAACAAATGCGCACGTGCTGTCGTCAGCATATTCTACAAGAAGTCCACCGTGGGACCCAAATGGACAACAGAAACCTCCACCAATGGGACAGCAGCGACAAAGCTACAGCGACACAGCTACAACGCCAAGACGCCAGCAGAATGCAGCAAACCGATGTTTCATTATAATAAATCATATTGTACAAAATCAGTTCTAATAAAGCACTAATCCTAAACGGTTCTGTTTTTTTTATAATAAACCTAAAGAACCTGTTTAATTTATATATATATATATATAGACCTGTATATCTATCTGTATATCCGTATGTCTAACCTTATGTGTAACGTATATAAGCCTAAACATAAACATCAACATTTAGCGTTTACGGACTTCAAGTGTAATGAATATTATTGTAAAATAAACTAATCATTTCTCGAAACAACAATTTCAACTGTAAACAAAATCAACAGTTCGATATTCAATTACCCATTTGAGATCTATATATATATATATAGATATATATATCTAAAATGACTTAGCTTAAAAAGGTAAGGAGCAGACTTCAGTTCCAGTCACAACTGGATAAGATTATTATGTAAGTCAGCGTTGTGGGTTATCATCTTGGATTTTTATTAGCATTTAGCCTGCGATTGGCCATCGTCCTGGCATAGCGAATAGTGGATAGCAATAACGACGACAACAGCAACAACAACGACAACAACAATTGCAGATTGTACAAATTGTAAACAAAACTTAAACGAACAAAAAAAAAACCAATGGA
This sequence comes from Drosophila nr. perissopoda 5 BK-2023a, assembly GCA_035044105.1. NCBI lineage: Eukaryota > Metazoa > Arthropoda > Insecta > Diptera > Drosophilidae > Drosophila > Drosophila nr. perissopoda 5 BK-2023a. The sequence continues at coordinate 3,784,856 of JAWNMK010000620.1, read as the reverse complement.
GATTTGAGGATTAGCGCTGGCCAAATAACAAATACAAATCATTTATATCTAGCTGCGTTGCATGTCCAGCAGTCTCAATAGCTAGATGGCCGTCCGGTCAGTGGACTGACTGATTGACTGATTACGCTCCAACAATTCCCAATCTGTGAAATCACACTGCCGACGGCTGTGGCTCAGCTTGATCCTGGTGCTGCTGCTGATGCGTTTCGTCCCTGAGCAGTTTAATATGCTTCGAGTTGAAGTAGATGACGGTAATGGTGATATCGTCCCGATACAGACGGACCACATCCTGTGGCAGCGTCAAATAATACGAGATCTTCGAGTGCTCAATGCCATAATCAGTGGCGCCCAGCGCATGGCGTATTAGATGCGTCGCCGCATTCTGATCAATGGGTTTGCGTGTGAGTCCAGCTCTGAAATAAATTTATAAATATATCAATTATATATATATCAATTCCAACTGGATGCGGACATGGTTCGCACTTGTCTCAGTTGCAATTATTGGAGAAATCACAGAATATTTGTATCATACTTGCGCTCCGCCAGCTGCTCCGAGATTTGCTGTAATTTAACGTCGCCGGGCGGCATGCGCATCGGCTCCAATATTTTTTTCGAGTTAATGTGCTCGCCCACAAGGCTGACGACCTCGCTGGGCGTTAGGAAGTCCCAGAGGCCATCACTGGCAATGACTAGAAACTTATCGTTGACGCCCAGCTCGTGTTGCTGCACATCGGGCTTGGCGGTAAGGTACGGCGGTGTATAATAATTTGGCGGCAGCACCTGCTCCCCGAACATCGGCACCACCTTCTGCTGCAGTGTATCCAATGGCCATTTGTAGCGGAAATCGCCAAAGGCACGTAACGGCATCAACTGGCTGAGCAGGCGACCATTGCGTATAACAGTTTCACGCTCCTCGCGCGGATGCTCACCGAGAATGCGATCGACCTCCTGCATATTTTCTGCATTGTGCTCGATATTCAGCTTCTTGGGATGCCATTGATTCGTTTGTGGATCCAAGATGCCCAATACGGCCCCACAATCACCAGTGCTGGCCACGTGCAACTGCAGCCCCTCTACATGTACCAGGCAGGCAACGGCCCCTGCCAACACAAGCGAGAAGTTTCATTTGTGAAATGAAGATTTCCGTTCGGAAGATTTTCCATGCTTACCAGACAGAGCGACGCCCATGGTGCGCACATCATTGGTGGTCAGTGCCTCTTGGGCCAAATCCTTGTCCAGCTGTAGGAACGCATGCTCCAGTTCGCTGGCCACATCGCGTTGCGGCTCGGCGGCCACCTGGTTCACATAGCGCTGGAAGCTCTTCTCATAGATGGGCCGAATTTCGCTGACAAAGTCCACCTTGTCGTTGTGACACTTGAGAAATGACTGGCTGCTGCAGTTGCCCTGTTTCATCTGCTCCCTGAGCACCTGGCGCGGCAATGTGCCCGCCGAAATGTAGCGCAAAAGTCGCTTGGAGACGACCTGACCACATGCGGCGCCCGCATGTCCATCGAAGACGCCGCACATGAAGCCGTTCCGATAGAGGAGGCTCGCCTCGGTCCGTGTGTCCTCGCAGGGGGAATTGGAGCCGAGCTGATTTGTTTCATAGCTGTGTATAGTGCCCTCCAAGGGAAATTTGTAAACAAACTCGTTCTCCCTCAGCGCAATATTCACCTGCAGAAAACCAAATCAAACAATATCATCCGAACCGATTGCAGATCGATACTCAGATACTCACATCGTAGGGACTCAGCTGGGGCAATTGAGGCAGCAGGCGGATTGCATTGAGACTGAACTCACGCACATTGTTGCGCACGTAGCCAATGGCGTCGTGCAGCACAAACTTTAACATCTATGTGTGTGTTTGTTTGTGTACAGATTGTTTTTAGCAGCAGCAACAAATTTCTTGCGGACGTTCCTTCTATTCGATAACCTTATGCGTTTTTGGGCTTTTTTGTTGTTGCTGCTGCTTTTGTTGTTTTTGTTGTTGCCAGGCGGAATCACGTTGCCCGCTGCTGCTGCTAAAAGTTACAGTAGCCGTCTTTGGTTGGCTTTGGTAAAAATGCAATCGTTGCTGTGTTTCTATTATTGTACATTGGTGCAAATGCAAAGGAAAACAATATAAAAATAAAGCCGAAATCAAAACGAACTAATGTCAAATGTGACAGCTAGCGATGTTACAATAATAACAAAACTATTTATCGATTGCTATCGATACCAATAATCTTGATCATCACTTTTTTTTCTTCTATAATATTTGAGCTTTCAAACACACTTTTTATAATATATTGTTAAAAAAAGCATGTTCTTTCGAGGGCATGGTAGTAACGTATATATAAATGTATATATATTACGTAATAGCATAAAATGAGCAAACGTTAATAAAGGATAATTTCGGCTTTAAATATGGAACTGTACTCACATGTTAGACATAACAAATAATTGAAATTCTATTCATATAGTGCTCATTTATGTTTGTGCAAAATCTCGATTCGATGCTCAATTCAAATTTGCGTCATTACTAAGAACGATATTGCCACTATGCTTGAGTACCTGCGTGCGCATTCTACTCGTTTGCCAGCCCTGAAACAAACCCTCTCTCACACACACACATCCATTAATTGCTGTGCATTAGGAAAAAAAACAAACAAAGCCGCGCAGCTGAGTTAGTTAAACTTAATAAACAAAAGGTTGCAGTTTATTTATGCACTGGTAAAATTGTAAATAGCACCGTCAAGCGATAGGCCACATTTGAAAAAAGCTAAAGCGCATCGTGCGCTTCTAACGAAAAGGAGAAGTGCATTTGCGTATTAAGCGTATTAAGAAAATAACAACAATCGAAGGAAAGAAGAGGGGGCGCTGTGGGGTTGGCTCGCTTTGCATCTGTTAATCGTCGAAACTGGTAAACAGTAAACAGTAAACGAGGGGGAGAGAGCAGTGCAGCACGATGGTTGAGCCTATTTTTGATTATCAATTTCGCTTGATACTCATCGGCGACAGCACAGTGGGCAAAAGTTCGCTGCTCAAATTCTTCACAGATGGAAAATTTGCCGAGGTATGTGTTCAATCTTTCTGATGTGTGGCTGTGTATGTCAAGTCCAAGCAGTAACAATAATTACATAATTAAGTCGCAAAAGCAATAAAAAAAACAAGAAAAAAATAATATAAAAACAAAGGCGAGCATCTCGCAGCCAGTGGCCCCATTTGCCTTTGTGTGCGCGCGAGTGTGTGTGTGTGGTCTGTTACTGATAATGCAACCGCAAAAAAAAAATGAAATTAAAAAATTCGATAGGTGTGGCAACATTGGAGAAATGCGCGGACTCATTAGGCTTTCAATGGAATAGCTTAAAAAAAATCTCTCTACCTTAAGTTGAAAACGGATATAAAGGTCACTTTTCTTTTTCTTGACAACCTTTTCATCCGTTGTGTCTCGTTCAGCTTTCAGATCCCACAGTGGGCGTGGACTTTTTCGCCCGGCTCATCGAGATGAAGGATGGCAAACACATTAAACTCCAGCTCTGGGATACAGCTGGCCAGGAGCGCTTCCGTTCAATAACGAAGTCGTATTATCGTAATTCGGTTGGCGTCCTGCTCGTCTACGATATATCGAATCATGCGAGCTTCGAGCACATACCGCTCTGGATGATGGAGGCACAGCGTCACATTGAGCCGCATCGGCCCGTCTTTGCGCTAGTCGGCTGTAAACTGGATCTGGTGAATGCGGGCGGGCATCGCGAGGTGTCCACGGAGGAGGCGCAAACGTTTGCCAAACAGCATGGCTTGCATTTTGTTGAGACTTCTGCGCGCACCGGCGCCAACGTGGAGGAAGCGTTCCGCATGGTCACCCAAGAGGTTTATGCCCGCATTCGATCCGGTGAATACAAGGCCGAGGATGGCTGGGATGGCATCAAGTCCGGATTTGCGAGGCCCAACAGTACCGACTTAAATCTAGTCGTTGCCGAGCCAGAGAAGTCGTCATGCTGTTGATTTGTTTCACATTGTTTTTGTTTTGGTTTATTTTGTCAACCCACAGCGAAAATTCTTTTATATACTATATACAATATATATAGATATAATTAATGTACATTATTTTTTATGTTAATCTTTGACCCTTACATGATGTGCATTAATGACGATTTGTAACAGTTTTTTTTATTTTTTGTTGACTCGTTTTTAATAGCGCACCAAAAAAAATGTAAAAACAAAATATAAAAGATAAAGCACGATTATTTTTAGTTACGCTTTTAAGCTAATGTAACCCAATACATTTAGATATGACTATTCGGCCAATTGCAGTCAATTAGATGACTTATGGATGTTATTTTTTATTGATTTATTTTCTTTTAGTACAATATTTTTGTGTTTTTAACAAAAGCCAAGCATCACCCACAAAACACTACTCTGATTTAAAAAAGTTTTTCAGCTTTATACATACGTAGCAGAGATTTGTGCTCTTCTAATTAACTTATACAAGAAATACGTCTATATATACATATATGAAAAAGGATACATATACTTGAAATTGAAATATAAACGTTTTTATTGAATAAACAGCGACTGGTGATTTGCATATTATTGATAACAATTCAAAATTGGCGGTCAAGGTTGTGACAGTGTGGCAGCACTCTGTCAACTGACAGCTGCATTTCAGTGGCAGCTCAGCTGTTATTGCTGAGTATCGAGTTGATTTGCAGCTGCTCAAGCGCAATGTGTGCACAATTGCACAAAAGTAAAGTAAGTAAGTAAAGTAAGCCAGAGAAAAGTGAAATAGTGTTTAACACTTGCTGTTTGATTGTTGTCAATACTTGAAATTCAATAGAAAGCAATGCCAAGTGTTTTGCTCATATCGATAGCAGTTGGAGATATCGATACGCATTTGCCATCGACTCAGAAACAGACTTTTTTTTTTTTTTTGTAATATAGTGTGTCTAAAACACCGATACCTGAGATAGCGCGTGCCACTTTAAATTTCGGCGGACACACAAATAAAAAACAAAATTACACAATACACTTAACTGACAATATACAAAATGGGTAACGTGCTAGCGGCATCAAGCGGCGTCGAGGCAACAACGGCTCGCAGCAACAGTGTGGCTGCCAGCCTCGGTATGCCGGAGCCAAGCGCAATTTCCACAGAGGCTACTGGCAGCAGCACATCGATGTCAAGCGAATTGAGCAATGCGGCCAAGGATAACACATTGGACAATCCCGGCACCGTCGAGGAGTTGCACAAAAAATGCAAAGGTATGCAATGTCATTCAGCAATTCATGCGCAAAGCCCAAAAGTACAACTGATGACATAACCTACAAGCATGTGAGGGGGTCGGTCGGTTCCCACTCTCTCCCTCTCTCCATGCGTCTGTGCGTCTGTGTGTGTGTGTATGTCAGTTGTGCTGCGTGCGTGCGTATGCATGTGCGTGTGGGTGTGTGTGTGAATTGCCTTTGATTATATATTATCAGTAATGCGGAATATGCAATGCATATATACATATATATAGAATGGGTTCGATTAAGTCTCTTCTCTTTCTCTCTCTCTCTTCTCATTTGTATCCCTCTCCGTGCAGATGTTCAGGCCATAACCTTCGAGGGCGCCAAGATAATGCTGAACAAGGGACTGAGCAATCATTTTCAGGTATCGCACACGATCAACATGAGCAGCGCAGTGCCAAGTAGCTATCGTTTTGGCGCCACATATGTGGGCACCAAGCAATACAGCCCCACCGATTCATTCCCCGTGCTCCTCGGTGATATTGATCCATCCGGCAATCTGAATGCCAATGTTATACATCAGTTCTCATCACGTTTGCGCTGCAAACTTGCTTCCCAGGTGAGTGCTTTTCCCCGCTGGAGTCTATAATAGTATATATAAATGCCAAATGTGCATCATCAACTACATATGATAAATACATAATTAACTATATATGCTAAGCTCAACTTCTATGCAATTTCTCTGAATTTCTCTTTATATTTGTATTTCTATTTAATTACATATATAATTACATTTATTTTTATATATGCTTATTCATTGGAATATGTAAATTCTTTCTATTTTTTGTTTATAATACTTTTCTCTCCTCTGCTTGTTGAGCACTCTCATTGTTTACACATTTTAAACCGACAATTTTCCACCACCAATTGCAGGTCCAGGACGCGAAATTAGTGGCCACACAGCTTACCACAGATTATCGTGGCAATGATTTTTCCGCATCGCTAACACTGGTCAATCCGAACATATTCACCAATTCCGGCGTAATTGTGGGCCAGTATTTACAATCGATAACACAGCGCATCGCCCTTGGCGCCGAGGTGGCCTATCAGTATGGCCCCAATGTGCCCGGTAACCAAATGGCGATTGTCTCTGCCTTGGGACGCTACTCGTCTGGAGATTCGATTTGGTCTGGCACACTGGGGCCGAGTGGATTGCATTTGTGCTATTATCTGAAGGCCAGCGAACAGCTACAAATTGGCGTCGAGGTGGACACGAGTCACCGCATTCAGGAATCCGTTGCAACCATTGCCTATCAGATTGATTTGCCCAAGGCGGATTTAGTGTTCAAAGGTTATTTTTTCTTAATTTTAACTTGGATTGATTCGTTGATTGATTATAATTTTTGTGTACAGGCGCCGTAGACTCAAATTGGCATATTTCGGGCGTTCTGGAGAAGCGTCTGCAGCCGCTGCCTTTCACCTTTGCGTTGAGTGGACGCATGAATCACTTAAAAAATAACTTCAAACTCGGCTGTGGACTGATAATTGGCTAAGCTCATTCAATCCACACTAAACAACAACAACACCAACACCATCACCACCACCACCACTGGCAGCAGCAACAACAACCGACAACATCAAGAAAAATTAAAGGAGTAAGGAGCAACAACAAGCAGCAGATGATCAGCCAGAACAAAATATTTTCATTTGTTGGCACCGTTATCATTCATTCATTCATCTACACACACACACACACCCACCCACACCCATACACAGACAACACACACATACAACTATAGCAGGCAAAGCATATTTATGTTCAATTTGTTTTTAATACTGAACCAATTTTTTGATGAAATGACTTTCAATTCACAAATTGCAATCGAAATTATTTGTAAAAGCAAAATTCCAAAACAAATCACACCCCAATGCAACACTAACGACAGAGGCAGTAAGCAATAATATGAAACAATCAACAAGTCAAATTGTATTGAACTAGATTGAAATGGAGAGTAGTTGACGAATAAAAGGAAAGGAAGGTGAATCAAGTTGTTATATGTAAGCAATACACAATGAGCTGTATTTGGTATTAGTATACAACAATAACAATAATAATAATAATAATAATAATAAACTAAAACCAAGCAATGTTTTTGTTTAAGACACAACTGAAGCCTGATTCCGAAGTTCTATATATTACTAATACATTGCGCTGCCACGTTCTCACCCTGCCCAGCCCACTTGTACACAATTCAACAAATGCCAGATATCATTTTCTACACTTAAGTTTGCTTCTTTCGAAAAAAATGCTGAACTCTTGCGCTATAACCGTTAGACAGGAGACTATCCCCAGTGCAAAGCGAACAGCTGCTAAAATAACGAGTAAAAGGCGTAAGAAACAAGAAGATAATGAAGAAGAGGAAGAATTACACACAGCCACACACACTGCTTTAAATTTATAATTCGTATAGATTATAAATATATAATATCTAATTTCTAGTGAGAATGACAAGCAAACAAATTTGTTAAACATTGAAAAACATTTAATATTAGTTTTTTATTTTGGCATTGCCGTTGCAGACGCCAAATTGCTGTGGAGGACAAAAACCAAACAACAATAAAAAACCTACCATTTAAAACATACATAAAAAATAAAGAATAACAAAAAAAAAAAACCCAAAATATGTTAAATATGAAAATTATGAATTTAAATTGTAATTTATTTCCAGCTTCAAAGCCAGAAAACAAACAAAGAAACATGAAAACAAATAGTCTTTAGTAAATATAAAATTAAATTAAACTGCCACAGACATTTTTACTCGGATATAGTGAACTCTCCCTCTCTCTCTATCTCTTTCCTTATCTTTCTCAATGTTGACAAGTCGTATTCAAACTGCACTCTTGGAAATGTCGCACTGATAAAACCACAATATTGTAACTAAACAAACTAAACACCATAGTAAATTTATAGTTAAATATTTTACATTTTGAAATCCATTTTTCTAGTTAGTTATGCTTCTCCAGCTGTAAAATGAACTGCGCAATTTCTGCAAACTGTTATGGCTTCGCAAGAATTGCAACGTGGCCCAGTGCTGCTTAAACTGTTCATATTCAAGTGCCCTCAAACTGTAGTGCAGACAGACTCTTTCTCTCTATGACCGTTGCTAGCTGAATCCAAAAGTACTGAAAATGTTGTAGTAGGTTCAACATGTACAGTGGCTATCTGCTGGATACTTAGTGGCCAATACTTTGGCAATGCTTTTCATACTTTTTGACACCGCCATATCTGGGAACGGGGGGCTAATCGCCACTTGATCACTTCCCAGTGGGATGCTAGTTACTTCTCATTGCGTTGCAGCTCTTGGCACTCATTTGATATTTCCATAAATGTGTATAATATATTTTTTAGGCAACGTTCTATATAAATATAAGTACATATGTAAATTCATATTTTTGCAAGCATTTGTCGCTTACCGCATTTGACAGCTAAAAAAAATGAATACGTATATTGAATAAAAAAACGAAACTGCTCTCGTTGCTGGCATCCTTCCTGCTGGTCGCTAAACTTTATCAGAAACAATTTTTGCACTACTCGAAAGGCAAACAATAACAACAGAAATAGCAATAACAACAACAACAACAACGACAATGAGTGGCAACAAACTTTGTTCAATCAGCTAGATAAAAACGTCGTTGCCGTAGTTGCCGGCCCCACCAAATATTATTTAGATAAGAAAATGTTGTTCGCACACACACACACACACACACACACATGGACAGAGCGTTGCACAGTGTTGGCAACACTGCCAAAATGACGAAAACAAAAAAAGCTAAATGTAGCTAGTTGCTACAAACTATGTATGTGAGTCAGCGACGAAACCGCTAAGCTATGCAAAGCTTTCAACTGAAATGGCAACACTGATGCACATATGCACGAGTCGCCGTTTGTGCCTTGCTGTTTGCACTTTTCTATACCCCCCCCCCCCCCCCCACCCATCGCATTTTCTTTCTCTATCTCTCCTTTATGGCAACGCTGCGCCTGTCTGTCAATAGGATTTTTTCCATTTTCTTTCACATTGCTGCTGTGTTATTCTTTTTCTTTTGCTATTTTTTTTATACGTTCACGCTTTTGGCCAAAAATGCAATTTGAAGTTTTGCCGAAAAGCGGCCGCCCACTTTTCATATTGCATATTATGCAACTTAAAGGCGGAATCAAGTGGCATAAGGCGGTTGGGGATTAGGGGGGCTAGGGCTGCTTTTAAATTCAATTGGACGGGCGCTCATGTCCACTGAAGAGATAAGACAAAGGCAAGAAAACTCATTAACATACAGAGGAGACGCAAAAATCTCAGCGAGTGCTACTTGTAATGCGGCTAATTACAAAATGGCGTCTGGCAGCAACAGCAGCAGCGACAGCAGCAGCAGCAGCAGCTTAAGTGACCGCTTAACTCTGCTCAGATAGCTTTAAAATCATTTCCTAACGGCTTGCCGGCTAACTCATTAGTAAAACGCGGCCCTCTCTGCACTGCACCCACTTAACATAATGTATTTATTTATATTATGCAATGCTGACCACGTTAATGCCACTGTTAAGTCGCCACTAAGTTGTCGGGCACTGCATTGGAGTGAGTGGGAGGGAGAGAGAGAGCGAGAGAGAGAGTGCTTTTAACTAATTGCCGTTAAGTTGTGGATATAAATCAAAATCAATATGCATATAGTGTCAACGACAACAGTCGCCGCTGCTAAGATCAGAATCGGCGTAACAAGAACAACAACAATAACAGCTGCATCTGTCAAAATGTCAAGCACGTTAAGTGTCTGGCAACGACATCAATTGCCGACAGGTGGACAATAGCTAAAGAGCAATGATAAAAAAAGAAGGAGCAAATGACTTGCGGAAATGTTGCACATTTGCAATTTATACTAATTAAAGCATATAATGCATTTCTGCATGCCTCCAATCCATATTACTTTTCCATAAGCAATAAAGTATCCATTGTAATTGTAATGCAGATGCAAAAAGAAAATATGTATATAAAAAATGTTGTTATATTTAAAATATAGGAAGATAGGACACTTATTTACAAATTTCTAAAAATAAACATAAATATTTTAAAATAAATAAATCAAAGCACTTTACTTTACGCCTCTGTCAAAAATATTAATTAAAATAAAATAGATAGTAAATCAGATTAGAAACCAATAGAGAAATATGTAACAATGGGAACTAAGACGAGAGAGATCTTTGCCGTCCGTCCACAAGCTATAAGCTATTTTATAATATAATACTTACAATTAATATTAGAGAATCGCCGTGTATGGGTATTTTCCGAGCAATTTCGGCGTTAATTTGTTGCTGGACTGCCAGCAAAAAGAAATAAATAAAGAAGGTTGATCTATCTTTTAGTTTTACTTATGATTGATATTGAAGCAAAAGCATTTCCCAACTATACCTTAATATAAACTCTAGCATTTCGTTTGATTGTTTGACTTTTCGGATTGGTAGAAAGCCGTCAAATGTTCGAGAACATTAATTGTGAAAGGAGCTAATTGGCTGGCGTGCAGAAGGCCTTGTCGATTTACCGCTGCAACTGCAGCTACTTTTGCAGTGCACTTATGCTCGCTCTCATTTACAGTGGTTTACGCTCGTCGCTGATTGGCCAATTAAAACGAGCGCTTAATACAAATTACAAAATTAACACGCTTAAAGCTTCTAACAGCACACTAAGCCATCTATCTATCTCTATCCGTCATTGCGTCGCGCCGCGCCGCGTCTCGTCTCGCCTATCGTCTCTCACTCTTATTCTCTATCTATGTAACTGACAACCAACAAAAACAACAACAAACGACCAACAGCTATGCAATTGTGTTTGGCTGAAAGGGCGTTTGGGTGTGTGTCTATGTGTATGTGTGTATGTTTGTGTGTATGGGTGCGTGTGTATTTGTATGTGTGAATTCCCGCTGCTGTTGTATGCTTGGCATATTTACGCCAACTTTAGTTATTTGAATTACGTGACTTCAGCAACAGTTCTATGACTGAGTTACACAGCACCCACACACACACACACGCGCGTGCATACAGTCAAAGCTGGCTTGAACTTTGTGCAATTTTTTAAGCACACATACGCTTACATGCGCACGTAGCTGTATGCGTGTATTACTTACGTACACACACTCGTACTTATAAATACTTACTTACTTACTGACTATCTGCCTCTCTGACTGTCTGTTGATTACATATGCACGTAAAATAAATAAAATATTGAAGTAGCAGCAGCAAAACGGAAACGCAAAGCTTTTGCAAAAGAAACGAAGGCAAAGCAAAATGCAGCCACGTCACGAATCCTGCCAAGCTACACGCGACGCCTGCCCTACTCTTAAGCTAACAGTAAACAAAAGATTGACGCTCTCACATGGGATGCTTCGCTCCAACTGTAAACATGCCCATTAACGCTTTCTTTCTCTCTCTCTCTCTCTTCTAATTAACAGCGCGATCAGTGAGAACATCTGTCAAAATTAATCACGTTTTTTTTTTTTTGCTTAGCAGCTAGCTTTTGCAAGTGTATCAAAGATGGCTGCCACCCGTTTGCTGTTATTGCTGTTGCTGCTTTTTTTGGCTTTGAGTTTTTAGCCTTTAGCCAAATAAGTGTTTTAGCAGACGTTGCAGACGTTGGCGTCGACGTCGACGTTGACGCTGCAAACAGTGCCGGAAGTTGCTACGACAGCTGCAGGAAACTCTAACTCACTTACACACACACACACACACACAAACACACACGCCAAAACGCGCACCTTTCTGTCTATTACTAGAGTTTTGCTCGTGTCATATTTGCTTTCGTTACACGAATATTTATTTATTTTACTTTATAAAATATATTTTAGAAATACAATTTTTTAAACTTTTTCGATTTTGATAATAAGATTTCCCTATTTTGAAAATCAAGTGCTTCAGGTGTTCGTGCTCGTGCTCGTGTATTGTCGCAAAAAATGCGAAATGAGCCCGTCTCTAGTCTGTTGTACAAATTCGCCGCTGCTCTGTGCTGGAAATTGTTGAAAGTTAGCAATAGATTTTTAACGGAAGTTGCACATGTGCGCACGTGTTTCTACCAATGCCCAAAATTCTTAACAACCCTTCCCTTCCACACCCCCGCACACCTGTGTGTAACCTTCAAGTGCAAATCCTATCAGTTCTCTGTTCAACTCAATTCACGCCACACGCTGTAATTAAGGGCTGTGCACGGGCGTGGCACGTCATCATTCAAGCGCAGCAGATTAGGCCAACCGATTGCCCTATTCTCACCCATCCCCGACTCCCTGACCCCCACCCCCCGGTCTCCTATATACCCTATCTAGCAAGCACACACGCCTCCTTGAGTGCCACGCCTCGCCTCGTGGGCTGCGTGTGCGCGTCTACTTAACGAGAATTTATCGTCTTGCTGCCGCTGACATATTTACCACTTTAGCACTTTGGATCCGCCAGCACCAGCTCCAAGAACCGCTGCTGGTCTAGTTGCAATTATGGCAGACGCAAACGTCTTGTGTCCTGCGTCTAATTTAATGGAAAAACAAGAAGACGATGCAGAAGATGGAGATGAAAAAAGCATCTGCAGAGATGCTTGAAACAGCGGCTGCATGCGATAAGTTAATGCATGGCCAGAAATGAATGCACATTATGATTATAAGCCTATTTGTCAACTGCAGAGCTGGTTGGGCAGAGCAGGGCAAGGGAGAGGAGGGGTGCAGCCTCTTTCTGTCTGTCTGCAGCCTGTAAGCCTGCCGCTGTTTGTGTCATTTGCATCGCTGTCGAGGCGTAAAGCGCGACAAGGCAAAGGCAAAATGGCAAGAGTCGAGTAGCAGCAAGAAGTATGCCTAGCTTGAATATACTCTGTAATCGGCTACGAATTTCCTCCCCACTTTACTTATTTCGATTCAGTACATATCTCATCTTTAATTGTGACTTTAAGACCAGAATAAAAATGTGATATCAAAAATTGAAAGTATTTGTCAAAAGACAAAAAAGAAATTAATTAATCAAATTTGCATATTTTATACTTTGTGTAGCCAAACAAATAGAAAGAAAACCAATTCGGACTCTAAAATATGATACTACTATAAGAACACGAGAGCTGAAGCTTATGAATCAAAGTAAATCACTTTGCCATAAAAGTTAGTTGGTTAATTAAACAAATGTGTGATATATGATGCGAACACAAGGCTAAGCTCTTTCTTATGTTTAAATCTTCGGCAAGCTGCATTTAATGCTCGAAACCTTAAGCGAACAAGTGTTCAACTGTCGACTACCCTGTAAAAATGACAGAGAGAGCAAAAAAGAAGAGCAGAATTATCTTTTACAGTTAAATTTTATCTTATACCACAATTCCAATCTTTACTTCATAGCTTGGTTAAAATACAATTAAGTCTTTCACTACATCCAATAGCAAAGCGGAAGACAGAAAAAAGAAAACAACACCAAAAATGTTGAGATAATTCGAAAACGAAGCTGTGCATAAATGTTTATTCTGTTTGCGATTGATTCATGGACTGCAATCGAAGTCTGTCCAGCTGTCTGGTCATCTATCCATCCAACTATCCATCGATTTAGCTAGACATTCATATTATTCCCCTTCCCCCAGCTCCCCACTCCATTATCACGCCTGCTTTTGTTCTACGACTTGGCGACTTGGTGTGATGGAAAATTAAGATTCAATTGTCTGCATTTCAAAGTTGTCAATGTTCATTACCAGCTCAATACAATCGTACCAAATGTGAACGGAATCCAAATGCGACTATATACATATATACATATATATATATATATGTGTGTGTGTGTGTGTGAGTGTGCTGAAGATAATTTTGGTACCGACTGCCATAGAATGCAGTGTGTCCATCGCTTAAGCACTGAATTCGAGTTGAGCTCGTGACGTCTTTTTGCTCGTGGAGCATTGAGCAATATATAATAAGTATATAAAGCTATGTATAAAATAAATACATAACTATTTGGTATATGAATTATGCAAAATATAAATTACAATCATTAAATCAGTCAATTTAGCCGAATCGAAGCTTAGCTGACGACATTTATATATTATATTATTATTATTATAATTTTGTATATTTTCAACAAATTTTAATCTCATGATTTCGATTTCACGGCTATATTATATTGTATTATATATTATAGTTGTCCGATCCGGACGAATCGACTGTTGATGCGGATCAAGAGTATAATACTTTATGAAGTCAGAGACGTCTCCCTTAATGCGTTGATAATTATCAATATTCTTCTATTCCAGTGCTAACAGCTGAAGCTGCATTATAATTTATATATAGATATCAGATATTGACGGTGTGAATTAAAAGCTTGATTTCAAATATATATTTACATGTATCCAGATATTTATTAAGTTTGATTTAATTGAGCTTAAATTCATTTTATTGTCTTTCCTTTTACATTTTTTGGAGTTGTTTTGTGCTCGTGTTCGTGCTCGTTTTCGTGCTCGTGCTTTGTTGGAATTAATCGGATACGCGGGCATCTCTAGTGTTCGATTGTGGGATGGCGATGTAACGAGGCTGGCTGGAATGCTCGTCAGGCGGTATTCGAAACGCCTTCCACGCCCACAAATGGCTGTTGTTGTTGTAGTGACTGCAATTGTTGTTATTGTTGTCCCTGTTGTTGTTGTTGTTTTTATTGCATTCAGTGACTGTGCGCTTAATGGACTTCGTATGTCATTTTCAAATTGCAATAGACTTTGAACGGGTCGTCTGAGGGCAAGAAAAAATGTCACCCACAGACGAGGATAACGCACATACACACATACACACACACAAACGCAGATAAAACTGTCAACAGCATGCATGTGTGTATCTTTGTGTGTGTGTGTGCCTCAAATAGCGCTAAATGACCGCAAAGTGTTTTCATTATTTGTGGCTGCCAACAATTTATATCGTTCATTTAGGAATTTCTCTATACACTCTCGCCTGCTTACTCCACCTCCCTTCCTATCTCCATCTCTCTCATATATACACTCACACCTACAACAACAATGGAAAGAGAGCCAGAAATGCAGCCATAACAACAAAATAAAAGCAGTTGCTGGCTAGAAAAAAAGATAAACTGCGAACACTGTGTGTGTGTGTGTGTTTGGACAGTGGACACTGGAAGCGGGACCCTGGACTCTGGACCCTTGGACATGCGAGACATTTGGGTCGTGTGTTGTGGCCATCATTGTGGCCATGGCAATGTCGGCGTCCCTCTTTACCCCTACCCCGTCCGGGTGCAGCTTCAGCTTCCTTTGCTTGCTGCATGTGTATGGCTTCATTATCGTGTCCACGTCATCATCATCATCATCAGTAGGATTTGCTGGAGCACTCGCAGTACCCACAAAATTGTCAGCTAAACTTTAGCGTCGTACTTAGTTTTGGGTCCATCGATTTGAAGTCCATGAATCGATTTGGTCGAAAGTTGTTCGAAATTTGTTCGAAATTTAATTTCAAAATTAATTGAGTCATATTTTTGTGAATTTTGTTGTTGTTGTTTCTTCGCTTATTTTACTTGACGTGCAATTGTAGTAAGTGTAATTTTTCTAAGAGTTTTCATCTAAATCACTGCTGGCAGCAGCACTTGTAACTATATGATAACATTAACATTAACATTAGCATTAACATTAACATTAACATTAACATTAGCATTAACATTAACATTAACATTAGCAAGTAGTTTGACATTTCTTTAGACACACAATAAACATAATTAAAATGCAACAAATGAAGAATAATTGAATTGTGACAGTAATTGAAATCAAATCAATAGCAATTTAGTTAGTTGGTCTGTCTGTCAAAGCAATGACATTTTGTGTAACCTGTACAGGGCAACCTCCTGCACTGTGCACTGTGTGTTCGAGTGTGTTCGAGTGGAACACTGTGTTCTGTGCAGTTTATAAATGTCGATGACAAGGCGATGTGTGAATTGAGTGTGGGTTTCAGGCTTGCCGATAATGGTACTGATGGGTGGATACTACGTATATTGAGAGAGAGAGAGAGACAGAGAGAGAGAGATACAGAGAGAGAGAGAGATAGAGAGAAAGAGCTAGATAGATGAGTCCCTAGCAAGCTATCTGCCTGCAGTTAACACTCACATCGAATGTGTTTAAGATTCTTGTGCATGTGTGCACAGAAAGAAAAAAACCTGACTAGTGTAGATTATATAAGTGTAGAATACTTAACATTAGCATATTCTCCGAAATTAAGCACAATTTGAAATAACGATTATCTTAGGCAGACCAAAGATTACATATTATTGCAGAGACTTTCAAATAATGGTCCGCAATACGAGATATTGAATAGGATTTTGTGTATTTTACACAAATCTTTTTCCTATGCTTTCTGTTTCTCAAGTATGTAGCTATAAGGCCAGCTAAATGATATAGTTCTTCGATTCAGATGGCTGCGACATCCTTAGTTACCGAGGCAAATATACGGATATATGCCAATTTTCAATAAGAAACTGGGGAAGTATTATTTGTATTATTTGATCAGATCAACAGGCGAGCATGGCTTTATCGAATCGGATGGTGAGACTTATCAAGAATATATATATTTTGCTGCTGCCTGTTATAAATAAATTTTTCTGTTAGTGTACTTGTATGTGTGTGTGTATGTGGTGCGTGTGTGGTGTGTGCGTCGATGCAAAGAATTTAAGTTGATAACAGCAAATGCAGCAGCAAAGCAATCGTTGTCCAAGTTGTTGTTGGCGTTGTTGTCGTTGATGATGGTGTCGCTGTCGTTGCAATCGTTGTTGTTGTCGTTGTTGTTTGTGCATTTGCAACACTCTAGGCGGCAACGTGGCAACCCTGGCAATGGCAATGTGCGAATGTTTGGCTTTGAATGCCAAGTGTCAATTTTTGAAAATGTTTATTTTAAGCGACATTTGGTCGTTTCGCCTGTCTCTCCCCTCTCCTTTCTTTGTCAAATATTGGGTGTGGCAGTTGGCCACTTATAAAGTAATTAATGTAAGCTTAGAAAGGCTGATAAGGCGCCGCAGTTGAAATGCAATTCAATTGCAATTTTATGAAGTCGCCGTCAATTCGTAGGCTTTCTGAAAAATCTCTCGCAGTCTCTCACGCACTTCTTGCCACTTACCAAACTGCCTGGTCATAAATTTGAAGGATTACTGCAAGCGCCAGGCCAAATCAGTGGCAACTCGTAACTTGCAACACGTAAATCGCAGCGAGTTGCAAGCTTGTTCCACTCCATTGAATAGCAATTTTGCTTGCTCTTTTTTTTTCTTTTTTCAGCTGTCAGCTGATAAATGGTGTTTAACAAACAAATTTGGTGCAATACGCGTTGCCAGCGTTGCCAGACAGTTGTCGGAGTCGGAATTGGGGGACTATACCCAAGTAAAGATCGGGACCTTGCGAGGCGAACTTGCGTTACTTCACTTTAGTTTATGGTTCGACTTTAAACAAATAATAAAGGTCATACAAATGTTGTTATTGTGTTGAAGGAGGAGACGTCTCCGAACCCATAAAGTATATATATTCGTGATCGCTAGCCGAGTCCTTGATTTTGTTTGTTTATAAGAGCAAAAATCTCTCAACTTTGAAGGTAACTCAAGATATTTTGTATGTCTCCGTCTTATTGCTTCGCCCATTTATGACGTCGCAAATTTACTATAAAAGAATCATCATCATCGAATCAATATATAAATATAAATCGAAATAGGCGTGATACAATGTAACTACACTTTAATGGAATAGTTATTGGTTTATTTTTTATTCAATTCTATTAAAATGTTAATAATAATATTACATAATCCGCTAAAGACAACCCTTCTTTCTCTTTTTCATATACACATATTTAAGCTTGTTTGATATCATATTTTCTTAACTGTTAAATGACTAAAGGGAACTCAAAAGGCTACCAGTTATGCAGTAAAAGTTTGAAATGAACTGCTTTATATTGTTGTGGACCGTAAAAATCATTTGAGCTAAATGTGGACTTAACTTGGGCTGATCTACTTGGCATTTGCGAGCGCTGAAAAGTATGCTAAGGATATGTTGCTGGTTTCATTAAGCAAAAGCTCAGAGAGTTATGTGGAGAAGAAGAAAGAGAAAGAACAGAAAATCTCATAAAACGGTTTATGCGTACAGCTAAAAAGCAACCTACCCCCCTCAACCCCGCGCCCCGCTCCTGTAGATGAGTCAATTTATTATGCCATGAAGCGGATGCAAGAAGCAGAAATATAGCTGATGATAAGAGCCGGGCGGGGCGGGGTTGCGAGTTGGAGAGAAGCTGCAGTCTTACAATAATTGCCAACAGCAAGCAAATCCGATGCTTCATTAGTATCGATTATGCGTTTAATGACCTGCTCACTCAAGGACTCAAGGACACAAGGACTACAGCGCCAGCAGATGGGGGTCACATTGTGCTAGTTATGCGGAGGTTGGTGCGTGGAAATGATAATGTTTGTCGCCATAAATGTGGCAAGTGTCGCAAGAGTGGTGCAGACATTTATTGAATAACTTTATTGATTTATACGAACAATTTCCAGCGCAATGCATACGAAATTCAAAGAAAAAACACACACAAAAAAAGAAAGAAAAGCCAACTGCAGATATTAGAGACTAGATGATGTCCTCCTAACTACTATGCTAAGCCAAGTGCATGTGAATGCCTGTGTGAGTGTGTGTGTGTGAGTGTGCATGCAATTTGAAAAGTTTTTTGGCCATGGCGGTAATAAAACAAATGATATTCCATAAAAGAAACTTTTAACAGTTCAGGTTTTTTACTTTGAGGCGCTATAATCAAACTTTAGACATTTACACCAACTGCCAATGTGCATACACACACACACACACACACACACACACACAAACACACTGTCAACCCGTCCAGACAGCACCAGGCACACAGGGAACTTATAATAACTGTGCGACAGCAAAAATCAGACATCTAATAGCTCAATCAGCTTAAAAGTATCGCTCTATGGTGTATGATGGCTTATCGGAGTCACTTTTGCTCAAATGAACTAGTTGCAAACTAATGTCGTGAGCGGAAAAAAAATGAAAATACTTGAATCTGTGGCTGTAAACAGGAGTAAGCTGATAAATTTACGAATAAGTCGACTGGAACTCGTCTCTCTTATGACAAAAATAAGGAAAAATAATCGACTATCTTAGGCACGCCAAAGACTTTATACCCCTGTAGACAGCTGTTAATATGCTGACATCTAAGACTTAGTCCGGATTTTGAGATCTCATTTGGACTTATCGGCTTCAACGTGAATATTAACATTTGTGTGTATTTCGGCATATCAATCCTAATCCAACTAAATTATATAATGCTTCGATGATGATGGATTTCTTTTTAATATAACGCTTCGACAGCTACAGTGGCGGACAGCTTATTAGGCACAGAGTCAAAGAGAATAGGCTACTTTTTTACATAATCCTACCTAGCAGGTGGGGAAACCACAGTGTATTGGGGTCATATATTAATTTAGGTGGTTAATACCTGTACCTACCATCGGTCTTTGGAATTTTTGAAAAATAATTAATGATTAGTTTATGGCAGGCAATTACTTTTTTTCTTTGACTCTGTGCCTAATAAGCTGTCCGCCACTGTATATAATACAGTAGTCCGATTCAGTTGGTGACCGAAAAAATAGACGGGCAAACATCAAGTTTCATCAGCTTTAACTATTGCCTTAAAGGCTGAGAGAGTTATGCTCAAATTAATAAAATAAAATTGGACAGACGGAAAACTTTCAGACGGGCATTTCTATATCGACTCAGCTAGTGATGCTGAGCAAGAATATATATATATATATATATATGAAATATATATATATATGGATCTTAAATTTATTGCGGTTTCAGTGGGGAACTAGTTCTCTTGATCTAATAAAACACACTCACACCGAATGCTATTCAAAAGAATTGCGAACGACGTGGAACCACTGTAAAAGTGAACCATTCCAAACTATTGCGAACCATTGCGAACCATTGCGAACCACTGCGAAACATTGCGAAACATTGCGAACTGCAATTACGCACTGTTGCATTTTGCATGATTCGTTTTGCTGGTCAAATGGTTTTTCATAAATTTTTAAAGCGCTTTTTCATTTGAGTGGAACTTTTGGCCCACAGCCAAAGCCAAAGCCAGGACCAGAGTATAGATGAAAATAACCACAGACACAAGCAACCTCTTACTATATAGATATTTATATATATGTATGTGTGTTTATGTGTATGTAAGCTTTTGGGCTGCTAAACTTTGTATAGTATCGGTGGCAGCAACTTGCAATTTGAAGTGGCTCAAAGCAACTACTCGAAATTTGTTCACAAGTCGTCGTCGTCGTCGACATCCACATCCACATCCACATCCTCATGCAGAATGCTGAACGTCAACATCTTCGTCCTTGCAACGCCATGTGTGGACTGCTTGCAACTAGTTGCAATTTGTTTGCAAAAGTTTTAACACCATTTACTCGGTTTCATATGGAGACAATTAAGCGAGCGATTAAATTTATATTATCAGGGGATTCAGTTTTACATGCCCACATCCAACCCGACCGAAAACTTTTGGCATTGTAAACATTGCGCAACACAAGTTGTCCAATTGGCAGTGTGTGGCAGACAAGTGGAGTGGCAAGTTGGGGAGAGCAGCAACGTGGCAAGGGGGGGGGGGGGGAGGGAGTGTGGGTGGCATACTTTTATATTCATATTCACATTTAAACTTGCATCATTTCTTTTTTCAAGGCCCCGCTCCGAGCTCATTAAATACGCATTAAAGTTTAATTATAAACATTTTGCGCTTGCACTTGGCAGCCGAATTGGCCGAAATGGCTCCAAATGGCCGCAACGACCGCGCGAAAAGCGTCGAAAAGCGTGGAAAAGCGTGGAAAAGCGTCGAAAAGCGCGGAAAAGCGTCGAGTAGCGCAACGAAAGTCAAAGTAATTTGGCCAGCACACCCTACACGCAATCCGTGCCAGTATTTCAATAGCTCAAACACCAACTCACTCCAGAAGCAGGCTCTGAATGCCAACTCACAGCCAAATCCTGCTTATTAACTATATCTATTAAGTATGCTTTACAAGTAAGTAAAGCTAACTTATGCCTAAAACCATATTTTACAAAGTTTCTTCATTTTTTTCGGAAATCTAAGAAATGCTTAAGATTGTGACCGTTGGAATCTGAATGGAGGACTATTGAGTTAGTATTAGCGTGGGAAAATGATATTTGATGTGGGCGTGTCTTACAGTTTTGTATCCTATGTTCATTATTAATGAGGATTTCGGTCGAAGAAAAAAATATGTATATCAGAGTGTCAAACTGAAACTGATTTAAGTTCCGATTCCGATTGTAGTATGTAAAGTATATAAAGTCGGGTTAAAAATCCGGTATTCCTCCCAGTTTTTTTTTGAGTCAGACTTAACTGACTACGGAATAATCTGATACCACTTGAGCTAAAAAATATTCAACATCAGACAACTACATAAATCATATTGCTGGGTTTTTAAAATATTGATATTGAAATGGAGGTGAACTGATTTCTACAAGTGTACCAGAAATAGCCGTTCATTCTTGACACAACCTGAAGCCATTGGAAATGGGTAAACCTCCGCATAAGGTATATTTATTCGTAATCAGGATCAGCTGCCGATCTAGCCATGTCCCTCCGTCTGTTCGTCTGTATGCACATACGGATCTCAGACCGAGAGACTTTGGAAGATAAGATCTCGTATGCCAGCTTGGGATTGACTATAATGAAGTTTCGCTACGATTTGGGTTAGCTATAGGTTTAGTTTCGAGCATTAATAAATGTATATTTTCAAGTATATCGTTTTATGACAATATAAAATAATTGACGATAATTAAGGAGGTTTTCACTGTTCCATTCAGATTGAATATTGAATATTGACCAAAATAAAAGTCAGTATACGGCGGATTGTAGCGCATTTCACATTATGCAATGGCCGCATTTTGCATGTGCCACAGTTGCTCCCTGACCCCACTGCAGTACCCCTCCCAATTGCCCTTGTCCTGGACCTGACCTCACTCGCTCTGTGTGTGTGTGTGTGTGTGTTCCCTCTGTGTGTTATTTGTAACGTTGAAATGACTTTTATAAATGCCATGAATATTTTTGTTGTTGTTGGGAGGGGGACTCGAAACATAATTTTTAACGCAGCATTTCCCTTGCCCCAGCAGCATGGGAAGGGGTGTGGCGGAGGGATGGGTGGTCGGGACTCAAGCCCTCTGCAACATTTGGTGGGGTTTTTGGGCCATTTGCACATTACACAATTCGCACTTTTCGCAGTGGTGCAGCTAATTTTGCGAGAAGCTGACCTTTAAAGTTGTGAAGCAAACCCAAAACTTGGCTGCCAAAAACAAAGTGTTAATAAGCCTGGCAATTGCCTTCAAAATGTAGCCTGTGCCAGAGGGGAAGGGAGGGTCTGTGTGTGTGCGTGTGTGTGTGTGTGAGTAAAATGCCTTTTCCTTGGCTGCGTTTTGTGGACAATGCGATGCTTATCGGCATTTAATGGGCTTCCCCTTAGTCCGCAGTCCGATTGTCGCACAAAGATACAAAGCGACGCATATATATGTACAAAGTCAGTCGATATATACACACACACATACACACACACACACACACATAGTCACACACAGTCGCATTCAATATCGTTTTACTTATCGTTTGGCCATAAAAATTGCCAGCGCAGAAAATTGTTTAGTCCTTTTGGCATGTCTGGTACTTTGAGAGATTGGCCAAGGGATTGAAATTGTGCTAAGCATTTTGTTTAAGGGATAGGGATAGGTATAGGAATAGCAAATAGCAATCGCAATAGCAATAGCAATAGGAATTGGGTTAGGAATTGCCATAGAGACTGGCCTAGCTCCTTGGACTTCGCATAAGAGTTGAGCGCGTGCCTCATTTGATAACTTGAAATCACGACTCGCAACACGGACTCCGATGACAATTTCTTGTTTTATTTTACTCGATAATCGATCATTTAATTGTGTTACGATAATTTAAAAATCTTGGGAAATTTACATTTAAACGTTTAAATCACTTAACTTATTGCTATTATTGGTCAATTGTCTTTTGGGCTTTTCAAGGGGATTATTATTCACCGGAGGGAGTCTCTTAAGTCTTCTGTTGTGTCCCACAGATTAATGGCCAGATTGTTGGGATGATCAATTATTGCTAATCATTCCCTAGAAAGCAACACCAGGTTCTGGGTTAAATTTTCTGATTGGTTTCTGAATATTGTCATGGAAACCTTGTTCTGTTTTTTTGTTAGCCATATTTGGGATAGACAAGTTTGTTTAAACTTTCCAAATTTGATGCATATTTTTCTAAGGAACTTATTTGATATCGTATCGAAATTCGACACGGACTCCTCTCTACTTCGGCTAGAAGGGGGTTTCTTTGGGCAAAAGGGGGTTGGGGCTTCGGATTTGGGGCTCGGGGCTACGACTAAAGCTGAAGCGTTGAAACAGTAGCTGGAAACTGCAGCTTTATCGCGACTAGCCGCTTTGGGCCAGCATTTTGTTTTTGTTGTTTTTGTTGGCTTGTCTATTTTTATGGTCAACTGGGCGAATGTTTCGATTTATTTGCGCCCAAAAATCTGCACAAGACGATAATGATTGCTGTTAGATAATGATGATGCTGTTCATTTTTGTAATTTTAGTTTATTGCAAATGGCTGTTCGAACATCGAACTAGTAACCACACCACACCCAGAGATTCAGCGGCACTGCCCAGCTGGTACAGTTGCCCCCAAACCCATGGGGGATAGTCGGGTGTGTTTTGGGGGGGATGTGGCCACATGCAAATGTTTAACTTGACAAAATAATTACGCAGTCCAACAGAAATAAAGTTTGTTTTGTGCTGTCGGTTGTCGGTTGTCACTGGCAGCGGTTGCTGGCAATTAAAAACTTGCTGAATTCTGTTGCCTTTCATTTTTTTTTTTGTTTGCTGGGGTTTTGTTTTATTATTATTATTATTATTACATTTCGGCCTGGCAATAGATTTGATTTGAAAATCCGGGCAAGTCGGTGAGTCGATTCAATCAGCGGCTCCATCGTCGAGGTTGTTGTCGTTGTTGTAATTCGCATGCAAATTGCAAAACTTAAATTAAATGTCACCGCACGAGCTGTGAAAAGTTGAAACAACAAGCTAGCACGAGCACCCGTTGAGAAAACACAACGATATTAAAAAGAAAAAAATGGCACACTACGAGTTACCCTATTAATTAGTTACTTATACTCCTAGAAACATACATTTGATTTCATTTTGATTATATTCCGTTTTGATAATTTATCGGATGATTTATAAATATCTCTAATAGCTATATATATATATCTAAATACTATTGATAGGGAAGGACCCAGTGCTCATCGCTGAAGTAAACAACTTGATCACAACTTGATCGTATCACTTAGAAGGTATTTCAAAATTCATGCGTATACAATATGCAACAAGAAATCAGCCCTGCGGTTGTCGTTTGGCAGCAGTAAGCTTTTGTCCGTCAGCCGCGTTGCCTAATGAAATAATTAATTACTCAGAGGCGTTGAACCTTTTGTTGGTGTGGTCATGTCAGGGAATCAAATGGGTTGGAATGGAATTGGGGTGCCATTGGGGTGTGGGGGGTGGGGGGTGGGGAATGGGAAACGGCGAGCTGCGGTCAACCAATTAAATGAATGCACTTGATTATTAAGTGATTTATATTAAGCACCTGACTTAGGTGCCACTCGGAGTCTGAACTGTGAACTGCGAAGCACGTCGGTGTTTTGGCATCGCCTCGCAGCTCAATTTGCAATTTGCAATTTGTAATTTGCGCTAATGAGTGCGTAAATTTAACGCCTGATTAACGCAACGACCGGAGCGTAGATCCCTGTGGCCAGTTTGTGGCTTTTTGGCCTGCAGCCTGTGGCCTCCTGGCTTTTGGTCAAACAGTCAATTGACTTGAGAGCAGGATGCGAGCGGCTGGGGCCGGGTTTGAGCAGCAGCTTAACATGAGATACTTGACTTAATTTATTATCCAGTCAGTATCAGTCTCCTCTTCCTCTCTACCTGTGGTATACATCTCTTTCTCTCTCTCTCTCTCTCTCTCTCTCTCTCTCTCTCTCTCTCTGCATCCATCGGCAGCATAATAAATGATTATGTGTGCATTTTGTGGTTTAATTATGATTAATTATGATTTCGGCCCTGTTTGGACTGGGATGTCTGCTCAATGAGCTTAAACGAGGATAAATCGTGTGGAAATAAACAAGTTCCACGTCCAAGTGAATCCCAAGTGGTTGAAGATTATGATGAAATGTTGAGATAATGCTATCACCTAAGGTGTTTAAGAAAGGTTGATAATTTCTTGTGCTTATGGGAATAGCTGATGGCTGTTTCATGGCACACATGTGGAACCAGCACTGCAAGCGAGAGTTGAGAAACTCAAAGTAAAACAAATTAGAATGCTCTAGTCGAGACAGCCTGACTAGGAGATACCCTTCATCCAGCACTTAAGCATTTAGTAGGTTGGTACTTTGGTACTTCAATATAGTATACATTTGGTACATGGTAAATATTTAATTTCTTTGGCAGGCCATATCTTTACAGTTGTCTTTTATATTGCTATGGCAAATTTATTGATTTGTATCGAGAGTCGAGAAACGAGCGCAGTTATCGATACAAATTGTGATATACGAAATCTTTTATTTAAAAATTGAGCAGCACAACAAAAATTGAGTATGTTTGTGTTCCAAATACATTCTTTACAGAAATATACAATTCAAAATAAGTAGAAAAATGTTTTCTGTTTTGTGGTTCCTCTCTGGTTCCAACCCACAGAGAGAAGGGGCACATCAGAGTGCACTCAAACATATACTCGTACTTTTAGTGGACACTTCATAATTACATTGGTAGCACCGTTAACACCAACACAAACAGGTAGCTGGTGTAAAGGGGGGGGGGGGAAGGGGGGAGAAGGAGACGTTGAAAAAAGAGAGCAGCAGAAGGCAGAAAAAAGAAACTTTAGCTAGATACTTTTACAGTTATTATTGAAAGCTGCAAAAACTTTGGCTTATTTCATTACGCCAAACTTTTCATTACGAGCTAAACGAATGAACGACCAAACACACACACACACACACACACGCATACACACGCGCAAGTGGCACACATTACTCATACGCAACGTGTGTGTTGCTTACCCACTTTGTGGCTGTTATCAATGTGCAAGTTTTTCTTTTTTTGGTTTATGGTGCACAAACAAAAAGTAACCAAAAACTTGAGTCAAACGAAGGCCAACTGTGAGTGTATGTCTGTGTTTGTGTGTGTGTGTGTTTTGGGGTCGGTTGAGAGGGGTAATGGGCTTAGCAAAAGGAGTGGGGAGGGGATATGGGGGATTGCATGAAAGCTATTTGAAACGTCAAACAAATTGAATTGAGACTCGAGTTTGGTAATAGCGCTGATAATTGGCCGCCCGACAAAACTCGCAACCAAAAACTGTCACTTGCCACCTAAACCAGAGAGTAATGAAAGCGAGCGCTCAACCAAAGTGGAGAGGGTGCAAATGGGCAGGCAGGCGTAGCAGCAATTGAATTGCGTTTGACGTGTGAGCTTTTATGGTTTTTATTACATTTATGTGTCTATATGGAATGCATATATATATATGTATATATGCGAGAGTGTGTGTATGAAATGGGGACATAAATGGCGCTTTGAGTGGTTTGTTGTCTACAATTCCTATGGGCCGGACACATATGAAAATTGATTTGTTTGATTAATGCATAATGGACAAAGTATCCCTATCTAAAACTCAGAGCACTCAAGGGACATACAATCTGTAGCTGTATCTACATCTCCATCTAGTTGCCCGTTGCTCTTTTGGTTTATTAATTGCCATCTAATTGCGGCTGAACACGCAAACAGTTTTCTTTGCTCCTTTCCTTACTTTTTTTTGCTCTATCTCTCTTTCGTCTAATTGAAAAGTGACCAAACACGCACAGCTCTATTTGTGTGTCTGTGAGACTATAAAATGCAAATTAATTTGCGCCACAAACTTTTTGTATATATAGAAAAAAGAATTTGACAAAAATATATACATATATAGAAAGCGTAAGAGAGAGAGAGAGCGAGAGAGCGAGAGAGAGAAAGAGTGAGTGAGTGAGGGAACAAGCATTTTCACACTATAACCAAATTAAAAGTTCTGCTAACTAAAAAACAATTTGTAAGCCAAAAGTTGCCCCACTCAACACAGCAGAATAAAAAGGAGCAAAAGATGGCGGGCGGCTGTCGGAGGGGATAACTGCATTTCACATTTTACGCCCATGGCTTGCATTTTCTCCATACTCTACAGTTATAGTTGTAGAAAGCAACTGAACATTTGCTTTTTTTTTTCTTAATCTTTAAAAACCGAATGGAATGTGGATATTATCTGTCACATTTATAATTTTGATTTAGCTGAAAGTTTACTTTTGAACTTTTGAAGTTTGTTGACTGCATTCGAAATTTATTTAAATAAAAATATGGTTAAAAAATAGAACACTAACATTACAAAAACTTGTTACTGCTTGTTGTCTTTTATATATCGAATAAATAATCCATAATCAATTCCAGTGTATTGAAATTCTTCAACCTAAGCATCTTCTAGGCGTGTTACAAATGCTTACAGGATATCTTATAGTCCAGTATATAATAATTTTAAAACATTATCGATTGTTTTTTTTTTTTTTGTATATCCATTTGATTTTGTGCTTTGCCCTGCAGGCGAATTTTGAACTGGTTGTTTTCTCTATTTTGATACCCTTCGTGAGAATATTAAAGAGACGTCTCTGAGTCACTAGCCAATTCGATATAGTCATCCCCGCCCGTATCATAGGAACAACCGGTAGTAAGATGAGCTCTTCTGTAAATAACCAAGCAAAACTCACTAGTTTTATTATACTTAACAATATATAAAATAGCTTCTAAGGCAACAATCGGTCGGATTTTACAATGTCTAATGATATTTACATGTCAGCAACTTGACGTCGGTGTGGAAGGGTATGTTATCTTCGGCGAGCCTTGTTTCTTTTGTTTTATTTGCAGTCGATGCTTGCTGCCTGCCTCTCGCTGCTTATCTGTGGGAACAGTTGGCGCCTTGCTTTAAAAAGCTCTGCTCGAAAAATTGTATTTTATATTTTATGCTTGTTTCACTTGATTTTGGTTATTTCTGTGTGCCAAGAGAGCAAATCGAATCAGAGGCGTCAATTGAATTTTCATATGCCAGCGCTGATAGGCGTCAAAACCAAATTCGTTAAAGCGGAAAAGCGGAAAAGCTAAAGGGAACCGCAAGGCACAGCAGAGCCAGAGCAGCAGTCAAAGAGAAAGCACTTGAAAAACGGATTCGTTTAGATTCGCACTTTAGTTTTGTTAATGGATTCAGTCAAGTGTTCAAGCCAAGTATTATTTAAATTACTATTTTATAAATTTAACTTTTAGTTGTTTTAGTAGAATAAATAATGCAGTGCAGTCCATTGATGGAATATCGATAGCTAATCGACAACCAACAACTACTAAATGCACGTGCAACACAACTTAGTCAACTGCAAACATGTGCAGCAGCCAGTCTACAGTTTTGTAAGGCGTTTTGGGCAGCTTACGTGAAGGGGGCGGAGCATGGGTGGGATTGGGGAATAAAAACATAAATACTAAACGAAAATAAAATATAAATAAAAATCCAAATGCAAGGCAGACGCTGACAGGTTAATGTCAAATCGCGCAGCCATAACCCAAAAAGCCAACAAAATGAGACACAACACATTAAAGAAGAAGAAGAGCACTTGCAAAATCAGCGAAAAAGATGCACATGGCTAGAAGATACCCTGTTTAAAGGTAACATGCGCATAACTTACAGAGAACATTACATTTTTTAATTTTATTTATATAAATTTGACACTCTATTAGGTATTTATATATATAAATATATGGTCTAAATATTGTTTGATGTTTGAAATGAACTTGTCAACCCTGGCAAACTGTGATTTGGGATTTGCAGGGTTTAACGATAGGGTATATCATAAAAAATCAAATAAATAAAATTGTGGAACGTCAACAAAGCGGCAAAGTTGTTCGTCGTCGTCGTCATCAACGTCATCATTGTTGTTGTTGTTGTTGTTGCTGGGCGGGGTGGCAACTCTGAAGCTGTCAACTGACAGTTATGAGAAAAAGTAAAGCTGACGAAGACATCAGCCATGGCAGACAGTCAGGCAGCCAACGGGGCTACAAATTTGTTTAGTCTTAGTCAGGCAGCGCGACAACCCTCCGCCAAGCTACCCCTACGCCCATTCCCACACCCCCCTTGACAGGGCTGCATGCCATTTTGGTAATGATGGCTTAAAGGACGCCCGTTGCGACAATGTGTTTTTTTTTTTTATATATTGTGTCGTTGAGCGCTCTTCCTTTTTCAGATATATATATATATTTTTTTGCGAATCCTTGCGCGCGAGGACCCGCCGTTAACAGAGCGTGTCCTGGGTTTGCTTTTGCTTAACTGGATGGCGCTTGCCGGGGCAGAAGAGGGGTGAAGGTGGCTGGGTGTCAACCGCTAAAAGGGCGTTAAGTGTTTTATTTACCCTCAAAATATAATTTATATATTGTGACTGTGTGTGCGGGTGTGTGTATGTGTGTGTGTGTGTGTGCGGGTGTAGATTTGTATTGTGACGCTTTGGCTGAAGTGATTTAAATTTTAAGCACTTTTCTGCGTTTTGTTTGTTTGTCTTCGAGTCGCTTTAGGAATGCGCTTGTGGTTGCCGGGGTGGGCAAGGAAGGGGCGTTGATTACTTTTCTCATTTTGTAAATTGACTTGATGACATTTTCAGGGTAATTTGTACACACACACACACACACATTGATTTTTTAAATGTTAGCTGTTTCGAGCAGCCCTTTCCAATCCCAATCCCCTTCCAACCCCCCCTTTTCTTTTGCGGCTTAAGTTGATATAACCAATTATTTTGTCAAATCCTGGACAAAAAGTAACAACTTTCGCTTGCTGCCAAAAATGTGTTGAGCATTAATTTAAGCATCACATTTAGCTGAAAACATTGCGTGCCCCGCAGCCCACTGCCCGCATCCTTAATTCCTAAGCTCCCCCCTCCTTCCCTGTTTGGTGGGCTTCTGTAATCGCCTTGCAAGTAAATTAAAATATTTTAATGAGTACAATTTATAACGCGCCAGCAGTCTCTGTCTCTCTTTCGCTTTCTCTCTCTAAAAAAAGGACACCATTCCCCTCTTTACAATATGGCATTGTCCTTGTCCTTATCATGGCTGGCAACTTGTTGCGACAACATTTAATTATTGGCGACAGGATAATCAAGTAAACTTCTTGCCAAGAATTTCAATTTCATTTAATGGTTTCACACATTTTAACAGCAGCCTCCAACAGGCATGGGTTAAAGGGGATAAAAAGCTTTGGCAGGGGTGTCGGTGGGGGGGGGGAGGTGGTGGTGGTGTGGTATTGTGGGCTGTATACAAAGCCTCAAGTGTCATGTTAACGGCATTAAATGTACGACGAAAAGGAAAACAAAGCGAAAGCAAATGCAAAAAGGGTTAGCCGTATACGTCTTAGCGGTTTTCAGCTTGATCCTTTGCAGCTTCTTCTTCGTTTTCTTCGTCTTGATGCTCCGCTCCACACTTTGCCTTCGTCATTCAACAATTAGTAATGAAAACAGCGAAACAAACAAACAACAACAACAACAACATCAACAACAATGACAACAATTAACATAAACATAATGCCCACAAAGACAATTATTTGGGTCTTATGGATTTCAATAAGCTGCGCATATCTGGCCATTATCTGAGAGGAGGGGAGGTGTGATGAAGGAGGCATGTAGCAGGATGCTTTGTTGTCTGCCAAGGTGGCAAGGGTATTCCTGTATAAGCACCCTTAATGCGCTAAGACTTATTTTTTTATAGCATTATTGTTGTTATGAAAATCAGAAATTAAATGAAAATGAAAATGACACGAATTGCCAACAAGATTTTGTGTTTTTCCCTTTTCGATTTTCATTAAATATCGATTTCTATCGACTGTAGGCAATTTAAGCAAACAAGTCTTATTTAGTTGAAAAACCCAATCCAATCATATAAATTAATTTTTGTATAACTTTTGTGTGGTGTTTATTTGTATACCCTTGTTGTTCAACAGTTTTATCAAGCCATTGAAGGAGACATATCTGATACCATAAGCTATATTTTTTCTTATATTTACAAACTATTTAATGTTTTAATTTTTAAGTCGTTTTTCTGAAATGCAAACGATATTTTTCAATCATGTCCTTAGTAAGCAGAACAAATTGCAAGCAAGACAGAGGCGAAAACGGAACTGGGCAGAGGCACCAGGACTCGGACAAGCCAGAAGTTTTTTAGGTGGTTATAATCAAAAACGATTTAAGCAAGTAATATCCATGGGAAAGAACAGGCTTAGGATACTCGCCAGTCTATTGACAGGACACTGTAGACTGAGAAGTCACATAACTGAACTAGATATTTATAGTAGCGATGTATGCAGGTTTTGTGGAAGCGAGGCGGAATCCTCAATGCACATCCTAGCAGAATGTGTCGCCTTAACTAGGAAAAGATGCAGCATCCTAGGGAAGCATGTCATGAAGCCGAAGGACATAGAAGCCCTCAACCCAACAAAGATTCTAGCATTCGTGCAGGACCTGGGGTTGATGGAGGAGCTGTAGGCTCTGAAGGGGCGCAATATAGCTCATAGGTCGCAGTGCTGGTTCCCCAATTATAATAATAATAAATCAGACCAACTTAAACCAATATCCAAGCAAACAATGAATACTTCTTAAGATAATATCTGTTGAAATATTACGATATATGTTCATGATCAATATATATGCTTGTGCAAACAACGATTTTCACACTAGTTTTCTAAAACAAAAAAAAAGAAACATGCACATTTTTCGGGGGTTTTCTGCGTATAAGCTTGAGTGGCAACATGCGCTGATAAGTATGCAAAGCTGTGGCATTTAATGTTGTGGTGCACATGTGGCATACACAACAACAAACTACTCACACACTTATAGACACCCATGCAAATAGGTCAGTTGCTTGCATCGCTGGCCTTTGTTTGTCACACACACACACACACACACACACACACAAACACACACGTAGAGAGAGAGAGAGACACTCGAACACTCACTTGTGGCATGGCGCATATCGAGGTATGCGTTTGCATCGCATTTGGCTCTGGCAATGTAATTAGTTTGCTCGAGGTGCTTTAATTAAAATGTATATCCTTATTGTCCTGCCCACGTCCTAAGGTATGGGGACGGGGGCATTAGATTGCAAGTGGATGGCTTGGCATCGTAATTGTTCCGTGTTACAATTAATTATGTGAAATGGGCCACGGCAGCAACAGCAGCAGGCTAGGGAAACCGCAAAGGCCACAGCGAAAGGGAAGCAACTTCTGCTTCAATCACGAAACGACGGCCACTTCAGATTTAGAGTCAATGTATATGTATATAGATATATGTATATATATGTGTGTGTGTATATATAATATAGAAATCAAATTGTATGACCAACAAGCTGCACAAAAATACAATACGACAGAAGCAGCAGCTGCGCGGATTGAAACGTATTGAATTGGATTGAATTCAAATTCCAATCTGTTGAAGGAGCATGCGAAGCAGGCGGACGGCAATCGCTTGTGGGCTTGTCAATCAATTTGCATATCGATGACCTAAACAGAAAACGCCAACAAACCGGTTTCAAAAGCTCAAACATCCACACACACACACACACACACACACTTAGCTGCCACCAACTGCAATGCTGTGTTGCGTTTTCAATAAATAAATTTAATAACAGTAAAATTGCTGGCGGCTAACTTCACGCTTTTGTTGCAATGAGCATTGTTTTATGTTGAAATAGCACACGAACTTTTATATATACATAAATACACACACATACACACATATACATACATATATACATATATATTTATATGTATAGCTATAAGCTCGTAAAAATGCAATCAACACTTCTCTTATGAACCATGCGAATTTCGACTCTATAAATATGCCAGCAGTTTGTTGATTGAAATTGACTGATCAACCAAACGTAAATGAAAATTGTTTGAAAATATTCAAAAATAGCCAGTGACAAAAAAGCTAAGCTACAAATTATTGTATGAATTCCAATGAAGTGTGAAAAGCCTGTCATTAAGTTTGTTGTTCTCATAATTTAAGTATTTTTACTTCAAATTTAATTCTGAGAGTGTAAATATGTGCATACATATATTTCTTATGTAAACATAAGAAAATCCATAGATAGATATATATTTATAAATAATCTTCAATAGACTATTAATATGTATGACAATAAAAATAAATAATAAATAAAAATATATTCTATATTTAAACGTTGAATATGAATAACTTAATAAAAAGGGAGATTTCGCTTTAACATATAATATTATATATATATATAATATAATTTGCTTATCGCATTTAGCAAATAATTTGCATATAATTTCGAATTGTTAACATGGCGTTAAGTTAAATGCCATGGCCAAAACTTGGCCAGCAGCACTTTGTCGTCGTCCTTGTCCACATTGGCGGCCAATAGCCGACTATTGCCACTTGTGCGGCTGTAGCGGCCTTTTATGTAAAAGTGTAAGGACACATTCTCTTATACTTTTAACCGAATACTGGGAACAGTTTGTGTGTCCTAAGTCATGAAAGCACGACGTTAAGTTGGATATTTTGAGGACTATTGAGATGTCCTTTTGTTAATCCAGCATTCCAAGCAATGGAATTGCTCTATAAATGCTCTATAAACAGACTTTGTTTTAGAAAAACTCCTTGAAAGTTTATCTTGTTTTTAGAACTTAGTTCTAAATATACATATAAAATACAATAACTTCTAAAAATTAAATTTTGTTAATTAATTAATTATCGACAATCCCAAAATCGTGGAGATTTTCTATTTATTTTTGTTACAAATATTTTCTAATAGTTAGAAATGCAAACTCTGATTCTTAAAAAAAAAATACTTTCTTAAGTTGAGAAAGATGTAATGAAGATTACTAGTGTTTGTAAATAATATGAGCAGTAAAAATGCTAATGATAGAGCTGTTTTCTTACTTTAATACTTCTTCTAAATTTGAGATAAAATTACTGGTTTTTAAACAAAGAAAATCGATTTTTTAACAATGTTCTCATAACGGGCTATTTTATTGCTAAAATTGAACAATCATGTGATAGGCGTCTCGGACATGGCTAGATCGAATCGAATCGGCTCTTCAGCCTGATGGGGTCAGATATGCTTACATTCTTGCCCCAATTCTTCGGTATACAACCTTAACCCATTTATAAATATTGATTTACATAGATTGATGTGCACAATTTAGTTATGCACTTATTTCCTGTATCCCGTTAGACATTCAATTATAATTCTCAAGAAATGATGCACATGCTCCTTGAAACCATGTTGTTCCCAAAGTTACAAGTTTCGCAACAATAACACATGCATTTAATACTCTATTAGAAAGTATTTAGCCTTGTTGATCTTAAATGAACTTTTGAAACGTTTTTCTTCCAGTTTATTTGTCCTTCGTCTTGGGTTGACTGCAATATGTGTGATCCACTTTTAATTTGCTTAACTCAACTTTTACTATGTATGTGGAAGAAAATATTTTTCATTTCTTGGAATTGTGTTGCTTTTTTTTTGTGTTAATTTTAAAAATATTTTTTGCTGCCAGTTTTGTTTGGCTATGGGTACGTTTGGCGCTTTATTTGCGTTACGTGACCCAGCGCCATTGAGCGTAAAATTTCTTGCGACATGAACATGAAACTTTGTTCCACACACACACACTCACACACACACACACATACCCCCATCCAGCTTAACGTATGTGTCTTCCTTTCGGTCCGTGTGTCTGTCTGTCGACTGTTTTGTTTGGGGCTGTCCAAGTGCAGCTACTGCTATTGCTAGTTCTCCTGCAGCTCCCACTTGCTGTTTGCTGCTCGTCCTGGCATGTCCCGGCAGTAGGTCCTGACTCCTGCCTGGCTCCTGCCGTTCTGTTGCCGGCATGTCGTCGTTGTGCGAGAGCTTGTTAAGTTCATTAAGGTTGAATAATAACAACAGTAACTACATTTTAAAGGAGTTGTCAGTGCCTTGTGCGACGTTACGTTACGTTACGTTACATTACGTTGCCTGCCTCCCCTCCTCACTCGCACACCCTCCTCTCGCTCACCCCCTTTGCCATGACCATTTGTCCTGCCATATTCATGTGCTTGTCATGCCTTTTGGCTTATGTGTGTTCGACCGTGTGTGCGTGTGTGCAGGTGCTAGAGAAGTTATTCATCGTGTTCATGTTACTTGCCAGTCTGTGTGAGTATATGTGTGGGTGTGTGTGTGTGTGTGTGTATGTGTGTGCTTCTCTTTTTCGGGCTTAGTACATGTTGTTAACTGCTCTTATTACAACTTATTTTACTTATGCGCTGCGTTTGTTTGTCAAACGACAACAACATCAACTTGCCACAAGGCCTTTTGTTTTGCGGCAAATGCCCCCAACTTAAAGTTGCATTTACATTGAAGTCAGACACACACACACGAACATCAAAAACTCTTTTAGCCACACAAACACACATATTCTGCAGACATTTGGGGCTAATCCCTGACTCCAAGGAGCCCATCTCCTTCTTCTTCTCCTTTCGCTGCTTTGGCTGCTTCCGCTTTTACGCTGCGGGCACCGCACAAACATCTTCACAAACACACACACACACACAACATGTGCACAAGGATTACAAAAAAAATATATAAAAAGTGTATCTCACACAGACAAACATTATATGTTGCATGTATGTACATATACATATGTATATGTTTAAGCAAGAAACAAGGCTTATCTTAGGTACGCCGAAGTTGATATATCCTTCTAGAAAGGAGTTAATCTGAGCTAACATCCAAAAATATATATATATCTACGCCTATCTCCATCCTACAACTTAAGACTCAACTTGCGACAGATTGTTCTTATGTCTATATCCACTCGACTAGTGATGCTGATCAGCAATATATACCTATTTATATACTTTATGGTCTCGAAAACGTCTCTCTCAATGCGTTACCAACTTCACGACAAAATTGGAATACCATCCGTAAGGGTATAAAAAAGAAGCGAAAATAATCAAGTTTCCGACAAACATCAACATGACGCCCAGATAAAAACGTTCAGGATGCGCCAACGCCAACGCCAACGCCAACTCCAACGCTAACGCCGACGCCGACATCGCTGCCACTGCAGACAAGATAAGACACATCAACAGCAGCAGCACCAGCAGCAGCAGAGGCAGCAGCAGCAGCTGCAGCAACATTTGTAGTTGTAGCTGTAGTTGTTTTTGTATCTAGAGCAGCCTTTGGTCCATTTCTATTACAGTGTGCGGTTGATTTTAGTTACCCTGTGAAAAGCGAAGTATTCCAATTGGGTATGTTAAGATCTTAGAACTCAAATGGGAATCGATTAAGTGCACACTATTTTCCATTTTTTTTTTGAGAAATATTTTCTATTGTTCCAAAATGCATTTCTAAACACTAAAAATTAAAATTAATTCCAAAAGAAATGAACATGATCTATGCCAGCTAAAAAGAATCCTACAAGTTGATATATCTATATTATTATAATCGATCTGCACTTATCTGCTGATGCTTAGAGCTAGAATCTTTAGCTTTAGTATGATAATAATAAATGAAGCACAGAGTATCTGATAGTCGGAGACGCTTGTCAGTCACATTCTTCTCTTTTTTTAAGCTTATTTAATTTTTTTTTAGCGTCTTTTTGGCACTAGATTGGCCCTTGCCCTGCTTTCGATTTGAAACCGCCGTTCGGCTTGCTTCAAGTTTTCTGTTTGCTTTGAAAAGTATATTGGATTGGCTGCCTACACCACCCCCCCCTACACCCTACACTCCCTTTCCCACCCACTCGTCGCTTGCAATTGCAGCGGTTGCTTCGGGCTGACATTTTGGGCCTGGGCTTTGTTTTTAATTTTTCAAGCTGGCAATACAACCGACCAACAATCAGAACCGCCAAAAGATATGAGATACAGAGACTGGGCTTAAGAGAGAGAGATAGAGAGAGATAGAGAGAGAGAGAGTGACAGAGAGAGACAGAGAGAGAGGGAGTGAGAGACAAACAGTGTATGTGGGAGAAAGAAGAATTTCGGAACTCTTCAATCCCTTTGATAAAAGTAATTGCTTTCAACTTGATGGCTTTAGATTTAATATAGTAAAATCAATTTATATTCGATATAGTCTGTGTGCATTGGAAACATCTTGGTTGGCCCTTATACTTGAGGCTATTTAGAGTGATAAATATATGTTTACAATCTTGCCTTAAATGGGTACATTGAAAATCTTTTGTATACAATTCGAGGCGAATTAACAGGAATTATTACCCAACATTCTTAAATGTTAGAGGTGTATATTCTAAAAAAAACTAACATTGTATATTTGTTAATAAAATAAATAAATAATAAAAAAACTAGCTTATATATACTTATATAGTATCTGGTTTCCAGTTGTTGGGCATATTTTAACTAGAGATCTGGTCCCATTCCTCTGTTAATATCTGCAGCAATTATAATTATATGAGTTGATTGTGAAACTATTTGTTTTCGTTCAAACTTCCTTTAAGCTATATATATATGTGTAATTTCCTTCCCCCCCACCCCCCTCTTCCCACTTGCTCTCTTTCAGAGCCGAAAAGGTCCAGCAAATATTTTTGTTTTACACAACTGATGGAAATAGTTAAAAGTGTTGCTTTAATCTCCGCCCATCTCTTCGCCCTTGGCCACAAACAAAGCCACTTCGAATGTTAAAC
Organism: Drosophila nr. perissopoda 5 BK-2023a; assembly: GCA_035044105.1. Classification (NCBI taxonomy): domain Eukaryota; kingdom Metazoa; phylum Arthropoda; class Insecta; order Diptera; family Drosophilidae; genus Drosophila; species Drosophila nr. perissopoda 5 BK-2023a. The sequence continues at coordinate 3,746,768 of JAWNMK010000620.1, read as the reverse complement.
AAAATTATAACTGAATTCGTATAAAAAGGTTAGTTGCCAATTTACACACATACACACATGTGCGAACCCACACATAACACACACACACACACAGCAGAAGAGGCTCTGTTTGAATTTCTGCTGAAGTTAACATTTTTATAATTCCATTAAGCGGCTGCTCGTGTGTGCGCGCTTCCATCTATACATGTGTGTACGTGTGTGTGTGTGTCTGTGTGTGTGTGCGTAACACGAAGCTGCCCATGCCGCAACTGACAACAACAAGGAAGCGATGAGAAGCAGCAGGAGAAGGTGGAGCAAGGAGCGTAGGTGGCGCCATTGGTAACCGAACGGTTCCGCAAAAGTTGTGGGCCAACAACTTTTTGCATTCATAAATCATTTTTCGCTCTCAGCCAGCTAGCCTCGATGCTGCCCCTCCTCCACCAACCCCCATCCCCACCCCTCTCTAACCACTCAACCTAACAGAGCACCCCCGGAAGCAAATGCAGCACTTGCGTGGCAGTTTTTTAAAGGTGGAAAAAATACTTTTCGCTGAATTTGTACAAATTTCTGAACGCAGCCAGTTAAATGTCGAAAGGGTTGAGGCTTGAGGTAGTTGGGGCTTAAGTTTAGGTATGTGTATTGGTGTGTGCGTGTGTGTGTGTGTGTCACCTTTCATATGCCACACTCGCCTCACCTATGTGTGTGTGTGTGTGTGTGTGTGTGGGACACAAGAAAGTTGCAACTTGTTGCGAGCGCTTTGGGTTACAAACTGCTGCTGCCGCGTGTCCTGCTCGCATATCCTTGTCATTTTTAATTTATGCACAGAAATGAAACCGATGCTCCCCTCACCACTCTACCTGCATCCCATTCCAGTCTCCTCCAACTTGAACTTTAGCCACAACTTGGTTGGCATCCCACTCAAAAGAAGAACAAGCAGCAGATAGTTGACTTATGGCCGTATCATTTCGTTGCCCCTTTTTCCATTGCCAAAACCAGCCCCCCTTTCCGTTCCCGTTACCTGGCTTCACTTTACTTTGTCCTTTTCCTCTTCATTTTGTTTTCCTGCTGCTGTTGCTTCTGCTCTTGCTACTCAAGCATGTGGCATACAATTTAATTGGGATTTCCAGCTCCATCAGCATATGGTTTTCAGATTAACTTATGCGTGGTATAAATTCGTATCATGTATGCATGTAAGGAAATATCTTTGTTTCCTGCTAAGAGGATCTTTTTCCAAGCTTTGGAGCATGAATATGAGTAGATAACCCTAAAGGTTTTTTTTCTTTTAGATCTCCAAAAAATATATTCACAATACGAATGGAATTCGTGATATTTAAAAAAGTTATGAAAAACGGAAAATATATTTGAAAAGTACTACACAAATGTGTTTTAACGAATTAATAAGCAAGAAATGCTCTTTATCTTAGCAGCGTTAAGACACAAAGATATACGTTGTTCATTGATTTGACATCAGACACTGCTTTTTAGTGTTTGCCTTTTGGGGATTAGATCTGCGATGACATACGAAAGAACCACAAAACGCTTCCAAGCTTTCTTGCTGGTATTTTTTTATTTTATTCTATATCTTTTTTCGCGCCAGGCAATATCATATTTTACAATATTTATATATATACATATGTATCTTTTGAGTGGTGTTATTTTGTTTCAGACATGTTTCATATTCGTTGGTTTTTTGTGGGCAATGATTTATTTGTTTAGACTAAAATAAAATAAAGGTTCGATTTTAAACGTCGTCTCGTCGTGTTGACTACACACTATACGTGTTTCACACAAATGCTAAACAATTTGTACAAAACAGCAATTCAAAAAATATCCTATATTGCAACCAAGGACGACGACTCCAACTGCTTGCGTCTGCTTACAAAAAACTAAAAATCAACCAATTTCGTCGGCTAGCGATGGGACAAAATCATCGCGAATGCAGCAATAAATTGGTTTGGGCACTTGAATACGGGTTGGTTTGCTATTCGGTTTGAATGGGGCAAGTAGACCCAAGAGCATTTGACAGCCGTACTCAATGGGCGCTGGATAACGGCCACCGATGGTGATTTGGCTAAAGGAGTGTCGACTGCTTGCACTTTGCCCGCCGAGCTGACAATTCTGTAAACATCATTCGTAAAGACAATGACCAGGACTGTGATGTTGATTATTTCAAATGAAAACACTTTGGTAAAACTTATTGTTTGTTACCAACAAACTTGCTCTCATTAATAATCAATCACTGTGAGCAGCTACTACAACATGCATTTCTTGAGTAGATGCCACCGGATGAAAGATTACAGAACGGAAGCAGAGATAACCACAAAATAACAAGGATGGAAAACTGCCACAAATGTACGCTCAGATCCCAAACTGTCAAGCTAAAAACTCCACACCGCTATGTCTTTGTAATTTATATTACACTGTGTTTCTCCCTAAGGGCCAATCGACTCGTTATACCCTGTACGCAATTGGCGAAGTGTGCAAAATAAACTGATAAGCCTTAATCTAATTGAATAACATTCGCTTAGCCATTTAACATCATCATCGTGATCAGGTTTTCGGGCTTGCCTTATGTAGAGGGTATCTACAAGGCACCGATCGCTGCTGGTGATATGCGTTGCAAGTGCATCTTGGGAACATTAGCGGGCTCGGCGAGAGAGAAAGATATGCACAACCACACAGAGAAAGGGAATGGAGCGAAGAGAGACGAGAGACGAGATAGAGGCGCATTTTTTAAATATTATTTTTTCATTCATTTATCTTTGCGCTTTGGGATTGGCTCCAGTTGCTGTATCTCTGTGCGACCCCGACATTCCCAACCTCACCATTAACTCCATGCGCAGTTGCACCCTGTTGAGTTGCAGCACGTAAAAATTAAAAAAATTTATTAAATGCACGAAAAATGCTTCAAGTGGAAAAATGTAATATCCTTTGGGCACAAAGGATATGCGCATATAAATGCAAATGCGGCGCTTGGCAAAACGATATGTTTACAGCAAATGTAGCCGACCATCGATGCAAAGGAGGATGGTGGTGTGGTGGTTGGGAGGAGGGGGGGGGGGGGTGAAGTGGTCAGTGCGACATGCATGAATGCACATGCCCCACACAATGGGGCACGGTGTGTGTCTATGTGTGTTTGTGTGTATGTGTGTTTCTGTTTGTGGTTGCGTAATTAAAATGCGCATTTGATAAAAAAAAGGCGGCCAAAAAGTGCAGACAGCGACGTTTGTTATGGTAACACACACACACACACACGCACACATCAGTAAAACAAGGCCATTGAATTACAGTTTGGAATGGCAATAATTAAATTGTTTCACTACTTTCATATTTTGTCAAATAAAATCCAATAGGAGAAAAATTGATTGAGACCCTTGTAAAGGGCTTTATAATTTTGTTGCGCCTTGTGCAAGAAACTCCCATTAGGTAAAAACAATTAACATTTTAATCGGTCCATTGGAATAATTGGTTGAACTATGAATTTTATGTTAAGTTAAGTTAAGGCCTAAGCTAAGTTATTCGCCCAATAACTATACAAATGTGACAGTTTCAAACAGAAAACATTTAAAAACACTTAATTTGAAACGCAAAATAATAATAGTAGTAATAATAGATCGTAATGCTGACTAAACTTTAGACAGCAGATTAACTCCGATCTACACGGGTATATAATTTTCAGCGTGCCTAAGATATATACATACACATATTTCTTGTTCGATTTTTATTTACATAACTGAAGCTAAAATGTATATTTTTGATGTTTATTGCAGTCATAATTCTTCCGTTTGCCAAGTATTCCAATTGGCCTTTTGGTAAGAAGTTTTGGCTTCTCATATGTTACACATTTTTGTGGTAATTGGTTTAATGAGATGCCAACTGATTCACACACATACAAACACGACGTACAGAAAAATGTCAAGTCAAAAAGTTGCTAAATTAAAAGTTTTCCGCTGCAGCCCGAAAAAGTATGCAGCAAAAAATGAAGTCACCAAAAAGTTGCTTAACTGTTCTCCCACCCTTCACCCACAAATTCAGATGCAAATGCACACGTGCATGTGTGTGTGTGTGTGTGTGTGTGGCTGTTGTGGAACTGCGCCCATTTGCCAGTGAGAATACAAAATGGAATGGAAATAACAGCAAGCAGGTTGCAAAAGTCTGAAGATAGAAGTCAGTCCCATGGGTTGCCACACATTATGCTGGCGTGGCGTTGCCATATCTTTTGTATATTAATATTTTATGCTTAATACACAGTCTGGGTCCTAGATACTGCTATTTTAAGGCAAAATAATTCAACTATTTACGAAATTTGGCTTTGCTAAGCTGTTATACAAGGCAAAGTTGAGTTTCGGGCAGAAAAGTAAAAAGGGGACTAGGAAGAGGGGAGGGGGGGAGGGGAACGTTAAGGCAATTACCTAGCAATGAGTAAATGAAAAAAGTTTTATCTGCTAATTTGTTTGCTCCTTTTTCTACTCATTTCGTTAGCCCCCGTAAAAATACGAAACAAATCGACTTGACATGGAAAACAAGAATCTTAAGATTCTCGGCGATCGTAATATATTTGAGTTTAGTAGTATTGTATTGAGTTAAGAATAACTGGATCTCAAAGTGGCGGAAAATTTTAGAAAACTGTCGTCTGAAACTCGCTGCTTGGTGTCCTATGCATCTTAAATATTCCATTCCCATTTTGGGATATGTCTTTTATAATAATTATTGGATTGGATTCACACATGAAACTGTGATTTAAGAAGCTCATAGCAATCAGCCTTTGTCAGACACGAAAGGCAAAAATAAACCACATTTGATATAAGAAATACAAATGATACGTATATACATATATGTATATATAAATATATATAGTACAAATGTTACATGTATATTTATATATATATTTATTTTTATGGTGAGTTGACATAGCGCCGATGTATATAAAATGGCAATGCAAAATAGACGCAAACAGCGAAGCAGCAGTTGGACAAAGAGAGGGAGAGTTTGGGAGATATTGCGTATTAGACGGGATGGTGGGTGCAGGGAGAGTAGGGGGTTGGGTGTAGGGAGCTATGCTTGTCTGCATGATACAATTTTGCATTACTAATGCGACAAGCCAGAAACATCTATTGATACATGTTACAACGTACAACACATAAATAAATGCCAGTTGCAGAGCAAAAACACAAATGTTATTATTATATCTTCGTTTTGTTTTCATGCATGCCATATACCCTATAAATGTTTGTAATCGTCAGGAAGTAAACATAAACGACTTGATGAGGGATATGCATGAGTGGGAATATGTCTGCCTCGATATACATATATGTATGTATATGCACAGGGTATATTGAAGCCGTATATTTATGATTAGGGCACTCATATGATTTGTCTTCCCTTTGGTTGATAAATTCATAAAGATAAACAACGCACATTGTGGTTGTACAAACTCTGGCCGGGTCTGATGGGTATTTGTGGGGGCACATGGTGGAGGAGTGGCTTGGATTACGGGGCTGGACGGGAAGACTAAGTTGGTGGGCGGGGGGGGGGGGGGGGGGGGTATTGCGGTACATGGCCTGCAGCACAAATCAATTGGATTTGAAAATTGTCAGCAAAATTGTCAACGATGATGGGCAACAGAAAAGAGACAGAGAGATAGAGATAGAGCGAGAGAGAGAAAAAGAGATAGAAAAAGTGAGTGAGAAAACGCGAAAAGAACCAAAAAAAAAAAAGAGAGTGGGAAAGGAAAGAGGCGTTGGAAATATTGAAGCTTACAATTTGATAAATTATGGATAAGAGCGACAACAACCAAGAAGCAAATTGAATAAATATTTATGAAACTAATCAAATGATATCAGTTTTTTCTTCAGGTTTTTTTTTTTTCTTATTTTGTCCTTGTTTCTAATAAATAATATATGTATGTAAATATGCTAATGCGAAGGCCGACGAAGTACCTTAAGGACAAATAATGATGTATATTATGATGGGAAAACGGTGATGTGAAATTGAAGGAATGAGGTTTTCTGTTTGGGATAACATATTCTATTAATTAGCGGCCATTTACAGTGCAAACTATCATGACTTGTTGGGTGAAAACACCCTTATTTTGATTGATATTTATATTTATGTTATTGAAAAAGGCATCGATCGATTGATATGGAATGGAAAATTTGTGTACCCCTGTCGAGAAGTGAAGTTTGAAGGAGACATTTCCAACCCCATAATAAATATTCTTGATAAGCATCACTTATCGAGTCGAAATATCCCTATCCCTCTCTCCATTTATCCGTCTGTTTCTTGTTGTGCGAATTAGTCTTTAAGTTTTTAAGTTGGTTTGAAGAAACCTGAAATTTATTCGTCTCTTTGGTGTAGGCGGTCTTATGCCGAACTAAGACGGATCTTATCATTATATCACTATATAGCTGGCTTGGATGAAAACTATTTTACTTGCCAAGATACCCGAATATTATGGTGGTCAACTAAAAAACATCGAGATCCCACTACAATATCATATAGCTGCCTACGATATCCGTTCTTTCTTGTTATTTATTTAATATTTTTTTCTTAGTTATATTAGAAATATTTGCTAAAAAGTGTTGTGTATTAAAAAAAATAGAGTGTTGCAACAGAGTAGTCTAAGTTTGATTGATTTTTTTTTTATGTTTTGTAATCTATCTAAAAATGTCTGCTATTTACAGCCAATTGTGAAGCTAATTTTTAAAATGAGTTGAGTTTTGACGAAGTTATGACATTTTGAAGTTTCGACCTATGCCCATACACCGATATATCGATTTTCGGGCTATAATTTTTACTTGTCTTCCGACCTCAAATTTCGTTTTCAACTTTAAATGTACGATTGATTTAGAGGCAAATCTATGATCAAAAAGCCTTCGCTTTTTAATCTGAGTTCAGTTTTGACGAAGTTATGGCATTTTGAAGTTTCGACCTATGCCCATACACCGATATATCGATTTTCGGGCTATAATTTTTACTTGTCTTCCGACCTCAAATTTCGAATTCAACTTTAAATGTACGATTGATTTAGGGGCAAAACTATGATCAAAAAGCCTTCGCTTTTGAAGATAAGTTGAGTTTTGACGAAGTTATGGCATTTTGAAGTTTCGACCTATGCCCATACACCGATATATCGATTTTCGGGCTATAATTTTTACTTGTCTTCCGACCTCAAATTTCGTTTTCAACTTTAAATGTACGATTAATTTAGAGGCAAATCCATGATCAAAAAGCCTTTGCTTTTTAAAATCAGTTGAGTTTTGACGAAGTTATGGCATTTTGAAGTTTCGACCTATGCCCATACACCGATATATCGATTTTCGGGCTATAATTTTTACTTGTCTTCCGACCTCAAATTTCGAATTCAACTTTAAATGTACGATTGATTTAGGGGCAAAACTATGATCAAAAAGCCTTCGCTTTTGAAGATAAGTTGAGTTTTGACGAAGTTATGGCATTTTGAAGTTTCGACCTATGCCCATACACCGATATATCGATTTTCGGGCTATAATTTTTACTTGTCTTCCGACCTCAAATTTCGTTTTCAACTTTAAATGTACGATTGATTTAGGGGCAAAACTATGATCAAAAAGCCTTCGCTTTTGAAGATAAGTTGAGTTTTGACGAAGTTATGGCATTTCGAAGTTTCGACCTATGCCCATACACCGATATATCGATTTTCGGGCTATAATTTTTACTTGTCTTCCGACCTCAAATTTCGAATTCAACTTTAAATGTACGATTGATTTAGGGGCAAAACTATGATCAAAAAGCCTTCGCTTTTGAAGATAAGTTGAGTTTTGACGAAGTTATGGCATTTTGAAGTTTCGACCTATGCCCATACACCGATATATCGATTTTCGGGCTATAATTTTTACTTGTCTTCCGACCTCAAATTTCGTTTTCAACTTTAAATGTACGATTGATTTAGGGGCAAAACTATGATCAAAAAGCCTTCGCTTTTGAAGATAAGTTGAGTTTTGACGAAGTTATGGCATTTCGAAGTTTCGACCTATGCCCATACACCGATATATCGATTTTCGGGCTATAATTTTTACTTGTCTTCCGACCTCAAATTTCGAATTCAACTTTAAATGTACGATTGATTTAGGGGCAAAACTATGATCAAAAAGCCTTCGCTTTTGAAGATAAGTTGAGTTTTGACGAAGTTATGGCATTTCGAAGTTTCGACCTATGCCCATACACCGATATATCGATTTTCGGGCTATAATTTTTACTTGTCTTCCGACCTCAAATTTCGAATTCAACTTTAAATGTACGATTGATTTAGGGGCAAAACTATGATCAAAAAGCCTTCGCTTTTGAAGATAAGTTGAGTTTTGACGAAGTTATGGCATTTTGAAGTTTCGACCTATGCCCATACACCGATATATCGATTTTCGGGCTATAATTTTTACTTGTCTTCCGACCTCAAATTTCGTTTTCAACTTTAAATGTACGATTAATTTAGAGGCAAATCCATGATCAAAAAGCCTTTGCTTTTTAAAATCAGTTGAGTTTTGACGAAGTTATGGCATTTTGAAGTTTCGACCTATGCCCATACACCGATATATCGATTTTCGGGCTATAATTTTTACTTGTCTTCCGACCTCAAATTTCGTTTTCAACTTTAAATGTACGATTGATTTAGGGGCAAAACTATGATCAAAAAGCCTTCGCTTTTTAAAATCAGTTGAGTTTTGACGAAGTTATGGCATTTTGAAGTTTCGACCTATGCCCATACACCGATATATCCATTTTCGGGCTATAATTTTTACTTGTCTTCCGACCTCAAATTTCGTTTTCAACTTTAAATGTACGATTGATTAAGGGGCAAAACTATGATCAAAAAGCCTTCGCTTTTGAAGATAAGTTGAGTTTTGACGAAGTTATGGCATTTTGAAGTTTCGACCTTTGCCCATACATTGATATATCGATTTTCGGGCTATAATTTTTACTTGTCTTCCGATCTCAAATTTCGTTTTCAACTTTAAATGTACGATTAATTTAGAGGCAAATCCATGATCAAAAAGCCTTCGCTTTTTAAAATCAGTTGAGTTTTGACGAAGTTATGGCATTTTGAAGTTTCGACCTATGCCCATACACCGATATATTTTGATGTTACGTAATATTGTAATATGTTAAAACCAATTATTTGTTTATGTTATTAATTTAAATTCCCCTTTATTATGTATTCAATCTTCAAAACAATATTTTATAACCTTTCAGTAGGTTGATCAATATTAAATTAAATTGCTAAATAAAAAAAAAAAAAAAAAAAAAATTTTCGCCTGGGGTTAGTATTTTCAGTTATATAGCATTCTTAAAAGTTATTTTTTGTAGTACCTTTAGAGTTAACCCATTTGGCAACCGGGCAAATATTAGATTTTGATGTGTCGATTCGATATGAATACAATTATTGGAATTGGTGTTGCATTCTGTTGCTAGTTGCTAGTTAATAAACTCGAGTTCAGTTCGAGGTGTTCGCTTGCCACAAACGAATGTTGCTGCAATTAGTGGTGCTGTTGCTGTTGGCGCCTTGGTCGGTAATTTTGGGTGCACTGCAGCCGCCCGACGAGTATCGTCCAGAGGAGCTAATAAATGCCGCCCTGTATGTCCTCGAGCAGCATGTAATTCCGCGCTCGAATGAGCTGGATATCGTGGAGCTCCGGCGCCCGGGCAATCTACAGCAGCAGCATCGTATCGATATCACCTATCTGTTGCAGCAGCTTGGCGATCAGGTGGCCCTGCAGCTGTTGCACGATACACCCATTTATCAACCGCCGAATTACATACTGTTTCTGGTTAGCTCACCGCTGGAATTTCGGTTTCTGCGCTTTCACTTTGCCGATTCGCTGTTCGACAGGAATTTCAATTTCCTGATATTATTCACGTGGAGCAGAGTCAAGGGGGTGATGCTGCGGTCGGCACTGATCGACATCTTTGAGACATGCCTCATTTTCAATGTCCTGAAGGTTGTGATCATGGTTCAGCCCGAACAGGATGATGTGGTGTTCTTCTACGGGCTTAGCTCCTACGCACCCGATTGCGACATCTCGTTAACGCCGCAGATTGTCAATCGCTATGACCATGGCAAGCTGTCGGATGAACTGCTATTCTTTGATCGTCCGTTGAGCAGCTTAAATGGCTGTCAGCTGAATGTGAGCTGGTACCTAATGCCGCCATACGTAATGTTCGACGGAGATTACGAGGATCCGCAGCAGCGATTGGAGACCAGGCGCCTCACCGGCATCGACGGCGAGCTACTCAAACTGCTGGCGAAAATCTTTGGGTTCCGAATATATCTGTTGCCACCGTGCACCATCGACTGCTTTCAGCAGCTGAACGCAAGCAACTCCACGGTGGTCATTGGCGCCCACAGCGCCACTCATCTGCATCGGGAGCACTTCTCCACGACCTATTCGCACCATCAGACCGCCTTGGTATTTGTTGTGCGCATCGATCACTACATGGGTGCACTTAATCAACTGGTGCAGCCCTTTTGTGGAAAGGTGTGGCTAGCACTGATCCTCAGCTGCCTCTTGGCTGTGCTCCTCCAGTGGGTGTATCGTGGCAGCCGGCGGATGTGGAGCGCTCACTTCGATGTGTCAGCGAGTGCCCTGCATGTGCACACCACACTGCTCGGTAATCCCCTGGAGGCGCCATCTCTGCCCCGGGCGGCCTTTGTGCGTGGCTACCTGGGAGCCTGGCTGCTGCTCGCCCTTGTGCAGCGCGTCGCCTACCAGGGCAAGCTATACGATGTATTCCGACTGCCGTATTCGCCGCCCGTGCCGGAGCACATTGCTCAACTGCTAGCCGGGGATTATCTGTTTTTGGCCAGCGACCATGTCGACTACTTTCCCGCGAATCGAACACTGCTCAGCGAGTCCAGCGTTGAACAGCGCCTCAAGGAGATGGGGACGGCCGCAAATGATGACCAACTGATAACCAGTGCACTGTTTGGCAATCTGGCCTACTATAATTATATAAACAGGCACAGCACCCACTTGACCCATGTGCGGGAGCATATCTACCTGCATCATTTGGAAATGTTTCTGCGCCGGCATTCCATCTTGAAGTTCCCCTTCGATCGCAAGATTAAGCAACTGCAATCGGCGGGCATTATGGGTTACCTCAATCGATACTTTGAGCATCGCATGTTCCATTCAGCCTACATCCATAACTCTGCCTCTGAGCTGACCATCGAGATGTTCTTCGGCACCTTGAGAGTTTGTAGTGTGATGATACTCGCGGCGACCCTTGTTTTTATCCTCGAACTAATGAGCCGGCCGGTGCCCTGGCTAAGGCGTTTCTTTGTTTGACATTTTTTATTGAAGCTATAAATATATTGATCACTCAATCAAATGTAGACGCACCCCAAATTATAATAATATATATATATTTATATACATAAATAAATAAACATCGTCTATCTGTCTTGCAAAAATTCTATCCTTCTTCAGTTTGTAGATCTAATTGCCACAAGATGCTCGCTTCTGTGGATATTGTTTTATTTTGTCAGGATAATGTTAAGGATCATATAAGTGAACTACCCGATAAAAACGGAGCACTTAACATAACAAATTCGTTGATTAGTTAGTCCTAGTTGCGTTTCTCTCTGGTTCCGTCTCCAGGACCTCGAGCTGTCAACTGTCCTGCCAGCTAAGGTTAGTTTTTAGAGTCATTGATATTTTAGGGTTGTTCATCAAATACCGGTGCTTTGTATGTCATTCACATATTCATTATGACACCGCTGCGAGCATTTTATGTTGGGGACTGGGGAGCAGGGCCAACGCACCACAGAATGCGGTGGCCTCGTTAACCAACAACAAGAGCAACAATATGAGAGGGGAGGAAGAAGAACAGAAACATAAACAAAAACAAAAACAAAAACACGGGTCGGACATAAAACGAACTCATTAGCCTACATGGCCGCATTTTCCGCCTACACATGTGGGGCATGTGGCATGTGGCACAAGGCACAGAGCAACGAGCACAAGTGGCACACACAAATGCGACTACTGTTCGCAGTGTGATGTCTATGGGGGTATTTGGGTTGTACTGGCTGCGTAGCATGCAGTTTGTTGCAATGTGTTTATCTGCTGCTTCTTGCTACATATTTTGTTTGCTTAAATGCCGGAAGTGTTGCGGGTCACAGCAGACGGAAAGCGGGCAGTCAGGCAGTCATGAAGTCAGTGGAACGATGACGACCAACTTGCAACTGGCAACTGGCAACTGGCAACTGGCAACTGGCAACTGTTCCCCTTGCCTCAAATGGTTGCAAGCAACAAATGTTGTCATCGTGTTGCACACAATGTACGATATGTGTTTTTACCACATGCAGAAACGGAGCAGCGCCGGATGTGTGGAACGCAAGTGGAGTCCACACTGATTGCTAGACATGCCTACATGGACCCAAACTACGGAATAAAGTTGCCAATACAATCAACCATGTCCAAACCCTATTTAAAGTGTACACATACATATACATGTATTTAAGCCGGAAAAATTTGTATAACGATAATAATACATCTCTCATTATACACTGGACCCAAAAAAATGGGAAAAAGCGTTTAAAAAAGCTGTGCACAGAAATGTCACAATGACGAATCTCGAACCTCGTAAGAGATATATATTCTTGATCAGAGCCAAAAGACGAGAACAAAAGGATCTTAAATACTATAAGAGTTAGAAACTGCAAATATGGCATATTTAATCTCGTAAGCCACGCGCAGATCAAGTTTATTTTATTTTATCGATAACTCTCCACTTTAAACATCGATTTTCGATAGCAATAAAAGCATAGTTTCTAATTATTAAATATCGTGACGTGAACCAAGAAATATCTGCATGTCAATCAATTAAATTTGACTATAAGCCATAAGTCTTAGTTTTATATATGAATATATTTGGCTTTCAAGTTGGATATAATTAAATACTTAATTCGGACTGAGGAGCTAAATAAATTCGAATTTCGACTGTCTGAAGATCTTTAAGTAGAACGATTAGAACAGGTCGAAGACAGTGTAATATGTTGAAAATAACTATCTTAATAACTGCTCAGCATATCCACTTAGAAGTAACAATCGGCTTGCTTTGAGATGCGTCTCGCCTAGAATTAACAATTGATTATTGATTATTATTATGATTGATTGAAGTTAATCATATTAATTTTATTTTTGATTTACTATTTAAGGGTTTTACATGTCAACAAACATATTAACAAAGTTTACATTGAGCCACGCTGACTGAAAATTAAACATCAGCTTAACTCTAATAAAGCAGTCTATCATTTCATAATAATAGAAAACATATCGAAAATTATTTAAAAAAAACACAAATTGTTGTCTTATATTTCGAATTTATTTCGAAAAACAAGAAAAACCATATATATTTTAGGGCCTTATTAATTTTAAATTTATATTCTGAATTTCAGGGCGATTTTTGTGCAATTACATTTATGCAAAAAGTGTCGACAGTGCCTATGGTTAAGAGCTGGCTACTTGAACTTGTGGCACCTTCCCATGGCATGCATCCCCAATTTCCACTTCCAGCGAACAAGCTGTCGTCAGCGTATAAGATTCCCACCAATGGGCACACACTTCAAACGGCTGGACGTCAGTGTGGTGTCAGAGCTGCTGATAAGCGCTGATAACAAAGGTAAACAAAAACAGAGAAGCGCACACCACATATCGCTCCACCCCCCAGCCCACCTCCCACACACTCCCCCTACGCGCGTTTCGCACAGCCAGCTGCTTTTGGCGGGAAACGCTGCAATTCGTCGGCTTCAGAATGCCGCGATGCGCATGCGTTAACCGAGCGACGAGCAACCGAATCCTTAACCGGTGTCGGCTGGATGCGTATAAGAGCTGCCAATAATTGAGAACAGAGCGAAAATAAACTGGGAAATTTGATGGATATGATGTTATGCTGATGACGGCTAACAGTATTCGAAAATGAGAGATCGATTTGGGCTCAAGATGAGATCAGTTCAACTGCATGGCAAATGAGCTGCAAAAAACTGTGTCAATTAAAATGGGCAGTGAAGCTAACACTCACCAGTGAGATACCCTGTATTCAGGCTTGCTGCAACCCAGTATTAAAATGTATTACTATTAAAAAGATTGCTCGACTGGCAGTTATGCAATAATATAACATGAGCAGCTGCTGCAAAATGGTGCGATGAATTTAAGACATAAAAATCAAAAGCAAAAAATATTATTATAATAACACGCAACTATATAGAAGAAGCGAACGACTTTGATAATTTCTTCTTACAAACAGTTGCCCCACTTTAATAAACCTTATCCTATGCAATTGTACTTACTGGGTATAACGAGCCTAATTTGCAATTGCAAGTGCTTGGCTTTAATGAAAACATTCTCGATTTGGCCTTGGGTTTTTTGGCTTGTTGATGCCACAGCTTTGGCGGGCAATCTCACACGCGATCTCTGATTGCAACTTGGTTGGGCCACAAGATTTTGCTATAAAAGCAGCTGCTTGGCCTGCACCAGTCAACTAGTTCTTCAGAGGTTCTTTTTTGGATTTTCGAGACGCCATCTACAATGCAGCTGCAATTCAAGTTGTTGTTGTTGTTGCTTTCTTTCAACTGGCTGTTTGTCAGCACAAGTTGTGCAGCTCAGTTGCCATCGAATGCGTATCTGCCACCAGCAGATCCTCAGCCTGAGAGTGAAACTGAGTCGGAGCTAGATGGAAGTGTAAACGGAATTGCTCAACTATTGTGGCTGCCGCCACAACAGGAGTATGCCCTAGATCTGCCACTGCAGTCCTTTTAAGCTATCAGCTATCAGCATTTTATTTTCGATTACAACAATATGCCACAATAAATTAAAGCAAGCAAGCAGAACATTTTTACAACACTAATTTGGTTAAAGGGCGGTCGATATCAAATCTGAATGTACATCGAAATCAATTAATATATTGTTTCATAATTTAAATTTGTGTGTTTGTAAAATGTTTTTTACTCTCTGATACTGAAGCTCAAAAATGTTGCGCGCAATTTTAGAGATTGAGTTATAAAATTTGATTAGCTGGTATACAGTATCAGAGTATTCACCAGTCGGTTAAGCGCGATTTTATTCATTTTTAATATGTGACAAATATATTTCTGAGCTTGTAATTTATATAATACAAATGCAAAATGAATGTAGAAATTAAATATTGTTTTCAAAGCTAAATTATTTACTTTATAATGTGTTTTAAATGTAAATAAATAATTTTTAAATTTTCTCCAAACTTTATTTAACTGTGAGAATTACTAGAAATCACATCAAATATTTGCGAACCAATATAAGTTCAGAGTACAGAGATATTGGTGCTATCTACCAATTATATGCAGCTTCAAGCATATACCCCATTATGGACATTTATATAATTACGGGGTATATGGCGATTAGTTATAGTTACAATTGTGGCGATTGTGCATCATAAGAACGATGATGAGAGAATTCTTTGTCATTGGAAGCAAAACCACAATTTAAGCTCTGGCAACAGTTCTCCATCCTGCACCGTTCTGTGTCTGTCGACCATTGCTGCAAGTCAAAACTTTTTGATGTTTGTGTGTGTGTGTGGGTGTGTGTGTGTGTGGGGTTGTGTTCGTTCGTGTGGGTGCGGTTTAATCAAGTTTCGCCACTTAAGTTTGAGCTCAGGTGGAAAACACTCAAAAGCCGCCTGACCGAACTGTTCAGAGAACTGAAACTGAACTGAACCAAACGGAAAACTAAAAACCGTATCCTTACGTCGCACCCCAACTCCACCCTCGACCATTCGGTGTATGCCACAAAAGTTTCGAGAGCCTTAAGGGGGGACGCAAGGCGATACTCAAGTACTGTGGGATTCTAACCTGTTACGCATTTGCTGGCTGCATTTGCCATTCCATTGTTTTATGGCCACTTCTCCACCATTCTTAACTAGCAGCAGGTGCTGCTCCCCCATCCCCCATCCCCCGCCCACTCTTCATCTCTCAACCTCTACTGTGTGCACTCGCTCGCAGCGAAGTTGCCACAACTTGTCTTTAGCTGACATTGGCATGGCAGCAACTTTAAAATCAATTAAACTGAGTGCCAGAATGATTGCGCAAAATGATTGTGCATCCAAAGAAGTACGCAAAGATAAACACATTCTGCATACATTATGTTGTTGGACAAACAAACCGATTTATGATATATGTATAAATATATATATATGTATGATATATATATAGATAGCTACAAATAATATGAGCTTATTTCAAGTCAAATCGCTCATAGGCCTAAAGCTTTTGACAAATATAATAAATATTTATATATAATTACTGATATCAACAAAGTTTGATTGCTGTAGTCGATTGAACCCGGCTGTTAAATATATTCTAGTCTTATTGCTAAATTTCAATTTAAGAGCTTAGCAGGAACTGGCACTAAAGAGCAAAAAAAAACTATAAATGGGACAGTTATCCATAAACTTAAATAGACTTGATCCGCGCGGATTATACCAGCATATACATATGTACAAATATTATATATATAAATAAATAACCATTTTAGCAATTTTTAATAGATTTTGATAACTGTTCTTTAAGCTGAACATGGAGCTCTCCTCTGTTCACAGAAAATTGAAAATTGTTTATTATTCAGTAAAAACATTTCGTTAATTGAGAAATACAACATGTTCCTTGATAACTTTTAGTTACTCACTGCTCTGGTATTTCCAATTAATTTACTAGATTGATTCAATTCAACGGATAGCTATAGACACTCAAATAGGAGATACCCTGTAACTTCATCGTCATGTCATTCAATCAATAGAAATTTACCATGCTAAATCTGGAATAACTCTTTGCCAGCCATTTTAAATGAGTATTGAATATAAAAGAGTTTACAGAAATTTCATTAAAAATTAATGAGTATGAAGTATGTTACTCTAGTAGTCAAAAGTCAAGATGCCAAGTGTGCTGGCGTGCAGAGTGCAGGGTATTAGGCTAGTTGGGGCAGCAGAAATGGGAAAGCTAATATAAAAGTATAAAACAATTATGTAACTGAGTGTGTATAAATACATATTTATATATATATATGTATTTATATATAAATATATATATATACATATATACATATATATAAATAAATACAAACAGACTGCAAAAAGCCAAAGTCAATTGTCAATTGTGCGGTTGTTGTTGTGTTGCCTGTTGGTTGTTGTTCGTTGGCTGTTGGTTGTTAGCTTCATTATTTTGCCAAGTAAAAGTAATGAGACTTTTGTTGCCTCGTTGCGTTGCACATGAGTGCGCCTGTTGAGCTTTATATTTGCACACACTCAAACACAGAGCCATACTCACCCACAAAGGCAAACACATACACACAAACACACACACACACACTCGAGACACATTCACAATGCATTCGTAGAAAGTAAGGTGCCCCCCGCTGCCCGTAAGAACCTTTTCCCTGCAGCTCTTGCTGTTGCTGTGTTTTGTTGGCCTTTTGTGTGTTGGGCAAACAAATGCGCAAAGCGTTGACAGCCAGTGGGCCGCTAAGGGTCGCAAATGGTTGGAACAACAACAACAATAACAACAACATCACATAATAAGTAAGAGTGCTCCAGTCGAGAGTGATCGACTGGGAGATTATCCTATTGTCTCTTCTGTATTGCACTTTTATTTAAATGTGCAAATATGTCGCCTATGCATTTGTCCCTAAATGTTGAGTGTAAATGATCTGTAAATGATATAATAAATAATATACATATATATATAATAATAAACATATTTAGTATATGATAATTTACTCATCAAATAAGACGTTTAATGCTGCCAGCGAAATAAAGAAGGAAAAAACTTATAAATGAAGAGCCTTAGGCTTTGTCCTTTGTGGGTCTTCTAAGTGTGATATACAAATGTGACTTGATCGACATATGTGTTTATATAATTTCATATCGTCGTGCCTGTTACATATTTCGTTATACTCTGTTCGAACGCGTTTAATGGCCGCAGTGCTTAACAAAGGACAACAACTACAATTGGGGGCAAACAAAGTAAAAAGCATTTGGAAGTGCACGCCAAAGGCTGAATGCAGGCAGACACAGGCAGTGGGCAGGGGCAGGGGCAGGGGCAGTGGCAAGAGAATTGGTGGCAATAGGAGAGTTTATGGAATTAAGTTCCAGCTGGGCAGCTGGTGATAAAGTCTTCCAGCTGGTAACTGGCAACTGGCAATTGGTAATTGGCACTGGGTGAGTGCGTTTCGGTCCCTCTTGCATTACCGATCGAAAATAAATTAATTTTCATAATAATTGGCCGCATCCGTAGCCTCCTTGCCCCGGCAACACACACACACACAAATTGCCGCATTGCCTGAGGCCGTAACGGTGCGGCAGAGTGAGGTGGCAACCCTTTTTGCGGCACTGAGAGCCAATAATAATAACATTGTTAACACAGCGTGCGCATGTAATAAAATCGTTTATTGAATTGGCCATAAATTTTCGTAGCTAGCAACAGCCGCAAAATGAAACTCAATGCCCCACACATCACCCCCCTCCCTCTGCCCTGACCAGCCTTGCACAAAGTCAAAAGTTGCAGTCATTGTGTCAGCAAGGGGAGGATTACACAAGGCAGGGGAAGTGAAGGGAAAGATAACGGGTAACGGGTAACGGCTAACGGATAACGGGTTTGTGGGTGTGCGCTTTACACTTGGGATTTTGTGCAAAAGTTTAGCCACAGTTTTAGCCACTGACTGTTGCTATCTTCCTTCCACCCTCCGTCTCCCTCTCTCTCTGTCTCTATCTGTGTGTATCTCTTTTTAAGAGGCATTTGAAGAAGCCGTCAGCTGATGGATTAGGAGCAGCTTTAGTTACTCTAAGCGCATTCCAGGTGGCAAAAACAATAAATGTTTCTTCGTTTCGAATAAAAGTTGTGCAAAAATAAAACTTATGCGTCTTGTAGCAGAGAGCTTTTGTGCGTTTGCAAAGGCTTCAATTAGCTGCGAGTACAAAATACTTGCTGCAAATCTAGGTGAATCTCTAATCGAATACATTTTTGTTAAATTGTATTACTATTGTTTATGCTGAGTTTTGTATGTCAGGCTCATAGAATTAACTAGTGTTATAGCTATATATGTATATAGTCAAAGTGACTTCAACATAATTATCCTTTTGTATCGAACATCTCTCAATGCCACCAAAATGTAACACTTCAATTAGGTAAAGAAGTCCGTGGCCCTGAGGTCTGGTGAGGATTGGTAGCGATGCACCATTGCCAACTGCCATTAATTTTGCGCCTGCATTTTAACTACCACCTATAAATTGCATGTATTGCCATTAAGTAGCATAAAAGCATTCGCCTTGCCACTTCGCCAAGTAGAAGCGGTGGAGCTGCATGGCAGCAGAGAGTATGCTTCTCATCTTCGTCCTTCTGCTGGCTTTTGGCCGCTGGCTGCACGTCTCTCAGCACGACAGACCACTTGGCTTTAAGCTGCTCCTGGGCGAATGAAACACTTCAAATGTTTTCAATGCTGTTCAATAATTTGTGCAGGGACAACAGCGTCAGTAAACGCGGCGAGCTGACTAAGAGTTAAGCCGGAACTCAAAGGGTGCTCCAGACACAAACTAGAGATGTGCTCGTGTCCTATGCATTACAAGGAGCACTGGATTTGAGTAGATTACAATAGCAACATTTCGACAATTCGTTGGCTTATATTCTATATTAATTTATAATGATGATTATGTTTTGTAATTATTTGTTAAACAATGCCAAAGAGAGGCTAATGTCGTGCGTGCTCTTGTGTCACGACTGGCGTTCAGCTCTAACGCAAGCCATCGCACAAAGAAATGAGATCATCTTGAAGTGTTGTGCAAACAGTGGCATTATATGTAAAAGGACACTTAACCGGCCAAAGCTACCCACCCAAAAGGCGTTGCATACAGCATACATTTTTACTGTTTGCTAATTACAAAGTGAGTTTTTTTTTTTTGTAATACAAGTTTTCAAAATGCAACTGGCATCTTGAAAGGCGAACGGGTTTTTGGTTAGGACATAAAGGACATTCCTTAATCTACCAGGTTTAAGCCGGCAGGTGATGAATGGGCGACAACAACAACAACAACAGCAACAATAGGAATTATTTGAAAAATAGGACCAACAATAGACGTGCTCTGTGCTCCATACGCGTTGAGCTCCTCCTTTGTGAGTGGAGCAATGTCCTGGCGCTTACTTTACTTTTAATATGCTAAACTGTCGACTCGACAGCGCACAAAAGTGCGGCATTCCAGGCATGTGGAATTCAAAATTCCCTACCCCTCCGCAGACACACACACACAAACACACACACTCTTAACACATGAAATGCAGAGGGGGTGTGGCAGCCTGAAGTGTAGTTCATAAAATATAAAAAAAAAAACATAAGAAAAACAGGCAAATAAAAGAAGAAGCAAAGTGAATCGGGTTCCCGGACTCCACATCCATACACACACAGATAGCACACACAAAGCAAGTGCACAAAACTAAAAACTGTAGCCAAGCACTTTTTGATTTATGGGGCCGGGGGGGTGGGGTCTTCTAACGTGGGGAGGTAGGATGAGGTCGGTTTTTGGGGTGCTCGGAAGTGTAGACAATTTGTTAGAATTTATACAAAAACGCAGGCCGCTTTGGGCAACGAATGATGTTTTTTTCGACTTCTTCCTTTTTTGCCGAGTACTCTTGCAAAGAGTATGCTGAAAATGTGCTTCATCACATATAGTGTGAATATATATCTATCTGATCAGTAAAGTCTTCCACTATTTAAGGCTATCTTAATCAAACTTTGCAGTATATTCGTATTTTTAATGTATATTTCGGATCGGAGTGAGCAGTTGGACAAGGGTATGTTGTTTTCGGCGTGCCTACAATTCGAACTAATTTTTCTGGTTTTTTGTTTGGCTTTTTAGCTGTTTTTTTTTTGTTTTCAGCAAAGTAAGTGGTTGGCTAGGGTTTGGTGGGATATGGGTATATGTGGGTCATGTACCATATAAAACATGAGCGGCATTTTATTTTAAAGTAGCTCAAACAAATGCCCAGGATTTTCTATAAAGTTAGAACTAATGATTTTAACTTAGCATAGCGACAGAGGGACAGTTAGTGGGGGGAGTACAGCAGTGGTGGGTGGAAGTGGCCAGCTTGGGTTTGTTGTCAGGCTGTGCTGCTGTTACTGCTGCTACTGCTGCTGCCGCTACTGCTGCTGCTTCATCAGCCTTCCCAAGTAGACACTCCGAGATTTACATGACATTATGTCATTGTTGTTGTTGTCTGCTTTTATGACGTCAATTATGTTTATGAATGTCTAAACAAAAACTTATACAAAGCCTTCATCGTTTGCATTGTCCTCGCTGCACACACACACACACACACACAAACACACACACACAGACACAGAGACACACACATCCAGACTAACGTCGACGACAGACAGATGTCTGGGCGGTGGGGTTGGGCTGTGGGTTGGCAGTATTCACAATTTGCGAGCAGTTTGAGTTTAAGTGAATTTATTACCATGCACAAAATTTATTTAAGCAGTCAAATGCACGTGAAGTGCATCCCAAGAAAGCTGTCAGACAGCCTCAGCTGACGTCAAAGGCGATACAGGATACGGCGGCAACTGACTGTGGCTGTGCGGGAAGCAGGAAGCCGGAGGCGGCAGGGGAAGCAGTGCAAATGCATTTGTAGGAGGCTCAAGAGTTTTGTCTTTTTTTTTTCCCCCTTCTTATTTCGTGTGTCAGCTGCATAGGCAGCAGCAACAGGGTGACTCATGCGATGATGCAAGTAAATTTGACTATTCATTCATATATGTACATATATTCTTTGGTGGATCATTAGCCTCAGATGCAACTAGATAAAATTAAAACTATTTGATTTTAATCCAAGTCCCTTCAATGCCGGCATTTTGCATTATTGTCGCACTCCAACAAATAGCGAAGACTTCAGATTTTGTTCCGCGGGTCTTATTGGCAAAACAAATTTAATTTTACCATAAAAAACTAACTTTCATATCTATTAAGGCGAAGGCAACTTGCACTCTTTAAATGGTGATCAAAGTGTTGAAGTAGTTTTAAAAAAAATGTGTAATCAATGTGAATTAAATTCTTATCGGAATTATCTGAATTAATGGAGAATTTATGAAATGATGTTGTATTTTTTATTGTGAATTGAGTTGAGTTGATGGCTAAAGTTAAAGGCGGCCCCGCTGCAAGCATTGACTTTTTGCCAAATCCCCGAAGAGAGACCTACGAGTTATTCAGGATTGTACAGCGTCGCCCAAGATAGGGACTTGAGTCCCTAGCCTCAAGTGCCAACCGTCGCGAGTCGCCCTAACGTCAAATGTGCAAACACATTGACAGTGACGGAGGCCATGTAAAGCGCACTTGTGCCAATGACTGACATCTTCTTGCAACACACACATACACACACACATGGTGTGTATATAGAGAGGAAGAGACACATGTTCGTCACTTGGGGGCAATGCAAATTCAACACTGTTGTTGTTCCTATGTGAGTGTGTGTTGCAACAACAGCAGCAGCAGCAGCAGCTCAAACAGCTGGCAGACGTAATTCCAATTGAGAGATACACGCACACACACACACATTCGCAGGCACAGCAGTTGCAGTTGAAGAGTTGCTGCTGCTGTAGATTTAGATGTAGATATAGATGTAGATATAGCTGCTGCTTGAACTCAAATCAAATTCGCGTCAAACATGAACGACAACAACAACAATTATCGAATTAAAATGGATGCATATATAATTTGGCTGAGGCGACTATGTTGCAATAACATTGATGCCCCCATCATTGGTGTTTCCCCTTCTTCGTTTTAGTCTTGCTTTAGCTGAAGCAATTAGCGAGTGCCGATTGCTGCAAAAAGTTGACGCGAAATGCGCAAAACTTGAGTGCAACATCTTCAAGCAGCACTCGGAGACCCTTCTCAGCCTCTTCTCTGCTTGGGTGTGCGAGAGTGTGTGTATGTGTGTGCAAGTGTGTGTATGTGTTGGTGTTGGTGTGCGTGCGTATTACGATTTTCGCACGATTTGTTCTCGAGTGCTGCCATCGCCCACCCCTACACATGAAGTGGCCATGCCCCATTGAAGAAGACTCCAATTCAGTCAATTCAGTTCAGTTCAGTTCAGTTCGTAGCGCACCTACAATTTCCGCATGTCAACTGCACTTTGCATGAGTGCGTCCCAACAGCCGTCCAGCCCCAAACCACTCAGATCTGTGCCCAACTATGGCACACACATAGCCCCGCCCATACCCCATACCTAAATGGAAGTTCTAAGTTGCCTCTCTCCCTTTTCATTTGGCTTTTTTCCTTTTATTTATTTTTTTTTTATTGTGGCATTTCCACTTGATTTACAAAACTCAACGCTGGCTGCCAACAGCAACAGCAGCAACAACAATAAGCAAAACCACATTTGACTGACTGTCTAACTGCTCCGCATCCCTTCTAGTACGCCGCTGTGCTTTTTTTCCCTTCTCTTTTATCCACCCCTGTGCCTTCTCCCATTGGCTGTGGGCTTCTCTTCACTGTTGATTTATATGCACGTCGATTCGACGTAATTGAAGACGTGATCGAAATTCAAATTTTTGATTTTTAGACCCGTGACTGCATTGACCTCCCTATGTACCCCACCCCCAACACCAGCCACCACACCATACCCCCTTACTGCCGCATAGGCAGCACAACCCCCATCTGTGGCGCCCTTGTTTGTTCCACATATTCGCATTGGCAGCGTCGTCTGGCATAATGTGATTTTGGTTCACGCTGAGCGCCCAGAAGTGCCCCCCATGCCACAAACGGTGCCCCTCTCGTATGCTGCTCCATGTCCTGTGTCCTGTGTCCTGCATTCCGTACATTTTCCATGTTAATGTCGCGCTACATTTTCGTTATATCTATTATATTTGTTGTTATGTTGTGCATTGGAATATTTTTCATTTTGGCAACAAGTGAGACCCCCATTCTTTTCCCTTCCCCCCACACACATACTCCCTTCATCGTGCCACCTGTCGCACAACATTACTCATTGCAACTCTGGCGTGTCTTTTTATCAATGAACTAAACCAAACCATTCCCCATTTCCCATCCGTCTCAACTACTGCTGATCCGCTTCACTGTGCGCATCCAGTGGCTTACCCACAACCAGAAAATCATTGAAAGCTTTGTCAATTCCACATTTTATCAGTTTTAAGCACACACTCATTATTGAACACAGTCCATCAGCTTTCTAGCTAGCTAACTATCTGTAAAGTAATTCCGATTTCTCAATTTCGACTTAAGTTTAATATGTTCTCAATTGTATCTTTAATATGTGTGGCTTGTGAATTTCTTATTATCTTTTATGATTTATCCTTAATACTAACTAAGATTGTGGCTATTGTGGAGCTACCCAAGAGGATCGTCACAAATCCCAACTTCTAGAAATTTTATTCAAATTAAAACAAGACTTTAAATGAAGTTCGCAGAATGTATCTTCTAATTTTGGTTGATGAGTGTATTTGATAGTTGTTAGGTATCCATTTTTATGCATTTATTGCAGGCCTAACAGTCTCCCTTGCAGTTGCTCCTACTTTGCCCCATGTCATTCTTTTCCGCTCACTCTCTCTCTCTCTCTGAACCCATCAAAATGGGCCTAAAGGGTATGATGGTTTTGAGGAAATGTGTGTAACAGGCAGAAGGCAGCGTCTCCGACCCCAGAAAGCATATATATTCTTTAAGAGCTAGAGACTTCAAATTTGGGATGTAGGTTTTCGTATATTCGGCGCAATCAAGTTTGCTTGATTTTATCTATAACTGTCTCAAATATCGATATATTTGCATTTGCGACAGCAAAAAATGCTACAATTTTAAAGGCAGAATCTTCTAATTAATGCATATGCAAATACCCTAGTTATAGCCGAAAATACTATTATTATATATTATATTATTGATCTCATACCTAAACCTGCTCAGATTTGAATGCACAACTTTTTAAGTGGAAATTTGCGAATAAAACTAGAATATATCTAACAGCTGGGTTCAGGGTATATCGTTGTCGAGCTCACTCGACTACGGCACGCTTACTTGTATTCTCTCTGCTGCTCTGTTGTCATCCGCTATCTCCAACTGTGTTGTATTGCCCGCCTGGCATTCCCAACTTTGTTAAATCAGCCATGAAAACGGATTGTCGTCTGTATCCCACGTTCTCTCTCTGTCTCTCTGTCTGTCTCTCTGTCTGTCTGTCTGTGCATTTTGCATTTCGTTTGCTCATTTGACTTGGTTGCTGCCTGATGGACTGACAGAGCGACTGCCGGACGGACGGCGGGACGTGACCTGCTGCCATGTCTAAAAGCTTTCGATAATAATGGCACAGCCTAAGCTGCTGTTGCTGCTGCTGCTGCTGCTGCTGCTGCTGCTTATTAACATTGCCCGTCGTCCTTTGTATGTCAGTCTGTCAATATCTACGTATGCCTCTCTCCTCTCTCTCTCTCTGTATGTGTGTCCTGTGCGTCTTGGGGATTATGTCTCGTCTCATCAAGCAACGACTGCTCGACTCGACTGCTCGACTCCTTGACTCCCAAATGACTCAACTCAACTCCTGCGCCTTTTCGTCTTGTCGTCTTGTCTCGGCGTTAACTTCAACACCTGTCGCTTCCACCGGCCCTGTCCTTTGATAGCAACCGAGAAACTCCTTGCCAATCCGCCCGCTACCCTCCCTCAACCTTCCTTTAGTTCTCCCTTAACAGCCATCCGCTAGACACATGCTAATGGTAAATGGTTGTGTTGTCGACTGTCAGAGACGGAGACACAATTTCAGTTCAGTTCTTGTTATTCTTGTTGTTGTTGTTGGCTTTATATGTCACACATACACATACACACACACACACACATTCACACACAAACACATTCACACACACACTCACGTCTGTGTTGTGCTTTTGTCTTACGGTACGTTTGTGTTAATATTTACATAATTGTGGTTAAAAGTAGCTTTTAAGATGTTTTTAACTGGTAAATGAAGAAAAGCAGCTCACACACATTCCCCCGTCCCCCACTCACACACACACAAATACACACCATCTACCCCGCACCTTCCCCTGCGGCTGCTCTCCTTAGCATTTACCATTTAGCAGTTTTGCTTTTGTTTCTATTTTGCGCTGCATTTAATAGCAACAACAACAACAACAGCAACAATAACAACTGACAAATGTGTTTGATGGCATTTTATTATCACCACCCCGCTTGGCTTTTCACTGCTTGTGTGTTGCCGCCTCTGCCTCCGCCTCCGCCTTCGCCTACATTTTATGTTTTGACATTTTAATAAAGGGGAGAATGTGTTTAGAGTTTTGGTTTAGGATTTCGTTTTGAGGTGGTGGGCGCATCAGCAAAAATAGCAACAATTTTTGGCATTTAGTTGGTTTTTGACTACACTCATACACACACACTCACATTCTGTGCACACACTCGCAAAATTGTTGGAAAATATTTTTGGCTAACCTCAAAACATTTCATTTAGGCATTCTTTTTTTGTGTGTGTGTGTTTTTTTTTGTTGCCTGAATTTGTTGCAACAATTTTGTTGGTTTACGAAAATATTGAGGAGCAAAAGTTGGTGGCACCAACCACTGCACCACCCAAACTACCAGCCTCTGTCCAGCCACCATCCCAACTTGTTAAGTTAGCTGCTGATGTTCGCCTCGAACTGCCAAAACGTTTATGTTAGTTACGGTGTGTGTGTGTGTGTGTGTGTGAGTGTGTGTGTTTGTGTGTGTGGCTCTTTATGTTGCAACAAGAGCAACACTGCTGATGCCGCAGCCACAAAACTTTAACTTTTAGGAACTTGTGCCGTCCATTTGAGTGCCGAGAAGACAACTGACTGTCTGAAAAAGGAACGGCGTAGAAAAGACAGACAGAGACAGAAAGAGAGTGAGAGAGATAAGAAGAGAGAGTGAGAGAGAGAGAGACAGAGTGAGGTTAAGGAAAACCACACAAGGCAAAAATTGTGGCAAGCCAAAAGCTCACAAGGGCACAAGCGATTCGATGATAACAACTAAACGCCAAACAAACGAAGAATTTTCCAGATGAGAAGATTTGCTACAGATAAATCCGCATACAGCATAAAGCTAATGCGACTCGAAGAGTTCTATAAAATGCAACAATATATAATATTTTGAAAGGCTATATAATGTATTGGAGGATTTGCACATTTATGATTTAGATAGGCGAATTTCTTAATATTATTTGATCATCATTATCTGATCGAACTGATTCTAAGGAACTGCTATCGATAATAAATATTTGTCTCTATTTATTATTTGGGAAACGGAGCAATCGCATCAAATACAATAAAAAACAAATACGAACTGACCTTTCTTACGGACAAATCTGGCCAGGCAAATAAACTCGACTGAACTCAACAAACAACAATGTTTTCAACAAGAACAACAACAATAAGATTGAGATTTGGCCTATATGGCAGGTATATTTATCTTTCCCGTGTCATCCTTAGGCCTTCGTTTCAATCAATATTCTTCATTTGAGAGGATGTCAAGCCGAAGCGGTTTTGGGTTCCGATTTCGATCTTATTTATTTATTTGCATGATTTTGTAATCCTGTCAATTTGTCAGTTCTAGAAAGTAAGTCAGATTAGTGCAAGCCTTTGGAGTATAACGCATATTCTCATCTAGATCTTATTGCTGTCTTTATCTTGGTTGTCGCCGTTTATATGTCAATGAGAGGCTGACAAGTTTCAGACATTTTGTTTCTTATTTTATATATTTGCCTGTAATCGCAATAAGCAATTGCATCATGAGGGAGAGAGAGAGAGAGTTGTTCAATTATAAAAAGGAAAAATAACCGGTTACAGGGTATCCGAAAGTCGGGTCGAGGGCCTCTGCTCATGCTTAGGCAAATGCGGGTTTGCTTTTTAAATTTATGCATACTTTAAAGCGCTTCTAAGTTTTAATGCGATTTGTATTGATCAGCATTTGGAAACTGAGTGGTTTGGTTGTGGGGCAAGGGGAAGCGGAAGAACGGGCGGCAACTGGGGAAGCTCAGTCGGCAATTTATGGCAATTACCAGCGATTAAAGAGTTGAACGCAAGCTAGATGGAAAAAAAAATTGCTAAAGCCGTAGACAGAAATAGAGAAGGAAGTCGATGGCAAGCGGAGGAGGAACGGTGGGGGGAAGGGGGGTTGCTGGTGCACATTCGATGGGGCAGCTGCTGGCGCGATAAATGTAATCAAATTTAATTTCGACAAATTGCTTTTGAATTACACGACCTTCGACGCTTGGCGCCGACAATGCGGCGCCCCAAACAGTTGAAAATTGTTGTTAAAATAATAATAACGGTTTTCTGTCTGTGTGTGTGCGTGTGTGTATCTGTGTGTTTGCGTTCTTGTTGATGGTGTGTGTGTGTGTGTCTGCCAACGTACAATTGCCACAAAAACAACGGCAATTTGCGCTTGAATTGGTGAAAACAAAGTGATGACGACGAACTCCGAACGCAAAATGTGAAATACGTTTACGTAATCATAAGAATTATGATTCATACAGACAGATAGACAGATAGACGGACAGACAGACAGACAGACACCGAGTGTTCTGATTGGTCATTTGGCTTAAATGGGAAAATTAATTTGATTGAACTTCGAACGAGTCCAGAGCAGAGCAGGACGGCTATGAAAGTTTTTGGTTTCAGTTTTGCGTTTTTCTTTCGGCCCTTTTCAGTTTTTCATTGCAAAGTTTATGCAAATAATATGGTCTGATTATTTAGCCGCACAATTTCCAAATGAAAATTGAATTTGATCAAGGACAAAATAACGCAATATTAAAGGCAACCATTTTTCAATGTTGGCCCTCAAATGGCATTTGGCAAATTCATTGTTCATCTGAATTCAATTAAAGCAAATACGTCATAAATTACATACAATTGATGTCTAACTTTCACTATAAATCAATAAATCCAACAGATAGTTATGAAATAGAACAGACTATATAGACTCGGTTAGTGTTACATATATATGTCTAAATATACTTTACGCTATGGGAGAGGTTTTCTTCAATGTTTAATGAAACCACAAATATGTGATACGAATAATCCTTACATCAACTTATGTTAGATATATTATCGAATAATATTGTACCGACTGATAAATAAACTAAACTAACTAATCTTTTGCAACATTTCACTGCAGTTCATAATTAGCCTTCAGTCGTTTTTAATCTGTGCTTGCTCCACCCTAAATATGAATGAAAGCCAGGCAAAAATGAAACAAAAGTAATACATAAGCTATGCTAATTTGCTGGGAACAAAATATTGTTGAAGCATGTGGTTGATTTTCGTATACCCTATAATTGTTTTAAAAGAGACAGGAAGGCGATATCTCTGATTGCTCCTTGCTTTCCTTGAAACGGAAAAAGAGGCCAGCAAATGTATATTTTGTGAATCGAACGAAACTGAATGCGAACTCATAAGAGGTCTGGTATGAGGAATGTAGGACTGCACGGTATATGCTCGTTGCGCACTCTAATCAAAATATATATTTATATCAACCATTTCTTTTTGACTTATTTTTTTTAAGGTAATTTACAAACAACGCAAACAATTGCTTGATCCTGCTCCTGGCTGCATGGACATCATCAACTGACAATTTTACGGCACCAGATACTGCTCTCTCTCTCTCTTCCTACATATATATATATCCACCTCACCTCGCTCTGCTTTGTCGACATTTACCATTTTGACAACTGGCAAAAAGCAAGAGCAAAAGAGAGGACCAGCAAAAAGTCAAACTAATCCAACAACTGCTAACAACAAGAGCTGCTAACACAACTAAACCCCTCACATGCCCCCCTCAACTGGCAGTCAGGCGCCACGCCCACCGTACCACCAGCGGCACAACGCCCAAAATGGCCAAAGGGGCAGCGCTTGCAGATACAACAACAGCCCCCTCCCCCTGCTCGCGAACAACTCCCCCCGCAAGTGCCACAGCCCCCTTGGCTAACGGCTTTGCCTAACAAAGCATTTTGCAGTTGGCAAATATATCTGTCTATAGCTAGTCCTTGTGTGCGTGTGTGTGTGTGTGTGCAAATACGTTGACAATTTGCGTTTGTCAGTTGTTGTTTTAATTAGAAAACTTTTTTAACAAACAACAGCAGCAGCAGCAGCAGCAGCAGCAACAACAAAATCAGCAACAAATGAGAAAACTCAAAAACGATTTTGGACACCACAAAACCAACGCTCAGCTCCGCAACCCTTTTTATAGGCCTTCCCCGCCTGCAGTTGTTGTAATTGTATTATTTGAATTTTCTATTTGATTTTGTGTTTTATTTGTTTGTGTCTCTTGTTGCTTCACTTTGTTGTTTTTGTTGTTGTTCCAGGCAAATGAATAATGAGTTTCTGTTCATTTCGGTTCGCTTTACATTTCTCATTTCTCATTTAACATATTTTATTTTTATTTATTTTTTGTTTCGTTGCCGACTCTGAGTTCCGTTGAACGTAGTTTCGATTTAGTTCCGTTTTGCATTATCTCAATATGCACAGATAGACATGCTTGCTTACGTATGGATTTTTTGTGGTAGTTAGAGAGAGCTGTCTTTGCCAAGATGTGATAAAGATAAATATGGAAAAGTACATAAGCACAAATAATGAACCAGATACACAGAAACAAAAGCCAGTTCTGAAATACGCAATACATATAAGATATCAGAGAAATATATATGTATGTACATACATACTTAGAAAAGCATACATACATATATGTAAGTATGCCAAAAGTTGGCAAAAGCGATTTTTATGTTTATTTTGCAAAATTAAATCCAACGTTTTAGTTTTATGGGGTGAAATTCGCTTTGTTTGCAGAATAAGGCATATACCATATACATATATATTTATATATATATATATATGTATATATATATCCACCACATCAACCGACTGAAGACCATATCCCCATTTAGTGAATGGAATGGTAGAGATAGACTGTAAAAGAGAAAAATGCAGTTCGAGCGCAACAACCTCGAAATATCCTTTCCCGAAGTTAATTTGAAATTCAAATCGATTCCACAATGAGTAAACCACTTGGCAAAATTCCCAGAATCAGCCACAGAGACAACTATTAGAGGACAGAGTGTATAAAGTCAATTCCAAAGGGATCAAATCGAAATAATAAAACAACAATAAAATTAGATATTATAAAGGCTATGCTTAGTAAAGAATAAACTACCTTAAGTTCTAACAAGTTCATTTGAAATTGAATAGAGATTGAATTTACAATACAAGTGAAAACATAATAACTCAAATGGAAACCGCTCAAACTTTAAAGCAAAATGGATTTCTTTTAGATTTGGACTCACACGAATATTCATGGAAGTGTAACTGCTTCTTTCCGTGCGTTGCAGACTTGATAATCAAGTGGTTTGACCCGCTTGTGGGAACATGGATAGAAGCGTAGCCAAACATACAAATAAAAACGCAACACCCAGCGACAACACACACACACACAGTCAGTCTGCATGCAGTGTGTGTGTGTATGTGTGTGGAGATGGCATTGCGGTTTGTTGTCAATCTCGTTAGAAACGAATCCTTTCGTAATCCTTGTGCTTCAGCTGCAGCTTTGCGTTATTTTCGTTACTTTGCCCTTAAGCATCGACCAACAACTGAAGCACCCTCCCCGCCCCCCACCAGACATCCGCCTACAACAGCAGCAGCACCCCCAGACACCCTTCTTCCACCACACCGCCACTCCACACACTGTCAGCTCATGCGTTTTGCTGCTTAATCCGGCGGCACTATCAAGATAGAATGAGACTGGAACTGGTAGAGTTTTGGATTGCGCGTGCTGAGGGCAATCAGCAGCTTCCATTTCACATTTCCCATTCTCCCTTACCCCACACTCCACACCCCCCACCCGTTACCCCATCCGACTTCATCTCCCCGCCAATCTGTCAGTTGGCTTGGCTCGTTTTCAATTTCAGGCCATGTCGGCTCTGTGGCTAACCAAATCCCACATAAGAAATTGTTTTCCCAACTTATCCATCTATTTCATTCCGAATGTCGTTACACATTCAGTGAGTGGGAGGCACTCTACTATAATAATTACAAGCGTTTTCTTATCTCATTCGACTAGTTAACCACTTACTTAAAAATGTTAAATGCCAGCTAACAACAGCAACAACAAATCTCGGCCATTTATCTTATGCCGGGCAGGGCCCGTAACTCAACTCAACTCAACTCAACTGAGCTTAACTCAACTCAAGTTTGGGTCTGTGGCTGGAGGGGGTGGAAGGCGGATGTGGAGGCGGAGGTGTTTTTCTCTACCCTAAATATGATTGATGGCACCTGTCGCGTTACGTAATCGCTGCCATGTGCACATGCTTATGACCCGTCAACCATCAGCCCCAAATGCCGCAACCCTCACGCCTCTCAGCACTGAGCTCACACCTCGTTCTTGCCACGAGCGCACATTTCACATTTTTACAGGTGTGTCGAGTGTATTAACACTTTGTTGCCTGACACGTTGCATGTAAGGCAGCGACAGCAGGTTTGTTCGAGACAGCAGACACGTTTCGTGATTTCGATAATTATCAACATATTTTGTTTGACATTATGAAAGCCGGGCAGCATATCTGGCGACTATGCAAATAGGCACTTTATGTTAATAAATAAATTTATAAACTGTCAGCGCACAAATCGAAACTTCATTATCTTCATAATACTTGGGTAAGCTTACAGGAATTATCTAGGCGGAGAGTGGTGCACAGACTATAAGCTTGTCTCGAGATTGGTACAACAATGTCTGCGGTTTTTAAAATAGGGTATGCAATTGGGATAACATTCCGGCGTTGCGGGAAATTACATTTCTGACGTTCTCGTCAAGCCACATATCTGGTGTCTGATTTCTGGAGTCCAACGCGTCCAGAAATTGCAAAAAACTACTACTGTCAGCTATGACAGGGAACGCGGACTGAATACATGAAATGCGCTTCAGCCAATTAGAGGCGTCCTGACAGCAGATTCTATAATGCGTAAACATCTGCGCAGATTTTAAATTATGGAAGATGTCGCCTAAAACTCCAGAAACACAGTTCTGAAGATTGATCGGCAATTAGCTGACTGAGACACTCTCAGCGGGGGAAATAATTGGGGAATCATTCATTTATAGTCAGTCAGTCATTTATAAGGCTGACGCACATTAGATCTATAGACTCTAAATATAATAACAAATAAAATACAAATAAATATATCAAGCGTGTTTGTGTGTAGCTTAGAACAGTCTGATATGATTACCAATCAAAGGACCCCAATTGATTAAAGCTACACAGAATAACTTATAAATAAGACTAGGTGGCAATGTGTTAATCGGTGTCTGGGGCAGAATATATTGTGGCAGATATTGTTGAAGTTGAAGTATTTCTCATTCAGACAAGGTCAGCTGGATTTCGACTAAAAATCATTTTCAAATCGCTGATGGACCCCTTAAACTCTGGAATATTAGTTATTTTATTAACGAGGTCGCTGACAATGCCCGACACAAGATAAGGATCTTGTCCGTTTCACAATAAATTTCCGAGATATTGGTAAGTTATTTGCCCGCAGTGAAATCCATTTATTTAAGGTCTGTTTAAGATCAGATAAAATATTTACACTCTTAATGAGAGTCACAGCTTTAAGCTGAAAGTTGAGAAATGTTTAAAGCCAGTTCAAAGAGGCTAAGGATGAGCGGCAGGACAACAAACAGAACGCAGCGATGGAACGCATATTTACGCATTAATCAATGAGGCAAACACAACAAAAACAACAACAACAACAAAACCAAAACAAACATTTAGAAACGGAATCGAACAAATGCGAATGGATAGCGTATATAGCATTGAATGATGAGAGGATGAGGATGAGGATAAGGATGGATTGAGGATATGGCTGAGAGTCAGGCAAACAGGTAGCCACGCGTTCTGCGTTGTGGCCTTGTTGTCGTCTTCCGTGTTCCGTCTGCAGTCCGTCTGCCGTCTTCGTTGCCTTTGCCCATTCATGTGGAAATCGAGTGCGGTTTGTGGCACTAGACATAAAAAACAAGCGCAAACATCGACTAACCAAGATGCCAAGCAGCACCAGCTGAAGTTGGCCCGGCGAGATTGTGGTTGGGTGGGGTGTGGCTGTTGTAGGGCATGTGTACAGTGGCAAAGTGTGGCATCAAAGCATTGTTAACGGGCAGTCGCGGGAGGGACGGTGAACGAGACGCGTGGCGCCGCAGGACATGCACCATAATGATATGAGTCACCGACTCCACTCGCTGTCTGTCGACCCGCTGACGAGGGTGCATAATAATCGCGTCTCGGTCGTTTCGGCGTTGACGTTCATAAAGCAAATCAATTCGCTCTGTGCCTGTGGTTCTGGTTGTGTTATACATTTTCTTGCTCTTGTTTTTGTTCTTGCTCCTCTGCAATTCTATTTTTTCTGTTTTTTTTCTTTTTTTTTTTTTTTGCTTATTTCAGCAAATTGAGCGCCTCGAGGGGGCAACGCTGCTATTTACAATGCTACATGTATATTGACAGGCATATAAATAAATTATTAGCAAAATAAATGTTTAGTCGTTTAGCTGTGGGCGCCGGGAGCCGGAGGCAGTTTGCTGAAGGCAAAGCACTGAGATCTTTAGCTAAACGCCCTTTATCAAACAGCTGCAGCGCCATCTATCGGGCAACGTGTGCAAAATGGGTGTAGATTAGATTGAGCCACATCCACTGATTAACCATCCACAATCAAATGCAATTGACAACTCGAATAAGCCAACATGGGAGTTGAACGACAGGCTCTTGCTTAAGGCTTTACTTAAGGTTCCTGTACGAGATTCCTTTCTATTATCCAATTATATTATTGCTCATTGGAATCTTCGCTTTTCGCGAACTTATCATCACATAGTATTATTTGTATATATATATACATAAATTATAAAACGTCAAAGTTCTGTTCTCTGTCACATTGCATTTCAAAATTACCTTGACTCCTTGACCTCTTATGCGCATAAGCGCACGTATTTGTCCCTTATAATAGATGATTTTACTCGTTTTTGTAAATAGGTCGTCAAACATGAAAAGACTTTCTTCCACTGTGTAATAGCTAAGCTCGGTTGACTACCAGTATAAGTGTTATTACTACATAAAACCCACATTCTCGAGACTCACTAAATCTGAAACAATGCACATTTAAATATTTTACACAAATTGAATGGCATTCAAAATGCTGCAAAACTGGCTAGAACAAGGCATAAATGGACGATGGTTATAATGTTTTGGGTTGGTGACTGGGGGGACATGCTGACGAATGGGGCGGTGGGGATTGTGGGGAGGGGGGAGGGGGAGCGAGCGAGTTGTGGACGGATTGCATATTTAACAAACAATTTTTGTCAAACTGATGCATATCACATGAAGTTTATGATGAAGCTGCCGCTTCAATTTGCATGCGCCGCATAACAATGCGAGAGAGAGAGAGATGCAGCAGCAGGATCAGGAGCCGGAGGAGAAGCACAAGCAGTAGCTATTCTGGACCCAGAACATTGGACAAGCTCTAAACGAAGTTTGTGTCAGGCAGCAGACTGACAGTCTGACTGACACACAGACTAACTGACTAACTGAAACGCTGAGTGACTGAACCTGGATGATGATGACTGACTGCGAGCGAGCCAGTTGCTGGAAACTTGACGACAAAAGTTTTTAACCGAATTAGC
The DNA here is from genome assembly GCA_035044105.1 of Drosophila nr. perissopoda 5 BK-2023a. Taxonomy (NCBI): domain Eukaryota; kingdom Metazoa; phylum Arthropoda; class Insecta; order Diptera; family Drosophilidae; genus Drosophila; species Drosophila nr. perissopoda 5 BK-2023a. The sequence continues at coordinate 3,711,080 of JAWNMK010000620.1, read as the reverse complement.
ATCTTGCCAGACAGTTTCCGCTCCACAGATATGTGCCGACCAAGTGGTTGGAGTAATGTTTGGTGGCTGGGGGTTGGGGGGTTGATGGAGAAGCTACTTCAGCTTCTGCTCCAATGCCAAGCGATTTCCATATGTATTGTTATTGTCACTGGCTCTGTGCCTTCACTGGCCATTTGTTTGTTGTTTTAATTAGAAAACTTGCCAACTGGCGGAATTAATGAATTTGTCGCCCTCATCCTCGATGGCATACACACACACGCACACACACACACACACACACTCACACACACACACACACACCCACATACACACACGCATAGTCTCAATCCCAAAAATTGTATTTGGGGTGGCCATAAAAATGCGCCCGAGCAGCAAATTGGCAACGATTTTTGGATTTATATGCGCATTGAATGTCGCGCGTGCCAAATGCCGCAATCTATTTCCGGGCTGTCGACCGTTTTATGTCCGGATGCGCCTCCATATGCGATTACGTAGCTGCCGCTGCCGCTGCTGCTGCAAGTCTCTGAGAGGTCCTCAAGACCTCTGCAATGGCTGTGCAATTTATGTTGATTTGCGTGTCGCGACTTGGCAGCTTCCCCATTTAATTGCAAGTTTCAAGTGCGACAAGGGCCATCTTTTATTTTGGGCTGGACCATAATTAATGAGACCATCATAAATCTAACAGCAAGCGACCTTCTTGTTAAGCTGTAGTTCTCAGTTCATACTTAGCTCACACGCTGCTGCCACAGTTGGGCATATTGGTTAGCCAACAGCTGTTGGGACACACTGGCAATTCGACGCAAGAAGTTGCTTGTTGTAAATTAAATACAATTTCCTTATGGGTCTTTTATTGGCAGGCGCCATAAAAATGTCCTTAAACGGACCTCCACCCATATACTGGCCCCACACATATTTACTTTTTACGTCCTCAAGGGTATTGTGTAGTCAATTAGATTTGATTTGAATGTGTTTGAATGTGTGTGTCACTGCTTCATTGTCCCGGGCGCGTCAAAAGGGTCAGTCTCGGTTTTGGCGGAGTAATGAGCAGTGTTGGTTCTTTGGTCCTTGAGCGCTTTGCTGGTGCTGGCTCTAATTTTTTTTTATTTTTTTATTTTTATTTTCTTTTTGTCATAGCATGCTTTCGCGGCGTCAAACACTTTCGCTTTTAATTACCGAGCAGAGAGCACAGTAAATTAATGTGTGCTGTCATGTTTGCCATGCACAAACAACAATAACAGGAATAGGAACAGGAAGAGGAACAGGAACAGGAAGAAAAGAATGCTGCGTTCTTTGCACAAATGACAAATGTTGGACACTCACTTACACATATTTAGTAGAGTGGGGCACACAAGTGGCAGTTTATTAAGCTTGCGAACCGGAACCTAACCGAAACCGTAACCGTAACCCAAAAGCCTTTCAGCCCGGCGACACTTTATTAAAATCAAACGTAATGCGAAAGCAAATTAATTTTCTTGACCAAGTAAACATTTAATCTTCTTCCTCTTCCTCGTTCTGTTGCTGTTGATGTTTGATGTTTAGAGTCTGAAGACAGGTGTCAGAGCGACATGGGCCTGAGGACAGCTATTCATCCACCTTTTGTGCAGCATTCTATTTGTGATTATGGAAAGTACTTGTTTTATTTTAATAAAGCAAAAATTTGAGTGTGACATTTCACCTTTTTGTTTTTGTTCCTTCTTTCTTTCTGTGAGTGGAGAATGGAATTCCAATTTGACTTGGGTTAAATGCATGGTTAGCCTTGATGAGGGTCATTCTTTGGGAGTCTTTGGTAAGGGTTTTTAGCTCCTTTAAGTTCAGCTTAGCTTTGGCGTCTTTAGGGCTTTAGGCAAGCAAAGGAATGGCAATGGCAATGGCAAAAGCAAAAGCAAACGCAAAAGCATTTCATTAAAAACTTCCAGGCTATTAAGCAAAACTTTGTGCAGCATTTGCCAAACTGTGTGATAAGTATCTGAACAAAATGCAAAGCTGCCAAAGACGATGACGACTCGCAGTGCTATGAAGACGACAACAACGACAAGGACGACAAGGACGCCAACGACTACGGCGACGACAGCTGATGAAAATCGTTCGCGCTCTACAACAAATCACAATTTTCCGCCGCAAATCGCTATTGGGGAAAAGAAGTTTTGGCCATGACGCGAATCGGAAACGGGGCCAAGCGGGCGAGTGGAAACAACAATTCAATTGCAGTTGCTATCCGTGCCGTGCCTGGCGTGACAAGGTCCAAAACGAGAGAGGGGGTGGGGCTGCTACAAAGGTCCTGCCTGACTGGCTGCCTGTCTGCCAAGTCTGCCTGGCAAGTGGTAACCAAAACCGCGTCAAATGCGTGCTTCAAGCAGTGGCAAAAACTGAACAAAAGCAAACCAAATGCCAAACAGCTGAATCTCAGCCAAGCCGAATCCTTAATATCCTTACCTGTAAGGTAAGGCAACAAATATGCGAAACGCAGGATTAAGAAATAAATAACAAAAATTTAAGGCATTATTATCAAATGTTTGAAAGGTTTTCAATGTTGCATACAATTAATTGGATAGAATAGAATAGAATATTTAACTTGAACGGGAGTATGTTAAATGTGATAAAGAAATACATTTATTTTATTCCAGTAGATTGAGAATCGAAGTAACGGATTAAATTTGAAGGTCTCCTCTATGGATTCAGTGGCTTGTATTTACTGACTGAGAATACGATATCCATGTATTCAAATCATTGGACACTCTTATTTCAATATGAGCTCTTAATCTCGATTTTTAATGCGCTTTTTATGAATATCATATAGGGTATCGAATATTTAATCTAACACTGCGTATCTTTTCTCTTATTGTCTTCCGATAACTCTTTTCTTCTGCGTGTATTATACATTTTTGTAAAGGACCTCTCGGAAAGTCTGTAATCACTGTGTTGCAAGGGGGTGGGGTGAGGGGATGCTCAAGTGCTGATTCGACTGTTGTGAATGAGTTCAGTGCCATCTTTGGGCTATTTGTATTTGTTCCATAAATTTAATGGCAATTTGCAGAAGCCACCAGAGCGTCGCATGGCTAATGTAGCACATGATTTATAATATTTTCAATGACAGCAGCGAACCTCCCCTTTAGCACCACTTTCCTGGGATTTTCCGCTTTTCATATATATATTTTTTTTCATTTTTTTTTGCAACTTTTAACACAAGTTTTTCTTTTGGTTGGCCTGGTTTTGCCCTCGTTTCTGCCAGTAAATATATGCTAAATAGGCTTTTTGACATTCTACCTGTCTGACTGGCCATCCTCCCTCCCCCTCCTCCCCACCTACCTCATCTCAACAGTGTGCTGGTGTGTGTGTGTGGCATATCCAGTTACATTTCATTAAATTTTATTTTTACGTGCTGTCTGCTTGCCTCTCGGCATTTCAGCGTTGCACCTTCCTTGCTCCGCAGCTGGCCCGTTCTTCTTCCCGAGGTTTTGTGTGCGTGTCCTTAAGCGGAAACTTCGACAGGAAACACCTGATTCGTAAAATATTGAAAAAGTTTATTTTTCTTTCTTTTTTTTTTCTTGTCGTGCGGGGATCTTTTGGCATCGGCTGTTTTCGGCAGATGCTGGGACTGTTGTCTGTTTTCGGAATGCGCTGCTTTTATTGGGCATGCTCAAAACTTGGCAAATTTTGACTTGTAGGCGTTTCCAAGTCTTAACTAAGCAATTAACAGAGCTGCTCTTGTCTCACTTATAGAGTGCAGTAGCTGGAAGTAGACTTAGAAAGCATCGGCTTGAGCGGACAGAGTTTTAAGCTTGTCTTGAAAATAAATAGCACTGGTCTAAAAATCGACATTAAGCTTGCAAATAACTCAAAATTAACATACACTTTTCAATTTGACAAACCTTGAAAAGTCTTCTTGCAGGTGACGTCAGTGGTTTTCTGATTCTTAAAGCTCAACTTGATGGCTGTGCGAATGTTTTTACCACGAGTTACCAGCTGTTGGCATTAACTTAATGTTCGCATGAAGAGCAACTGACAGCGGCCCTGACCCAATACCACTTCTCTACCACAGCCACACCCACAACCACTCCCACGCACTTCGCCCGTTCTCGTCCCCTCTAAACCAGCGGATGAATGTTCTATCCATAGGCAACCTTCGTCTGCTGCTCCGGTTATTTACATTTTGAATGCGTGTTTTTCTTTTGCATGTCAAGTTGCCGTTGCCGTTGCCGTTGTTGTTGTTGTTGTTGTTATTGTTATATTTTGAGCCGATATGAAATTATTGCAAAATAAATGCAAATTGAATTTCTCATGCATAATTTGTTTAGAAGTTTTACAACACCCCAAAAACGATGCCTCTGGACCGCTCTGAACTTTGATGTATTTCATGTATTATTTTTTCTTTTTCTCATATTTTGTTTATTTTGTTTTTAACTGGGTTTTTATGCTAGTTTATAGAAATGTGCTTTGAATTTTAATGCGGTCGCCAAATGATGCGTGAGTAATCGAATGAAAATGAAAGCAGGCAGCAGACAATAAGAAAGAATACCTGGAAGATTTACTTAACATGTTGTTAGAAAAGTTCTCAGCAAGTGAGAAACAAATGAGCTAACTTAAGCCCTTGTCACTTGGGCCAGAAGCTAATAGGAACTGCCTAACACGTTCGTTTTCTAACCCTTGCTAACAGTACAAGGGATTAAAGGATTACCCTGATAGCTGATAGACAGGAAAGTAGTTGAAATATAAAACTTGTACAAAACCTAACCTGTAATTACAAATACTTTGCGCCTCTACAAATTTGACGACGGGACGACAGAGACTAACCAGCATCACAATAGTCCAACAGATCCTCAAGGAATCCAATTGGAACTAACATGAGAAAATAGTACTCAACAAAAGGAAACAGATCCAAGGCTGAACCTATTCAACCTATTTTGTATATGTCTTTGGAATATCGTTTTCACTTATTGCTGATGCACTGTGAGATAGGTTGCCATCACGTGTGTGTATGTGTGTGTGTGTGCTTATGTGTGCGAAGCTCGTATTTCAACACGTTTCTCATATTTATTTTGATTAATGTCCACTTATCCACTTGCCACGAGCAATTTCAATCGTCCACAAGAATTCGTCGCTTGCACGCTCGCTCGTTGGCTGCAGCACGTGCGACCAACTACCCCCGACCAAATAATCCTAACTCCCCCTCCCATTCCCCGCCGTCAGGCCGCTGGCCGAAAAATGTTGTCTGTTGGCCAGTTGGATAGGACATGAATTGATGTGGCATACACTTTGTAAGACCTTTGCACCTGGAGCCCCACGTAGACAGAGAAAACAGCAGTCGATCGTCTGGTTACCAACGCTTCTCTGGTGGGGTGGTACCGGCCTTGGGTGAGGGGGAGGGGGGAAGGAGAATGAGGCAGGTCTCGGCATCAGTTGCACTGTGCCGCGTACGTGTTCGCACTTGGCTGGCACGTGACTACTAAAGTGAAATTTATTGAATATTTGGCATTGGCTATTTGATTTCTTATTAACGTGGCCCTTGGCCATACGACCATGTTTCCACACACAGAAAGACAGCCAGAAAGAAAGAGAGAGAGAGAGAGAGAGAGAGTGAGGGAGAGAGAGGGAGATGCACACGCAGACGAGCAATCCAACTATCTGCAAGGCCAGGCCAATTCAGTTGGTACTGTAATCCTTGCCTCGTATGCTAATTTAAAAAGCCGAAAAGCACTCGTTAAAACACAGCTACTTACATAATTAAATAAGGCCCTAAGGCCAGCACCCTCTTCAACCCCTGAATTGTCCAACTCCCCTAAAGGGACTGTAACTTGTTCCGGATTTATGCTCCCACCTTTATGTGTGTGTCTGTGTGTGTTTGTTGTCATATGCGGCTTTTTCTCTGGATGCTACCACTCGTCGACGACCTTTGGGCCACACCAAAACATTCATATACTCACACACACACATACACTGCAAGTGTACCCACCCACAGCCCACAAGCGAGTAAGGGAGGCCAAAGTGCAAAGTTAACCAAGTTGGAATGCAATGTACTCGAGATTACTGAACTATGGAATGCGCTGCATACAAACGTGCAAGAACAGCAAATTGTCATACCCTACTGAATGTTGAATACTTTCTCTCCTCTCTTTCCTGTCCCCTCTCTCTCTCTCTCTCTCTGTCTCTCGATCTGCCTTGAACTGGACAACCACACGTTAAATTGTTACAAAACTTTCAAATGCAGTGTCAAGAAACTTTAGGTCTTTGTATCTAAAATTTGACTTTTATAAGTCGTAGTTTTATTAAATACGCCATTAGTTTAACTTAAAGCTTCAGCTTTGACTTGAAGAATAATTTCTATTGGTTGAGCACATAGACCAAGAAAAATGAAAGTCTTTAGAGAACAGCTCAGAAAAGAAGCTTAACTAGTTTCAAACTTGTTATTGACCAAATCTGAACTATCGTTATTGTATAAAAATTGTTAAACGAAGATCGGATAATACAGCAATCACTTGTACTCGTTACTAAGGGCGAGCCTCACGCTTTAGACAGACTTGGCACAAAAGTGGTGTGGACTTAAATATGTTTTCTGAAAGTAGTGCATTAAAAAGCACTCGCTCAGAACTAAGTACACACATAAGTATCTGTGTGTGTAAGTGTGTATGTGTGGTTAGTACAGATTTTGTTACATATATTTTCATGTTTTTATGCGGCCAACAAAAATGTTTTTGCAGCGTTGCACTCGCAGACGACAGCGACGACACTTCCGTGTTATCATCTCTCATAGAACTGGGTTAATGTGACAACAGAAGCAACAACAACGAGAACAACAACGGGAATAACAACAACGAGAACAAAAATACCGAAATCAACTATTTTAATCCCCAACAAGTGCGACGAGCAAAACTTAAACTGCACACTTTTGTGCGTTTAACTGCTACAACAAGGACTATTACTAAATGCTGATGGATAAATATACTAAATATATACTTTCTAGTCGAACTCGCGACGAGTAGGTAGGAAACAAACGATATCAATGTATCAATAATCTTAGGCTTATCTAGGAAATTATGTTATATCCAAGGAGGCCGTAGAAACCCTCCACCCGATAAAGAGTCTCGTATTCGTCCTCATGAGTCCCCAATTCCCCAATTAATGTGTTACTAAATGCATATATATATAAATATAAATTTTTTTTTTCCCATAATTCAATTTTATACGGATTTTAAATCTTCTTTGAGAACGAAGACTAGAGTAACATAGTCTCTACCGACAATTTTCATCATTTCGACAATAAAATACAATAAAATATTACCCATACATAAAGAAGATGGAGAAGAAGCGCTTCCTGTCAGACTGTGATGTATCGCATTCTCAACTCTGTTTATCGTGCTCTTCATATCCAGCCTAGTTTTAGCTAAAGAAAGAAAAGAGATAGAGATAGTGATAGGGGAGGCAGACAGAGATAGCGACAGTCGTGCAGCTAATTTTTGGGGCTACTTGGTGGCTAGTTGTGGCATTTGATGTGTTAATCATGCGTGAAATTAATTCGTTCCACAATGTCTCATTAGTCTGCATTAAGTGAAGCAGCCAAGCAGCCCAACAGGACACAGTCACAGTCACATTCACACTCGCAGTCACAGCCGAGGCAAGGACATGGACATGCACATGGTACAAGGGTGGGGGTGTGGTGCGTGGTGGCTGGTGGCTGGGGAACCGGTCACAGCTCATATATTATTAACTTAATCCCATGGATGTTCATTTGCTATTGGCCCTCAGCTCAATGGTGACTCTTGACGCGCTCAAGTGCTTTAAATTAAATAATTAATTAAACTTGCACGGGCACAGCAAGAAGATAAAAAGATACAATTAATGACACAGACACACACAGAGAGATTGAGAGCGAGAGAGACAGAGACAGAGAGTAAGAGAGAGAGAGAGAGAGAGAGAGAGGGCAATATGGGGTGGTGGAAGTTGTTGTAACTTTATCTGCATGCAGTAGCTGGCATCAGCATCACAATGCGAGTCACATCTGCGCTTAGCAGTTCATGAATAACGTATTAACTTTTACTTTTCCAACCAGAGCACTGAATGGAAATGGGGATGGGGATGGGGATGGGGATGTGGATGTGGATGTGAATGTGGAGGAATGGGATGGGGTGGTAACTACGTGTTTGCTATTCGGCTCTGGTGTGTAAGCCACAAACGACAAGCCACCCAGCCATGTCCACTCCCAGCGGGAAATTGGGTATAGCAGCTGCTGCGGCTGTTCAATCAAAGTCAAAGTCATCAGTGCGTTGAGCAGTGTGGCAGTAGCGTAATATGGCAACGCTTGACATGCATGGGATGTCATAGCAGTCAGCTTTGTGTAGATCATTTGCGTGGTCCACTTTTACCCATCTGCTTTTATCCGTCGGTTGCGATTCGAATAATTCCAATTTGTGTGCTTGGCTCAAAACTTAACATGTATAAAGTGTTATTTATAATATTATACATGATATTGTAATATGTTAATAACAAAAGCTCTATTCCTAGATCTATAATTTTGATAAATGTTCAATATTCGTTTGCAATATATGATTAAATATCAAATCAATCAACTTTTGCCTACTTGCTGATATTCTAATATAATTGATATTTTATTTATACGAACAACAGCTGAGTTTTTGTCTATGACAACACTTACTGCCGATCTGGCAGCAATGTGGAATGCACACATGTAATAACAATCATCGATTGTTGTCTTTGCCATTGCCTTGGCGTGCAAAAAAGAAAAGAACAAAGGCAAAAAAAACGATAGGAAATGAAATTATGATTTATGAGCTCACTCGAAAGTTTTGCGGCTGGCAGACCTTGAGGGTATCAGGGAGAGGAGGAGGCATTGCGTACAATAGCCATAAAAACATGATAGTTGGTAGCTAGGAGTGGCATTATGGAAATGTATGCGAGTGGTTATGCCTCATACAGATACCAATTATGAGGCTGCAACTCAGCCAAATGCTGCTGATGCTGCTGCTGCTGTTGCTGCTGTTACTGCTACTGCTGCAGGTCACGTAACGCCAATAATGAACTTGCAACGACCAAGAGATACAACGCGAGAGCGAGATAGGGACAGAGTTAAAGTTAGAGAGGGAGGACGAACATGCTGAGGCTAGTTTGTTTGTCTGCCAGGCAACAGCTGAGTACAGCTGAACAGACAGCGGACAAGGACTCAAACTCGAACTCGACCGAGGAGGCGGAGCCGAGGACCAATTCGAGCTGTGGCAATTGCTAAACGCTCGTTTTAATGCCAACAACGTTGGGGTCCATTGGAAATGATTGCTGCTTACTGCTTACTGATTACTGATTGCCAGCCAGCCAACGCCAATGCCTACCAGGAGGTGGGGTATTTAGTGCTTAAGATAAATCTATGCGGCATGTGTGGATTAAGTTGAAGTCTCTCGAGAGCTGCCATTCAACGGGCAAACGAAAAGACATCGACCACATCAAATCCTAGCCAACTAGAAGCATTTTGCGAACTCGTTAAATTGGGAGAATAATCAGTTTTGAAAATTTGATTAAAGTTGTTTTCGTTCGACGATATTCTTTTTAGGTATTCCGATTAGAGCATAATTCAACATTTTAAAATTTAAACTGTCAATTTGATAGCTATGTATTTTTGTGCTCTTTAATGATGTCATATGTTCAATTTGGTTGAGTTGTGTTATTTTTTGTGTTTATTGATCGATCAACTAATCGAACAATTTGTAAACTTCCAAAGCACTCATTCAGCTGGGCCATGTATATTAACTATTATTTACTGAAATTACCAAAATTATAACCACTTCAGGAGATTTTCAATCAACGTATTAACCCCATGAAATGACCACAATATTTGGTCTAGATTGTTTGAATAGCATTGTGAATGGTCTCGGAACCGACTGGCAATTGCCCAAATCGAATGCTTAATTAATAGATTAAAACTGAATAATGCTGGCAACAAAGCCACACACACACACACACACACACACACATTCAATTTAAACATAAATAATAATAATTTCTGGCTTGTACTATTTAGGATACAATTCAAATCAAATCAAATCCAATCAGAGAAAGGAAAAGCAACTAAATAAATGTAATTAGTGGTAAATTGATTAAACATCGTGGACTCTAACGACGCACACACTTATATATATAAGTAGATACATACATATATGTATATATATATATATATATATATATATATCTTGGTCATTTCATGTATTTCAGTGTTAACAGCTTCTACAAGTTGTTTCTGTTCTGTTTCTCTATTCTACAATCTACTCACATATCCTGTTTGCCTGTTTGATTGTGCTAACTGCTGATTACCATATAAATATTTAATGTGTGGCCACATTCAACTTCAACTTCAGCTTCAACTTCACTCGCCACTCACCTCTCCTGCTTGGTGTGCACTTTTGATTACATTATTAAATGTGATTTTAATGACTCTTATGTTATTTATGTGCATTAGTCGCTTTGATAATATCGCATATGAAAATAGTTGTTGAATTTTTCACTGGTATTATTTAGCGTTTGCCGCTTTCCTTTAGCTGCAATGACATTCATTTAAATTGATGTTAACTCCTATTCAAATTGCCCAACTTCAACTGAATTTCGCATATTGGTTTTTCAAAACTAATTGAATATATTAAAAAAACAACAAGGAAATACCGATATTGACAATACTATTTAGAATTTGGAGTTTTTGCAATGTTTTTCTCGAGAGTTGAGGTCACAACTGCATGACTGATGATGATGATGATAATAATATTTCATATACTAGGAAAAGCTTTTAGAATGTTAACGACTTATGAGAGTGTCGATAATGTCTTGAGTGCCAGCGGCTGAAGAAGAAGAGCAGGCAAACAGCAACACAAGCAACAACAACAATATCAACAACAAACAACAAGAACTGGAGAAATGTTTAAATGGCTCCATAAATGGCAGGACTCGTAGCATTTTATTGCTGTTGTTGCCGTTGTGCCTGCAGTTGTTTTTGTTATTGTTGTTATTGTTGTTGTTGGCGAAGCGTCATTAAAACATGACAAGGCACAAAAAGTTGGCGAAAAGGGGCACGGTGAGGGGTGGTGGTGGTTAAAGTTGTTGTCTGCGTGCTGTTGCCGCCAAAAAGGCTTAAGCAAATGAAAGACGAAAGGGCAAGCACATAAAAAAAGAATATGAAACTTTTGTGATAATTAAAATACAAGTTTCACGCAAGACAGAGATAGCAATAGAGAGAAAGCGACTGAGAGAGAGAGAGAGAGAGAGAGAGAGGGAGAGAGAGGTGGTTGTTGGTAAGAGTCAGTTCTCTCGATATTATAAACACAATAGATTAATGTAATGAAATAATAAAATGTATTTGCTTTTGAGATACCCTCTACCTATTGAGATGAACTGAATTGTGGATATCAAAACGAAAGAATTGATAAGCAAGACTTTAGAAACTAGATTAATCCAATTATTATCCGAAATATCTGAAATGAATCATGAGTTAATCGAAAAACAAGCAATACAAATATGTTTTAATTGAAATGTATGTGAATGCACTTTATGACTTCTCAATAGGATATCTTCAAGTCGATCCTTTTCAAATGGTGCATTCAACGATTGCCTTGCGTTGCCTCGTTTTTTTATGACTTATAATTGGAAACTTATTGAATTTCCTTGTAATTTCTTAGTGGAACCTCCCACCCTCCTTATTGCGCCAGTCATCGTTTTTTTTCCCCCTATTCGACTTTCTCTCGCTTGGCCACTTAAAGCGCTTTAATTAATTAATTTGTGGCTTTGTTAATGGGCGCCCAGCACGCAAGCAGTTCCGCCCCGAAAATCACGGTCAAAAAGGCAAAAGCCAATCGAATCCTTTAACTATTATAGAAATATCGAGCATGACGTATCTTTGGGTGGGAGGGCTAAGTATATAAATTTAGTCATTAAGTTGCTGCGACTTGTGGACTGCAGAAATCAAGCCCAGCTAAGATTGGAGTGAGCTGTGAACGACTCACTCTTGACTGAAGTGTTATCAGCTACACTCATGGGATTTACCTACAGCTTAACAGAATACAACTAAGCTGAACTCAAACAGGTATGAATAAGTGTTGGATAAGTGCTGCTTATCTTAGTGGTTTTTGGCTTACAAGAAGCACTTTAATGAGCATCTGGCGAAGTAGAGCTGATCCTTCCATAAAATCTGCAGTTTCGTAACACATACGCAGTGTGTAACAGTGACTGAAAACATATTCTTCACATGGCTTAAAGCTAACATGTTCCTCCCTTTAAATGTGTTCTTTGCTGAGTATGCGTGTGTGTGCATGTGTTTGTGTGTGTGTGCATGTGTGTGTGTGTCTGTTTTTGTTTGGGTGTGCATTTTTATTTGTACTTTTTGCACATTTTTTACATCTTTTATAGTAAAAATTGTTCATGCTCCCTGGTGCCAAGTGCTTGTGCGCTTCACTTGCAGCCGCTTAAGGCAGTCATCACACACACACACACGCACACACATATATACGCACTTACCAACACACTCACACACTATAAAGCAGTTCATATAACAGCCATATGCAAATAATTTCAGCTGCTCCAATTGAAAAGCCAAAAACAATGTAAACTGAAGCGTCTTCTCTCTACCCGCTCAACTCCCCACCACCCACCATCCACTCTCCATCTCCCTCTCTCCACATGTCTCTCAGTTGCAGTCTCTCTGCTTTCTTTGACGCTAGCCATTGGCCATAGACAATAAATACACATATTTGGCTTTAAAGGCAAAGTCCTTGGCACAAAGTAAATCACAACTTCAAATGTTGCGCCAATCGCTCAATCTTCATCAGCGACTCAAAGAGTGATGAGCGAGAAGATTGGTGGTGGGGAGGCAGCATTGTGAAGGAGGGGTGGGTGGTTGGTCGAAGAATTGTGGGAGCAATGCTCGGTCTTGGCTATCAATGCTAAATATATCGACGGGCCACGTTTACGCCGCACATTTTTGCCTAGAAATTGCAATTTTCTGTACGGCGGCGACAGCTTGATTATCATATAGTCAAAGCTTCATTTGCGGGTGTCTCTATGTGTGTGTGTGTGTTTGAATGTTTGACTGTTGTGCACAGCGCTTTTGCCATTAAGCACTCAATCAGTCTTTATCAGGTTTTGACAACGATTAACGCTTGGGGCGCCAAAATGCTTTTGATGGATGGCTGCCTGGACTCGTCTCTTTGTATTCTTCCTCTCCTGCTTCCACCAATGGAAGGCAACCACTTCTGCTCGATAGATACACCTAAGTATCTAAGTATCTGCTGTTGTGCATTTTTATGAAATTGATTTGCTGTGTCGCCGTTTCTGATTTAAAATCCCAACCTAAAGGCCATTCACTTTTGGCCACATTAGTTAGCTTTTTACTTTTCTCTTCATTTCAGGTTTTTTTTGGGCTTAAACTCGTTTTGGGGTTTTGCAGTTGAACAATCGATTTGCTCTCATCATGGCTCATTGGCTTTGCCTTCTCCATTGCTCTCCTCTCCCCATGCCAACCATCCACTCACCTCTCGCTGTCCCTTGCCCATTATCCTTTGTCATGTCTTGACGCTCTTCACTGTTTATTGCCAGGCCCTGCCTGCGACTGCCTGCCTCATCAATTTTGTGGTCAGCACGTGGGTAAGGCGCACAAATCGACCCTTAACCATCGGCCTATAGCTGACTCGTGGTTAGGCACTGGTGGAGTGGTCGGTAAAACATTGCTAATCATGTGACTTATAAGCTTAAAACCCATTCCATGCCAACAGCAAACCTCTAACAACCAATCAATGAATGAAACTAAAAAGTTTTCAAGCCGTTCGGTTAACATTTAAGCTGATTGTAAAATGGTATAATTTATGCGAAAGCAAACTTTTGAGATCCTTTCTTTTCGTATAGCATCTATAACAAACTATAATTTTTCTGTGTTTGCGTTACTATAATATTGATTGGCATTTAAAAACATCCAGGTTAGAAAAAATGATTCTGACATTCCCATAACAAGCACTATCCGGATATCCTTTCGACCAAAAATAGTAGTTGACAGTTGAAAGAACTTGTCCACATCCTCCTCCTGATTTTGACCAGGGCTATCAACTGACAAATGGACATCGAAATCGTCCCAATGAGTACCGAGAAAACAACTCAGAAAAGGCACTGTGTTCAAATTTTGGCTTAGTCACAAAACGGAACGATTTTAAATATATTTTTAGCTAACCATTAATCAAATATTGCTGTTCAAAATAAACAAAATGGGTTATTTTCTTGAGTCATAGTCAACGTTTCAAACTTGTTAGTAAACAAGCAGAATTTATTTACGGATAATCCATTTATTTGGCATAAAAAATGCACTCCAATTATTTTTCCAGTTCCCCTCGTATTTTCCTCTGTTTTCTGCATTGAAGTATTGCTTTGAGCTGAAAGCAATTCTCATCTAGCTGCCTGACAAAAGGCAGTTAATGTAAAGATTAAATTACACACACGCACACAGACAACAATACACAATACACGCAATCATTTTATGGTAATCACTTTCAATAAACAATAAACACAATAAACAATCAAAAATGCCATGTGCATCACTTGCCCCACTTGGCAACGGCACAATCTGAAGCTGCAACGCTGCAAATAGAATGTTCCACGTTTTATGGTCGAGCTCTTATAGCGCTTTTTGGGGTGCCAGAACAGAGACAGTGCTCGGTAAAAGCTGGCAAAATTTATGCATGTTCCAATTGCTTACACACACGCATACACACACCCAAGCACAGACAGTGTGTGTGCTGCATGTGTGATTGCAGTTATGGCTGCAATCATAGATTTCAAGCCTCGAACAAGTCATGTCAACTGCAGTCGAATTCGGTATTTCAATTGGCGAGTGCAAAGGATTAAGGGAATTGAAGGTGGATAGGGATGGCCACAATGGAGGGGGGAGGGACACTTTACACAAGGTGTAGGCATTTGCACGCTTGCAATAATGCTCCGGCTCCGGATCCGGCTCTGGCTCTGGCTTCGTCTTCAGCTCAACTCAGTTGAATTGAGTCCTGGTCGAGTCCTGATCACACGAAGTGTGCACTCGCCATCAACTTGGGACCCCCAGCAGTCAGGCTATACCCTGTATGGTGTATGCCACCAGTGGAATATGATCTGATGACTCAGCACAATTTTGGCAATTTGAGTTTTTTTTTTTTTTTAATTATTTTAAAGAAAATGCACTTTAAGTCTTTTTACTGTCTTTCTCCTATGCTCTGCCTTGGAGAAGTTACAGGGCATATTTTTGGCTGAGCATGCCCTTGTGGCAACATTCCAACTTGTTGTTGTTCAAGTTGCTGGACGCAAGTTAAGTTGGCATAGGTAAATACATCATTAAACATGTAAGGGGCCAAATGCATTGTTAACAGGCAACAGCCAGCGAGCACGAAATATTCCTGCTGTTGTTGCTGCTGTTGCTATTACTTATGTTGTTGTTGCTATGCAGCTTCAGGCAACTGCAGCAACAGCAGCAACAGCAGCAGCAACAGCAGCAACAGCAGCAGCAACAGCAGCAGCAGCGGTTGTAGCATCCGCAACGAGGCAGCAGCTACGTTCTACGTGCTCAAGAGTGCGTACTAGCCATATGTGAATGTGTGCGTGTGTGTGTGATTGTATATCTGCAATTGACAAGTCAAATGTATGTATGTGTGTGTGTGTGTGTGCCAAGGACTTAACATGCGTAGTTGCCGCAGTTGAACAGCAACAACATCCACATCCCTAATATATCGTTGACAACCTCAAAAGCCTTATCAAAATCATTATCTATTCGACTTTGATGATAATCATTGATAATATTGCATAATTGAAAATTGTTTTTGATCTGTATATAATTATTATAAAGGGTGCACATTAGCCTTGGCCTGCAAGTGGCAGTTAAGCACAGCGTTTAAATAGCTCTACAAATTAATAACCCAAATCTAATATATACTAATAGACTTATGAGTAGCATGCTAATAAGATCACTGAATAAATATCCGTTTATATTTGCATATTAAATGCAACTTCATTATTATATTGGCTCTTTGACTCTGGTTGATTGCATTTCAGGTAAAATTCCTGTTACATCGGAAGTGGTTTTCATTTAAAGCGGAAATTAAAAATATGTAAACGCAACCAACGGCAACTATCATAAAGCCAATCAGTTGAGCTCAGAAGTGTGCCACAATCAGCTATTTACAAGCACTTCTTATTCCCCTTCTCTGCTCTCCACCCCACCCCACTCTACGCCTTGTCGAATTCTGCAACGAACAGGTTTTATTTGGGTTACTTTCCTGTTAAGCAGATGTTCTTAATTGAGGCTATATATATATATATATTTATTATTTATTATTATTTATAGACTTGCTTAGCACTTAATACTCGTCGTTATTATTTGTGATTTATTTTTTAAGTTCTCTGATATATTTTGACCTACAGCACTAAGCAGACAATTCAAGACTTTATTTTTAATATTATTACCAACCATCCTCATATCTGACTTACTCCAAGGACTATTGCTTACCCTGTTCTACAGGTGTTTCTTCTATTATTTCTTCTTATAATTCTGACATTTTCAAAACAACTGCTTATCGAAATTTTTGTATTTTTTTTTACTATATTTATTGATACTAATATTCAATACGACTTTGCTTCCATATGTTCATTTGTTTTTCCATTTGCCATTGTGTTGCAAATGCCATTCATATGCGTATTGCTATTTCGAATCCTAATTCCAATCCAAGTCGTGACACCAATTTGATTTATGTTTCTCACCTTACACACATTTCTATGTCACGCCAGGTGAATTCTTTTCCTCCTCCCAATAACTATCTTTGCCTGTCAATTGGCATTAAACATGAAATTGTGGAAAGTTGCATGGGCTGCAGCGTTCAGATTGCAACGCAGGCAAAATATATAAAAAAATGAAAAAACAACATAAAAAAAAAACATTTATGTTTGAATATTTCCCCTACGGCAAATATATTTAATATTTGTGAGTTCGAACAAAGCTGAATGGACTTTATTGAATTCCAAAAGCCATAATTGTTGATATTAAATATTCTATGCGCAAATAAACAATAAAATAACAGATAAACATGAGTCGCCATTCAGTGTTGTAAAAGCGAGCAAAATAATAGTCTGAAAGGGGAGACTGAGAAAGAGAGAGAGAGAGAGAGTGTGAGTTAGAGAGAGAGAAAGAGTGAGAGAGATAGAGAGAGAGAGAGAGACGGAAGCAATAAATGTGATGATTGATATTGTCAATATATGAGTTATGTATATGAATATGAAATACGAGAAATGAATGTGCATAAGAAATATGAATTGGTGTGCGAGTGTGTGAGTGCCTTGAATGAATAGCACTTCAGTTGCTTCGCTGTGTGTGCAAGTGTATGTGAGACATGTAATAATGCTTGTGGTATCACACCTTTTGTATTGTGGTGGAGGCGGTGGGAATTGGTTGAAAGGTGTTGCCGCTAGCTCTTAGCCAGCGCTCACTTTGTCTTCAAGGTGTATCATCATTATCATCACCAGTATCTTCATCACCAAGAACAGATTTTAAGAAGTAAAGCTGTTCTTGGCAAGAGTGCCTAACTAGACAATATCCTGTAATTAGCTCATTTGCCACACACACAACAAATTCTTTGTAGAATATGTGTACGCTTTATCGTATTAGAGGTGTCTTCTTCTGTCTGTTACATGCAGCCTTAAGCTATGCAATATGCTAAGTCCCATCAAGCCAGTTGTGATGGATACAGGGTATGAGAACATCCTGTTTATCACACGCAATCGTCTCATCATCATCGTCGTGCAATGACACCTCATTCAGAGGGGAGCGGAGGTGTGGAGGGCAGCTGCACAATCGCAGGCTGTGTGACACGTTATTGCATTTTGTTGTTGCTTTCACACACACGCACAAACACACACACACGCAGACACGTAGGTGTGGGTGCCTGCCTGCCAGAGCTTTACAACTTCAATCAAATTCAATTGAGTTCAATTCAATTGTAACGTATTGTATTTTTATTGAGGCATAAAAAAAAGGGAAACTGCTCCACTCTGCTTGTCTGTATGTGTGTGTGTATGTGTTTGGGTGCGTATGCACTGTCTCTCTCTCTCTCACACACACACACTCTCTCTCTCTCTCTCTGTCTCGCTCTTTCTCTCTGTTTCTTGCACAGATTTAACAAGTGCGACATAATGGTGCTGACAAGCAGCAGCAACACTGACAGAAGAACACAACCAGTGGTGGCGTAGGGGGGAGGGGGGTACAAGCGTGCAAATGTCGCAATCACTGACACGCAGCATACGCAGCACGAAACACTTAGACCAACTCCAAGGAGGGTGAAGGGCTGAAGATCTCAGCTAGCGGGATGTGAAGAGCGGGCATCATTCGCATCTTGGCGACGACTTTTATGACTTCAATTCAATTTGTTTACGAGGCAAGGGCCTTGGCAACATCCAACAATCGCCTGACTGCCTGCCTCTCTGGCAGCCCTGTCCGCGCACATGCATGCATACAGCGTATGTACTCAAAGCGTCGCGCACAAAAGTATGCTAAATAAGCAACTCAACAACAAGTCGCTGACATTCGAATAGAGAGTGCTCGACATGAAGATACCTTGCGCATACATAGAGATATACGCAGTTTAAGTCGCTAAAGTTGCAAAAAGCAACTAAAATTGTTCTACTAATTGTATAATATATTTAACTTGGCGAAGATACTAAGCTAATAATAATACAAAAATTTAAGAATTAAAACTAAAATTGATTTACAAATTAAATTCAATTTTAAACTTTATTAAGATACTAAGTTAAATGAGCTCATAGTAGCATGGGTGGTTACAGAGTATAAGAAAAGCAATAACAACAAGGTCACACACACACACACATACACGATGGGTCTCTGGCAGCAGGTGATGAGCGTTAAATTTATGCAGCGACATGTTAGGCTGCCGGCAGCAAAGCAGCCACCCAGCTAGAAAGTTGCCCCATGGGCCAGGACAGGATTTCTCTTTATTTACTTTTTTCATTTTTTACTTCTTTTTTTTGTATATTTTTCGTAGGTATTATTGTCACGTCACGTCTGGCGGCGGCGACAGGAATTTCGCAGTCAGGGCTGCCACATATTAAAGCAAACGCAAAAGCAGAATGCACAAAAAATAACAACAACAACAAGAAGAGTAGAAATTGGCTTTAAGGTCGCGCACTAATTAAGCCACCAGGTGGCGCCATTGTGCTGATAAATTAGCGCCAATTTACAGTATAACAAGTGGCAAACACAACTTTCACCAGTTCCCCCTTAAAATAGCAACCTCTCCACCCACAACCCCCCTCACAGCTCTTAGGTTGCAGCTCTCAACTCTCAACTCAAGCTGTGGCTTTTGCTGTGCAGCGCAGCCAATTAAATTTCATGGATAAACATGAGGTTCAAGGCGCCGCATAGCACCAGCGGCAGATGAGTACACTAACAGCACAATGGGAGCGGAAGAGCGTTTGAGTGTGGACTGAGAGAGTGTATAAGAGAGTTGGATTGAGTTGAGTCTGGGTTGTGTGGGAGGGGGAGGGGTCTGCCTGAGGTGATTTTGGAATTGTGGCCAAGGCTGTGGGACGCCGCCGTAGCCGATGACGACGACGTCGTTGGCCGTTGGCATTTTCAAGTTTAGCTCAAATTGAATTTCCAACAATTTTCGCCACGTCGCCGTTAAGCAGGGCAGCAAAAGAAAAAATAACGCAGTCAGCGATTGAAAGAAAAGCAACAACCGCAAATAACAACAATAATAACAACAACAACAGCCCACAAGTAAACCAACTCGCTGCGGTCACTGCAAGCACCATGGGCCTCAAGGGGTTAAATGTATTTAGCTAATAAGAATTTAGCGAGCAAGGAAAGGCACCTTAGAATAGGTTCAATTTTTTTTTTTGCTTTTAAGTATCTTCTCTTAATTGCAATTCAAATACTTTCTTTGTTTGAATCGCTTTTTTGTGGACAATTTTAAAATATGTGTTGAAAACGATCCTAACCTAACCCAAAATAACATCCCATAATCACTATGGCATTTAATAGGCTTTCTGTTGCCCATGGTTTTCGTAACGATTCTGCGATTCAGTGCGCCTGTCTGGAGAGGGAGATGCGGAGGGGGAAAAAGAAACGAGTTAACAACATTTTAAAATTACGAAACAAACAAAAAAAAAAACGCTCTCCTTGTCCATTCTCATTGGGATCATCTCCTATCCCATTTCCTGTCACATTCTCTTTTCGCAATCCCCAATCTGTGTCCCAATCCCATCTTTTCGTGATGCTCTTAAGCGGCAATCGCATTTTTCCACAACTTTTTCAGACGTAATAAAAACGTTCAAGTTTTGCCTAGTGCCTTGCATTCTCTCTCACAATCCCTTCCTCCTTTTCAATCCTTTGGGGGGCATTTTAGTTTTGTCATAGCGAGTGTCACGCATTGACGAAAAAGTTTTCGCACAAAAAAATACATTGAGTATAATTGGTTTTTAAGCGTATAAAAAACATAATAATAATGTCAGCAGATTTACTCCGGTTTTGCAAGGGTATATAATCTCCGGTGTGCCTGTTAAGTTCTCGCCTTGTTTTTTCGTTCAATTTTCATTTGCCGTCGCTGCAGTTTTGCTAGTTGGCGCAATTTTCCACGTTTTCATCGTTTTAATCGATGTTGGTCAAAGTTGCTAGCGTCGGGAGGGGCTTTAAATGGTGGCTGAGGAAGAAATAGAGGACACAGACACAGACACAGATACAGACACAGTCGCCGCGGCCGCCATTGCCAACAAGGAGTAAAAATCTTTGTAACCATAATTAAAAGTTGCGATGCTTTTGTTGCCACGCCCCTTTCGTAGCCTCTTTTCCTCTCAGTGGCCAGACGCCGTCATTCCCTTCTGCGGCGCCACTTGTGGCGCAAACAATAATTAATTTAAATTGAAACATTTCAGCGTTGCACTTGAGTTTTCAG
The DNA here is from genome assembly GCA_035044105.1 of Drosophila nr. perissopoda 5 BK-2023a. Classification (NCBI taxonomy): domain Eukaryota; kingdom Metazoa; phylum Arthropoda; class Insecta; order Diptera; family Drosophilidae; genus Drosophila; species Drosophila nr. perissopoda 5 BK-2023a. Next base: position 3,690,114 of record JAWNMK010000620.1, on the reverse strand, counting down.
TTTGTGCCTCGACTTGCCTTCAGTTTAGTTTTAATAGCTGCCTTAACCGCAACGACCATGCCCCCACGCTCGCGCCCTTTCCACGACACGCCCTCTTAACGTCTGATTGTGTATCCATATGCGTATATATATATACATATATAGTGTATCAATAACTTGACTTGGAAAAGGAAAGAACTTTAGTCCTCAAAATATCCTTGTGCAATAATCTCCTATAAAAGCTTTCCGTTTATAAAAATAAATAAATAATGGCCCGACTTATTGATTTAGGCCACTTGAAACTCCAGATCGATATAATATACATAGGTTAGACCTATAATGAATTTAATATAATTATGTTTTCTCAAGGCATTGCACATTTAGCAAATTTATGAAGCTATATAGCTAAAAAAAAAAACTACTTGCGCTTAGAACTTACTCACTTAATCTATACCTATGTGGAATTTTTGTTACAGTTTACTAAAATTGTTTCTTGCTTTTAATTATTGCTGATTCATTTGATAGCTTAAAGAATATTGCAACTGGTTTTTAATCAATTCTTTCTGTCGGCTCATCGAAGCACCAACTCAGCAGACAAATTTGCTGCTCTCTATTATTGAAGTGGCTATGGTTGTTATTATTATTGTTGTTGTTGTTATTGTTCGGTTTTTTGTTGAAAGTGTTTGCTATGCATGTTTGCAATTTGGGAACGACTTCAATCGGGTATTTATATTCAAGTTTATAACCATAGAGCAACCCAACTTGTTATACTAATACAATGTGTTAAAAATTTGCCATTTGTGCAACAACTTCAGAGCCAATCACGGGGTATCTGCTTGTCGAGACTACTTATTGGCTTTGTTGTTTCTGTGGCCGTTATCCAGCAGCTTAATTGTTATTGCATCTACATGTTGGATTTTTGTGTGAATTATTTGTACCTAATTGAATGGCTTGGCAAATAGCAAATAGTTGTATCTTTTAGCCTTATTGAGTTGTGGCTGCTGTTGCTGTTGTTGAATAAGATATGCAAACTTCACAGAATACATTAGGGAATTGAAACCAAATACCAGGAGTCAATTTGCTTTTCAGCATGAGAAACTCAACAGATTGTTCAAAGCTCAAAAAAGGTGTACATTGGATTGCTAACAAAATCAATAAGTAATCGATTAAGTTACAATTGTCTGTGAGTAAATTTTGGTTAGCCGATTGTGTTCTAAAATTGCTGAAGATTAGATGCAATGATTGTGAAATAGTCATTTCTTATATGGCAACTCTCTAGAGTATAAATCTTAATGGTTGACAGTTAAGCAACAACCTTAAAGTGAATTTACATTATTCTAATGCTAAACCCAGCCAAACTCCAAACTCTTCTGTAAAGCACTCTATCTGTGAAATAAGAAAAAATAAAATTGAAAAAAGATTTGGGAAACGAGTGAGGCAAAAATAAATTTCACTGAATGGATGAGGCGGCTGTCAAATGCCAGTGCATTTTTGGCCCAGTGCGAGAGGCAAACCGAGCGCAGAAACCCAAAACAGAACGAAGAATCTCAGCTGTGGCAAATGTGAGTCTCACAAGGGTATGGGAGGGGGCGGGGGGGGGGGGGGAGGGGGTAAGGGGAGGGACAAGGAGGCTGAACAATGAATGCGTGGATGCACAACACAATTGCAGCAACTGGGACTGGGGCTGGGAACTAGGAACTGGGAACTGGCAATCTATCTCGAGTGGTGCCATGAATTTGTCCAGTCGACTGATGGGATGCCAGCCAGCGACGATAGATGGAAGACAGCGGCATGGCGGGGAATGAATATGGAGGAGGGAAAGGAGGGGCAGGCGCATGTGTGATGTATTGCTTTGTGTGATGTTGACAGAATTAGCAGCTGCTGCCGCAAATTGCACAACAAACACCCGCCTCGAGAATGAATCCATGTACATATACATATACATATACATATACATATACATATACATATACATATACATATACATATACATATACATATACATAAACGCGCGAGAACTTTAACCACATCATCAACTTCATCATCATCATCATGATGATCATCATCATCACCTTTTGGGCCAAGTTATAAAGTTGCAAGTTGCGTGGCAGCAACTCTGGTCTCCAAGGATATATTAATTTGGTTTTTATGCACAGTCCGCTTTTAGGCCATATTTTAATGTTTATTAGCCATTAGGCTGACCAAAAAAAGCACAAACCGAAACTGAAACTGAAGAGGCGCTCAACTTTGGCAATTAAAACTTGTGGCCAATATTAAAGACACAAAAACAAATATAAAAAACATAACAAAATACAAACATTTAAATAATAAAAACAGCTCAAAGCTGATATCAACAAAATCTCGAAGTTCAATCGAAAAGCCAGCCAAAATCAAGGAACCGTAATGGAAATGGAGTTAACTTTTCCTTATATTTATATATATATATATGTGTTTATACATACATACATATATACACATATATACAACATATTTCATCAGAAGGTGAACGAATATCGACATATTCCAATCGCAATTTAAGAATGGAATTTGTTTTTTGATCTCTCTAAAATTTATCACTCGATTTCGATCTGTTTCTAGTCACACTTGCAGCAACGACAACAATAACAAGGTTCACTCTCAATGGCACATGGCTTCTTGGATAACCTCATAAGAGGAATATGACTCATTACCATTTTCCGCAGCCACCCTCTCTCTGCACCACATCTGGTTCTGTCTTTGGGGCACATTTCGAGTCTCTGCAACTTGTTGTGCGATGCACAACAATAAAATAACTTTTAATTATGCGCAACTAAGGGCAGATCTCCATGCATTCATACATATATATATAGGAATGTGTGTACATACATGCATAAATGTATATGCATATGTGTGTGTGTGTGCGTGTGTGTGTGTGTGTGTTTGTGTATGTGTGTGTGCATTCACAAGATGTAATTAGAGTTTTGTGTAGTGGAGTTGTCAGCTTTTGGATAACCGAAAACGAGCGTTTTAACAAGTTTAATTGGTGCAAAGTTGCTCACAAGTTGCCCCAAAATGCCGCATACCAAAACAACTTTTCCTCAACTGTACACTCGCTTGGCCCTCCCCCTTAGCCACTCTTTTTCTCTACTTGCCTTTCGATGTCCTCTCTTTCTCTCTCTCTCTCTCTGTGTATGTGCGTGTGTGCCTATGCACAAATGCACATTTTGCTCAACAAATTGTGTGCTTAAGTGGCCCCTACATGGCAATACCAGCTACTTTCAACACTGGTTGCACACACACACACACACACAGACACACACACAGAGCCGACACTCAACGACTTTTCCATAGAGAGAAAAGCTTTAAGTTCTGGCACAAAATATTCCATTTGGCAACAAAAAAAAAAAAGTAAAGAAAAAATTCACATTTAATTTTGTATACTTTTCGATTTGACTTTGATTTTTTATCCCGTTCCTTATTCATTTACGTTTGTAAATGATTATTATATATATATATGTGTATACATAGCCTTACTTATAAACTATATGGTATTGCTCTCTATGTACTTTTACAGCACTCGCACATAAGTTGGGATCAATGAGCTGCTTTCTTAGAAAATTGAAGCAGTGGCAAATCAAGCTGCAGCTGAGCAGCAATTTGACAGCAGCTGTCCAGCTGTTGACCTTTGACTGGGACGGAAGGAGTGGTTGGGGCTGTGTGGTTGGGGGTAATCAGAGCCTGGCATTTCAAATTGTTAACCAGCGGCAAATTGTTTTCATTTTGTGGTATCGGGCATTATGTGGCACGAGTTGTTAGCCAGCAGCTGCTAAGTCTATCAACAGTTGTTGCTGTTGATGTTGACTAGGGCCAGGTAATGCACACGTCTGGAGAGCATTTACTTAGGGCCAACTTTTGTCTGTTGCTGCTGCCTGCTGCCTGCTATCAAAAGTCTCCACTTTTGGCAGCTGGCAAAAGTTGGCACCACTTTGCCTTTCATTTTTCGACTCGCAAAACTGAACGTGTCATGCGAGGGGGTGGGGGGAAGGGGGGGAGTTCACTTGGCTGGTCTAGAAGGGATTGCGGAGTAAGTGCGACTGCATTTCATTAGCCAACAGGCTAAGTTCGGGCTAACAGTCAGGAGGAAGCAGGCAGCAGCAGGCATTCAACGGCTGCCACTTTTTGCATAAGTTGGAAAATATTAAAAATTTTGTGCTAAGCTAAACAGCTGAATAACAAAAAAAAAAAAAAAACACAAATGAATTGAGTGTGCTGGACTAGCAGATACCCAGCACCTCGAAGCTAACCTCAGTGTTGCTTGAATAACTCACAAATATAACTTACCGATTGTGCCATTATATTTAATATAATATATGATTTGAACTAAACAGTGTTTTATATAAAGACAGGCTCAACAATCAGAAATTGCCTTCTTGATGCCATTTTTTAACCAAGAGGGTATGCAGAGAATAAAAATAGAAAAAAATGTAAACTAAAGGATAGAAGTGCAAAACTGAGAATCAGATGACAAAAGTTGTCAGAATTTTCTTGGTTGTGGCAAAAGTTTGTCGCTTTGCTTTGGCTTTTTTTCCCCAGCCAGTTGTTTTTCGGTCGTGCCTGCTCTGCCAGTTGCATGTGCTGTCAGCGGCAGCTGCCCCGCCCCATCACTGTGCGCCGCCTACAAAAATGCCAAAGTAACGCCACATTCAAAGTTTATGCGGCGCAACTTTAATACAATAACAATTAATGCCACTTTATCAGTGGCTGTCACTGGAATGAATCAGCCACAAATTGGTCCCAGCTCAATTCACGTGTGATGTTGCCAGCAGGAGTGACGACGAAGTCTGATGTTGCAGCCAGATTGTATTCAATTCAATTGTTACGTTCCTGTTCAAGCTCTTTCTTTCCTCTACATTGCAATATAATAATCTGTTGATTGGTTCAAGCTAGGTTTCTATTGCTTGAGCTTGAGCTGGAAACTCAGTTGACATTTTAACGTACAATTGCCATCTGCTTTTTAGATATATATATACATATATATATTTTGTCAATATAGAAGAAATAGAATATAATTTATAAGTTGTAATTAAAAAAGATCTTTGCTGAATAAAGCCAAATTAGATTAAGCCAAATATAAATAGGTAAGAATATATTTAAGAGCACATTCATATCTCGTTTGTGGCAGATTTTGATTTAAAAATGTGTGTTAAGGATGATTATTCCCCCCCCCCCCCCCCCCCCCACAAACACACACTCCACCACTCCCCGCCCCTTACTGTCTGCTGTCACATTGTACCACCCCAATCCCACCCAAGGGCTACCTCATGTCCAGTGCAGACTGGAAAGACAATTGACAGCTTCAGATTCAGCTTCAGCATTTTGCGTCACCATTGAAGGGCTGCCACACCCCCTATTCACAACTCCCTTCACAGCTGCAGAGGTCGCACACCTCACGAGCTACTTGTGTGTGCGTGTTTCAAGTGGCTGTGAATCCTCTGCGAATCCCCTCCCAAACCCCACTCAACCTTTCGCAGATGCAAACAAAAGTTTGACAGAGTGTCTGATGTGCGACAGGCCAAGAGCAGCCGTCCAGAAGCCGTCATGGTCATGACTACTGACTGCCTGACTGCCCGACTGGCTGACTGCCCGCTTCTGATCCCGCTCCAGCTCCTGCTTCCGCTCCTGTTCCTCTCTGGGTGTCCGTCTGTGCTATGCTACCACATTGATTTACGGATATTGAGGAGCGGATGCGGGTGCGGGGCAACGGCAAGGGCAAGGGCAGACTCTGGAGTAAAAGGGCGGGGACTCGAGGGGTGCCGTTGGGTGTAGGCCACTTAACGCTGCACACACACACACACACACACACACTCACTCGCACACACACACGTATCGTTGTTCGTTTTCGTTTTCGGTTTGTATTTTTACTTTCTTTTGTTTTCTATTTTCTCCTTTGGTTTTTTTTTTTGTGTACGTTTGTTTTGCCACTGCTTTTGATACCCAGTACTCACTGTATGGTAGACAGGGTATAATAAATATCATACATCATAGCTACGTATTTTTGCTCTCTTAATTTTAAGTTAGAATGCAATTATTGTGATGCTTAAATTTTATTTCTGCTTTTGTGTCACTTTTTGCGACTTTGATATGGAAAGGCATCTATTCAGCAGATTATACCTATGGAAGATATAGCATACAGCAGTCGGATGATTTTTTCTCCAAGGATGCAAAATCTTGATGAATCACGCAAGTTGTAAATTTGATTCACATATTTTTGCAAGGAAAAAAGTTTGTCAAACAAGAACTCATCCCTCGTCCGATCGTTCATATGGCGACTATATGATATGGTAAGCCAAAATGGAAGGAAAATGTAAATAGTTGTGCGAGGGTATTTTCGAGTCGGGCACACTCCCAGTAGCGCACTCGGACTTGTTTCATAACTGTCTGCGCTCACATTTTATGGAGTTTATTAATTTGAGTGCTTTTCACCCGATGGTGACATATTTTCCGGGCAACAACAGCAACAAAAACAACTTGTTTTATTGACTGTAGCCCCACACCTCCTCACACACACCCCATCCAATAGGGGGGAGGGTGGTGGGGGTTGGTTTGTGTAACGCATGTGTCGCACAACTGTCAATGAAAGTAAACGGATTGGCTTTCAAATGCTGTCCACTCACAAGCCAGCCAGCCAGCCAGCAAGGCAGCCAGCCAGCCAGCTAGCTAGTCACCCCCCATGCCACCCCCATGTCAGCCCCCTCCAATATGACTCCCTTGTGGACAATGCTTGTGCCAACATCATGTGACGCATCTCGTGCTGGCAATTGATTTTCAACTTTGGGGCACGTATTTTAAAAATATTTTATAAATATTGACACAGAGATTAAGCCAATAACACCAAACCCCAAAACCCCGGCCCCGAGGCTGAGCCCTACCCCTACCACTGGCGCCCCACTCCATACAGAGCAAATAAATCACGTATACGCCGCATTGTATATTGTTTTCCAAAGGGTTTTGGGGGCAGTTGGAAGCCCTTTGATTATGCTGTGGCAGTTTTTGTTGTTGTGCCACACAATTAGACAGGAAAATTAAACTGGGAGTTGAAGGGGTCGCTGGTACATATGCTCAAATGGGGGCAGGGGTTAGTTCTGAGGTGTTTCGCATTTGTTTTGTGGTCTGGCATAAACTTAGCATGCATTCAACTTGTTGTTGCTGTTGCTGTTCTTGGCTTTGTTGCTGTCGTACGTGCCACAAGTTGAGTTTTGCTCGCGAGCAGCCGCCAATTTTGCGGCAATTTTCGGGCGCCAACTTTTTAATTGTGTACATGCTATATGGCTTTCACACACACGCACACACACACACATACACGAGCAGATATTATATATGTATATGTTTGGTTCATAGACTGATTTTATCGCATCGCTTGAAAATTAATGGAACCATAACTTTCGTTAGAAATTAGACTTGTTTTGTGGCTTTATCTCCACAACTTAAAGCAACCATTAGAAGCAAAAAATAAAGTTAACAGAATGTGCGAAGCTGGTATGAAATTTGAAGGCAAAATAGCTCCAAAAGATAAAGATAACCTAGCATAAACTCTTTCGCTTGCAACAAACAAGTGGAATTTGGACAAGGTGTCTGTGTAACTTGAGCAAGTCCGAGACGTGAACTGACTTACAGCTGTGAGATGAGCATAAGCGATTGAGATCAAACTGAGCGTCAACATTTCAAGGAGGTTATTTGCAAGTCAACTATGTTGTTGTAATCATATCTAAGCCCAAACGAGCCGGGCCGAAGTGTTCAAAGTGGTTACACTTTAGTTTTGATCTACGTTTAGTTCAGAGTACGAACCGAATTGAAACATTGACGAACCGTTTCAAACTGGTAGGCCATTTAATCCTTTCGATTTATTGATACCACAAAATCTGCCCAGCACGCTAACATCTCTTGCTGTCTCCAACACCAACACCAACTCCATCACCAGCTCCAGCTTCGGCTCTGTCTGTCCGTCTGTCTGTTGCTTGTGCATGCTGTTAATTCTAATGCCCCATACAGTTTTGCCAGCTCATAAGCAGTCAAAGTCAAGAGCCATACAAAATGCCGGTAAGAGCACTGGAAGCAGCTAGAGCTGGGACCGCCAGCTAGGACCAAAGCAGGACAGCAAAGCCGCAATAAAATGTGAAAACATTAAAGCAGCAACTAAAAACAGCAGCAGGACAAGGTGAGTTGTGGTGAGGGGGGAGGCGGAGGTGGAGGGATATTTCACAAAAGGACACCAGACACACCTAAGACATAAGCCGCTATCATTCACCCTTAATCCGTTTAAGGACACTTGACGTGCGCGGCAGCAACAGCAGCAGCAACAGCAGCAGCAACAGAGGCAGCAACAGAGGCAGCAGCTAACCACAAATAGACACACCTTGAACACACACACACATACACAGACACAGGCATACACACTTTGACAGTTGCTGGCCCCGTCCACATCCTGCAGATGCCCACTCGAGGCACAACTAAAAGTCAGTCAAGTTGACCAGAAAGTGCAGGAGTTTATAAAATAGAATGATGACGGGGTGAAGTGGCGAGCGCGGCGCAGCGGGGTGTTCCAGGAAAATGGCAGCATAAAGAAAATAGCAGATAGAAACGGCAACAGCAACAGCAGCAAACTGAAAGCGGAAAATCACCAGTCGCCCACATTGAAAGTGAAATGAAAAAGAAGCAAAAATAAAGATGATCAAGTTAGAACGCTGCAATCCACTGAGCTCGACTACAATATACCTTAGTCCAACTGTTAAATAATGCCAAATTACCCTGTTGATCCTGATCGAGAATATATACGATATGACAAGCGACTTTCTGTTGCCTGTTACATACATTTGCACAAAAAATTCTACCTTCTTTCAATGGCTTCATTAATTAATGTGCTAATTTTATGGCTATAAAATAATCAAATACTAAAATAATAATTAAGGATAAATAATATGTAAAAAATGGATGTGGCTACATTTATTCAACTAACTTTTATCTGTAAAATACGCTTTGCGCAACTTTCTGCCAAATATTCAGACTGTGTTTACAGGGTATACAAAATATTCATAAACACACACAAAGAGGGAGAGTGTTGTCTGGGCAGGTGTGTGTGTGTGTGTGTGTGCATTGGTGTATACGGAAATCTGAAACCTGAAATCATCCACTTAAAAGCTAAGGGTCGATAAGTTACTGATGCCTGACAGTTTATGGTGCGCCTTCCAAAGTTTTTACTTTTGCTCCATTGACAAGAATCTAACCCTAACCGGCACACAACACCCCACAACCTCCCATATGCCACCACAGGCCCCGTCTCGGGCTTTATTTATGAATTGTTGATCCCCGTTAAAGGCATTTCGAAGGTGTTGCCCCATTAAAATGTTTAGAGCCATAAAGCCATAAGCGCGACGTATTCGAGTCCGGCATTGGTCAAATCAACCCCCGTCCACAGCGCCCCTGAGCTGTTAAGCACCGAGTTGGAGACTAGACAACATTTATTGTGGCATAAATTTGCACTTTGTTGTGGTTTGGTGACAAGCACAGAGCAGCGAGCCACGTTCAGCTGAGAACGACGTTAGGTTCAGCCTGAGCACGAATGAGGTTAAGCTCAGGCTGGAAACGGACGCTTGAGAATGACGTAGTTGGTCTCACATTTTGTTATTTAGCTGGCAAATTGTTTTGTGCTCCTCTCGTCCTGTCCGGCAATTTGTGGCAGCTAAACGCTGCTAAAAGTTGATGCGGCAGGATGAGAACTGCAAAAAGAAAGGCAGAGACAGATGCAGAGAGAGATAGAGAGAGAGAAAGACAGAGAGAGAGACAGAGTTAGAGAGAGAGACGGAGACTAGGCAGAGATATTCAAAGAGCGTGATTGAGAAAGTCAGAAAGAGAGAGAGCGAGATAGAGAAGAGATAAGCATAAACTAATTAAGAGAGAGACAGATAAGCATACTTAGTTATCAATAGGCACAGAAAGATACAGATACAAAGAGAGACAGACAGATAGTTTAATGAACTACAACAACATTTTTACTGAGAGCAGTAAAAGACAAAAATGTAAGCGTAATAATAACTGTGAGCCATAAAAGCATCTCGAGTGCATAAATTTTTTTTATATCTAAAAAACGAGTTTTCGTTTCGGCTTTCATTTCTTAAAGGTTTATCGGTATACATTTGTGAGTCTTTTGAGCTGTGAGCCAACAAGACACCTCGTGGTATACCTCCGCAGAGCATCATACTCGTTCCACAATTGCCAACACATTTTGGATGCAAGTTTATTTTTAACTTTAGATCTCTTATCCGAGACGAATGTTGGCTTAGCATTGAGCAGCAAAGAGACAATTAATTAGTTTATAGAGAGTTTATTGAGCAGTTAGTTTCTTAATTGCTAAGCTCTCCTTCAGTTGCTTGCAATGACCCATCTTATTGTGGTCGGTTTGTTCTATTATTCAACGCTTTCGCTTAGGAAATTCAAGCTTGTCAATATAATTATCTCATTCTTGGTTTGTTAACTCGGTTGATTGCACCGTTAGAGAAGCCAGTGTTGTGTAATGCCGTTTTCTTGCTCGTGAGATTATTACAAAACCAATAATAAATAATTTGCAAAAAAATAAGAAAAAGGGAGTCTGTGAAGCTTAAAATCGAACATAGCTTGAAGCTAATTGGGACCTTTACAGTTTTTCACCATTTTGTTAGAATTACGCAGGAAATGCGATTAATTAATTAATTAAACTGTCAGAAACGAGATACTCGTTTACTCTGAACATAATGAATACAAAGATTACGGTTCGAAGTCCTGTTTTCCATGTGAAGTCAATTTCAGTTGGACTTGTTTATGAGGCTAACTTGGTCGTTATTTAGCCATTCGCCTACAGCTGTCTACAGCTACAGCCAACTCTAATAGGCAGCACCTAATTAACGGCAAACATATATTTTCGCTGCTACGAAGTTTTATTTTTACGAGAAAAAAAAAGGGGGAATATCGGGAATATCAGGAAAAAAGGGGATCAAGTTGAAAAGGGGCAACAAATCCACAGGCAAAACTTTTGTCATTTGCACGTTATTTGGGACGGTCATTTGATGGCACGCCCCCATCGCCCCTATTCCCCACCTCTCTCTCTATCTCTCACTCTCTCTCACTCTCTCTCACTCTCTCTCTCTCTCTCTTTCTCTGTCGTTGAGACCGCCTCCCCCGAAACTCAACTGTACAATGTATTACTCATTAGCAAAGCTCATTATTGTCAATAGTTGGATAATTTACTCTTTTGTTTTGTTTCTGTTGGGTTCATTGTTTCTGTTTTTTTTTTATTTTTATTCTGTTTCTGCTACTGTTTCTGTTTTGTGCTGTCTCTGTTGGGGCGTCCTCTTACGTACTCGATTCCTGGGGCCTCGGCTCCATTATATTGTTGTTCTATTTTCAAAGTCATTACAAAAGTTTGCCGCATCGATAAATGGATAACCAAAACAGTGCCAACAACAACAACAACAATGAGAAAGGCCGCAAGGTGCTCGAGAACCCCTTGGCTAAGTTTGTCACCATTGGCCAGTCCCGAAACCACAAAAATAAAAAAAATAGGGAGACCGAACAGTTCGGTTGAAAGAAGTTTGGAAACCCTTTGGTATCCAAGACATTATCTGCATGCACATAGCGTAAAACTCGCCGGAAGAGTATACAAAACTTCAACAAGAAGCAGAGCATTGAAATTCTCTTTCCCTTTCTCCGGGTGAAGTTGTGTTCCCAGAAATTTCCAATTGACTGCGATGCTCCGCAACTAATTGGCAACAAATGAGCACGACATAGAACAAAACATTGTGCGATTGAAGAGGGAGAGAAAGAGAGAGAAATAGAGAGAGAGGGAGAGATAAAAGAGAGAGAGATAGGAGAGAGAGAGAGAGAGAGATGATGGCGAAAGAGCAAATGCATTTATTATGTGCAGAGTTGAGGCAATTAAGGACCCAAGGAGCTAAGGTCCTTAAGCACCTGCGGCTTACCTGTTGTCTGCTGTGGGAGTGGAAGCGGTGGTGGGGCATGTGGTATGTGTGTGTGGGCCAAGCAACTTGCAAATCAATTAGGCAACGCAGCAAAGTGTTGTTTTGTTTTTAAACGTTTCGTTGTGTTGTTCTTCCAGTTGCAAAGTTTCGAAATGGAAAAACTTGTTAATTGAAAAAGAAGCGAGTGTTTATTTATTTTTTGTTGTGCTTGCTGATAGTGGTTGCAACACTCGTTTTCAACTTGCTTGCAGCTTTAACTCAATAACAACAACAACCCAACTGACCTGCCCCAAATGCCAATTTACCACCTGCCACCAGCCACCTGCCACATGTGCATTTTTTCAACTATCCCTTCTGCTGTGATGTGTCTTTTTTTTGTCATTCACATGCCTGCTAGTTAATCCCTGACACGCTGCAAACGACAAAACCAACTGAATTAACACATTAAAATTGCTTTTTATTACACGTCAGAACAAACACACACTGCACAACACACACACACACACACACACACACTTTGACGCAAACAAAAAGGCTCGTCGCTTTGTGGAGCCAAAGTTGAGTAATAAAACCAGAAGCAAAAAGTCAACAAGAACAAATAATATGAAGACCAACCAAAGGAAAAAGGGCAAGGTACAGTGGCTAATGGCTAAAAGCAGCAAGCGAAAGAAAAATGTACTAAGAGAAAAAGATGGATACATGTTGCAATATGCATGTTTTGCAGTCATACATATATTTATATTTCTATATATATATATATATATACATATTCCGTTTGGGAATTGACTATTGCTGGAGAAGGAAAAAAGATATACAAAAGTGAAACTCAATTTCAAATGACAATTACATTAATTGAAGCTCTCGAGCGACCTTTAAACAATTTGTACTGTACTACAGTATAAGCTAAAAGCAAGCAGGCCAAGTGGCAAGCTAGCAGCCAGCTCCTTAAGCTAGCACTCAGAGCATGGACAAAGGAGCAAAAAAAAAAGGTAAAAGAAATCAACGTTTTTGGATTTCACATGCGTGTCCATGTTCCACGTACTGAAGTGTGTGTGCCTGTGTGTGTGTGTGTGAAGTTGAGGTGTTGCGTGTCTGTGAAATGTTTTGCGACATGTGCGTGACTGAATGCCTGACTTAACCCCAAGCAAACACACACACACATATATATGTATATATATTTCTGGAGTTGATTTCCCCCCATCATCCTGCTTGCCATTTGAGCGCCAATGCTGTTCGCCACACTCCACACGTAGCAGGTGCTTAATCTGACTAAAGACTCGCATCGAAATTAGAATCGGATTCTCAATCTCAATCACAATCTCAAAATCACTGTCCAAAGTGCCGTTGCTTTGATTTCCCATTTCTGCCGTTCGACTAAAATGATGTGGCCCGAAGGATATATTGTTAAAGTCAAATTATGTTAATTCGAGCTTGTTGAACTTTAATCCATGCAGAGTAGCCAACATTCAAGTGCGGTGAATAACATACATATATGTATTTAGGCTGATTAATATGATGATTTAAATAAATGTATTGTTGATGTTTCTATTACTTACCACACTCCATTGTCCTAATCTGCATTATCAGCAGACACTTTTCCGATCGATACATGTACGCAGAGTTGGCGTTGCATTGAATGTGACTATGTTGCAAATGTTGAGAATGTTGAAAATGTTGAGGACACACACAGACAGGAGGGCAGCCGCAGCAGCCACAAAAATCAATCGAAGAAATGCAGGCAGACATATGAATTAGATGAAGAAAAAAAGACAGTTGTTGATGTAACGAAAGAAGCTGAAGCTGAAGCAGAAGCAGAAGCAGCAGTTAAAGATGACTTCGATGCCAGACAGGTGGCATGAGCCGCACTCAGCTCAGCTCAGATCAGCTCAGCTCAGCTCAGTTGCCAGGGAAGGTCAACAACAGCAACGATTCAATATTCAAAATGTAATTTAGCGTAATGTACACACACAACAGCAACAACAACAACAACAAATGCAACTGCAACAAGACCAACCTCAAGTTGCTGCTGCACAACATGAGACTGCTCCTGTAACATGAGACTCTGCAACTGGAGCAATAAAGTCTAGCTCCCAGCCATCCATCCATCCCCACTCGCATTCCTGTTCCCGCCCCACAGTTGGCAATAGACTTAGCTGCAGCTTCAGCTTCAGGTCGGGAGTCGCCTTATTGTAGTTGCTGTTGTCGACGCAACAATAAATTTCAGTTGCATTGCGTGAAAATTCAGATAATGTTGACACCTGAAGAAGACAGCACACAATAGCTGGCAATGTTGCAACGGATAACGGATATTGAGCTTTAAGCTAAAACGGATATCAGATGGTGAATGCGATTGCAAAGCCAAACCGTCTCGACTCCCACATACCCATTAAAATCAAAACGGGCCTTAAAGTTAAGTCATCAACCGAAATAATTTTAACTGATTGTACAATTTTTGTACGTGTGAAATCTTAAAATATTATTAATATAATAATAATAAAAGTAAAAAACAAAGCAAATATATGCGTTCTTCAATGTTCACACTTAATTAGAAAACAGCAACCTGGAAATTCGACATATTTTTTCAATATTTGGTTCAAAATTAAGAGGTGCATGCCCCAGCTTTCAATTTAATCCTATGAAGAAAATAAAGTATGGCAAATACCGAAAATTCAGGTCGATTTTATTTTTTGAGTGCAGTGGCAAGGAATGGGTGTGTGGCAGCCTCACTGGTTGTTAGTGGCAACATCAGAAGCCAGACGACTTTAGCCCTTTTGTGTGCGCGTGTAAATGATTTAATAATTAAGTAATCATTTTAATTAATTTTTTAGTTTTCTAAAAGGATTGCCAGCTTGTAAAATATGTCAACAAAATTTGTACAATTCAATTCAAAAATGTTAATATTTTATTCTTTATCTTTATCATTGTCAAAATCCCAAAAACTACATAAATTAATGGGCAATCCTAAAGGCTGATAAAAAGTTGAAAATTCATAAATTATTAAGGAAAATAATAATAATAAGAGTTGACATATTTCAACAGCAATTGTTGCTCATTTTTACCTGAGCTTAAGCTTTAATATTGTCATTAATTTATACAAAATTCTTCAACTATTATGAAAAATAATAATAATAATAAGAGTTGACATACTTCAACGGTAATTGTTGCAAATTTGCCATAGCTTAAGCTATAAGAATTAATTCATTTTTAGCTTATTATATTAATTTATGGCACCGGAAGCATCGGAGAAAGCCAATATGCAAAATCTGTCAATTATTATGAATGTTAATAAGAAGAGTTGACACAAGTCAGCTGCAATGTTGCAATTTTTGATTTACTTTTGAGCTCAAATACGTCACAAATATTAATTTATTGTCATGGCAGCTAATATCCGCTTTTCCGATCGCTGTGAAATCTTTTAAGCCCTTTGCTCGTTTGAGTTCTCAGTTGTCAGTTGTCAGATGTCAGCTGCCAGTAACCAGATATTTGTGTTGCACTCGATTGGGGCTTTGAGCAACTCTTGCTTAACTTAATTAACTGGTTGCTTTAGCCTTCAAGTCAAGAGCCTTCAGCTTTGAGCTTTATGCATCGCCTTCAGCTGCAGTTCCAATCCACTTGAATAGTTAAAGCGAGTCTTTTATCTATATGAGAGTGTGTGTGCCTGTGTGTGTGTGTGTGTATCGGAAACGTCAAAGAGCAGGCCAAAACTAAAGGCAACGCGCGAGTCCTGCACTGTTGGCTTTCCATTTAGCGCGGTGAGTGGAAATCAATAAATAAAAAAGAAAAGCACAAAAAAATATTGTAGTTACTAAAGTGAAAGAGGGGTGTGGAGAGGGTGGTGGGGGGTTAGAGTGAAACAAGTATCCGTCAGATACGCGCAGCATGCGAAAACCTTTTAGTTATATTAATTTCAAATCCGCAGCAAGCATTTGCCAGCTCCGACCGCCCACGACACCCCTCACCCCCCACCACCCTCCACTGCCTGTCCGCTTTGACCCCTTGCTGCAGTAGAGCGCCCACTCAGCCATGCCATGCCCACTTTTCTATTTTTATTTTCGATAACTTTAGTGCGCGCCAGGGCGTTGAGCAAAAGTCGTAAAAATTCTTATGAGCTCTACTTGAATTGGCCTACTTTTGCGATGGGGGAGGGGGGTAGTTGGGGGTAGTTGTGGTCTGGCAAATTTACAACAATTGCAGACCTTGGCCCTGACTGCTGCCCAAATTGATCTTGTCGCATAATTCTCGCAGCAAATTGCTATAACGATTTATCTTGTTGCCAATTAGCCGCCAGCGACGCGCCCAATAACAATTGCCGGTGGCGTTTTTAATTAGAAAATGCGCCCAGACAAAAAGCTAAAAGCAAGTCAAGTCTGCCCCCCCCCCCCCCCCCCGCACACCATCATCCTTTTTTGGCTGTCGTGCCGCATTTGTCTGTGTGGCAGCAAGGTGTAAAAACTAATTATATTAAAACTGCCACGAATTCAATTGCATTGACTGCAATGTGGCTTTGGCTCTCTCTCTCTCACACACTCAACCACTCTGTGTCTCTCTCTCTCTCTCTCTCACTTTCGCTCTGTGCGTGTGAGTGTGTGTGTGTGTGTTGAGTGCAAGGTGTAAGCTGGCAACAATAACAACAGCAAAAGCCACTGCAGCAGCAGGAACAACAGTTCAATCGCAAATTGGGAGCAACAAAAAAATGTGTAGCGTACATTTCAGCGTCAGAGCCTTAATCAATTGAAAATTGCAAAAAACCTTTCGGAAAATCAGATGTTTACTGCTTGCTGCCAATACAAAGTGTGAGAGAGGGAGAGGGACAGAGAGAGAGCTAAAGTTTGCCCTTGTTGCATTTTATATACAAGTACTTTTGTACTATAACTACAGGTTAACCACAACAAGAAAGAAAGAATTTCCAACAAAAATGATTTTCCGTTACAGAGCAGACGTTTGTATGCCCAAAATGGGTTTGTAACAGGCACAAGAAGAAGGTAGATATATATTCGTGATCAGGGTGAAGCAAGCCAAGTAGACTTTTCCATGTCCGGCAGTTCATCTGTGTTTGTATTGGGAATGCAAGTTGCAGAACATCAAATGCAATTAAATTTATTTAAATTTAACTTTGAATTTTTCCCGTTTTGCGAATATCGATAAAAATCGATATTCGATTGCAGTAAAAAGTTGTATTTTTATACTTTGACTTATGATAGATGCAGAGAGCTGAGTTAAACTCTCTCGACTAGAGCATTCCAACTAATTGGAATGTGGGTATCTTAGTGATCAAATGAATCTTGGGTAAAAGAGATCCTGCAAAACGGAGCAAGACAGACAGTCAGATAGGCAGCCAGATGAGCACATATAAGCATATATAAAGCACATATAAAGTGAATGTGATAGACACATCAGATTAAGCGTATTCAAATAATGAGCAGTTATCTTTTCAGTATCCTTAAGGACACAGCTCTTAGCTTTGATCGATAATATGCACTTTAGCGCTTATGCAGAGTCTGAGATGTCTTCAGCTCACTGTTCAATTACATTCATTTGGCCAAGTGGCCAGTTTCAAAATGCAATCACCGCAATAATTAATTCAAGATGACACAGTTAGGCTTGAATGATATTTCGCTGCATTGTTATTAAGTCGCCGCAATCTGCAGCCCGCAGCCCACAGCCCGCATTGAACAACGCATACAACGAGACTGGCACACACCTCAAAACCAATCACTTGGCATTTGAAATCGAAAGCGGAACCCAGAAACAACAACAACAACAACTGCATTCAAAATTAAACAATTCAAGTGGGCTATGAAGTACTCTGCCTAAAAACATTGGGTGAAATTAGAGTTGTATGCGTGAATTCAGAATCCATTTGCCTGCGAATGTTGAAGATTATTCGATTTGGTGTACCCAAATACGCTATGAATGTGGCATGCAATCAGTTTTCACACGAAAGGATATCAGCGAGTCGGTGCTAACACTCTCGACTTTTGTAATCACTTTGATTGGCGAGTACTTAGACTAAAGCGTAGAATTTTGCGGGGGGGCTTAAATCAAATTTGTGTAACGAATAATTTCCATTAAATTGTAAACAAATGCGCTTAAAGTGCAATTCAATTCACACTTGTATGCAACGTGCAACGTGGGGCAACCAAGCAGCGAGTACCCTGTGGTCGATTTGCGCCTGAATTGAACTGGTTGAGCGAGTAAAAAGTAAAGGTTATAACGAGCAAGGAGTAATGATTAGCGAGTAACGAGTGAAAGAAATAAAAGAAACGTGTGATTTATGTGTTATAAAGCAAACAACAGATTAACCTTCGACCCTTTTTACTTATGCTTGAAGACAATAGGAGTCATCAACACATCTGAGACAAAAACAATGAAAATATGAAAATCTTTGTTTGTTATTGTTATTATTATTATCATAATTTTTTTTGACGTTTTTGCCTTAGCATCATTTGTATGCAAATGAAGTGAGAATCTAATTATAGGAAAATATGCAGGAAATCTAATGAAAAAACAAACAATAAGCGACGCTCGCTCTCTGTCTGTCTCTCTGTGTGTGTGTGTGCAAATGAAAATGTTTATATTATGTGAGTGATTACATTATGTACAAGCATACACACACACACACACACACACACACATATATACACACACAGGAACACACACATGGCACGGATAAGCCAAGGCAAGACGAAGACAATTTGTAATGCGCCAATAAGAATTTATATCACAAGCTTTACTCGCACGACTTCAACGAGCGTCCCCGCAAAAAAACGAGGAGAACATCAGATAACGCCAGACTGGTGGGGGAGGGGAGAACGAGAACGAGAACGAAAACGAAAAGGAGGCCGAGGCCGAGGACTGGGAGTAAGTACGAAGTACGGCAGCGCGTTGTTTCGCGATTCCCACTGATAAGCAGAAGAAAGAAAAAAAACACAGCAACTCCAGCAGCAGCAGCAGCAATGCGACGCGCTGATTGCCAACGATACAAACAACGACAAGCAGCAGCAGCCGCAGTCTCAGCCGCAGTCGCAGCCGCAGCAGCAGCAGCAATCGCAGTCAAAGCAGCAGCACGTGGCAAACATCGTCAAGCGTTGTAATTCGTTGAAAAATTGCCGACGATTGGCGACGTCGGCAGCGCAGCGGTGACGATGCGCATCGGGCAATTTATGCGAGTATAAGAAGAGTATAAGAGTATAAGAGCAGCAACAACCGGCTAAAATACTGAGAAGGGAACAGAATGCGTATTGCTTCGCCAAGTGGTAACAGAAATGCTTGCAGCTAAGTGTGTCACAAGTTGAATAAGGCTTATGTTGATTAGCAAATGATAATACTATATAAACCATGGATAGTTTCGACTCTTTGTAAGCCAAATTAATATTTGAATAAAGATGTGCTGCCCTTAAATATGCAATTAATATCTATGCGTATGTAAATAAATGTATTAATGGGGAACAAATAGATATCTATTAAGAAAAATACGTTACGCTTGTGCTTAAACGAGTATTTCCCTTTTCAAAATATATCCCAGGAAAATGTGCTAGCATTCGACTTATACAATTATACCCAGTATTGGTCGCACTTGGGCGTTCGGCTTTTGTGTTCGTTAAACGACGACGAGACGAGAACGTTGGCGAGGCCACTGCCGATTGCTGCTGTCCAAGTTACTGTTGATGTTGCTGTTGTTATTGGCAGTGCTGCTGCTGCTGTTGCTGCTGCTGCTGCGCGACTGGCGACGTCTGCCCGTGTGTGTGTGTGTGTGTGTGTGAGTGTGTACGTTAGGCAGAGCCGCGTTGCATATCGTTTGGCGCTGCTATCAGCAGCTCAGCAGTGACACAACTCAGTTTCAATTCGGATGCAGATACAAACGGACGCGTGCGCTCGCTCCCCTTCTGAGAAACCCCAAACATTTTTGAAGAACGCGTAAACAAAAACTCTGATTTTTCAACAGCAAAAAGAAAAAAACAAAGAAACGCAACAGCAAATTACAAAATAAAAATAGAGGAAAGAATTGAAAGTAATTTTAATTCAATTAACCAAGACAAAAAAAATAACAACAAAAACACAACAAAGTAAATCGCGAGTTCAGATAATTTTTTTAAAGTTTGTTTATCATTTGTTTTGTGATGGATTGCAAAAATCGCTAAAAGAAAGAGAATTTTGAAAAACGAAAAACGAGAATAGAAAAGAAAGCACATAAGGAAAAAAAGTTTGGCGCCGGAAATGAAGGATGTCAGTTGTGCGCACATCGAAGAAAGCAACGGAAATTAAAATTTGCATGTGCAGCCGGCTGCAGCAGGACATCGACAGAGACAGCAAAAGAGAGGGCCAGAGGCAGAGCCAGTGCGGAGTGGGTCAACAATGTGGCAACAATGTGGCCAATACACGAAAGCCGGCTGCTGCTCCTGCTACTGTTGCTGCCAAATCTCAATGAAGCCGGCAATCGAATTCAGCACTCAAAAACTCAGCTTCAAGCTGTTTTCTGAATAAACTTGACAGCCAACTTAAATCCAAAAACGTACACCACATCCAAATTGAGACACATACACAGAGAGAGAGAGAGGGAGAGAGCGAGAGAGACGGAGTGAGAAAGAGAGAGAGAGAGAGAGAGAGATCTGTTGTGCATTAGTCGACAACTAGATAAAACGCCCAACGACATTGACAACGTCATCAACTGCTGCCTGCTTCATCAGCAGAGCTAAACGACTTCTTTTTTTTTTTGGTTTGTTTTTCTTTTAGTTTTTTTTTTGGTGCAACTTGCAAACTTGCCAGCAGCCAGCCACCTCTGCCGCAGTGATGGCGTTGCAAGGACAAACGTTCTGCTTCTCGGCAGCTGGATTTATCGCTTGCTCAGCAATCGTTCTGCTTTGCAGTTCCGGTAAGTGAAATATGGTCTCGCTACGACCCAAAATAAACCAGAATACATTTTTACACACATCGAGTGCCCAACCAGCTGATACCCCGTAGCGGATTGCGACTGCAATGCCGTCATAATATTAATTAAAAATAAAATTAACTCGAATGTGAATTACATTAGTAGCTTACTTTTTTAGTTATTATTTAGTATTACTTTTTTTTATATACTTTATGGAAATGCAGCACATTCTAAATTATGACCCAGAATATTAAATGCTAAGAATTGCAGAAGTTTGAGTCCACTTGACAAATGACAAATGTTTACCAAAGATTTTTGAGAAATAGTAAAAGAAAAACAAACATTTGCAGTTTTTATTTATTTTATTATCTTTCATACACTTCTTAAGAATGCTACACATTCTAAACTATGAGCATTCTATAGATGAGCAAGTATTAAATGTTAAAAATTTTAGTTGCTTGATTGTCTTTGCTTGCAGTTGCTCTCAAGCCAAGTATGCCCCATCTGAATTCTAAAATATACTACTTTTGTAGAATAACAGACTTCTATCCGATTGGAAGTCTAGAGAGTGTTACAAAAAAAAAAGATATGTAGATGGGGGCAAAGAAACTGAAAACTTGCAGCTACTCAAAAACTGTTTATTCATTTATAGCTTCACTCACACAGTCTCACTCACCGACTAACCGAATCACTCACACACTCTCTCACTCACCCAGTCAGTTAGGCAGTCAGTCAGTCAGTCAGTCAGTCAGTCATTCATTCAGTTGCCTGGTCAGTTGGTTCAAGCAGCCAAACAGCTGAACTTGTTATTGTACTTCATTCCATTTGCTGTTTCTGCTCCTGTTTTTATTTATGTTATTGTTGACGTTGCATCTAGCAATGAAAACGTCATCGAATCTAAAATGTTGTCCTAGCAACGTTACACACACACACACACACACACACACTAATACAAACTAGAGGGCACAAAGTAGAAGAGGAAACCAAGAAGTTTACTAACTGCAAGTTGAACAAATTGCAATTGCTGCAAGTGCAACACTGTGTAGCTGTAGCAAGTGTTGAGTTAATGCATTTTGTTGCACAATAACATACATATTTTTTCGGTGCTCTTGTTGCCACTTGTGCTTTATGTGCTTCTTGCACTGGACTCTACTTCTTGCCCGCCACCTTCTCCACCAAACATAATACAAATTGTGTGCTAATCAAAATCATCGGAGCAATCTTCCACCAGGAATAAGCTCAAAATACTGCAAGACTCGTAGTCAGTAAATTACAGTAAACAAACCCGCTTAACCCTCTAGTGCCCCTCTAGTTCCGTTACGCCGACTTTCATGTTTGAATAACTTGGAAAAACTCAAAAATAGATTTACAAAAACAGTTTGATGATTAAATTAGCTGCGATGTTGAAAATCGCAAAACCAAACTGAAAAAAAAAACTTGAAAGCAAAAAAAAAACAAATTAGGTGTTGACCACTTTTTTGCAGGACTTTTAGGATAAGTGAGTAAGCGCAAATAAAAAAGAGTGTTAATTATAGGAGCAGTATATGCCAGAGTTTCCGGCTCACCTTTTGATTGTTCTTGATTGTGATTGAGTGTCTTAAATGTTTGCTTTTCTGGGCCAACTTTTAAACGAAACCATTTATTAGCAGAATAATGCAATTGTATAAAAAGGAAACAGCTTGGAAGTAGCTGCGCATAAGTAATGTGAACTAGAAGACGAAGTCGTGCTTTTTTTTTGGCACTTGAAGGGATTCTGTAAATTGTTTGGTTTCTGAAAGAGTTTTTTTTTTTTGGGGCTTGCATTGAAAACTTTGATGTGAATTTAAATGCAGCAGTTTTTCTTTTGGTTACTTTTTCAAATAAAAATCATCTGAAATTTAACGTCTCAATATATTTTCCAAAGTTCAAAGTTTCATTGTCAATAATTGCTTATATTTTCGAGTTGTCTGTTTTAATTAGTCAGTAATTATGGAAATACCTTGGCAATGAATGAATAAAATAACAGAATCAGCATTTGCAATTAAAACTTTAATCAATTTACGAAAATTACAAAGTTTGTGGGTAAAATTACCAATGATAAAAGCTCAATTTTAAATGGCTGGACTAAAATCAATACACACTTGCAACAACAGAGTGTGGCAAAGAGCAGCGAGATATATGTAAGTAGGAGGAGGGGGGAGGAGGCAGTGCTGTAATATTTGTTCAGATACAATATTGAATTTTTCATCAAGTGCATTTTCCTCTACGTACTGTTTTTAATAAAGTGCAGTTTTTGCAGTTCTGTCATCACTTCAAATTTACCTGCTTCAATTTCGTTTACATTTTTTTCAGCTGAGTGGCCGCTTGGCTGGGTGGAGGAAGGAAAGGGCAAATGCATTTGGAACCACATATGAGAAATCATAGATACATTTTGTCCAACACACAATCGGTTTATACACAATCGAAATCTGAATATCAATTAACATTTCTAATATGAGTGGCAGATTTTAATTTGTCCTAAATATTATTTACCTGCCGATGAACTTCGATTTATGGCAAGGGTCATCGCACTCTTATCTTATCTTCACTTATCGCTCTCTGTTGACTATAATTTTGCGCTTAACTTGATTCATATTTGAACAAAAATTTCGGTTGTTTTCTTGATTAATCACAAAAACTTGGAATTTGGATTGGTTTTCAGATTTCATTTGTATGAAAAATGCACACAATATATTTATGTATATGCTCCGCTTGAGAGAAATCACAAGATAACATTTTTGAATTGTAATTTAAAATATATATATTTAAATACCGACCGATTCCTGTTCCTATGGCAGCAATAAGACTTATCCTTCAATCCGTTGCACAGTTCGCAACATAATTAGCATGCTTTTTGCAGCGCTATGAAGAGTGACAGATGCAAAAAAAATCTACTCAATCTGAATTATATATACTCAAGATACGCCTAACTGAAATAGATCAAGTAATGCATACTTTACCACATTTATTATGCAACTGAAGAATGACAATATCAGATAAGGGTGCGATAACGCTTACCATAAATCGAAGTTTATTAGCAAGTTTCTCGCAGAACAATTGCTTCAATTTATCGATAACTGTCTCCGTTTCCCGAATATCGATATATTTTGATTTGTGATACCAAAAAAAGATACAATTTTAAAGAGAAATTCTTCGTATTAATACATGATATGATAATATAAATATGATGATATCATTAGATCGTATAAGAAACAGCCACACACTTTCTGAATACGTAAATAGGTGAGGGCATCTTCGACCCCATAAGGTATATACATATATTCATGAGCAAGATCAACAGCCTCAATTTAAACATGTTCTTCTCTGTCTGTATTTGTATTTGGAATGTAAGTTCTCGTAGACAAATCGCAAAGCCAATTCAATTCAATTAATCGACAATTATTGCCGTTTCCTAAATATCAATACAAATTGATTTCCGATAGCAGGAAAAACATATCTATTTTTTAGTCCGATTCTAATTGCGAATGTGTATAGCTTTTCTCTCGTGCACACATAAATAAAATGCATAAATGCATATCGCTTGAGTATCTACTTTATAATTGTTTTATAACAAGATTAAGTAACGTATTCGAAATTGTGTCGAAAGTGAAGTATGCACAAAGAATATAGGCAACAATATGTACATAACAAGAAGCAGGCCCTGTGGCAACATTGCTTCTTACAGGGTATCGAAATAGAGCGATGAAGGCGTTACAGCAAACTGCACGCAGCACAATCAAATTGTCTGAGTGCCTTTGACTCTTTGACTCTTTGACTAGGTTGCCTCTGCTGCCTTCTGCCTTTCGCCTTCTGCTTGCTGTTGTGGTTTATGATGCCATTAAGCCCGAGGGTTGTTTTGACAAATTGTGCAAATTATTGTGTTAAATTTGCCCTTGAGGTGAAAAATCACTTTGACATGGCGCAATGCCATGGATTATATATTTCTTTCCCTCCTCTGTGATGATGTCTCTGGGTGTTTAGCTGATTGTGCACTCTGTGTGTGTTTGTGTGTGTGTGTGTGTGTGTGTGTGTGCGTGTGTGGGTGTGGGTGTGTGTGCTTATATGTTAGACAGGCCGTGGGCCAATAATGGCGACTCACTATCGACAAATCGACAAATGAGAAGCTTAAAGGCAGCTGTTGTTGTTTTGGCTTTAAAGGCCAATGCCACACGCCACACACTGAATGGTGCATGCCATGCCACCAATTGAGCCAGCTTTTTTGGGTAGCCACTTGATCTGTGTCTAGCCGAGCACAAAAATCACGGCACATACACTCAACGAAAATAATCTGTTCAAACTTAATCTCTCAGTTTATTTAGAGAAGTACTCGTATAATCTCTTCTCTTAATGGAACGCTTTTGTTTTCTTCTCTCTTGCTCTCTCTCTTTCTCCCTCTCTCTGTGCGTGTTCCATAAATCCACAACGATTCATTTTTTTTCGCTCAGTGTAGTATTTAGAAACTTGCGGAAACTTCGACGATCCTATGTGGCACGAACTTTACAACAATTTCGTATGCAGCGTTGACGTGACTCGCATTAACATTGCACACGTGTGCCACGCCCACAAGCCACTGCCTTCAACCACCCCCAGCCCCTGTGCCCCGTCTCCCTTGGCTTCTAATGCGCTCTGTTGCTTATTATCGAAATTGTATATGCCTCAAAACTGCAGCGCCAACTTCCTGACTCACTTCCCCTGCCCCTTAAGCGTCTGACTTTCAAACATTTTTTTTATTTCTATACCTTTCTTGCCAAAGTTTTTGCCAGCAACTTATTAAGATAGTTGGATAGTTGGTTAGTTGGCGCGTCTAGACGGTTTTTAGTCAAATTATGGTTTTCAAACGTTTTGGGGTTTTTTCTAGCCGCATCGACTCACAACCTTTTTTGTTGCTCACTAACAAACTTAACATGAGCTTTTTGTTACCAAATTATTTGCATATATATATGTGTGTGTGTGTGTGTGTGTGTGTGTGTTTACTGGAATGTCAAGGAATTGGCCATTGGATAGTCGGTCGACAAGCGGCTCGAGGCCCTGCAATTTGCCACTGTGAATTATGCTACCAGAAAATGTAGCAGGCTTGTTGCCAGTGGAAATGGATGGGTGATTTTTGTTTGTTTTCGGCTCGTTTTTTTTGTGTATATTTTTCCTCTTTTAGCCATTTTGCTTGGCGACCTTTGAAAACACAAATCTGGTCAGCTTTTAAATATTAATATCAAAACTGCTGCACATATGCCCCCAAACCCATTTGAATGTTTAATATGAAATTTATATTTCAATATTTGCTTTGCAGGCCACATGGTCCAATTGGTCAAGGCAAAAGTCAAAATGGTCCATTAGTATGATAAGAATGTCATCTATCTGTCTACTTAATTATGACTAACTCAAAGAGCTCAGCAACTGGGACAACCCAATCCACAATAATTTCTGAAGCTGTTATTTATATCTATGGTATGGCTAAATATACAAGTTTATGCCTTTTAGACAGATAACTTAATTACCTCTAACAGTAAATGAAATAAATCATAATAATGACACCACTACAAAAATGTCCAATGTACGAATTAAGAGTGATTTAGGTTATATTAGAGCTGAACCTATCAAACATTTACGAACGAGATCTCAAATCGAAGAATGGAAGACTCAAATTCTAGATCCATTTGGCAAAACATTCGCAATGATGGCCAAAAGTAAAATGCACCATAAAAAGAAACCACGCTAAGGCACTAAGCCATATAGACAAAAATAAAAAATAAACGATCTATGTATATATACAAATATATATATATATATATATAGGGAGAGAGAGAGTGTGTTAGTTTGGGAATATGCATAGCATAAACTTTTGCTGTTAACTCATCGCGTGAATTGCACATTTTTCTGTAGCCTCATGTTATATTTACTGTTTGTTGTTTCCTCTACTTTTCTAGCCTGGCGCGGGTATTTCAATTCTGGAACGAAAATTGTCAAAATTTACCGCAATCATTCGGTACTCGTTGTTTGTATTTCAAAATATTTTAATTAAGCTTACTAATTTGTCATATATTATGACAAAACATGATGTTTCTATGTGCAAAATATGAATCGATTTAAATGAATAATAATAATAAAAATAATTTTACACACTGTCTGCAAGGGTATTACAACTTCGGCATCCCTGAGATGATTGTTCCTCTTATTTTTTTCGAATTGTTCCCTTATTGTTTGTGTTGTTGACCTATTTTTTAATTTACTTGGCGAACAGCCGACTACCCTCCTCTTAATCCTCGTCCCTTAGCTGAAATTGGAATTTTATTTGAAAAACCACAAAAGTATTTCTCACTTTTTTTTCAAATTGCCACGCGCACAAAATACCCCCGAAAAAAAAAAACAGCAATGAATACTTTTGATATCCTTGCCAACAATTTTGAGTGTACTTTTGTTTCTTTTTTCTTGCAGTTTTTTTCTTTTTGTTTGAATTCATTTATTACTTGCAGAACACAAAACAAACAGTAAACATAAACCGTCCAAAAGTTTTGCGAAAGCATTCACAGAAATCGTGTAATGGCTGAAAAATTGCCACTGTTGTTGTTAATTAAGTGTTGAGCTTAATCGAAATATAAATTTCAGCTGTTCAACCAATGATTGAAACGCTGAGAAAACGATTTTAAATATCTGAAGCAAATTTGTATGTAAAACAATAAAACTGTACTTTATACGTGCTCAAATCTTACAACATCAGTTGTCTACATTTGAAATTCATTTAAGCAACAAAAATAAAATAAAGTCCTGACAATCAATAAAATCATTCTTTCGAGCCATAGTATATCAACTTTTCAGCCGTATTCAGAGATTAACCATTTTTGCAAAAATGTTGACTTGTGGAATTCAAAAGGTCTCTGAATAACCAAACCTCCACAGCATTCTCACAACTGCACTGGTTTTTAATCCTTAAGCCGTTTTGGTTATGGTTCATAATAAAGCTTATGTGCATGAAATTTGAAATAAATTCCAGAATTGTATATCTTAAACATTTTTTAGATATGGACAAAAACTGAGGAAGTCATGCTTAAGCTCTGTATTTATTTGTCATTAAAATCAACTAATGAAATATTTTCAGTTTATTTGATGGATTTGTCATAAAAATCTACGATTTTTTTAAATAACAGCAATGCATTCAGTTGTGAGTAACAGCTATTGCCAACTTCATTAGCACAAATTAACCCAGTGGCAAAGTTTCAGCAGCAGTAAAGAGTCAACAAAAGCCGCCAAAGTGCCAAAACATCGAAACCCAAACCGGCGACAAATTCCAAGGCAAAAACGAAACCGAACCCAAGTGAAAACCAACCCATTTGGGGAGCTTTTGTAGAGATAAGTGTGTGTGCTTGTGTGTGTGTGGGGAGTGTGTGAGTGGAGGTGGAGCTGGAGGTGGAGCTGGAGAGGGTGATGGAAGAGGGTACCAAAGTTATGCCCGTCAATCTTCGCGACGAGGCGACAGTTTGATAAACTGAGACAGCGCCGCCGACGATGGATCCTTTAGATACCGAGATACTCAGATACTCAGATACTAATCAGCATTCGTTGAGCGCTTAACAGGAAGTCATAAATTTTGCCAGGACATGCCAGCGAGCGTGTGTGCGTGTGTGTGTGTGTGTGTGTGTGCGAGTGTGTGTATTGCTGCATGTTTGTGTGCGTCGCGCCCTTGTCTAGAAATTTTAATTAAAAGCGATGACATAGCGAGTAATTCGATATCAGAATGTCGCCTATTAATTTTAAGGACATTTCCTTTATTGATTCTTTGTCAATATTATATTGGGCCCATAATTTACACATAAAAGGGCTGACAAAATACACATCTAAGTGGTGTTTGTGTGTGTGTGTGTGGCTGTGTGTGTGTCTGTGTGTCTGCCTTTGCGGTTTGTCCATGTCCTTAACTTTCCGATTTGGCTTTGGCTTTCGGTCGCCTTTGTTTGACTCGGTTTTAGTGTGCGTCTGTTGTGCGTGTGTTGTGCGTGTGTTGCATCCATTTGAAGTAAGACTGAACACAGAACAGGAGCGGATTTGGGTCAATATAATTATTATACTTATTTATTATATATTATTTATAAGACGAGATATCACTTTATATTATTTTCTAAGCACCCAACAAATTTTCAAAACCAATTCTTTTGAATACAGACCGATATTCACGAGCATTTCAAATTAATTTAAGTAAAAATAAAATAAAAATAAAATTTTAAAAATGATCAAATGGCAAGCAATAAAAGCTCCAAGATATTATTAATCTTTCCAACTTAATTCTAATGAGCAACAAGCTGTGTGGAATTTTTTGTTATATTTATTCCAAATTAATATTGCCATGCCTGGGCCCGAAATCGGTCCCAAGTTCGCACCTGGCGTAGAATTAGTTACTAGGGCGTGTTATCTTTCGATGCGCAACGCCATTATAAGCACCCACACCCACACCCAGACTCACACCCACACACACACACACTCTATGTATGAGTGTGTGTGCGTGACTTTTGTTCTTGTTGTCTTTTCATAGCCACTTTCCATTTACATTGCGACTCTTGATCCTTCATTATTTTGATTTTGATTTAATGCTCGTTATTACTACAACAACAACAACAACAACAACAATGGAAACAACAACAAGACTAACAATGGCAATAACAAGAACGACAACAACAAATCTGACTTAATTTAGTCATCGCTGCGCGCTTGTCACGATAAACCCTTACAATATTTAAGGGATTTGCACACAGACAGGGTGGTGTTGCGGGGTGGGTGGGAAGGTGGCATTGGGTTTGGGTGGCATTTTCAATATGCAGAAACCATAAACTTTTGTTTATTGGCTTCCATTCACATGGATTATTTAATTACATTTGAGTTTTGAGTGAAGTCGCAAACTGATTTGGAAAATGTGTTTGCAATACGCAAACAAAACTTGGTGCTAAATACAAATAAAATGAAACATTTAAAATAATTTTGAATGATCTCGTCGAGAGAGCTCTACTAAGAGATAGAAGTTCAAAATCTGTACTTATTTTTTGATCTTAATGAAAACCTCACAGCTGATCAATTATTTGTCAAAGTTATAAATAATCTTGTTTCAGCTCCTATAATTTCTGTGATGGGCTTTTCATGTAGACAGTCGTTGCTTAATTGACTCGACTTTTGATGCTGATCAGAAATATATATGTTATATACTTTTGCACAACTCCATTAAACCCTTTTCCCGGAGTATATGTATAAAATAAATCAAACGTAAGCAAAAATATATAGAGATTTTTCTAGTCTAATTTGAACTTTGTGTTAATTTACAACAGACAACGGCATACATAAGATAAACGTCTACAATAGCCCGATAACAGTTCAAGAGTTCAATTTGCAACAAAAAAAAAGCAGAAAAATACCCTCTCAATGAATACCATTTGAATAGATAATGAAACTTCGGCAAATCTCTTCGTAAAACATCCAGCAAAGTGGCGACACTCGGTCGGCCCATCGAAGTGGAGCAAGTGAAACCAAAAAAAAAAAAAAAAAGAGCCCGGAATGTGGCCCCAAAAACTGTTATAACAATAAATTAAGTTGCTGTTGCAGCATAAAACCAAATTGCCAAATGAACAGAGGGGGGGCTGGGTGGGGAAATGTGCAATCTGTTGACGAATCATCAGAGATGAAATGAATCGAATTGAGACCAGAAACTATAGACACCAGAGAACAGGACGACAGGCTTCAGGCTACAGGCTGCAAACTGGTGCCAGCCAGCTTAGCGGAGCCGGGGTTGGCGCGGGTGGCGGGTGGAAAGCGACCCTTGCAAAGTGCCGTAAAACATTCTCAAATGTTTTTTATTAAGGGC
The DNA here is from genome assembly GCA_035044105.1 of Drosophila nr. perissopoda 5 BK-2023a. Classification (NCBI taxonomy): domain Eukaryota; kingdom Metazoa; phylum Arthropoda; class Insecta; order Diptera; family Drosophilidae; genus Drosophila; species Drosophila nr. perissopoda 5 BK-2023a. The sequence continues at coordinate 3,659,426 of JAWNMK010000620.1, read as the reverse complement.
TTTGTGCCATTTCTCGGTTTGACTCCGTTCCGAAGCCAATTTAATAGCATATTTTACAGCGCTAAGCAGGCAACAACAAGGCAAAAGGCAATAGCAAGAAGTAGTTGTAGCTAAAGACAAAAATAAGTTATAAGAGTCAGGGAAGAGCGAGAATCAGAGACTGAGTCAGAGTGAGAATCAGAGTCAGAGTTAGAGTCAGAATACCAAAAACTATCCCACAAAATACGCGACAAACAAACAAAATGAAGTGACGGCAACTTGCAACACGCGAATCCAGCCAAACGGACGTTTATTGTTATTTTAAGAAAAGCAACACGACAAACCGCCTACCCAGAACCACAACTACGTACACCCACTCAACCACTCACCCACCAACCCAACCACCCATCTTCTTCCGCACAGCTCAAGCTATCTTACTATCTAAACAGTTGAAGCACAGCATTGATACCCTATCCGCATTGCGAGATGCTTCAAATCCATCACTGTATTCAAACTGTTTCCTTAATCGAAATGCTTATTATTATTCGTATATCAAACAAAGCTGTTCTATTTTACTCAGCTTACTATTGAATAGGTGTAAACATCGAAGTGAATTTATTGATATTTTTATATAAAGCATATAATTAATTTTTATCAATGCCTTGCCTTGTTGGCTGTGCATTTAAGTTCTGGTAGTCAATATGCCCGCTGAGAGGGGAGTATATTGAAAAGAAGACATAGCATAACGCTGGTAGCTGCAGGAAGCAGCAACGATTCCAACTACTCCCGTTCTTAACTTCCGCTTTGGCTTGCAGCAATTTCTTTTGGCTTTATTGCCCCAACCCCCCCTCTCTGCAGTGTGCTACTACCCGCTGCGGCTACGACGCATATAGCATAAATTTTGAATACGCTCAAAAGAGGGTTGGGTTTTGTGTCCGCAAAAAAAAATAGAATATGCGAAAATTGTCTGTCGCTTGATAAAGCGGAAGCAGAACTTGCCCATAAACGAAATGTGGCAACTGAGTGTAAAGTTTATTGGCGCCCGACCGACTGGCGACGTTGCTGACGGTGACGCGGACCTCGTTGCCGATGCTGACAGCGACGGCGACGTCGACGCCAGAGCATTGGCGACATTATTGCCAGGAGTCAGCCGAGTAGCCAAATAGCAAATCCACAAATAGCAAAGCAGAGCAGCAGCAGCAGCATGCTCAACCGTTGACTCATGTGGCACGCAAACGCATTTGCCGATGGATGCCCCCAGACTTTTGTCGGCGTCGGCGTCGGCGTCTCGATGGCTGCCAGCGAGCAGCGATGAGAGAAGCTGCACTTTGTTTGTTTTGTCTGCCTCATTTCTCACTCTGTCTGTCTGTCTGTCTGCCTGCCTGTCTATCTGTCCGTCTGTCTGTCTGTCTGCCTGCCTGTCTGCCAGCGTGTCTGTCTATGTGCTGCCTCCACAAGGGAAGTCTTACATTAGTTGATTTCATGCGCTGTTTACATTGGCAGCGAATTATGCGCATTGAAAAGCAGAAGATTTGGCTGCCAAATGGGTTCTACGCAAAAAAAAAAAAACAGGACCGTCACCCGGTCAAATCAAAACGGGGTCTATGGCCTCGCTGCTGCCTCAGCTGCGTAGTTCCTGTTTCCGGGTGTCAACGATGCGCGCTTTACACATCGAAATTTTGCATGTGACTTGTCCGCTTTCTCTACTCCGGCAGGAGGACAGCATGTGTAAAATGAGACTTTGCTAGACAAATTTCTTCAGTTATCACTGCTCAGGCAGAGGCAACAGAATCAAAGTGCTTTTATCAGCTGTGTGTGCGTGTGTGTGTGTGTGTGAGTTTGTATATATGTATGGCGTTGGCTTAAAGCCTTGGCACATTAATGCATCCTTTATTCTGTTATTGTCTCTTTCACGACTGAAACGGTTTTCTTTCGTTTTTCCTCATTCTTTCTCTTTTTCTTTCCATTCGATTTGCCTGACGCATTTTCGCAGAGGTCCTGTCTAGCTGGGAGGAATGGTGGACCTACGACGGCATATCCGGTAAGTTTAAAAAAAAAATACACTTATAAATGAATTTAAAGAGGTAAAAAGATTTAATCAAAATACCAAGGAAAAGCTCACCTTAAGCACAATATTATTCATTTGCTAAGCATTCCTTTCGTCTACTCGTTAATAAATCTAACGTGTGCAAAATACTCGCTACATCAAATCAACAGATTGCACAAAAAAATATATATTAAATATCAAGCGAACAATAGTTATCAATTAATGATTCCATTACATCAGGGGATGAAAGGGAAAAGAAATATAATAAATTATAATAATATATGTATATAGAAAGGAACGGGGAGTGAAAGGGAGATGTATAAATGACAGAAAACTAATGTGGAATAAAAAGAGAGACATTTAAGAATGGAAATAACATCAAAAGACTGACACAGTTAGTGCAAGAGAGAGAGGGAGAGAGAGAGAGATAGAAGGGCAGAGATCAGCTACAGAGCCAAGCGTAATTTGTATTAATTTAAAAATATTTGCATAAATTTTAGAGGAAAGTTATAAAAATGTATAAAATAAATGGCAACCTTTTTATAATGTGTGTCTGTGTGTGTGTGTCTGCCGCAGGCGCTGCAGTGACCGTTTTTGTTACAATTATTATTCCGCACAGTTGCAGGTTGCAGGTTGCAGGTTGCAAACGAACGCAGTTTTATTTATGCGCTATAACAGCAGCAGCAACAACAACAACCACAACAAAAATGGGCAACAGACAACACAAAAACAAAACAGGCAACAAAATGAATGAATAAGTGAATGAATGCAAACACAAAATAAACATCGACAGCTGCAGCAACAGTAACTGCATCAATGGCAGGTTCACAGGCCACCAGCGTTCCACTGACACGAAGTGTTTTTTAAACTTGGGCATTTATTGCCTACTGTTGGGTGTCCAAGTGAGTGTGCCTGTGTGTGCCTGTGTATGTACTGGCACGTGCCACCAAAATACACACACCAATAACACACTTAGGTGCAACGAGCATATTGGTTTTGTGATCGACCCTCTTTAAAAGGTGACAAACATTATAAGAATTAAAATACATAATAAAAAAAAAATATATATGTAAATATATAAACAAATTAATAAATAGTATATATATATATATATATATATATAAATATATTTACTTTTTTTGCCATGAAAGCTTCAACTGAACCTCAATCTTGTGGTGTCGCACAAAAAGCTTGCACGCCTTGTCGTATTAAATATATTAATCTTTTTGTATTATGATTATCATCTTAGCTGGTTTCCTCGCCGGAGTTATGCAGAAATATCAATTCTGTTTTACATTTTCAAAAATCGAAGCTTAACTAGTGCCATTTTTCACAGCAAATCTGTTTTTTTCAAAAGTATTATTTGAAAATATAGATTAATTATATGCCACCATCACTTTTTACTCTACAAATATAGACTTAAGATTAGAAATTAGTTCGTTCATATAACAATATTTTAGCTGTTTCGTTCATCGTTTTTTCTAATTTTATTTCTATCTCTGATTCTCATGGGATTTGATAAAAATCTGCAGAGCATAGAGGAGAACGCATGAGCTCAACACATTTTGGCATTTTTCATTTTGATCGACAGCAATGCAACAGCAGCAGCAGCAGCAGTAGTAGTACAAAAATATTTAATTTTTCCATATGGCTGCTGCATGCAACAACCCCCACTCTCTCTCTCTCTCTCCACCAAAACAGTCCCCATAACAAGGATGAGGTGTTTGTTTTGAAAAGTTTCGACTGTTTCTGTCTGTCACATCGAATTGCACACATTGGCAACACAACATTCGCAGAGCAGCGACAACTATTGCTTACATGGGTGGAGGTGGTGGTCAATAGCGAAAGAGGCTGTCTCAGGTGTGGGGGCGTGGCTACGCCCTTTGGGATATTTTAATTGCAATTTAAACTGACAGACAGACAGCAGCAGAAGAGGATATCGCACAGGACGAGCGCAGCTTATGAAATTTCATTTGGTATTTGAATTGTCGACCCGCTGTTTACATTCAATGGACTAGGACACGTTTTCCATTTGCCAGTTACCCGATAAAAGTGACAACCGACAACCGATTGACACTCAGCCATCATTATTGTGCTTTAATGACCAAAACACCCAGGGTTAGACAAGTAAAGCGAATCGATTTAAAAAAGAACACAAACATCATTTAGCTGGAGCTGATGGGTGCTCACATAACTCTTTTATTTTTAACTTTAAATAAAAATAGAAAAATAATAAAGCGAATTTTTTTCGTTTTTGAAATGTGTAAATACCTAAAGCCAAATAAGAAGTATGCAAAACGGTGATAAACACGCCCAAATGCAGGGCATCGTCAAGCGAGTCGCCTCACCAATTATAATTTTTGTATTTTTCTTCGATTTTTTTTTCTCTGATTTTTGTTGTTGTTTTTGCTGCTGTTTGTTTGTTGCAGGTCCAAGCTTCTGGGGCCTCATCAATCCGCAATGGAATATGTGCAACAAAGGACGCCGCCAGTCGCCAATTGATGTGGTGCCCGATAAGTTGCTCTTCGATCCGTACCTGCGACCGTTGCACATTGATAAGCACAAGGTGAGCCCACTTGCCCACTCTCTCTCTCCCTCTCTATCTCTTTTTCTCTCTCTCTCTCTCTTTCGCTGTGTGTGTGTCTGGCCGGAGTTAACCGAATGTCATTGCTATCGTCAACAGGTTTCCGGCACGCTGCACAATACGGGTCAATCACTCGTCTTTCGCGTCGACAAGGACACAAAGCAGCACGTAAACATATCCGGCGGTCCTTTGGCCTATCGCTACCAGTTCGAGGAGATTTACATACACTACGGCACCGAGAACAGTCGCGGCTCCGAGCATTTCATACAGGGCTACAGTTTTCCCGGCGAGGTAGGTCAATTTGTGAACTGTGGGAGGGTGGGTGTGCATAACATAATAACAACAATATTAATGTTGTGCAATTCCCTCTTTCTCTCTCTCTCTCTCTCTCACACACACAGATACAAATTTATGGGTTCAACAAGGAGCTGTACCACAACATGTCCGAGGCGCAGTATAAATCTCAGGGCATTGTCGGACTCTCCTTAATGGTGCAAATTGGCGAGACGCCAAATCCCGAACTGCGCATCATAACAAGCACATTCAACAAGGTGCTCTACAGAGGTGAGTTTGTCAACAAATATAAAAACAGAATGTCCTTGTTCTCATTTGAATCCTTTTAAACATGTCACGTCCACCTTTAGTTTAGTTTTAATGGTATATCGCAAAATAATGTTCATTAGGAATCAGATCTAATGTCGCTATGGTAGATGCCATCTCAATTTCAATTAGGCAAATCAAGCGGTCGTTTGTCTTAAATGAAATTATTCTAGAATAATAAAAGACCTCCTTTTCTATACTTTTACAGATTCGAAATCGAATTTGAAGTTCTGTGTAAGAGTTGTCATATAAATTCATTGCCCAACTCGAATAGATTAACTGGTTTGTGTGTAGATAAGCAACATCCTCTTTGTCCTCATATTTATTTCCTGTATCCTGTATCGTGTCAGGACTCTTATGCATTCATCTTAACTCAAGTCGTGTCACGACTCTTTGTCCATCTCTAGCTGGGTATTTGTTTGATTTCTGAGCGTTGTTTTCCGTACAGTTGAGTTCATTTGCGTTTGATGAGTTCTCCTGTTGGTTTGGTGACAGGGAGGGAGTCGGGCAAAATCATTTCCGTTACGCAAAATGCACCGGAAATGTTGCAACGTTTGCCTGGCTCTGTGGTTCCTGGGGCTGTGTGGCGAGCACTTTTATGATGTCATTCCGCAGCAGCAACAACAGCCACAACTGCAACAATTGTGCTGTTGCAACAACAAGCAGCATAATTATGTGTGGCAACGTCCTAAAGTGAGCCATAAAAATTCTCCGACAGCCGTTGGCCGCGAAATTGGCGCCGCGTCGCAAAGTGACGAAAATGAAACCTCGAATTACACTAAACCGACACTTAATAATTCCTCCTTAACCCCAATCCAACCCAGCGAACCCTAACCGACCCCGCTCTACCCCTTGGCCGACCCAGTTTAATAGCCTTTTTACAGGTCGTACAACTTTATGTGGCCCCGTACAAAGAAAGAATGAAAGAAGAAAAAAAATGGAAGGCAGGCAGAGCCTCCATCGTCTCCACCACATCCACCTTGGCTTGGTTCCGACTTGCTTTTGGCTTGTAAAAAGCACAAACTGCACAAAATATGCGGCCAATTTCTGTGAAGCAAACAACAAGCTAAACAACTTGAAAGTTAAACTACTTAAAAGCGTTGACTTTCCACTGTGGTGCCACGAATGCCAAATACACTTACAATGTCATCATATGTACTTTGACAATTATTGATCGATGGTAAAGTAATCGATAAATATCGATATGTTTGTCGATTGCGTGTGGTAAATTTTAAAAAGTCAATGGTGTGTAAACGGCAGATACAATTCAATATCGGAGGTGTTTGTAGAGTGGAACTATTTTAATTTTCTAAGACTATTGCTCGATAAGAGATATATTGATCAATATACATATGTATATGAACTATCAATATGTTTGTCGTAAAGTGTGAGGACTCCGTGTTGTGGTTAATGTATAACACGAGCGGAAGGTAAAAGCTAACAATTCTGATGCATATAATTTTTGGAATGCCTTGCAACATACAACTCGCTCCTCCTCAACTCTCCCTTGTCCCCTATTTATTCTGTTTCCTTCCCTTCCGTTTGCGTTCTCAGCTCGCCGACTCATAAGCCGCGAGGCGCTGTATTTCCGGCGGAGCATAATGATTTGTATGAAATGAAGTCGAGCTCCGTCGCGTCGTTCAAGTGACCAACAAGAAGGCAGCCAACAAGTCGCCAACCAACCCAGTCACCCTATTTGAGCCACCTCTCTACGAAGCTGGTCTGAATTATTCATTAGCCATTTTCGAACATTTGGCTTTGCATTCATATATTCTATGCGCATAAATAGCAAGGCATACCAAATAATGCTGCCCTGCGAATTGTAGATGCACCTTGAACTTTGAATTTGGTGCCCAGTCAGCCAAATTGGGGCACGATTTCGGATAAAAAAAACCCAAATGGATCGATCCATCTATTTATATGCCAACTGCCCGATTGCTCTAGAGCTAGCAACATCTGTTACCTCTCGTATACCCTATTCTCCTAATAGCGAGTAACAGCATTTAAAAGAATTTAATTGAAAAGTCTTTAGACTCGTTTCTTGTCTGCTGCTTGGTGATTCACTGACTCTTTTCCTGTGCTGAAATACTAATATTGCTTTCATTTTCTGTTCCTGTTTGATTCTAGGCTTCACGACGCCCATTCGCCACATATCGGTGAGGTCCTTGCTGCCGAATACGGATCATTATATCACATACGAGGGATCCACCACGCATCCGGGCTGCTGGGAGAGCGCCGTCTGGATAATAGTTAATAAACCCATCTATATTACCAAGCAAGAGGTAGTTCAAGTACCCATATATACATACATATATGTATATATACATATATATATATTCATTTGCTTTTTCCAATTGCAATTAAAATAGGATCATGCAATTATAAAAAATTTCTCATCAATTGGTCAACGGTCTAGGCGCGTTTCAATTGCGGTCACTGCAATGCTCTGCGCATAATTAAAACACAATATTTTGTTAGTTTAATCAATTTGTATGCGCATTGAGTAGATAGCAGATAGCGGCGATTGTAACTAACAAACAAATTCAAAATAAAAAAATATTCAGTAAAATATATCAAATGTTTCAAGTGAGCCAGAACAAAGCATTTTGTTTACAATTGAACATAATCTATCAATATTGTGTAAATCGATTTAATGCGAAGGCCGAGCAATTTTTTTTTATGAAATGAAATTTTTCAAAATCAGTCAGTTCCTTTTCCCAATTGAAGGGCACATATATCCAATTTGCAGGGTGTTTGTCAGTATGGCAGGCATAAATTACTTAAGCAATAGATTTGAATATCGCAAATTTCATGACTTGCTTCTGAATTTTAGAATGCATTTCCTTCCTGTAAATAAACGTCTAACAAACCTTTCCAATGTTAAAGAATTTATTTGCCGTATTTGTAGTAATTATTAGTAAGAGAAAAATAAACAAATAGATCGTTTAATGACATTGTCTGCCACTTAATTGCAGTTATATCAACTCCGACGACTGATGCAAGGCTCCGAGAGTACACCGAAAGCTCCCTTAGGTAATAATGCGCGACCCGTGCAAAGTTTACACCATAGAACCGTAAGGACGAACATAGATTTTAAGCGTCATAAGGTGAGTGTCGAGTCGAAAAACACCATTATCGCTATACACACACATTTCTATCAAATTTATATCTATGGATGCGCTTGGGCTGCCAACAGTCATAAATTTGTCGAAACTGAATCGATAGACGATTAACGGATACAAACATTATAGTTATACATATTCCCCAGACAGGCTACATCAATCACATTACATAAACATTTCAATATGCATTGCAATCAATTGTAATATGTCCATCTATCCATATAATATGTACAGAATCAAAACGCATGTCCTTCCATGTACAAGGATATGTACTATCGAGCAAATCGCTGGTCACCAGATACGGGACTTCTGATACGTTGACGACAACAACATCTAAATCAACAATGCACAAATGCAAATTACACTAAAATAATGAGCATATTAGCTAAAACAACAACAACAACAACAACAACTGCAACAGAGGCTGGCAACGCATTTGGCATTTTGAATGCCGCATTCAATTTTTATATGAAAGTTTTTAAGTCGAGACCCGGATTTGTTTGGCTTGCAACATTCCTAAAATGCAAACAGCAACAACAGCGACAACAACTACAAAACTCACATTAAGAATATATATTGTTGACAACAACAATAACAACAACAACAACAAGGTAAAACTGTTTGCCTCGGCTTGACGAAGCTTTAATGCCCTTGCTGATATAAATATTATATGACGACATAGTTAGATAAGTATATGCATAAATGTGTGTATGTATAATGTATCTGCTGTTCGCTGATTCGACTAATCTAATCTAATCTAATAGTTGAGCATTAAAACATGTAACTATTTTGGCAAGGGTATTGCTTGTGGCAGCAACGAACTGGCTTAAAATACGATAGGAATAATCAACAAGCAAGCAAAAAAAAAATAAAAATAGAAATAGAGATAAAAAGACAATTAATGCCATAATAGCAAAATTGCATTGAAGCTAACTGAAATAAGTACCACTCAGCCTAAATATAAGTGCTATACACACACACAGCCACACACACACACACACACACAGCTAAAATGTTCACGCCCCTTGCCTATCTGACATAAATTAATTGCTGCCTTATCGGAATTATGCAGTAATATAACAAATAATTTCGGGCCTATTATTAATTTATACATTTTATGCGGAACACACACCCATACACACACACACACAGACAAACACACATATATATATATACATATAAACATACAACAAATTTGTTTATTAACTGCTTGGCGCTTTGTGCTTTTTATTTATTTATAGAAAATAATTATTGCAAAATTTATTTGTGTTCTTCATTTGAATTTTTAATGCCAATTTATTTTACAGTAGTGCCACATATGCAGATTACCGGTTGCAACATCAGCTGCCGCACAAACTAATATCAACCATCATATTCGCCACACCGAATTGTAAATACGCTTTTTTTTAAACTTTGTTTGCTGCGTTAACTGTATGAAGTAGCGCCAAATGATTCAGATTTATTTTCTTTTCAAATTAAAATTCAATTGCATACAAATAATGAAAAAATAATTCGTTCCTACATCAGCTATATAGATAAGGTAGGCCGATTCTAAGCACACACACACACACGCAGGACAGATGCAATAGGTGAAAAGAGTTAGTTTGGCAAACACACACAAGAAAGTTGTTGTCGACCGATCGTTCCTATGATAACTAAATGATAAATGAAGCGATTTAGTAAATGTTACCGAATTATATATATAATATCTGCCACCGATATCAAGCAGAAAATGTAACAAGTATCATGAGCATAGCTTCAAATGGAGCCTAGTTTGACTGACTGCTTCCTCTTCTGGTCAAAGGGATTGGAAAACTTACTTAGTAGTCTCAGTCTCCTTTCAATTATGATTGATAATACTTCTGTATTTTCACTTCAAGGGGTATATAAATACAAAAACGATACAAGAATTTCCGTAAACTGGATGGGTGGACAATAACTAAAGAAAAGAAAACGAAACCTAAATGAATACATATATACATAAAAAAAAAATATATATATATATACATATATAATGACAAAACAAAACAGAAATTAAAGCAAAAATAAAATATAAATATTCATATAGAGCATACATAAAGTATATAATAAAGCTATATATGAAAAGAAAAACGTACGTGAAAACAACTATAGAAATGCATAAATATTAGATAAAAAATGCAAACCCTTTCTCCCCCCTTGCGAAAAAAAAAACGAAAGAAAAAAGGTAATAACAAAACTAAAAAGCGATGCAGCAGGAAGTTGAAAAGTTGGGCATACTAGATATGAATTGATATAGCTAAAATATGTATGTACATTATATTAAGAGCTATACTACAGATCAAACAGATGTCTAGGGCCGGCCAGTAAGTAAAGCCATACCAATAAATGTAGCTCCATAAATACGATTATATATATACACTTATGATATATACAAACAAATAGCCTATAGCAGCTTACATACTCAAGTGCTACGAAACGAGTCAGTAACGTTATCGAAATCGAAATTGAAATTGAAATCGATGTCGTTATATAACTAAACTTAACTGTAGATTAGTGCGTTAAATGCATAAACAACAATTTTAGGCTTATCTTAAGTAGGTGCAAAAGAGATAAATCAAAACAGAAGCATCACAATTTTTTTTTTTTTATGTGTGATATATCGACACCGATATATGTAAGTGTAACAGTGCTGGACAGCGGACAAGTAATGAATAGCGCTTAGTTTAAATAGTAATTACATAGCTTTTCCGTTTGTAAAATATGTTATTTAGTTATCAGCGCCAGTTAAAAATTCGTGCAATTATCATACGTTTCCTGGAACGTTCCCCCCATTTCCCCCCGTCCCGTCAAAAAAAAAACAAAATAAGTATGCAAAAAAAAGAATAAATACAAGAATTAGGCGTAGTAGAGAAAATTGTCTATTTGTATAAAGGAAGGAAAGAAATAAGCGATTGGATAAAGAAAACACATGCGACGACTGTAAGTTACTATTGTGTTGCCATATACGACTACCTATATAATATATATAATATACAATATATATACACATATATATATATATTAAACATATACTATACAAAAAACAAAAAAAAAACACATATACTACAACTGTAGAACGACTATAAAACTAAATGAAAACAGAGAGACAATTGCATGCAAATAAAAGGAAAAAATCGAAAACGGAGAAATAACAAAAACAATTGACAAAATTTCAGTGCAAAAATTATAAATGCATCTCTCTATTATTTTGCAATGCATAACGATTTAACGACAACAGCAAATATTATGACTAACAAATTGAAAATGCAATGCAAATTAACACAAAAGAACAGCAAACAAAAGTATTATGAGACAAAAAAAAAAGAAGAAAATAATAATAAAAATGAGAAAAAAAATTAAATTAAAGCGCGTTTTTTATTTAGTTTGGATAAGTCGATAATTCCACAGCAACTGAATTGCACCAAGGTATTTCTGGTCAATCTCCGAAAGGTAAGTAAAAATGAACAAAAACTAATCCATTCTCTTCTGTCATATTGACAATTTCAATCTTCAACTGTAAATGAGCCAACAAACTTGGCAAAAGTTAAGAGTCGTCCAATATCCGATTTTCGTAATCAGCCAAATCTCAAATGGAATTTGAAATGTTCGTTCATCTTATAGGGGGGAATGTGGAGATAGATAATGATTGACTCCATCCAATAAGACTACAAATATTATTCATGAAGATGGCAAAAACAGTTATCTGACTGCACCACAGGCAGTGGTGCCAACTGACCTACTTAAATATGCAGTTTCAATTTCCGAAAAATTCAACAGAATGCTTGCAACACGCAGCTCACTCAACTGTGCTTGAATTGTGAGGGTGGTGCGTTGAGGGTGTGTGGGGCAGTGGCAGGGGGCAGGGGCAGAGGTTAGCTAACAACGAATTATGTAATCGGAAATGGGTAACCGCATGTTTAATTGGACGCAATTGAAACTAAACTAGCGTAAAATCCAAATAAAAACACACACACACACAAATGCCAAAAACTCAACTCATTCTGCAAATTTGGTAATAGATATTCATTTCATGGCGTTCCGTTCCATTCCATTCCGTTTCGTTTGGTCACGTTTCGTTGCGCACGAAAAATTAATTACAAATTAATTTACCATAAATTGAAATTGCGCACAAGACGATTAAGAGGATGTTGGTGAGGTTTATGGTCCGTGTGGTGCTTGTGCTGGTGGCGGCGGTCAGTCGAGTGGTTTGCCCTCCAATTTAACTTTGGGTGGTGCGTGTGGCCTCCAGTGCCTGTTTATTAGCACCACAAATCGAACAGCGTACAGTGGTGCCTGGCTGCGATGAACGCAGTCTTAGTCCTCCTCTTATGTGAGTAGCTTTTTTCGTAACTACTACTCGCCTTTTTCTGCACGTCTTCAATTCACACAAGACAGAGAAGAATTATAAGACAACTCACTGCAACTAGTCACAAATTAAGAGGGTAACTTCAAATACAGCAGTTTTAGTACGAATAATTAAGAATCGTCAAAGTATCAAGTTGCAATCTTAAAGTCACGATTTGTCACAGTGTCGAATTGAGTAAAGGGTAGCAGCTAATTGGGCAACAATTGCTTCTACGTTTTTTATGGCAAGGTTACAACTAGTGCATTTCATTTAGCCAATTAGGACTGTAAGTAAATTTTAATTTTTACATATTTCATATTGTTTTAACTGATGGACGAATGGTTTCAATTTAAAATTTGCAACCGCATTTCACAAAACGCGGTCAAAAGTACTAATTATACTAAATAGTGTAAAACCGCAGAAACCACTTAGCCAGCACTGATGGAGAAAGCAATGGCCATAATGCTCCATGCCACCTGTGCCCCCTTTTCGGCGGTGCATGCCCCTCCACCTCCCTTCCATAGCATCGACAACTTTTACTGCGATAAATCAAAAATTGTATGCGCACAATTTCAATTCAACACACAAATTTGTTGTAGCTATAATACAATATGATTTAATTTAATGTCCGAAAAAAACACCACCCACCTCCCACACAGCCACACACACGCACACACACACAGCCAGCCATCATCTCCCTTTTCAGCGAAAGTCATTCGTTCGCACAAAAGCTGTTGCCTACTTTTCAGCGCATACTAGTAAAGGCAGACACAATCGACACACACACCCCACCCACACACACACACTTGCATTTTGGTATATGTAAACAACAGGAAAACTTTTAATTAAATTTTAAATACAAGTTAATTTTGTGTATCTTCACGCAACACAACAACAAACGCCCCAAAATATCCATTTGTATATTTTATACCACAAAACTGTTGGCATTTTCATCTTTTTTCTCTCTCGATGTGTGTGTATGTGCGTGTGTGTGTTTGCAGTTTTTCTATTATTTATAGGCTTGTGTGTCGTTTTTGTGTGCGTTGCGTACACACAAAATGAGTTATAAATATTTAGTTGTAATTCAGGTTTTAGTTTGCATTGTTGCGGCCCCTGAACACCAAATTAATATTCATGGAACAATTCAACGATGTCGGCGCCGAAGTCGCCAGTTGCAAAAATTGTTTAATTATAAATAAAATTTAGATGAATGCGATTCAATGGATGAGGCAAATGGACCAGTCAACTTGTTGCAAGATGTGCAGCAAGCCACTCAAAATTATCGAATCAACTAACTACTCTAAAAACTAATTATTTGATTGAATAAATCTCGATCAGACTACAGATCCGACAGGAACTGTAAATAGTGTTGTTACAGCCCCAGCGATCTTGCTAATGATATTGGTTATTCTGTAAGCGAAGCATATTCAATAAATGTCCACAAATTGAACAGTAGCTCTTCAGTTTTTCAGAGTTTGGCCCACTCACAAAATAAATCGTCTTGAAATCTAGAAATTTGTTTAGCTTCATCTTGTAATTCAATAAGCATATTTCTTAAACGATTGTGTCTTTCTAGGGCTTATCTTTCGTAATTCCAGTTTTTTTTTTTGTATTATTTACAAAAAATTCGTCTAAGTTCCAGGTATACCGACAGATTACTTAACATTTCCTTTCTTGTTATTTATATTATTATTAAACGCTAGTAATTTCAGAAAACATTTTTGATAGTTTATAAATTCATATAATTTAAATTAACAAAAACAAACGACCAAATTTCAATACAACTTTCTAAATTTTACAGAGTTGTTTCTCATATCAGCTTTATAGAGCAGTTTACAAGAAAAGCACTTATAATTTGCAGTATTTTGCATATCTGGAAATAATATCTAAAAGCCAATTAAATGTTCTAGTTTAACTAATGCATCTTTTTTCATTAATGCATCTCCAGACAACAATTCCACCTGCATCAAATCGGAAGTAAGTCACATCAATAATTGCACAGATTATAATCGAACGGTATATATAATGCAGACATGAGTCCGTAATGTACACAATTAAATGATACTCTTTACGAATCATTTGATATGTACAAGGTGTTGATCGATACTACAATAGAATCAAATAGAAAAGAAAGGAAATCTATATATATATTTGCTCGCATGCATTGTGCAGCATGTCCGGCAATTTTTTGAAGCGGCAACAACATAGTCTCAACGCCACAGGGTGTGTTGAATGTATCAAGAGAGTGTGTGTATATGTACGTGTGTGTGTGTGTGCAATAATCACAATCACGTGATTTGCAAGTAATCATGTTGTACAACTGCAGCTCACACATCGCATATTGATAAGCACAGTCCACAGACACTGATAGTCGGAGTGAATTGTATCGCAGCGTATCCGGAATCCTTAACCGTAACCGTGCACAGTGGCCAAGAGCTGGGAATCGAAGCCCCAACTAGTAATAAACGTGCGTAATCAAGCCTCTAGCCGAGTCAGAAGAGCCAGTTGCATCTAGCCAAGCACAACACAAAAGGCAATAAGAACTGTAAAGATGCATATGGATGGATGTGACTGGTGTCCAGGGTTGAATGCCTCATGACTCATGCCACATGGTTTTCGGCCTGCTGCCTGCTTGCCTGCCTGCCTGCAATATGGCAGACCCTGGTTATAACTCAAACGGTGCGCTGTAGTTGGGTCTTAGCTGGAGTCTCCCCATTGCCACAGCTAGTAATATTTGATTTTGATTGAAGTGCAGCGAGGCATGTGGCCGGAAAAATCGCACGAAACATGCACTGAATATATATACGAGACAACAAAATGGGGAGCGTCAAGTTTGATGCCTGTTGCATTCGCCCAGACAGCGGGCGTACCGCCCTCCCTTAATAATAAGTGCAACAGCAACACAAGGCCAAAAGCAAAATCAGTCGGAGCACAACAAAAGTATGCATTTTAATGCTCACAGCTCCAGAGACTTCCATTGAAAGCTACGTGACTTGCAGTTTTCTCACACGTTTCATATGAAACACACATCTGTCGTCTGGCTCAAGTCTCAGTTCTCAGTCGGATCAGCTTGCAGTATGCTAACTGATTAAATGCAATATTATTTGATTTGTTGAAAATTCGCGAAAAAGCGGAAAATCTTTATACTTCATACATCGAATCAATTAACCTAAATACATTATTCAAACAATTAGTGATTAAGTTTTATCTAAAGTAATATTTCGATTTTGAATCTAGTTTGACATCTAGTTTTTTATGCATTGGAAAAAGTTCTTTCCGCACTTTTTCCAATGCATACAAAACTACCAAAAAATTTTTTAAAATGATAAACTACATTAAAAATGTATTTTTTTCCAATTTACTTTGCAATTTTGAAGCCGTTAAGAATGTAAATTGAATTGTTCGCAGGTGTTTAAGGTTTTCACCGATGTGTGTTGCCTTTAGACTTTATTCAGCCGATTCAAACCATTAATTTACGAATCGAAATGTTGCCAAAACATTAGGGAATCATATTTTGGAAAGCCTCCACTTGACAAATACCCTCACATTCGTCTCGGAACTAAGGTTGAATAGAAGAGCGGGGGCACAATAGATCGGACAGGTCGCAGTGCATGAAGCACACCAATAATACTTAATAAAAGAAAATGGGATTTTCATAATTTTCAATCAACACGCAGCACTCTTCAGGTGATGTGAGTGTTTATTCTTAACTCGAGTCTTCGATGACTAAAGTGCATTCGACTCAGATTGCGGTATTTTTGTTGCTAACCAACTCAACGCCAGTCTTGCTGCGTTTCTCTTCATGTCACTTGACAGGATTGCATCGAAACACTTTGAGCTGCAGCCACTTGAGGCACTAAGTTAAGACAGCCAAGGCTCTGGCTCAGACTCTGACTCAGGCTCCGTATCCGTCTCCGGCTCTGGCTCCGTCTCCGTGTCGAGTTTGGGCCTTCGGGCACTTTCCGTCCCACATTTTTGTTGTTCAACCTTACCAACTTTTTTGTGAGTTTGTGTGAGACTCGCTTGTTTTATGGCGCCGCATAAATCAGAGGGTGCCACAGCATCGTCCCGCCCCACTTTACCGACAGTGGGGGGGTTTCGGAAGGGGGCGTGGTGTTGGCACTTGAAGGCTCATTTATTGGCCGAATATATTGTGCTCGAGCTGAGATGATGACCATATTACGACTATTTCGCATAGTTTGCTCAAGGGGTGCCACCTACAAGAGAGGCAGCTCCTCCTGCCTCCTGCCTGCTGACTCCTACTGCTTTAAAGGGCGCTGCTGTAATTGCCTTGCGCAGAGCGCATGAAATTTTCAGCAACGCAACAAATGAAAATCATTCCTTTTTTTGTGTAATTTGTATACGCCTTTTGAGGTTACTATAATTTTCTTATAAGTTCTGTAACGCATTGAAGAAGTCGTCTCCGTTACCATAAAGAATACATATTCCTGATCAGCATCACCACTGTTTTCAAATTGTTGAGCTCTCTTCTTGAAACTTGGCATTTATGCGAACTAAGCACAATCGGTCGGTAAGTTGTGGGATAGACAAACACCTTCTCATACCAAATAGCCACACAACTGTGGCATATTCAGTTGACGTCCAGTCGTAATGGATAAATAAACTTTATTTCGAATGTACAAAAACATAATAATATCTTGTAATCTTCAGATGTCAGCAGATTAACTCAAGTCTTGCAAGGGTATGCAATCTTCGATGTGGCAAACATAAGGATTCCTTGTTTATTTTTTATTTTTGTTTCTGAGAAGGCAACTTAGATGGCGCTCCCCCTCCAGTGAAAAGGCCCCCAAAATATTTGTGTTGGCTTATAGTTTTTATTTGGCATGTCTGGAACAGGCAGTGCCTGGCGCAAAACATTTAGGCAGCTTGGCCCTTTGAAGGCTCGTGGTCATAAATTCCGTTCTCACCACATTTTCGCTCTTGCCCCTCACTCTTGTTTTTGGTGAGTGTGTCTTTGCCTCTGGGTTTTTTTCTTTCTTTTTTTTTTGTTTTGGCCAGCAGCAAAAAGCATTTTTGACTCCACCAAAAGGTGCAAAAAAGCTGTGGGCAACGAAATGGCAACTTGTACAGTTTTCATCAAAAGCATCGAATTTGAAATACACTGATTGACAAACAAATACAATGTTTTGCAGTCTTCTATAATGAGTGTTATCCAAATTGAATGAACAAATGGAGAACGTAAACACAATTTTAAAAAATTTTACATTTTAATTGAATTTCATTTAAAAATATGTTCAACATACGATTATTACTGTCTATTGTCTATTTCAAATTGAATAAAATAAAAGAAGTTTAATATGACTAATATTATTGTGATGTTTTCATTTCTATATATCTAGATTCTCAGCTATATCCATATGAGCAAATAGGTGAATGGTAAAATGCATATAACCCCAGCTAAAGGTTCGACTATTAAGGCAAACGAAAAAAAAGTAAAGCGAACAACAAGAAACCAAAAAACAACACTCAAATGCAAAGGCATATAAAGCATATTTTTGGACATGCTTTTGACTTGAGTTTGGCTTGGCTGAGCTGGACCTGGCTTAGCCTCGGCTGACACTGCAACAGGAGCACGTGGCAGGGGGCCGAAATGGCTAGAGAGACAGAGCAGCAGAGAGGCAGAGAGCTGCTTGGCTGGGCAACAAAGAAATACGGAATCTAAAATGATAATAAAATATTCATATTAATCTGCTTGGCTCATAAAATATTCAGCTGCGTAATTGTTGGCATTACGTAAAGAAGACACGACACAGTCGCTTGGCACCCGCCCACCCATCCCCACTGGTGTGCTGAAACAGTAACTTGTGTTTTGCACTCAGCATCAGTTATGGGAGGACAGGCAACGAGCTGAAAGCTCCTCTGCCGGAGGAGGAGGTTGGACAGGAAATGCCAGGCAAAAATCTTACAAGTTTGTAATTTACACCTGGCTGCGTTTTTTGACTGCCTGCCATGCTTGGCCTGACGCTCAACTGCCTTGCCTTGCCTTGCCTTGCCTTGCCCCCACTTGCCTTGTTTTCACTTTTCACTTTAAACAATTGACTTGGCTTTAAGAAAAACACACACACACACACACACACACACACACAATATACATACATAAAATCCAGTTGAACTTCTCTGAATTAATGCAAAATATATCTGCCATCTGTACAAATGATTTCCAACGAACTCTTCACCAAACTCGAAAAATTTCACATTTTTATTCTCGAGTTGTGAAGTATAAATTGAACTCACGACTGTAGCAGCTCTGTCTGTGTGTGAGTGTGTATGTGTGTGTGTGTGTGTGTGTGTGTGTGTGTGTGTCAGTGTCACATTGGCAAATCCCATTAAGGTATTCATAATTGGTTATAATTTTGGTTGATTTCATTAGCATATGTAACATTTTAATTTGATGCGCGAAAAGCGAATGAAGCTCTGTAAACACACACGCACATACACCACACGCACACACACAGACAAACCGCAACTCATATGCATAATCAACGATGGCTCATTAACCTGGCAGACGATTGTTGTTGTTGTTGTTGTTGTTCTTGCTGTTGGTGTTAATTACGCGTCGCATATGCGGTGATAATATACACAATATCATTCTCATCACTTGTTTTACATCAAAATTACGTCGATTAACGCCTTTTCCGTCTGCCTGTGTGTGCGTGTGTGTGTGCGTGTGTGTGTGCGTGTGTGTGTGCGAGTGTGCTTTGTGTGGTGTAAAACGTGTTAATTGGATTTACGTATTGAATCCGCTGTCGCGTTGTGAGCGGAAGTCGATTGCCTTTGCGGCGTATGCTTAATGTCCCTTTAACTCACTTCTTGAATTAATGCGTGCTACGAAAACATAATCACCAAAAAATAAATAAATAATAAAACTGATTAAAACATGCGTGAGTAATAGCCAGATTCTTGAATACTTACAGCATGTTAAGTCTATTCAACATTCGTCCAGATTGTTGCGTATATTTCAAATCGAATACAAGCAAAAGTTGCATAATGCAAGAATTGACTGCTGAAAGCAAATTGGAAATGAAATCCTTTCTAATTTGTGTCTTATTTATTAAGTGGTTAGCCTGCCTTATAATTAAATTAATTGTTGTGCTAGTCATTTCACAAATATTCGATTCCACAAACTAGCCAAACATCTTCACACATATTAAGCTAATCGAAATTTAAATTTTATGCATATTTAAACAGTTAAATAGTTAAACATATGCTTATGTATTGGAATCGGAGATGCCTCACAACATTTAGATTACTTTTCGAAACACGTGGCGCTATTGAGATGGAGTCCGTACTTAATCGTTTGCTGTGCAACATTTGCAATAAATATTAATATGTTCACTTTTTGTTGACTGAAACCATGTGTGAATTGTGTGTCTGGTGTTAATTATGATGTATGCATGTGTAAATTGTTGTTAACATTGAAAACAATCAAAGCGAGTCAACGAGTCAAAGACACGAGTTGTTAACATTTTTTAACACACATTCAATATTCAGAAATCATAATTTACAATTTGCTACAAATTGATATAAACTATTGTGATATTTGGCCACACATCAGATTATAATAATTAAGCCAGAAATAAATTTCGAGTTAACTCAATACACAGCAAATGTATCATTTCATTGACATTTCTGACACACGCACACACTCAATGCACACACGCACACAAGTAAAATGCACAACAAAAAAAATACTTCGGTAAATCAACCAACCCATGGAGTCAATTTCATTTCCGTCCAAATCTTTTGTGATTATACCGCTGTCTCTGTATATAAATGACAGAACTTCTTAATATTATATTATATTTGCATTATATTAAATAATTATAAGTGCATGCGCATACGTATACCCATCTATGTTGCATGCTTAACTGTGTTTTGATTAATTAAAAACAAAATTTTTTTCTCTGTAATTCCAGTCGAAATTTTTACGAGGTAAGTTTCAGTGAAAAGCTGAGTGGCTTCAAAAGTGACCGCTGAATAAGTAAAAATAATAAAAGAAAGTAAAACAAAAAGTCAAATAAAGAATTAAAATTGCATTATTATATGAGTGATAGATTGATTTATGTATGCCCAAATTATCCAGTCGATAGTTGAAAACGAAACGCTGCCAATTTTTTGATCGCATCTCGCAACGAATATGGGCAAAAGCTGTGAAGAGTGAGACGTCTATTGAAGCCATCTCGCTCGCTCGCACACTCATTGCAGTTAAAGACAAAATTGTGATGCATCGTTAGCCTAATTGCATTTTCCAGGGCAAGACCCAGGAAGACGACATGAAGACTATGAACTGTGCGGGACGAGAGATTTAGAATATGGGATGGCCAATGGGCGACGGGCGGGGGATATCTCCAATGGTGTGGCGTTGAGCAGGCGTGGCGATTGCGTTGATGATGTTGGGCATGCATGTTGCATGCATGCGTAAATGTCAGAAGGCTGTCCAGAAAGTGACTGCAGCTCATATTTTTGGTTGCCGGTGCCATTCAGTTGGTCTGCTCGGTCACATAGTTGCTGATTGCATTCTCTGGTTATTAAGTCAGTCAGCCTCATTTTTGGGTAACTTTTGTCGTGTTGGGTTGGCTGGCCGGGCGTTCTCATTGTCATTGTCATCATATGCATCTAAGTGCGTTAGACTTGCTTCAGTTCGTGATGCGAACACTCTAACTAAAACCGAGCCATTTCAAATGCAATTAAACAAGAGTGGTGGTATTTCTCCTGGTATTTTGTGGTATTTGTCCTTCTACTAACATTGGGAAAATAACGTACACACTTAATTGATGTGCATACAAGCAAATAACAATCAGCTCTGTCTATCCAAATACTTGGCTCAAGTCTGAACTAATCACAATTTTAATGAGTGTTATTGCAAAACAGATGTGTTGCTTAATTTTGGATTCGTGTTCGTTCGTGATTGTTCAATGCGGCACGTGTACATCTCTCATGCGAATACATAGCACACCTAATATATTCCAACACACACACACAAATACACACACAAATACACATGTAATAACGGGTCGTTTATTTCAAGAATTCGAGTCTCTGCGGGCTGTGAACTAACTTCTGACTTTTGATATCTCTGGCCTAAATGAACCTGACGAACAACAACAGCATCACACACACGAACACACACTCACACGCTCACACACACAAATGTGGCGCCTTTAGTTGAAGCAAAACTAAATTTAGTCTTTCGCCTAACTTTTCCTCAACCTCTCTAGTTGCCCTTACGCCCAGAAAAATACTCTGCACATTTTGTTAAAGATTTTTGATATTTTCACTACGTGCAGCTGCCTGTTATGCATTATGTGGTGTATGTGTGTGTGTGTGTGTGTGTACGCTCTGCTTGGTATACAAAATCTTGTATATGAACTGATTTCCATCTCTTAATCTTTGTTGACATTTACTGTAGCAGCCAAGAAAAACGGAACGAACGAGTCCGCTTACAACAACAATCCCATTTCCCACCACTCGTACCCCATTCCCCGCAACTTATTCACCACACTTGCCACTTCCTCGCCCACAATGCAGTCATGCACTCGCTCGCTTATGAATTAAAACAGGCTCGCCCAATGGAGACCACAAAAATGTCCTTGCATGTCCAGTCTGAGTCTGTGCGACACTTGATTTCTGTGTCCTCGTTAAATAATTCAAATTAGTGCAAGCTGCCCCAACAACAACCCAACCACTGAACTACTTACTGTAAGCAATGGCACTCACTGCCCTGCGTCTAGCTTTAAAAATATTCAAAGATTCACTAAACATTTATTTTTGATATTACAAAAATGAGCAGTGAATGCATCCAACAAAATACAAATTAAAATGAACAGATTTCAGTTTTAAGTCAAAGAAAAAGAAAAGGAAGACAACTAAGAATGCTCCAGTTAAGAGAGCTGTACTAGAAGATACCAGATTGCATTGGTATGTGCTCAACTTAATATGATGAAAAGTATGTCAAGGTATAGAACAAATACATATATAACATATGTATATGCATATACATTCGCAATTAGAAAGATATGTGACAGAAATGTTTTCGATTAATTGAGATTAATTTCCAGGTCCGCCAAGCTTAAGACATGATTTACGTGAATGTGCATTCCAAAATCAGATGCAGAGAGATACAGATGCTGGTCAAGAATTAGATTTGTATAACATAATTTATTATTTATTTCTAGTTTCTATCGGCGAAGTTGCTTCTCTCTGCCCTTTACGCAACTTCGCCAAATTAAAAAAAAAATGCTTTACTATATGTCGGACATTTACCACTACTCTAAGCCAAAGCGAAATGAGTATGCAGTTTATCTGTCTGATATTTTAGTGGTTAACAATAAATGAAAATGTAGAAATTCCCTGAGATTCCTCGTTTACATTAGATTAGCGAGAAACGGCACTTTGTACACTTTGCGCGGTGTGCGTCGAAAGATGAAGGCGCCACGGAAATGATCACCGCGTGCCACTAGATCAACGAGGCAGTCAGCCCATTGGCCATAGATGGGCATAAAGGGAGGGGCACCAGCCGCAATGCCCGAGCCGGAGCAGGCCATGCAGGCGGCGACAACCCGCAACGGATACAGCAGCATGTTGGCAACGTACTGCAGCATAGCCGCATTGTATTCGCGCTGGGCGGACTGCAGCCAGAAGATGCGATTGAAAATTGCGCTGAAGGTGCTGGTCCAGAAGATCACGCCCATATCGGCGAGCAGACGGGGCGCAAAGCCCGCATAGAAACCAGCCAGACCATCTCGGGCAAAGATCTCTCGCACACTGCCCCAAATACTTGTGTAGACGATCTCCCGGCCAACGAACTGGGCCATCTGGCGCACAGCGATCACATAGAAGGGATGCGATACGGCCAGTCCGGTGGCAATGACAATGCCATCCCGCAACATATTGCCGGCATAGTGGCGCCACGGATGCTTTGCCTGCGACACTTGCAGCACATCCGAAATGCGCAACAGCCGGACGAGACCATCGGCGACGAGAGCCGAACTAACGTTGGCGAGGATGTTTGGCGGCAGGCCACGATAGAGGCCAATGAATCCATCGGTATTCTTGATATGCCGCATATACTGATGCAAGCCGGGCAGCACAATCGTCGTCCGGCCCAGCCAGCCGGTTGAGGCCATTGCCGGTAACGGTTCGCATCCCAATTGCATCAGCACCCTGGCGTAATCATACGGATGCATTAGGGCTCCAAAGCCCATGCGCAATGTGAATCGCAGTAGACCATTCGGTTTCCTTAACTGCATCCTCTCCAGCTGCTCCTCGTCCTGCCGCTCCTCTCCCTCCTGCTCCTCGTCCTGCCGGGCCTCTTCCTGCTTCTCCTCGTCCTGCCGCTCCTCTTCCTCCTGCTCCTGATCCTGCTGTAGATGTTGATTGTCTGCATCACCGCCACCACCATACGACGGCAAGGTGCCCTTAAATATTGGCTCTCGTGGATTCTGCATATTGCTTGCTTCCAATTGAATGAAATTTCAGAAAATGTTAGTCGATTTGTTTGACTTCGTTCGTCAGTTCAGTCTAAACAGACTTACGCCGAATACTTTGCATGCCTACTAAGGGAAAATGCCTCAAATTGTTCTAGTGAAGAACGCAACCTTGTCCCGATGCTATCGAGAGCGGGTAATCGATAATCTACAATCAAAAAAATCATACCAGTGTATATCGTTAAGCCAAAATCCTATCTGAAATTATAATAAATAAAAGTATAACATAGAATCCACATAAATTTTCAAGACTACGGATTCAATTTCAAGAGCAATTGAGATTGTTTCGATATTCTGTATCGAATTCGCAATTATCACAATACTCGGCTGATCAAGAATCGATATGCTTTGCAGGACTCAATTTTGCAACACAGTTGATAACATTTGTGATAACATCCAAACGTAAGTTATTTAATTTCCAGTATTTTGTATTTACTGTGTTTTCGTTTCGTATGTGAAAAGTGCGCCTTCCCCAATTTGGTCACATGTATTGAAAACCACCGAGTTTTAGCGAGTCGCGTTTACTTCCCAACCACTTCTCCCCGAACCAATGCCGTTCGAACTGCCATCAATTTGCCCACTTATTTCAGAACATGAAATTTCAATTAGTCAGCTATACTCTCTTCTGTCTTGCTTGTCAATTTAATGCAACCATATTGTCAGCTGCACACCCACACACCAAACACACACAAAGCGAATAAGTTGCAACTTCAGCACTTTTTATTTACACGGCGCTGCAAATTGTACGTAAAACCCACAACAGCAGAAGCAGCAACATATGTTGCTAGCCAAAATTGATGTCTATAATTAGTTGATACTCTACCAATATCGAAAGAGCATATTTGGCGACAGTTATCAGTTCCAAACGTGGCTATCCATTGTGAAATTGATTGAAATGAATAGGTATTTCATATTACCAATAATTCGCATCACATTTCTGCATTTCCCTTTTTGGAAACCACAATAATTTACCACATGCGTACACTCTAACAAAAAATGGGCAATCATAATTCAAGGATAGATTTTACTAGACTGTAGAAAAAATAATTAGAAATATAACTTATGAATGCTACTAAGGCAAACAACAATATGACATTCGCTATAACGGATTATAAGAATTTATTCTAAGAATAAGGGATTGCATTTCGACGTTTTAGAAATGCTTTATATTATTAGAGCACATATTTTTGAAAAATAGAAAAAGATACCTTCTAATTTGAATACCTATTTCGAATATTTTAAAGAACCAGCAAAAATTGGGTTTCAGAGCGATTTTAATTTTAAGATGACTTTCTAAATTTCAGAGCGATTTATTTTCTGAGTGTGCGTAAGTAAATGAGCAGCCCAATAGCCCAAGAGCACACACAGGAAGGACAAATCTAAACGAAATATAGAACTGAAATTCAAAATCAAACCGACTGCTCAACTGCGGCTCCAACTGCAAATTCAAATGCAGCCTATGCGACACGCACAGTTGATTAACAATGTAGCAATTTTGGAAGCGAACTAACGTCCACCTCCCCCCCCACCCAACCCACCCCCTTCCGAATAATGTGTGCGGCGGGTAGAGGGGCGGGCACGCAAATCCCTGAGCTGACTACAATGTGCCATCGAATACAATCCAGACCCACACGATTATTGCACATCACTAATTAGTGATGGCAGCACCGCGGAGAGAGGAAGAGGGAGATGCGGCGGGGAGTAGGGAGTAAGAGCCGTATACAAGTCTGACGCTGACATTCCACTAACAGTGAAATTGTTTTTCAAATCGTAAGCTCGCACGTTAGCCACAAGCAACAACAGCATACAGTAGCAACAACAACAGCCACTGGCAGTGGCAATGGCAAATGGCAACCACGAAGCGGCAGCAACCGAATGAATGGCTATGAATGCGTCACCAGACACTAGGCCTAAACATTTTCAGCGTCATGCATCACCCACGTTCACATTCACATTCACATTCAGATCCCACGTCCATGTGTGGTAAACAGTGAACTGTTCGCTTTTGTGGACCCTCCTTCCATTTCCCATTTTCCATTTTGCAATTCGTTTCGTCAATGCTGATGCTCTGGCCAGCGGGTTATATTAACTATTCTCTTCATTGCACTCGATCTAAGGAAAACTGTTAAATATATATCCATATATATATATTCTGCAACTCATTTCACAACTTATTAGCTTTCATTTTTATTTATAATATTTGTCTGGTTTCACTTGAAGTGTTTCCATCGATCAGAATCCCAACGCCATTTTTGAATTTAACACTTAACTTTTTGTTCAATTTACTCAGCTTGTGTGTAATCCTTAAAGTTCATACTTTGACCTTAGTTGTTAGTTGTTTAAGAAATATAACTGTATAAATAGAAATAAAAAATAAAAAATAAAAGTTTTCTTCAATTTCGTAGATGAAATGAAAATCTTTGTACCATATGCAAGCTGTCGGCTTGTTGTGCTTGACGGTAGCATGAACTTGGTGCATTTGTACTTCAGTGCTGTGTTGGTGTGTGTGTGTGTGTTTTTTTTATTTTCGTAGGCAGATTCTGTCCAGGGATTAAAACAGCCGGATACAGTGCGGAAATCAAAATGCTATAACGGCCAACAGCGCCAGATCAGAGCTGGGAGACGGAGCATCGGACTGTCGAGGAGCAGACGTATCAACGAAATGGGCATGACAGTAACATCAGTTTAAACGCCAGCTAATCGCAAAATGAGTGGGACTCGGGAAATTTGGGGACTACAGGGAGTTTCTGGAGCGCACAGCAATGCAACAGCATGCAACGACAATGTGGAGGTGTTTGCATAATGAATGAGCTCACGCGCGCGCCACTCAACCATCAGAGCCGCAACCAGCATCAATAACAACTAACCTTATCTAACTGTGGTCTCGGTTTTCTAATCTATTCCATTTTTTTTTTTTTGTTTCGAACGAATTGTAAATTTCCCCTCCGCTGAGCCGAACAAGTTCATTCGCCCCATTGCCAGTGTTTACGCACAAGACAATTAAATCAAACGACAAGCGCAAATGTGATCAATTTCAGAGTTGTAAATTTCAAGGGGACAATGGGTTAATGGTAGAGCAACGTTGTCCATTTGCGGCTAGGCTTGCCACACTGCGCAGATTGCCAATGTGACCCAATGTGGCACTGGTCGACGCTTTGATAGCTTTGGTTCACATTGGTTCGGTTCGGTTCGGTTCGTTTAGACTCGCCATTGTTTCATTGCATTGAGCTTATGCAAATGCGACCGAGCTTGACTCTCCAAATTATGGCCACAAGTCCCGGTGTCCGGCAACAAGTCATTATTGTAATTATGTTAATACACACATGCAATCGCATCGGTGGCGCTTCACCTTCTACTCCAGAATTTAGTCAATTTGTGCATAATTTGTTTACAAGCCGCACATGCTGCGTACAAAGCAGAATCATTTGAACGAGGCGAAAGAAGTTTTTTGTTTACTTAACCTTGACCGGCCAAATTGAAGCAATAGGCCAACAGTGTGATTTGAAACTTTTCTACATTTATTTGCTAAAAAGATTAGAGCGAGAAACGCCTCCGGTTTCGGTCTTTGTACAAGTTCAAAACTATTCAAAACTTTTGACAGAACCCTAGCAATACCAACAATAAGCAGACAAAACAATATTCTCAAAATTATATATTCAGTGGATAACTAACAATGCAACTGCTGTACACTAAATAGCATCTGCTTAGTGGCCATACTTATTTTAATTATGTTTCGGCCTGCATTTCAATTTGGGCACACTATCAGCGGTTGAATATTACGAGCCGACTAGCACATACCCTCTACACAGCCCTAAAGGAGACACTATTCTTATTGGAGTCAAGATGAAGTTTCCATGTAACTTGCTAACCTAATATTAAAATTCCTCTCTGTGCCCCAGCTTCAAAACAACAATTGCTTTCACTTTACACTTCCCTTGAACAAAATGCAAAAAGAAAACCTATTAAAAACATAACAAGTAACAGCAAAAACCAGACAAAAAAAAAAAGGTGCAGATAATCCTCTCCTAAGTGGATGAGGCTGAAATGAAGATGCGCAATGGGATTAGTTTGCTGCTGGAGGTATAAACAAGTCGAGTATCAGCGATGTAAAAGAGACAGCGAAATTTCAAATTTTTATTTTTCTTTGCAGTACTAAATGTTGTTTTCCATAAAAAATACACAAAAATTACACTTGTGTTACGGTTATGTGTGAATTTGTTCAATGCTACGGTTTGTTGACTGATTGCATGTGAATAAGAATTTTAGTTATGTTTAAAATCAGTGGTCTGGTAAATACATACATATAGTGCCACACATCTGCCGGATCTATATTAGAACCAGGTAATTTAGTACCGAATTAAAAGTTGTTAGACTCGATTTGAAATGCGAATTACATTTACAGTTTCGAAAAGCTTTTCAACATTTGTCATACTTAGCAGAAATTAAAAGCAAATTTAATGTAATACAAAATAAATCTATTTCAAAATTCTTGGAACAATACGATCCACACACGCAGACAGGAAGCGGCGTGACCAAAGAGCAAGAGCGACAGGGAGTTGGAGTGGCAGTGGCAGTGGCAGTGGCAACATGGCCAAACATTTTGCACGCATCATTGTGTATGGGGCACAGTCTGTGGGGCGGGCCTTTGTCAAGGCCGTTCGCCAGGAGATCGAGGCGTCGCGCGCGGCGGCAAACCGACACCAGCCGATCACGAACAAATGCCAGAGCAAGGATACGGCTGTCAAGGGCATGACCCTCAACGAGGCCCAACAGATACTCAACTTGAGGGATCTGTCCAATGTGGATGAGATCCGTGGCAACTATGACCATCTGTTTCGCATCAATGGAAAGGTAAACGGCGGCTCCTTCTACATTCAATCTAAAGTCTTTCGGGCCAAGGAGCGCATCGATCGGGAACTGCAAAATAAAGAACACGAAAATGTAATCGAAGACTGTCAATCTGTGTCCTCGTGTGCAAAAGCAAATCAAACTTAGGCTCTCCAATAAGTCGAGTATTACGACCAGCTGCCTATAACTAATTTAGGATTCAAGTTAATACCAAAAAAAAAAATAAATAAATAACGAAAGATACGGAGTCAATATCCGACATTCTACCAACCACTGTCATAAAAAATTTTAAATATTTTTGATTGCTTAATTGTTAGCCTTTCTATGAATGAATGAATTCCCATCTAGACACATAACGGGCCAACAATTTTGAAAAGATCGCAAACGTAATGATTACATATTGAATCCTAATTTAAATATTAACCTTTACCCATTTAATTTAAATACATATATTTAGTGTTTTCAGATTTATTTTTTTCTTTTATCTTAGACATTCTTTCACTGGTTCCTGTTACATTTGAAAATTATCTTGCAGCTCACTTCAGATGTCCGGTTTTTCATCTCTTTTTTGTAATTCGTCATGAACCTGCTGCATTTTTGATTCCCTTGGGAAATTATGTCATCTTACTTATATCTGAAACTATGTTGCAACATTGGAATTAAAACTTAGCATATCCAAGTTTGAAGAATTCTAATTTGACAAATTCTACATACACTGTTGGATGAATCCGAAACGTCTGAATGCGAGTGGCTAGCGTATTCTGAATCGGATTCGAATAATGCAATATAACAATAAGATACAAATGAGCAGATTGTGCTTCCAACCGACCGATACGTCCGGATCTATTCCGACATCTACCAGATACGATAGGGACTCAAGATCATCGGCGTAATCCTGCAGATTTATTGTGACTGGAGGTTTGTGAGCTTCCACAACTGTTCGAGCAATCTGATGGCTTAAGACAGACATAATAGATAATAAATAATAGATAATACAATCCATTTTTAAATAAATTTTCTTTTTTTAGTTTTTGGTAAAAAGCTTGAGCTCTAGAATCGAACTAAAAATCAAATTTGATCGAGAACTGTACTTTTGACTACTTGCCAAAAGCCTACATTGTAATCAGCCAGAAACTTTGTTGATGTTAAATAATTTGAGTAACTCCAATGATAATTGTAAATTTATTATGCCTAAGTTGTATACAGATTAAATATTCAAGTTAATCCAGACAGTATGTATATATCAGAGGGTATTTTTGTCATATTTTCATCATTAGCTATATCAATAGTTCATTTAAGACCAAACATTTTTAATAAAATACCAAAAAAAAAAAAAAAAAAATGTTCAACCTATGTACCTTTTATAGTCATACTCTGCCAATACTCCTATTACTTTTAGTTTTCAGTAAAAACTTTGCCACAGGGAGGTAAGCTTTAACAAAACTTTCCAATTTGTATGCTTCTATTGGCAAAACTTGACTTTGAGGTTGCGCGATAATCCAAATATCAAAATAAACCAAATTAAGCTAGAATCCAAAAATGATGTTAAATTAAATTGTATTTAATCTTTCGACAAATATTAATTAAAAGTAACTTTTGTATGAATAAATGCCAAATATTTGGTAAATTTCCATTTTAATATCCGCCGGCTCGTGAGATTTTACATACAAATTATACTGCCTGCACAATATACATATATAAATGTGTTTGTGTGTGCGTGTGTGTTTGTGTGTGTGTGTGTGTGTATATGGGTATTTGCATCTATTCTTATACCCTCTAACTATTAAACGGCTAATTGGGGCTTTTGAGCCAAGCAGTCTAATTTGTGAGCATAATTTGAGTGCTGTAAGTCTTTGTATTCCAGTTGACACGGTACAGAGAATCTCAGCAGTCAGTCAACTACTATCTCCTAGATCACACTCGACTTATTTATCTTTATGTATGTATGTGTGGGGCCCAATAAAATATTAATGTGATTTATTTATGCACGTTAATGAAACACGCTGCTCTCAATGAAAACAAAATAACATAAAATTAGCCGCAATTATGAACAGAACAACAACTTTACTGACAAAATGATAATCAAAATTCCATAGCAACAGCAACGCAGAAACAGCAGAGAAAAGGTCGAACAAAACGAAAGGAAAACGCAGAAGAATAAGCACTTAAGACAAAATGCAGTTGAGTGAGGCCGCGATTAGTATGTGTGTACACACATCCAGCATACTAAATCTGTAGGCAAAGCTTCGATTTATATAAATTTTACAAATAAGGTTCAGTGAGCTCAATAATAATAATTTTGTCGCTATTTTAATTAATATTCGAATGCTCTGCTTCCGTCCAATTAACGCTCCCAAGCTGCATACCAAGTCTAGCAATGAACGCACCCACACGCGCACACGCACATGCACAGCAGCTGCGGCTGATAAGCAGCAAAGTCGACGCTGACGCTGATGACGCTGACGCTGATGACGCTGATGCCTCTGCGATTTGAGTTGGTCGTTTTTTAGTATTGGAAAACTATTCAAGTCTAATGGCACGAAAGAGAATAATGACGCACAATACACTTCGACAGCTTAAGCGAATTCACATGATTACAAGACGCGCACACATGCATACACACACAACCAATACCTATGCATAGTAGAGTAATGATGTCTGCCGTCTGTCGATGTTTGCAGAAACTTGTTAACCATTTGAAGTCGACAAATGCTATGCGCCTTAAAAGGATGCGCCACTTGACTAACTTGGCTTGGCCTCCTCAAGTGCCGTTACTTATGTTCATATTTGGTTTTTTTCTTTCATTTTCATTTAGCATCATTTAAATGAATAAGTGTTGGGCAAGGGAATGGGGATGGGGGGTGTTGGTTACTTTTGAAAATTGGTGTTAAAATATGCAGAGCATGCTGCATATGCACTGAGTGAAACTGACATGTTGCTGCACATGGCTTTGACTATGATTTACTAATTTATATTATTATTCAAATCATATTATTTCATCTTTACATCACGCACAGCGTGAACAAAAAAATACACAAATATAAATATAAATATAAGAAAAAAAATGGAGTGGCAGCATGTAAATAATCATATTACGCAAACACGCACGCCGCTTGACAACAACGATGAAGTACAACAATAAGCCACATAGACAGCGAGTGCAAGTGCGAGCGAGAGGGGGGCAGGGAGAGACTTGCTGCTCGACAAATCCAATTTGAGGCGAGGATGGCGCCGCCTGCTGGGCCAGCATTTCAGCACTGACAATGCTGCCATATCACGCTCGAGCACAGTCGCAGTCGCAGTACAATGAAATTTGTTTGCTTTTTTGCAGCTTTCGTTTTGCCTCCTTTGTCTTGTTGTTGGTACTGCTGCTGCTGTTGCTGTTGCTGTTGCTGCCCACACTCAGTTTCAACGTATCCTTCATTTGTCGTCAGTGCATTTGTATTATTGTGCTGCATATTAATTTGGTTAACAGCTTGTGACGTGCGCCTCTCTACAAAATTAGCCAACCATTCATTCTTTCATGCGCTCGCTGCGTGCTTTCGTCTGCCGTATTGGCAACGTTGTGGTTAAATTCGCCGTCTGGTGAAGGGCTGAGAGAGGGAGGGGATGCGGCGAACGAGTGGACAGACAGAAAAATGAACGGGCGTATCAATTTACACACCGGAAGGCACACACACATGCACAAAAGAACAAAATGAGCGGCCGACCGATGAGCTCAACAATTTTTACATGCATTCGTGTGTTCTGTGTGTGTGTGTGTCCGTGTGTGTGGGTGTGGGTGTGGGTGTTTGTATACTTATTAATGGGTATTCATTGTCACATCCGGCGCAAGGAAATTATATTCGCCAAACGCAGCGGAACAACCGCCAACCAGCCCGACCCCCTTCTTAACCAACGCTGCTATGCAAACGATAAATTTGGGGAGTGGGGATGGGGTAGATCAGAACATGGCTGGACATTTGAACTGTTTTCTTTCTGAGGGTGGTGGGATGAAATTTCTTTTGTCGATTTAATTGAAATAATTGCAAAGAATGCAAATGGAATGAGCAGAAGTTGACATATGATGAAAATGTGCATGTGAATGTAAACGATGCTGATAAAGATTAACTCCTTTGAAGAAACAACAGCAATTGTCGTTTTCGGTATCCAGCAGCAGTCATGATTTCATTAAAAAACCACAACAAAAAAGATGGCGGGTTTTATGTTCACACCATAATTAGCAAGAGACAGCGAGAGGGAGAGAGAGAGAGATAGGGACAGAGTCCGATCACGTAAGATTTTTAGTGCTGTATAATATTATATTTTTACGTTGAAGTACTAACGAGCAGCACATTCAAGTGGCCCAACGATACCTATATACCTAATATTTGCACGGACCTGGCAATTTTTATTATAACAGACATTCGACATGATACAAGGGTAAATAATTTAAATTAATCAAATTTAAGAAGAACTGCAAAAAAACAAACACAAAATAAACCCCAAGAACACACAAGGGTTAAAGTATTACAAAAGATGTTGTGTACTTACGTACAAAAACAATAGTAAGCAAAAAATAAAATAAAATGGCGTGGGCGCGACGATCGAAAAATGAGATGAGAAACACAACGGAATAAAAAACTAGAGAGAAGTAAACAAACAACCGCTACCATCAACAATGTTATTGAGAGCGCGAGAGAGAGATGCGATTTAAATCAAGGATCGTAAAAAAACAACAGAAAATACAAACAACAATGCAAAACAATTGCAATTGTTGTTGCACTTTAAACACAATATTTAATCCTTTGACCAATATTATTGTTCAACAATGTGTTTTACATCAAACCAGTATAGCACAATGTTACAAAATTTGTATGCGATCACAATAAATAGAAATTTGAATAGCATAGAAATTCTTGACAAGTGTCAGCATTCAGCTTCGACACCTTCCGATTTTGATTCCTTTTAGTCTCCGTAAACAAATATTGTTAGCAACAAGCATAGTACGTAATCAAAGCCAAACGGAGGCATCCAATACAATGTTGTTAGACGACCTGTCTGAACAACCCGATGGCGATGGGCCCGACGATAAGGTAATTGCATTTCCATTTGTCATAAATTAAATAACGTGAAAAACACATATGTATATCTATTTGCATCTATTATATCACATTTTTTGTACATTTTTTATTTTTTTGGTTTGATGACATGGTACAGCAACCAGTTGAAGATTCTCTATGTAAGTGCTTCAACGAAGTTACAAATGTGCCACATTACAAATAATAATAATTTTGTATTTTGTTTTGCACAGTTTACACTAAAGGCAAGTGCAGCATTTGCCTCAAAAACCTCCAAGAGCCGTGTTTCCTGTGCGACGAATACATAGGGTTCGAGGCCATGTCAATGGAATGTGGTGTGGTCAGCGGCGCCTGCAATCACATATTCCATAGCCATTGCCTTGCCCGCTGGTTGATGATACGCAACATCTGCCCCGTCTGCCTTGGAACTTCACGGACTTCAGTTTGAAATAAATTTATTATATTATAGTTGCTAAGACAATAAACTGTAATTAACAGCACTAGTGATTAATTTTATTTAATGTCGAAAAGGAAAGGGCAATAACAATCTTAAGCAAAAATAAATAAATTATATACGACGATTTTGTGATGTTTTCAAAATGTGTCTGCTTTCAACAGTTTGCGAGCGATAGTAAATGCATGCCATCAAATAACTATTTACTTTTGGATGCTTGAATCGGTCCGGATTGTCCGGTCTTGTGTTGTTCTGTCCTGGCTGCTGTTACCGCTTTGGTCCTTTGTCGCTGGCGTATTATTTGAAACATGCCCAAATGGCGGATGTGTCGTTGTGGTTGTTGGTAGCAGCCAAAGGGCCAGTGGCAGGCGCAGACGTATGTGTCTGTGTGCTGGTGTGTCTGTGTGTATTTGTGTGTCTGGTAAGCTTCCGCTGCATTTGGCTGACAAACTGCACCAAACACGGCGTCTCTCAATCTGGGTTTGGGGCCATGTCGATGCTGGCAACAGTTGCCATAATTGTGTCGATTAGCTAATTAGCTGCAATTCCGCGGCCGGAAATTGCCAGTGGGCCAGCATTCCTTCCCTTATTAGCAGCAGTGGCAGCAGCAGCTAGTAAACCTCAATCTCTATTCACGCATTCAGCGGATTGAGGCATTAATTTGTAGGTACAACCCCTGTCGGCTGGCCACATAATCTCGTCATGAATATATTTGTTTTTTTGTTGCCTTGTCTCGTCTCGTCTCGTCGCCGGCAATCGGTAATCGGTAATAGTTGTTGCCTCGCCACTGCCGCCACGCCTGCCTCGAGCCATAAAAATTCATTGGCAAACGAGGCAAAGCATGGCTGCTACTGCCACTGCCACTGTCAATCCTCGGGAATAGTCCAGACGAGTTTTAGACGCCCCTGCCACTGGCCCTGTCTCTGGCTCTGGGTATCTTTGTATCGTCATATTTGCCACTGCTTCTACCGAGCATATATAGAGGCTGAGCAGCGAGTTTCATTCCGAACTGAGCGTGCCAGCAACTTGGTAATCATTCATTCATTCGCCACGCATCTGGCAATGTATAATGTTGATAATGCACTTTGATTCTCAATTCAACTTGATTTGATCGCTACTCACTGACAAACGAGCTCTCGTTCCTGAACTAGATCTCCACGGTTATTTGGCACTCAACATGCTCCACTCGTTGGGGTTTTCTAACGAAACTGGTGGCTGCATCAAGACTTAACATTCTTGGACAACACATTGACTCGCTCATCAATTTGTAGTTTGGCTTTCGGTCATTCTTTGTCGTCCTTATTTAGTTAACTCAACTCGCTTGCTTAAACCCTGTTAATTTGTGTCTAATCCTTTTACGCACAGAGTAGAATTTCATTCGTAGTTGTTAGCTGCTTTCCAAATTGGGCTCAGCTCGCAGCCCGTTCTTGTTGTCGTGGTGTAAATGATACTGGCCAAGCATTTTATAAAAGGAATTGCATAAAGTTTTTCCTAAACAGCGCTGGGTATTAAAGAGAAAGCGAGCCATTAGATTGAGGGGTGTGGGGGTGGTACACCATCTACACAGACACTGAGATAGGGGGAAGAGCCGCTGTAAAGGACGACAATGCAGGCAAAGGCAATAAGCTTAAGTTCAATACATTTACTTGAATATCCAGCGACGATGACGACGATGTCGATGTCGATGTCGTTGACTATTTGGCTAAGGCTGAAGCTGCGTCTGCTACTGCTACTGCTACTGGTACTGGTACTGGTACTGGTACTCTGACTGTTACTTGTGGTAGTGGCAGTGGAAGCGCAACTGTTACTGGTCCTAGATATGCTGAATGCTGAGGCGACGTCATGCCCATTACAGCAGTTTTGTGGCAAAAAAAAGTTCGCAGAAGCGCAAATGTGCGAGGCGATAAGCAAAGTAGCAGCAACCCCATCTCCACTCAAAGCACGGCACTTGTGTGTGTGTGGGTGGGTGAAGGAGTGGCGTGGAACGGGGACAATCGGAGTTTTGGGTAGACTGGGGTCCGTGACAAGTCCTTTGCAAATCGAATGCAATATGCAATGCACAAACTATGAATTAGAATGATTATTTGCTATATTAATAAATATAATTAGAATTAAGAATATAAGAATCTGCTCAAATGCAAAACTAATTTCAACTTTTCTTTTAAGCTTTTAGTTTATTTTATTTTTTGCTAGCCCATTATTGAAAATAGTTAAGCTGTTTTCACACAAATTGTTTGATTGAGTTTTAAGAAGTGAAAATTGCTCGATGATTCTAAAAAGCAAATGTTGAAAAATTAAAATTTTTATTATTATACAACAAGAGAAATGTTTGCAGATTGCGTCAACTTACATTCAGAGCTGCTGTAGCTTGGATTTCGGGAAGAGTATCTGCTTGCCGGCAAGAAAACCACACAAACACACAGAAAGAGTGGGAAAATTGATGGTGGCTGGTTTAGGATTGGGGAGTGTGAGGAAGTGCTTATTGCGGGTTGTGTCAGAGTGAAGATTTGGTGGCGCGCTTGTAAGTTTTTTTGGTTTTGCAAATTTATCGCTTTCAGATAAAACGTTTTGCGTTTTTACGATACGAGCAGAACTATCAGCAGCAGCAGCAGCAAAAGCAGCTCCTTCCCAAAGGAGCAGCGGGTGGCGCTTTTGTTTTTGGAATGTGGGATGTGCGATGTGGATTATGAAGTAATTTAATTAAAACGTTTTTAGCACAAAATAAATTTGCACATTATTTATGCAGCAACAGTTCGAGGCCAAAGACGAGAATGGAGAACAGCATGGCAAACACTGTTAGATTGAACAAAGCGGCCAGCTCCTTA
This sequence comes from Drosophila nr. perissopoda 5 BK-2023a, assembly GCA_035044105.1. NCBI lineage: Eukaryota > Metazoa > Arthropoda > Insecta > Diptera > Drosophilidae > Drosophila > Drosophila nr. perissopoda 5 BK-2023a. The sequence goes on along the minus strand of JAWNMK010000620.1, from coordinate 3,622,034 downwards.
AATGAGAGCACTCTCAGCGGCTCAGCTTTCTTCACATCTTCCTGCTCATCATCATTCGCATCCGAATTCGCATTCGCATCCATATTCGTATCCGTATCAGTCTGGTTGTCATCATCATTAAATTCGCCACCGTTATAAGTGGGTATTGCCGAGATGCGTTCGGTGCTGTCATCAGAAGCATCGACAGCGCTAACATATTTCCGTGTCCAATGCTCGAGGAAGCCGTGCGAATGGGCCAGCATTATCTGCTTGTTGAGCACACCAACCAGATGCGAGTGGCGGCGCACATTGAACGCCAGCTGTTGGGTGAATATCCGCTCCCGCACCAAATGCAGCTGGCGACTCATCTCGTGCACCTTGCGAAAGTAGCCAAAGTATTCGTACGGCGTTATGATGGCCAGTCGCTGATTGCTGCCGCTGCTCTCGGCCAGGCCGGGGAACGATTGAAACTCACTCGCCGCCAGTTGGCGCAACTGTTGCGTCCGCAGCTCCGGCAGGCTCTCCAGCCAGCGATCCGCATTCCCCCCGACCATCTGGATCGTGTAGCGCTGCGCGATGACCTCGGCAATTGTTTGCGGCGGATTGCGTTGCTTATCCTGGCGCAGCAGCTGATACATGCCCGACTGATACGCGCTGCGCATCACCCAAGACCACAGCAGCCACGTTACAAACAGCAAACGGAACGAGTTGCGTAGCGGCATCTCCCTGGTCAACAGATTGCCACCCATGGTCAGCACTAGGAACTTGTAATAGGGATGCTGGAAAAGAGTAGATATCGTTGAGTGATTAACAATCCGACAACAAAATTCAATTCAATCAGACTGCATTTTGGAAATTACTTGCGGTAAATGCTTCCAAAATCGCTGCAGCAACCAGAGCGACAGACATACCAGAGCCAAGACCAGGCAGATGGCCTGCCAGAGAAGCGAGTCGAATGGAAATGCCAACTTCTCATAAGGCGAGTAGGCGCTGGGCAGATTGGTTATCAGCATGATGTGGCTCATGAAGTAGTACTTCGACTGGGAGTAGGGCATTTCGGTGCCCTCGGTGGGTTTGTAGTGGAAACCGCCCAAGGCATATTCCGACCTATCAAAGATCTGTGCAAATATACAGATAATGAATTCGCAAAAGAAAATACCAAATATCTAAAATAAACAACTATAAAATTTAACCTATCTACCTAATACCCACCTGGTCGAATATCCAGCCGGACTCGTTGAAGGTGTCACGCACCTGGGAATCGTTCAGCCAATAGATGCCGACGCTGAAGTTCAAATTGTCGGCCATGAACTGCAGCAGTTCCCCTTCGATGCCAACAAATTGGCCATCTGCCTGCATCACCAGATACGGCATATCCGGCCACGTGGCGCACATCAGTGTGCAGCCAAAGAAATTGCTCAGCTTGTCGGGGAAAAAGTCATCGCTGGCCCAGCTTCCCGCAGCGGCGACATATTGATTCACAATGCTCGCTCGTATCACGCGACACCCATGGGTGGCACTATACGGATAATAGCTGAGCATCATCACCCGCTGCTGCTGCTCCTCGACAAGCAGGAGGGCCACATTGAGTACACTGCGCTGCCAGAGCAGCCGCATGGCCGCTGTCGGCTGTGGTCGCATCATGTAGATGAGCGTCAAGGACAGATCGCTGGTGGCGTGCAGCTTACGGTAAACGGTGCGCAGGGCACGCATATCGTCCACCAGCAGCAGCACCGCATGCACATACGGTCTGTACTCCATGGGGCGTTGCTCGAACAGACAGCGTGGCTGTGACGCTGTTGCCGGTAGGACGTGGAGCACACGTGCCAGCAGCTCCACCAGCTGGGGATGCGATGACATCGAACTGAACTGCATATGGATATAAAGTGTCTGGCGCCGTGACATCTCCGAGTGCTGCAGCACCTGGGCAAGTGCCTCGGCCAGAGTCAGTTGTCTGGTGTCCGCTGGCAATATGTCTGTCGCCGTCAGCGCAGCTTGACACTGCACCATCAACAACAATATGCCGCACGCAATAATCAAATGCTTCATGGCTTCCAACTTGTAGTTTCCAACTGGCAACAACTGGCAACGGTTTCGGCCTTTTCTTTGCCCAGCTCAGCGCACTCGAGGGAAATCTGTTTAATGTAAAAGGGTTAACGAACTGTTGCATTACATTATTCAAAAATAATCAAGTAGAAAAGCTGAACGTTGACTTACCACTGACCTGGACAACTCGACTGGTTTTATTGGCTGCTCCATTGTGCCAGTATTTGTGCCATTATGCCTCTTCAATCAATTTTGAATGGAAGGGAAATAAATAGCTGCAATTCAGTTGAATACTCTGGGGACATCAAATTACTTAGTCACAGCTTATTTGGACTAGCTCGAAACTGCTCGATAACTAAATTATCATTGCTGAACAGGCGTGCAGCAATGAGACTTTCTTAGGCGTTTTCTTTCGAAGCACTCGGGGGAAATCGGTTTAACGTATGCCTAATAAGAATCTATATCCACAGATAACAACTCAAACAACTGATTAACCACCTGTAAATTATGTATACAGCGTTGTGCAGACGACTGCTTAAGTACCACTTCAATTACAATCAACTTATGTACCTTAAAAAAACCAAATCGATCAAAACCAATTGATAAGAGTTGTTAAAATGCATTTTTTAGCAGCATTAAACAATCAGCTGGGCTCTGTGATTGTTTTAGTTCGTGGACGCCTTAACTCACTTACCCGATTCCTGGAAGTCATTGAACACCAATCAATAGTCCTGGTAGCTATGAACTCAATATGTGTCCTTTTGGGAACGCTGTAGAATCCCTATCAAAATTGATCAGATTTGATTTACGAATGCAACGCTTTTTGTTGTCATACATTTTTCATTTTTAATTTAATCTCGATGTTTAGAATTGGAATACCATTAATTTAATCATCAATAATATCAGTATCGAAAACCATTTTTGTCATTATCAGCGTCATTATCGTTATCCTCGAATCGAAAATAGTCGACATCGCCATCGCCATCGTGATCATCATCATTCTTGAAGACACGCTCGCTCGACGCATCCTTCATCTCGGTGGTCATCTCGGAACTGGTCTCTGCCGCCGTCAACGCTCCCGTCTCCACCATCGCTTCGTTCTCGTCCTCGAATAGTCCACGCTCGGCGGCGCCCAGCTCAAAGACGGGCGTATCGCTCAACTTGGGCGCTCTACTGGTGTTGTGGGGCACCAGCAGCGGTGGCTTAACCACCACTCGCGTCCGATTCGTTTGATGATTGAGCATGCCCTGGTAGAGGTGGGGAAAGCGACGCTGGAACTCAATCTTGATGCGCAGCAGACGCTGCAGCATGTCCGGCGTGAGCATCTGATGGGTGCGCGCCAGTTGGGTGATGTGGGTGTCGCGACGTGGCCGCAGATACGCCTCATAGCTGCCACCACCACCATAGAGAGGATAGTGCAGATTGTAGGCTTTCTGTTGCCACGGATCTTGTGGCTGCTCCACTGGCAAGAGGCCCATATAGGGCCGTAAGAGGCCCTCATCGAACCCAATAATGGAGCCCACAACAGGATCGTCGGATGAGGATGAGGATGCTGGTGCTGATGTTAAGGCTGATGCGGATGATGATGATGATAATGCTGATGCTGGTGCTGATACGGATGTTTGACTGATTATATATGCAATGAGAACAATGAAAGATGTGATCATCATTCATGAATGAAGCTGCAACTTGCAAGTGGTAAATGCTTCAAGTCTATGGTTAAATGGCTAAAGTTAATGGCAAATGCTAAATGGTTAAAGTAAATGTTTTAAGTGTATTTTGGGTCGAATGTTTGTGATTGTTTTATGGTCTTGGGCTGGTGCTTTGGCGCTGCTTGCGACGACGCCGGCGCAAACGTTTCGACGATTTGCTGTTGCTGGGTCTGCTTGTGGTAGTGCTCCTGCTCCTGACCCGGTTGCTCCTGCTGCTGCTGGTGTTAATCTTGGCGAGCGCATTGTCCCGCTGGAGCTGCAAACGTAGAAGATCGTGTAAGACGTCGATCAGTTGATCGAGCTTCGTGCTGCGCGCACGCAACACCGACAGCTCGATCTGCTCCCTCGCCCTGGCTGGCGTCTTCGTTACCTTCGCTTGTCGTGGGGTACGCGTTCCACCCAATTGTGTGCTACGCCTGCGCAGAAACTTGCCACGCAACGCATATGATGCGGCCGTTGTCGTCAGTCTCGTCTGTGTGCCATCCCCATCCCCATCCATATCCACACCCGCATCCACACTTGTATCCATATCCGTATCGGTAGTCGCCTCCTGCTGCTGCTCCTGCTCGGCATCGTCAATGGCATTGCTGCGGAAGGCCGTATTCAGCATCTGGGCGTGCTGCAATGCCTCATTAGATCGCTCGGTGGTTGTGGTGCTGCTCAGTTCTGTGGAACGCTTAGATTTGTTATCCAGTTCGTACGGTTTCATCTCCTGATAACTGTATTCACCAGAGTTGCTCATCTCGCCTTGGCCATACGGCTGCTCGCTCGACCTGGACATATATTTGGTATTGTATCCCTTGGTGGCCAGCGCCAGCGCCCAATCATCTGGCGACTCAGTGGTGGTGGTGCTGCTGCTAGTTGTGCTGCTGGCCGAGGTGGTGGTGGTGGTGCTAATGTTGGTGGTGGGTGTGCTCGATGTGGTGACAGTGGAACTAGCGCTATCTGCATGCCGGCAATCTTTGAGGCCCTGCTCTGCATTCGTCAGCTGCTCCTTTAGGTTCTCGATGAGAACGTACAGCTTCTTGAACTCTAAACGCGTCACAGCCAGCTCGGCGGTCATCGCAGCTCCGTCACTGATAAGCGCATCCTGCGGCGGCGCCGATCGCTCGGTGCTGGTGTGTACACTCGGCGACATTGTGGTTGCCAACGGCTCCTGTGCCGCCGGCTCATTGGCATACTCCTGATCTGCGGCCTCCTCGGCGGCTGCCAACTGATCTCCGCTTATCTCCACCGGCTGCAGACTCGCACGCTCGAGTGCCTCACGTATGGAGGCGGCATTGTGGCGCATAAGCGCCTCCGCAGGATCCTCATCCGGACTGAGCGTGATTTCCTTGAGGCCCATTTTGTACTCCTTCCGCAATGCTTTGAGTGAACCGGCATCAATGGTCTCCAGTGTGCCATATTCAGTGCTGCGTCTGCGGCGTCGACTCGCCCCGCAATTGCAGCCACCAGATTGCTTTGCTCCCCCCAACTTCCCCTTGCCCCTACCGCAACGACAGCTGGAGCCGCAGGCGCAGTGAGCGCTGCCGCAGCCACAGCTGCCGGTGGCCAACGCTTTCGAAGATTTGCTGTAAAAATTTGCTAACCTTTTCTCTAAACGATGGCTGTTGGTACTAATGCTGCTGGTGCTATTCGTCGTCAGGGTATTGGATGCTGGTAGTGGTGGTGGTGCTGCCGGTGCTGGGTGGTTGGTCTTCTTCGTTTGGGCATTGGTTGGTTTTATTGTCTGAAATGCGTCGCCTGTTAATGACATGAGGAAATAACGGGCGAGCAGAAGATGAAAGATTGTGAATGATATGGAGCCAGCTACTTCATGGTGTGCATATGTGTGTGTGATTATGCTTGCGCATGTGTGTGCGTGCGTATGTGTATACTTAATCTTTAATTTTCAAATTCCAAAATAATCCCATTTATCCGTTCAGATACACTGATATTTTTTGAAAATCGCTCTGAAAACTAGCAAGTTTTTCCTGTGCTAAGAAATAATTTCTAAATATGAGAAACAAATTTTGAAAAATTCGAATAGTTCGCCTTAAATTGATAATCCCAAAAATATTGTGTTTTTTTATTTTTATAAATATTTTCTGTCATTAAGAAATGTATTTCTAAAATGTATAAATAAAACTGCGAATATGTTTTTTTTTAAATAATATAAGCTATAAAAGAGCAAATTTTGGATATATGTAGTTGCTCGAAAATGTAATATTTTTTCTACAAATTTTAGAAAAATCTATCGAAAAATTGAGAAAATAAAAACGCAGATTTTCAAAAATATATTTCTGAATAAGGTGAGTTCGCTTGGCGACAACGAAAAATAGTCAATTTCTAAATTAATATTTTTCTTTCTGGCAAATATGCTTTTGCCACATAAGTTTTTAGCTTTAAACATTTTTACTTTATAACCAAATAAATGCAGTGGACTAGCTTCAAAAATAAATCAATATCGAGCATTGGCAAAAAGGTAAGCAAAATATGCTACGCATACAGAAAACGGATTAGAATATTCGAATAAGAAAATAAATAGAAGTCAATAATTGAAATGTTTAAGTTTCAGCTTGCAACTCATTTCCCTTTAAAATTTCAAAATAACTGGCTGAATAATGCTGAATACATTTCATTTGGAGCTAGTAACTTGCCAAATGAGTGTTTAGTTTGTGTGTGTGCGTGTGTGTGTGTGCGAGGCTGTGCGTGTATGTGTGTGAGTCTTGGTTGTGGTTGTGGTTTTGTGGTTAAGATTTAAGCAGAACTTACCGCCATAGTGCGATGCTGGCGCAGCATGGAGTCGATCTCATCTTCGCCAACGGCTGCCCGATAGCCGCCGTAGGCATTGGAGCCTTGGCCACCGTTGCCATAGCTGGTGCCATAGCTGGGCCTATAGCTGGGGACTTGGCCATAGCTGGGGGCTTGGCCATAGCTGGGGGCTTGGCCATAGCTGGGGACTTGGCCATAGCTGGGGACTTGGCCATAGCTGGGGGCTTGGCCATAGCTGGGGGCTTGGCCATAGCTCTGATAATAGTTGATGTAGGCGGGCGTCGCTTGGTTTTTAAACTTCTTGCGATGATCCTTGCCCAGGCCGAGCATATCGACTGTGTGTGGCGAGAGATTAGAGTCGGGACTGCGGAATACGCCAAAGAGATTACCTTTATGCCGCGCCTGGCTACCAGTGGTGGGCATCTGTGGCTTGGCCTCGCCCAGCATCGCATCACCATCGGGCTTCTGCTGCTGTTGCTGCTGCTGCATGGCTCTCATCTTCTCATCTAACCACTGCTGTTCGTCAGAGATGCGCTGCTGCGGCTCCATCTGTTGCTGCTCCATCTGCTGTTGCATCTGTGGTTGCACCTGTGCCTGTGCCCTGGCCTGCTCATCGATCCACTGGCGCTGCTTCTGCTGCTGCACCTGCTGTGCCTTTGTTTGTTCGGCCTCCCATTGTCTCAACATCATGCTATGCTGATCTTTTGCCTGCTGCTTCGCTTGTTCCTCCATCCACTGGCGTTGCTTCATCATGGCATCCATTGTGTGCTGGGTCTGTTGCTTCGCTTGCTCCTCCGCCCATTGGCGCTGTTGCATTATCGCTGCCTGCTGCTGCTGCAGCTGCTGCATGCGTTTGTTTTGCTCCATGGCCTGCTGATCCGCCTGCATTTGGCGCTGCTGCTGCTCCTTGGCTTGTTCCGCCTCCCACTGAAGCTGCTGCTGCTGCTGATCGTTAGTCTTTTCCGCTTCCCATTGGCGCATACTCATGGGATCCTGTTGCATCGTCGCTTGTTCCGCCTCCCATTGACGCTGCTGCATCATCTGGGGCTGCTGCTCCTTGGCCTTTTCCACTTCCCACTGGCGCATACTCATGGGATCCTGTTGCATCTTCGCTTGTTCCGCCTCCCATTGACGCTGCTGCATCATCTGGGGCTGCTGCTCCTTGGTCTTTTCCGCTTCCCACTGGCGCATACTCATGGAATTCTGTGGCATCTTCGGTTGTTCCGCCTCCCACTGACGCTGTCGCTTCTCCTCATTGGCCTTCTTCTCGGCGGATTCGCTGGCCACCCGATAAGCATAGGCCATGACCTTGAGTATGTCCTCCTTGGACATGGACTGTGGTTCCATTGCACCGGGCATCGTCTGTCGCTTGTAGTTCGTCTTGCGCAGTGCCTCCTTATGCAGCAGCCGACGCACATAGTCGTCGCGCAGGGCACGCTCAATGTCTGCACGGGTGATCTTGTGCACGGGCGTCCGGCTCAGCGGGTAGCGCAGCTTTAGGGTGGGCGTAGTTGATGTTCCCTGTGCGCTGGCGCGCATCTCCCGGGCGACGTGCTCGATGTACTGCAACTGCTGCAGCTCGGCAATCACCTGGCGCTGGAAGGCGTGCAGCCTAGCCTCGACCTCCAAGCGATCTCTAGGCTTATGCGGCTCGGCGGTTTCGTCCGCGGTTTCGGTTTGGGTTTGGGTTTCGGTGGTGTCCTTCTCCTCTGCGGGCATGCGCAACCAGACCAGCGGCATTTGCTGCTTTTCCTGCTCCTGCTCCCGCTGTTGCATTCGCAGCGCTGCGTTGATCTTCATCCTCGACAGATGCGCATCCGTCTGCTGTGGCGACCTGTAGCTAATGGTGGCCTCACCCGCTGGCATCACGCGTACCTCCGATATGTCGGAGGCCTGGGCGCTTCTGTCGGCTGTGGGTGGAGCGGCTGCGGCGCCGGGCCAAAATTGACGTAGTCCGGCCATTAATGCGTCGGGCGTGGGTGGTGGTGGTGCCATACCCAAAAAATTGTTGCCACCATCGAAGAGGCCACCAAATGGAGGCGGCGCCTGTGCCACGCTGGGCGCCGGCGCACTCGGGCCATCAGATTTGGGTGTGATGGGAGCGGGTGTCGTTGACGCTGCTGGAACAGGTGCTGCCTGACCGAGGAGCGCAGGCAGTCTGAAGTTGGCCAAATTTGGTGCCATTTGGCCAAGATTAAATCCATCTGGCAGTTGTGGAATTCCTGGAATTGCTGGCATTGGGGGAATTGCTGGCATTTGACTCAGGTCTGGCATCGGTGGCATTTGGCCCAATTGGAAGTTGTCGGGCAGCCAGCCAGGGGGCAATTGTGGCATCATCTGTTGCAAATTGGCCGGCGACGGCATCTGGCTAAGGAACTGCTGCAACATGGCACCCGGTGCTGCAGGCGACGCCGGCGTAGGTGCCGGTGTATCCTGACGCGTCCTACGTGACTTGTGGCCATTGGCATCGTCGGCGAGCACCAGCACCACCTTGGAAGCGGCCGGCTGCAGTGTATCTGGCACGGCACCCAGCACGGACTGGGCGGGGAACAGACTGCCCCAGCGCAAAAGGCTGCTCAACGCCGGAAACATTGAATAAAACGCGTCAATCGAAGGAATTCCACTGTTTGTCTGCTGCAAAGGTGGCAGCTGGGAGAGTATCTGTGTGGAATGGTGTCAAAGAGAAAGGATTAGATCTAGTAAGAGATTAGATTAGTATAAACAATAAACCCGGTGCGTTTGGAGCTGCTCTTTAAGTACTTCTAACTTTTATCATAATTTATTATTTCTATTATATTTATTATTATTTAGCAGTCATTTTGTTAAACACTCGAAACCATTTTGATTTGGGATACCTTTAAAAAAGGATTCCGTTTAGTCTAAAAGATAGTATAAGATTGTATAGGAAACGATTTTGAATTACTTTTACAGAGCTTAACAAACGGACAACTTTCAAAAATGTTGTGAAAAAGAATAGTAATAATATCCCTGATTGACTTACCGCATCCTCGCTAGGAAACTGTGGCTTAGCAACGACGGTGGTGTTCGTATTCTGCGCAGGCGTAGACGTGGATGTGTCTGTTAATTCTTGGGCTGCCGCATCATCGCCGCTAACAACGGTGGCCGCCTCCTGGGCGCTGCTCAGTGTGCATCCCAGCAGCAGCAGTAATAACCATAGCAATCTCATTTTGTATATATATATATATATTCAGGTATATATACCCTATTTGCACACACACTTCGCACTTTTCGCACAACTAACGATCGTGGAGAACTGGCCGTTGTTGAGCTCAAACGGTGACTGACGCCCCATTCGACCAGACGCTGCCCCATATAGAATTCTTCGCTGCGGCGGCGGCACCACCAGCAGCAGCAGCAGCAGCAGCTCCAAACAACAACAACTAATTGAAAATTGTCAACGCTGCCAAATCGTGCCAAAGAGCTGAGCTGCATTTTGCACGCACTTCGAGGTTAGGGCTCCCCCTCCCTCTCCAGCCAAGCTTGACACCAAAATTTCCATTGTAGCGTTACTTTCATTTCGTTTCCGTGTGTGTGCCACAAAAAAGACAACGAAATGAAATGAAAATAGTGAAAAAAAGAAAACAAATTCAAGACTGCAGCAGCCGGCATAGCACACAAAACAATTTGCTGATGAGCAATTTTTCCTAGAATCAGCGAAAAATGCTGCACTGAAAACAAATGCACACAAATAAACCGCATAGTTACCAATTGTCATGGTTTGGCCATCGTTGTATCCGCCTCTATGTATTATTTTCACCAAAATTTCACTGTTATCCGGAAGCTGGAAGCTTTTTCTTTGTTCTTTTTGCTCGTTGCATTTCTATTTTTAATTGCCACGTGCTGATATCAAATTCTTGATAGAGATGAGAGCACGACCATCACGAGCTGGGAGCACGAGGCACGAACTCACAGCACGAAACACAAGCTGGGAAAAAATCGAGTTTAATAATTTAATAACTGAACGGTCAGCTCGTGCTTAGTTAATCGACCAATTCTCGCAGCGTAGAAAAGTGCATCAATGCTGAGCTAAGCCCTGTCTGCAATGGACTTCGACTCCAAAGTCATCGCTTGTCCCATATGAGGTTACACGAAATATGTGTTCACATGCACATACATGTGTATTCAATTATTATTTTGTTTCCATTTCACATATTGTTACTTACTTCAGGGGTGGATGCTTAGACCAGCACTAAATGCTATACATATTTGTGCAGTTGTATGTGTGTATTTACATAAATGTGCATAAAATATGGTCAGCGATCTTGGCAGTGTGTTGCAACATGCACCGCTGATGCATCTGTTGCAATTTATTTGGCAATTACTCATTTCAAGATAAAGTTGAAAAGCAGCCAAGTCAAAGCAAAAAAACAAGATAAACCACAAAATGCTTATTCGTCATTTTTCCTTCTTCTTTATTCTTTTTGCTTAGCAATTTTGGGGTCACACTGACAAACTACCTGTGTATGTGTGTGTGTATGTGTGCATGTGTGTATTTTACAACACTGATAGTCGCTGTTCAAGCTTAAATTGCACTCAAATTATCAGTTTATATAAGCAAATCAAATAACAAAAGATTTCCGCTAAAATTTTAATTTGTTGTATGCTTCTTTTTCATAGAGAGATGCGGCATGCCCCAGGCATTATCACACTAACGAGCTGTTTGCAAATATATACATATACAATACATAGTTTGATGACTTTTTACACATGTGTGGCATGTGGCATGCGGCAGGCTGTTAACTGATGGCACATCCATTTAAACGCAATTTGACCCGATAACGAGCTGCGATAAGCAAGCGCCACACATGCGATGACTAAAAGCCAAATGAATTTTGCATTTACTTGGCTCACTTTTCCACTCGTTGCCTGGTTATCGTCTCGTCATGTTGTCCAGCAACACGCTGCAAACGGCTTATAATATTACATTGATGTACGCCGTGGTCTGGACTATTAACAGCCACTATGCCAGTGAATCGGGCAAGGCGCTGAGCATTGTGCATTTTGCAACGGGGACCGCGAGTCGCGCTTTGCACAACGATTTGATTGATGAAACACTGCGCTTGGCATCTGCCGCTGGACGCGTCATATTTCTGCTGGAGAACGAGCACGTTGACGACAATGACGAGTCAGTGTTGCCGCCGCCACCAACTAGCGGAACAGCGGGACGGGAAACGGCCATTTTGCTGCTGGACAGCATGCGGGCGTACATGCGTCTGGAGGGGCGTATCCTTCAGCCGGACAGCTTCTTTAAGCGAAATGGCTACTACTGTATTGTGTATACGGGCCAGGAGGCGCATCGACTCACTACGATTGCGAAAATCTTTCGACGTCTTCTCGCCATCTATGTGATCAATGTGAATGTGCTGATGGGTGGCCGGGACACTGGAATCGTTCACGTCTACACCTACTATCCATATCGATCGGTTAATAATTGCCAGTCATCGGAGCCCGTGCACTATGCCACCTTCCGGGGTGGGTTGGGTGCACAGCCGCAGATGCATGTGGCCAATAGCGTGGGCTACTTCGATGACAAGGTGTACAATATGTATGGCTGTCAGCTAGTCACCGTCACCTTCGAGCATCGCCCCTTTGTCTTCATCGATGAGGATCAGAGTCTGGCCGATGAACAGCGTATTCATGGCATCGAGGGCATGATCTTTCGCTTGCTGGCGGAACGCATGAACTTCACCATTAAGCTGATCGTAGAGCCAAATAATAATCGTGGCTTTGCTCTACCCAATGGCACCTTAACGGGCGCCTTGCAACTGGTGAGTCATCAATGCAGCTCTTATTCTACATATACATATATATACATATATTGCAGATCGTTAACGGTACGGGAAATATAACCTTCGCTTCATCGATGTACAGCAGGAATCGTGCACAGTATATGCTCCCGAGCATCTCGTACGCCAGTTTTCCCATTATGCTCATCGTGCCCGGCGGATATCCGTTGTCGCCGCTGCAGCGCCTGACCAAGCCGCTGGGCTACTTCTCCTGGCTGTGCACCGTGCTCAGTGTGCTGATTGGCTTTGGTGTAATTGGAATGCTGCAGTTGCTGGCAAGGCAACGACTACGTCGCTTTGTGCTCGGCGATAACAATCGGCTGCCCAGCACGCAATTGTGGAGCACGCTGCTCGGTGGCATGCACCAGCATCCGCCTCGTCGCAATTTTGCGCGTTTTCTGCTCGCACTGTGGCTGCTCCAGACGCTCGTCCTGCGCGCCGCCTATACAGGCGAGCTGTACATCCTGCTGCAGGATGGACGCGTCCGCACTCCGCTTCAAACACTGGCTGAGGTGGTCGCTAAGAACTATGTGTTCTATTTGCTGCCCGCATTTGAGCACATGTTCCGTGAAATGTTGCCGGGTAGCTGGATAGTTGTGGTGGCCGATCTGACTGAATGGATGAAGCAGTTGCGCGACGATACCGAAGTGCAAATGGTGATACCATTACTGCAGCCGACTATCGACAGATTTGATATGGAATCCGGTCCCGAGAAGCGTCGCCTGGCCGTGCTCAGAATTCCACTGATCACATCACTGCTTACGATGTACATGCGACCGCATTCCTATTTCGAGCAGCGCATCAACAAGCTGCTCATGAACATGATGTCCTCTGGCCTGGTGCATCGCTTCACGCGCATGTACCTGGACCGCATTGAGCATAGATTCGCCCATCCCACTCGTGCACCAACCGCACTCAGCGTCTGGCTGCTAGGCGGCCTCTTTGGCACATTTGTCCTCATGCAATTGCTGGCCTCCATCGTATTCCTGCTCGAACTCGGCGCTGCCCAGCCACAGAGATTTCGCCTGCGGCGACTGGTGAATGCAGCCAATCGTTATTTGGTCTAAGCCAGTTGACACTTAACTCGATTTCTTACTTATGCTTTCCTTAACGGGTCTCGAGCCGGCTAGTATACCTTCTAGTATAAAATATAATGAGATTTTCAGTTCTTGCAAAAAATAGCAAATTCAAAACTATTTAGAAAAGAAATGCAAAATAATTTATATTCATTTGTTAATGCTTATTATATATATTATTAAATATAGTAGTTCAAACCTTAAACGATCCCTTATATAACAACAATGTACATAAATATAAAAAAAACTAAAATGTTATGCGTAGAAAAAAAATGGTTTAACTTTTAGAAAAATCTAAAATGTTATTTGAAGAAAAGATTTTATTTTTTTATTTATTTAATTTAAAATTTCAATATAATAATATTAAAAAAAATCGATTTCTGTACTACATGCTAACACTCAAGTGGGAGTAAGCTGTGATTCCGCATAAGTTGAGAGATTATATTGTTATTTTATTAATATTTGTCCTACAGTTGCCGAAGTATTGAGGATAGCCAGCAACGAGGCCAACGCTGACTAAGCAGCTCCAAAGCAAAGACGACGATGGTGAGAGATTCAACCAACAAGAGGCCATAGAATGCGTTATAGATGAAGGAAACTGACTTGTCATGGTCGAGGACATTCGTCTTCGTTGTGGCGGCATGCATGCGATGCAAATGTGACCACTCGGGCCGATCAGATAGATGATGGCAAATTCCGGAACTGCGCATTTTGAAGAGCATTTGATTAAAGATTTCGGTCAGATAGGAGGCCCGCGGAAAGTGCGCACAGACCATATTATCCCTGACCTTTTTTTCCATCTGCACAAGATTCGGATGGTCACGCCGCTCCCCAGTAGTAGTAGTAGTAGTAGTAGTGGTGGTGGCCAGATAGTGGCGAAAATAAAATGAACTGGTGATGATAGCGGTGCGTCTCCGTCTATCCGCGGGCATCGCCAGCAGCTGATCGAAAATATCCACCGCACTGCCGGGCAGAATGGTTGTGCGCGGTATCAGCGAGGGCATCAGCTCCACCATGTGATAAGTGCTGCGATCCACAACTAAGCTATAGTCCAGCTCCAGTGCCTGCTCCAGCGAATGGGGCAGCGGTCGCATTGGTGCATTTTGCACAAACATAAACACGGAGCTCTCGTAACTGATGCGCAACAGAAAGAGACTGTACAGCCAGCCAATGTGCAGCGGTGCCATCAATTGCCAGCCACGCAGCCGACATAGCAGAGGCAGTGCCAGCAAGGCGCCCAGCAGCAGCCACACATTAGCTTTGAAGGGCAGCAGCATGATCTCATAGGAGCCATAAAATTGCGCTCCAGCCACAACCAGTATGTACTGCACCTGGCTGTACGGCTGCGTGCTGGACAAAAGATCGTAACGTGCCGGCAAGCAGGCCGTGAAACCGATCGTTAGATTAACGCGACGCTGCTGGAGCATGAGGTAAGGACCGGTCATCGTGCCGTTTGCAAAGATTTCGCCGTTAATCAAGTCGGGTGGCTCGTTCCGCACCAGCGCCAAGCTAAAGTTTAGCCTGCTCGCCAACACTTTCAGTATGTCCGCATCTAAGCCGGCAATCTGTTGGATGGGCGCGTCGCTCTCCGGATACAATTCCATAAACGGTGGCACTTGCCACACAACCGCGGACAGCGGACACCCCTGCAAATTGTGCAACTTCTGTGGATACAGATCGTTGAGTTGGGCATGACGCAGTGAAACGGGCACTGGCTGCGTGGATTGGCAGGGCTGCTGGGATTTATACGGCCAGAAGGTGTACGCCTCCAATGTGGCCAACTGCAGCTCCACGAGCAACAACAGCGCATTAACATTGTAGCGTCGATGCAGAAGAAAGCCAAAGATTTGGCCCATCTGCGCCTCCTGCTCCCGGACATCATCCGCTCTTGTTAGTAGCACAATTAAATTATGGAATTTATGTCTGTCATCGCCGCGTGCATTGTCCAATGCAGCAGTTGCCAGCTGTTGCGCATCCTGGACAAAGAATAGCAGCAGCCTTATGTTCAATTTCATGTCCGAGAGCAGCAGCGCGTCCATCACAATGGGCACAGTGGCATTGCTGTTGAAACTCAACACTCGCTCCAGCACCTGCTCCACAATATGCTGCTGCTCCAGTGGCAGCTGCTCCCTGTACCGGGTGCTCACAAAGACACTCATGTTGTGCGCCGCACAGATATCCATCAGTATTAGATGCAGTGCATCGGCCAACTTGCTCACAATCTGCACTTCGTTGGCCAGCAGACGCTGCTGGTCAGGCACATGCAGTGCCAGACAGCCCAAGCTGAGCCAGCAGACCAGCAGACCAAGATGACTTGACGGTTCCATTTCGTTGCAGCTACTGCAATCGAGCTGGCAATGAAATTGCAATTGCAATATTGATTGCACATCGATTATGCCCAGGAGAAATGCCGCATGGGCATGGAGTGCTAATGGAATTTTAAGCATTTATTAGTGCTCTAGGCGAATGTGTCCGACCAGGGGATACCCTGCCATTCGGCCATAACATCGCTTCTTCCATCGCTCTGAAATTGATTGATGATTGAAAATTACTGAAAGCTTCTAAAAATATAAAAACAATTTGAACCAAATGTGTACAGATTTTTTGAAATGTTTTCGATTTGAGTACAAGAGTATTTCTAGCTTAGTAATAATTGCTTTGAACAAATCAAATATTGTCTTAAATATTTGTACTCTTTAAACTTCGTTGTCGTTGTTAAGTGAATTAATTTAAACACTGTAATGCATTAAGCAAATCTGTGTTCATTACTTAAACTAATTGCTGCTTACGCGACCAGTCATGATATGGGATTACCCCTAAATCACCACCAGCACCAGCACCACCCCCCATGGCAGTGCCAAATACTGAGAACAGCGCAGACACAGTTCGGCTCGGCATACGGACAATGTGTGTGCGTGACAGGTTCCGGTGTTGCTAATGTGTAGAAGGCGCATAACCATAAATTAACGCAACACACACCACACACCCACACACACACACACACACACACACACAACACACATACTAATCACAGAACCACCAAAAAGCATCATCTCCGCCAAATTGTCGTGTGACTTGAGGCTGTTGTCAAATTGAAGCAATGCATGCCTGGATATAGAAAGATATATATTATAAGGCTTGTTAACTTATCGAGACTAGATATAATAAGTGCACTGCGAACTGAACAGCATTAATTTTAGTTTGTATTCTTTCCTGATTATATTTTCGGTAGATGCTTAATCTATGAAACCAAATCTGAAGTCGCACGAAACGCAGCAGGATAAAAAATAATCGGACTCAGCATGAATCCATTTGGAACCACAACAAATATGTCGTAGAGCGGCTGCAGGTCAAGCGACCTGGCGCTGGATGGAAAAACTGTCGTCCAGCTCCAGTGCTCCAGTGCGTCAAAATTGACGGCAGTCCCACGGCGCGCATCCACATGATCTGCTCGTTGAACGCATCGACCAGGAATGCATGCTTCCTCGGGTACATGCTCAACTGAAGGTTAATCAGATCCTGGCCAATGATCTCGAATTGATTATTAAAGCTACTCAATCGATTGGACATCCACAAGACTGACTGTGTGGAATCACATGTGCTGCACAGTGGGAATCTCGGCTAGCAAATGGTAAATCCTAGCTGTCAGCTACTGTGTTATTGTCGATCACCAGCTCCTCAATGGACTGCGGCACTCGGTTCAGCCATTAGCACGATGCAGTTGAACCGCTTGCTGCCAGAGCGTGGAATCTGGAATCCCACGACAATTAGCTCCACATTGAGCCAGAGGTAGCCCGGATCGCTTGCCAGCACTCGGTCCATGGCCAGGTGCAGCTGGAGCGTGAGTGCAAAGACAAACCAAAGGATCCGTGAGTATGGATAGAGCAGAATGTTCAGGGAGAAAGGCAGCCACACTAAGATCCGCTTTGCCGCGCTGCAACTGCAAAAAGAGACGAGATGCAATGAGTCAAATATTATCTACCCTTAAAAAGAGATTGGAGTATTTAGTCACTGACCATCTGCAGCAATCTTTCGCCATGTGGACGCCCTCGCCTAAGTGGCATACGTGCTTGGATGCTCAAGTTGAGCCTCTGGCTGATCGTTTGAAGGAGAAGCCCTTCGATGCCGCCAATTGATGGGAACATCTTCGGAGCCACTGGGCGACAGTACGGAGCAGTACGGAGGCATATGCCAGAGTGCGACGCGCAGTGGACAGCCAAAGAAGTTGGCCAGTTTGCGGGGGTAAAGCTGTGGATGGAGCATGTGGCTGCCATTGTAGAGATTGCTCGGCTGTCGCGTCGTATTGGCGCACCTGTGTGCTCCAAACGATTGATAGGTGTACACCAGGATGTCCCCGTTGGCCCGCTGCACCTGAATTGATGACCTGGTAGCGCCAGCAGTTGTTTATCATTCAATTTAATTGCCAAAAACTGTTGCATGTTGATTGTGATTGTTGATATTAACCTAGAGTCGATACTTGTTTTTCTCTGTTGTTGTTGTGGACTCGCTCTAACTTCCAGTTTAATAGTTATTTCATAGCTAAATGAATTTATTGAAAACCATAAATGGTCGTTGAGAATTGAGTACAGCTTTAGAGTTGCCAGATCGCGGCAATTGCAGGCAATAAACGACGACAAACGGGTCTCAATATGATTCCACTTTGGCGCCACCTGGATTTCGTTTCATATAAAATTAGATTTAAATTGAAAAACATGCAATTTATGATTCTTGCAATTAAATATTGAACACGTATTGATTCAATTATTTGTTGAGAGAGAACTGCAGACTATTTATATATATATGATTTTATAATATATTTGTACTCCAAACAATGGTCAGTCGATGGCAGAGCAGCTCGGCGCCAAAAATCAATATGGAGAGAGCATAAAGAGCACCCATCACGATGTAGATGCCGACCAGTTGGCGCACCTGCTGTTGATCCTGCCTTCGATTGCTGGTTGTGTGACTCCTGCGGCTCCTGTGGGTGTACTCGCTGAAAGCGTCACGCCGCCAGTAGTCAATGAAGCCGCTGGCATCCAACTGGCGCAGCAGATCGTTGAACTGCTGCTTGAAATAGGAGTGCTTGGGCATGTAGATGACCACCTGCTGCAAGTTGATGTACTGCGTCAATATGTGATATTCACTCTGGCGGTTCGTGGCCCACAAATATGCGCTGGTCGAGTCCAAGCCGGTGATGGCAAAGAATCGAGTGTCGCCCCTTTGATAGAGGGCATCCAGCACAGCCTCGTCGTACGGTGAGGTGATGATCTCAAAGCTCTCATAGTTGCGCTCCAAATGCGGCATCTCGCGCAGCATTCCCACCATGCTGGACGTGCACAGGCCACGAAAATTCTGTTCCAGCAGCTGCTCAAAGGAGTTCGGCAGAGATTCGAACAACTGCAGCCGTATGAAGTGGAACAACAGCGACTGATAGACGACACGCAATGGGATGCTGCCAAAGAGCCAGTGGGCATAGATGATGCGCTGCACCCAGGTGCGTGGCAGACGCACCAGCGTAACACCCAGCAGCAGCTCCAGCACCTCCAGCCCACTGGCCCGCCAGCGCCACACAAATACAACGCCATGGATGAGCAGTGCCGCCAGCAGTGTGAACCACACGCACCACTGGAACGGGAAATGGAGCAGCTTGAGGGAGCCGAAGCGAAATTTATCGATGGCCACCGTTGCCACCAGTGGCGCATAGTAGTGCGCCATCGGCGAGCTGAGGATTCGATTGTGTTCCGCTGTTTTCCGCAAATTACCAACACTCAGATTGGCCCGCTGCATCAGTAACTACATGGAAAAATCAAAAAATCAAGTAAGAATACTGAATGCAGAGTGAGCTCGACTAGGATTTACCCTGCACTGTTAAATATAATCCTGGATTATTGGTGAATTTCCCTAGGATCTGCTTACCATTTCGAGGGATCCGATGGCTCCGCTATTGGCCCAGTTCTGCTGGTAGTTGGGGATGAGGCTAAAGTTGAGACGCTGCGCCAGATGCTCGATGAGCTTGATCTCAAAGCCATCGGCCCGCATCTGTGCCGCCCGCTCATCCCAGCGCAGCTCGACAAAGGGAGGCGCGTGCCAGAGGAGAACGGTGAGCGGACAGTTGTGCAGCTGGCGCAGCTTGTGTGGAAACATCGGCGCATTCACCATTCGCTGGCCATCAAAGCGATTGACCAGCCTTGGCCGTGCCGCCTGGCATCGTTGCGCTGTATACGGATAGTAGCTATAGATGAGCACCTCCACCTGGGCCGTTTGCACCATGACGTTGCAGTGCAGCCAGTAGTGGTGCAGGCAGTGCTCAAAAATCAATTGCAGCTCGCGCTGCATGAGCGCATCGCGAGTCTGCAGAAAGATGAAGTAATACTCATGATCATCGTAGTCCGCATTATCCTCGGCAAGACGTGTTGAACTGAAGAGCAGCAGCAGCAGAGAGAATCGATTAGGATTAGCCATCAATCATCATCAAATCTGTACTCACCTTAAACTCTCATAGGAATCGACCAGCAACAGATTGCTGTATTTGCGTCCGGGCACATGAGCCGTACGATTTGTTCGCAGGATTTGTACGGGCACCGAGCTCCAAGTGCTGATTAGGTTTGCCAGAACATGCTCGAACCAGCCATGTGTACGGCTGCCGGAGGCAATCGTTATCACCAACGTGGCGCTCAGCTGGGCGAAGACATCGTGGATGACATGTCGCAGTGCTCGCACCACATACAGATTTGCCTCCTCAGACTGGTAGCCAATCAGTTTGCTATCCACATAGCTGGCATAGATTCCGCTCACGTTCATCCCTCTCAGCATGGTACAGGCGATTGCTCCATCCGCCAGCGCATTCACTCCAATTAAGATCCATGCCGATAAGATCAGCGTGGTAAATTTGTAATTTTCAGCTAATTAAAGACAAATATTCAAGTGGTGAGTTAACATTTGGACTGGGTTGATTCGCCCTCAATTTCCAATACTTCCCATAAAACATAACATTTGACATTATCTGCGTGTCAATCAACTTTAATGAGCTTACACACACCCGTGCACACATATTGTGTATGCTTTTTTCTTTGTTTTCTATTGATTATTTAACGTAAAACATCACTTTTTCCGCATATCAAATTCAAATGACTGAAATCATCAGATTTCCGAAATATTTTTAACGTTATGCAGGCCTTGCTATTTCTTCGATCAGTTTCCGAATTATATGTGACGTTATGGAGGTATTTTTATATACATATATTAATTTTAAATCAAAACTTGAAAATACGTCTTTGTCTAAAAATATTCACAAATTAACGTTTTGGCCGTTGTAATTCAAAAGCGGAAGACAGTGGTTTGAAATGCATAGATTATAGTTCGCCGCATTGGATAAATAGGAGTTCGCTTCATCTTTGCCATTCTTTTTGAAATTTACTATTTTGTGTATTTATTGTTAAATGAAATTGAACAATAAATGAAATGACGGGCCAACTTGCAATTTGCTGCGCATTTTGATGAGCGGCAAAAAATATGCCAACCATCTGGCAGCGCTCAATTGAGCATATGGCGCTCAATTGAGCATTTGGTGCACAATTGAGCATTTGGCGTTGCCAGACAAACATAAAGAGATGCCACCCCGCTGAGCAGCGCCCACCCCAAAAACGCAAACAGCAGTGAACATTATTTGTACATTTATTTATCTTATCGCGGCGTCTTCAACTCAAGCGACTACGTCCGGCTTACGAAAACGCTTGCACGCTCCACTCCACTAGGATTCTCTGCGCACTCGTCTGCCACGTTGTAAAATGCTGAAAATTGCAGCGGAGGGCATTGTGCCACGCCTGGCGGCCTGTTGCCTTATTAACAGCAGCGCCCACAGCAGCTGCCACCGAATGGCGCCACAGGCGGCCAAAGCCACACAGAAGTGCCTCTCACAGTCCCAGATGCACTGCAAGATGCTCGCCATCAAGGATCACTACGAATTTGATCAGAAGGTGAGCGACATATACACATGCATGCATATATACATATATATACCTTTGTGCATTTACATTTGTACACACACACACATACACATATGCATTATGCAATGGGCCTGGTTTGGCCATTTGGCGTACGTGAGCAGTTCCGGCCGTAAACCATGACGCATTTTGGCTATTTATGCACATATGCCAGTGTTTTGTTCCGTTTGTTTATGCGGCTAAATTAATACCCCGTACAAGAAACTGAACCGAAAGGGTTCACACGTCTTCCTCTCTTCCTCTCTCTCTCTGTCTCTGTCTCTGTCTCTGGGCAAATAGGAGAACTAATACAATATAATTGAGCCTAAGACACAAATATTTGGCACACATCTATTTTTTAAAGTTATACAATTAACAAACTAATTACAGGGCATCGCTAGTCGACTATTTAGCTGCAACTAGCTGCTTGTGTGTGTGTGTGTGTGTGTGCGTGTATGCAAATAAGCCAGAATATAGATTGGAGTCGAGTCGTGTCTACTGTTCAACATAGATATGTAGATGCATGATAAATGCTCCTATTAAAGTTTGTGTGTTTTGTTTGTTCCACAAAAACAGGTAATTAACAGTGATAATCCGGTGATTGTGAATTTCCATGCGGAATGGTGCGATCCCTGCAAAATACTCACTCCGAAGATGCTTGAACTGTTGGAGAACTCCAATGAGATCGATTTGGCCATTATCGATGTAGAGGCCAATTTGGATCTGGTCGAAACGTTTGAGGTGAAGGCTGTGCCCGCTGTTCTCGCCTTTCGCAACGGTGTCGTCGTGGACAAGTTCATCGGCCTGGTGGATGCAAACAGCATAGAGACGCTCATCGATAAACTGAAGCGCAAGCAGCAACAGCATCAGTAGCAGCTGCCTGAGACCACAACTGAAGCAACTTGCGCAAGTGTCTTGAATATTTAACATATTTAGTACATCAGCAGCATGTGGATATTATTATTATGTATTTGTATTTGCGGCCTTAAGAATTTAATTGGTGCCCGACGCACAACGCTCGACGCGACGAGTGGTGCGTAAACGACAATTTAGTAATTATGATTAAAGTAATAAATAATAGATTGAACAAAACCATGTCGAAATTAGCCCTTAAGCAATGCTCAATAAAATAACTTTGTGTGTGGCGGCTCTGCTGACTGAGAATGACGACACTTTCACTTGTCCGTCAATCAGCCAGTTGGTCAATCAGCCAGCTGATCAATCAGTCAGCTGGTCAATCAGCCAGCTGGTCAATCAGCCAGTTGGTCAATCAGCCAGCTGGTCAATCAGTCAGTTGGTCAATCAGCCAGCTGGTCAATCAGTCAGCTGGTCAATCAGCCAGCTGGTCAATCAGTCAGTTAGTCCAAGCCATAAATATTCATCTATTTTCTGATTTATATGAATTGATTTCAGCATTTTTTGTATTGACAAAATTGAACTAGTGAATTTAATAGAATTTTGAATAGTCTCTGTAATTATATATATATACATATATAACTATCTGTATTATTGTATTAAATGCTTACAACTGACCACACCCAGCTTGAAAATCAGCTTCCGATAAAAGAAAACTCGCAAAGCTATGAACATTTGCTGGCAATGTCTATATGTTTATATCGTATATATATTTAGTTTCACTTTGTTGTCTGTTTACAGATAGAGCTACGAAAACGTTTGCTGCAAGCATCGTATTTCAGCCATGCCTTAGACCAAATACAAAATATGTTAACAATTATTATTTAAACCAACGGCCAGCGGATTGAATAGATTAGCCAGCAAAAGGCGGAAGAGGGGAAATTGTGATAATTGCATCTTCCCGTTAAATATCAAATACGTATTGCATTATTTTTCTTATTTGTTTTTATGTGTGTGTTTTTAGCAATTAATACAGTTTACAAAACAAATACAATAAGAAAAATAAAAGATTAATCAACAACAAAAAAAAGAACAAAGCGCCACAGCACAACTCAAAAACTAAATGGATTATAAACGCATTGCAAAACAATATTCTTCTCTTCGTCTTTTTTTTGCGCATTTCGCTAAATAGTTTGCTAGATAGTATATATCATAATAATAATATAGATGATGTGGCTGCCAAATGAATCAGTTGTACGAGAAAGTCGCAAAGTCGACAATTGTGCATTCTTCAGATTTAAATATATATGTTCTGCTTTCGAGAAATATTAATCAAAATATAATGTGATTTGTTATTTGTGAACTTTAAGCAATTCAAAATGTTGACAAATTTCGAATCTTCGTTGATATTTCAAATCATATCTTCAAAATTGTTAAGCTTATTGAAATTAGCAAAACACAATTTTCATATTCTTCATTCATTTGGCTGCTGTATCATGTTGTGTGTGTTTGTGTTTCTCTGTGTGTGTGTTTGTGTTTCTCTGTGTGTGTGTGTGTGTGTTTCTCTGTGTGTGTGGAGGGTGTATTCAAAAAGGTGTGTTTTGGTAGGCGTGTTCTTAACGCGCCAGCTGTATGATGAGTGCGGCACACATCTCAAAGAACTCCATGGTGTGGTGTCCTGTTGGCTGCATGGGCATTGTGCCGCTGACGCTCATCGGTGGCGGCGTTAGGCTCTCCATGATGACATCGTCGCCCTGTTCGACCTCATCGTTGGTCAGCGACTTAAAGTCAAGCAGATAGCTCTTCGCGTCCACTTGATATAGCTGCAGCGACATTTTCGAAAATTTGCCGGTCTTCACATTCTGGCGTCGGACACGCACATGATACGGATTGATGATCTTCCACTCGTAACTGAGCGCCTTCATCGCCCGATATACCTCGAGCATGATGTCGTTCGGCTTGCTCTGCGATCGTATGCCCAGATGCCATTTGGCCCGCTTAATTGGTGTGCCGCCGCGCGCTGTCTTCTCAGGAAAGGCGGCGCCGCCCGTATTCTGCACAGACATGGCCAGCTGGCGTTCGCGCATCGGTGCTATCCGTTCGGGATGTGGCCGTATGGTTGGCACTGCAATGCCGCTGCCTGCAATGCTGCTACCCATTGGAGCGTTGTGAATGGGCGTGGCACTGCCCGAACTGGCAGCAGTGCCGCCACCGACAAAAACGGTGGCAATCGGCTCAGCGCCGCTGGTGCGCGGCTCGTGGGTGGAGTGCGTCAATTGTGTTGCAGGTGGCGGCGAGCCGGCCACAAAAAAGTTATTGATCTCGCTAATCTGAGTGGCGGCATCATCGGCGAAACGTTTATTATCGATGATCAGATGATAGGCGATTGCCAGCTGATCGTGCGGATCACCGCTGAGCAAAGAATTATGCACCTCGGACTCCTTGACGCCGAATTTGGTGCAGACCTCGGAGACGGCGTACGTATCAATGACATTCGAGTCCTGCTCGATCGATGAGGGGAATAGGTAGGCGGGCAGCTCCTTTTGGAACCACTCGTGCTTCTTGATCTCCTCGATGGTGGCACGCTTCAGCGGATCCACCTGCAGCATCTGGCACACCAAATTGACCACCTGCTTATTGAGATATTCGGGTATCGGAAAGATGCCCGACTTAATCTTGCGGAACAGCGATGGCACATGCTCATCATCGAACGGCAGCGTGCCGCATAGCAGCGCATACAGAATGACGCCACACGACCAGATGTCCACCTCAGGACCGGCATACAGTTTGCCCGATATCACCTCGGGCGCCGCATAATTTGGTGAGCCGCATGAGGTGCGCAGAAACTCACCGTCCAACATCATATTGGACAGACCAAAGTCGGCAATTTTCACATGCATATTGTGATCGAGCAGCAGATTCTCCGGCTTCAGATCCCTGTGCACGATCATGTGGCGATGGCAATAGTCCACCCCCGATATGATCTGCTGAAAGAAGCGTCGCGCCTGATGCTCCTGCAGCTTCCCATGCTTCACAATATAGTCGAACAGCTCGCCGCCGCTGACATATTCCATTATCATGAATATATCCGATGGTGTCGAGATGACCTGTCCCAAACAAAATCAAAGGTTTCATATAGTAACACAATTATAGATTTATACTCCAAAGATCACATGTATCTATGCTCAATCCTATATACTATAAACTACTGGCCTTATCTTAATTAAAATATATACATTTCTGTTCTTCTTTGTATGCTTCAAGTAGTCTTATCTCAATTGAGACGAACCGTTTTCCAATTAAGAGGGTGAATTTCATATTGTTTATGTATGTATAAACAAATAAACAAACAAACAAAAGCAGCTGGGAAAAGAAAATACACTAATTACAAGGCTGACCGGCTTTCGATTTGTTGCACTTGTCTCTGAGTCGTCGTCTTATGTTACAGTTATTGACTGAGTCATCAAATTGTCAGAATACTCTCTCACACACATATGTGGGATAAGAGGAATGCAAGGTGGATTTGATAAATAACCTTACCTGGTACAGCTTGATGATGTGCGGATGCCGGAAGAGCTTGAGATTTTGGATCTCTCGCTTGATTTTGGAGACAACATCGAGACTCTTGATCTTCTGGCGATTGAGTATCTTGACGGCGACTTTTAGCCGTGTGATTTGATGCTCGCCAATTTTCACCTTGCCAAAGGTGCCCGTGCCGAGTGTGGCACCAAGCAGATAGTGTCCGATCTTCACCAGCGGCTGAGCGTTCGTGTTGCCCGCTGCAGCCGCCTCAGCGGCAGCGGCTCTCATCTGTGGCATTCTCAGATGCTGCGACTACTCCTGTTATCGCTAATCGTTAATCCTTATCGTTCTTGCAGTAGTTGTTATGCTTTGTTTTTTTTTTTTTTTTGCTGTTCCAGTTGCACTTTATGCAATTGGCAATTGGGTATGTGGTTTCTTTACTAGTTTTGCTTACTTGTTGTTTAAGTTTTGCGTTTCCCCAGGCGCTTAGCGCGCCACACACTTTTCCGCACTTGCCCCGCTGCCGCTCCCTTTCCCAACGCGTCAATCAGGGGAATGGGGAAGGTCGCTTATCATTTATTGCGTATTCTGTTACGTTCCCACTGCATGGGCAAAAATAAATAAATAATTTGCAGTTTTGTCTGGCTGTCTGCGCTTGCTCTGGGTTTTCCCTGCTCAGATTTCGAATGAGCTGTTTTGCTTGTTTCAGGCCCTCTGATATAAATCACGTTTTGGTGTCGTTTTTTGTGGTCCTGCTATTGTTTTTCAGTTGCTTTATTTTTCTTTAGTTTAGCGCTAATTGCCATTGGAATGTGGCTGGTATTTTCCACACGGTATTTTCCAATGACAGCCAGGGTGGCCACACACTGCAGCGAAATACCACTCATGGGGGAACTCTAACATTACAGCTGTGACTATGTTAATAACATAGCTAAGACTGGTAAAAGTGGCGCGGTGTTTAAATGGTTTGAAACGAAATTAGTCAAATCTAAGCAACCATCAAATTTGAAAATAGAAATCGTACATATTCGTATTTAAGTATATGTAAATCTAGCGTCTGCTAACTGCTAATAGTAAATAAAATTCAACTGTTACAAGTTGCGTCAATTATCAATTACAAAACACAAATACATACGTACAACTCAGATTCAATTTAAAAGCTCCAATTGTCTGACTGTACTTGGCTGCCGATCTATCTCACTCTGTCAATGTTTCCTATCTCGCTCGATAGCATGTCAGGACGCCATTTTGTTATATGGTTGCCACTGCTCTGATCTCTCTCTCTCTCTCTCCATTGAACGGATACAAGATCTTTGTTTTTACACATATTTTAGCGTTTAATTTTCCGTTTTTTTTTAATGTTTTTTGTTTATTTTTATTTTTAGTACAGTTTATTTTTAATTGTTTCTATAAATTTAGTTTGTTGCAAAAAAAAAGTCTTAACTATTATAATGCTACAAGACTAGTTTTTTAAAAGTATTAAAAAAAGTCTGTTTAGATGGATTTTATTGTTTCTGCTATTGGATTTACTCCTTTTTTATTGTGTTGTTGATGATATTTTATATATATATATTACAATTTAAACAGACCTTTTAAAATGTGGTTGGTTTTTCTGATCGATTTGGCTTCGTTACCAAATCAAGAAAAACAAAAGGGAGTGAAATGTACATTTAGATGGTGAGTGAATATAAGTATATTTAAGGTTTCGTTTTTGTTTATTCTCTTCTTCTTTTTTATTATTAAATTGTACAAATTCAAATTCAAATTGGAGTGTGTGTGTGTTAGGTGTTGGTGTGTGTTAGGTGTGCGAGTGTTAGGTGTGTGAGTGTTAGGTGTGTCTGTGTGTGTTAGGTGTGTCTGTGTGTGTTAGGTGTGTGTGTGTGTTAGGTGTTTGTGTGTGTTAGGTGTGTGTGTGTGTTAGGTGTGTGTGTGTGTTAGGTGTTTGTGTGTGTGTTGTTGTTGTTGTTTAAGAAGTGTGTGTTGTTGTTGTTGTTTAAGAAGTGTGCTGAAGTGGCTTAGGCTTGATTCACTAACTTGATTGCTTTGCTTTCAGTTATTATGTGTATGTATGTTGCATGTTGCCTTTTTCGCTTTGCCTTGCAAAGTGTTGCCAATTTCTTTTTAGTTTAGTTCGTTTCGTTTTTCTTTGCTTTTCAATTTTGATTTTCTCTGGCATTTTCAGCCCGCGTCTCTTTGCTTGGCTAACAAATAAACTTCGTGGGTGGGCTGACATATATCTGTGTATGTATAGACATATATTTATGTTTTATATATATAATATAATATATATGTATAGACATATATTTATGTATTATATATATAATATAATATATATGTTTAGACATATATTTATGTATTATACATATTTTAATATATATGTTTAGACATATATTTCATTATATATGTTTAGACATATATTTATGTTTGATATATGTTATAATATACATATATAGACGAATTTATATTACATATAATCTATCTATGTATATGTTTTGGGTTTTCTTTTTTACATTCAGCACATAGATTCATTTAGGTTTTAAAACAACAACAATATATATAGATATATAATATATATATAGACATATATATGTGTAAGCGTGACATTTTCCACCTTTAATCAAAAAAAAATATTTTTTTTCGATAGCTCTTAAACAGCACCATTTTCTTTCTAGTGCGAAGGACGACAAACTATCGTTTTGGTGGATATAAAATACCAGCAAAACAAAATTCAATTTCGAGCGTTTGAAATTTGAAATTGGTTTTGTTCATATTGTGGAAACAAAAACCAAAAATATTAGAGTCCTTTTGCACAAAGGATTGTACTGCTTAAGGGCTTGCGAAAAAGAAGAGATAAACGAAACGTAGTTAATGGAAAATGTCAGCTTCGAGAATATGGAATATTAAAATTAAATATTACATCTGAGTTTTCGGTGTGTGCTGTAGTAGTTCAAATAGCATTTTTCAGTTGGTGCCACCGCCTCCGCGTCTGTTGTTGCGGCTGTGAAGTGCCTGAATCTGCTCATCGCCCTCCGCATCAGCTTCAACTTCAATTTGAGCTTCTGCTTCAGTTTGAGCTTCAGTTTGAGATTCAGCTCGAGCTTCTGCAAGGATATTATCGCGAATTGGTTCGGCTGCCGCCTCGTTGCTACTATTGTAGCCGTATGCCGTTAGGAACATGTCCGCATTGCGATCGACATAGTTGACGGCATTCAACTGATTGGCACTCGAAGGATAATGATAATAGACACAGGTGCCACCCGTGGACGATTCCGATGTGGATGTTGTGATCGGCATCGCATAATGGACAGGCAATACGGTGGCGTGTGCATTATTTGGTTGCAATTGTAATGATATCGATTGCAGGGAATGATGCTGTTGCAGTTGCAGCAATTGTTGCATTTGTTGCTGTTGATGATGTTGCCATTGTAAATGGAGTTGCTGTTGTTGTTGTTGCTGCTGCTGCTGCAGTGCTTGTTGCTGCTGCTGCTGCAGTGCTTGTTGCTCTTGCAATTGAAGTTGTTGCTGCTGCTGCTGCAGTGCTTGATGCTCTTGCAATTGAAGTTGTTGCTGCTGCAATGCTTGTTGCTCTTGCAATTGAAGTTGTTGCTGCTGCTGCTGCTGAAATTGGATTTCTCGATATTGCTGCTGCAAAGTTTGTTGCTCTTGCAATTGCATTTGTTGCATTTGCATTTGTAGCTGCGCCGCCCGAAGCTGATCTTCTTGCAGTGCTCTTTCATTTGGTGACGCGTAGGCGGTGACCACTCTATATGCTTTAGGTGTTGTTGTCTTTCCGAATATATTTCTTGCTGCTGCTGCAGTTGTCCTTGTTATTTTCGATGATGCTGTTGCTGCTGCTGCTGCTGTGCTTGTGCTTGTTGCTCTCTCATCAGGTGCTGTAGGTGTTCTTGTATTAATAATTGTTTTTGTTGTAGTAGTAGCTGTAGCTGCTGCTGTTGTTCTTGTTGATGTTGGTGTTCTTGTTCTTGTTGTTGTAAAATTACTGAAATTACTCTTGTTGCTGTTAATGCTGCCGTTGCTGTTGTGGTTGTTGTTGTTATTGTTGTTGATGTTGTTGTTGTGTGGTTGTTGACCGATGCCACCGCCATTGTTTCTGATGCATCTGCCAGAGCTTGTGCCGCCGAGGACGCTGCTGCAGTTGCATGAGCATCGCTTGTGCGATTGCCGCTGCTGCTGCTTCGACGGCCGCCGCGACTGCTGTTGATGCTGCTGAAACTGCTGCTGCTGCTCAGTTGAAGTTGCAGTAGTTGCTACTACTGCCGCAGCAGCATATGTTGCTGGTACAGTAGGCACTGCCGCTGCTGCAACAGTTGCAGCTGCTGCAGCTCTGCTTGTGGACGGGGCATTGGTATTACTGTGATAGGCAATGGCAGCATGAACACTTCACCTGTGAGATGCAGCTAATATTGTGTAAAGAAATTAATTTTGTTTTAAATAAATTTCTGTACATTGTTAGTATATGGATGCGGTTTTTGAGATCGTGTTGTTCTATTTGATCTACCTCGGTTGGCCATATTGGAGTGATAGCCACCGCCGCCGCCGTGCATCGGCTGTGGCAGACCGACGCCGACACCGATGCGGCCACCACCTCCGTGTGGATGGTGGTGCAACTGTTGCATGTGGAGCGGCGGTGGCGGCAAACTGTGGTGATGATGAGGATGATGTTGCTGCTGTTGTGGCTGCTGCTGCAGTTGATGTTGTTGGTGTTGTTGCTGCTGCTGATGTTGATGGTGCATCTGATGCTGATGCTGCTGCTGGTGGCGCGGATGCTGCGTCGGACGTGGCGCCAGCTGCATATGCTGTATCATTTGATGGTGATGCGGCGGCGGCGGCTGCTGTTGCTGTTGATTCATATGCAGACCACCGCCGCCGCCACCACCAACTTGTGGCATAAATTGTGCGGCCTTCGCCTTGCCATGCTCCTCTGCCAGGCGCACCAAAATGGGCGCTGATGCACCCTCGGGCACGGTATTATTGAGCGCCATAATTGCTTCCTGTGCTTCCTCACGCTTGTTGTAACTGCAGCAAAGAAAAAAAGAGTTGCAAATAATATAATAATATTCCAGAATTTGGAAATACTGTATTCTGTACAAATGACTCATTCTTCGTGGAATAGTTTAAGAGAAGCCAGCTGGTCGTTAAAATTAATTGGAATATGATCCCATACCATTTCCATTCATCATAAAGCTATCGTTGTTACAATGCGGAACAGATTGCTTACCGTACAAATGCTACGCCTCGTGGACGACCAGTCAGCTTATCCCGCAAGATGTTGCGTTGAACAATCAAACCGAATGGCGAAAATATGCGATCCAGCTGTTCTTCGGTAATGTTCCGAGATAAATTGATCACGTACAAATTTGTGTCCTTGATCGATTGTCCACCCGGTCGGGCGTAAGACACCTATGCATGCAAAAAACAATTAGAAATGAATGAGTCGGTCCAAGATTCGATTCAGGCATTTGAAAAGAACAACACGTAACGATGAACAATGATCGATGCGATTTTACAAATGAATATTGGACACATGCTTGAAGTTGATTTAAGATTTCAGAATTCAGCATGCAATCCTCATATAAACAATACACAAATGAATGACACCATTTACGGAGTGAGTTTAAAAACAATTAAAGTAATAATCTTTTCATAGAAATTAGTGCAAATTTCAATTAAATTCATAAATGAACAGCAAAATGTAGCCAATTAAATGCCAATAGAGGACACACAATTTACAATTTCATATTAAAGTAAATCTTTGATAAACAGAGATCGTGTTGGGTATATACAAAGTCAAAATATCTAAATGGAGTCTGGGGTATATTGGAAAGACCATCAAAAGCAGATCACAACATGTTATTATATTAAAGTGACAATGAAGTATATAAAGTGTTTAAATTCTGATATTATTCCGATTGGTTAGCATATGCGGAATTCTTCATTGATAATTGATTAATACCAATATTCAGAAACATTCAAGCCGATTATTCTGGCAACTGAATGCAAATTGTTCAATTAACTAATAAGTGGTCTCTTCTATTGTATATATTTGGGTAAGTCGAAAGAAAATTAGTTTTTGATTTATGATTTGAATACTGGAATCACCTGGATGCGACTACTCACCTTCAAACGCTTGTTGCGTACGAAGAGTCCATTGAATTTTTGTATCGCCGCCTCCGAGTACATCTCGTCATTAAAGTCGACGAAACCGTAGCCGAAACTGTATCCCGTCTGCGATTAAGGAAGATGCAAAATATAGTTGGTCGTCAACATGAATTATGAATAACACAGATGCGCATCCCAAGGGGAGGAAAAGGGATAACATACATTTTGTATGTATTACTGTATTACACTGTGCGAAAGGGACAGGCACACATACATATCATGGTGAAACACTGTTCCCCTCCCCTCCCCTCCCGCGACCATCATAACACACACTCACCTTATAGTCTCGCATTATTTTGCAAGTGTTGATGGAGCCGCAACTGTTGAATAAATTGTACAACTCACGATCTGTCATGTTCTGTGGCAAATAGTTGATAATCAGATTTGTGGCACTTGAGCGATCATCGCTATTGCTAGCTGTACAAGCGCTCTGTTGCACATCGGGCGCATACGCGCCACCTCCACCAGGATCTTCTTGGTTTGGACGATGCTGCTGCTGTTCTTGTTTTTGTTGCTCGACAAAATCGTTGTCGGTATTGTTATCCGCGTTGCCATTATTGCGTTGTCCGAGGTAACATGGTGATTCGGGTCTGGCATAGTCCCCACTGCTTTCGGCATAACGTGATGATCCTGGTTTACCATATGCCGCGGCACTGACTCCTTCCTCATCAGCTGCGCCGCCTACATCGCCCTCGGCATCGCCATCGACATTGTCACTGCCATCCGAATTGGAATTGTCGTTTCGATTATCCACCAGATCATCGTCTGCTATAGTCAGCGCATCGGTTTCAGAAGAGTCATTCTAAAAAAAAACAAGAACAATATGCAAATGGCGGAACTAGTTCCAGTTTCTAATTTATATTTTCCAATGCACAAGCACATACACTATCGGGAATATTTTCCTCTCTCATCGTCTTGTAGCATACCCGTGTCTTTCTCTTATACGGCATGACAATTTTGTTGGATGCTCGTTCTGCCCTCCACTGAAATATTGCTCGTCGTCGCCTGCAAATTAAAAACAAAAAAAACGCATCAAAATCAAAGCACAGGAAAAGCAGACATTTTTTTTTGTAGACTTTTTTTTTTTAGCGTTGCATTTGCTTTGTGCATGTATTTACAAATGCCACTTTTCAAGGATTTTATGTACCTGCAAGAAAAACTAAATCGGCTGCCTTCGGCTTAGAAACAACGCCGATTGCAATTGGCAGTATTCGTGAATTTTGCATCTGTATGTGTGTGTGTGTTTGATACATACGTGGTATGTACGCGTTTTTGGAGTGCTAGCGCTCCTTTGGCCACCGGATAACTGTAATGTGACAAACTATATGGCGTGGAAGCGGCAGTAAAATTCGCTGCAGCAGCACCCAACCAACGGCGGCAGTGTAGCAGACAAAATACCAACACAAAAATTTACTAAACATATATACGCGCACACAAGCACACACACACATGCAATAAGCCGAAATGAAAAATATAAAAAGCAAGAGGTGGCCGTAAAAAAGTTTTAGCTAGATCACACAGCAATGTCGCAAAGTGTGTTTTAAACAATTAATGTTTGTACTTACTTCAGCTACACAACAGATGTAATAATGAAAAAAAAAAAGGAATTTTTCTACACTCCTCTCCGACGAAACTGCTTCAAGCGTCGAACTCACAGCACTGTAGTGGGAATGAAAAAAATCGATATGATATGGCGACAATTGAAGTATGGATTTTTGGCAGATGTACTCAAATGCTTTTATCGATAGGATGTTTGTTATGCGATAGTATGTCTGACATATATATTATTTTTTATGCACATTGTATTTTGTAATTACTACAGTGATAAATTCAATAAAATTACACGGCTAATTCTGGAGACATTTACTAAAAAAAATTTAAATCTATGGCTAGCAAACATGTATATCGATATTTTGGTATTTGTTTGTACAATATTTGACCAATTAGCACGAACAAAATACTAAAATACCACAAAATCACCATCAATTTAAATAACATATTGAAAAAAATTAGGCATAAATCTACTGCAAATTTGTTTCTGTAAATGTCTGATTAACATAACAAATAAGAGTTGTTATTTTCTTCACAAATACGATACATAAAACATGCCGTATTTCTGTATACATATATATTTTTTTTTTATTGATTTGATAATTTTCTGGCGAATCACAGCTTTTAAAGTAGGCTGACAATTTGTGTGTCATTGGGATTTTTGCTGGTCCACTTAATATTTTTTGTTTTGTTTTTAGTGTTATTACAAATAATTGATGTGCCCACGCACCTATCATTCAAACTCATTGATTACGATTGTGTAATCCAATGAACACACTCAAAATCAAAGTAAAAGTGCTGTCCATACAGCCATACAGTCCATATCGGTTTTTTAAACCCTAACTGAATTGCATTTCCGGCAGCTGGCAGCTGAATGCACATTGTCAATGGGTCAAGTGCATTTATTTTATGCTTTGCGATAAAAGCATCAATGGTCAAAGAAAGTAATTTACACATGACGCCAAATTGTCGCGATACCTGCTGAGTGAATAACTCGACAAAATCTGTGGAGCCATTCACAGCGATTATGAATATGCGATAATTGTTGTCTATCTTGCATACACATAAAAAAAATCCTTTTTTACTGTATACATATTATTCATATTTTTTATAAATCGTAGATATAATTTCAACGGGGTATGGATATGGGCAGCTAAAATATGGTGCATGGGCGTAGAATCTCTTAAATAGCAAAATTAATTGTAATTTTTATTTATTTTTCTGATTTTCGTCAATTTTTAACTAAATCTGTAGAAACTTCAAATGTGTGCAGGCAGCGCTGGAGAAGCCAAAAAAAAAACCGTTCGACTTCAATTAAAATGGAGATAAAATCACAATTCGGCTCAAATCGGAAATATGGCCCCTACAAAGATAAAGAAAATAGGAGTATATCAAGTAAGTCAGGTTGAGAGAACAGGGTGTCTACTAGTGCGGAACTCTCAGCGCTGTTTCTACTTGTTTTTTTGTGGCACACATTTTGCTATCGCTCTGTGTCAGCAGTCACAAAGCGTGATTGAATTGCTGTTCGAGCTGCTGCTGCTGCCAACGCTGGCAAGAAAATACACACACACACACACATTAGAGATCTTAGCCATTGATGACAAATCTGCACCAGAGCCAGATGAGCAGCTGGCGCTATAAAAAGCTATTGTAGCCGACGCTTGGCTTGCCACTATTCCAGTAGCGTTCAACACACGACAGCCAGATAGCCAGATAGCCAGGATTGGACATTAATAGCATGTTGCGTTATACTGTGAGTAGGCGGAGACATGCGTAGCAAATTGGATTAATCTTTGACTAAAATACACATTTTTTTACAGTCCACTTTACTTTACATCGTTTTGGCCTTCGCTGGACCCAGTGCTGCTGTTGTCCATGGCATCCAGTCGCTGAGCGGTGGTCGCTTTGAGCCATCTGAAGGCAACCGGAATGGCTATCGTTACAATGGACCCGCTCACAAATATTTGCCGGCAGCGAGTGAGCCCACCACAGAGGCTGTGATCACCACCGGCTACTGGCTGCCCAATCCCCATCCGCCATCCTATACCCATCCCGGTTTCATACAGCAGTTGCCCCATGAGCACAGCACACCAGCATCAAGTCGGCCATTCCAACAGCAACAGCGGGAGGAGTTCAACTATAATGGACCCTACAGCATACAGCATTACGAGCACGAACCTGAGCAGCAACAGCAACAACAGCAGCAACATCAGCAACAGCAGCAACAGCAGCACCATCAATTGCCTTCCTCCCACTCCTCCCCCTCATCGTCCAGGCAGCAGCATAACTATATAAATCACATGAATACATTTCAATATGCCGCCAATCGTCCGGCTGCTGGTCCGCCTGCAACTGGCGTTGAGTTTGGTCAAGCTTTTGATTTATCTGCTGGCACGCAGCATGATCGCTATATGGAGCCTGATCAGCGAGCTGTTGCGTTGATTGGCCAGGCGCTGCCGGAGCGCTATCAGCGGCAGCCATTCGTCGACGAGCAGCAAATGGGCGCCGGTGCCGACAGCAGATTTGTGCAGATGCAATCGCATTCCTATGAGCTGCCACCCACGTACATGCAAGCGGGCGAGTGGGTGCAGCACTTGTCCGCTCCCCCTCCTTCACACCAGAACTATCACAATCGCGAGCTGGAGCAGGCAAATGAGTATGCTCCACATCCGGCTCAGGGTCAGGCATATGGTCAGTATTCGCAAACGTCTCCATTTCATCCCACCACCACCAGCAGCAGCAGCAGCAGCAGTAGCAGTTTTTTTCATGCAAGCCACGCCCACTCAGCGAACGGCGCCTCCACTGCACCGCAAACATCTTACTTGACGCTGCCCAGCCGCGAGTTTCAGGCACCCTATTTCTAAATCCCCCTTTAAGGCAATTCCACCCGACTCCTCCGCGAGTTTCGTTCGAGTTGCCATCCCATCCAAACCAGACCCGGAGCATTGAATATATCTGCTTTTTTCTTACAGATAAAAAAAGCATTATCTATGTGGTCAGTGGCCAAACGTATTTTTTTTTTTTTTTAAGTATAACTTTTTAAATTATTTAATATAAATCGATTTTTTTTAATAAACTTTAGGCATAGTCTAAGGTCCTAAATTCCATTAGCTTTCACTTATTTGCTTAAGCCAATTTCAAAACATTTCAATAAGATTTAACTCAAGTTTTTGTTTTTCTATATATTTTGTCTCCAAATATGTATTTCTTTTGAATATTACAAATAAATATTTAAATAATTTACAATACACTGTTTAGAATTTACAAGCGGTTCTAGAGCGCACAATATATACACACAAGGGCCCAGATCAGTTGGTGCTCGACGGCGTTAATGGTTTAACAATCTGAGGAATTTGCTTTTGTCTGCAGCCGAATGATGTCAGGCTTGACGGAGTCTAAGTTCTGTCCAAGAGAGCGACCTTGTCTCTGACATCTAAAAAAAATAATGTAAATTAGATAATTATAATCGCAGCTAATTTGATTATGCTTGCCGTTAAAGTAGCGTCAACAATTTTCTCAGCTCCCCCCCATAGGCTTAGATCCGGCCAAATTTCCGTATTAGTTAAATTTTACTCGCTAATTGCGCGAATTGTGTGATTTGAACTTGAGAAATGTTTTGCTGTGTGTGATTCATCTTATTGTTTTTTTGGGGTGGGCTCTAAATTAATATCTATTTAAATGCCGAAATTAAAGTTAATTTAATTCATGTTTTGTCTGTTGTTCTTCTTCTTGCTCTATGCTTAACAAGCTGAAAATCGCACGCAATGAATGCTTTACTTCCGTTTTGCAGAGCACACTTAAATTCCACTCAAATCGGACGTGCTTTGCACTGCAGAGTGACACTGGGCGTGGGCGGAGGCAGAGGCGGAGGCGAGAGTAGAGGTGAAAAGTGAAGGTAAAGTAAATAAAATCAATGTGTAAACACCCACCACCAGTTGAGCGGCATCATCAGCGGACCGGACAGGAGCGCATTGTCCATGTGAGGGCCCATTCGGCAACTATTTATTCAGTCGAAATTAAATTCAATTTAAAATTAAACTTAAAATTATATTTAAAATTAAAAACTTTATAAGAAGAAATATTTTGAAGATTTCTGGGTGTATTTTTTAATGCAAAATGTTCCAACATTTGTTGCATGAATTGGACAAAACCCAGAAGAAAAAAAACCCAATCAGACCAGTTGTAAATTTAAAATTATTTTTACTATTTAAATGTCTGCTTTACGTTTTAGACTTTCTGTGTTGAAAGGATATCTAAAATATATATTTGATAGTTCCACGGATTCTTACTGTATTTACAGGGTATTTCAAAAATATTTGATAGATTTTTGCTCGTTAAACTGAAATAACTGAAATTGCTCTTCAGCATCACTACTTTGAGTCACATTTAACTTAATTGTAATCGGATTTTTCTAATAGACTCAAAAAAAATCAACTTTCTTTTATGTAAGACACCCTTTTGTGGGTCCGCTCCTGGCAACTTTCATTGCTGCTGCAGTTGGCGCAGCTGCAACTGCAACTGCAACTGTAACGGGCAGCAGGAAGTCCAGATGCAATCAAACGTTTCTATTTTGCCACATTTTGCATTCGTTTTATGTGGACAGCTTTACATAACAATGATGATGAAAAGTAATTATTCTTTTTTACGCAATTTTAATGAAAAGTATTATTTTTCAAATGGTAAACAAATATTGGGAAAAATGTAATAAATAATTGAAAATGTAATTACTCGCTAACAAATGTGCAATAATGATTAAGTAACTTTTATTTTCCATCCTAAACCAAGCTATAGTCGTATATAATCGCATATAGTTGTTATGTAATCCAAAAGTATTTAATCCAACCAATTTTCACAAACTCCAAATAACCGTTTCGAAGAGATTGCCACCCACCGCCCTATTCCAGTTACACGGTTAGTTGAGCAATTTTATTTTAAGTTATTTTTTTTTTTATCATTATCATAATGATAATCATTATCTTGTTATTTTGCAACATGATTTGCGCAAGCGTTGAAAGCAGTTTAGGGAATTATGCGGATTTGGCTTCAGAGGCACAAATTCAATTTGGCCAATGAATCAGTTAAGACTTTGTCCATTACGCAATCGAGGAAGTGGCGAGTAACGACCTCAGGTGGCACTTCCAATTGAAACTCATATCTGAAATACATTTGTACAAATATCCCTATGATATCGCTTACAACGGAACTGCCTGGATCGGATTACATCTATCTCTCTCTCTCTCTCTCACTCTTTCTCAGCTGATAGTTAGATGAAGAGCTGGTATATAAGTTGACATGGTCAACGCCTGGGCGCAGACGCACGACGAACATCAGCGAAAATGTGTGGTCTCATCTGGATAACGCTGCTCCTGGTTGTCGAGGTGCGGCAGTCGCCTCTTTACTATCAGAGCTGGCTCTATGCAACACCCTGGCGACCCCTGACTGGACACCAGACACCACTGGACTTACAACAGCTAAGCTTGGGCTATACGGGTCCACAGACCTTTCCAGCGCAGGCTCGGGCGCAGACTCCAGCTCCGACGATCAGACTTCCCATTTTGATGAAAGGCTTGTTTAGGGCAGCAGCAACGATGGGCCAGTTTACGCTGCCCTTTAGACCATCGCCCTTTGCCGGCTACACAAATGACGAGGAGAAGGTGCAACAGCAGCAGCAGAAGCAGCACGCGCTGAACCCACCACCACAACAAAAACAACACCAACAATTTGAGCCACCTTTTTATGCGCCCGGCCAACCCCCAACTCAAACAGTTCCACAGCAACCTGAACAACATTTTGTGTATTTGTCAACTGGCAACGTGTATAAACTCGTTAGAAGCTAAATAAATATAATTAAATTCTGATTTCAATTTAAACAAGAAATACTTAACTTAAACACAGCGAAGATTATATAACACCATGGATCAAGAGTTTCCATAGATATATCTAAATATAAACATAACACAAGAGATTTAAAATTCAATTCATGCATAGGCATTCTCTGCCCACATGGCCTATATGTTTCTACCACCGCTTTAATGGCTCTAACTTACTTTTACCCGAGGGCGGCAACGCTCTCGAATGTCTGTCTGTCTGTCTGACTGTCTGCCTGACTGTCTGTCTGTCTGTCTGACTGTCTGTTTGTATGTTTGTATGTACTTTCCAAATGCCACAATTAAGCGGCCAATTTGGTGAAATTATTTGGTGCTATGGCTTCGCTACGACTTCGCTTTACAGCTGACCTTGGCAGCGACGCGTTGCCCATTGCGCAAGCAGTCTGCAACCAACAAGCAACAAGCAACAACCAACAAGCAACAACCAACAAGCAGCCAGCAGCCAACAGTTAAAGCTGTAGCCGTCAAGTTGGAGTCAAAGTCGCTGCTGTTGTGTTTGGGCCAGGGTAAGGGACGAGGTCGCATATGAAGATTGACAATGGCACTGCAAGTGGCCTGGCAATTACATCAACTAAAAGCTGCAACGATACACTCCACACTCCACACGCCACACGCCGAATGCCGCATGCCACATGCCAAGAAAGAGCGCCCAAAAGCAGAAAGGAGAGGAGCTTAAGCAATATTTGGTGTAATTGCATACAAATTGATGACTTGCAGATGCGCTCGCTGCCTGCAAAGCTATTCAATATTATGTACATAGATGTGCCAAGAAGAAAGAAAAAATAATAAAAGAATACAATCTGAAGTCAGTCACAGATTTTTGATAATAGTTATATATAGTTAATATATAGTTATGCGATACATGTGGGATTTGATAAAGCTCTTGGCAAATACTTAACAAGCATTTCCGATCCAGTTGCAGTTTCCATCTTATGCACAATTTTTGACACTACCATTTGCAGTACCTTCTATGAGAAGGTGTTACTTAGTCACTTAGTGATTTTGTGCCTTTCTACAACACTAGTCTGCCATTGTATTTGATCGAACACTTTCAAATTGCTGGCGGTGATAATGTTGCCTGCTAATCGCAAAACTTTATCACTTGAGTAAATTGAAATCAGCGGATAATGAGCGAAATTGATTGGCCTCAATTAATGCAAACAAATACAAATCTGCCAAAATTGAAACCCTTAAGTTTTGGTCTCATGTGGCGGCTACCAATCAGCGAATAAACCACATTTTTAACTATGAAAGAAAGATAAAAATAAAATAAAAGATAATAAAAAATTGATGTCATGTAATGCTTATGACCGCATTAAGTTTTCAACTTTGAGAGGTACACAGGGAAACAAAAATATGGATAAGGATGTCCTTATTGAGATTAAGATTGTCCAGGGACAGATGCGGATGTGGCAAGTGGATTACGAGGCACAGTTAAAATGTTATTATGTAATTGCTGCAGAGAGCTGAACTTAATGAAAGAGAAAGAAAGGTGACTTTAGTTCATCATCCCAACTAAGTTGTAATTGAAAAGTTGACACGACAAACAGACAACAATTCGTTATAGATTTGCGACAGCTG
The DNA here is from genome assembly GCA_035044105.1 of Drosophila nr. perissopoda 5 BK-2023a. Lineage (NCBI taxonomy): Eukaryota > Metazoa > Arthropoda > Insecta > Diptera > Drosophilidae > Drosophila > Drosophila nr. perissopoda 5 BK-2023a. The sequence continues at coordinate 3,581,101 of JAWNMK010000620.1, read as the reverse complement.
ACAAAACACAAGTAACAAAAACAAACAAACACAAGTAACAATATCATCATCAGCAAATGGACAACTAAGAGAAAAAAGTGGTTCCGTGAATGAATTGTCCACGACGGCGCCACCGTTTGCTGTTGCCAAGAATAAGAAAGGGATTGCAGGAGGGGTAGCAGGGGTATTGGGGGGGGGGGGGGGGGTTTGTGGGGTTTTGCCCTGTCATCTACATTCACATTCATCAAAATGTTACACGGAATTAATTGTATATTACGCATAAGCCGAATCGACTTGCCGTAAAACGCACTGGGAAAGCTTGGAAAAAACCAACGGCACCAACTAAAAAAATGATATATATAATAAAGGGGGCTTATGGCAGAGAGGTGGGCTGGAGTTGGTTGTGCGCTGAGACATGCGATATGGCAAAAGTGTCACTTGAACTTGAAGCGAACGGCAGGCAATGCTGTGCAGTCAGTTCCGTTGCACCGTGGTGCGAGTGTGCATAAATTATGTATGCTCGATTTAAATCAGTAATGCGCTCAACTCTATTCAAGAATCTTTGTTATACAACTAATGTAGGCAAAAGCCGATTCGTGCTAGTAATGCAAAAAATCAGTAGAGGAATACTTACAGTTTGAACTAAAATTTCGATTTTTAAACTCAAATTAAGATCAAGAAGAAGACTTAATCTTGAATCAAACCAAGCGAATGATTTTCAGGAATACTTAAAATAATATAAGTATGAATTTCGATTTTTAATTTCAAATTAAGACCAAGAAGAAAAGTAAGACCACAATTGAATGATTTTCAGCCTGTGCCACTGTGCCAAGGCAGCGTTCCAGAGACATGTCTCCAGAGCGAGCAACAAACAACCGTGAGAGTGAGAGTGAGAGTAAGAGTGTGGGGTAAAGTCAAACGGTAAATCAAAATAAAACGAAAAATCGCTTTGGTTCATATGCAAAATAGCAACAACAACAACAAGAACAACAGCAGCAACAAGAGCAAAGCTCAACTGTTAACTGCGCCGAGTTGGCGCTTTTCGCATCGCTGCTGCTGCTGCTGCGACTAGCTGGCTAGTTGGCAGAGACAATGACGTCGACGTCGACGTCGTCGTTGAGGTTTGCTTGCAGAGGCCGCGTATAAAAGGGTTGGTCGGCGCAGAGGTCGTCAACACTCGACGCGCAGCACTTGTCGAAGATAAACGCGCAGTGAAACAAAGCAACAAATAGTGCGAAAAGACGTTACAAGGATTAGTCCAAATTGCTTGGCGTTTTTTTTTTTTCCAATATTTACTATTTTTTGACGTGCCGCTTTTTTGAAAATGCAGTTCGCTGTAAGTGTGTGAAATTGAAACAATCTGCATACGAATAAAACGCGTGTTTCTCACTTGTAATTTGCATGAGTCCTTGTCGATCAAATACCCAGAAAAGAGTACAAAATTTCAACAATTATTTGCAAAGTGCAATCGAAAAAAATTAATACAATTTGCAAGACTATTCGCAATAATAAATTTATTAATTCACACTTTAAATTGGTTTACAACAAATAACAACAAAGAAGAAAACAAATGCTTAACCAAAAATCAATTTCAATTTTCATGCAGATGACAAGAACGCTGCTGCTCGCCAGCGCTCTTCTGGGCACTATCGTCTTAGCTGCCACCAGCAGCAGCAGCAGCACCACCACCACCACCATTACTACCAAGCAACAACAACAAGCCCAACAAAAAGCAATTGCTGCACCGGCGAAGCTGAAACGCGATGCTGGCCTAAGCTTTGGCCGAGGCCTTTATCACGGACCCTCACACAAATACCTACCGCCGCCGGCTGCCTCCTTGGGTGGCTATGAGAGCACATATGGCTCGCTGCATGGCAATGGTTTGGGCTCGAGCAGTGGCTTTGATTTTGCCAGCCTCGACACGGATGGCGGCCATCAGCAGTCATATCCACATCATCACCATCACTATAGCCATCAGCCGCAGACGCATTATCAATCGCTTGCCTCGCATCATGGACATGGACGTCCTGTTTATATTAGCTCTGGTGGTGCAGCTGCTCATGGTGGCTATCAACAGCAGCAGCATCATCATCATCATCAGCAGCAGCATCAACGGCCGCAGAAGGTGGAGACGTACATTGTGCAGACGGGAGGCGGTTCCTTGCATGGACACCAGCAGCAGGGTCATGAAATTGGAGCTGGAGGTGGAGGTGGAGGTTACAAGTATGCGGCTCATGGCGGCGGCAGCAACTTCTTGAGTTTACTTGGCGGCCTTGGCAGCGGTCACAAGCAGCATGGTGGTGGCAGCAGCAGCAGCACTTATTCAATAGCCAGCCCCTCTCACAGCAGCAGCAGTCTTGGGGCAGGACTTGGTCTAGGTCATGGATATCATGCCAGCATTGGCAGCAGTCATGGCTTGGGACTGGACTCGCATCAATTTATGTCCGCTTTGAGTCACGCTCTGGAAGACGAGCATGTGCAGGTGCAGCAACCTATGGGCTACAACTATGAGGCGCCCGGTTTGCATTTAAAGCAGCCGCAGCAGCAGCAGCAGCAGCAACTGCTGAGCAGCTATGGCGTTCCACTGCTGCCTGGTTACGAGCACGATTCAGGTGCTGAGCACCGCCACCACCACCATCATCAGCAGCAGCAGCAGCAGCAACATCATCATGAGGTGATTGAGGAGCAGCTGCAGCAGCAGCAGCATCTGCTGCCGGAACTTGGCCAGCACAAGTTGAACACGGAACAGCAGCAGCCACCTGCATATGCTCTGGGTCATAAGGGACTTGGCCATTTCAGCTATACGTCCAGCAAACCGTTGGCATTGAATACGGACATTCATCAGGTTGGCACGCACGAGGATCACAATGAGCTGGTAGCTGAGCTGTCCAAGGCGCCTTTTAAGCCCAGCGCCTTTCTGGGCGCCAAGCATGAGTCGAGCACTGGCTATGATTATGCCACGCCCACAACCTCACAGTATTTACTTGGCACGCCCACCGCACAGGGCTATGATTATTCGGCGCCAGCGCTGCTTTATGGTGCACCCGGGCAATCGGGTGACTCGGCCACGCCCATTTTTGAGGCGCCAGATTCAACGTACCTGCCGCCAGTAAGCAGCTACGGTCCACCAGCCACGCCCACCCAAGGCTATCACTAAATTATATTCCATTTAGTCCATAAGTAATTCATTGATGTTTTTTTTTTTTTGTAATAGTTTGTCTATTTTCTTAAGATTTTTGACTGTCCGATCTCAGCTGAGATCAGGCAAATAAAGCTCATCGAAAAATAGTTACGACCACGCCCACCTCTCACTTTTCACTTGGCAGATATAGTCATCACGCCCCACACACAGACATCTTAGTTCGTGCCGTTGTCTCTTTAAAATGCCCAACTCGTCGCCTGCTCGTTGACGCTTTCTGGCAATTTGTTTTGTTGCTTGTTTGTTGGCAATTTGTCGACACTATTCGATTCGATTGGATCCGTTACGAATTTCGCTTTTATATTGAAAGCGTGTGAAGTTAGTGCTCCGATTTTTGTGGAGCAAATTCGAGAAATGAATTTTAATTCAAAGCCAAGTGCAAGTGGAATACTTAAAGTGCATAATTGAACCAGCCACATAAATGCTAATTGTTCATTTCGACATGCCACACACAATATACATATATTCGCAGCCGATCATGATCACCGATCTCAACCGATTAACGGATATACATACATATATATATATCATGCAAATGAATGCAAGAGAAGGCAAAGTTTTACAAATTGAGTTCAAATTTCTACAAACTGCGCGTAAATCGAGAAGTCACGAACAAAATTGAAATATTTCTTTTTCTACTAAATTAGACCCATAATATAGAAGGATTAATTTACTTTGATTGATTGATCAGCATGAAATATCAGCTTTAGTGAGTTCTGTTGATGTTTCCAGGCCAACTCATCTTTTGGGCATTCATCATCAACTTTTTTATGGCATCATCGTTCGCATTGTAATAATCTTAAGATTGATGCGTCTTGGCGGGCTTTAAAATTATGTCACTCTTTTGGCGATTATAAATCTTTCTTTTTTTGTTTTTAGTTTTTAGTTGGTTACACAATGCAAAATACCAGTTCGGAACTTCAGTTAGCTGCTGCATCTGTGATCCTGTCAAGTGTTGACCCACTTGCATTGCACACCGAAGTGAAAGGACGGGCGTTATTTGGGTTGGAGAGGGTCGGCAGCAGCGATTTGAGTGTATTTTTATTAATTTGAAAGGAGGAGGAGGGGGTGGTGTTGATGGGAGGGGGGGGGGGGTCGATTGCCGCTTGGGTAAAAAATGAAAAAGCCAAAAGGCTTAGGCAACGAACTTGACAGCCACATTAATTTACAGCGGTTTAGCTTGATGACGAGCACTTGACTTGGCATCGCTGTGGTGTATTGTGATGTGGTCAGGTGGTTGGGTAGTTGGGTGGTTCGCTGACAGTTAGAGTGCAAACGAAAGTTGGCACGCAGATGCAGTTCAACGACCAGTGAAACTATAAACTGCAGATTAGTTTGCTGGCATCAGTTGCAAGATTCAAAGACAGACAGGCATTAACCGTGCCTTGAAATTATTCATCATAATCATTATACTCAAATCTTAGGCATGACGAATATTGCATACTCTTCTACACTGCAGATAGTTGATATCTGTAGACAATTAAATTGTACTTTGTGCTAAATTATATATCAATTGGAAAGCCATACATTAAGAAATGGAGCTTTTATTGCTATCGAAAATCGATATAGATCGAAATATCGATAACACAAACTTGATTTGCGCTTGGTATAAGAAAACTTTTACTATGATTATGCGATCGGAGATGCTTCCTTTTGCCTGTTACATTCTTTTGTCCAATATCATTATTCCCTTTTTGGCCATTTCGAACGTGCTCAACTAGCAAATACCCTATATCATGCTTGCAGGGACTATGTCAGTTGTGTCGTGACCGATTTTCACTCGCATTGACCACTCGCATAATAGTAAAGAAAGAATATTTTTGAATAATTTTTTCAAATGAGTCCCTTTGCAATACGACAGGACTTGCGAAAGCCCAAAGCTTGGCCTCTTTGTCAATGTACTTTTCCAGTTGATATCGATTACAAAAGCCTCGCTTGCATCACATTTGAGCTGAATGTTGTCATCTTTCTTTCTTTCTTATTGTCAAAATAAATAAATCCGATATCGACATATATAAAAAGTGCTTTTGTGTGCCAGACAATTTGTTGAGGCACAATAGCCGCACCCTCGTGCCCCCTCGACCCCAATCACAATAAATTAGTTTATTTAACGCAAGCGTTAAGCCAATATTACAGCTCTAACAATGCCCAGCTGGAAAAAGCAAAAGATATTTTGTTAAATAGCGAACGCTTTTGTTAATGGCCATTCAATTAGACAAAAGATTGGTTAAATTATGTATTTTTGTTTATTTTTTTTCTGTTTATTTATTTCACAAGGTTAAGTGTTGACAACAAATTGAAATTGATCGCCACTTAGCTACTTGCCACATGCTTACGCACCTGTGCACTGTGGCATGCACCTTGCACACACATAATTGCTTACAAAGAGGTGTGAAATAATTTGGTATTGTTTTTGTTGTTTTTGTGGTTGTTGTTACACTCATTTGCCAACCGACGTTTTGACCCCCAGGCGCCAGGCGTTATTTATGAATCTTACATACTTGCATACCCTGTAAATGATCCCAAGTAATATATGATAAACTGAGTTGGGATCTATAAGTATCAGTTTATTGGGTATCTATACGATCTTGAGAATTTATTTGCAATATTTATTTTATTAGTCCGGATATTAATTAATTAAATTTTTTCACTTTACTGATCTGCACTTATATATGCTAGCTTTATAGATTACAGTTCTATCTCTGATCTTAAGATTTATTTAATTAAGTTTAACGTTTGGCTGAATAACAGAGAGTAGAACAAAAAAACTATAAAATATGAACACGCCGAGCTCTGAGACTATAAGAGCTACAAATGAGACTCCAAATGTTGTATATTAGTTCCAGCATAATATCAAGTTTTATCAAGTTTTTTTTAATCGATAACTGCACCGGTTTCACGAATATCAATACAAATCGATCACAGTCTTAAAGATTTAACCTTCCAATCAATATATGTATAAGATACCCTAATATATTACGTATCAATCGTACAAATTTCATTAAGTGAGGCAAGCCTAGTATTTATTCATTTGAAATTATATATTCAATTTGAAATTATAATTGCATTAAAGGTACAACAAGATTTAGCACCATCTTCAAATTTCGAGAATATGCCAACAAATCAAAGGTAAGGTTAAGTGCAGGGCATTTTCTTGTCGGGCTCACCCAGTTGTCTTCATTGTTAATCTCAGCGGGCTGTTATTGCAAAGAAAGAGCAAACATTTCATTTATCATGTATCATAGCGTACAAATATATATATATATATATTTATATGTATTTGGTGCTAAAGCGCAGCTACAACGGCCTCACATTCACATTCACTTTTTATGTTTTTCCATTTTTCCCTGGTATAGGGAATCTCATTTGCTGAGATTAAAACCGATGAAATGGGATGGACTACCTTGTTTGTCGAAATGCTTTAGCCTTTTTTTTTGTTGCGTTCTGTTAACAGTCCATTGAATTCCGCCCCAAATTCATGCAACGAGAGTTCGAGTTAACCTTAGGTCACATTATGTAATCGGTCAGGTAGCCGCAAGGGCCAAACTAAATGTTATTCAATTTGTATTGGTCATTATAATTAACTTTGAAAAGTCGGGAAAGCTTGTGAAAATTAGTTGAGCATTAAATACAGTTGCAATGGGTTAACTTACGGTAGGTCATGCAATTCAATTAAAAAGAAAGAAAATAAGAGTGCTGTAGTCGAGCTCGACTACGAAATACCCTGTACCAGCTGCTAATTTTTACTTGTCTTCCGACCTCAAATTTCGTTTTCAACTTTAAATGTACGATTGATTTAGGGGCAAAACTATGATCAACAAGCCTTCGCTTTTGAAGATAAGTTGAGTTTTGACGAAGTTATGGCATTTTGAAGTTTCGACCTTTGCCCATACACCGATATATCGATTTTCGGGCTATAATTCTTACTTGTCTTCCGACCTCAAATTTCGTTTTCAACTTTAAATGTACGATTGATTTAGGGGCAAAAATATGATCAAAAAGCCCTCGCTTTTTAAAGTAAGTCGATTTTTGACGAAGTTATGGCATTTTGAAGTTTCGACCTATGCCCATACACCGATATATTGATTTTCGGGCTATAATTTTTACTTGTATTCCGACCTCAAATTTCGTTTTCAACTTTAAATGTACGATTGATTTAGGGGCAAAACTATGATCAAAAAGCCTTCGCTTTTGAAGATAAGTTGAGTTTGGACGAAGTTATGGCATTTTGAAGTTTCGACCTATGCCCATACACCGATATATCGATTTTCGGGCTATAATTTTCAACTGTAAATGTACGATTGATTTAGGCGCAAAAATAAGATCAAAAAGCCCTCGCTTTTTAAAGTAAGTCGATTTTTGACGAAGTTATGGCATTTTGAAGTTTCGACCTTTGCCCATACACCGATATATCGATTTTCGGGCTATAATTTTTACTTGTCTTCCGACCTCAAATTTCGTTTTCAACTTCAAATGTACGATTGATTTAGGGGCAAAACTATGATCAAAAAGCCTTCGCTTTTGAAGATAAGTTGAGTTTGGACGAAGTTATGGCATTTTGAAGTTTCGACCTATGCCCATACACCGATATATCGATTTTCGGGCTATAATTTTTACTTGTCTTCCGACCTCAAATTTCGTTTTCAACTTTAAATGTACGATTGATTTAGGGGCAAAAATATGATCAAAAAGCCCTCGCTTTTTAAAGTAAGTCGATTTTTGACGAAGTTATGGCATTTTGAAGTTTCGACCTATGCCCATACACCGATATATCAATTTTCGGGCTATAATTTTTACTTGTCTTCCGACCTCAAATTTCGTTTTCAACTTTAAATGTACGATTGATTTAGGGGCAAAAATATGATCAAAAAGCCTTCGCTTTTTAAAGTAAGTCGATTTTTGACGAAGTTATGGCATTTTGAAGTTTCGACCTATGCCCATACACCGATATATCGATTTTCGGGCTATAATTTGTACTTGTCTTCCGACCTCAAATTTCGTTTTCAACTTTAAATGTACGATTGATTTAGGGGCAAATCTATGATCAAAAAGTCTTCGCTTTTGAAGATAAGTTGAGTTTGGACGAAGTTATGGCATTTTGAAGTTTCGACCTATGCCCATACACCGATATATCGATTTTCGGGCTATAATTTTTACTTGTCTTCCGACCTCAAATTTCGTTTTCAACTTTAAATGTACGATTGATTTAGGGGCAAAAATATGATCCAGAAGCCCTCGCTTTTTACAGTAAGTCGATTTTTGACGAAGTTATGGCATTTTGAAGTTTCGACCTATGCCCATACACCGATATATCGATTTTCGGGCTATAATTTGTACTTGTCTTCCGACCTCAAATTTCGTTTTCAACTTTAAATGTACGATTGATTTAGGGGCAAAACTATGATCAAAAAGCCTTCGCTTTTGAAGATAAGTTGAGTTTGGACGAAGTTATGGCATTTTGAAGTTTCGACCTTTGCCCATACACCGATATATCGATTTTCGGGCTATAATTTTTACTTGTCTTCCGACCTCAAATTTCGATTTCAACTTTAAATGTACGATTGATTTAGGGGCAAAACTATGATCAAAAAATTAGTCCTTCAAATGCACTCATTCCGTTTAGAAAAGATGAGAAGAGAAAAAATAAAACAAATGCAGCGCATGTATTTATTCACAAGCCCGACCTGATTCTAACGGACTGGTGACAAACGCATGCATATACATATGTCAATTCATACTTATATACAGACGTACACACATACGTACAGGCAATCGTGGGTAACGGGTCTTTGCAGAAACACACAAACATATTAACGCTCGCGTCGGTTATCATGTCATCTCTTTCTCACACATGCGCGCGCATATTTGTATGTATACAGAATATGCTTGCGGCTGCTGATAGAAATGAGCTCAATATGATATATTTTAAACTATACATTGAGTGTTTCTTAACCGATTTTGATGAAATTTGAGCAGTTGATCAGTAATATGCATATGCATATTATGCATTAATTACAACAGGTGCCTTCAAGATTGTAGCAATTATTGCTATCGGCAATCAAAATGTACCGATATTTGACAAACGAAGACGGCTATCGATAAAAATAAAGCAAATTTGATCAAATCCAAAATCCAAATCTCCAACTCATATAGTCTCTGAGATCCCCGTGTTCATACATATATGGTTCATGGCTATATCGCCTCGACTCTTGATCCTGATCAAGAATATATATGCCTTATGGGGTCAGAGATGCTTCCTACTGCCTGTTACATACATTGGCACAAAACCATTATACCCTTTTTAACAATTTTTAATGGGTTCAGGGTATAAACATGACACTTAAAGAAAGCAAGAGTCGACCGGCAGATACCCTGTATCAAGTATGAGCAGACAATATATACATATGTATGTGTACTTAAATATATAAATGTGTATTTGCGCGTCTACAGCTGTACATTTGTAGATAGTTGAGCTAAAAAAGCTCTTGACGTTTATCAACACTATTATCGCTATCGCTAAATTGGGAGCTCACATTTTGATCGGAGCAGAATAATAAATTAAAAAAATTAATAAAATTACGATCTCTCCAGCATGGTAAATGATTTAATTTTTTTTCGTCTGGCCAAATTTACTTATTATGCATATTAATAAATTGTAAAATGCACTGCAAACACACTTATTATTGGACCACGTCATCGATATTTTTACATTTAATCGATGCCACCAAGTACTCAGTGCAGTGCCATCGCCATAATACAAAGCGAAAGAGAAATATGAGGCGAATGTTGAGGCGTCGGAATAATCTACAGGTAAACAGTGCTGAAAAAATTGTAAATTGGAGTAAATAAATAATGAAATAATTGGAACATTTTTCAGCTTCATCTATATTCAGTGTGAAATAAAAGCAAATATACATAAAATGTCAGAAGAAGACTCGAAATTGATGCCCGAATATGCCGAGACCTTAGCGGACGATGGCAATCGCTACGAAATTGGCGGCAAACCAGAACGCACACCAGTCGAGGATGTGACCGCCCAGCTGAATGCTAGCCTCGATCTCAGCGGCTCAACGGAGGGATCCGATGGCGATGTTGGCGATTTTGCCGATGCGGCGGAACCGTCGATGGAGCAAGGCAACGAGACAATAGGTGAAACAGAAGTTAGACCACCGCGACCACATGTAATGGGCGAAGCACACAGCCCCGTGTCCGTGGATGAGGAGGAGGAGAGCAGCAGCACAAACAGCTCATTCAGCGGAGAGAAGAGCGATTCGAACACATCGCGCTCCAGCGCTGATAGCGATGCCACCGAGAAGGAGCATTCACCCAGCACGGTGGTGGATGTCACTGACCTTGCCAGTACTGATGAGGGTTTCAGGTATGCTGCCTCCGAGCCAGTTGTGAATGTTGAAGAGACACCCAATCAAATGCTGCTGACCAATTTGCATGCTCAGCATTACGTGCAGGTAGAAACTGAAGAAGATGCCGAGGTAGAAGTTGATGAAGACACTGAAATTGAGATAGAAGACGATGCGGAAGGGGATGTGCCCGATACACCCGCATCACCCACAGATAATGACGAGGAGCCAATCGATAGATTGTCAGGCAATCGCTACCCCTTTACTATGCAGATGTATCACCAACAACAACAACACGATGAAGAATATCGCGCACCGTCGCCAGGTATGGCGCCTAGGGATCCGCGACAAAAGCTGGATTTTCAATCGATGGGCCAATATGAGATCATTTCCGGCAGCAGCGCGGATGAGAGCAGCACTGCTGATGACGAGCACGAACCGATTGACAAACGGGAGCTAGACAACGAGCAGAATAATCAGCAAGAAGACGACGAGCACGATGAAGATAATGATGATGATGATGATGATGATGATGCTGATGATGATGATGATGATGATGATGATGATGAAGACTATGATCAAGACGATGATCATGATGACGATCTTGATGATGATGTACTTTTAATAGAGAATGACGCCAGCTCGGTGGATACGGCAACGGCAGCAGAGCGAACCGATTCGGATGGTTCCGAAATGCCGCTAAGGAAGATCGAAATCAATGAGCATTCCGACAAGATATACTATATACGACGTACTGATGGCACAGTACACGCCGGTCAAGTGCTGCAGTCACGCATCACCGACAACGGCAACTCGCCCAACGAGTATTATGTACACTATGTGGGTCTCAATCGGCGCCTCGACGGTTGGGTGGGTCGGCATCGCATCTCCGATAATGCCGATGATTTGGGCGGCATTAGAGTGACCAGCCTGCCATCGACGCCGCCCTGCGATCAACCGAGCTGCAGCAGCGGCGCCAAATCGTTGAGGAGCGGCTTACGCAGCAGCTTGGCACGTGCCAAGCGGCAGGGCTACAAGGATTACTATTTGTCGGCATGCGAGAATAATCGCTACGATTACAGTGACCGGAAGATGACACGCTATCAGAAGCGACGCTACGACGAAATCAATCACGTCCAAAAGAGCCATGCGGAGCTCACGGCCTCGCAGGCCCAACTGGAGAAGGAGCACGAGCAGATAACCAAAATCAAATATATCGACAAATTGATTTTCGGATGCTATGAGATAGACACGTGGTACTTCAGTCCATTTCCGGAGGAGTACGGCAAGGCACGCAAATTATATGTGTGCGAATATTGCCTGAAATATATGCGATTGGAGAAGAGTTATAGCTTTCATTTGTATGATTGCGAGAAGCGACGTCCACCTGGTCGGGAGATTTATCGCAAAGGCACACTTTCCATCTTTGAGGTAAATGGCCGGGAGAATTCGCTGTATTGCCAACTGCTCTGTCTGATGGCCAAGCTATTTTTGGATCACAAAGTGCTCTATTTCGATATGGATCCATTCTATTTCTATGTACTCTGTGAGATCGACAAGGAGGGCTATCACATTGTCGGCTATTTCTCCAAGGAGAAATTCTCTCCCGATAATAATAATGTGGCATGTATTTTGGTGCTACCGCCGCATCAGCGCAAGGGCTATGGCAAACTATTGATTGCGTTCAGCTATGAGCTGTCCCGCAAAGAGGGCGTCATTGGCAGCCCCGAGAAGCCGTTGTCGGATCTGGGACGATTGAGTTATCGCAGTTATTGGGCCTATACGCTGCTCGAGCTGATGAAGGCTTGTTGCTCGGCGGAGCAGACAACCATTAAGGAGCTGAGTGAGGCGAGCGGCATCACCCATGACGACATCATCTACACCCTGCAGTCCATGAAGATGATCAAATACTGGAAGGGACAGAATGTCATCTGTGTCACCCCGAAAACCATCAATGATCATCTCCAGCTGCCACAGTTCAGACGGCCCAAACTAACCATCGATTTGAATTATCTGCACTGGAAGCCAGATGCAAGGCCAGTGCCGACCATTTTACCACCGTAAATGAAACGGATTTATATTAAATTTGTTGGCAGTAGCAGCAGCAGCAGCAGCAAAGAACTTTGAATTAATTATGAATTGTTTGTCTACTGGAATTAATTGTAGCTTATTGTTAGCCCTAATTAGATATCCACACAATATGTTAAGTGCAACTTGAGCTGCAACAGCCGGCGTTGGTGCAGCGCTCTCTAGATAAACGACGTTCGCGGATGTGCCGGCTGCTGCAGCTAATCGGTTGTTTGGCAGAACTCTCGTTGCTGAGAAGGTTTAGCGGTGGCTTCAAATCTTCATTTCGCTTATCAATCGTTAGCTATAAGCTAAGCGTTGGCTTCTATCCTCAGTATATATTGGAAATAAACTATATAACCTAGAGGAAATAACTTTGTATTATTATTTTGTTGCATTGGAAAATAAAGCTATCAAAAAGATGATAGCGTAAACAAAATTCATAACTTATATAATCTACAGTATACAAATGTATATGAAATATGATGCTTATGTGAACTTTGAGACAAAGTTAAAAAATATATGCTTAATCTCTGCACAAAATTAGATCTTGTAATTAAGGAACTCATGTACGTTTTTTTTTATAAGCCCACAAATTGCATTAACTAACTAAAATGGAGGGGGCAATCAAATTAATTTGCTCTAACTTAAAAAATGGATTACATTGATTAAAAATACAAAGAAAAGAAAAACGATATCGGAATTATATCTGTGTTAATCTGCTCATCAGAATATATATTTATTTGTAACTATAAAAATATAAAATAAGCAAGCGAATGGGATCTCAAAATCAACAGCAACATATACCATATGGTTATGTAGCCCTGGTTGCATGCTGATCGCAGTTATCGATAGTATTTGTTAATGTTTTGCAGCCCTATATGTGCGGGTTAAATTTTGTTGTTGATGTTATTTTATGGAAACTAGTGCCTGGAACAATGGGTCTGCTGTCCATCGCTGATCCATCGCTATCGACGCATAACAACCTGCTGGACAATATAGCGAAGCATGTCCGCATGGTCTGCTACGCATTTTACACAGCGGGCGTGGTCTGATTTCTATGAGTGGCCCTGCCAGAATTCAACCATTGCACCTATTTATCAGAAAATGCGCTCTCACCAGGTGAGTAGCGCTGTAATACTTAGTACATATATAAATAAATATACATATTTTGTATATATTGATTGGATTTAGGTCTGCTGTATCCACAGATACGCATAGATGCCAATGAACTGCTGGAGGAGTTGCCGCGCGAATCAATCGACGACGCCGCACGCCTGGATCTTGGCTGAGTTTGGCCTTGAGACGCACACACTTAACTATTCGGTGCGTTATCCATTCGGCGGCGACAAGGAATTCCAATGCAAAAACACTTACGGCATATAGCGTGTTCCACGCATTAGATCCACAGAAGGGATTGTATTCTCGGCGCCTTATCGTGCACCCAGCTCGGTGCATGTCGAAATATCACCCATTGTGCTGCTGCTTTTGGCATTGGCGGATTTTGCCAGGCGTAAGTAGCAATAGACATATGTGATATTTATATAGATGGCAATTGGCAGGAGTTTTGCGCATTGCAGGCAAAAACTATTGGCTGGAGTCCTACCATGGCGGCGACAGTACACCAGACCAATTCATATATACTATCGGGAAATTTATCGGCACGTGCTGGCTCGCTGCAGCGGCGCTAAATCGAAGTGCAGGATCTGGAAATTGGTATGTGAATTCGCAAAATTAATATGAAACAATAAATGCTTAACTAGATTTAACGTAGATTATGTTGATGTCAAGATTGAGGGCCTCAATGGCAAGCTGCCCAATCTGGATATGTTCAATTTGGTGCAGCGCTGGGCGTCACCTCGGGCTACAAGCAGACGCCGCGCAAAAAGCGTCGCCCCAGCCTATCAAACTTCGAGCAGAATCTGCGCCAAATGTTGTCCATGCTTGCGACGCAATCGTCGGGTGTGCCCAATGGTAATCATGGACTGATTCATCGCTGTCGCATCGATGCGCTAACCATATCCGCTACGAAGCGTGTTACCAACTCCAATGTAAAAAGCAATCCCACCTCATCAGCTGTGCCACACTTAAAGACTATCGAGGGCATTGCGCGTAGTCTGGACAATTTGCTGGAGCGGTTTCATCAGAGTTTCTTTTTGTATGTAATTGTGCACAACGATCGCTACCTATCAATTGGCGACTATGTGCCAGCACTGGTCGCGCTTGTCGCCTGCAGCTTCATCGAAGCCTATCTCACATGGTCTACACTCGATCATCGCAGGAAACTATTGCCCTCAAGCCCGATACTAAGTCATTGAAATTATCTTTGCCCTATGGCTCCGTACTGATATATTTGGCTGTGGCGCTGCCCAGCTGAATGCTAGCCTCGATCTCAGCGGCTCAACGGAGGGATCCGATGGCGATGTTGGCGATTTTGCTAATGCGGCGGAACGAGACAATGGGTGAAACAGTAGTTAGACCACCACGATCACATGTAATGGGCGAAGCACACAGCCCCGTGTCCATGGATTAGGAGGAGGCGAGCAGCAGCACAAACAGCTCATGCAGCGGCGAGAAGAGCGATTCAAACACATCGCGCTCCAGCGCTGATAGCGATGCCACCGTGAAGGAGCATTCGCCCCCAGGATGTCACTGACCTTGCCAGTACTGATGAGGGACTATATTTATAACCTTAAATCAAATAGAATTTTAGATGCCGTACCATTTTTATCCCGTAAGATTGCAGTTTCTTTTCATTTTAACATCTCATCAATTACTGATGCCGATCGACTTAATATAATTGATATTTTTCTGCTGTTCATTCCAGTATCCTTGTTAGCAAGAATCTGAGCTATGCTGCCATCGGAACTGTTGCTTGAAAGATAAGTTCTTGTCTTGGGGCCATGAATCAAACCTGTTCATAACCATAACTTTGTAAAAACTGAGCCGATTTTCAAAAGCAATGCATTTTCAAGCATAGTTCATCTATGCAACTATATTTAATTTGTATACCCAGTAAAATTGTTGACAATAGCCCCAACTGTTGCTGTTATATAAATATATATAGTAAACGTTAAACCGAACTCGGAATGGGAATGTCAATCTGGCGTTTCCTTTGGGTGTGTCATAGTGTGGTGTGACTGTGGCGACAACAACAACAACATTGGCTGGCAACAATAATTGTATTGGAATAATACTCGAAAATCAAGAATACACTTACAATTGCAGTAGTATCATATAATATACACACATTAACAATTTCATAACAGGGAAACAAAAAAAAAAAAGAAGAAGATAATCAAAAATAAAAATGGCATTTCAAAATTATTGACATATGTGAAGAAGCGAAACGGGGGAAACGTGGTAAGTAAGATACGTTCAAAATTTGGCGACTCTAGCCTAGCTCTGGGGCGGCGGGTGTGGGCGTTGTCCAGATATGTATATGCTGGTAATTGGAGAAGGTTACCACCAAGTTACTTTCTATGTCTTTGGGAGATATACGGATTTATTTTCTGAAAAATCGCAATTGGCGGTTACAGGCGCATATGTGGGCGTGGCCATCAGTCTTAGAGGCTACCAGTAATATACCCACCAAATTTGACGGCTCTAACTCAAAAATTGCAAAAGCTATAACCATTTCAAATTTTTAGGGCCTGAGGGCGCCGGAGGTGGGCGTGGTGCCAATCTGTGAAGAATATCGCCAAATTTAGGAACTATAGCTTTCAAATTGTGGGAGATATGCGGCTTTATCGATTTTAACTATTTCCCAGCCACCTAATGGACGTAGCACTTCAATTTTCACACTTTGTCTGACGCGGGCACAGACCAGCATATATTCCAAGTTTCAAGTCTCTAGGGGTGTCGAAAAAGTTGCGTGTTCATACAGACGGACAGTGCACAAAATAAATCTACCATAATATAATATTATATTATAAAAAAAAAACTTGTTTCTCGTTTCATTTGGCACCGAGAGTCTAGAAATTTTGAATTCAACGACTTTTCTCGGCTTCCTGCGAAGAATTTTATTTTAATATCCCCTAGGCAATGTATATATTCATACACTGGCACGCTCATTGTGCAATTATGAACACAAACGGCGCGTGGCGTTAGGGGTTTGGTTTTTGAAGTGAGTGGTGGGGAGAGGGGGGAAGGCAAGAATGAAAGAAATATGGAAAATTATCAGACGTAAATCTTTTGCTGCGGGGGTATTCGCGATTCGAACCTGGGTCTGCTGTTCAGTTGCCTACTCAACACGACGCTTAACGCTCTACACCAAACGGGTCCCCAAATGTTACCCATTTCTTGTTTTATTTAAATAGAACATAAATACTTGCCGGTGGCGCCACCTATCGACAAACGCCAAATAGCGCTACCTATCGGCAAACGACAAATGGATGACAAAAATACCGCCATCTACTGCACTAGTGCTGTAAATTATAGTTTGTGATGCCAGAGTTTTTAAATAAAAATGACCAAAAGAGGGCGCGTTTAACTGTTATACAAATGTAAACCGTTAAATTCAAAGTCAATATTTAAATTTTGTTTCTCACTCGTAAATCTAAAAAAGACGATTTGGATGTTCTTGACCGGTTGACCAGAATTTGTTTGTCGATTCCTGGAAAGGTTTCAACGCCAATCAATGTTACTTTTTTATGTGGTCGCCCAAAATAAATGTCCTTCCAACATCCTAGGCGATCATAAAGGGCGAGTTAGGAAAAATTGTTCAAGGACCAATTACTTACAAAAATATTGTTCACAGAGCGAACGAAAAATCAGAGACGATAATATTTGTAATTAAGTTGTATTTATATCGTATGTTTGCGATTTTATTTTATCTAACTTCCATATATATTTATGTTTATTTCTGTTTTGTATATTTGCATTTTGTTTTTGTGGTTGTTGTTTATTACTTGCTAAACAATTTGTGTGTGTGTTTTTTTAATGTTTCCCCAATTTGATTTATGTCATATTTTCGAATAAGCTTACAAAAAAGTCATGAGACAAATAAATGTGTGTGTGTGTGTGTGTGTGTAACTATTAAATAATTTCATCAAGTTGATGATGCATCATATATAAAGTCTACAATTGATTTCTCTTTCTGTTTTTGATTCACATACAGATCTTGTCTTTCATTTTGTATTGCATTTATTGCTTGTGTGTGTGTGTGTGTGTGCGTGTGTGCGTGTTTGAGTGAGTTTACCTTGCAGAGTGCATTTATAAATTGAACATTACTAGTGTCTAAGCATCTGAGTTTTTGTGCATTTTATATCTGTTTGAAAATACTTGAATCGCTGCAGTTTGATGCTCGCAAAAGTATTTTTTTGTACAACAAAATGAATGAATGTTTAGACACCGTTTTTCAAATGATAAAACACAATTTGATTGGAATAGATTGGATCAGAAATAAACTCAAAATTAGAGACTCCGTGAAACGTGAAACTGGATACTGCGGCTTAGTGTTAGCAACTTAACTAGTAGGAATCACTGGGCTTAAATCAGCATTTGAGATAATCGCAATGGGTGTCTGCAAGGGTATTTCAAGTTCGGCATGGCCGAAACTGCGCTACTTTTTGCTTAAAACATCTGTTTCAAATTGAATTGCGGCAGTATGTGCAGTATATATATATGATCTATACAGAACTGTGGATGACAATGCATAAGATCAATAATCGATAATTACTAATTACGTGAATTATGAGTACATTTTGGGTACAACAGTAGAATTAAAAAAAATATATATATATATATATATATATATAGAAAAAAAAAACACAAAAAAAAATTGTTATCTTAAAACGATAAAAAGCCTTTTTGTTTTACATCCTTTTTGTTTTGTTCTGGTGCTTTTGCAATAGAATTAAAAACTAAATTAAATCACATATAGCATATTTTGTTTTTTGTTTTGTTTTTTTTTTTTTCATTTAGCAGCTTATAATTATGGTTTGATCGTTGTTTAATAATTTAATATGTACATTATAGCAAAAAAAAAAAAAAAAAAAAAAATAAAGTATACATATTAATATTATTGTGTATATTGAATGCGTGTTGTGTGTGTGTGTGTGGGTGTGTTTTTTTTATATTTGTTTTAGTTGTTTTTTTTTTGTTTTTTTTTTTTGGGGTGCCTTAAGTATATGAAAAAAATTGTTGTCGATTTAAATATTTAATTAATTTATTAGAATTATGCTTAGAAATGTATCATTGCCGAGTTGTGGACAGCCCGCTCGCCCCACCCCATTCCTCGCCACCCCCTCGTTGCCTGCGACCATGCTCAATAAATATGTATGTGTTTCTAAGTGTGAGTGAGAGTGTGTGTGTGTGTGTGTGTAGTTGTGTGCGTGTGTGCGTGTGTGTGTCGCCGCATCCCAGACTCGTTTAGAACAACACATCGATGTACATGTTTCATCTGCTGCTGCTGCTGCTGCCATCGCCAGCGCCTGCGTTCGCCTGCTCCTGCTTGACCTTGAGCAAGAGCTGCTGGTGCGTCAGGGCCTGCGCCTGCGCCGCCTCCTCCTCGTCGTCGTCGTCGCAAATATCTATTTCGCCATCGCCGTCGGCGTCTGCATCGGGGTCGGCATCTGCTTCGACATCTGCATTGATCAGATCGGCATCCGCATCGGGATCGACGTCACCATCGACATCCGCATCGCAATCCTTGTCCATGTCCTCGTCCTCGTCATTCTCCTCCTCCGGCTCGGAATCGATAACGGCGACGGCAGCGACGGCGGCCGCTGCGGCTGCATTACGTGCATTCGCAGCGGCTGCAACAGCTGCGGCGGCAGCGGCAGCGGCCACAGCTGCCTCGGCATAGCCAGCGGTGGTGCCGTGGTGGTGCAAGTGCATCGCATGCTGCACCGCCGCTGCCTGCTGTTGCTGCTGCTGCTGACGTCGCTCGACTGCAGCCTGCTGCTCAGCCAACTGTTGCTGCTGCTGCTGTTGTTGCTGTTGGTGCTGTTGTTGTTGTTGCTGCTGTTGCTGCTGCTGCTGCTGTAGCTGCTGCAGGTGGTGCAGATGCTGCTGCTGGTTGTACGGGTGGTGCTGGTGGTGATGTGCCTGCTGCTGCTGTCCGCCCGTCGCCGCCGCCCCCTGCTGATGATGATGGTGATGATGATGATGATGCTGCATGCCCGCATGCATTGCCGCTGCAGCGGCAGCGGCAGCCGCGGCATCCCCATGATGATGATGCGCTGCAGCAGCGGCAGCGGCGGCCGCGTTCGCCGCCGCAATGTGCGCATGGGCGTGGGCGTGGGCATGGGCATGGGCGGCAGCGTGGGCAGCGTGCTTGCTCTGCTTGCCGCTGGCAGCTGACGGCGGCGGAGGGGCATCGAACAGGAGACGCGAGATCGAGAAGCTGGAGATGGGCGAGTTGTGTGTGCTGCCCGCCGAGTAGGAGGTGTTTGTGTCATCCGAGGTGGGCGTCTCTCTGTCGCTCTCGTCGCTCTTCAGCAGCTCGGCGGCCTCAAGGGACTTCTTGTGCATGCCGAGCAGCCATGGCGCCACAGACTCATCCTCCTTGGCCGACTTAATGATTGTCTCCGGCAGCGGCAGCGAGTGCCGCACCATTGCCCCATATAATCCATACTCGGCCATCTTGGTGCTGTGGCCCCAGCACTTTTCCGTCTTGCGCCACTTGGCCCGGCGATTCTGGTACCACACCTGAAACGAATCACCAGCCAAATGCCATCATTAATACACTGACAATATTAGTGTGTAAGGTTGTTGTCCTCATCAGTCCTATTTGATCAGATAGATCAGATCAAACCCATTACTAAGCCCCACTGCTAAATCCCACACACATACATTTACTATTTACATATATAAAATTTCTTATCCTGTCAAGCTTTGGATTGCTTTGCATATCTGTCATCTGTTTATCTATATTTACTCCGATCCTTATCTCCTTGTGACCTTATCTCATTTATCTCATCGTTTAATGTAATCGGTTATTTGATTTCATCATTTATCAATAGTAAAGTGTAAAATAGTAAAATAAATAACTTGAGATCCTGTATCGAGGATATTAAGCCTTAAGACAGACACCATCGTAACCCGCTAAACAGACAGCAACAATTTAATTAGTGCAAATGCGATAATTACGCATAAATACGATGGAAAAAAAAAATAGGCCAAAGCAAAATTGGCAGATAAGGATAAGGGTCCGAGGATATGTGTGTCCGTATAGAGCACAGCAAAGCGGACAAAACTAATTAAATTAAATGCCACAAAAACAACAACAACAGCAACAACAGCAACAACAGCAACAACAACAGAAGCGGAGCAAGAGCAGGAGAATGGAGAAGGAGGAGTAGTTTGCTTTTGGGAACTGCTCTCGTCGCCGTCTGAGCCGATTTAGCCGTTTTAGCCGATTTAGCTGGAACGGCACTTGTCACGCAACCCGCACAGACAGACCCCCTCAACTCCGCCCATCGCTCCCCTTCCCCTTCCCTCCTAAATCCACACAATTTATCAGGTTGTGAGTTGCGAGTGCCACGCGTTGATTTTCGAGTACTTATTAGTGGCACAAAATGTTGCAAGCAGCTTTTCTTTCTTGTCGTACATTAAACGGTCAATTTTCAATTTCACAGACAACTTGCAAAGTGGGTGCGCTTCCCCGGGTAGGGTGTGGTCGTGTTTGGGTCTTGTCCCAGGAGACAACTTAATCTGCTGTTGTGAAAAGTTCAGGCTTTCCCAGGGTTGTTGTTTCTCATTGAGATTCGCTCTCGGCGCTCGGCTTGCGGGGCATGCAGCATGTGCCGCAATTCTCTGCGGACCATAAAAATAGAAGTCGGCGGCGGTCGCATTAAATTCTTGCTTGCCACGCGGCCAGGAGAGGGTGTTTGGGGAGGGGGGGGGGAGGGGGATGTGGGGTGTTGTTGGTTGTTGTTTGTTGGTGTGATGTCAACATTTGCATTTACAGTTGTTTAGCCGTGTTGTTGTTTGCCATGTTGCACTTGAGATCGCAAAAATAGAGGCAAACACGGAGCGTGACAAAAGACGGGGGGTTGCGGGGAACAGCAGCAGAAAACATGGCAAATTAAATCTACTTGAGTTGACAACACTTAACATCAGACAAACACCCCTCACCCCAGTTACAAGCAGCAAGGCAACAACGCAACAAGGCAACAACGCAACAAGGCAACGTGTGGGCGGGGTTGGACTCAATCAGTGTTGCTAATGCGTTGATAAATGACTTTTTAAAGTGCGCCCAGTTCTCAGTGCTCAGTGCTCAGTGCTCAGTGCTCAGCGTTGTTTGGCATGTTTGCAGTAGTTTGCATGTTGGCCCATGGTCGATGGTGGGGGGCATGGTTTCACAAATGCTAACAAGTGCGGCACGCGCAAGCTTTTTATTTATCATTTGCTAACTGGTTTTATGCCAGATACGCTAACAAAAAAAAACAATGACTGACTACAAAAAGGATATCTTACAAAATGTTTTATTATTATTGATTATCTTGTGGCATTCAGGAACAATTAGAATCGAACTAAAACTGCTTTGTACCTATCATGGGTCTGTCCATCGGTTATCATCCCGATCTCTCGGTAGTTTACAAATAATGTTTATATCGGGTGCAGTTATTATTTCACTTTTAGGTTTTTTTTTTTATGTGTATGTTTCAATGATGTGCAAAGCGCACCAAATATGCAAATTGCAATTTGTGTAATGCTTTTGTTTCATAGCCATAACCTCTTTTGTTTAAATGTTAATTACATAATTATGCATTATAATTTTTAACAGTATTTCTCCGCGCGGTGTGTGCTTGTGTGTGTGTGTGTGTGTGCGAGTGTGTATTAACAGCTCATTAAAAACGCAGCAACTGCCTCGCGAAAAGCAAAAATAAGGGAATTGGTGTAGGGGAGTGGTGGGGTGGGGTGTGGAGGGGTTGGGGTGGGGTGTGGAGGGAAGGGGTGTTCAGTGTAAAGTGTATAATTATTGTGCAAGCGCCGCTGAGCAGTAACAATTATGCGCAAAAAAGAGAGAAAAAAAGCAACGAATAATAATGCAAAGCATTTGTTACACTTTTCCAAGTTGGAGGGGAAGGGAAAAGAAGGGAAGGGAAGGGAGCGTAATTATTTGCTGAGCGAGTGACGAAAGCAAAGGGAAATCATATCGGGCCTTAGCGCTTCAGTGAATTGTTATCGATTATCGACCAAGAGACAGACAATGGGTATCATTCATTTCAAAATATTCATATAATATATATATGTATATATATATATATAAAATATATAAAATATGATATTTGAAAAACCTAAATGTTGCTTTCACTTGCTCTGTAGATCCCCGATTTATCATCGTTTGTCTTTTGAAATCAATAAATTTCTAATGGAATATTTCTGAATGGGAACTCAAATGACTGATTTGCTTACGCTTTCTGCCTTGGATTCGAAATTAATATTTAATATTAATCGATTATAAAACCGCCGTTTCTGTTTTTCTGTTTTTTTGTTTTTGGTTTTTTTTTTTGTTTTTGGCTCTTGGCAATTGACTGCTTTTGAAAAAAGTATTAAAGTATTGGTGCTTGAGCTGAAATAATGCGGTTTCCTTGAGAGAATTTCCTATTGTAACTCGATGGGGCAATTGCAACAGGCGGTGGAGTGCATCACGAAATGCGTTTTTAATGCATTCGCAAATGATTTGCATTGTTGTGTATTTCAAAGTATTTTTTGTTTTTTTGTATTTTGTTTTTTTGTTGAATGTTGTGCTTTTTGTGTAGTGTACTCAAAAATGTGGACAAGAGCATGTTTAAATTAGCAGAGCAGCAATGAGGCAGCGCCGGAGCAAGAACTAAGTCAAAGCCTGAGAGCCAATTCCTGTGTGAGCAAAACAATGCCTGCTGTCCAGCTGTCCAGTTGTCCAGCTGACTGACAGTCAGACTGTCTGGCTATCTGGCTGCCCTGTATCTGTCATCCTTGTTACGCAAGCAAACACACAAAATGTTGCACAGGCGACAAACAAGGGGCAGCAATTCATTGGCGCAGCAAAGCTCATTAGAAAGTGTTAGCTAAAGCGATGTCGACGCTTTTGTCGCCTGTCAAATTCGTTGACTTTTGACAGCAGCTAAAAATTGGGCGATTCTGAGCAATTTTCGGCAGATTGTTCTGAAATACTCTGCCGGCCATTGCAAGGCGAGAGCTAGACAGGGAGAGCAAGAGAGAAAGAGAGATGGAGAGCAAGAGACATAAGCTGCCAGTTTGTATACATGTGAGTGCGAGAGAGAGAGAGAGAGATAGAGAGAGAGAGAGAGAGAGAGCCAGTGAGAGAGCAGAAAACATGTTTCGGCCCGGCCATATTTCTTTGTTCTTTGTAGTTACGTGCAAAAACAAGCTGACAGCATCACAGAAAAACAACGAAAACAACAAGAACAGGGGCGAAAATGCACACACACACACACACACAGGCACACACAGGCACACACAGGCACAACACACACAAAATGGAATGCAATTAAAAACGGCAGGCAAAAAAACAAAAACAATCAACGAGAGCGAACGCAGAGAGCGAAGCAAACTTTTAATGGTGGCTTCGATTTGCTGTTGTTGTTGTTGCTGTTGTTGCTGTTGCCAGTACTGCTGCTGCACCAGTTGTCTGCATGTATTTGCATGG
The DNA here is from genome assembly GCA_035044105.1 of Drosophila nr. perissopoda 5 BK-2023a. NCBI lineage: Eukaryota > Metazoa > Arthropoda > Insecta > Diptera > Drosophilidae > Drosophila > Drosophila nr. perissopoda 5 BK-2023a. The sequence goes on along the minus strand of JAWNMK010000620.1, from coordinate 3,556,896 downwards.
CTGCCATTGTAGTTGTTATTGCTGCTGCTGGTGCTGGTGCTGCTGCCTCCTCGCGTGTCTGCCCCTTGAAATTGCACTCATCGTCAGTCGCATTTCGCATTCGCATCCTATCCTTGCTCTTGCCGTTGTTGTCGTGCTGTTGCTAATGATTGCCTCAGCCTTATCCACCTCCCGTCCCCTCTTCTACCCGCCCCGTGCCCCGTAGCAGCAGCAGTCACTCAACAGCAACTCCCATTGCCATTGCCGAACGGCTTTTTCAAGCTGTGCGCAGACTGCGCCATATTTGCACTTAATTGAAATGCGTGCGTATGTGTGTGTGTGCGAGTGTGTGTGCGAGTGTGAGTGTGTGCGTGTATGACATTCTCTCATTCTCATGTTACTTGAGCGTATTCCGTTTTTTTTAAGCCAATTGTGCTTGTTAATTTGATTTGCGCACAAACACACTTACATATTCACACTCTCACTCACACTCACACGCACGCATGCACACACACACACACACACACACACACACTCACTCTCATGCATTCACTTGCACACATATATTCCTCCCGCTCCCTGGGCAGGTCAGGCTAAAAAAGTGAACGTCAGCCATTTGGCCACTGGCTTGTTGTGCTTTCATTTGATGCTGCCTGAGTTTGTCCCCTTTCCCTTTGCCTTTCCCTTTCCATTTCCCCTGCCCCATCCCCTCCCCCTTCCCCGCCCTCCTCATCACTTCATTGCACTAACTCTCTGAAATTCCTTTTATCATTGCCCTGCTCTACTGCCAACCCCAACCCATAACCGACAACTCCCTCCCCAGTAGTCCCTGAAGTGGGCGTCGAAAGTCGCAGCAAAAGCTAAATTTATTACCCCTACCCCCCCTCCCTTATCAGTTACCCCACACAACCCTCCTCGTTTGGCCAGTATTCTGGGCGCCATCTTGCGACTTCTAAAACAGCCAACATGAATTTGGAGAGCGGGGGGATTATGCATGGGACAGTGTTGATCTCGAAGAATTGGCCACGATATCATCCAATTCGAATGCATTCATTATCCAATTCGAATGCATTCATTGTCATTCATTGCAGATTTAATTTTGCGATTTATAATTTTTTTTTGTGTGGATGTTGTTGGATGTGTTGCAAGTATTGTTCCGGGGATAATTATGGGAAAGTTTTGTTTAATTTGTTTGACAAACACAAATATGCAACATTTTGCCTGTTATGGCCGTATGGGGGGATAAACCCTTATGAGCTTTTTGTGAATATGCCAGTTGAGTTTTGAAAAGGGGGCGGCAACCCCTTTGAAAAGCTGGCATTGACCCAGCTGCAGCCCATTGCAAGTGTTGCAAGTGTTGCAAGTGAATGCTGGGCCTGGGCCAAGGATTTAGGTTTGGATTGGGATTGGTATTGATACAATCCCTGATGTGACGATCGTTGTCGCCGCTGTTGCAATTTGCGAATTTTTGGAGTGTCGGCGAGTGCCGCTTGCCACGTTTTCTAACTTCATTTGGAGTTGAGTTGCTGCTGTTGTTGGCCGTGTTGTCGCCCAGAGTGTGTGGCACTCGTAATTATGTAATCAGTGTGCCCCTCATTGTGTGTGTGTGTGTCTGTGTGTGTGTGTATGTGCTCGTCGTGTGTGGCAACACTTGCCGAGTGCCGCAACTCAACCATTAACCATCAACCATCAGCCATCAGCCATCAGCCATTAAGCAGAAAGCCAGAAATCAGAAACAAAATCGAAGCTGCCACCGCTTTTGATTTCTCTTTCGCGTCGCCCCATAAAAAACGGTCGCCAACTTAACGAGCACCCATAAAAAATGGACACGTGCATTGGCTGCAGTGCGACGTGCCATTGAAATTGTGGCAAGTCTCTCACCTGAATGCGATCCTCGGCTAGACCCGTTTTCATCGACAATAATTCGCGGGCGCTGACATCCGGATAGTGGGCCTCCTTGAACGCCTTCTCCAACTCCTCCAGCTGGCTGCTGGTGAATATGGTGCGTCCGTGCCTGCGCTTGTTCTTCTTCTTGCCACCGGGCCCAGTGCCACCGGGACCGACCAAAACATCACCGCCATGGCCGGTTAGCAGGCCATTCGGATTGGCTGCGGCGCCAGCGCCGGCGCCAAGGAACGCCGCCTCATGCGCATGATGCACATGTCCGTGCACGTGGGCGTGCGCATGGTGCGCTGCGTGGGCGTGGTGTGCATGATGAACGGCTGCGGCGGCAGCGGCATGATGATGGGCCGCCGCAGCTGCTGCCGCCGCATGTTGATGGGCGGCGAGTGCGGCATGATGATGAGCCGTCGGCTGACCGACGCTCTGCTGTTGCTGCTGCTGCTGCTGTGCTGCGTGCTGCACGTGAGCCAGGGCTGCGGCAGATGAAGAGGACGAGCTGGCCGTGGGGGAGCACCGACTAGCTGTTGAACCTGCACCTGCACCCGTACCGGATCCGGAACCAGAGCCAGCGCTATTATTATTGTTGCTGTGATTGCTGTTGCTGCCGCCATTGCTGGCGGCATTCGTTGTGGCGCCCGCCTGTCCGTTGCTGCCAGCTGTTGGCGAGCTGAGCAGTGCGCCGGCGTCTGCAGCAGCGCCTGCTCCCTTGCTGGGCGACTGCTCATCACCGCTGGCATTGGCCAAACTGCTCGCATAGTCCTGACCACGTGCGGCCGCTTGCTCTAAAAGAGAGAGAGAGAGAGAGAGAGAGGGGGAGAGAAGGATTTTTTTTTGTGATTAGATTGATAAAATTATATCCAACTTAATTGTGCTGCAAAAACTTGGCGATCAGAATTGAGAAAGGTTCCTTATAGGCTTGAATATCAACTTTGCTTTAGTTTTTCCGATTTTCCACACCCACGTAGACAGTTAGTGCAAGAGCCTAGATGAATCCCAGGTCAATCATCAATATATTTGCGTTGCTATTGCCAAAAACATAAGTAACAAATGCAAAACATTTTTGGAATTCTTCATTTTTTGATTGTTTTGAGTGAGTGAGTAGTGCTTGGTTACACGCATGTTGCATGCCTTTTGACGCATTCCTGGCGCTTGCTTAACACATGTTTTAACCACAGACACACATGAAAGAAATCGACACATTTCGACGCGATTCGACCCGATCCCAATCACAATCACAATCGCACTCACAATCCAAATCCAAATCCCATTTCCCTTAAATGCCTGACAATAGAGCATGTCAGACAGACGAGCTCATCCTGGCTCGCTTCAGAGGAAACTCAGTGTATGCTTGGAGAAAACCTGGCGCCCTTCCTCCACCGTACCGTACCCCTACTACCCCTGTGCACCTAGATTTTTCGCACACGATTACCGACAGCTGAGCATTTTTCCATGCTCGCCTGCCTTTCATTCAACAGCGCGCAGATTTTGACAAGTTGCCAGGACTTATTCAAATGTCAGCGAAGGGTTAAGCGCACGTTGTTCTTCGTCCTTTTATCCGTGCCGTTCTAGTTCCAGTTCCACTTTGTGCATGTCTTGCCTTCTCAGAAAATTGCCACAAAATATTTTCTTTAGCCACTTTTGTTTGGCTTTTCTTCAGAGACCCGAGCTCGCCAAGGAATTCGCGGGGAACTGGAACCGGGTCTAGGAAATCAGCAAGATGATTTTGGTTTCGTGTGTCTATTTGTGTTTGTATGTGTGCGTGTGTATGTGTGTGTGTTATGTTTCGTGTGCGCTTTGTTTTGACAATTAGGGTGTTAGGGTGTTAAGTGGTTTAGCCCTTTTTTGGTTCTTTCAGTCTCTTTCGGTTTAGGTCTCAAATTAAACGGGAATCGGCTTAGGCGTGTCGCACGGGGCGTTCTATTGTGATTATATAGTAAAAATATATACATATATATAAGTGTGTGTGTGTGTGTCTGTATGTGTGTGCGTGTGTTGTGTGCAAGCTGATGATGATAACAATGATGGTCTCACTTTTCACCATAAGTGAAATTAGTTTCCGGGCCACTCAGTCAATCAGCTGCGGACTGTGACTTGTCCACATTGTGGCTTTGTGAAGGGGTTAATCTTGCCAAAGCTATATTCAATTCTCGAATCGAATTGCAATAAAAAAAAACTTAAATAATAGATAGATAGCTTCAGAGTAGAGGAACAGAATGGTAACTTGAAAAAACATTGCAAAGGAGAAGAGAATCAGTATGTTAATATCTAATTGTTCAGTTATCATAACACATTTAAAGTAAACAGATCAAACCAGATATGAATTCGAACAAGTAACCGATAAATAGGAATGATTTTCAACTACTCAACTACTGAAAAAGAAAGAAGGGAGGAGCAGAAATAAACTTTCCATCATTTAAATATTGCACAGCAGCCGACCGATTGATCGAAGCCAGACACTGGGTGCAAATCGATCAGCAAAAAGCAAAGCTAAAAAATGAAAAACTAGTATTCAAATCTAAAATAGATAAGCTAAACTGTGCACTGTTTGCCACAGAGTATATACATATGTATATAGCAAAAAACAAACCATAATAACACTCAACTGGGCCTCGGGGCCAGTCACGATGCGAGAATTTTGCTCACTTTACGCTGCTGTTGAATCGGTTGTTGTTGTTGTTGCTGCTGTTGTTGTTGCTGCTGTTGTTGTTGCTGTTGGTCTTGCCATGTCGCTGTGATTGTTTTTATTGCCTGGCTACTTTGGCGGGCATAATTAGACACACATCAATTAACAATTAGCTAACGACAGCTGTCCAATGTCCAGTTTGCCTCGCACACTTATAAATAGAAATAATGCCAATACCTCCGCCCACTTGTTGAGGCAGGGAAACAGGGAGCTGGGGAGGTGAGGAGGCGAGGAGGTGAGGGGAAGGCAGCACGCACGGTTAGCCACTTTGGTCGAGCTATCGATGTCGATGTTGATTTTAACGTCGGCTGCTGGTGTCTTCCTCTCCCTCTCCCTTTCCTCTCACTCACACTCCTTCTCTCTCTCTCTCTCTAACTCTCGTTGTTGGTCTTGCTCTTTGTCTGGTCTGGTCTGGAGCTTGTTTCTCCGTCTCTCTCTCTCTCTCTGTCTCTCTCTCTCTCTCTCCCTCTCACTCTCTCACTCTGTCTGTGTCTGTCTCTCTTTCTCGCAGCTCCGATAGTCATTTTAGCTACTAATTTAATTTGCTGTGCCCGGACGGAGTTGAACCGGATCGGGCTGGTTGCCGCCTGGTCAATGAGTCGGGGCCATGAGTTGCTTGATTTTCTGTCATGCGATATTTTGTGGTTTGCCTATGGACCGCCACTGCCACTTCCACTGTCGCCGCCGACGCCCCACCGCCTCCCTGCACCTTCTGGCCTTTGTTTCGCCCTTGTGCATTGATTTGATTTCGTTTTATGTGCAGCTTCAATTCACTCATTTCCCGTTTTTTCCAGGTTCATTTTCCGCCTAAATGAATTTGATATTGGAGTCGGCATCTTTTCTGCTTTTACGACTGTAATCTATACCCTACTGCAATCGCACTCCCTCCTCCTTGGTCCTTGGTCTTCGGTGCTGCTGACCACTTCAGTAGCTCTTTTGTTCGTTTATTAATTGTTCAATTAAGCAATTTTGCTGGCGTAACTGGCTTTGTCTGGTTCGGCTATCGATATCTTTGTGCTGCTTAATGAGTTTACATTAAATGGCTAAAAGTGATGGTGTGGGGGGGGGGGGGGGGAGGAGGAGGGGAACAAGCGCGGAGTGGGCCTTGTGGATTGGCAGTCTCTAATGGGTTAATTTGCCAATTTGTTGTGCGACAGTGGGAGATGCAATCGGTTGCTGTTTCGATAAGTGTATCGATAATCGATACTCGAAATATCTTTGGTGTCGATTCAATCGATAGCAATCCCATATAACACTTGTTGTACAAGTTTATCGTCACGTAATTTGCTATTACATTTACGAGGATGGCTTGCATAATGCCTAACTCGCATTTGGTAGTCTGAAGCGCTGCAATAAATGCCAGTCAGCCGTGGCAACAAAACGCTCCCGTTTCTTCCTAACCAACCCCACATCATCCAACCTCCAACCTCCAACCTTTAACACCCAACCCCCAATCCCTAGCCATTCCTCTCTCAGAGCTTTTCCCTTTCCCGTTTCAAGAATGCGACAAAGCTGCGCCTAGTTGCGAGACATTTAGAGAGACGAAATTTAAAATTACCAATAAAGTCAAATTGATATTGCCAGACATATTAATATAAGACACGGCCCGGAAGGGAAACAGGGCTAGCAGAAGGCGTTAGGGGTGCGTCGAGGGGGGTGTTGTGCTAAACTTCTCGCTTGTAGCAATGCGTAGACAAGACGATTTGGCGAATGAGTCGCGCGGGTGCCACCAACGCAAAATAGAGCAATAGAGAGAGACAGAGAGAGAGAGAGAGAAACAGATAGAGAGAGAGAGAGAGAAAGAATGGGTAAAAAGAAAAATAAAAGGCGCCATAAAAAAAGCGGTCGCCTTGTGCCAGAGTTTCTCTTCGCAATTCTCTGTGGCCTGCTCTCAGCGATAATTTTGCTTTTAATTTTATTTCACTGAATACGTTGAGGAGGAGCAGGACTCGGCGGATGAAGGTGGAGGTGGAGGCTGCGCGAGCAGCGAGGCAAAGTGGTGGCGATGGAAATTTCTGTTGACAGGAAATACACTCGAAATTGGCAATTTTGCATTTACGTTAATAATACTCGAGCGTATTTACTACTTACACTTACACACAGAACGCAACGGACAGCAGAAGGGGAGGGTGGCGAAAATCGTGAGCTGAATTGTGGAGGTGGTTATGTAGGTGGCTGCGGAGGTGGCTGTGGCTGTGGATGTGGATGTGGGATTGCGTTGCCAACCATCTGTCTAGGCAAAATGGGGCCACATTTGGAGCTGTTTCAGCTTCAACAGCATCTTCTGCTGGTGCTGTGTATTTATTTGCGCCAACGCTACTTGGCTATCAAGAGGGGAGTGGGGTGGTTAGGGGTTCTTTGGGGGTGGCAACTGGGAGCTAAGTGTAGCTAAGCCAATATGACGCGCAATTATTTGTAATGGAGACGTAAATAAGTTGAAGAAGCTAAGTGGCAAAAGCGAAAAGTGGGCAAACGCAAATGTTCTTCAGGGGGTGGTGCCACTACCTATTTCCTATAGGTGTGGGGGTGTGGGAGCAGCAGGGGGTGCTGGGCACGTCAGCATTGCGTCTGGCGGGTGGTTAAGTTGTTAGTTGTTACACAATCCAAAATCTTCTTTTCAGACTGCCTTTTTTTTTGGGGGTTGCTTTTCTTGGGCATGTGTTTTTTGGTTGGTGGTTGCTGCCTGCCTGCCTGCCTTTTTGGGGATGGCTGCTGCTGCGGGAGACAATTTTTCGGGCTTAGACTGTTACCGCTACCCGCACGCGTCGTCCCCCCGCTGTTAGCTCGTTAACTCGATTTGCGCTCAGTGTTTTTTTTGCCTGTTGTAATAAATACGCAAAAAGCTGTAGACAGACGAGAGAGTGAGGCACAAGGAGGCGGGCAGCATTCCCCTTGTTTTATTCAAGATGGCGGCCAAATGTCGTAAGACACAGCGCGTGCAACAAGGAGAAACCGAGAGTTGGGCGAAATTAAATTTGCTTTTAGACCAACTCCAGCAAGCTGTTGCTGTTGCTGTTGCTGTTGCCACGCCTAAGGGCTATTTTTGTGAATAGCAAATTACTTCTAGCAGATCAGCATATTACGGATCGACAAATTTGTGCTAGAATATATGATGAGCAGCCTGCTGCTGATCGCGTTGAATGAACAACTTGTTGTCCTTTCGTTTCGAGCGATATCTGAATGCCACAGTGTGAATTATCCAGTCCTGTTCTGTTGTTCTGATTATTCATTTAATTAATTCTCCAAATGTGTTAAGAGCTGTTTGTTGCTGGTTTAAAGGTTGTTCAAGTTGTATATATAGAGAAGAACTGGCTCAGAACTGCTACTTAATTTGAATTATTTGCAATTTATGTCTGTTGTCTGCAGTGTGGCAGACGCATATTAGATTACCCTCTAGCTACCCTCTAACACCAAGATGTACAAAATAGCTTCTTCATTGCAGTTTATATTTGTCATTGTAGCTGCCACTCAGACAACAGCAGCAGTAGCAGCAGTAGCAGCAGCAGCAGCAGCAGCAGTAACAACAACAATTTAAATGGCAGCAATCAAACAACTGTTTGCTGCTGCTGGCGGGGGTGGCGGGTTTAGGTGATGGGTGGCAGAGGGGTTGGGCGCGTTTGGGGGAAATGCGACGTTATGGGGCCGCGAGCTACACTTTTCCCGGGGTTTTGTGTTACGCTTATTTTCCAATTTCACTTCTTGCCATTGTCGTTGTTATTGTTGTTACTTGTTGTTGCTTGTTGTTGCTGCTTGTGTTGCCTGTACAAAGATTTTTCGCTTGCCATTGATTTTCTGCTGTGCTTAAATTTGCTTACAGTTAACATACAACCCTCGCCCCGCGCCACCCTACACCTCGTGTCCCATCCCACTTGACCAAACTCGGCTTATTGTTGTTGCTGTTGTAGATCTTATTGTTGTTATTTTGTGTGCGCGTTTTCGTCTTGCTCGCATTTCTTCAACCATTTTGCGATTTGCTTTGAGCGCCGACTGCGACTGCGACGCTGACGCCGACTGCGTTGCCAGCTGCGCTGAAGCAGTGAAGCTTGAATGAAATAATTGGGTAGTTAGTGAGCTTTTTTCTTTATTCTTTTTTTTTCTTATTTTTTTTTGTCCCTTTTCCCTTTTGTCGCTCGAAATTGTTCTTCATCTTGCAGTCTTTGGCTATTCAATTATTTATATGCCCGTGCACTTGAGCCTTAGAGAACAGAGAACGATAGTGGTGGAGTGGGAGAAAGAGAGGGAAAGGGAGAAAGACGTTTGCAGCCGCTGGCAGCATTACATTAATGTAGTGCGAGTCTGGGATGACAGGTTCTCCTGCAGCCTCAAAAACAATTTTCTCATTTTCCAATTTCCATTTCGCCTTTTATAATTAGACGTTGTTTAGCGTTCAATTGTGCTCTTCTTGTTGTTGTTGTTGTTGGGCTGAGTGGTAATCGGCATTGGCAGTTGTGATAAGTGAACGTTGAGGCTGACTCTGACTCCTCCTCCTCCTCGATTGAAGAGCTTGCCGTCCATATGAGCAATCGATAAATACTTCGAGCTTATCGATTTCTTGGTTTTTTCTTTGGTGTCCATTCATTGGTTTCTGATTCATGCTTAGATAATCGATAACACTATCTATCTTCAGCTTAACTCAATTGTATGTATATATTTAAACATTTATTGAACATTTTCAAGCTCAATACGTGCTCTCCATCTGCAGTTTCGTCTGCATCTTAACAGTTAAAGTGGACACGTTGAGCCCGCAACGAATCACAAACCAGGCCAAATTGTGTATTTACCTTGTGTAAAATTCATTTGGCTATAAAATTGCTTGCACAGCCCCCAACTCACGTTCCTGTCTCGGGCCCTGTTCCTGTGTCACACTCGTGGTGTGGCAGCAAACGTGCCATTCAAATGGGCAACTACTTGCAACAAGCAACAACCCTTTTTTGTGGTCTTGTCCATTTCGGGGGCACAACGTTTTACAACACTACCAAATGTGGGTACGGAAATAGCGGTAAATATAAAAATGTACAAACACACACACACATGCACACACTCACTATTCACATGGGCGTTTAATGTGTTCGTTGTGTGTGTGTTCAAATATTTATTAACCCATCAACACATGCGGAAGTTTTTCGACCGTTTCGTTACACATAACATTTAGACCCAGAGCCCAGTCCCAGTCCCAGTCCCAGTCCTTAACACAGACACAGACACAGTCCCAGGGCCCAGTCACTGTGTGTGTGTTTTTGGTGGTAACAAATTTGTGTAGCGTTGCAAATTGCTGTCAACAGGGAAATTAATAAAAAGTCAAACGCTTTTTAAAGGCCTCGTACCCGTTCCAGAGTACTCGGGTATGCGGTAACTGGTACTCAGTAACTGGTACTGGTTACTCGGGTAACTATGCTCAAGATCGCAATATAAATTTCGATTGCCAAATAAAATAGAGTTTTTAGATCTGTGCACGAGGGGGCGGACGTCGGGGGATGGGAAGGGAATGGGGATGGCTGCTGTGCGTGGCCATAAAATAGATTAACACGTTTAATATTCAATTTGCGCACGCAACATGCTGTAAAAATGTCAAAGTGAGCTCAGTGTGAGTTCCTGCTCCCGAGGCATCGAGGCATCATCGTCAACATCATCCTGGGGTAGCTACTCGGAACTGATTACGCCTATGCTCTACGCATTTTCATGGCCAGCCATTTGATGCGAAAATAATAACTTGCGGTGGACCTTGAGTGCATAGAGCGAACCACCCGCAACTGATCTATGCGAATGTGAATGCACTCATTTTGATTGAAAGTTCTTAGTTATTCAGAATTTAAGTATTCATTAAGCAAAGTTCCGCTTTCATATGATGAAGTTCGTGTCGTTCGTGAAGTTGAATTCACTTCACAGCATTTCACTCATTTAGCTGGCTAGATTCCTAAGCATTCAAGAGTGGCGCTCATTTTGGTGGCAATGATAAAAAGCGCATCTTGGCGTTTGTTTGGGCACTTTCCCAAAAAACAGGCACTTGGCAACAGGCTTTTAAATGCAAATCATGCAGAAATCGGTTTGTGGCTTTCAGCGTCTTTTGCGCACATCGCCGATTGCAGATCGGAGATACAATGCAACGAGTCTCTTCTGGCAAAGGCTGGGAACAAAGCCACTTAAAAGGTAACCCTGACTAGCCGTGTACCCATAGTTAGATGAAGATTCGAGTAGAGGGGTACGGAGAGGGAGGCAGATCACGCTAGGGAGCGAGAAGGAAAAGGGAAATCTCTGGCAGTTGTTTACATGCTGCTGCGGCTTCGCTCTTGAGTGTTTCCTAGAAAATGATGACGACGAATCTGCAGTTGGCTGCCGTCTGAAGTGGCTGCCTTTGGCTGATCATGCAGCAGGCAAGGCCTGGATGCGGGGTGCGGGGCTGTAGACAATTGTTGGGAACAGCGCCAGCGATAAACGCAGTCAGTCTATAGCTCTTGTGGCTCCTTTCGACGCTTGCCACTTGTTGTCATCAATTTGGTTTTGGCTCTTTCACTTGCCTCGAATGCTCCTCCGCCGATACCCAATCCCAATTCCAATTCCAATCCCAATCCCAGTGCCCAATTCCAGTGCCAGTGCCCAATTGTGACTGCTGTTTATGCAGCAGTTGAGGTCGAGCCACTTGCGGGCTCAGCGCTCGGTTTCGGGGAAAATTCTCTTCTCATTTGTTTACGTTTCGGTTGTTTGCTTTGGTTCGGTTCGGTTTGGTTTGGTTCGGTTTTTCGTGAAAACTGAACTTGTAGTTTTCTAATTAAAAAATGATTATGAAAATAATAGACTAAGTGCTGGTCTCCCTCCCTCCCTAATTCTTACCCTCCAATTTTCGAGCCGTTTTCATTTCATTTTCTCGTGCTTCTCATTTTCGGTCGACTCATTGTCACATAATTAACACTTGATATAGCAATTTTCTACACCAATTTCCACATTAGTCTGCTGAAATGTGCGAAAAACGATCGAATTACCTTTGTCCGAGTGCTGGCAGGAAATGCGCACCCACTCTCCCTCTCCCTCTTCCTCTCTCTTTCACTCAACTTATGTATATATGTGTATATATACATATATCTCTTGCTTTTGCTCGGCCTTTATTTGATCGGTTCGGAAGTGCGTCTGGGCGATAATGGGAGTTCTACTATCACAAATATCTTAAGCCTACGTCCCTCCCCTCCTCCTTCTTCTGCCTGATGCCAATCGCTAATTTTGTTTCAGAATTTAAGGATATTTTTCGTTGGGTTTTTATTTCTTTTTTTGCTTTATTGTTGGCAAAATTGGAGCGATTGATTTTCATGCGGTTCTTTTATTTTTTATGTGAACACGCGTGGCAGATGTAAGACTACAAAACAAATTAAAAAAGTAAAGGTAATTGAGCGAATGCCCAACACGTATAACAAGTAATGTAATGATATTACTACTAACACTCTCATTGTATGCCTTTGGCTATAGTGTGGCACATACTCATCGGATAGAAATATTAGATAATCATGGAATATATATATGGTATATAGTTAAAAATAACTTGAATTGAAATAGAAGAAGATGGGGGCATAAAATCATTATGAATGTATTATGATAAGTTAAAATCTATATATAAAAGTAAGGTTGATAGGGACGGATTGTGGTATATATAGGTTAATAAATACATCAATGTGATTTAGGGAAACTAGATAGACAGTGTAGTATAGGAAAGGAAAGTGGCGTGCTCGAAAAACTGAACTGAACTAACTTGGTCTTAGGATTTGTGTGTGTGTATGTAGAACATGGATTTAGCAAATCATGTTAAGCACTTAAAAAACAAAGTATATTTGAAACGCAACCCAATTAAAAAACCAATTAGTGCGCAATTATTTGCTATTAAGACAAATACACTTTACACTTTAACTGACAAAATGACCAATGACTAAGGCCAAACAATAAGCAGAAGCAGCAACAATAATAGTAACAACAACTACAACTAGAACAACAACAACATCAGCAACAACAACAACAACAACTACAACAACAACAACAACAACAGTGACGACGACGACGACGACAAAGGCAATGAAATGGCCAACAACAAGTCAGGCTGTTGGCCATTTACCACTGCCACATTGCCACATTGCCCTTTTTGCCCCGCAAATGTGTGAAAAATAGTTGCGGCCATTACATAAGCAACAACAACAGCAACGAGCGTGGGACAAGTGCTGCCAGCTGACAGCGATCCTCAGTTGAAGAGCCGTAACCCAAACACAAGTCTCTTCGTCTGACTTTGAGAAGCAACAAAAAAAAAGAAGACAAAAAAAAAAACGGGAAGAAGAAATAACAACAACATTGACGCAGCACAGAGGACACACAGGTCGCACACAGGACTCGCACTTGCATGCCATGACTTTCAAGTAAATATTTATTAAAATAAGAAACAGAAAGAAGAGGAGAAAGTATGCTATGTGTTATGGTGGGAGCAGCAGTGGTAGCAGCAGCAGCAGCAGCAGCAGCAGCAGCAACTCCTTATTGTGCCCGCTAGCATTGAGTCGAAGTCCTGCCCGAGTTGTGTCCTGCCAGTTCAGCTGCTCAATGGCCACTCAAATTAAGGATAACAACGTGGCAGCCACCAGCCACCAGCAAAGTAGCAATTTTACAGTAAAAGGATATGCTACTGCAACCCCAGCTCCCCTTGCTCCCTCTGATCCCTTTGCTCCTTGTGATGCTGCTGCTGCTGCTGTTGCGGCTAACCACTCGAGTCGATTTATTTTGTACACAACTAGAGGCGTTGCTACTGCTGCTGCTGCTGCTTGGCCATTGTGCAGTACATAGAAAAGGACAAGACGTTGCCTTTTTTACAGCTCAACTTGGCCCGCAGCAATAGCAACAACAGCAACAAGCACAACAACACAAGCTAGAGAGTAAAAACTGTGTTGTGCAAACAGACAAAATGTGGCCCTAGAGCAAATAGCAGCCAAAGCAGGCTAACGCTTAACGGGGCAGCAAAGGCAGCAGCAGCAGGCGCTGCAAGAGGCTGCGGAAAGGTCAACAGTGAAGGCAGCAACAACCACAACTACAACTACAATGGCTACAAAGGAGGCAGAAGAACCAGCCACAACAACAGCTGTAAAGTGTGAAAATTTAACAAATTAAGTGTGTGCTGGTGTGTGTGTGTGTCAGTATGTGTGTGTTTGTGTGTGTGTGTGTGTGTGTCAGAATAGGCAGCAACACAAACATTTGCGGAGCCAAGCGAAAGAGATGGCAGAAGAAAGAGCGAACGAGTGAGTTTTGTGTAATAGGCAATAAGTATGTGAGTGTGTGTGTGTGTGTGTGCTTGTGTGTGTGTGTGTGTGGGCGTGACCACCAAGGCAAATAAGCTAACAAATGCTATGAGCCAAAAAGTCGACAATAAAGAATAAATGTAAAATTCATAACATTGACCAACATATTACAGAGAAGCAGAGTGCAGCTGAGAGCTACTCTAGTTAAAGTTAAAGAGGAAAAGAGAAGCTGAGAGAAAGAGAGAGAGAGAGAGAGTGCTCAATTCCCATTAATTCTCTTAAATGTTCAAATCTAATCAAATATGCTTCTGCATTTCATTTTTGTAATCATATTCACTTTTACACTTTCCAGCAGTAGAAAAATATGCTTCGAAACAAAAGTTGCGAATAGAAAAAATATTAAAGTCACACAAAGTTCAGAATTCGAATTTTTGAATGCTTTCCTTTCAGAGTGAACACTGCAATTTCAAATCAGATTAATCACCTGAAAACTTGGATTTCAACAAGTCATGACTCTCTCAAGGCTTACATTTTTTTTTTTTTAGAAATATAATAAAAATTTTGAATGATCTAAAGTCCAACAGTACTTAAATGAAAACGATTTGTTTAAAAGCAAACATTTGAATTTGCCTTTTTTCGAGAATCGATTCTTTCTTCTGTTTTGCTTGAAAAATACTATCTTTAAAGTTGAACTGTTTCTGTTCCTTGCTATTGCAAATATAGCTCATTACGGCCTTTATCGAGTGGGTAATCGAATCCAAATTTCGAATTGGATTCAAATTGGAATTGCAATTGCGATTGCGTAATTATATGAGCTGCGAACAGTTATATGCTTAATTAGCGTTACACACACACACACACACAAAACACACCGAACTCATCGATTGAAGTGTGTGTGAAATTTTACACTTCTCGTGATGAGCCACTTAACGTTTCTCTCTCACTCGCTCTCTCTCTGTGTGTGTGTGTGTCTTTGTTATTAATAAGCTGCTGCTGCTGCTGCTGCTGATGTTGACGTTGATGTCCGTACCCTAGCCAACCGCACAGTCCCTCCCCCCCGGCACCACTCACCTAAACAACAACCACCTCCACGACTTGTGTTTAATTTGTCGTTTTATTGTTTTAATTTTGCCTTGCCCAGCGAGGCGAACAAACAAAACACAGCCTGCGTGGCCCATGTGTCTTCGCTGGCAACCCCTTTTCGAGTGAGGAGCTTCGGCTTCGGCTTCGGCTTCAGCTCTAGCTTATTAGTTGCGCCTTCTGGTTGCAAGTTGCCAGTTGGTTGCATTCGCTGTGTGTGTGCTCTGTTTCTGCCTGTTGCAGTGGTGTTGCACACATTTCAATTCATTCAATGCGATTTGTAGCAATTCTATATTTAACATTAACAAAAGCCCTGCCTAACCAAAAATAAAAATAAATAAAATCAAATTTGAAGGGGAAAAAGTTTGTCAACACCCCAGCAGCGAACTTCTGACTTATTATTCATCATTACCGAATGCGTTCCGTATGCACACAATCTAATTCATTACCTGGTAATACTCTTGTTTTTTATCGGCTGTGCAATTTGTTTAGTGAAAAATAAAATGTATTTTAAATATGTTATAAGTCTAAGAAGAACTCATAAAAGCGCACATATAAAAAGCTTTCTATTTTTTTAAAATACATTTATGTATATACATACACAATTACATTTCGAAAATATGTACTACACATTTTTGGGTGCTTGGGAATGTGGTGCAACTGCATTACAAACTATATAGTCGTATAGTATTCCGTATACGATCCCTCACACAAGATATACGAGCCTGTAAGGCATGTATGGAAAAGTAATATGGGACGTGCCATGGACTCGAAGCTACACCGCTTACAAAGTATAGGATAAATATCGAATCCTAGTGGGGCTTTCGCTGCCGGGACGCCAATGATTTGCTTGTTCGCTCAGTCTTCGCTGACTCGATCACTTTCTCTCTCTTTCTCTCTCTCTATCTCTTTGCGTCTTCCTCTTCAATCACGCGCGTTTTTTATTTTATATTTTGTTTATTGCAACTGCAACTTGGACTCACCTGCAAACTGTGCGCCGAAATGCTGCTGGAAATGGCCGCGGAACTCATGCGGCGTACTAAAGCCGGGCGGCAGAAAGCCGCGCAGATAGGCGGCCGCTGCCAGCGTCGTCATGTGATGATGATGGGCGGCGGCAGCGTTCGCTGGATCGGCGGCAGCCGCGTAGCCGGCGGCAGCATAGAAATTCGCCGGATTGAAAACGGGCAGCTGGCAGTGGGCGGCGGCGGCAGCGGCAGCGGCGGCAGCAGCGGCCGACAAACGTGTGACATCTGGTGAAATTGAACGCGAATCGCGAATCGATGACGACGACGACGGCTGCTGCTGTTGCTGCTGCTGGTGATGCTCCTGCAGTTGCAATTGCAGCTGCAACTGTTGAGCGCTGCTCACCGCCGACTGTTGCGGCGTGTTCGCATTGCGCGGGGGCGGCGTTGCTGCTGGCGAGAGGGGCGCGTCTGTGCTGCTGGGCGTGGCAGCTGAAGCAGCTTGTGTTGATTGCTGTTGTTGCTGTTGTTGTTGTTGCTGCTGTTGTTGTTGTTGCTGTTGATAGGCACCGACTCCGACGCCGAGGCCGAGGATCTCCTGTATGGCAAAAGGTGTTCGCATTTTGGTCGCCTGCATTTTGCCGTCGGGAACGTTTGCTGAAGCTTTCGCAGAAAGTTCGATCAGTTTAACGATGTTTATTGCACTTGTTCAAAGCTAACGGTTCTCATAGCTCGCACGATAAAAAAAATGAAGAAGAAGGAGAAGAGCAGCACACAGACACACACACACAGCGACACTGATTTGGTCACTCGCACATGGACAACACTAAGCAATAAGCAATAAGAAACTGAGCGCAGTCCCAACTGGATTCGAATTCGAAATGTGTGTGTTGAACTAATTGTCTTCCTTTAAAGCACAACACGAGGAGCGTCAGCAGAGCTTAAGCTCAGCGTACACATGTATACATATATGTATTTTCGCGTGACTGTGTGTGTGTGTGTTCGTCTGTGTGTCTAATTCTTGATGTATTGAATATGTGGGTGTTGACCGCTTGCGTTCGGCGTGGACAACGTACGAAAACGAACTGAAACCAAAGCGCGCGCTGCACGCGAGCAAAAGCGTCACGTTAACGTCAACGTCGACGTCGCTGCCGGCGTCAGCTGCGTCGCTAACGTCAACGCCAACGCAAACGTTTCACGTTTGCTGGTCTAATTCGAGCACGCCTTGCGTTTTGCTTGCTTTCTGACGGCACCGGGGTAGCTTTAGCTGCTTCGCACGCCAACTGTCGACTGATGCTGTCGCTGGCTGCGGCGACTGCGATAAGCCGTCTCTGCTGCTGCTGCTGCTCTGTCGTTTGCTACGCCATCTTTGCGTGCCAGCGAGATGGCGCTATGTCAAAGCATATGCCATCTCATTCTCACACATGCATAGCTACATTGCCCTTCCAACTGCAGGGGTAATGTGACCAGCTCACTGTCTGCTTTCCTGCTCACATACACACCGACCGTATCTTGCTGTTGCGCTCTACACTGGAAGGCTCACCGACACTGTGTATAGCGTACGTGTGAGCCGACTGACTGTGTGTGAGTGTTAATTATGCGGACGATTGCGGCCTTTGCTGAGCGCGCTGCGTGCTCAGTTTCAGTTTATTCTGCGCCGCCAATTTGGCGGGCCGCACAGCGACGGCTTCCATGTGCATGTGTGTTTGTGTGTATATGTGTGTCTGTGTGCGTATGCCTGCGATTTACGTGATTCCATCAATTTTTTTTTGCGCATTTTTGTTTTTGTTTATAATATTATGCGACATGCAATTATTGCTGATCGATAATTCGATAACTGAAGTCTATCAAATTGCAAGCTTTTGTTGTTATCTTTTCCTTTTCCTTTTTTTCCTGCGAAACATGCCACATGCAATTTGTGTGTGTGGGGCACAAACCTGATCAAATGCCCAACAACTAACTGTCATCAGTATTATAGGATTTTTGGGATATATAATATAATATATTGCTTTATACTTTAGATGGCAATTTAACTACTTCACAATCCAAAAAGTTATTAAAAAAAATTATTATTAAATCGATTCAAATAGTTGGGATATTTGTACAAATTCAGCTTATTTTTATAAAAATGAATTTGAGAAGGATGTAAATGATTAGCCAAGAGCAACAATTAACTATTTTGTAAGTGAAATGTATAAGATACACATGAGTTGAGGAGCCAATATAAGTCATCATAATTGAGAACAT
Source organism: Drosophila nr. perissopoda 5 BK-2023a (assembly GCA_035044105.1). Taxonomy (NCBI): domain Eukaryota; kingdom Metazoa; phylum Arthropoda; class Insecta; order Diptera; family Drosophilidae; genus Drosophila; species Drosophila nr. perissopoda 5 BK-2023a. The sequence continues at coordinate 3,538,789 of JAWNMK010000620.1, read as the reverse complement.
TTCAATCAAATTTGAAAATATGTAATTTTTAAATTATATTATTAATTATATTTGTCAGCTTTGACTCTTTTCTCTCTGTGTATTTCAGTCAGGCATTTGGCTCATTGATTCATTCATTGATTCATCGACTTGGTTGTTAAATTGCCTCACAGTTCCCGTGGCCCTGTTGCACGCATTGTTATAGCAAGCTGTCAAGTCAGTCTCCATTTTTGCTCTCTTTCAGTTTCTATCTCTATCTCTCTCTCTTTCCGGCTGTGTTGCAGCAGTTGTGATTAATTAGACGCATTGCATAACAATTGCATAATCAATAAGCCACATTTCAATTAACTGCTTGGCTTGCAATTAGGCTTCTGTTGCTCACACACACACACACACACACACACACACACACACACACACACACACACACACACACACACACAAACGCCTGCAGTTGTCGGTTGGCGTTTTTGGAGCCCAAAGCAGCGTATAATTAGCACACTTTGACACGTCTCTCCGTCTCCCTCTCGCTCTCCATCTCCCTCTTCCGTCTACCGTCTTCCGTCTGCCGTTCCCTCTCACTCTAACTCTCGCTCTGATTGGCAACGTCAGTATCCATTTGTGGGAAAGTTAAACGCTGCATTTCCAATCGCGTTAATTGCATTTATCACACTTAACGTTGCACAAATGCAATTTTATTTAAAATTTGTGCTTGCTTTTTTTTCAATGTGGTTAAATTAATTACAGGTTTTTTTGCACATGTTTTCATTGCTGGCATTCAATTTTGTAATTGAGCATGCAATATTTATATAGACACACATACATACAAGTATATATATTTATGCATATATATATATATATATATTTATGGCTGCTTTCATCTTTTCAGCTTCAGTTCCATTAGAGGATTGAGTTTCAAGCGGCTTCTTTTTGCACTTCTTGCCGTTGTCAAGTGCATTTAAGCATTGTGAACTTCAACTTGCGAATAAATTTAAATGCTAAGTGCAACAGTCAGTTTAATATTTGCTACAAAAAAGTTTAGTTTGTTTTTGTACTGTCATTTAAAATGAAGATATTTATTGCTTTATACCGTGATTTTTCATTATGCAATATGAGCGTACTGTCATTATTTACTAAAGTGCTCTGCATTATGGTCTTCTTGCTAATTTTGTCTTTTATTTATAAATTAATCGTATATCATTACTCGCCTTAGATGTTGTCATTATGATAATTGCAAACAACAATCCCCAGATTCTCTTTTCTCTTCAAATTATTGAGATATCAATTAAATACTTGTTTTAATTAAGTTGTTGTTGCTAAAATGAATTTCAAACTCTTTAATCTTTAATATTGAGTATTATTTTGGAAATTAACTTTATTTTCCTTGTCATTGGCACTTCAAATAGCTTTTATATTGATTTTCTAGTTCCATTGTATTTTTTTGGTGTTCTCTAAGTTTGAGTTTATTGCTCGAAGTTTCTTTGCAGTTATTTGCCCAATTAGGGCGTTAAACTGCAACTCAAACACACAACATACACACACTACACACACACTACACATACATACCCGGTTCCTTTCTCTTTCTCTCTCCTAATCTCTTTCTCTAGCCACCCCGGCAGCATTGTGATCACGAATTTCAATTTCCGTTCCACAGGTCCTCAAGGACCTGTGCGCCGACTCGTATTATTTCATATTTATAATGTAATCTGCACTTCAGCCTCAAAGAGACGTCGCATAAATCACAAAGGCCACTTGCTCGCCTCTCTCTCTCCCCCCTCCCCCCCCCACCATTCGATTTGTCACCCAGTATGTGACTATTATTATAATACACACAACCATGCATGTATGGAAATACAGTACATACATTTGTGCATGCAGATTCAGAAAACAGTGCCCACTTCATAGGTACGCCAAAGGACTGTGGTCTAAAAGCCTTTTGCCTCGTCCTTTTCGCTACTCGCTGCCTTTTTCGTTGTTGCTTTTGCTGTTGCTGGTGCTCTTGTCCTGTGGTGTTGTGTTATTGTGTGTTGTTTGATGTTTGGCATCCACTCGAAATGCATTTAAAAAGTTTAATCGCATTCGGGACACTTGAGGCGGATTTCATTGCTGCAGACATTCGCAAACGAATGCAAATTCGAATTAAATTTATTTTCAATATGTTCATATTTGATTGATCCTTTGATCTACCGGTGGGCGTTGCACTCGCTCTCGGATTCGCACTCGTTACTCGCCACTAGTTGTTAATTGACTCGTTGGGCTACGTCTGCTCATTCTCTACTCTTGCTGCATTCGTCACTCATTGTTAATTAATCAGATGGGCTTTGTCTGCCTGTTCTCTCGTCACACATTACTCGCTACTCGTTGCTTGCCACTTGCCACCAATTGATTCTCTCATAGAAAATGCTCCGCATTTCATTGGGCTTTGCCATTAGTGACTGTCATTAGACTAAAAGCATATTTGCAATTATTGGCCAACTAATTAGGATGTCATCGCGCTGACATCTGCCAGTTTTGGGCCGTTTACAATTGTTTTTGCTCACTTTGTGCTCTGTTCCCAGGGGACTGCAACTGGTTGTGAATTGCAGTTCGATGGTTCGGTTTGGTTTCAACTTGGCCGCATTTCGATTACTTTTATTGCCCACAACGAGCTGGTTGCTTTTGTTTTTGCTTAGCCATAAGGTGTTCAACATATTCGCGCCTTTGTTTTTGTGTTTGTTTTTGTCTTATTGTTTGGTTTTGTGGATCAGGCCTACAACATCCCAGGCTAATGGGCACAATCTTCGCACAGTACATTGTCATTCAACTAATGGTTCAATTTGCAGCGCACAATTGTGGTTCAACTCCCCAACAGCAATGCCATTTACATAAGTATCATACAAACTCAAATATATGAGTAAAGATAGACTAGCACAATAAAGCTTAGCTTCTTAAAAAGTCTATCTACATCTACATGTATCCATTTTGAGATTAGATATTACGTTTGTGTAGAATCCCCTAGCCGAACTATTTTAGAATAATTCGTATGGGAATCAACGTGAAAAATGTTGTTTTCAATTAATATTAAGTAAACCTCATCAGCTGGGATATTTGCATGTAATTCATATTTCATATTGAGGCACATTTCGCGCATATACTCCTTGTGCCCTCTTTTAGTGGGTTCACTGTATTACATTACAAAATTATAACTTTTATTTATTTAACATGTTTTATGTAGTCAAATATTAGTATTGACTATCGTTGTTTCTGCCAGCAAGGGAAAATATGTCTATTTTTTTATCTATTCCTCACCTTACTTACTTTTCTATTCCTCATTTGAAATTGCAAGACCCTAAAAGTATTACCTAAGGTATTACCAGCCGAGTCTGTCTCTCCTCATTTTTTGTAATTAAGCAAAACTTATCCAGTTTCAAAGCTATTTTGTTGTCTGTTGGCCGCACATAAGTATGTCGATGCCGATCGGATCCGAACACTTTATCAAATAGCTAAAAAAATGTGGAATATTGTCTTCGCAGCCAATAAACATAATGTTTCAAATTGCCAAAAATTGAATTTAATTGTTTTAATACTAACTTCAAGTCTGGCTGCCCAAAAGAAATGGCCATTGTGAGCTTCAACTCCTGCTTCTTATTCGGACGCATGAGCTTTGCCCACAAATGAACCCGGAACGCTGCGTGCAAATTTCAGCAGCTCACGTGGTAATGGGGGGGGGGGGGAGGGGGTAGGTGGGTAAGTTAAATAAATGGTAACAAAGGAGTTTTGAGTGGCACAAGAAGCTGGACTGGATTGCCACACACTGTGCGCGGCTTGCTTGTTTCGTTCTACCTTCACATATGCCTGCTGGTCTTCCTCTTCTTCGCCCCCTAAACCTCCACTATATGCCCCACTCTATGCCCCAAGTGCCCGTCGCTGGGCACGATGTCAGGCTGCATTTGGTCCGCAATGGGCGATGGCTGCGTTGCTTTGAGCCACTTGGAAATCGTTAATTTCATAATTACATGTTTCATGCACAAGCTCCGAGTATATGGCTCAAAATGGGCGACACCAGAGCGGGCTTGTTGTGAATGTGTGTGTTTGTATGTGTGTGAGTGTGTGTACGACTCTGGTTGTGTGTGTGTGTGTGTGTGAGTGGCACATAAGTGGCAGCCAGCCAGAAAGCCAACACCATTTTGGCCATAATTTAGTTTTGCTCGTCCATTAGCAAGCGCAGGCCACCACAGCAACAGCAACAACAATAACGAAAACAACAACAACAACAAAAAGAATTAAAGGAAAAACAGTAACAGAAACAACAACAACAGCAACAACAATGTTAAAGACGGCTGCCTTTGTTGCAACGCCACTCAGCGAGAAATCAGCACCAGCCACAGCAACGACAAAGACCCAAGTGGCCTCGACTGTGGTGGGGCAAAACAGGACGAGAGAGAACGAGAGACGGGGAGGGACAGGAGTGTGTGTGTGTGTGTGTGCGACAAGAGGAGCTGAACAGCGACTGGGGCAGAATAAGGACGAGTGGATAATTATTAATAATTATCGCATTGACGTGTTTTCGTTTTCAGTTTTATTTATTTTGTGGCCTTTGTGTGTGTGTGTATGTGTGTATGTGATGAGTGTGTGTGTGTGTGTGTGTGTGTGTATGTGTGCGATGGTGGTGTGCTGTTGCTCCGCTTGACTTGCCCGCTGCGCTGTAACTTAAGTGGTTTATATAATTGGTCAACTTCTGCTGTTGCTCCCGCTCCTTCGCCTTCTTCTCACTTCATGGACTGTTGTGAGTCCTTGCCCCACCCCTCATCCTCTGGTGCTTGTAATTGTGTATTTCAGTGATTTCTTTGCTTAAGGGTTGCATTTTTCAATTCGGGACTGCTCAAGTTAAATATGTGTTTCGTGACTCTTCAATATTGAGAAGATTCTCATAAAATTATAATTACATGATTATAAAAATTCCTAAATTATATATTCCATATAAAAATATATAAAACCTTAATGCTCCAACGCATACTCAGTTGCCGACAACAAATGGAACTCAAGTCTGATCAAATCTTCTCTTTAAAATTAGTAATCTGTTTCGAAATCTTTTCGAAAACTTGCTGTCGTATTAATATTTATCGTAATCATATAATTTCCCGACTTTCACCCATGGCCATTTAGCACAAACTCCTAACTGGTGGAGTCTGCCCTGTGTCATTCTCCCACACTCTAATGTCTCTTATATTCGTAAATATGAAATAAGATAAAAGCATATTCTGCAGTCTTAGATGCTTCCCCCCCCCCCCCCCCTACCTCCCATCACTTATCCTCTGAGCTCATTAAGCATTAGTCGTATTAAGCGCTTTTTTTCAATTTCATCCATGTTCCGCATTGAAATCTGTGGCGCATTGAAAAACATTTAAATGGAATTCAAAACGCGCTTAATTCAAAATTAATCTCAAAAACCAAATGAATTGCTACATGAAAAGCGCTTTTAGTGTGTGTGTTGCGGGTGGAGGTGGGGTTGGGGGATATGGGGTTGTTGGCTGTTGGTTGCTGTATATAATTATGGGGCTGTCTTCTTTGTTGCCGGGCAGCCATTGCGCTTAAATGAGCAGCTACAGCACTTCAAAAGCGTCAAGCAATGGGTTGGGGGCTGGGGGCGGGGGCTGGGGGCTTCTACCCCCTTTGGCTAGGGGAGAAAGCTTCTTTCTTTAAATTCACTTTCTGTTTACGTGGCTTTTTATTGACCAAGCCAAGTTTGCGCTCCTCAAAGGGGTTGGGGGTAGGTGTAGAGATGCAAAAGTCAAAGAAAATTTATTTATAATTCCTTTTTTTTTATTTATTTTGAATTCATGTTTCGGATTAAATTTCTTAATTGTGCAGCTTGGAATGATGTGGGCACAGCGACCGCCAGATGGCGCTGTCTCAATTATGCCATTTCAGAATTTTTCAATTAAAAGACACCCACACATACACACACAGACCCGCACACGCACACATGAACGACTAATGCAACGGCAAAAGCTGTCAATGTTTTCCCTTTACATATACATATTTTTTTTAATTTTTTCCTTTCTTCTCTTTCAAGGATTAGAGGACAGCAGCTGAGCGATATCACAATATTGTCACAAATTTGCACATGTGCCACAAAATAATCCATGAAAAAAGTCAGGGCGTGGAACACAAAAAAAAGGAGAGGAAAATTGCAACAAATGACATTAAATAAAGTTCGCGCCAATTTTTATTATCTTGCAAACCATTTGTGAAAGGACTCTGTGCATAATATTTATGGCAGCTGTTTATGGCAAACGTTTAGCGCGTTTCGACAGATGGCGCCACTATACAAGCATATCCTTGTAGCGACGCAAGCCGAATGCTGAAAGCTTTTCCATCGAGCTGACTAAACGTGGAGCTTTGAAGGAGCTGCTATAAGGGACCAGCCCGAAAAGCTTTTCTGTTGTGCGAGATATTATAGCCTACTGGACAAAATATTTATGTATATACAGATATATATATAAATATTCTTGATCAGCACCATTAGCCGAGTCGATATAGCCATGTCCGACTGCTTATATGCAAAGTAGTAGTAGTTCTGAAGCTGCAGACAGTAGGCATATATATATATATCGGAACCGGACGGATCAAATTTGATTAATAATGTATATGTCTGTTATAGAAACTATTGGTCAAATGCAGTGCGCATGCCTATCGATTTTTGTTTAGAATCGGATTCAGAACCTAAATTTAAAATAATTTTGAAGCCCAATTAATGGAACTGTTATTATTTGTCCTGAAACGCCCAAATCAGAACTAAAACATGGTAGCGGAAAATCAATATAGTCGATTCTCTTACTTAGGTGTATATTAATATGTGATACAATAGCTCACTTTCAAAATTAGAAGATTCCAGGTCTTAACGTCTCTGCGATCCGATTCGGACATGGCTACATCGACTCGGCTCTTGATGAATATTTACCTTATGGAGTCATAGATGCTTCCTCCTGCCTGCAAAATACTTTGCAAGACTATTTTTACCCTATTTATCCAGTTTTTATTTAAGAATGAAAAGACAATTGCAGTCTGCCTACTGACACCTTTGTTTCATAGTTCAAGATACCGACCGAGCCACATATTCTGATATATATGTCCGATATTAATCTTCTTTTATTTGCTTAATTTTAATCAGAGTATTTCGCGGGACGTTTTCACTTATTTTTTAAAAAAATTAAAAATTGTTTACCCTTGCGTAAAATTTAAGTTTGTTTGGATAATCGGATACAATAAAAAGTTGTCTCAGAATCTTGACCGGAATTTTTATACTTTGCATAATATAATCGGAATCGGAACGTTTCGGTTAGGCATCCTGGTCAAACAAATTATTGTCATATATGTTTTGGCCTACAAATTATTACTGCATTTTAATTTATAAACACGGTTTTTGACCACAATTCATACTAAAATATTATCTTTTTGATCGTGGTGTACTTCTAGATTGATACTGTAATCAGGTTTGCAACACACAAAATAATTTGCTTACTCTTGGGGAAGGCTATTCGAAATATGATTATCAGACTGGCAAAAACTTAAACAAATCATCATTGGATAACTCATTTCCAATTCCAAAAAAATTGCAACTGTTGTTTCATTCTTAGATAAAATTTTCACAATTCCATTGAACCATTTTTAGGCATGAATATATTTTGGTAATTAAGAAATATAAAATGGAATAATTGTTACCAATATAATATTGAATGTTGACAATTATATCAAATATCTTAATATTTATATATATTAAGAGGCTATGGCCAAAACGCTACAAGTTATCTACAATTTTTCAACTTATCTTTATATATTTTATATATTTTAGCTGCTCGAGACTAAATTTATTCAAGTTACGCATTTGGATGGCATCAAGAGTGACGAGCAATAAAATGGCCAAAATTGTGGATGGTTGACTGATGGCTGATGATGCCATCATTGGATGTATGCGTGACAGATGGCACCACTACAAATGTTGCACACACACACACACCCACACCCACACACACACACACTCACACACACACACACACACAAGTAAGCGTATCCTTTGGCGCCGCATTGCAAATGAATGGCACAGAAACTGATTGAATCAACTTTATTTCAAAATGATGCCACTTAAGCGATGTGTGTCTGTGGAAGTGTGTGTGTGTGTGTGTGTGTGTGTGCACACTAGGCAACAGTTTTGCATGTGGCAGCAATGAGTGAGCGTTTGTATGTGTGTGTGCAGCACAGAGACACGTAACTGAATTTTGTAGCATACTTTTTGACATGTGCCAACCAAATAAACTTGATAACAAGCAATTTCGCACGTCTCTCTGGGGCGTGAAGCGTGCCATCAAGCAACAACCGTTAGTTTGCCCGAGTTGCAAGCTTGTCAGCGATGGGGTATTGGATAGGGATCATGATGGATGGCCATGAGCTTGATAATGATGAGCTGCTGCATGCTGCCTACGTAAATGGCATGCCACACAATTTTGTCAGTCAAAATCGCACAAATCAATAGCATGCCACAACTCCAGCTCCAGCTTCAGCACCAGCTCCATCTCCAGCCCCCGCACCCATAACGACTGATGTTTTGACTTATCATTAGTTTAATTGGTGGCATGATGCCAGTCGTGCTGCTGTAGCAAGCTCGCCGCTTTTCGCATCCCGCATCTATTCAAATTGTATGGCATTTAATTGGATGTTGCTCAATGCCAGAGGCGCAGCAGGTTACACCTTACGGGTGGTGAGGGGGCGCCGGATGGTTCACTTTAGTTGGGTTGTTTATTTTGACATTTGACACAATTTGTTAGCAACAACAAAAAATACACACACACACTTACATATATATATTTATATACATATATACACACCCCTTGGAATAGCAGCAACCCTCGAGGCGCTTCGGCTGCAGCTTTGACTTTTAATTTGTCACTTATTTGTTCATGTCTCATCAAATTTCAACGCCATCCCTCCTCCTTTAGAAGCTGCTGTTGTTATTGTTGGTTTTGTATTTGTTGTATTTGTTGTTGTGCTCATTAACGCCTTTTAGGCCGCGCAGACAAGAAATTATTCCAATTTGTTGACGTCGCTTGACCAACTTAATGAAAGTGTCAACTTCAACGAACCTCAAATTGTTTTTATTTTTACTTACTAATCATAATAACAGCATTAACAACAACAACAACAACAACAACAACAGCAACATCATGATGATTTCCTGCCTAGGCAAACATCAACTCTATTGATTGCTTCATCAGCAACGCTCCTCCGACTGCCTCGCCCCACTCCACGATCCAAAGCATTTTCTTGTGCGGCTTTGCTGATTTGATTGATTGGAAAAATGATTCAATCTTGTAACACATTTTGCCATTATTTCGTTTATCTCGATTATTTGGTATTATTACATTTACTTCGACATTATTTCGACATGGTCACCAAATAATGGATATTAAGTGGGCACATTTGACACACACTCTGCAGACATTTTGCCAAATAACATTTACGGTGGCAGGTGGCAAATGTGGCAAGAGGCATTCTGACAGCAGACTCATTGTGCATAAAGTAAGTTTTGATTGAAAACTTAGGCACTTTATGGTTATCGATGATTTGTATTGTCAGAAGGGGATGTTTTATTTAATAAAAAACATTCAATTTAAACCAATATTATTTATCGATATAAAAGCCGTTTTATGCCATACAATTTTGCCCAGAAGCAGTTCAATCGCATCTGTACTCTGATCATTTATTAATTCTTACTATCCAAATATGCATTTGATCGATAAACGATAAATGATAAATCAGCGATGTGAATGTTTGCCATCGAACTTAAACAACGGTAAATGTCATAATTATCGTTTGTAAGTTAGTTTCAACATTTTGCAAGATAGAATAAGATTGAGTAATTCGTCTGTCGATTGTCAAAAGAAGTTTACTTAAATTTAACTGCTGCTTTTCAAGGATGTTTGTGTGCGAAAAAAAGGATTGCAGGACTTGATTCACAGAAGGGCACATTCGGGGAAGATAAGCGAGAACCTATTTAGACAATTGCTGTCAAAACATTTGGTAATTGATACGAGCTCGATGTCGGAGTGGGATAAAGTGTTTAGTTGAGGGGGAAAAAGGAAACGCGTCAAGTTGATTAAATTGCGTGCAGAGCAAGAAGGACGAGCGGCCCGGCAGGATAATGACAATGGGGGAGTCAAAGGGATGACTGCGGATTGCCCGTGTCATGAATGATGATCGGGATATCAATTACAAAAGGAAGTGCGACTGGAGCCAGCCTCCAACTTCGGCGAATCAAGCAAACCCAACCGGTAGCTCCGATTCCAATTTTCAAAACCAATTCAATTGCCGCTTCCTGACGCAAATGTCATTCGTCCAGAGCAAGGACAAAGCCCTTGCTGCTGCTGTTATTATTGTTGTTGTTATTGTTGTTGTTGTTGTTGGTTTTAATTACGTCAAGTGACTCGCTGCCTGCCAGCCACAATAATCAAAATGGATATCAAATGCGCCATCTTTAAAATTGCAGCAGCCGCGATGCCAACAAAGGGGTACTCATACCCCTTGCCCTTGCTTCGACCCCCCACCTGACCCCTGCCCCACTCAATTCTCAGCTCTAATTTCAAGTGATATTTTGCGTGTTTTGACAGCTCGTTTGATGTGCAACGCGCAATTAGAGAGCGCAACCAGCCAGTCAACCCAGCAGACCTGTTACCCAACAGTTCCATCCAGAGTCCATCGAAACGACTGCGGCATTCAGACCAATTCCTTAGCCAAAATGGCGGGCTCGTTAAATTTCGATTAAGTGTGTGTGATTTTTTTTTCTTTCCCTTTTTTTATTTTCTGGATCCACCGCGATCCATTAATTCGCTTGCAATAAGCAAACGCCATCAGCCCCTCAATCACAACAAACAAAAGGGAACCAAACCCGGACCTCGATTCAAATTTAAATCCGAACTTGTTTTCCACTCCAATCGGTTCGCATAATATCCTCCCGCTACCACCCACACCACCCCGCCCTTTGTGAGCGCATTATGCAATCATTATATTTTTATGCCTATTAACGTTAAATACACCAATGAATATTTGCATAAATTTGCGCAGGTGATTTGAGCACCGAAGCGTGCAACAAAAAAGGAATCCAAAAAGATTCGTCTGATTTATTCCATTGCTCAGTCGGCCATACGCAATGAGTTTGTAATGATTCACAAGTATGATTCAATACGTAATTCAAATCAGAGCAATATTTATGCAAAGTAGTTCACAACAAGTCGAAATGTTCAAGCAGAGCGTGCACAGCTCTGCTAAAGCGCAGCTGAACTTATCTTTCAGACTGTTCAGGATTATCGTTTTCAGCCAGAGGACTGAAATATGGTGTTTCTTTACTTTGTAATCGAGGCGGATATATGCCAAGTTTATTATAGAAATATATGGTAACAGAGTGTTAACCAACTTCATCAGGAATATATGTGCGGGATTTCATTTAAACAAACAAGAAGTGGTCAAAGCTATCTGGCAGCCTTGTTGCCATTCTCCCGAGTGGGTAATCAAGTCAGTAGCGATATCAGTAAAGTATCGATATCTGATCGCAAACACGCCTGAGCCCCAATGAAGCATAAGTACAACTTCATTATCAATTAGCACAAGCACATTAATGTATATCGCTAAGTCATCCATTATAATGTATATATATATATGTATATGTATATATGCCCTTTCCCGATTCTCAAATGAGTTAAAGAGACATAACATTATCACCATTTGTATTGGTGCAATCCATACCAAAATTAAAAAAAAAGCACGGATCTAAACTTTAAAAAAGAAATGAACTATCTTATCTGGACATATATGGAAGATGCTGTGCCAACTCTGTCTTATAGGTTTGTTAAAATAGAATTTGCCAACAAAATTACACTTGTCCTCTGGTTCTAAATATTGTGCATTACACTTTAAAAACCATTTGCGATTCAGTTTTGATTCAATCATAGTACGGATATAAGCTGATATACTCATAAAACCGATTATCTCGTAAGAGATGACTCTAGACTATTTACAGACTAGTTAGACATATAGAAATACGCTTAAAGTTACGGCTGACTCCCGTACCATAGACATTCGCTTCCAATGACTTGAGTTGAGTTGAGTGAACGATGTAATCGGGACCTTGTGTCTTTGGGCTAAGCTGGCTACACAGCAGCTGCATCTTTTTGGATTCTCTCGCATATTCGCGTTGGGTGTTGTCCTGTTCAACACTCACTTCACATCACATCCTGCCCAATTTGCAGCTCAATTTGTGCCTTAGCTCGTAATTTGCTCATTTATTCTTGTACACTCCATTTGGCACTCCATTTGGCACTCCGTTTTCACATTTACCCAACACTTGGCGCAAATTGAATTCTGAGCCGAAGACAAACCGATGGACGAGGTGGAATTCAATTGCAGTTCATATGAGCATCTACTTGAAATTGAATTGCTTTCAAATGATTCCGATGGCATAAGATAAAGCAGAGACAAAAAAAAAGGAGGAAGATGGAAGAGTAAAACAGAGGTTGAGAGAAAAACGGATATCATTATCATTATCATTATGATAGTCAATGTCTTTAATCTTAATGTTGTCGGCTTGAGCGCTAATTGCGCTAATTGCTCTGGCGCTCTTTGGTGTCGGGCGAAAAGTCAGCCATGAAAATTTAATGACTGGTAAATTGATATGCCTTTTGAGTGAGGACAACTCGAGCAAAGTGTGAAGGAAGAAGGGAGGGGTGTGACATGCAAATAAAGGCGAACTTAATGCCTTGTCAACCCACTAAACGCAAACAACACAGATTTCTTATTAAGTATCAAAGGAGAACTAAGCAACTGAACAACTGAGCAGCGCGTGGGCGCTGAGATAGAAACAGAAAAAAGAAAAAAAAGCGAACGGAGGAAATAACACAAAAGAAACAGGGGTAGGGAAACGGTGAGGGGGTAGCGCACGTCAAAAGATTATGACAATTTTCCCACCACAAATGAGCGCTAAATCTGACAGGCGACAGGGCGGCGAGGCGAAAGGAGCAGCCGCAGGACCCAGAGCCCATTGTTAGCTGTGGAGTGTGTGTTGACAAGGATTAAGGACATCAACGCGACAGAACGGCGGCGCAGGAAAATTCCATGGAAAACTGCCGAGCAACAACAGCTCGAGAAAATGAACAAAATTTGTAAAAAGCCAACAGAAAGAAAAAAAAAAAAATAGAAAGAATAAATAGAGGAAACAGACAACAGCAGAGTGGAGAGCAGAAAGCAGAAAGCAGAGAATAAATGTAATCAATGTAACGAGAAAATAGCGAAAATTATGATTGATGTCGATTGTTTGATTGGGTCGCCAGACGCGCGCGACTCAATAGGCAAGGGAAACGGGAGGACGGAAGAGCTGAAGGGCGGAAGGGCGGAAGGGAGGTAGCGAAAAGGTCAAAATGGCGTCGCTTAAGTACAGGAAGTGGCAATCAGGCTGGGTGTTATTGATTGATCCAACTGTATAGCGCGAATCTAGCTCAATGAACAGCAGCCAGTGGTAGTTCCAAGTGATTATGGCTAAAGTACGTTAATAATTTCATTACATATGCCTTATGTTACCGTTAACGTTGCTAACGTAAATTGTTCTACGTTTGCCCGATGTACCTTATAAATTTAAAAGTTCTACATCCCAAGTAAAATTCATTCTTTGATTTACCAGTTCGATAATACTCATTATACGTATTTTGCCCACATAGCATCAACTTGAATGCACTTTTTCTCTCTACCAGAAATACTTATTTTTACTTAATAGTTTGATTAGTATGAGTAAAGGTAAATAGATGAAATCGATCACATCTTAGGAAACTTGTAAACTGTTTATCTGCATAGATTCTTCGCACGTTCTAAGGTTGTTGCCATCGCACTTAATTTGCATTAGCGGGGGTATGAGAGGCTGCTTGCATAGGCACTTCAGTTGCAGTGATGCCACCTGGGGCGTTACCACTCTGGCGGACCTAGGAGCAGAAGGGTCGCCTCGGCAAGCAACCCTTTAGACCCCATTAGAAATCATTTAGGCAACAATTCTTATAATTTCAACAAGGTCCTCAATATCCAGCAAGCTCAGGTTTCGCGTTTTGCATTTCGCCGTTCTTGTTAAGGGTTAAAACTCACAGCGGCGGGGGGCGTGCCAAGCGCCATTCATGCTGGCTGCAGCAGCCACAGGGGATGTGGAGGAAAGGAGGAAGTGCGTCGAGTGGAGGGCAACGTATGCAGCCATCACGGCCTGCAGCACCTTTTGATCGAATTAAGGCACAGCATGGCGTCCAAATATGGCCAACTTGCTCCGGACGCCCCACAACCCTCTCCCCATTTCGTGCTGCTGCACTTGCCGCACCACCTAGCCAGGCCCCTGCCCTTTGACAGCCCTTCGACCCGTGCTCGAGTGCAGTTTATTGTTTGATTTGACTGTAAAGAAGTCAAAAATAAAAAAAGGGCGTCAGCGAGTTTTGTGCACTTCTTGGCCGGGTCCAAAAGGCGCCATTGTTGCTGCTCTTGTGGGCGGTCGTCAAGGGGCCCTTGCCCTTTGAAATGCAAATGCAAACTCTCAATTCCAAACGCAAGTCCAAAATTCAAATTCAAATTAAAATAAAAAGAAAAAGAAAACCGTCCGCCATCATGGCAACTGTTTGTTCAACGCCACTCAAGCGCCGCTTAATTTTTCTTGCCTGCACTTTTTTCTCTTATTTTATACCCTTTAGCTAAATGCATGGCCGACGAGGGTCATTAACTTGCTGCCAAATGTACAAAAAGTCAGCAAGAAGCTTCATGCCATTGCAAAGCATTAAATTTCAAACTGATCCAGTTATTTGTGGTATAACTATTCTACAAGTCTACAGCTCACCAAACTCAGAGTTGGGTTGCCTTTGTTGTATATCATTTTAAATGAACGCTTTCACTTCTTGGCCTAATCAGAAATTAATAAATGCTTCTATTTTAGCAGACCACAACAAAAAAATGTGGTTTTTTTACATCAGGTCTGTCTAATATCCGTCAGAATATATCCGTCTCTTGATACAGGCACTACATACATGTTTCTTGGAGCCTGACCAATCCGAACAGTATTTCATACAGATCGCTGGATCGGCCTCATATATTTTAGTCGTTCATGTGACTGCGGCATGCAAGGGCATCCAATGTGCGGCGTGCCTACGATGGCCATTCTTTCCTGTTTTCTTTTTGCAATGGACGCCGCCCAATTCCCAGTGATGTCGCATTCGCATTCACACTCGCATCCGCATCAGCATAATTTGTAGACTTCAAAAGAGATTGGTTCATGGCTGATGGCTCATGCATATGAAATGCTTAGGCGATGTGTCTTTTGCCATTCGCCTTTGTAATTGTGCAACTTTCTTCAGTCTGCATCGTTTCGTACAAATATATGTATATATAAAAAAAATAAAAAACAGAAACCAGCCAGCCGACAAAATTCAAAGAAATGAGTGACGAGTGAAAAGTTTTTCGCTTTACTGCCAAGCCTAAATGAAAAGTTGTCTCAATGCAAACGAGCAGACCATTAAGATGCCCATTCCCGCCCCCAAAAGCCCAAAAGGCACATGAGCCCCCACCCAGCCACACCTCTAGCAGCCAGAACAATCGATCTACTTGCAACGATCTAACAGAGCCTTATATCAACTGAACTGCAAGTGAAGCAGAGAAAATGAAGACTATTTCATCAATTAAGCAATTTGTATAATAAAGTGTCTAAAGTCTGATTGTACAGTTCAAAATTGATTTATTATACCCTGATACCGATGGTATCATTGTATATTCGTTTTGTGCAATGTCCGTCATGCTGCGACACTCTTAGAGACAGAGACTTGAAACGAGGAACATATACTGGTCTGTGTCCGCGTCAGACAAAGTGTAAAATTGGAGTGCTACGTCCACTAGGAGGCTATGAAGTTGATAAAATGTTGTTGGTAGGTTGTTGGCGTCCTTCAAAGTTCGGCATATGCCACGCCCACCTCCACAGCCCCCTCGAATTCTGAAATGCAAAATTTTGAAAGTATGTTACTCCCCAAAGAGATCCATTAAAAACTGGATGGCAAACCCCACTCCGGAATTTTAAAGGCAAGCTTAGAGGATAGATTATTAGGAACCTCAATCAAAGATCGGTATTTTTTTTGGCTACACCCATTCTGTTATGTGGCACCTGTTATCAGATGGTATGACTTAATGGTTTCAGAGATAAGTTCTCAGCTCTCTCTTGATTATACCCTGTAATGAAAGCATAAAACCCATAAGGTAATTATATTCTTGATCAGAATGAACCGACTCACCGATGGAGCCATGATCGTCTGACTGTCTGAGAGAGATGAGAGCTAGAGACTTCAAATTTGGAATATAAGTTTTCGATCAAGGTTAATTCAATTAATTAATGACTGCCCCACGTTTCAAAATAAAAACTACAATTTTAAAGGCAGACGCCTTCAATACATAATGTACATTGACATATAATTGATCAACAGAACAAATTTCATTGAGATCGAATAAAATACTGGGTGTATAGCTATAGTAGAAAATGTATTATCATATTGATCTCATTACTACGTGCCACAAGCCGGTGATTTCAGGGGGGCTTTTAAAATGAGATTGGGCAATTTATCTGGAACGTGTTTTAATCAATTTAATACATTTCAGAGCTGGGTTCAGGGTATCTCCTAGTCGAGCTCTCTCGGCTAGAGCATTTTTATTTGTTTATTCCTGGCTTTATAATTTAAACTATTACTTTTGATAAATTCGAATGTTATCTACAGTAGTCGGCGCTAACAGAGCAAGCACGACACAACTTCAGTCTTCCTCCCTTTCCCTCTCCTGTGCTCTGTTTTGTGGGTCCTTAGCCTGCTAATTGCATGCAGACCGCAGAGATACCTCATTAAAACTGATTGTGATATGCCTCATTAGGAGTGCATAATATCAACCCATACGAACACATACACATGCATGGATAATTGTTGATTCGATGTGATTTGATTCGAATTGACTGCAAGTGAAATTGAATTGCGTTCAAGCCGCGATTACTGTTTACGAGAGTTATGAAGGGGAAGAGTACCTGAATCCAAGCCCCAATCCCTAGCCAAATCCCAAGCAGGAGCATCATTATATGCCGTCAATATTTCCAATCTAATATCCGTTTCGATGGCGCCCAGTCCAGTCAAAGCAGCAACAGCAACAGCAACAGAAGTCGAGGCAGCCAGCCAGCCAACCAACCAAAACCCAATCAGGGTCAGCACTGCCAGCGACCCAGGGGCTGCAGCGGAGGGGTGGGTAGTGTGGTTGAGGAAGGGGGGGGGGGGCTAGTTGTATTTTGAGCTGGGGACAGCGGGAGCTGTTGAGATGGCGCTGTGGCTGTCACTTTTGCACCCACGTATGGCGTCTGGTGGTTGTTTCTGCTGCTGCTTCTTCCCAGCAGCAGTGAGTGGCCTTGCGGCTAAACAGGCAGCAACCCCAGCTGCCGTACCCTCACCCCACTTCACTCTGCTACCTATATATTCATTTTTTCAGACCGCTTTGTTCATAGTCTCTGCTGATTTTAGCAATCATCCTTGATAGGACTTTTTCCTTTCTCGGCTGAGCGAATGTATGCGAATGTGTGCGAATGTGTGTGTGTGTGTGTGTCGCATGCCCCTCCCAGTTAATTTGTTTGCTCTCGCTCACGCTGCCTGTCAGCCTAATCTAACAACTCGCTTGCTCTCTCTTGCTCTCTGTTGCTCTCTCTTGCTCTCTCTTGCGCTCTCTCTAGCTCTCTTTCTTGCTCTATTTGATATGCTCCCTCTCTCTCTGTCGCTCGCTCACTCGCTCTCTCGCGTCTTTTTTCTCAGCATTCATTCATTCATTTTCATTTTATGAATTGCATTTGCGCTCAGCCCTCGCGCTATCTCGCTCGCACTCACATTGAACAGCAAGTGCTTGCTGTCTCGTTCGCGCCTCGTCCTCAATGTCCTTCCTGTCCATTACCATGGCTTGGCAAGAGGAGGAAGCCATTATAAAATTTTTGCCTTTGCTCAGGGCTGAGCATTTATTAAAACGGTGATTACTCGATTTGCACACCCTTGCGAAAGGGGAGGCGAAGGCTGTTGCTTATCGCTTGTCCTTGCCGGTGGTTGCAGCTCTCCTGCGCCGAAGTTTCGGCCACTGCCAGCGTTATATTGGCAGCAAAAGAACTAATTCGTGGCCCATTCACAGGTCCTCGCAAGCTGCTGCTGATAGTTCCTGGGCAAGGGTATCTACTTGCCATGTCGTCTGGCTCGAGGACCTTGCCCAGCTCACACACAATGCCCAGTCTAATCGCAGACAACCAATAGCACACTTCAACTAGCCCACACCATTCCTAATGTGCCACTCTCAGCTAATGTCTTATCAACCAATTGCAACAAACTAACAACTTGCCACATTGCCACATTTAACACTTTTCAAATTCTCTAGCCACAAAACAAACAAGTCACAAAATAATCATTTGCATTGCCATCAAATTCTATTATTTGAATGTGCCATATATAAAAGTTTTTATTTTAATATTAAAAAAAAAATGTATTTGAAAGTAAACTTTAGCATTTATAACAATAATCTTCATTAAGCCACTAAGCAAATATAATTCGGCTCAACTCATGAAAAAAATCTATTTTGTCAATTTTGTTGGGAAAAAAATTACCAGTATCGAACTAATGTTTTCTAAAGCTGTGTTGAAAGAATTGGTAGAGAAAAAATTCCGTTTCCAAATTTAAATGCAGTGTTTATCTAGAGAACAAGCCATAATCATCAAGTAAGTATGCTCTTGTGGAGAGCGTTCGACTAAGAAATACCCTAAGCCCAAGTCTTCGAATTTTTTTGGTCGTACACGTCTTGGATATTTAAAGCAGAGGTCGACAAATTTCATTTCATACATTTAAATCTAAAGCACTCAACACGCAAGTGTGTGCTTCTCCGTAATATCGAGATTTGTGGAGTGTATACAGAATGTGATATACATGTATACACATATTAAAGGTTGTTCCTCTTATTGCTAGCGGTAATCGATTTATATCGATGTTTGGGCTTAGGAGAAAGTTATTGAAAAAATAAATTAGACTCGACCTGCATTTAGTATACAAAAACTTATATTCAAAATTTAAATCCTCTAGGTCTGATAATCTCTTAATATCAGTGCATTGACAAACGCACATATCTAAATCGGCACGGCTGTTGATGCCTAGCCATATCTAAGAACGCAAACATTTTTCATGCTTTTGCTAGCTTGAGAGTAAACTATATATTTTCTTGATCGGAATAGCTATGTTTATCTGCCCAGAAACCTATTCGTTTGTTTGAACACATTTATGGCGATTTGAAATGTGGAAAGAGTATTTCTGATGGATTTTGGTATCTTGAAAGTCAAAAGTTTTGCCAGAATGATGCTAGTGGAAAATAAGTTGAAATATTTTATGACATATCTGAATTCCCTCAAAAATCCTTTAAGTATGCGAAAAGCTGTCAGCTCTGGTAAAAGCACGACACTATATGGAAAGGGGGAGTGAAAGTTTGCCTACGAGTTGTAGAAAACGGACTTAAGGATGTCCACAAAGGTAAAGAAAGTCGGTGCAGTGATTTGAGTTATTCATACGGATCCTTGGAGCATATTAATGCAAATACAAATTATAAAGCAGTCGCTGACGTTGCCTCCCTCAAAGGATGACAGCCGAGAGAAAAGAAAATGGAACCATAGAGACGATTCTGACTAGGCTGGGGTACGGGGAGCTGGTGAGCTGGCGGTTGCGCTTGGTTGGTTCGTTATTCGGTTACATTTCATTATGACTGCCGCAAAAGGGGAGTGAGCGAAGTGGGTGGAGGGGAGGACGTCGTATGAGTGTGTGGCGGAAATTTAATTTCTTCCAGTTTCATGCATATTCACAAGATGACAACAACGACGATGAGGACTTTAGGAGCAGAGGAACTCAAACGCACTGCAGCTGCGGTGCACACTTTTATAAATTAAGGATAACGACCGTCGTATGTGAATATGAATATCGCTCGGGTGGCTCTATAATGAGACGCCCCACCAGACTCTCATGCTGCCCCTGGCCCATACCCATGCGGATATCCTTGGCTGCTTTGCATAATGTGCAACCGACGTTTGCACAGCGCTTCCTCCCGCTCCTGCGTCCTGCTGCATTTGGATGCCTTTCAACTTGGCTTGCTATAATTGTTATATGTTTGCATTTCACAGACATTCGCCTTATCCATATACCATATTCAAAACAAATTGCTAAAACACCATAAACAATTATTTTGCATTTTACTTTGAGACTACATTCTTTTGACGCATCCCCAACTTGAGGCTGCCCCTCAGGACCCACACGTGCCCAGTCCCTTCTGCATCCCATTGCACAGTTTACCAATTCATTTTGCACTTGCAAAAACCAGGGGCCATTCAAAAAAGAAGCAGTTTCATTCCATTCTGAACTACTTGTAGATATGATGAACTACTGAGCATCTGAACCATAATGAGTTCATCAGTGTTTCATTGTAGTACATAAACAAGTCTAGGCTATGTTTGACTTCAGTTGAATTCAGTAAGTTGGCAATGTTTGATCAAATTCTCTGATTGTCTAACTAAGTAATGACATGTGTATACTGATCATTGTTGATAAACATCATTTGTTATAAGTTAATAATTGCAAATGAAAAGAACTCTTTTCTTGATATTTATCTATCTGACTGCGAAATACTCTGATACAAACAGATTATATCATCTGATAACAGGTGCCTCAGAACAGGGTGTAGCCAAGAAATACCGATCTTTGATGGAGGTTCCTAATAATCTATCCTCCAAGTTTGCCTTTAGAATTGCTGTAGATATGAATCAAAATTATATTGCAAGTTCATAGTAATCTTCCTTTAAAGCTTGCGGGGGATACAGACTTGTACCGTTTTGCGGGCGGGAGTGGGCGTGGTCCAAGATTTTGTTGTTTTTCTTTCTTACTAGCAATGTTCCTTCCAAATTTGATAGCTTTAGCTTTCAAATTGCTTGAAATAAATGGTCTTATCGATTTACGCTAACAGGTGTATCGGTTTGGGGAGGCGGAGTGGGCTTTGCCATCCAATTTTTAATGGATCTCTTTGGGGAGTTACGAGTAAAATACTTTAAAAATTGGTTGAGTCTAGCTTTTGCATTTCAGAATTCTAGGGGGCTGTGGAGGTGGGCGTGGCATATGTTGATCTTTGAAGGACGCCACCAACAACCTTCCAACAACATGCTATCGACTTCATAGCCTCCCAGTGGACGTAGCACTCCAATTTTACACTTTGTCTGACGCGGGCACAGACCAGTATATGTTCCTCGTTTGAAGTCTCTATCTCTAAGAGTGTCGCAAAAAGTTAATCGGACAGACGCACAGACAGCATGACGGACATTGCGGAAATTCTATTTACTATGATACCTTCGCTTCGAAAATAATATGAATACAAATTGATATAATACAACTAATATTGCCAATAATCGAACATTGAATAACCAAGCAACAACAATCGATTAACCAATCAGAAACTATAAAAGCGCAAATTTAATTACTTATTGTATAGATAAAATGTTTCAATATTTATATGTTGAGGGAACATGGTGGATATCATGTAAAAGTATCCGGATATGAATTGATAATTTCGGCGTTAGCCTTGGGCTAATTAAACAAACTGAGCAGGAAAAAGACACGCGAAAATTCCAAAATAAACGCCAACTATTGACCGACACAGAAATGGACTCTCAAGAAAAAACGAAGTAATCTCCAGTGGCAGTTAACGAGTAGAAAATGCTCCTAAGCAACGGAAATCAAACACAAATCGCATATTCCCCATTCCACTCATTTCTGTGGCATTGAGTTGCCGCTTCATTTGCTTTGCTGATTTCGAGGTTTCATATTTTTATGGCATTTTCATTTTAATTTTGTAGAAAATTTGCGACATTTTTTTACTTGCCCCATCTTGAGCGCAAGAGTCGCTTGATTATGGCGTTGTGGGAATTGAGTTTGGGAATTATGATGCGTGAAATACGTATGCATGTTTGTATGTATGTATGTATGTATGTATGTATGGATGTATGTATGTTCGTACATAAATAAGTATGAGTATGTGGCAAAAGAGGAAGCTGTGACTCGCATCCATATGCAAATCTAGTTAGATGTTGGATTCGTCGTTAGCGTCTCTCGAATGCAACCAACCGGGAGAAAAAGGTACAAATTGAATTTTGCAACTTGGTTGCGAATACTTTTGCACAATGACATATTAATTTCAGTTAAGATTTGATCCACACTCACCCATTCGAAGTGCACTTGAGCCGCGACTATAGCAGCAACTACGGATTCTGTCTGTGAGTACGGGCCTTAGTTACGGCTAACGAGTTGCAGGCTAAGTCCGAAACTGCTAGGAGCTTGGGGTGCCTTACTCATTCATTATACGGCGATTCGCAGTATTATGGCCTCGTTTGGAGTGCCACGGATTGATAGGCAAGGGGGGGGGGGGGACTCCTTTGATTTCCACCCGCGGCTACATTGAGCACTCATCAAATTTTTTTTTTCTTCGAAAATTTGCATTAAGTGAAGTAGTCATCAGTTATCAGCATCAGCATCAGCATCAACATCATCATCATTCACATCCACATCTTCCGAACACCCTTTGCACTGCATCATTCCCATCCACAATAGTATTCAGGCAACGCAGCAAATTTGAATTTGAATTCAATGGGCGGTCGCTCGGCTTCGGTGCTCAACTAACAAGCAACCAACCAGCGCGACGTACATATATCAAAAGTAAAGAAGAGATGGTTAAGATTGGGGATTGGGGGTGCTGCTGACAACAGTTGCGGCATTGTTTGCGCGATAAAACTCAAAACTCAACCTCATTTAGACTAGAAATATGCCAACCGTTCGTCGTGCTCGGCTCTTGACATAATGGAGATAACAACGGCGGCAAGGGGGGTAGAGCCGAATGCAGCGAGGAGCCTCTAAGCAGGCTAGGCAAGGGGCTTGCCATGTTCGCAACGCTTCAGTTGCTGTTAGTTTCAACGCAAAATCAGCGACATTATAATCGTCCTCATTAACGCTACGCCGACGTCGTCCTCGCCGTCCTTCTTGTCACTGAGCTGCGTTAATATCCTGGCAAAACCTAACCTACCTCGTCAACTCATCAACGTCATTAGCGAAAAGCAGTGCAAAGGAAAAAAAATCACAAAAATATTCAATAGGTTTGGCAAACAAGACTTGAGCTATACCCTATAGCGACAAGTGTACCTAAAGGGGAGAAAGAAAGTTTCTCTTTAGCGAAAAAAAGTTGGAAATCAAAATTCTCTCTTAAAACCCGTATCAAAAGTTAAGATATAGAGAGAAGGATATCGGCACAGAGAGAGACAGAGCGCTATAGAGAGAGAGAGAGAGAGAGAGAAGGGGGAACAATTTTTAAACAAATGATAATGTACAATAAGCTAGTTACAGGTATCGGATATGGATCAAAATCAAAATCAATCAGAAGTACGAAAACTATATTTAAATGCGGACAAAACAAAAAACGATTTAAAAAATGTTAGGGATATTATAAGTGAAATACACATGTGTAATGTAATCTTGGACAAAGCTTAAGGGGAAGGAGAAATGAGAGGATAGACGATTGAAAATGCAATCTGAATAACAAATTGATCGATTTTGGGAAATTCGATGAAGTCAGAGATTAAGCGAAATAAACATGAGAACATATATTTATTCAGCATATTTAGCAGCGGGGCATTATTATTTATAGCTTATTATATATTTGAATAGTTTTAAACGATATTGTGAGTTAATTGAAGTGCATTTTAAATGTATATCTGCATTGGGTAGTGTATGTCGAGCCAAATTGAGGGTCTTTGTAGAGTACCAGCGATCAATCGAAGCAGAGCGCGTTGAGTTTTCAATTGATAACACACTTGAATGGGTAGCTACCTGGAAAACCCAATACGCAACCAAATCAACCCCACGCCCACCAGATAAGCGACCATATAACCCAGCAATAACCGAAGCTGTATCCAAGCAATGCCCATTCAACCATGCAGACAATTGCACAGACTCGCTCATCCACTCAGGCAGTCAGTCAGTCAGTGAGTCTGTTAGTCAGTTAGTCAGTCTGTTCAGAAACGCAATTTTCTATTGGCAGGCGAATCGGTGGGCTAGTGTAGGGTAGGGTATGATAGGAAGGAGCGCAGGATGCGAGAAATGATGACAGTTGCAGAGCGCTTCAAAATGAAACGAAATATTTTCTTATATTATAATTTTCATTTTTTTTTTCCTTTTTTTTTCATTGTAAAGCTCTTAAGTGCATTTTGCAAGGGGTTGTGTAAATTATGCAGCTTAATTCATTATTCGCTCGTGGCACCTACCCCTTCAGGCACAGCCCAAAAGCCAAAAGCCACCCACTCTGGCTGCAACCATGCGCTCACCGTTTTGATTCGCTTTGGGTGCCCCCTTTTGTTGCTGCTCCTGTTGTTCTTGTTGTTGCTACTGGTGCTCAAATTTCGCTAATGGCTGCCAGCCAGGACGGCCGCAGCCTCCTTTTGACAACCATCTCTCAGCTCTTGTTGTTGTCGTTGTGGGTTGGTTGTGCCTGGGTGAGGGACTGGGCCCAGGAAGTCATTATGGTGCGCAACTGCAATGATGAATTACAGTCACTGCTTTCCTACGCCCGTTGTTGTTGTTCGCCTTGCTCCTCTTGTCAATAATTGAATTACTTAGAAATTTTCTAATTTTCGAATATTAAACTCATGGAATCGTCCATAGAAACCGTTCAGGTATTCTGTAATTTTCAAATCTTATGTTGGTTTTGAACTGAACATTTGAACATAATTCATATTTTAAAAATTATCTTCTTAATTAACTAATTAACAGTTAATTAAATTTGCTAAACTCCTATACACAAATTTCATAACACAAAAGCACTTTAGAAATATGATTGGATTTCGAGTCTTTAGCTTTTTTTTGTGTTTTTTTTTTTGGCTGTGGCCATTTTGTACTATACTCACAATAAAAAAAAAACCATGGAAACAACTAATAGCCAAATCAACATTTAACATTCATAACATTCTCAAATATCTACGGAATTTAAAGTTGCAGCATGTACATTTTCCCATAAGGGACAAGTTCTGTACATTCAACATTCATAAAGTTTCAAAATGTTTTATAAATCGAATTTTGTATCGATGTTATAAAAAGTATGGCAATATCAATGACGCACATAGTTGATATTTTAATAAATATTTGTATGATATATTGTATGTTGTAATTTGCTATAGTTTATTTCGGAAATTATATTCTCTCCCATTTTTAAATTGGTCTCTTATTCGCACAGACGAATATAGATAAGCCGATCAGCTGTTTTATTTAAATCAATCAATAACCATTATGGAATCGCGAAATGTATAATATGTGAACATACGAATTGTTGGGCATTGTGAAATCCGATAACAGTGGTTCTGTCATGTTTTACAAGTTAATGATCCAATATAAAAAAGTTTAATTTAAATTTATCGCAGAGCAGGGACCAATCGATAACTCCATCTCATGGCTAGCTCGACTCAGCCGTTGATGAGATCAAAAATTTGTATACTCTATGGGATCGGAGATGCTTCTTTCTGTCTGTTCAATCAATACACATGCACAGCTTTCTGGGTAGCATTTTATCATTTTACCACGGTGCAAAAAGAAGCAGAAATCGAATTCCAAGAGCAATATCAACAGGCAAATAGTCAACATCGCAAATAGAAATTCGTTTAGTTGCAACTTGCAACACATTGGGGCAACGTTCAAGGATGCTGTCAGCAGCAGCAGCAGCAGCAACAGCGGCAGCAGCCGTCTGTCCACAATAGAGTATATTGTTATTATGATTTCACAATAAATATGGCGCAAGCAGCGAACTTGCACCTGAGCAGTCAGGAAACGGTGAGGTGTGCAAGGGGCGAGGGGTGAGTTGCTTGTGACTAGGGGGCAAGTGCGTAAATCGTAAATCGTTGCTAGACATCAGACGTCAGTTAAAAGTTGATTCGATTTAATAACTTCTGTCAAACACACACGACTAACGGCAAATCGCAAGACGCGTCGTTATACCCTGTAGCGCCAACAGGCTGCATTGGGCATTTTGACTGGGGTAAGAAAAGCACGAAAAGAAGAACGATTTGCACCACAATTTATGATTGATTTCAAAGAGAATTTAGCAACTATTAGATTTGATGTGGAATTGTGTGTCTATATCTTATTCTGCGGATATCTTTAAGTGCTTTAGCTTAAAAGATTGACTTACAAAATACGGAGAATCTGTTAGGCGCATACTCGCCTCATTTCAACTGTTTGCTGCCACTTGCGAGCTGCATTTAACTTGACTTCAGCACTTCGAGTGCTGCCAATATTTGCCATGTTTAGTTGCTGTGGCAACAACTTATTTATGATGAGGAGTGCAACACGGGGGGGCTCAGAGAGGGGGCACAGTGGCACAAGAGGTCGCTGGGCTGTGTTGCCATTGTCGAGCAAATAGCTTTAGCTGTAAACTTGTCAAATGCAACAGAAATACATTCGAGCGATATTATGAGGTGGCAATCGAAAATTTCAAATCCATTGCTTAGCTGTTAACTGTTAACTCGCATGTGTTGACTAACCATCAATGGGGAACAGAGGCGGGTGGGCGGGTACAACTTGGCTGACAACCTGTTGCTTGGAAATTTCTAATGATTTACCTTTATTTACTGTGGCTCTCTATTTACTTTGATAAGTTGATAAACAAAATTTAAAAAACAAAATCTAATATTGATTAAATATATATTATTCGGATGTTGAACAGACAATGAAACGTCGTCCAAACCCGACCGCTATATCGTAGTTCTGCCAGACGAACGTGCTGTCGAAAGAGGTGTTAATGAATGACAAACTTTTTGTCTACCGAGATATAGCAGCCGATCTTAAATGGCTACATACGTATATGTTTAAGTTCCGCCATATTTTTTATTCATCTATATCCATGTGAATAACCATGTGCAACATAGGGCTACAGCTGAAATGAACGGAAAGTACCTATAAGGTAGAACATGTGCCGGGGATGGGATGATATAAATGATGATAAACCAATAATAGCCCCGCAGCCGTTGTACTCGTATAAGCCCGCTTGATCAACATACAGTTCATAAATAATTATAATTATCATTGTTACGCTGATGATAATCACCCTCATTGCCATTGGCTTTGCTCAGCCGTCGTGTTGTGCCACTTCAGGGGCAACCTGTCAAAAATTTCGAATTGGTTGACATGTTTGCCATAGGTTTTCTTCCCCTTTTTCTGCTTCATGGTTATGCTGTCAGTAGTCTGTTTGCCTGCGTGTTGATGCGCAATGTTTGCACTTCATCCTTTTGTCAGTCGTCTGTCGTCGATGGCGATAAAAGGCCATTGTATCATTGAGATACGCACAGGAAAATGTGTGTGTGAAATGCGCACAGGACAATGTGTCTGTGAACTACGCACAGGCGCTACTTTATTTGGCGACAGATGTTGCATTTGTTATTCCACTCGCATTTCAGCATAACTAAGTTTTTTTTTAGGCAAATTCGAGCAACAGCCAGCAAAAACAGATGAAAAAACACTCGATCCTACTTCTTGTGGTCCTTCTTGTTTTGTCCCCGGTGCGTATCTGTGGAAAACGAAATACTGCTCAGCCAGGTGCACGACACAAAGCTATCGAGGACTAGAGGGAAGGAGTGTGGATGCGGATCGGCGGACCACTTTTTTTGCAGCTTAAGCAAAAATTTTTCATTTGCCATTTGCCATGGCTAAGGAGAGTGATAAGGCTGTGCAAGGTAACTCTTGCCTTTACTCGAAATCAACCGCCCCCCCCCCCCGCACCTCCTCTCGCACTCGCCCCTTTTTAAATCGGCTTGAGACTTATTGCAATTCAGCATCGTTAGTGCCTCTTTGAGCACTCCGATATTAATTCATTTACAGATTTTCTGTATTTCGTATAAATTGCAGTTAAGCAATTTTCATTCGAATGCTCACAAATATTTTGCCAAACGTCTTTAAGCTCAAACAAGGCTGTCTTGCCAACTCTGCTTGCTCTTCATTACTTTCGCATATACGTTATTTATGCATACAAAGGGAAGATACAAAATTTTAGTTGAGTAATTATTGAAAACACTCCGTACGCAACTATAGATTTATCGATAAGCCTATCGATAAACTTAGCAATGCTTAGTTAAGTCTAATAGAATATTGTAGTTTTGGAAACAAAATATAAATATATATTAAAAAACTAAATGTTTAGAATACCGATAAGCTGATTGTCACTCGATTTCTCTGGGTCTTAATGCAGCTTATGCTGAGCTTATTAGATATGTTTTATGAAATATAAATAGTAAAATATAAAATGATTAAATAAATAACATTAACGACAACGTGTTAATGTTGTCGATAAACTCTTAGATTGAATCGATAATTGTTCTCGTTTGTTTAATTAAGTGGCTCATTAGACAAATTCGATTCACGCTATAAACTCAGAGCAATATAATTTTGCGTCAGTTACATCACTACTCCCCACTTATCCCCTCTTTGGTCCCCTTGTGCTTATTCAGCGTACGCTTGACTGCAAATAAATCTTGAGTCCAGTCTTGGGCCATGCAAGAGGTCGCCCCTTTTGGGCGGATGGGAAAAGGGAGTTTTGCAGACGACGGATTAAAAGCTGGCCGAAATGTCAACACACAAACAGGACGCAGCAGTCTGTTCACAATGGACAGACAACTATAACAAGAACAACAACAGCGGCAACAAAAGCATCACAATAACAATGAAGAAGGGGGAGAAGAACAAGAACAACAACAACTTGGCAGATTGTCAAGTGGAGTCCAAAGCTTTTAGCTTAAATACACTTTGGGCCAACCACTTAAACAAACTAACTGAAGCTGGCAGAGCGTCGCGAAGGCGTGGCAAGGGCGGGACCCAGTCGTCGACTGGCCACTGTCCGTGACACATCTGCAATTGTTGTTATTGTTATTGTTGTTGTTGTTGTTGTTGCTATTGTTAGTAGTGTACCCCCTGGTCAAAGTGTAATTGAATTTATCGCTTTGCTTGTGCAATGTGTATCGAGAAAATTGCTAAATGCATCTCAACAACACAAAAAATTGGGCCACGCCCACAGCACTCATAAATGATTTACATTGAATCATTTACCAGATTAAAAAAGGAGTTTAATCTCCCCCAGTCTTAAAGTCACACATGACGCATACGCAGCGTTCGCGTCCAAATTGCCAGGCAGACGCAATGGCAACACACATACACATGCATAAGCATGTGAGTACCCGCTCACGCTTTGTGCGTGTGTGTGTGTGTGTGTGTGTGTGAGTTCCGTCAACCCTTTTTGAGCACGCAGAAAAGCTCTGTTGACACTTGAAAGCTGTCCCTGCTTGCAAACTTTTGTCCTCGCAGCGAGCTCGGAGCTTAGCCAGGACTTGAACCCGCTGCAACCAAATTTCGTAAAGTTTCCGCTGCATCTAAGCGAACTTGAGATCGGTTTTCCCCAATGCGAATCTTCATATATACATTTGTGGCAATATATTAAAAATTTGCTACTTGTAGCTTATCGACTCAAAATTTGAAACATTCTTTTTGGCAACAATATTGCAAAATATTACTCAAAGCCATTTATTGACACATTTCTTAATTAAGACTTTTAAATAATTAAAGTTAACACAACATTTATTTTATTAATTAATATATTGAAGATTTATTAACGGTGTTCAAATGAATAAAGCGTTTGGGCCTTAAGCCAACATTAGCATATTTTCTGGTAACTTAACTTAACTTCGTTTTTTTCTTTTGCCAGATACTTTAAAGATTTGATAAACTATTTATGCTCTTTAAAAAATTTCCCTCAAATAGCATTCAAAGTAATTATGTATACCGAATTTTATGACTAATGCAAACGAAGCTAACAGAGGTTGGCTTATTGAAATACAGCTAATTTAATAATATGTAGGTTCTATTAACTGATAAACCATTTTAAATACTTCTTAAGATTCGAAATTGAATAACAAATCGTTGTTCTGGTGATCATGCACAGTATTTTATGATTATATTATGGGCCATAAAAATCTATACTTAGCTACGATTTGATGTAGTAATTTCTAACCAATTAGTCGCCCATAAATTATATTTTGGCTAAATAGGTTTTTGGTAGCTTAACCATTGTGTATGGGATATAAGAGTGGGGCATTGCACAGATGCTGAAAGATGCATTGAAGTGCAGCAACCACTTCAAAGTGCAAATGTGAGTCATTCAGCCATTAAAATCGGGCGTTAAATGCACTTCAAAGTGGGTTCCAAATGTCGAACTCTGGAGCTTAACAATTTAAGAGCCGCTTGATTACTTATTTAGCATTTTTCCAATTTCGCCCCATGACCCAACAATTGTAATTGTCTATTGTAAATGCAGACGGCACACGGCACTCGGCACTTGCCACTTGCCATTTTGGCTTCTAATTGCAATCCGCAAATTGTAGAACGCCAGGACAGCCAGGACAGTAAGTACATGCAGCACAGGAGCTAAAGTCAAACGGTTGCATGGGATCAACATTGGCTGTGTGAACGGCCTATTATGCAATCAGCGAACGCGCCTCCTCATTTAAATCAGTAGATGGATGGAATGAATGAATGATGAATATGAATATGAATATTCTTTTCTTTATTTTTGTTGTTTTCACGCCACTTGCGCATTATTCAAATTTTGCAATTTCGAATGAAAGAAAAAACACCAAGGAAAAAGTGTAGAAAACAAAAGGCGAGGCTCTCTATTCAAAATTGTTATATGGAAATGGAAATGGGCATGGAAATGGAAATGGAATTGGAATTGGAATGGAACAGTCGTCGTCGACGCTGCCCGCAAATCCTTTTATGATAATTTCTCAAGAGTGTCGTCCTTTGATCAGGCAAGTGCCCTGCGTGCAGAAAAAACTCATTCAAGCATGAATGTGAATATGATTTTCAACCACACACACACATAAACACCCAACACGTATATACGCTGCACACTCACTGCTCATAAGGATTTAATAATTCGTTAAGCGAAATTAAAATTGCCATAAAGCAGTTGGACCACAATGGGCAGAAAGCCGTTAATTGCGCCTCAAAATATGTAAAGGAGAATTTGGTCAACAATCGATAATTTGTTGGCCACACAAAATATCATTTGAATCATTTGATTTTGAGCTTAGCTGTTAATAAACTCTTAGATGTTCACCCCTCAGATGTTCTGTGTTCATATAAAAAAAAATTATCTTAAATTTGCATACTCAGTAAATGAATAGTCCACAAAATCAAATTCCTGCTTTTTTGTT
Source organism: Drosophila nr. perissopoda 5 BK-2023a (assembly GCA_035044105.1). NCBI lineage: Eukaryota > Metazoa > Arthropoda > Insecta > Diptera > Drosophilidae > Drosophila > Drosophila nr. perissopoda 5 BK-2023a. Next base: position 3,507,411 of record JAWNMK010000620.1, on the reverse strand, counting down.
TGGCACTATCAATAAATCATCAACAATAATAACAAATGGGTTTTAGTTAAATTTCCCATTTCGATCTTGTAAACCTCTTAGCAGATTTGAATAGACATTCACCTGCCAATCGACTAGTATTTTTGTGTTTTTTCTTCACTTACTAACTTATATAATTTATATTTCCCCGATTCCTTCCATAATGTAGCGTTTCTGGTTTTAGGATGTTGCGCTCATCGTCCACTGTAGTTGGCACCTGCATTGTGCATTATGTTGTGAGTACCTTACGGACCGGAGATTCAGCGCAGCAGATCCAACAGATCTGTGAGGCTTGCTCCTGCTACAAATGCCAACAAGCCCCTCACCCCCTTAGCACTCAGTTGCTCGTAACTGCAACTCGTTTATTCGTTTTTAGCTCAATTTTCGTAAGCACTGGGGCTCGGTAGCGTTTCCAGGGGAAATCATTGCAATTAAAGCGTAATTGTTTTTACGCATTTGTCCAGTGCCAGCCCGCCCTTTTTTTATACCCCTCGCGGCCACGTTGCTTAGCTCGGCTGGTGTCTTTTCAAGTAGAGGCGGGTGTCAAGCGGCAGAAAGAAGGAAAAAAAAAACCAGAAACAGCCCGCTAGAAATTAATTTACAACATTCATAATGTCTGCAGCTCTGCTGCTTCCTTTGCTGCTGCCTCTTCTTCTTCTTGTACATGCGCTTAATTTCCGCATTTGGTGGGTGTGGCACTGAAGGACAACAGGCTAACCGCCCGCCTGTCAGGCATGTCCTGACGGGCCGCGAATACGAATCCGAGAATTCATTTGCATAATTTTTAATACTCCATTTCGGTGCAGGTGCGTCGGCGTCGTCGCTAACGAGATGCGTGTGTTGGTGTGTCTTCCTGTGAATGTGTGTGTGTGAGTGTGTGAGTGTGTGAGTGTGTGTGTGTGTGTATGTGTGTGTGGCCTCATTATTATATTTCGCCAACTCGACGAGCACATACTCGCAGTTGCTACCTCCTAGCTGTTGCCCACTGCCTTCTGCCCCATGCACTTTATCCGTTTACGTTTTTCAACTTTTTCTATTTTTTTTTTCCATCTTTCCTTTTTTCTGCATATTAATGCGGGCAACTTTTAGCTCGTTTGCCCCGTTCAGCCGCGCCTTGCCTTGCACCACCCAGAACAGTCGTTGCATCCAAATTAATGTTAAAATATGTTGATTTCCTTTGAGAGGCGCGAGAGCGCAGTTTGCAACCCATTTGGAAAATATTTCTAATGAATGCCCCACATGCCACATGCCACATCCCACATGCTCCATGCCACATTCAACATTTGTTGCCTACCAATTACGCCGCATTTTATGAACAAATTGTCACATCGAGAAAGAAGAAACTAAAGAACTGCGCCCACTTACCATAAGCTGTGAATCCTCCAGTATCATTTCATATCTTCATCCCTGGAGGATATTTTGGAGCTATCCAAGCTGCACTTAAATCCCATTGAAACCAGCAGACATATAATACAAGACATATAATAAAATATTAACTGAAGCAATATAAATTTTTTTTAGATGAAAACAAAGCAAGAAAAAAGACATTTTTCGAATGCTGTCATAATTCTAAGTAAACTGATAATCGAAAACTGATTTTTACGTATGTTTCACAAATGTTTATAAATAGCATCCTGAGTTGGCTACACTTGCGTGATGAGCGAGAAGTTTTGAATACTAAGCGCTGGCTAAGGACGACTTATCAAAGAGATTTGCGACCTTTTCATTTTTTTAATAATTACTCATATTATATATTATTGGCTTTACAATTGACGCGTTTCTTAAGAGGCGTAAGTATTCAAGTCTGAGTACATATAAGACAAGATAAGATAATGATATCAGCGATTCCTACAATCACATACATTCTGCATATATTATAGACTGGTTTATTTTCCATGTTGTACAAATTTGAGTCATAAGTAAAAGCAGATGTCTCGTTGCTCGGTCTAATCAAATTGAGCGAATTGCTGCCCAATTTGTAGATCCCACAATGAATTTTCATATGTTTCCCGCCTTTCGGTGCAGGTGGGTGTGGCTGAGTGCCAAAGAGTCGCGGCTCGATGGCCACAAAACATTTTTAATTTGAAGCCACTTGAAAACAATTTTTGCGGCTCGTTTTGACTTGTTCAAAAAAGAACAAAAACCAAATTCGACCAAAAAAAAAAAATAAAAATAAAAATAATCATAATAAAATGGAGAAAAGAAAAGGTGGAAAACTGTTGTAATTGTTTTTACAGCGGCAGCGAGTGTGTGTGAAAGTGTGTGTGTGCTGCTGCCGCATAATTGGTTCTGACTGCTAAATGAACCATTTACCAATTAAGCGCGATTGCCAGGAAGCTGCTGTTGTTGTTGCTGCCACATATGGCTGTGGAAATGTGAAATTGTAGAGCTGTCGTAGAGCTGCCTCTACAGCAGCTCGTTAACGGCTTGTTAGGCGAAACGCTTTAGTCACGCTTAAGAACAAACCGAACCAGAAACCCGCATCCACAGCTCCTGAACCACTTGTCTCTTTGGCAAATGCCGGATTGTTGGGTTTGCCAGGAAAAAACAACGCCAACTTCTTGTTTAATCTGTGTGTGTGTGTGTGCTGGAACAAAACAACAAAATAATGCATAAGAACCTGCGGAGCCATGGATCTGGCTCTGGCTCTGGCTCTGGCTATGGCACCTGTATTCGCTGTTCTATAGTGCCTCATCTCGGGCCATGTCAAGTTGCGCCTGGTGGCTCCTGCTGCTCTTTTTGTAGACGTGAACATTTTCAAGTGCCTTATCGACAGGCGTCGCTCTTCACGCCTGCTGCCCTAATGGATGGAGTACTCGTATCTAGTACTCGTATCTTGTACCCTGCATCGCTCAGCCGGCTGTAGATTGACGTTAATCATGCAATTAATTGGGCTATGAGAGTGACTGTCGATAAGTGCAGAAGAAACACCAGATGAATGCCACCAAGGCAATACACAAAGAAAGGGAGAGAGAGAGAGAGAGAAAGAGAGAGAGAGTGAGAAAGATGAGACTGCTTTGGCTTATTACTATTAATAATAGATAGTCCAATACTTGGAAACAAATTAAAGCGCTGTAATTCAGTCTACTTTTATCATACTATCGATGGTTTAGGCAGCTGAAAGAAGCTCAAGAAGTACATTGTTCAATTTTGAATTTCTTTTCAGCTTCTTTTAAATAACATAGCAAACAAAAGCACGCTTATATAATACAATAAATTGAAGACATTTGGCATTTCAAGTAGTTTATGTTTAAAACATTTTAGTCATTAAGTTAAGCATTGTTTTCGATTCTATTAAAACAATAGGTGGAATGCTCATCGTTACGGAGATTAATCAAATACTACTTAAGTCAATGGTAATGTTGTTTGTCTATCCACGACGGAGAGTCGAGAATAATCTGTTAGACCAGTTATTCCTTTAGCACATTAGCAGCTTAACTAATTAGATATAAAAGGATTATATTTAGCTTCCAAATTTGTGTTATGTCAATGAGTGTATTTGCCGTTTCTCAGGCTTTCAATATTTCAATAGTTCCAGCTGCAGAGTGCAGCCCCTTGAAAATGTCAATTGCCCACTTCAGGCACATCTTCAGGTTTAGGTTCAGGTTCAGTTTCAGTTTCCTATCCTCATCCTCATCCTCATCCTCATCCACATCCTCATACCTCGCCTCATTCTTGTGCTCATCATTGTTTGTGCTGGCCGTGCAACTGTTGTTCTTGTTGTGGCCGGTGTTGTTTTTGTGGCTGCCACTTAACGCTGACCATTTGGTAGCTGTTAACCAGATTCAGTGCAGTGTTCACACCACTGCTAATCTCGTCCTGGCCAATGTCCTCTTGGTCCGCAGCTCAACGATCTATTTATTTACATTGCCACTTCTCGGCAGGGGCGGTCTGGGGGATTAGGCAGGAAAAGGCAAAGGCAAAGGCAAAGGCAAATCCTGTGCGTTGGCTGTGTGGGGCGTGGCATAGCAAAAATCATTAGAACACCTTGAGTTCAGTGTTTGCTCTGCAAATAATATAATTACAAGTAATTGACGGCTCCTGAAGATGGAAATGAAAATGTTGATGATGAAGATGAAGATGATCTCATTTGGCGAGAGCCCTGCTCATAATGGACATGTCCTGGAATGTCCTGTGTCCCTGTGCGCTTGTTCACCTTCGTCTGTCTGTTGTTCACACATCCAGCTGACAACTGCTGTGTAAATATTTTGACAGAAGAATGCCAAAAATCTTCCTTGTTCTCTTTGGCTGCTTCTTTTTCTTTTCTTTCCCTTTTTGTGTTGTTTTTTGTTTTTTGCAAAACAAACGAGTGCGCAGGAAGAACAAATCCAATGGATCAACAGCAACAGCAGCAGCAGCATCCCGACTATCCCGACTGACTCACTCATACAGGAAGCCAAAACAGATCGGCCAACGAATCATCATCAGCCATCTTCAAGCAGTTGATGATCGCTGTGAGAAAACATTTGCAATTAAAAATGAAACATTCAAGAATATCACACAGAGAGGAAAGAATTATTCGAGAGCACACACAATATCCAAAACTTTGAACAAAAGTTTTTAGTAAAATCATAAAGTTCTTTGTTAAATTATAAGTTCGATTAAAAATACTAGATTATTTTTAATTTTTGTAATGAATAAGAAAAAACAGTCAGATCATTCTTTTGCTACTTCCAAATGATTCTTAATCCTTGAACCAAAATTCAGAGAGAGAGAACGTCACATTAGATATATTCTAATAATGGCAGGATTACTATATTTGAAAGCACTCTTCACCTTACTTGAATATCTGGCAGATAATATTGAAATACGTCAACTCTGAAGGGATTCATTCTCAGCTTATCTTAACTTGTACGTGGAGCGAATCTCCGGCTCCGGCTTTTGTTGCACTCTTTCACTTAGCGACAATTGGAGCATTGCACACATACATTCGCATTTATGAAGGGCTCACAGATAAACACACACACTTAGGCATCATTTGCATGAAAAGACAACTAAAATAGAAATTAAGAGAAATGCAAGAGAATACAAAACAAAGTGCAGCCTCACACTAGAGACGGAAATGAAAAGAAATTACATAGCATAGAGGCAAATATGGTATATATGTATACATAAGTGCATAGATGAGTGTCTCTGTGTGTGTGTGTGAGTGTGTGGGTGCTTAGACAAGTAATATACATATAATGAAAAAGTACTTCATTAAAAATCAACAGCAACAGCGACAACAACAACAACAACAACAACAAACCTTCAAGTGTGTGTTGATTTCCATATAAAGCAACTGAGCAAAAAACTGAGGAAATGCTAAGTACACGTAATGTAAAGGGATATGAAGAGTGGGAAAAAGGGGAATCGGGATAGGGGTTAGGGGGTAGGGGGATAGGGGGTGTTGGGCTTGGACCATGGCTTGTATAATGCGTCAGAGCAGCGCCATTGTTGTAGAAAATGAGGTAAAAGGGGGGTGGGCGATGGGAAACGAGTGGGTTGGAGGTAGATGGGAAACTGTTGTTGGAATTGGTTGGTGGCAGCCCCAGGGGGTTGGGGGTTGTTGGTTGGGGGTGCTGGGAATCAGAGCATTGTATGCCGCTTTGACTCAGAATTAAAATTAAAAATGTGTAAATGAAAAAATGAATAAATATGTAGAAAGCAGCTTGTCGCAGCAGTGGTGCTGAAATGCAATGCAAAAACACATAATTGCTACATTTCGTATTAAGCAGTTTATGCCACTCCCCCCATACCCAATGCCCCATACCCAATACCCCATACATACCCCATCCACATCCTCACCCTTGCGACCGTAGATTACTTTGGCGCTCGGCGCCGCCGGCAAATGGCAACAATTGAAATACGTCTTTGATCTTTCATTTGGAAATTCATTTGCAGCACTTCGTTTTGTTGTTGTTAACTTGATTGTTTGTTGTGATTTGTTGTTGATATTTGGGGAAAACGAGGCGAACAATTCCTGAGGGTGGGGGGGGGGGGGGGTCAGTCGTTAAAAGAAGCATAGAACAAACCATTTGAGTTATTTTCATTGGCTAGATTTCAAAATAATATAATATTAAATCTACAATAAGAAAACAATGGTTTTTTAGCTTTAGCCTAAATATAAATATAAATAAATATTAATATGTCTGCTTCTATGTATGTCCCATTTAAATCGATGTATTTCTCTCAAATTTCTGTTAATAATACAAATAGACGCATAAGCATACAATTTCACAGCCTTAAGTAATATTCCCATACGATTGTAAATAAGGCTTTAGAATAAGGATGTGTCATCCTTTCACGCAATCTTGTGCTCGCTGAAGTATTCTTGTAGTTCATTCTATTATTCGACACTATTCGAATCAAACTAATAAATATGACAGACAAATAATACAAATTATTCATAGATGTGTTTTGAGTCTTATTCATTATTGATCTGTGCTAAACATTGAAAGGAATGTCTTTATATTACAGGAGTCGTTCAACTGTGTAAATAAATGTGCATAAAATGCTTCTTTTAATCACTCTAACGAACTATCTGGTGTGGCAAGTCTGTCTAACTGTAAAACTGACTGCAACTGCATAATCAGACCATTGCATAATTTTTGGCGCACACACACTGCAATTATGATTTATGGCTGGCAGAGCCTGCAATCGCAGTCGCAATCGCAATTGCAGCTTATAATTATGCAGAGTCTGCGACAACAGCTACCACTTCTCTCGCTCACCGACCTGCCCCCGCTCTGCCCCCGCTCTGCCCCCCGCTTACCCTCCACTGCATCTACACCCTTCGCTTAGACACCGCCCCGTTCTAGCGTATACCATAAAAAAATTACAAGAAATAATTGAAAATTGCACAATTCACACAAGTGGGAAACAGGACGCGACTCCCCCTCCTCCTCCCCCTCCCCCACGCCACACCTCTCCCTCTGTCCCCTAGTCCTGTGTTAACTCGCTCCAACTATTTTGTTTTTTTCTTGTTTTTATTTTGGGTTTGCCAGCAATCCAACAACCACCGCAATTAACCAGACATATAACAGAAGCCACACAACCACAAACTGCCACGCCTTTCACATAAGAATCACACATCCTTTCTGTCACTCGCATTAAGTCCAATACCCTGTAAATTCAGCAGAGAGAGAGAGAGAGAGATTTAAGCATTTCCTACAAATTCTCAGAGATGGAAGTTACATCCTCAGAATATAAATGCAACGAAGTCTGTTTAGCTACATCGTAATATTTCCAGGTTGTCGAATTTAGGTTCCGATTTCGATTCCGAGAATTGCAGTACAGATTCCAGACTTTTTCCCCACATTTGTGTAGTATGCGATTTCGAGCCATATAAAATGTGAAGAATAATGAAAACAATTGGGGATCTCACTCGGGCGTAACTGCCTGCGAAATACTCTGATACCTTTTGAGCCAAATGATTATCAACAGCGAACGAATATCCCATAGAGATATATACATTCTTGATCAACAGCCGAGTCGATCTACGAAATCGACCATTATTGTGTTCCGTTACGAAACTTTTGTTTCTACATGGTTTTCCTTATATAATATTAGTTTTGGCATTTGGGTTTTAGCCAAATTTTGAAATTGGTACATACACATGAATATATACCATGATATCTTAATGCTGCTGTGCAGGATATCTTGTAGTTGGGCTGCTTGACTGTTTCCATATGTATACATATACACATACATATGTATATATGCATATATCTATATATATATAATTTTTTTTAATTCTGCCGCATTTTGCAAACAATTCTTTTTTTCTTAGCTTTACTCATATTTTTTTGTGATACGCCAACGCCCTGGCCCCAGGGGCAGAAAATACACACATCAGTATGTACGTGTGTGTGTGTGTATGTGGGTGCGTGTGTGAGTGTGTGTCTATGTTTATGTTGTTGCTGGTCTGAGTGCTATTATTATGATCATGATTATTATGCACAAATTGCAAAATTCCGCGGCAGGCAGCCATCTCACATGTGTGTGTGTGTGTGTTTGTGTGTGTGTTTGTGAGTTTTCTTGTTGTTGCAGACAACGCGCAGCAGCCACAAATTGCTGCGGTTTTCAGCCTGCATTTTCCCATTGTTTCACAAAATGGCGTGAGGCATCACTCCCCTCCACTCTACCCAGCCATCCACATGTGAGCCGTGCAGCAGGTTGTAGGCAAAAAGGTAGCGCAAGGGAGTTGGCTGTGGGGGATTAGGATGGATGGGCCTGCAGAGCTGGCTTGGTAGGCGTGTCGCTTTGTTCTACTCACTTGTCGTATTTGCATAATTGAAATGAAAATTCACACCCAGCAGCAGCAGCAACAGCAGCAGCAGCAGCAGCGGCAGCAGCAGCAGCGGCAACATCCACAACCTTTGCGAGTGTGCGCTGTGTGTTGGGGCTAAATCAGCCTCATCATTATCATTATCATTATCAGTGCAGAGAGGGAGCGCACAGGGTGGGAGGGGCGAGGCAGTTGTGGCAAAGGCAGCTTCATTTACACCACAAATTCCGCACAAGGTCCGCAGTGAAGTGGAAATGCAGCAGGTGCGGGATGTGCGGGGGAGCACAGGAGCATGCAGGAGGAAGGCAACCGGCGACAGTTGACAACTCTGCGCATTGCGTGTAGTTTTACTCCCCGTCCGCCCGCAAAATGCGTTTTAAGTCGGCAGTTTCCCATTTGCTCATATCACAACACAAACTGATTCACACATTTTTAGACACACCCGCAAAATCAGAGAGTTTATTAAAGAACTTTCTTTTTGTAAAAAAAATCAATTATGTATTAATTTAAAAACAAATGATTGCTTACGAATATTTTATTGATATCTTATTGGTTATTGGCCAAATCATTGATTATCATTAACATTAAATGTACAATTAAATTCACACTTCAATGCGTCATAATGACATACTCAATGTGGCTGGCACTGTTTACCATATAATGATTATTGGTTTTAAATAGTTTGCTGCACATTTGCAGACAGTTATTTGTGTGCTCAATATGTTGTTGCAACCTTATGTATTTGTTGTGATTTGTTGCGGCGTGCTTAAGCAAGTATTTGAAACTATAAAATGCATCTAAAAGTTTGTTTTTAATTAATTTATTATCTTTATGAGTATACGTTGTCGATAAGTCACCTAACCAAATTATTAACGAATGCAGGTTCGGCGGATACGAGGAGGAATCCTCGACGCACATCCTAACAGAATGCGTCGCCTTAACCAGGAAAAGACGCTACATCCTAGGGCAGCATATCATGAGGCCACGGGACATAGAAACCCTCAACCCAACAAAGATTCTAGCATTCGTGCAGGAGTTGGGACTGATGGAAGAGCTGTAGGCTCAGTAAGGTGGCACAATAGACCTTATAGGTCGCAGTGCTAACTTTTCCCCAATTATAATAATAAAATAATCCGTTGCCGATAATACCGCTTTTCAAATAAAAAAAAAAGATCGACTTAATTTGATTTGACTTTGCGAAATAATAGAAAAGAAAAATGCGCTAATTAAATTTTAGTTGCAATAGTTTTCATAAGATCGTAATGAAATTGCGATAAATCATGGCATAAAATGTGAAATACTTTCCCAAAATAGGCAAAAATAAAAGTCAAGCTTAAATATAGCTTTGCAATTAGCTGCAGTTCTTGTCATGACTTGATTTGACTTGATTTGACTTTTGTTGCACATCTGTCAAACACCTGTTGAGTGAAAAAACAAACAAACAAAATGCAGGCAATTATAATAGACTCGAAAAACAATAAACAATAAAACAAGTGCAGCCGAAGATGTGAGATTTGGATGGGAGAAACTGTGAACTGTGAACTGAGAACTGGGAACTGGGAACTGTGAATTTGAATGGAGAACTGGAAGGCGAGATTGGATTGGAAAACCACCCACTAGGGGGCGTGATTTGGCAAGCCTACCAAAAAGCAGTTTGGCCCGAACCTGTCCGTCGGCCTTTTCTTTCCAATTTTTTCAATTTCGCATTTTGTTGTGCATTTCTGATTAATTTCTGTGTTTGGTCGCCCCGCAATCAAGGACTAAGGACTAAGGACCGCAGCAGCAGGAGGAGTTCCTGTCAAACCTTTGCCCTTCTGCATATGCATATTGCATATTGTTTTGTTTGTTGTGATTTTTGTGTGAACTGCAGCTTAATTTCTTTTTTACGTTTTTTTTCCTTCGCTTTTTTTCGCAACGGAAAGCAATCAATTTGCATATTTTACACCACTCGGCAATTTCAAAGCGACAAAGAGCGGGACATAGTTGAGCGAAGAGAATTTAAGTCCACTGGTTTTATATACCAACTAAGGGTTAATGTAAATATTACGTAATCATCAACTCATGAGACTGTCACATTTAGTTTAATACTTAGTTACTATCACTATAGATATAGTCATTTTAAATTGTGGTTGAAAACAAAGAGAAATTTGTAAGACTTCGATGAGCTCAAAAGTCTGAAAATTGGGAAAAAGCAATCTGCAAATCATGTGTGCAAGTAGCATCTTCTCTAGCCGCCTTATATCTAGACCTAGAACAGTTTGTGAGTAGAGTATTTAGCTAACATTAGTGCTTTTTCAAAAATCAATTGAGTTTTAAAACATAACTTAACTAAGACTGACTTGCAATCCAAACTCTCAAATGCAACTCAGATTAATTCGGTTTTAAATACCTCGTAAATTTCACATCGTTTGCCGTATCATAATAAGTATACAAGTTTCCCAGTTTTTTATATAGTATTTATCAGTAGTTTATCTGAATTTGTCGCAGCTTAAATTCAATTGTGTTGAAAACTAAAACTACAACTTCGATTTCCATACATCTACATTTACCAGTTATACAAGCAATATTTCTTGGTATTAAACTCCTTCCCATAAATGCCAAATATTTTGCATTTCAACTTATTCCTATAAATTGTAACTGTTCTCATTATGTATTTTATTGTTATGTTTGCATTTTGAAATTAATTTGATTTGCACAATGTAGGCAAATCTTTGCATATTATGTCCATCAATGGCCCATTAGCAAAAAAGGAAAAAACCGCTAAGCGAACTTTGCACAAAAGCTGGGTCAACCCTCAAGCTCAAGCTGCAAGTACCTAGCCAACACCCTCCTCCCCTCCATCCCCCTCCGCCACTCTTTGGCCAGTTGCTATTCACAGCTTGAAAGCGCAATAATCAAATTTGCGTCGCATACTTCAAAAATGTTGATTTGTAAATTAACAAATAAAATGCCACAAAAAAATGTATTTCAATGAGCAACAAAAGATGCACAGAGCGAAAGATAGAGAGAGAGAGAGAGAGAGAAAGAGAGAGAGAGGGAAGTAGAGCGAGAGATGCGAGCTGAATAAAACTCAAGTAATGATGGCAGCCGGAAACGCCTGCAATTTGCCACAATTGAAAGTGGCTGCCGCTGGCGGGCGCCTCCTCCTCCTCCTCCTTCTGCTGCCTCAACGTTGTGCAACCTCAAGTTGCTGCTGCTGCTGCTGACTGACTGATGCCTCTGCCCTACCGCCCCCTGTCCCTGCAATTGCTGTGGCAATTGTTCCACTCTGCCTGCCATGTTTTTTATGTCTGCCTTTTGAGCTGCGCCCCTTTTTTGGTTGGCCATTGCTGCTGCTGCAACCGCCACCGACTACCCTGCCTCTGCCTCTACATCAGCCACTCCCCCCGCTGACAGCTGCGCCTCATCTAATTGAAGTTGCTGCTGCTACTGCTGCTACTGCTTTGCATAACTCGCCGCTTGCAGCGCGCTCCCTGGGCGGGCACATTATTTGATTAACCCACGGCGCGAAACTTCCATCATCATCAGCGGACCATAGCTACCTCCTCCTCTCTCTCTCTCTTCCCTCCCTCCCCTTCCCACCTTATCCCCTTTTACCCCCTAATCCCCACCCCTCTTCAATTGCACTGCCCGCTGTCTCGCACTTCTCCTGTTACACTTCAATTGTAATTCAAGAGTGTCAAAGCGGCCATTTTGCCAGTGTGTGTGTGTGTGTACGTGTGTTAGTATGTTAGTGTATTAGTGTTTGTGTCTGCTGCCAAACTAATTTTTCACACCCCTGCGCCCAATCGCGCCATGTCTCACCCCCACTCCGTGGCTGGCACTTTTGTTTGCTACTCTTTATTGTTGCCTATTTTCTAATTTGCCACCTCGCCCCAACCCCTCACCCTCCCATTCCCCGCTCCCTTAACTACATCTCTGTTTGCAATTGGTTTGCACTCAAGTGTCTCAGCTCCGCTCTGAACAGAACTAAACTGAACTGGCCGCCGGTTTGAACTGTCCCTTCAAATTGGTTCCTCGTCATTGTAATAAGCACACACACTTCAGCCACTTCGGTAGCACACACATACACACACATACGCATACACACACACACACATAGATAGGGGCAAAGAGAACCCTTGTCAGCTCTACATCACACTCAAGTGTTATCAGATGATAAATCATATTTAGCCCCGCTGCCACAATTTGATTATAGTCCAAAAACATTAATGCAGATAATCCTATTAACAACTATTGAACGGCATTTAATAATAATGATGGGCATGATTAGAGTAGAGAAATATCAGTTATAATCGAAGAGCCGAATATGAAATACCCTTGCATATGTACAATATTATTATTTATAATCAACGCAAATTCAAAGCCAAGGTAGAAATAGGAAAGGAAAAGTTTTGCATCAAATAATTCAATTTACAAAGAAATTGTTTCAATCTGAGCAACTCATCTGATTAGGAATATCATCTATCTGAGACAATTTCAAATAAATATGAATTTAGAATACTCACTTGTAATATTTGATCTTTTGGAATATGTTTGTTCCGTTTCAGAAAGCAGAAAGCTTAAATCTGCTAATTGGCTGTTAATTGAAATCTATGCAAAGTTTTAATTAACTTTGGCGCAAGCAACCCTTAGCCGAGACACGAACCAACCGCAAAATTAGCCATAAACGACTCAGTGGCGCCATCTGTGCGCCCGGATACAAAATAAAGGACCAACATTTCAGTTCAGTTTATAAATGAATATTACCTATTTGTATTATTAAATTAAAATTAAATTAGGAACAGCTTGAATATGAGATAGGCCACGCTATAAGGCATCCTCTACTAACTAACTAACAATTAAATTATTTCTCATCAATCAAAAACATGCAAAAACAGCAATCAAATTGCGAATAAATTATGGAAAAACAATAATATTCATTTAGGTAAGATCTGCTGTCTTAAATCATAAGAATTAAATAGCAACAAGCTAAATTCGAGTGTCTTCTTTCTATAATTTAAAAATATATTATTTGTTCAACAATTTTTACCGTTCTGTTCACTTGTGATACATTTTAGACATGCATCAAGAATACGTTCTTGTTTTCAAATTGTTTAAGCTCTCTCGCCCAACAAACTTGCTCTTTTTTCTATCGCATAGGTCGTTGAAAAACCATTACCCATAATACGTTGAACCCCGATTCAATCACCTTTGGAAATGGTTAAATTGATTTTCTCACGTTCAATTAAATTTTTGGAAAATCAAATCTCGATTTAATTGCCGAGCATCAATTAACGGCTAATACAAAATGTCCTCTATGCTCATATTTGTACAGTAACTGAAATGTGTATACCCTTCAAAGCTATTAGAGCATATTAACTGATTGATGTGGTGTGCCGTTAAGCAACTATTTTCGAATTATCATGTATATTAACAGTAAGCGAAAAGTATAAAAATTCTGGTAGAAATTACAGTTGGTTTTCAAACTATTTTACAGTATCCGCAATGGTAAATTAAAAAAGATTGAAAAAAAGGAAAACTTCCTAATACTTCCTGTAATAATTTAACATGAGCTTATCTCTGATCAGCTGATCAGCAAGGAACCTTATTGCATTTGAGCATAATAATGACCAACAACGGACATATATATTATATTGCTCGGTCGCTATCTTAAATTTAGATTTCCAAGGGTCTGATATTTTTATTGATTTATCTGTTAAATAATAAGGTATGTATATATATGACAGCCGAGTCGATCTAGCCTTGTCAGGTTGTCTCTCCATCTGCATCAACAAACGGATCTCAGAGACTATAAGAGCTAGGGACTTTCAATTAGTTCCGCTACGATCTTTTGATTCCGATACATTATCTTCGATATACATAATATCATTCCGGTATTTGGGTCTTAAAAAAATTGTAATTACCTTAAAGTCGCTGCGAAGTGTAGAAACCCAAATAGATATATATACATATATATATATATATATATAGTGTATAGTTGAAAAGGCGTTTGAAACTTGAATGTTGCCTAGCTGTGAACATTATTTGATTGATTATTCAATTATTAATGTTTTCGCCCATTACCGTTTAAAATGCTTTTGTATTATTATAGTTATGATTATTATTAAGCTGCCATTGTGCGGCAATTAAAGTTTCAACTAATCATTAGACAACAACAATAACAGTAACAACAACAATTGTGTGACAATAATATCGTTTTGCTGTTATTGTTATTATTGCTGTCATATTTTTTGGTGATGGCTAACACTAAAATGGCCGGCAGCTGGGTTTGAAGATCCAAGAGATGCGTTCATTATATGCTCATATGTCCGACAGCGAAACAACTTAATTACACAACAATAGAAACAACAACAGCAACAACAACAACAACAATAAACATCATTTGAACAATGGCATTTTGGCAAGTTTTACAACGGCTCTTCAGTTTTTGTATTTAATTTTTTTGTTGGCTTTTTTGTTTGTGTGTTTGACAGCTCTTCTCTTTTTGGGCCTTTGGTACTTTTGAAGCTATTGCCCAAAAATAAAAAAGCAAAAAAAACAACAAAGAAATAAATCTAACTGAACTTTAATTGTTTATAATTAAGTTTGTCGAATTGGAATTGAAAATGGAATTGTGTGCGTACTGTGTGTACTCTTTATAGTTAAGTAAATAAATCTCGACACATAATTGACAGTCGCAACACTTTTTTGGGTAATCCGAAACTCGAAACTCAAAACTCGAACTCAAAGTCGAACTCCTTCTGCGAGGTTTTTATTCGTTTTTTGTTTCGTTTTTTTGTCTTTTGGGCAACTTTCGCACTCGACGCGAGCCACTTGAGCGTTTAAGCGATAATTAAATCATTTGTCGGCTTGTCAACTACCAGAAATCGAACAAATTAAGGCACCCTGTATCTTGCACATAACCAAAAACGAAAAATAAAAATAAATAAAAGAAAATAAGAACAGATGAAGAGATGGACCAAATCAAAAAAAATTCAGCAGCTTTCTCAGGCATGTGCATTATGTGTGCTGTGAGAATCACACGTCAAAATATTTGCAAAACAAAGCTGCAAGTTGAAGGACAAACAGCTAAAGGACATATCTGCAGGTATGTACATATGTACATATGTACATATGTATGTCTATATTTATTTATGTATGTGCTGCTTATGTCCAAGACAGTAGCCAAATGATCGCCAGCTGAAAGATTCGTATGCCAAATACGACTGAACTATGCGAGCATATCAAATTACCAGGTATCATCATTATGTCCGTAATGATCATTACTTTACTCACTACGCTCATTACGCTCATTCTGCTCATTACTAAGCGCTTAGACGAAATACAATATTTATTTTGACAGGACGAGATTTAGATTCTCTGTATTTGTTGTTTGTTTGTTTGTTTGTTTTTTTTATTATTATTATTGGCATTGTCTTGCAGGCCGCAGTAATTGCAAGTTAATTAACAATAAAAATCAATGAAATGGGAAAATTCGCATTAAAAACGCTCACAGCGTGAATCATGCCCTCAGTTCTCCATTCCATTTCCAGTCCAACCTGCGCAAGAGTAAAAATATCAAATTACACCAATCCGCATTCTTCTGCTACGCAATTGCGATGCGATCACTCACTCTAACCTTCTGCTTCAGCTTCGGGCACAATAAATGCATCTATCTGAGCGCAGGCCATCTATCTCTTTCCCTCTCGGTCTCCCACTCTCTCTCTCTCTATCTGTCTCTTTCTCTGTCACGCTCGCACTCATACACTAAAAACTCAAAGCGTCTCCAGACTGCGTGGCAACTGCGAGCGCAGACAAAGAGGAGACGACGTCGACCTCGGCGGCGAAGTTGTCGTGAGAGCGCGTAAATACACGCTGCTTAACTACCCAGCAGCGAACTAGTGAATGATTAGCGAATGACTTTATCATTACCGAATGCATTCCGTCTATGCACACAATGTAATCCATTACCTCGTCAAGTGTTTTTCTTAATCGGTTATGCAAGTTGTTTAGTGCAAAATAAAATATATTTTTATGCCTATATTTTAAATTTACATATAATATATATATATATATATATATATATATATATATATATGAAGACATATATACATTCCAGTGCTGGTATATAGAGTCGTAAAGCATTCCGTTTTCGATCAGAGCCTGTAAAGCGCATAGAAAAGCTTTTGGCAACGCATACTTTTTGCATGCAGCATAGAAACGAACCTTACCTTACTTATGGAAAAGTAATATGAATTCGAAGTGACTACAGAGTATAGATTACGGATTGATTTCGTAATGGGATTTTTCGCTGCTGGGTACTTAACTACTTATTGTTGTTCGTATTTTTAGGCTTTGGCATTTCAATTGTTTCACGGATTTGCGGCAGACAAACTCTCGCGTGGGCTGCCGTTTCATCAGTTGCTCTTGCGGCCTCCTCTTGTATGCCACGCGTGGGCGTGAGAAAAACCGTTGCAGGTGAGTGGAGTGCGATCAAAGAGCATTTTTATTTGGCAAGTGCTTTCTAGTTCTCGTCGCTTTCCAGTCTATCTATGGGCAAATTGAAAGCTCACCTCATCATTCCAGCGCTCGCTGTAAAATTATTTTTGTTTTTTGATTCAATTTTGAAAATGTTTTTGTCTTGTAATTTATACTACAAATTAATCATCATTTTTGTACATTAAAAAAATATATTATTCAAAAATTAAACCATATATCTATTATTATAAATGGGTTTTTATTTGTGACTTTGATTTAGGCACAACTTTTCCGATTTTCTGGTTGTTCTTTTCAAGCGCGCCGTGTAACTGGTAAATGCCAATTTTGGTCTTTTTTAATGCGACATTTTAATTGGACTGCTTTTTTAGTGGCACGGCTGCTGTCTCATTGTTTGCCTTTTGCGCCCAAAACAAATCTCACAGCAAAAACAGCAATAGCAACAACTACAACAAAACACATAAACAAACAGATAAAAAAGAAACAAAATAACAACAACTGCAGAGCATAGTTTTTACAACTCTAAGTGAGTCTCTGCTTGTTTTTAAGGCTATAAATTGGCGTCCTTCATTGAACGAGTGCAACGCAAAGCAACGCAGAACCAATCCCCCCCCCCTCCCATTCCATTTCCCAACCCTACAGAAAGCAGCAGGCAGCAGGCAGCGAGTGTCTCAAACAATACAAAATGGGCACTACACACACACAAGCAAAGACTCACCACTACACGTGTAGTTTGCGGCACGCATACTAACGAAACGACGTGGAGCGACTGGAAGACTTCCAGAGTACTGGAAGTGTTGCGTGTGTTAGAGCCGTTCGGCTAGCCATTTACCGGTGCACATCAGTTGTGCCGCTCTCGCACGCACACATCATGTGCTGCGCACATGCGCCATATTGGGATCTCACGCTGTGCTGTGGAGGGGAAATTTGCTGCTGGCAAGCGCTCGCTCTGTGTGTGTGTGTGCGAGCAGTGCAGCTAGCGCAACGGCAGCAGTCGACTGACGCCGCCCCTCAATGCTGGCGTCGATATACCGTAGAGTGGCAGCGACGTCAACAGCGCAGCAGCGTCGCTGCGACAGAGACGACGACGACGCAGCCAGCGAGGACAAAGTCAGGCAACAAAATCCCGTTGCCATTTGCCGTTGCCGTTGCCGTTGCCCGTGCAAGTTGCCGTTGCCGTTGCCGTTGCTGTTACCGTTGGATGAGAGACTTTCTGGCCAAGTCGCAACCACCAAAGCTGGGGCAGGCAACGACGTAGACGACGACGACGACGACGGCGACGACGACGACGACGATGGCTATGGCGATGGCGATGGCGATGACGATGATGACGACGACAAAACTCCAGCTGCACATTAAGTCAGGCAACAGTTTAACGTGGAAATTATTGCGAATTTGTTGTGTGCTTTTGCGACAGGCGACAGGCGCGACAAAAAACGCGTGGCAATCGCACGCGACCGTATTTTTCACTAAGTTGCAGCAGCCCAAACAAAAATAACGAATTTATCGCCAACAACAATCTTTTTTTAGTGTTCTGTATTCTGTTAAGTGCAGTTATTCTTGCCGGCCAACAATCACACACACATACACACACACGCACACACACACGCACACTAATACATCGATAATTGCGTGTAAACAAGCAGCCGGCATATTAGCCAAGCAGCGAGAAAAAAATAGCATGCCGTGAGAGCAAGAGCGAGAGCGACAGCTAGAGAGAGAGAGCATTAAAAATCGTTGAATTTAAATCCAAAAACACACACAATTAATAACAATAATAACAAACAACAAAAATAGCTAACTTTTTACTCAAATGATTCTGCGAAAAAAAACTTGGGGAAACAGTTCGAAAAACAAAAAATTCGTTTGCAACGCTTACGCTTTCGAACTCGAATACGTTCCAATTTTTAATAACTGATTAAGGGAGAGCGAGCGAGAGAGAAGATAACAATAGCGTTGGCAGCAGCAGCAATAATTAAGCATTTTTGAACTAAACTTGCGTTCACTTTCAATAAGCAATTAAGAGCGCGAGAGCGAGCGAGAGAGAGCGAGCGAGCGAGCGAGTTAGCGCGATGCCGCAGCGTTCGCCGTTTGCCATACAAGAGCTGCTCGGCCTGGCCGTTGTGGCAGCAACATCAGCAGCAGCAACAACAACAGCAACAACTGCTGCTGCTGCGGCTGCAATAACAACAACAGCGACAACAACATCGGCTGGTTCAGAGGCGCCAACTGATTTAACAACAGCAACACAATCAACAATAACAACAACAAATGTGGCAGCAGCAAGCACTGTGCACTACAACAGCAACAACAACAACAACAACAGCAGCAGTGCAGATGCAACAACAGCAGCAGCAACGGCAGCAGTCAGCTTGGCGGCAATTGAGCCACAACAACAACAATTTAGAGATCACCGGCATCAACAACAACAACAACAAGAGCAACAACAACAACAACTAACAATGGCTGCTGCCTCGCGAATGGCGTATTTTAATGCACATGCGGCGGTTGCCGCCGCCTTTATGCCCCATCAGCTGGCTGCTGCAGTGCATCATCATCATCATCATCCACATCCGCATCCACATTCGCATCCACATCCGCATTCGCATCACCCACATCCGCACCACCATCCACATCCGCATCCGCATTCGCATCCGCATTCGCATCATACGCAACAACAGCAACAACAACCGCCGCCGTCAGCAATGCAAATGCCACCGCACCACCCGCTGCTGCATGCTGCACAAGGTAAGCCAATCTCCCCATCACACACAGCTGTCGCTACAGCTACAGTTAGAGCTCCAGTTACATTTACAGTTAGCTTAAGAGTTAAGTGCAACGCAATTAGCAATCGGCAACTGTTTTTTTTATCACCTCGCTCAACGAGTGCGAACAGAGCGACAAACGTAGACCGGGATGGGAACAGAGACAAGGCGTATCGATCGAAACGAAACGAAAAGAAACGAAACGAGAGCCGCTTAGTTTGCATAAAAAATAAATTAATCAACGAGCCATCGACAAGCCCAGCAAGCACAAACAGGCACACACACGCACGCACACGCACACACAGAGACCAACAGTGAGTAGGGCTCAAGCAACAGCTTCGGCTTCGACGTCGGCTTCGGCTTTAGAGGCACTTCACTCCACCTCCACTCAAGTTGAGCTGCTAATTGCAATGGCAATTGCTAAACTCAAATGCATGTGTAAGTGTATATATATATGTGTGTGTGTGTGCAAGAGCACTGCAATAGTGGAACAGAAAACTAAACATTTGTTTTTGTTGAAAATCCTTTTGATAACGTGGCTTTTCCTTCTAGCTTTTCCAAATTCTATATTCCATTCTAGATTATAATAAGCGATTTTCAACTTTTTTAAATAAAAGACAGTTGTTATATTAAAATTAAATTTGCCTCACTGTAAAAAATGTTTGTCTGCGGATCAGCGACAGAAAAAAAAATTCGCATGAAGCGAGCAGCAAGAGGCAAACGGAGAGAGAGAGAGAGAGAGAGAGAGAGAGAGAGAGAGAGTGCGAGAGCTTGAGTCGAGCAAGTAGCAAGTGGCAATATCACCGCAGCGAGACGGGTAACAACAACAAACAGCAGCAAGCAACGACTGAAGCTCGCACAACAATTGACTCACACACACACGCACATAGACGCACACATCTACACATCCACAAATACATAAGCTGACAGATAATCTGGCTGCTTGAAGTGCCATCTGTTATTGTTATTATTGTTATTATTATTTTAATTAGCGTTAAAATGTCATCGTCATCACTCGCATTGTTGTTACTGTTTCACTGTGCCAAATTGTTGCCAGCGTAAATTGAAGCTTCGCTTTACTCCCTCCCACTCACACTCTCTCACTCTCTCTCGCAAAAGCTCAATTTGGAGTTTTGTTTGTTAAGAACTTCCGGGCGATATTTCTTTTGCATTGTTTGCTTTCTCTTTTCTTTCTGCATTGTTGTTGTTATTATTTGGTTTGGTTCATTTATTAATTGTACACATGCATGTGTATTTATGTATTTACATATTTATAAATATATACACATACGTATGTGTATGTGTGTGTGTGTGTGTATTTATTTATCGCATATTTTGTCTACTCTGCGCCTCTGTTCGTGTAATTTGTTTAATAAATGTGAGAAAGAACTTTTGGCACAGCTTTTGCCGTTGGTTACTGGTTGGTTACTGGTTACTGTTATTGTTGGCGCTTTTTACTCGCGTCATCTTATTTAATTTTGCATGTTGTTGTTGCCGCTGTTGCCGCTGTTACTGCTACGTTCTACGTTTGCCTTCTTTTTTTCTGTTTGTCTCTCGCTGATTCTGTACAATTTTGTTGATTTTTCCCATTTGCCCCTTTCGTCAATTAAAGTCGCGTCAAGTTTGGGGCCAAAAGCCCAAACGGATTTCCTGCTGCAGAGCCACCCAGTCAACACCAGTGGCGCCTCCCCGCGCCCAATCCCCTCTCGTCCCATCCAATTCCGCCCCTTTCTCCCCAAAAACAGTCACACTCAGCCAGGCCATTAAGTGCCTTTGATCTTTTACATAGAGACAGATAGACAGACAGACAGACGCGGAGAAAACCAAACAAAGAAACCAAATCAGAAAATTGGAAAATAGGAAAATTACATACATAAACATGCATGTGTTTATGCAAATACATGGATTTATTTGTGCACCTAAATAGTGTTTTTTTATTTATGTTTTTAATTGACAATTTTCACTTTGACTCTATTCGCTATTTGCTGTGACATTTGTTTTGATGTGTATAAAACCACAACACACACATTGTTAGCGGTCTTTTAACTTTGAAGGCGCCACCAGGTGGCATTGACAGGGACACATACGTATATACATAAATATATTTCAATATATGTCCAACCTAAATTAACCATTTAGAAATATTTGAAATTTGATAGAAATGTTGACAGCTTCCGCAAAATGTTTATAACAATCTCGCAAATAATCAATATAGAACAAAAATTGGTTGAAATTCAATCGAGATAAATACATATATCATTAAAAATTATATTTATAATAGTTAAATTGAAATGCCAAATAAATTGGATATTCAATTCGAACCACAATGTCATTAGCCATGAAAATTGGTTAGTTCGATAAAGTTATCAAAGTTTTTATTTTAAAATGTTGAGTTTTTTTCTAATAAATTTACAAATATTTGTGAAAAATGACTGCAAAACACTCTGATACCATTTGGGCAAAATAATTGTCAACGTTAGACAAATATATCAAAATACATATAATGAAGTTGAAGTGTCAGCAGGTTGAAAAGGTTTTGTTCATTCTTAAATTATAAAATATATATATATTATTTATATTTATACATATATTCTGGATCAGGATCAGTAGCCGAATCGATCTATTCATGTCAGTCCGATCAAATTGGGGATATATGTTTCTGTATACCAGTTTGAACACCGATTAAACTGAGTATAAGAAAAGACTATAATGATATTCCGACACTGACTTTTCGGGACAAATGATAGCAGTTCCGGTTGTGGCTCGGATTGGTTGTGATTCTAATTTGAAATCTGTAAGCATTTGGTTTGCGATTTGGATTCCAATTCAAATTCAGGTTTGACACCCTGACTTAGCATAATATCGGGCAAATTTAGATAGTTAAAAGATATAGCCTTGCAGTGGTGTAATAATTTTAACATAATTATCGGGAGAACTGCTGCTAATTGCTGCGTGTCAGTGGTTGAGTGAGCCAAACGCCTTTCCCGTCCATCAGGCGGCAAGTTGCTGCGACTGCCCTTTGATATTTGAGACAGTTTGCTAATAGCCTCTGCTTCTGCCTGTCCCCCGCCCACTGGCCATTGCACTCCACGCCCCCGCCGCAAGATTGTTGTTTGTTGGCTGATAGAAATATTCTTAATTGTGTGCGTGCTCAATGTGTGCGGTCTGGTGTCTCTATATAGACTACAACTATATGGACACCAGACCCTGAGACGACATATTTGCTTTGACTTTGCTTTGATTTTGCGTTGACGTAAATTCAGAAAAAATTCAAAGATCGAGAAAAAAAACAACACACAACAAAACACACAAACAACATACAAAATTTCATCGTTTTCGCGCCCTCGACTGAGGCGTGTGAGCGAACTGCCTACCCACCCACCGCCCCCCCCGCCCGGTGCCGGGTCCGGGTCCAGTCAAGTGCCCCAAACGCGTTGCCCGCCCGCCCGCTGGCGCTTGCTTTGCCTCGCCTTGCCTTGCCTTGCCGCATGCCACTTGTGTGCATTGTCTGAGGTGTGAACATTTTTATGACGACGTTGCCAGCACGAGTGCAATTGTTGTTGTTGCTGCTGCTGCTGCTGCTGCACTTTAGTCGTCGACCTCGAACGTCCTACACACTCCCCGCCCCCCAACGTACTCAGGCGGTCACAGTTTGTCGCTTTGATTTTTGTGAATTTCTTTTTGCAGCAAATTTAAAAGTCAATTAAAGCAACTTGACAAACGAATCTGAGTGCCACTCAATGGGTTAATTTGCTGTGTGTGAGTGTTTGTGTGTGTGTGATTGTGTGTGTGATTGTATGAGTGTGTGCAGCCCTAAAAGTTGAGTCACATTTGACATTAAACAGAATTAGCCGCAATTAAATTTAATAAATGTACAAAAATCACAAATAATTACAAATCTCCCTAATAATAATAAATATAATAATGGCAGATAATTATGCATGTGTGGGTGTACATACGTTTACACATACAGATACATATATATATATATACTATATGCATACACACGGGAAAAAATTGCCCTGAATTTCAACAAATCGCCCTGAAAACTAGAAGATTTTTTGTGTTTTTCATCAATAATTTCTAAATATACCAAAAAGAAGTCGAATGATTCGAAAGCATTTTTTTTTTCAATTTTCAGAAACTATTTTTTATTTTTTAAGAAATACGAACTGAGTTGCTATGCATAAATTATTACTGAATTTAAAAAAATTGTACGAGTTTGGCTGCTGTCTGGATGTGATCGGATAGCTCAGTTGGAAGTCAACCAATTTGATAAAGTGACATCTTAAGATGATTAAGCAACCTAGTATTAAATTGGGCTTATTTAATCAACATTTTAGAAAATTGTTACTATAATTAAGAAAAGCTAAACGCAGAGTAGAAAGTCACAACCCTGCGTATTAGAAATATACTTTCCGAAAATTAAGATGTTGCCTGTGGCGCACGATATGTGTCAAATTTTCTAAAATTCGGTTGCGAATTTTTTTTCTAAGTGTGATAATAGCTGTTAATTGTGTATATGCCATATTTTTATGTACATATATATAGCACATAATCACATGCAAGATTATATGCTGCGTCACATGGTAATCAGCGGGGCAATCGTGCCCAAAAGCACAGCTAACAGATACGGCGCACAGATACAGTTTACACTCACACAGATACAGATACAGATACAGATACCGATACAGATACAGATACAGGCACATGACTATTGAGATACAGATACACTTCTGTAGCTATAGGTAGAGAGCTTGAGCTTGACGCTGCGCTAATTTTATAGCGCAAATAAACACGATTTGGCACTTGAGCCTCTTTGTGAATCTCTTCGGTTGCTTCGCTTCTTCAGCGGTTTTGAATTCACTTTGAATGTACTCACTTTTATTCATTTTTTTTTTGGATGTTGTCTTCATTTTGTTTTGATTTATTTGGTGGCTATTTTTTATCGGCTTTCACTGTTTGCCGTCGATGACTGCTAATTATGCAGTGCATTTTCATTCATGTTCATGCGAGTATTCATTTGAAGTGGCCACTCAGCGATTTGAGCAAGATACTGCAAATACACAGTGTGTATGTATGTGTGTGGTTACAGAGCTGTTCGGTACAAAGCGTAAGTGAGTGTATTCACTTGATACATCAGGTACTCTGAGTCAATCATTTGTATATCATTCAATATTTTAGTTACTTCCGCATCTCATGGACTTGAAAAACTTGTTGTCGTATGCACTTTCACCAAAGTGAATACCCTCAATTGCATAATTGAATATATACTTCGGTAAATTCATTCGCAGGGCAAAACACTTATTCATAGAATTGAATCGCAATCAAAAGGAAACTATAACTGAATAATTTGGTTAAATGCATTCAATTCATATTTAGCATCCTATTCATTTAATCCGCAAGGTTTAACTATTTCTAGTCAAAGTCTTATTATTTACACACTCAATACACTTCTTTAGAGGGAATCAAATTGATAAGGTGTACAGATGAGTATGTTTTCATGGTTTATGAGTATATTTACAAATACCAGAATTCAATGAATGAGTTGACATTAAATTCACACTTATCAATTGATCCACACATATTAATTTGAAATTAGGTTAATCTATTCACAGTATGTATTCAAAACCGGCAAAAGTCCACATTTTTTTGAGAACTTGACAAACAAACTCACAGCGAATAGTAATGACTCATTGAGATTACTTACTAGTTGATTGGATGAATGAATTCAAGTCGAGTACTCGAAACACGTACCCACGCACCTATCAAACTTGTGGGACACTGATACGGTGTGTAGATGGGTTATTATTGATATATATTATTATTATAATTGTAATATATTTAAAATTCCATCAAAATTCCAATTTAACGGAAGTGAATGCATTGATATTAGACTCACACTTATGAATTGACTCCGAAATATTCATTTGGAATTTATTCACTCTACTGATTACATAAATTTAGATGAATGTATTTACTCCGTTTTTCTTTTTTGCATATTTAGCAAACAGATTCACAGCAAATAGTCATGACTCATTGCGATTGCAGACTAGTTGATGGGATGAATGCATTCAAGTCGAGTACTCGAAACACGTACCCACCGCTAGCTGCCATTCACTTGTGCCGCACCGCGCAAACACTTGAAAGAATTTGCCGCTTGTTGTTGTTTTGTAGAGACTGAAGCGGCTACTTTGCATGCCCCACAGCCAGTTGCTAACTGCGAAAGCGAGTGTCTCAACGCGATAGAGAGAGAGAGAGAGCGATAGCTCACGACGCGACTTTTTAGGGGCCGCTTGGGGCACACTTTGTGTGGTCGTGCGTTTAGAAAAATGTGGTGCAAGTTTTCTCCACAAATCGACAAAAGCTCAACAGCCTAGCGCAGAAAGTAAGGGCAGCTAATGCGAGTGTGCGAAGTGTGGTGGGGCAGAGAGGGGCACAGAGGGGCAAGTCGCTCTGTGTCGACCCATATCAGCTATTGTTCAGCGTTAATCAGTTTATAAATACTTCGTCACTTGCATTTCTATAGAGCTGTGCGTTTCCTCGTAAACACACACACACGCACACACACACACACATACGCAGTCACACACACACAGGCACATACATGTGTGTATATGTTTCTGCATATACACACAATTCTTTATATAAATTTCGCGCAGTATCGAATTTCTCAATTTATAGAATTCTTGTTAAATCAGCAACGACAACAGGGGCTGCCGCTGCTGCTGCAGCTGATTGCCGTTGACATGCCACAGCAGCGCACTGTGAACCAAAGTAGTTCATTAGGTGGAGGGAGGGGAAGGTTGGGATTTTAGGGGCTTGATAACGAAGCGAAAGCTAATAAATGTAGTTTGATGTGTGCTGATTGTTGACGGCCTCATTCACATCATGTAGCGCGAGCTAGGCAGGAGGAGTAAGCTTGCATGCATACACACAAACACACACACACACACACACACGCACACACACACACACACATACATACAAACACACTCGTTCGAGTTGTGCGCATATTTTGTTTGCCGCATTTTTCGAAATGCGTCAGCATCATCAACATTGCCGCACAACAATTGAAAGGCAACCCCCTCTTAAGGCCTCCCCTCCCTCCAGCCATGCCATGTCGTCCACAACCCCAATCACGTTGCTCTGTCCGCTGAGGCGACCGCAAACGAACGCCTTGAAACAATGAAACATCGAGCAGAAATTAGCGGGGTTGTCTGTCAAATTTGATTTTGCTTTGATATGTCACTTGGAGGCTCCGAGACTGAGCTGAGCTGAGCTGAGCTGAGCCACTCAATTTGCATTTCTGGCGCTGCTTTTGAATTCATTTGCGGCCTGCAATATGCAGAATGGGGAGTCGGGGAGCGGTAGGGGTATGGGTAGGTAGAAGTAAGGCGCGGTCAGGGTCAGGTCGTACCGGTCGACTGTATTTATAACGCTAATAAATGCGGCGAGTGATGTGCAGAATGACATACAAACACACACACAAATGTGATAAACATTTGCCCTCGAAGTGTGAATGCTGTGGAGCCAATTCTTGTGGCAATGCATATGTCTGGAGAACAGTGAAGGTTCAATTGAATGAACCGTGGAGGCAAAAAACATTAACATTAATAATATTCACTTACGCTTGAATTGAATAAGTAAATAAAAGAAATATTAAAGCGATAATATATCAGAAAAGCTTTGCTTAGTTTCGACTTTACATATTTTGATGAATGAATTGTCGATAGCTCATCAATATGATACTCTAATTAATATGTCGGATAAGTAATCAATATGCCCATGCATATGTCTGGCGATTTTTATATATGCTAATAACGACTCAAAGCAATTGTAGCAACAAAAATCTAAACCCATTAGTTAATGCATTACAATATCATTGCAATTCTCTCTCTCTCTCTCTCTCTCTCTTTCTCTCTTCCGCGCAGGATTTCCACAGCTGAAGAACTTTGGTGGCACTGGAACATGTTTACCTGGTAAGCTAAAGCACAAGTTGAATTAAAGTGGTCGCCCAAAGGTAGGCAATAATCGGGCTCAGATGCAATCCTTGCAAACTTAACCACAGCCAAAGACTTTGTGCTTTGCCCAACAGAGGGCAGCACTCGCTCTCTTCTCGCTATCTTCTCCCTCTCTTCTCACTCTCTCTCTCTCTCATTATGTATATATGTATATGTGTATATATGTGTGTGTGTACGCTAATTAATGGGCATTCCAGCGCTTCATTTCGAATCGGTTACTCGATGCTCGACGGGCTGTAAAAGGTCCTGGCAAACACATAAATTTCTCAAATTGCTAATAAAATAAACAATTTAGCTTAAAACAAGCAACAGAAACGTAAAAAACACACACACACACACACACCACACATGTGTGTGTTTGAATGCGAATGCCTGGCAAAAGTCAACTAATGAAATTTTCATTTCATTTTGTTGCATTCGCAACGGGCAATAAATATTTTCAACATACGCTTTTATACGCAATTTACACGCGCATTCATCTCCTCGTCACACATCCACTCGCTACATGGATTCAAGGACATGCGTGTGTGTGTGTGTACGTGCGTTAGTTAACCCTTTTGGCACACACATGCCCAAAAAAATAAAAAGAAGTCAAAGAAATGAGAGGCGCACATAAACTTGTCTAATAAGAGGCACAAAAACCAATTGAAAGGGTGTTGCGCCCGCATAGCAAATATCATTTGCTAGGGTGAGGGGTAAGGTTAGGTAAAGGGTGTGAGAGAGAGGTGTAGTAGTGCTCCGTACAAATTGAATTGTTTGCCCTAACATTAACCAAGAACTGGTACAAGGCAGTGACATTTTGCGTCTGCTCCAATCGATAATCGTGACTTGGACTCAGACTGTCAGAAACAGTAAAAGTTGCGTTTCAACCAAAATTGTGGCCTGCTAAAAGTTTTAAGTATTTATTGAAAACAAGTTACAATTACAATTACATATACATCTTACAATTGCAATCATATCTGAGAGAGTCGGCAATCGTTGTTAATACTTATCATTTATTGATAATTGGTTGTTTGCTGACTTTTTTCATAATTTGAATATGTTTTTCG
This sequence comes from Drosophila nr. perissopoda 5 BK-2023a, assembly GCA_035044105.1. Lineage (NCBI taxonomy): Eukaryota > Metazoa > Arthropoda > Insecta > Diptera > Drosophilidae > Drosophila > Drosophila nr. perissopoda 5 BK-2023a. Next base: position 3,478,808 of record JAWNMK010000620.1, on the reverse strand, counting down.
CTGGTTTCAAGTCAATCGTTGTTTTCTTATATATCTTTTTTTATATATACAAAATATATAATATACAAAATAAGAAAAATGTAAATATAAATAATTGTATATTAATCCATTAATTTCAATAATGTTTAAGTTTTTATTAGAAATAAAACTGTTTAAATTATGAATATGGTAATTTTGTATACAAAATAAGACAAATCGGCGACATTAACAATTTCTACGATTCCAGGGGAATGTCAGTGGAAAAATGTTGCCAATCATGAGCAGAATATTATGTAATTGATTTTTATTATATTATAATTTTTTTACTGGCTCTAGGTCAAATGATTTTCTTATTTCAAGTCCCGTCGGAATTCGTCTTCAGGGAGGCATTCACAGTGTCCGTTCCGTCAGCTCTGGAGTCTTAAGTTTCCATTCAAGCCAGTTACTACTACTTGAAACTGCAAACGCAGTTAAAACAGAATACACTGAAAATAAATAACGTGAAAATTACTGTTTCAATGATTAATTTAACAATCGAAAATGTTTACTGTGTACATTATTTGTTGAATAAAACTAATAAATTGTTTGACATTTAAAAAATTCTGCACTCACAATTTGCTGACTCAAGTTTTCCTAATTCTCCAGAGTTAGTATGCCCATCTCTTAAGTAATCATCAGCAGTTTTTAAAAAGGTTTTAATAAATAAAAATTTTCAAATTAAAATTACGAATTAAATTACATAAAAAAGAATAGAAAATAAAGCATATAATGAACAAAGATATTTAAAAAATTAAAAATTGCCCAAATTGTTTATTGCTTTGGGGAAACGCAGAATACTCAAATCAGACCAAAAACTGTTAAGCGTTATTGGCATACTAATAAGAGAAGTAACAACACTGGCAAGTGTCCTACGGTTAACCAGTAACGGAAGACTAATAAGGAGCAGCCAGCTGGAGTGCGATTTGCCCAGAAATTTTCTCTTTCGAATCTTTATTTTCAATACAGTTTTCGCATTTACTTCGCGTTGTCGTTGCGATTTTAGTCTTTTAGTTCTGAGTGAAAATATTTACAATAATCAACTATCTTTTGCTTTTGGACAGTTTAAGTTTCAGTCACTGCTGTTGTTGCTGCTGTCTTAGCCTAGTTAATTGCCTTTTTGTTGAGCTCGCACTTGGGTCTAATCTCTAATCTCTGGGCAACACGAACTTGGCCACTTGGCAGCGCATTCTTGGCTATTCTGTTTTTATGAAGGCCTCAAGTGCACTGCTGAAGTATTTTAGTAGCAGCCACTCGACGCTTGCATTCTCCACTTGCAGCAGCAGCAGCAGCAGCCAGCAGCAGCCAGCAATAAGAAGAACAACAGAAACAACAACAACAACAATAATATAAAAAAAAGCAGCCACTTTTGCTCCATTTGCGAGCGGATAGCACGACGAGTTCCACAAGTGGGGCAATTTCCCTTGACTCGACTCGAGTTGCGCAATCCACCAACCGTCCCGAGGAGAACCCAGATCCGAGAACCCAAGAATCCAATGCCCAGAATTCCCAGTTGCGACCACCACTTGCATTGCTTTTGCTCCACAGTGCTCTCCTCCCAGTTTTTCTTCTTTTTTTTTTGTTTCTTTGTTGCAGCCTCTTCTTGCTTTGTCTTGTCTGCCTGATGGTGCACTTGTCCCGGCTAAGATTTTAATTGGCATTTTTTCTTATTTTGCTGCGCAGCTACGGTTCGGGCGGAGGGGCGGTGAATGGGATTCCAGCCCTTAACCCTTGCTGTCTACTCACAGCTCGCCATTGCCATGGAGCGTGTCTAAGTTTTATTTGCTGGCCATGGCGAATGCATCTGCCTGCCCCCGCAAGGCTGCTTAATTGAAACAAACACACAACCCACACCCACACACACACACACACACACATCCACGCACATAGAGCACATGTGTGGAACCAATCGCATTTGGCTTCGCACCAGTTGAGTGAATCTTTGAATTGCCTCCGAGCTGCGGGGGAATGACAGATGACAGAAAGAGGCATTCATGTTGTCAACCTGTAGCATGGCTACATGTATTATTATGTATTCGTAAATATAACTCTAAACGTTTATATTAAATTATATTATTCAAAATCATTCTTAAGATTATCCATCAAGAACGAGAACGTCAATGTTCTTTCTATGCACACTTCTATTGTTTTTCGGACTTAAGTTCGATTTGCCAATGCGGAAATATTCTCACTCTTTTCGCAATTGTGCTTTGTGCGGCATCCGTAAGCGTTCATCTTGCATAACTAACCGCATTTTTGAATAATACAATTTTGAATGTACATCGTAATTTAATTAAGATTCTGAATGGAAAATTGAATTAGTTGGCTCAGTAGCCAATGTGTGGAAGTCCAACGGTGTTTCAGTTAACAACGTTTACCAATCGTACAGCAGACCCCCCCCCCCTCCCCAACCTTTCCTCACTTCACCACCTCCGCCCATCTGTGACTCCGTCCCTCTTCCAGCGATCGGTCCGTTCGTTTGCATGTCCGGATGTTCACCGCATCCGTGTTATTTCCTGCACATGCTACCGTTGCAAGATTTCACTAAACCGAAACCTGAGCCACACTGCACCACACCGAGCCACCCAACACAAGCAACGCAAATATAACACACTCATTTGGCGACTGGTAAAAAATGAAAGAGCAAAAAGTTTAGTGCAAAAATTGCGCTCTCCGTTGTTGTTTTAGCTGATGTTGCTGTTGTAAAATGCTTTGCACTTAAAGTTCGTTGAGTTCACTGAGTCGGTGAAGCGGAAAGGTGGTTTCAAGCAATTGCTAGTTGAAAGGGGGGCACCGACAGGGGTAAGGGGAAAGAGGGAAGAGGGTAGAGAAATGGGGAATGAGGGGAGATGGAGCCAACAGCAATCACGTTAACCAACTTTGACATAAAGCTCAGGCTAAAACGCTCCAGCCGAGGGGCATGTTCCAGGTATAGAACAGAACAGGGCATTTGGCAGGGGTGGTGAAGCGTAGGGGTGCATAACAATGGCCGACGACGACGTGGTGAAGAAGACAAAGTCACACGGCAAGGAATCTAATTAACAATTTTCCATTGAGTGCGCAAATTACGACGAACACCCAAACGACGGCAACACCAGACAGCTTCGAAGAGGATAGAGTCGTATGATGTGTTGCGGCGGGATCGGGGGCAAGGCAACTGAAGGGTGCCGCTTCTAAAACTGGGTAGCTGTGTGCAGCAGCAATTAGGGAACCGGCGCTCAGAATGACGTCAGACAACCAATATATATATATACATATATATATCTATTTTTTTCCTTGCACGCATCTTGGAACATCAAAGGAAATTTACAGTAAAACAGTAAAGAAATTTCCATTTTGTATATACATATGTAGGTAACGTTAGATTAGGTTATGTTTACAATCGACATAAGTTTATATCATATCGCCGGTGGGTTAGGATTACCTTCAGTGCATACATAAATGATGAATCTTATATCATATCTTTGCTTAAACGCATTCAAATTGGTAAACAATTTGACAAATAATATAATTGCTTTGATTTAGTTAGAAGTACAAAATCGTTTGCTATAGGTATTATAGTTTCTCGAACCGGGATCGGAACCGCATGCTTACCCATTGAAATTCAGAATCGAAATCGGAATCAGAACCGAAATTTTTTTTAAATCCCAAATACCGGAACTGATATTTGTGCCGAAAAGACAGGATGCGACCCAAAACATCGAAAAGTAACAGTGGTCGATCCCATTAATGTATATTTATGTGTCTGTGTTCAAGCTGGTACCCGAGAACTTATATTCCCAATTTAAAGTCTTTAGATCTAATACAGAAGGAAAAACAAACGTACATGGCTGCTCAGCTATTGATATTGATATTGAGAGATATATTATATATGTATTATATATGTATTTGTTCGATGTTATTTTCTACTCAATGTTACTGACTTTCTCACTTCATTTTTCAAAATATTAAGATCCCAATACGTAACCGAATACGGTACAAAAGCTAGAAAAAATATCTCTACCGTAATTCGCATACTTTTTGAGCCAGAATCGGAATTGGGAGCTAGATACTCATCAATCGAATTCGGATTACATTGGTTCTAATAAAGGATGACGAACCTGCAACTACGAACTTAGCACCAACACATGTCCATCGAACGATGAATTAAGCTCAAAATGTCAACAAGATAAAATAACAGACTTTTTCCCCACTTACAAAGCGAAAATGTCGAGAAATAAGCTAATACCAAAAATAACAATATAACATTTCAAAATAGTATTGGATTTGATTAAATGTTATATTTGTGCAAGACTAATAAATTAAAAAATATACTCCGAGTTTTTCGAAAAAGCGGAAAGTAACCACATTTGATGTACTAGCATCATATTTACCAGCAACCTGAGCCCTGTGCTGCACAATCGTTTCGTTAAGCACTTCTTTTCTTTGTACTTCGTTCCCCAACCTTGCCTTTTTGTTGCTTTTGCGCTTTTTTGGTGTTTTCGTTTTTTTGATTTCTCAAGCAAATAATTCAATTTAATTTCTAATTGGTACTGAAAAAAAGGTAGCAAAACGTCAACAAATGCAAATGCGAACACAGACTGAGAGAGTGAGATGGACAAAGTGACTTTGGCAGCACCCACACAAGCTGACACACAAGTTCACACACACTCACAAACACTTGCACAAAAACGCAGCCACTTTGACGCTAATGCAAATTGCGAATCCCCCCGAAACGAATATGTTGACGGCTGCTCTGCCGCTTTCGCAGTTGCTGTCTTCGTCGTTGATGCTGCTGATGCTGCTGCTGCTGCTGGCGACGCAACCAACAACTCAGCCACTTTATTAGCGTATTTTGCCATGCAACTGTTTATGCGGCACACACACACACTCGCACTCGCACTCACACATATAGGTTGTAGACTCACACATGGGCCACGAATTAGTCATTTTGTTGGTTACTTGATGCATGTCTCTTCTACGCCTCCTCCCTCCTCATGCAGCCAGCAGTGACAATAAACGCACACGCACACACACACACACACACGAAGATTTTGTGAAGCTGGAACAAAAATGGCGCTCGAGCAGGGACACCACATTAGCAACAGCATCAGCAGCAGCATCCAAAGGCGCCCGAGCAGGGAGCGAGCAGTCAACGTTGGGCGACATTTTTTATGCGCTTTTGAGCAAATTAGATTTCCTAATTAAATTTTCTAGTGAAATGCGCATAAATTTCATAAAATTCACTTCGTCCTCCGCCCTAACGTCCAATCCACTTCCCCTGCTCTCCTTCCTCTCCTTCCTGCCATTTTCTCTCTATCCGCAACTCACTCACTTTCAGTGTTGTCGCCTTTCATTTGCTGCGACATTTTTCGCTCTGGAATTTTCGTGTCGTCGTCTGCTTAAAGTAATTAACTAAGAAAATTTTAATTGCTAATATGTTGTGATGCATGCGCGTGTGTCTGTGTCTGTGTGTGTGTGTGTGTGTGTCTGTGTGTGCTTGTGTGTGGGTGTGTGTCTATGTGTATGTTAGTATGCATGTTGGCATGTACTCTGTTTGTGTGCGCATATGTGTGTGTGTCTGTGTGGCATTGGCCACCCTCGACTTTTATGTTGGCAAAACTTTCAATAATAAAGCTGTGTGTGCCTTCTGTGTGCTTTGTGTGTATATGTGCGTGTGTGTGTATGTGTGTGTGTGTGCGTGTTTCCTATGTGTCCACGTATGCGTGAGCTCATTAAAAGTGCGCTGGCGCAAGTAGCAACCTACAAAAACAAAATTAATGTTGCCTACTTTTGTGCGCACAGAATTAACTAATTTCGCACATTTGCTCATCATCATAATTGTATAATTAGATTTATACAACACATAAACATATTGTTGATTAGCGTCAAGCTGTCATATAAAATTTATTGCACAAATTCAACTACAATTGAATTTAAATTGAACTCAACACGTATTAATTGGAAAACGGATTAAATTAATAATAATCGTTGTAAACAAATTGATGTTGGCTATGAATAGAAATTGCTCATGAAATATTTACCGATTATAAATAACTAAAAGGTTAAAGTAATTTCAGCGTTTATTTTGCATACCTAACGAACACTCAAATATGAAAATTAATTAGCTTAAAAAGCTTAAAATGTAATTGAATTGAACATGCTGCCGACTAGTCCATGTTGGTGTTAATTACAAAACAGTTTAATAATAATCGTTATCAATAAATTGAAGTTGGATATGAATGGAAATTGCTGATGACGTGTTTACCGATTATACATGACTAAAAGTTTAAGGTAATTTCAGCATTGATTGAACATATTTAACGAGCACTCAGATATGAAAACTAATTGGCTTAAGTAGTTTAAAATTTAATTGAAACCTTCTGCGAACATACATAATTGAACGTATGCAATGTACACCTTTAATATTGTTATTGTCTTTGGGTATTTGGTAAATTGCCTTTGCCACGTTTCAATAGTAATTCAAGACGGCCAAAATCGCATTCATTGCACGATTCCACAAACAATATGCGACTCTTTTTTTACGCATATTTAGTGGAAAATATGCGTCGACTTGCTCTGGCCTCCCCCTACTCAATAAAGCCAAACAAAGCAAGTAAGAATGCTGTATTCGAGTGAGCTCGACTGCGGTATACCCTGGACACAGTTGTTAAATGTATTCTAGTTATAATTCCAAATTCGACTTTAAAAAATGCATTTAGTGATAGTAATGATTGCGTGTTCGATTATAGCTTGGGTGTTTTGTATGCGATCTTAATGAAATGATCAACAATATGTCTCCATGTATATTACTATAATTGTATCAATTAGTAGCCTCTCTTGTCATCTGAAATCGATATGATATTGATAAAATAAAGCAAACTTGATCTGAGCGGGGTATACGACAACTTATATTCCAAACTTGAAGTCTTTATCTTTTATAGTCTCTGAGATCCGCCAGACCAAGACCAAGAATATATTTACGTTCTTGGGTCGAAGATGCTTCCTTCTGCCTGTTACATCCTTTGGCACAAAGCCATTATACACTTTTTACTCATTTTTAGTGGGTTCAGGGTATAAAAGTACAGAAACAAGAAGCGCAACAACAATAGATGAGAAGGATACACGTCAGCGCTTCACTTGAACAACTCGACAGCGACAACAACAGCGAAAATAAAATATATGCTTCTACTTAATTTTCATATCGAATTTCAATGCGAATTGGTTTGGTAGACTCGGGCATGAGTATGCGGCATGTCTGCTGCTTCTTCTTCTTTATGCTGTTGTTCCTCTTGTTTTTGTACTTTCCCAAAAACTGTGAGTGCCGCTGACAAAACGATGCTGTTGTTGCTTTGCTTCCCCTTCTTTCTCTCTCTCCCTCTCTCTCCCTCTCTCTCTCTCTCTCTCTCTCTCTCTATTTTGCTATGCGCACTCCTGGGATCCGTGGATTTCGCTGTATTCGCTTTGCAGTTCGAAAATTTGTTTTCCGGGTGCTTCAGTCTTCGATTTGCCTATTGAAAGCCAGCTACAATTTGCCGGCTTCAGCCAAGTGGCGTTTTATTTTCAGCGCTGATCAGCGACAAGACGAGATTTGATCCTCCTCCTTCTGCTTGTGAACACTTGGCGCTGGCAACAACCAAAAAAACGAAACATTAACAGCCACCTCGATGTGGGTCTGTCAACGCTCATCATTATTGCCGCCGTCATCGGCGTCCCATCCTCCTCGGAATCCTCAAACACTTGGCAGCCGCTTTCACTTTCCCCCATGTGAGCGGGTCATGATAATGTCAAGTGGAGTTTTCCTTGAAAGAGCAAAGAGAAGAAAAAAGGAAGTGAGAAACTAGATACAATTATTAAATATTTAAAATAACAGACAACCCCCGCTGATTGCCAGACCAGTCAGTGGAAAGAACAACAAAAGAGCAACATGAGCAACATGAGCAACATGAGCAACAAAAACTAAATATAACACAGAATCACTTAAAGTCGCGCTTCAGCGCCGACTACAACTTGACATGTGCTTGATTCGGCTGTGCATTGGGGCTAGATGGCGGGGGTGGGGCAGTGTGGTAAGGTTTTCATTGTGTAGGTCAAGGGAGCACCGTTGAAAGTGGTGCGAACCAATTTTGATAAGGAAGTGGCGACAGAATGAGACACAGAGAGACACAGTGAGAGAGAGAGACCGAGAATAGATAGATAGATAGAAAGACGAAAACTGAATTTGAATTGAAGTTGAAGTTGAACACCATCAAAACTTGAATCGAAAATGATTTTATACAGTGTACTAATCATACACAGTATTCATGTTTATTATAAGCGTAATATTGAGTTGAGAATGTGTTGGCTGAATTAAAAATGCAATTAATCTGTAAGTAATATGACACAGAAAGTATTACATTTGAAATTCATTTTAACATGGCACAATTTTCGTTGATTGATTTAACAAGCCCCACAGTAAATGTTGGTAAATGTAATTTGATTTTTCTGTGTAATTCTTACGTTATTCGTTTTCTATTTATTTCGTTGATGTTTCCCAACTGCGTTCGCAGTAAAAAATTACCATTGAAATAGTAATACTCACATGACGACTCTACCATCTTTATTTATGTGGAATCAGATGTATCTGATATATGTAAATCGACAATTGCCGAAGTTCAGTTATGTTTATACTCTGAACCCATTAAAAATGGCTAAAAGATGTTTAATGAATATCTTTGAAAAATAATGTAATATTCAGTATGCATCTCCGACTCCATTAATTATAAACACATATTCATAATCAGAATCAACAACCAATTTGAGACAGACAAGTGCTTCTGTGTGAACTCGCGAATCTCAGAGACTATAAAAGACAGAGACTTCAAATTGGGAACTTAAGTTCTCGTATACCTCTCGCATATCAAGATTATTTCATTATAGTGAATATCGATATTTTGGAATGCAAGAGCCTTCCAACAGTCGATAAAATGATCTGTTTTTAACAAGATTTTTCGGTTGGAGCGTTTCTAAAATTGCTTAAAATCTGCTGTAGAAGTTTTTCTATATACATATATAAATTGAAATCTAGTTTAGAATAAATCTTTGAAGTTATTCGGCATTAATTTATTTATAAAATTTTCAGAAATACAGATACAAAATACAAGATACATTTTATTTATTTCTTTGCAGGCTCATTGGCTGCCAAGGACTTTGGCATGGATGGCTTGAACGGTTTTGGTGTTGGCGCTGGTATTAGCCCAAATAGCAAGAAGAAGAAAAAGAAGCGTCGCCACAGCCGCACAATCTTCACAAGCTATCAGCTGGAGAAGCTGGAGGAAGCCTTCAAAGAGGCGCATTATCCCGATGTCTATGCTCGCGAGATGCTGTCACTGAAAACGGAACTGCCCGAGGATCGCATACAGGTGAGTCACACACTGAATGGAGAGAATACATATGAATGTGTGTGTGCTCAAATGAATGTTGTGTGTTGAATGTTGAATGTTGAATGAATGGCGTGAGGCATCAGTATGGGGTAATTGGATATTATGCCCATTGTTCTCGTCAGTGCCAGCAAGCGGATTGCTCTGCGGATCTATCCTTAATGAATTAACAAACTAATTACATCCGCCGTTCAGTTTCTTCTGAAGGTGTTACCTGTTGGCAAAACAGAACAACAACGTCAGCAACAAACACATACGAAACCAGACGACGACATGGATTTTGTTCAGCATGACAGGAAAGGGGGGTAGTTGGGGGGAGGGAGACGGGTGGGGAGGGGGAATAGGGGGTAGGCATACGGAATTTGCATTTCCTTTCTATCTCATTGTCATTGTTTGGATTTCTGTGCGCTGATTTTTCACACCTTCATTGTGTATGCAGGCACATCATCATCATTGTTATCATCAGTCCTGGTCCTTCTTAATCTTTGCGTCTCAGTTGCTGCATTCGCAATAAGCAATACAACTCAGGAGCAGCTCAAGTGCAGCTCCAACAGCCGCTCAAAATAACTGCATGTGTAGAGTACTATCCCTGCAAGGGTTTCTTCTGCAGAAGCCCGATGAGCCGAGCATTGGTCCGCAGCCACGTCAGCGTGTTGCCTTTTGGGAGAAAGGGCAAGAGCGGAGGATTTCGGTGGGGCTACAGAAGAAAAAATCAGCCACGTTTGCGAATTTATAATTAAGCATTTTAATGGCCGTTATTGTTCTAGCCAAATGTGAGCAGCAGCAGTGCAAGCGAAACAGAGCACACCACCGGGTGAGAGAAAAAGGGAGAGTATAACTGCAAATGTGTGTGTGTATGTGTGTGTGCTTTTATCGAGTGAACTTGAACGCCACCAAATTGCCACCCTTAAAAAGCTCACAAATTTCATGCGCTCTCTCACTCTCGCATTGTGTTTGATTAGCAGAAGAAATTATAAAAAAAAAAAAAATTGTGTGATTATGACGCGGTTACTGCAGCCTCTTGCCCCTCCCTCTCCTTTGGTAAGAGTGCCCAAACAAATTTGCCCTTTTACCCGCATTGAATGCGCCTATCACTCTCTCTCTCTCTCTCTCTCTCTCAATCGACCATAGGCCACAAGAGGAGTAGTGAGGGGAACGTGAGGTGAGCTGAAACTGGGACGGGCTACAGATGGTACGTCCTCGTTCTCATTGTCCTCTCAAACTGATGCTAATGGCTGGGAGCTGACTCAAGTGCCCAGGCACTTAGCTCAAGCTAAGCTGACGACTTGACTTGGGGCACAGAAACTGGAGATTGCGACTGGCTGAGATTACGGCATCGAAAGACATTGCTTCACTTGTGCTGGAATTTAAAAAAAAAAAAGAAAAAAAAGAAGCCAACTAATCGATAACTGGCAAATTAAAGCACTTTTTATGGCTACTTATTTAGATGTTTTATCTTGTTTGCACTATCTAAAACATAATACATAAATAGTATGACAAGATCTACTGACTATAGCCCTTATCTAAAGTCTGCAGTGCTCAATGGGTTCAATTTCAACTACTTATCCACTTTGTGAACATCGATATGATAATTTTAAATAGAGTAAAGTAGTTGAAATCAGAGATAAACAAGATTTGCAGCTAAAGGCTAAGTGTTATATGCAAGCCATTATGTGTTAGTAATGTAATGTATCTCCATCGGTAAGCACAGTTGCAGATGTGCCCAGCTCTGCCAAGAGTTAACACTCCTAATTGGCAATTCACTCTGCATTGATAGGTTACTCGATTGAAAATACATAATTATAAGTATCGATTTACAATTTCTATTTAGTTGCATGCTGTGGACGATATTAACTTACTAATCAACACCAAACCCTTTGCGGCAACACCAGCGATCACCCCTTGCTTGTTCTAATTGTCATCAGTTCATAAGGCACCTATCACCCCCCACCTCACACCCCCAGTACACTCCGCTATTCACCCCTTTGCTAATACTCTCTTACTTAGCCCATCGTTTCACCGATGGCATCTACAACATGCTCAACTTCTAGTTGGAAATTGAATTTCGAGTGTGTAAAATTTTCCAATTATAGACTTAGGAGCAGCATACACGCATACACGCACACGCACACACACGTACACATGCACACATATCCACTCATACTAACGCATGAATGTATGAGTGGGCACTTTAAAGGAGCTTTGCTGTTGGTTTGCTTGGGGACACATGAAGCGTTGCTAAAAGCGAGTCCAATTAGTGGCATTACAACTAACACTTCAATTCTGGCCCAGAGTCGAGTCGAATGCCTTATTCTCTCTCTATCTCTCTCTCTCTCGCTCTCTATGTTTCTCTTTCAGTCGCTTTTACGCACTTGCCTGCTCTCTCACTTACTTGGCAATAACGGCAATAGTCATCAGCAACAACAACAAGAACAACTGCGGCAATGGCGCCAAAGTACGGCCATTTTGTGTGTAACTGTTGTTAGGTTGTGAAGGAAGAGAGGGGCAGTGTGGTGCTATTGGGGGTTGACATGGTGGGGCTAAGGGTGGGATGGGATGGGACTGAAGCTGATTGTTATGGGCAATGCTGCTTGGCGTAAATTTGCATTTAACGTTGTTTGCGGTGCCCGCAAATAGTCAACGACTGTCTATCTATATATATATGTATATATATATGTGTGTGTGTTTGTGTGTGTGTGTGTGTGCTCGTAAAGCTAGTGTTGCTTACAGGCATGTGGGTGTTGTGTGTACACATCCACACTAACGCTTAGAAAGCCACAAAATACTCTAAAGACCAAACGACCGCAACACAGCAGAGGAGTAGACTACGACCCCAAACACACACAAACCCACACACACACACACACACACACAGTGTTACACACGCACAGCAAACTGCCTGCAAATGTCATGCAAAATAACGGCACTATTTGTATGTGTGTGCCTGTATGTGTATGCATATGTGTTTGTGTGTGAATTTTCACAAAAAAGCTTTTGAAATTGACTTGATGGCAATGAAGTAGCCCGAAAAAACTAACAACAACAGCCGCCACACACAGGCACCCAGACACACAGCCAACTCAGCAGGCACAGGAAACATACATACATACACACACATACACACACACACGCACTCACACGGATAGAAAAGCTTGCTTGCCTGTCGCATGTGGTGCATATTTTCAGGCACTTAAGCTATTTGCCTGAAATGTGCACAACAACAAACAGGCACACACACACACACACACTTACACATAGACAGACAGACACACACACACACACACTCAATTATCATGTGCAGATGCAGCTTACACGCCTCCATTGCCAAACAAAAATACGCCCAACAGCCACCCACATTTGCAGTTGAACCCAAAAAAAGCACTCGGTATTGATTTTAATTGAAAAATTGTTAATTTTCCATGCCAGTGGCAGCAGCAGTAGAAGCAGCAGCAGAAGGCGACAGCAGCCACGCCCCTACCTAGCACACACACACACACACACATACAAAACACACACAGACACACCCACACATATGGCGGTAGCACAGCTCTTCAACCTTTTGCCAAGTGAACTTTTTGTGTACTGCCAATTTTACAACTGCGGGTTCTTGTGTGTATATATGTATGTGTGTGTGTGTGTATGTGTGTGTTTTTGTTAGTATGCTGTTGTTGCTGCTGCTGTGTTCTGTGGCTGGGTAATTACACAATTGTGTGTGAATAATTTCCAACCCCGCAGCGTAGACCAAAACTCTTGGCGAAATATTCATTTGCCTCGGATTTTAAGCTTTTAAAACTGAGTTTGAACATTAAATTTTCATCAAGTGAAAATTCTACACACGATAATTTTTATAGTTTAGACTATATATACACACAATAATATTATATATATATAGTTCAAATACGATATCAAACCGATAAAATATATATGTATATTTCATGGATAGAAGGGATTTTAATAGTAGAGTTTCTAAATTAACCAGTAGAAAACCGCCGTAAATGAAATCGCATCAAAAACAAAAAAAAATTGCTTGTTTTTAGAAATAATTTGTAAATATTCAAAAGAAAGTTTCTTAATGAGAAAATCTGTCTTTCATTTTCATAAAAGGACCTCGAGTTCGAATTGCCATAAAATCGATTTTTTTTTTCAAATTAAATGAGAGAGGAGAAACCCTGGTTATTAGAAATATACGTTTTAGATAACGTTTTGATGAATTTCTAAAATTCAGGACGATCTTCCTGCGTATAAAACTGCTCAGCTCAAGCTTCTCAGCCACAGCAGCAGACTTGGCACATTGCAATTGGCAGACTGATCTTCAAATTGGCATGGGGCAAGCAATTTGAATACCAGCCATACTCAGGCATATCCAGACAGTCGGTCAATCAGTCGGTCAGGTGGCGAGTCAGTCATGTTCTTCTGAAAGTCTGTGGCCGTTCAACTAATTTCAATGCGCTACTAAAGCCAGCGTACAAGTTCTACGAAACTAATTTACTCAAGTGGCAACGCGTCGTGGGGCAGACCAATCGGCAACAACAACAACGATGCACTCGACAATGGCTGCTTGGAGGCTGAATGAATTTTTACTTGGTATCTCGAATAAAAAAAAAAAAAAAACAAAACAGAAATAAAAAATGAAATGTGCAATCGTCATTGGAGTTTTGGAGTAGCTGCGACCCGATTGGCAGCTTCGAAACGCGCTGGCCATGGGAACCAATCCTTAACTGCATCCAAGCGTTCGTTCGGTCCAACCAACCTGGGTTGGGCACCAGCCACCAGACTTGTGGCAGACATGTCGACTCGCCGATGCTGCCACTTGACGCAATGCCGTCTGCTGCGATCGGCCGCCGGCGATCATGTTACTCTCCTGCCTCCCTGCCTCGCTTTAGCTCTCTTATTCCCTCTCTCTCTCTCAGTCAATCAGCTTGTCAACGCTTTTGGGCATTTTCTCATGCATTCGCCCCATGGATCTTTGATTCTGATAATCATGATCATGATGATCGTTGGACTTCTTCATTTTGTTGCTTGTGGCTCGGCGACTCGAGTACCAATTCGTTTAAAATGGTATCAGTTCTAAGAAAAATATTATTTTTTTATAATTTCTCGAGTGCGTTAATCTGTTGAAGAGTTGCTTGAGTGAGTGGCTCGACCCGGGGCCCTTGCAGTCGATCGTTTCGGCTCGTCTTCGCCTCGTCTCGTCTCGTCATCGTCATCGTCTCGTCTTCGGTTTCGGTTGTGCATAATCACGACACCGATGCGGACCTCACACTCCTTCTTCTTCTCCTTCTTGATTTTTTACTTTTTTCATGGCTTTTGAGTGAAAACAGACGGGAGAGTCTCGCTGCCGTTGCAGAGGTGTAGAAGTAGAAGAATACCTACCCCTCCCCTGGCCCCATAACTACCCACACTACCATCTCCCCTCGCTTACTGTGGCTGGTGTTGTTGGTGTTGACGTGCCCCGCCGAACCAAAATGAAACGTCAATTTCAAGCGTTTTTCCTGGTAATAATTAGTAGCTGAGGTGGGCATTTAAATACTTGGCGGTTGCCATCATCGTCTTCCATTTTTATTTTCATTTCTCTTTTTTTTTCGTTTCTTCCAGCTCTTTTTTTTTATATATATTCTGCGTATTTTTGTATAAAAATACGCGCACAACAGCCAAATAATGCATATAATTGCATTTTTAAGTAGTTGCTGCTGCTGCGGCTGCCTGTCGTATTGTGTTACCTACGCATCCCCTACCTCTTTTTCGCTCCTCTTACTCTCTCTCTCCCTCTCTCTCCCTCTCTCTCTCCCTCTCTCTCTCTGTGTGTCTTTCTCTCTCAGTGGATGTCAACCCTGCGTGTTAATAGACCTCGCATGGAGCTGAGGCAAGCTGTAGGTATAAGTGGTTTTTAATTTTCTATACTTAAAATTCTGGAGAAAAATGCAACGGAAATGCAACAGCAAGTGGGTGGCTCCGAGTCCAATTGAATTGCAACACGGACTGCAACTGGAACTGGAAATGTGACAGAAAGTTGCATATTGCACTCTTAAAGTTTTGAATGCTATTGTGCACCCGCCAATCAATAAATCGGTTTTATTGGTAGTAGGTTAAATTCGACGTAAATAATATAAAGTTTCCATTTGCCTAACGAAGTCTTCAAATGCCAACAGCATTGTTAAAACTCAATCGAGTTGCATTCTTAACCCTTAGTTACCTGTGGTATGGATGTTGCAGTGCTTTGCACAAGTTTGATGAGCTATATACAACTGTATAACTGTGAAACTATCGATTGTCCTCTTAATGAGGGGCAGAAATCATTTGGCTCAGCCATCAATATTTGCATATACATAGAAGCTGGTGCATGAGCTCGTTAAGTCTCATAATATCCTATAATAACCAACAATAACAGCAACAACAAACAAGAACAGTGGGTTGCTGTTGTTCTGGTCTGGGCACACATGTAAAAGTCAATGGCAACAATGTGTGGCACTGTGGTTTGACTAAGCAGCAGGGTTGAGTTCGGCTTCGGCTTCGGGTTTCGGTTTGGGTTTGGGTTTTGGGTTTATGTTTGTGTTTGGATGGGCTTTCGAGCGTTTTGGGTATCAGAGCTAAGGGTTGCAATTGCTTGGGCAAAAGTGTAACAAGTTACTGCCATTCACTGATGAGGCTGCTAATGCTCATAATGATGTTCTGAATGATGATCATGATGATGACGATGACGATGACACGTGTAAGTGCAGCAACATTGTCGCAATTATCCGACTGTTAGCGGCGACAACAACGCTCCGAGTGGAGGTGGGCAACGGCTAGAGAATAGAGTACAGATTAGGGTTGGGTTGGGTTGAGTTGAGTTGGGTTGGGTTCGGCTGTTGTCCGGCTATTTGTTGCTGGTTATTATTAATTTGCTGCGTTTTGTTTGTTGTTTATTTCAAGAAGGGAAGTGCCAGTCGCACTTGCCACCCACAGCGCGAAAACGTGACCTTAGCCTCGTTTTGATGCCAGCGCTTACCAGTCTCAAAGATAATGATTTTTGCGCAGCAAGAAAAAAAAATCATGTTAAAGGAAAGTAAGCAACGATTCCAGAAAACCTAAAAACCGACAAACCCATAAGCAGACCATAAAACCCACGCTGGAGGCGCTCGGCACGCACGAAATTTGTCCATTCCCATCGATTCAGTGGTCGGTGTTGTTGTAGTTGTTGTTGTTGCCTTTTCAGGTTGTTCATTGTTGTTGTTTTTGTTCAGGTTGCTGCTGTAGACTTATTAGCGCAAAATGAGCACAGTGCGCAGACACATATAGATCTCATCAGCCAAATTTATCATCTCCAAAGATTTCGGCCGCTTTGGTTTTGCTTGATTTTTTTTATATAATCATTTTTTTTGTTTTCTTTTGAGTTGTTGCTACTTTTTGGTGCTTTGAAGTGGGAAAGTAGCTTGTTAAACACTTAACGCTTGAGCTGATGGCACAAATGGATTTCGTACGGGCTAAACAGTTTTGCGGGGCGGAGCGGCGGGTGTCGGCGTCATTGGCCAAAGGAGTGTACTTAGCCGACGCATATGCATTCATGTGAAAATTGCTATCGAATTTGTTATCAATTCCAATTGGGGCAGCAATCGAACGATAATTAGGCAAGTAAGGCGAATGGTCGTATGTTTTTTAAGGTGAGATTAAATTCATTTTTTCTCAAGACATTTTATTTATTTAATGTCGAATAATATCAGTAAACATAGAAAAATTCGACAAAAAAATAAAATCGAAATATTTTTCTACCGAAGAGTTCGATAGTAATTAAAAATCAATTTAAAAATATGTTGTTTGCTCCAGGTCAAAAAGAAAATCACTTTGGCCAACAAAGACATATTTTTATTATTAAAAAGGGTTGTCCAAATAAAAAATATTAGATATATTTTAGCAAATATCAATCTTGTAATTTTTACCGATCGCTCTAAAAGTATATATATATTTTTCTACAAAGCCCATGGTTAAAAGTTAAAACTCATCAAACAATTAGAGCAGTCGCTAACAAGCTGCTCTCTAAGCATGTGCAGTGCAGTCATCATCATCATCGTTCACATCATCATCATCATCATCATCATCGTCATCATTCACTTCATTGTCATAAGCCAGCCGGCAAAGAGAAAGAGGGCAATCAATTGGGCCGCCTGTCTGAATGAGGCCTATTATCGAATTTTGAAAAGCGTAATTATCGCATGACAAATCAAACGGTAGATGTGTATTCACTTTATTTACACAATAAATATTATCGTTAAATCGCCGACTGATCTTCGAGATGCTTGGGAAAACTCAAGCAACTCAAGTCCATCCAAAAGCTAAAACCAATTTTCAACACCCACAACAACACTTCCAACACACATACGCACACAAATTGTTGTTATTATTACACATTTGATTGGGGCCTCGCGAGTGTGAGAAGATGCTGGCAAAGTGTTTAGACACCGAAAATTAGTCATTCGAAATTTTGAAAGCCACCTAGCTGAATAGATTTCCTGTGCCGCAATCCAATTAACCAATTGAAATGTGGTCGAGCTCAATCAATGCATCTCTCTTCACATCTTGGAGAAGTATCTCAATTTATGAGACTTACAATTAGGCAAAGACCCAGCTAAAGAGGCGGAACTCTGTTTAAAACTTAATTTGCATATGCTTCAATATATTTATATCTATATGTGTTGAAAGCCAAAAATCAGTTTTTTAATTCGGCTCGTGAACTGGTGTTAGCTAATAGGAATCAACAAATTTCCCTCAAAACTAATAACAAAATCCGATTTTCATTCGTCTATCTAGTTGGAATACTGTCAAGATAATGGAAGTATAGTTTTCAGTTGCTGACAGGCTTACATCGACTATTTGCTGATAGAGTTATAAGTTTGGGCTACTTCTACTTCTCTGTTGATGAATCTGATGAAATTTCTATTTCACAACAATATTCGTGAATCGTTATCTTCGATCCTTCCAGTTGCCAGTTTTCATCTCTTTGTCTCTAAGAAAAAGAGCTTTTACTCATTTCCCTTCTTCTCGTATTAATTGTTGCTTACTGTCCGTCCTTACTTTTCATTATCTTTGAGGGATTATAACCGTCCTTAGGTTCCCTCTCCCATTCATCGCAGTTGAGAGGATCAGCGCTACTTCGAACTCTTAACTATTTAAATGCCAAGTATGTACCTGATTTATATAGTGTGTGTATATACGTATGTATGTATACATATATAGAGTGCGTTAGCGTGTATCTGACACTTGGACCCTCAGGTACGATGAGTTTGTTGTCGGCTCTCAAGTGGCTGCTGTTTCGATTGTCGCCTTGCCAGTTTTGCTCCCCCAGCACCCCATCCGCCTGTTGGCGATTTGCTTTGAAAATTAAATATAACTCATTATCGCAATCAAGAAATCCTTTTTTTTTCTTCATCTCTGTCTCTCTTTGTCTCGGTCTCTCTTCTGGTTCTTCTTTGTCAGACACTTGACAACAGCAACAACATCATGCAACATTTTGTTTGCCTTGCACTGTGTCGGGATTTTCGCTGCTGTTCTTGTTGTTGTTGTTGCTGTTGTTGTTCGTGTACTTGTTGCCTGTGTTGCACACCAATTTTCTACTCAAAACTTATGACAGCCAATTCGAGAGAACGAACGAAAATTATACAGATACTCGGCGGCTGCTCATCGCCTGGGTGGAGGGATCCGGAGGGGGACATACTACACACATAGCTGCTGTTAGCTGCAATGCTATGGATGGGGAGAGGGGGATGGGAGGGGAGGGAGATAGGCAGTTGGTTGCATGACTCAACAGTTTTTTCTTTCTCAATGTGAATGCATTTTGCTGTTGTTGTTGTTGCCCCGTCTACAAGTCCAACTCCAACTTCAGTTCCAGTTCCATATATTTTCAGTTGCCCCTCGGCTCTCGGCCGCCCGGGTGCCGCTTGTTGAAATCAACATCAAACCTTTAATTTGATGATTCTGCAAATAATTCGTCGGATTCAGAGTCGTTGACGTTTTGGGCCGCTACCCGCCCCGTTAGCACGCCCCCTGCCGGCCCAGAGACGAAGCACGCTGAATCTTTGACTTTATATAGAGTACGTGTACGACTAGTATATATGTATATATATATATATATATAAATACATACATACATATATATGTATGTATATATATGTACGTATATGTGGATGAGTCGCAGCTTGTTGATTTTTCCAGTCGCCGTCGGTGCAGTCGAGGCGTGAAAATATAATAACACCTTTTTAATTGTATTTTGAAAACCCCTTCACTAACCCCCCAGCCCCAATCCCCACCCCGCAGCCAGCACACTGTGCCTCATCACCTGTCAGCTATTGCGAATACAAAAAAGTGAAAGGCTGGTGCAAATTAACCAACATTTGAAATAGTCGCTTAATTAGACTTATCATCGGGGCAATTCACGATCGCATTCACAATTGTTAGTACTGCTCGTTATATTGTGACTCAGAGCGAGCTGTTGGGAGTCAGTGAACCACCCGCAAGCGGCAAATCGATTGTTGCCTTTTCTTTGCCACACACAATTCACTCATTTGCTTTAGGTGAATCATTTCGGGGTCGGAGGATGATAGGGAGTCACTCATTTGATTTGCTGTTTCTTTGTCATTCGATCGATTTGCCACCAAGTTGAACGCACCTGTTGAGTCCGCCTTAAATGGTGATCGAATGTCTAATTGTCATATTACAGTTCTTAAGTTGATCCTCCACACGAGTTTTGTATAAATGTAAGTTAAATTTCCACAAAGGGGCAGCATTTCTGAAAAAGTATTTTTCCTAGATTAGTTTCAGTCAACATTAAGTTAGAGAGAAAGAATTTAGTCCGTTTAATTAGTGTTTTAAAAGTGTAAAAGTGTAATAACAATTTACTTTTATTTCTCTTAAATTATATTATTGTAATAATATGATTGAATTGCACCCAAAGATTCATAATTTCATCACCTCAGGATATTTAGCAATTTTACAAAAATATATTTATCTAAGTGCTGTCCTCATTTAATGAAAATTATAACAATGATATTGAGAACAAAATCAATGAGCAAATACGAATTTAAAGGCAAAACTTAAAGCAATTGAAATGAGAGACAAGCTAAACTTGCAAATAATTGAGAGAATCCACGGAATGCATTTTAACGTAAACATTAACATAAATACTTTCATATAAAGTGATTACAACAAAGAAAACGCGAATTGCGAATTGCGAAAACTAAGTGAGTTCCACAAATATCTACATTTAAGGCATAAAATCCAAGTGACAGATGCAGCCATCGCAAGTCTCGCGCTGAACAACAGAATCATCATCATCATCATCATCATCATCATTATTGTTCTTATTAACATCATTAGCGAACTGAACATTCAGCAGTTTTCTACTACTAGCTACTTCTTTAGCCATTTCTGTACAGTTGGGCGACAGCTAACGAATTTCCTTCCTTCCGCTTTGTCCAGTAAACACTGTTGTCCATTTGTTAGAAAAACAATAACACAGCAAAAGAGAACATTAACAACAAAATGTGTTTTATGGTGTTGTCGCTAAAGGGTTGCTACCTGCGGATACGGGTAGTGGGCAGTAGATAGGGCGTAGGGCGTAGTGGGTAATGGGTAGGGGATAGTGGGTAGCGGTAGTACTATGGCTGAAAATTAGGCGCGGCAAAATGTTATCCAATTAGAGCAAATAGTTTTCAGCTAGACGACTGTACTGTGATTGATGGTCCAATAACAAGTTTGTAAAAGGGGTGGAGAGTGGAGGGAGAGGGTGAGGGGAGTTTATGTTGGTTAACTGCTGTAGCGCATTGATTGATGAGGACGAGCATTAGGCTGAGACTGAGACTGATACTGAGACTGAAAACCTGCCAGTCCTTAAACTCATACAATTTTGCACGTTGTTAGACTAATCCACACTTTCATCTCTCTACCTATACATACATCTCTGTGTGTGTGTATTTGTGGATTTGTGTGTTGAGCATATTTTTCAATTATGGCCAAGCTGCGGTAAGTCCATAGCCGCATTTCATGCAGCTCCATACAATTGACATTATAAATCGCATTTCACGCTAATTTGCAACAACAAGCAGCAGCTCAAAGCCAAAGGCGAATCGGTGTGGGGGGAGGGCACTTTGAAACTGCTGATTAGTGAAAGCGATTGCGAGGGAGGGTGAGAGAGAGGGGGAATGGAAAATCAGCCAACCAACAAAATAGACTGAAAACCCCACACACACACACACCACCGCACCCCACCCCACCCCACACAAACTCAAAAGCAAAGCGAAAATATATTTTACAATTCTTGAGCGCATCCCCAGGGAGCTGTGGCGGAGGGCAACACTTTAAGGCGCCAGGGGTTGGGCGAAGACCAAACAAAACACTCGACAAGATTTTAACAAAATTAATTTTATAGATTAGAAAACATTCATTTCGAGTGCTCGCCGTTGTTGTTGTTGCTGTTGCTGTTGTTGTTGTTGTTGTTGTTGTGAGGGGGAGTTGCTCCGAGTGTGGGGCGCAATGAGCCTTGTCTACCTGCGCCCTTAATTGAAGAATTGTCAACAAATTATGGTTTCATAATGGCCACACAGCATGCAGCAGCAGCAGCAGTCCCAAACCGACCCGAACCCCACTTGCGAGTAACGCGCCAAGTTGTGCACTTCATCAACTGTTGCAACTTTTTTGGGGGGTGTGGCGCCACGCGGCGTCGTCTCTGACTGCGTCTGACACTTCAATTGGTTTAGTCGCGCCAAAGAAAACATTTCACGACCCAGTCAGCGACAAAATACCAAATACAACAAAAAAAAAATCTCAACAAGGACTGACAACACATCCTTTAAATCCATCGAAGTTTCTATACACTGCAGAGCTCGATATTCAAAACACTCGATTTTGTAGCTTAACTAGAAATGACAAGTTTAGTTGCACCATTTAGCTTTAAACTTATTCTCATTAAAAGCGAATTTTAATCAAATTTGATCGTCTAAAAGAAATACGCTTACAAGTCAATTCTTCTTGCAGACATCATAATCTTGAATGCCCAAGAACTCGAAATTTGGCAAAGTGCAAATCGGTTGTGGGACATTTTGTAAGCTGACAATTAAAGGTAACTTCTGCGATGAGGCAGGTATGGGCTGATGCGAATAGGCGTGGCATGGCGTCTGGCACACACACACACACACACACATATACAGATAATCGCACAAGCAAATCAGACAATTTGTATCCAGCGGTGAATATAATTGAAAAATGATTGGTTTACCATCAATGAAAATGATGATGACAACGCACTGACAACACTCATGTTGTTGTTACGCTGTTGTTGTTGCTGTTGTTGTTGCTGTTGCTGTTGCTGTTCCTGTTGTTGATGTTGCTTTTGTTGCCGTGAATCGCTGTCAATGACACGCACCTGCAGCTGTGACTTCAATTGTTGGGTCAATCGGCCATTCAGCACTGATGAGTTGTTGATAAAACACACTTAATATTATCGGACACTGGATTGATGAGCATTAAGTATTTACATATGCACATACATATATGTATAAGAATATGTATATGTATATAATTGCATTTAAATCATTTGTTGACCGATTTTTCGTAAAGTTTGAAAACGCTGTGCACAGTGAGAAGAGAAAGCGTTCACAAATCTGAATTTAGCTGTCATAGGAAGTATGGAAGTATGACTTAGCTGCCATCACTTTGTCAAAACTAAGCCGATTTGCAAAAGCCAACAGTATTTAATAATACTGCAAGTTTACCAAGGCGTAATTGACTGTAAATTTCCTTCGTTAGATACTTCCAATTGGGTGTATAAGTTGTCTTCTATATACACCTAAGTAATAGGATCTCCTATGCGGTCTTTTCGGGACAACTAATATCAGTGTTAATTAATCACACATAATTATAAGATATATATATATATATATATATATATATATGTATACATACTTTTGTAGCTGTATTTCGAATACGCTTTCAACTATTGATGACCACACTTCCAGTAATCACCCTCATAACACAAGTACGAGTATATTTTTTAAGCTCATCCAACATTTAGCTTTGTTGGCCACATGCTTTCACAGCTGGAGACACGTTGCCAATTGTCATTACGTAGTTCTTCTTAGGCTTATAGAGAGAGAGAGAGAGAGAGAGAGAGTAAAAAGGCGAGAGAGACAGAGAGCATTGTCTGTGGCAGGCAGGTCTGTCAGTCGTTCTGATTTTTCACTTGAGTAGTTATCACAAATTGGCAAGTGCAGAGCCGTCGGCTGGTCGCGTGTGCACACAGCAGGTTGCAAGTGCAGCACATATTCAAACCGTTAGCAAGCCACATCTACCAAACACCCAATTCCCCCTCCATGCTCATCTCCGTCACATTTGTGAGAACTGTTGCAATTTGTTGATTTTGCTGTTGTTTCTGTTCCTGTTTTTGTTTTTTTTTTTCTACTTCTTGTGAATTATGCTGCGTGCAAAGGGTTGCTCATCAGCTCATCAGCTGAGCAGCTCATCCACCGAAGGCTTACAAAAGGACTACCCATCCTTGTGTAGTGGGTCTTTAGTTTGTTTATGATTAACGTGCGCTAATTTCATTCATTTCGCACTCGTTTCGTCCTGAGCCTCAGTCCAATCCCTTGGGATCGCGCACACTTATGCTTATTGGATTTACGAGTTTTTCTAAGGGGTCAGGGGATGAGGGTTGATTTGAGGGTTTGCTTTGCTATCTATTTATTTGAATTTCACACGAGCCTCGACCACAAATACCCCGGACATCACACACACACACACACACACACACAGCGTCGCTGATTGGAGTTGACTTCGAGGTGTCAAAATACAAACAAGCAAGCAACGACCGCCGTTCGACCTTCGGTCGAAATTATTCGATTATTGCTTCTAAGTAATACTCTAACAAGGAGCTGCTTTCGGTTGTGCGACTGCGACTTAGCTGGCATTTTTGGGCATTTCGCTGGCGACGCCGGCAACTAATAATCTTATTAGAATTAATGAAGGAATTTCCAATTTCAACAGACAGGCGCCAAACGGACCCACCCCTAAAACTACAATGACAAGGGGCTGTGCGGTGAAGAGAGCTGGCAGTGAAAGCGATTTAATGTTAATAAGTTCTAAATGCCAATAATGCCAAGTGCCCCACAGAAGCAGCAGAAGCTGCCCTGCGGTCCTAGGCAAAATAGAAATTCCTGAACGGACGTGCGGCAATTCCAAAAGCGAATCGAGAGTTGCCCAGCATCTGACACAGATTGTGATGGGGCTGCTGCGGCTGATGGGGCCACGCCCCGAATTAGTTAGGGTCTGCCTAACACAATGTGTTCATTCGCTCAAGAGAAGATTTAGCACAATCCACAATTATGTCAGTTAAAGCCCTTGAAAGTGGCAAACGTATCCAAGAAACGGACTTTAAAAAGCTGTCGAACACAAGAGTTGTAAACATAAACATGGATTAGGCGGTAGTTGGCCAATAATGGCCAACTCACTTAGGCCACAATTAGCCCGTTGTGCTGCCGTATTCGGATAATTCACCGTTTCCCTGACACTGTGTGCAAGCAACGAGATTTAAAGGGGATCCATCCAACCGGATAAGTTCATAAACTTTGCATTTTAGATTGGTCTTCGATTTACTAACTGAGATAGGGCTTAATCCCCAACTGGTGAGGAGGGAAGCAAAAGAAGTGTTCTTGAGACTAGGCAGACAACACTTTGAGTCTATACATTAACATTAGCAAAAACATATATTTAAATAATAATATTATTATTATTATAATATTTTTATTAATATATTGCTTGTATTATATTAATATTCTGCTTGCAATCATTTTTAGTCCACATCCCAGCCAAATGTAATTTGAATCTGTTTGGAATTACATCTGATTTGATGTTGAATTGAGTTTATGTTGATACATTTACAATAAAT
Source organism: Drosophila nr. perissopoda 5 BK-2023a (assembly GCA_035044105.1). Lineage (NCBI taxonomy): Eukaryota > Metazoa > Arthropoda > Insecta > Diptera > Drosophilidae > Drosophila > Drosophila nr. perissopoda 5 BK-2023a. Next base: position 3,453,488 of record JAWNMK010000620.1, on the reverse strand, counting down.
TTGTTATAAATACAATAAGAAAAGAAGAAGAAGAAATTTCTAAATATATTTCATAATAATAGTCTGCAAGCAGTAACTACATCGCACTTTTTATTAAATTCATTGTGTTTTGAATATTTATGTATATTCCAAATGAGAAAATTAATATAAATTGATCCCATTCATATATGTATTTTCTATATATATATATTTATATATTTGACGTGCTAGTTGTTACTTAAGAAATATATCGTTTTTCTAAAGTCATTCAAGTGGCATTTCGAAGCCGAATCAAAGTCTGTGGCAAGTGGCAAGTGGCAATATCCATTATGTCAAGGTCCAATGATCCAATATGTGTGTGTTGGAAACTTAAACGGGTTGTTCTATCGTAATTGTTAATTGTTAATGCACTTTGTAAATTAAATTACTTAACGAACTGAAGGCTCATTTGCGCTGGCACAGCCCCTTCAATTTGAATGATATTTAGTAACCCTCCGCTCGACAGCTCACCCATCCCCGCTGCCCCCGTCATTAAGTCGTATAATTAGAAAATCGCAACCATCCATTAATCATGAGGCATTTAAAATATCATTTCAATTGTAATTAATAGCCAACGGCAATGGCAATTGCATCGCAGCTCAATGTCAACTAAAGGTCATTAATATTGCGTTTCGTCGATTTATTCAGTTAGTATAGATATAAATATATATATATATATATATATACATATATGGTAATATGAGCATATTCAGTATGTAAAATCATTGGGTTTTCGAGTGCCTCCACACCAAAGTCAAGCCTCTTGTTCCGTTTGCTTAAATTAATACTCGGAAATTACAGCAAAACAGTATTCAAAACTATTGTACTTAAGAGTGTTCGAATCCCAGATACCCTCTAACCAGGTTATAATGATGGTTTTTCAAATAACCTTTGAATTTACAGACTGATTATATATTTTCCTTATATAGCATTTACAATGCGTACCTAAATCGGAGCAATTCACGTTTCGTTTTGCTGTGAGGCGTGGCCACTTAATCTATCTGGAAATCTAGAAATCTGTTTTTCTAGCTCATATACTCTGTGAGTTCCAACTCGACTTTAGTGCTGATTGCTAAAACAAGAGTATGCATATAAAGCTTATACGGTTCAGAACTTTGTTCTTTTGCCTGTAGTATGTTGAACACAATTTTATTACACCCATTTTGATACTTTTTTTTTGTTTTGTTACTTTTGCACGGTATTAAAAACGCTTTGCAATAAATGGGGCCAGACAATTTTTACATTCACATTTTGTAATCGGAAAACTGAAAAAGAGTTGTGAAAAACAAACGGAAAACAAAAAAGAAATTCGCGACCGTTCAACTCATATGAAAGTTAATATTGAAGTTTCCACTGCATAGTGTGTGTGTGTGTGTGTGTGTGTTTGTGTGTGTGTGTGTGTGTGGGGACCGATGGGTGGGGGAGTATATGGAAAAATGCCGCGAAATGCCTTTCGTGAATGTCAATTGAATATTGCATGTAAAGCGGAACAGGCTGAGCGGGGACGAGGGCGCGGCAGGGTGTAGGATAGGAGCTAGGGGCTGCTTGTAGTCGTTATGAAATTTCCACACGCCTCAAATGGTTGACTGACTGGCGGACTGAAGGACAGATGGGCAGACTGACTCACTGGCTGCCTGTCAAGTTGATGAAGTAAACTAATAAAAGCCGCATGCCATACAAACTGAAAGCCAGGCCAAATCCTCTCTCGCCCATATAACGGGCAAAGAGAGAGAGTGAGAGAGAGAGAGAGAGAGGGGGGGGGGATAGAGGGGGTGTAGATAGATAGTGAGAGGTAAGCACATCTATAGTATAATACTGGTTGTCGTATGCAATCGAATGCATTGCGCTGACATGTCACCTGAAAAGTACCCACCGAACTCGAACTGCTTCCCACTCTGCCCCTGCTACCTGTTATTCTGCCACATGCTGCTCGCTGCATGCAATTTGCGCAATTTTGCAGCACGAGTGCACAAATATTTGTACTTAAGCCCAGACCCATCCCAAGTTGCCGAGGACACTGGCCTCAAGGGTGCGCTTTTAACGGAGAGAGGCGGGCTCCATTGAAAATCTTTGATTGGTTACCAATATTTTAATTATGGCTAACAGTTTGAGCCACAACGGCCGGCTGTAAAGCTGATCTTTGTCGAAGTGCAGCCGTCCAAATGAATGTACATTTACATTTACACACAATTTACATTTGTCCAGGCCAAGCATGGAAGAATGATGGGGCAGGCTGAACGCAAGGGGGAAGTTTGGGTTATTCTTAAGCTGGTCCAAATGCTTGAGCCACCTTTGAACTTGAAACGACAATGCAAGCAAATGGAATCCACTGAGCAGCCAGTCAATGTTATCTCTAATGAAAATCGTCAAATAGTCCTATACATACAATATACATATACCTGTTTATATATAATATATAACCCATACCTGTTTGGATATTTCAGAAAACAGTTAGTGAGACCAGCTGCAAGTGTTTGCACAACATGGAATTAAAATGCCACAAGAGCATAATAAATACATATATCAGATTAAAGTGCGAAATGAAATCGAAATCTTTGCAATTCCATTATGAATTTCGGCGAGGGGTAAAATGCCTGCTTGATTTAAATAAAACAGCCGATCGGCTTATAGTTATTTGGCAAAATGAATAATAAAACAATTAATTTATATATAAGACAGGCGATAACCACTTTTCTGTAAACAAGCCAAAACGAATTAAAAAAATCATCTATATCTTGTTATACTTTTCAAAACGTCTATCGAAATTCGATAAATCAAACTGATTAGAGGCTAGCTCACATAATATGCATGTCATGAAATCTAAGGACATAGAAACCCTCAACCCAACAAAGATTCTAGCATTCGTGCAGGAGCTGGTGTTGATGGAGGAGCTGTAGGCACAATAGATCTTATAGGTCGCAGTGCTGGTTCCCCAATCATAATTATAATAATAATAATAAGACCTAATTAAAGCTTTTCATGATTTTTAACTGTAATTATATATAGTTGCGACTTTATCGATGCAATAATTTTAGACTGAGATCGATCATTGGGTTGCTTGTAATTTGTACGTCGGTATAAAACTTTCTGAGGTGCAAAGACTGTTTTACTTCCATATTAGCTGCTCCCATACTTGAGTTTTCAAAAACTTGTATTACTTGTAAGTTGCAGCTTTAGCTTTGACTGAAGGTCTAGTCCAAACTTTAAACTTAAATAGAATATACAGTTATATTCTGGCAAGTGGAGAAACTTAACTAATCCATTTGCTAATGCCAACAACAACAGCTATTAACTATTTAGTGTGAAGAGCAGTCCCCTGATCATAAAAAGCGAGCATTATGTTTCAATTGCTGTTGAGCAGCTTCGTAGTTCAATAAATCAAGTGCATTTTGCTAGGGTAGGACTCTAGACAAGTGGGCGTGGTCGTGTGCTGCCAGTGAAGCGCATCCTCGTTGTCTGGCAACCACTTGAGCCATTCGACCACCAAGCTGACTTTAAGCCCAGTGGTCAGTGGCCAGTGGCCAGTGGTTAAGAGGGGGCGCGTCTTGCAACGTATCGAAACGTTGCGGCCCATAAAAACGAGGGCTGACAACCCAAGCTCAATAGTAATAAATTTTCAATCAGCAAATTGACATCGTGATTCTCAACGTATTGTCAACGGATAGGTGGGGGAGAGGAGTACGGTCAAGTAATCATTTAAAGACAGATTGCCAATGCTGTTATCTATATTAAAATGGTCCATCTCAAATCCAACCACAATTGCAAATCGCCCAAATATTGGCATAAGCGGGCTGGCTTCATTTTACTTCTCATTAAATACGCTGATTATTGCAATTTGATTTGAAATTTCAACAATACTCGCAAATAAGTTGGGCATATATTATTTCTGCATAAAGAAAATCAACTAAAAACATTTTAATTTGCAATGTTCGTTCTCATTTGGTGCAAACAATTGAAATTACGAATTGCATTCGTATCCATTTGAGTGGTGCGATTGAGGGGATGTAGTTGGAGGAAGGGAGCAGGTATCAGTTATTAAACAGGTAGCTGCAATTGGATTGATTACACTGAGGGAGTGCAACGACTAAGCAAGCGTATAACACCACCTGAATACAACTACACACACACAAACACACACACACACACACACAGACGAGCACAGAGAGTGTGGGGGAGAGGGGATCTCAGGCGCACATCTAGGCATAGGTTGGAGTTACGTTTCCGTTTTGGGGCAAATTCATGGCACTTCCTATTTTGATTTCCGCACTCAAATTGAACGCTCGATGAAGCGACAGTTTGTTGGATGCTATCATAATGAGAATTGAGTTTCCATGAAAATTAACGAAGGGGAAGTGGCGCGAGGGATAGCAGGATAGCAATATAGCAGTAGGGAGCATACAGTGGGCATTTTGCTTGCTGCAGTGGCAGCGTCACCAAATTGCAAAATGATATAATTCAATGAGAGTTGATTAAATTATCGGGGCTCGAGGCGGGTCTGGGCGCTACGAGGCGTGGCGAGGTGGTGCGAGTCCGGGATAGGGTGGAGTGGAGCAGGCGCTGTGTGACCCTACTGCAACAGAAAATTGTGTGTTTTCCTTATGTTGTTGTTGCCTTGTGTGCCTTGTTAATGAAATTTTCCGCTCCTTTGGCAGACGTTTGTTTACATGTGTCTGTGTGTGTGTATGTGTGTGTGTGTGTGTGTGCCTGTGTTGCTATTTATTATTGCAAATTGTTGTTGCTGCTGGTGGAGGTGGTGCTGCTGCTACTGCTGCTGCTGCTGCTATTGCATCGCCTTTTGTCTGTTGTTGCAACTGATGATGATGACGTTGACGTTGCATGATGAAATAACAAACCGGATTAATTTGATTTCGTTTGCTCCGGAATGGGCCCAGCTCAAGGCAAGATGAGAAGACATGGCAAGGCTTTGTGCGCTGCCCTGCTACCACGCCCCAAAAGCTCTTAAGTGCAACTCGTGTTGCCCTCAGCATTGGTAGCCGCATATGTGTGAGTGTAAATTAATTTAGCAGCCATTGCCAGCTCCGCTCCAGGCCCAGTGGAAGCCACCTGACCCATGACCACAGCCACAGCCACAACCACAATTACAACGGCAACCACACAACAATCACATCTACAACCACAATTAAAACCAAAACTAAACGCAAGTGGTAATCGCATCCTACAGTTACAGTTACCTCGATCGCCATCGATCCAATTCCAATAAGTGTACTTCACTGTAGCCAAACACTGGAGGCTTTGCACAACTGTGCTCCATGTGGAGCACATCAATTCCGGCAATTGTTCTGCATATTCTGTTCTGCATAACAATTTAATTATGGAATTATAGATTATATATACATATATATATTTACAAGAAGCCTCTGCTTTTAAAATTGCGGCGTTTACTGCTATAGAAAATCGATATCTATCCATATTCATGAAACGGTTATCGGTTATCGATCAAATGAAGTAAACTTTATCTGGTCGGGTAAACGAGAGCTCGTATTCTAAACTCAAAGTCTCTAGCTCGCATAGTCTATGAGATCCGCATATGCATAAGGACGGGCAGACAGACGGACTATACGGATCAAGAATATATACATATATATATTTTATGTTTATTTCAGGGTATAAACAAATTTAAAAAAGCAGAAATATGAATTTAACAAATAACCTTAAAAGCCGACCGATTGTTCCTATAGGATATATATATAGATATATATATATATATATATATATATGCTTTATTAGAACGGAGAGTTTGTCAGAATGTTGGGAGCACAATAAAACTCGCTTTGGCATACAGAACCAGTTGTTAGCTTGCCATTAATTGGTGCACTCCATCGAGTGCCCACTGTAACGCACTTCAGTTGCACACTGTTCCACAGTGATCAATGGCATTCCGTTCCATTGTCATTCAGCGTGGCACTTGGCCAAAATGCAGCCTAGCCACTAAATTTACTGGGCTGCAACGAAGCGAACTGAGTGGCTGCCAGCCATTTTGAGCGCTGCCAATTTCTCAGATGCCCAGATTTATGAGCCAAGTTGTCAGTTGGCCATGCATAGAGCATTATACAGTACATATAGATATATGTGTATATACATTTATATAGATGATTCTGACGCCAAATGCGTAGGCACCTAGCCGCCAAACTTACAATCCCAAATGCCCAAGCACTTTGTCTTCGTTTACAGAGGCTGAAGCCACCCTCATTCACCCTCATTCACCCCCATTCACCCTCAACTACCCCCAATCCCCCAAACCACCATGCGATTTGTTGCGATTTGTTCAATCTCTCAGTATTTTTTTTGGCCACGTCTTTGGGCCGTGCCAAAAAGAATTTCAGCAAAAATGTCGCCACATTGCTGTGCAGACTTTACGAACACTCCACTATCTTTAGACCTCACCTCCTGTCTGCCCGGCCCCTTTACACTTTTTGCATGCCAACCTATTTTGCATATTTTGCTTTTTATTATAAATTTTCATTTTTGCTTTCTACTGGTCGCCGTCGTCGTCGTCGTCGTCGTTGTAGCCACTTCAGCCTCGTCGCCAGCCCCGATTTCACTATAGTGGGCAATCTTTACACCCAACCCACTCTACCCTTTCCATCTGTCGCTGTTTGCTGGCTGGCTGTGTCTCGCACATGACTAATAGCAGAACTAAACGATTTGATGGACCAGAAAAATGATGACTTCTTTTTCGGTCTTCGCCAGTCTTTCAGAGCCAGGGGGTTGGACGTACTGAGGTCCTGCGTCCTGCGTCCTGCGTGCTCTGTGCTGTGTGCGAGGGTTGCTAAGTCAAATTTAAATCCTTTGGCTTGACTCTGCCCCGCGCTATGCATATAGAGTGGTTCTTTCACCAACTCGACGTCCTTGCTCATCCTTGTCTTTATTTATATTTTTTTTCCTTGTGGCAAATCCTTTTATTGTGACAGTTGTTGTTCTTGTTGTTGTTGTTGCTGTTGCTGCTGCTGCTGCTGCTACTGCTGCTGCCGGTCGCTTTTGTGATCATCATTTAATGTTTTCTTATTATTGTTGGACTCTGCTACTCATTGTTGTTGCTATAGTTGTTGTTGTTATTGTTGTTGCTGTTGCTGTTGCATGAAAATCGGTTTAATGTTTTGGAAGATAATCTAATTTGGTCACTTATATGCGAATATGTATATTATTTGCTATTATGTGTGAACACAGTTGCCATACGAGAGTCCTCTCTAACCCCTCATCGCTAACGCTTACTATCTGTCTCCCCCAGTCTCCCTCACTCTCTCTCTCTCTCTCTACCTCTCTTTCTCTCTCTGTCTCTCTCGTCCTGTTGCCATCGTCTTTCATGTGGGTGCTAAAAGCCTTCACGGTCCGAATGTATTAGCATTTCGAATACATTCCATTTACATTTTTTCAATTTCAATGAGCTTTTTATTTAATAATTCGCAATTTGCATGACATTTAAGAAGAAGAAGAGCAACAACAAGCAGCTGCAGCATTTGGAGGCGGCTACCAACGGCCAATGACCAATGACCAAATGGTCTAAGTTCCAAATGGTTAGCCGATTCCATATGGTGCGATTATCAGATTATTCCAGCGACATTTTGATAGCTACCTGAAATCTTTAAAACTTTAAATTTAATTTCCTAAAATTCCTAAAGAATTTTGTACTCATTAACCAAAGTGTGCGAGAAATGGAATTTGGTATTTGAGTGACTCTAGTTTTGATTTGTAAGACCTATTTTCAGAAAATCTATCAAATTTCGATTTAGAATCATTCTAAATAATTAACAGTTATTCATTCGCTTGCAAACGTAATAGTTTTTAAATCTAGGCGACTACAATTTATAGTTCTGGTCCATATACATATTTTCCCCCCCGAATTTATATAGCGTGTGAAGACTTGTCGCTGTTTTCTTCAAAATATTTCGTCTTTTTAAATTTTAAATTTTAAATATAATTTTAAATTTAATATAATTGAACTTTTTACTCTGTGTGTATTTGTGGTGTCGACTGACTTTAGTTGACATTAATTAAATGTGTTCTTGTCTTTTCAGGTGTGGTTCCAGAATCGCCGGGCCAAATGGCGCAAGACCGAAAAAGTCTGGGGCGGCAGCACCATAATGGCCGAATACGGTCTATATGGGGCGATGGTAAGGCACTCGCTGCCCCTACCGGAGACCATACTCAAATCGGCAAAGGACAACGATGCGGTGGCACCCTGGCTACTAGGTATGGAACAGAAATGTAAATGCAAAAATCTATCAAACTATCAACTTTGCCTACATATTCGAATCCAAAATCGAAATCCAAATCCACAAACCGAAAACCCAACCAAGCGAACTAAAATCTCTCCTCCTCCCATCCCCACAACCGTACCCATACCCATATCCATATCCCATATCCCCTACTCCGCACCCTGCCTATAAATCGCATTGCATTGAGGCAACTTTAATTGAATTTTGAGCGAGACAAAGGGCAGCAGCTCGGGGATTATAAAATGATATACGTAGCTCTGAACTTCAGATGTCCTTCAGATGGCCTGTCGAAAATTGTGAGCATATTTGGCGTGCATGTCGCCCGGGCCAGGATGCATCTTTCGGCGCGTCTTTTTTGTCATCATATGTTGCGCACATTTTATTTGGCTCTGGCTTCTGCCTCAAATGACTTTGCGGATTAGCGAGCTACAGCTCAACGGTTGCGGGGGGCGGGGAGGGAGGGCACCGGCTGGGGTTGGGTAGGGGTACCGCAGCATTTAACAAGTGCTTGTCGGGGTCACGGGGGTTGGTTTTGACTTCAGTTTTGGCTTTTATTTGTTAATAATCGCTTAATAAATGCAAAATGCACACGCTACGCCACAGCGAAGGGGGTTGAATTTCGGTGGGGGGAGGGTGTTGGTGGGTGGGTATTTGGATGGGTGGGTGCATTGTGTACGGTGTACTGCTTTAATTTGGCATTTATCGTTTATCTATTTCAATTGTGAGAAATGTTTGAAGGGAAGCCAATGGCACTGCAGGTCTTATTGGCACTTGTCTCCCTGCCACACCCCAACACCCCCTTGCGTTGCAGCTCCCATAATGCTTTGGGTGTTTCCCAAATTAATTCCCAAGTAGCCGCCGGTTTGCGCCTTAAGTGGCTTAAAGGCTCAGCTTTGAGGTTAGATGCGAACATTTTTTAATTAAGTATGTGTATGTCCAATTAGTTGGCAATTGATGAGTGGGAAAGAGTCGAAGTTAATATGCTCAAAATGCTGACAGCAAAGCGATCCCTAATGACTTTTATTATATGCCTTTCCATGGGTATTATGTTGGATATGACAAATTTAATATATGTATGTGTATACATTCATTAACAATTGTGTATTTAGTTTAAGCCATCTGTTCTGCTTTCTGCGGCGGGATTCAAGATTAGCCACCAGTGATTTCAGAAGATTGATCAGATCGAGCAACTCTATATAGTTATATATATAGTTAGGCATTACATAGTTGGTTAAGCTGTTATTGACGATATTTAAATGTTTTAGTTGTGACTTGGCTCATCAACTTTATGCAGAGCTCCCATTTAGCACACATAAAAGGTATCTCAAAACTCTGCTCGAATTAGAGCTAATAGAGCCAATGGGTTGACAAACACTCAAAACACTCTTTGCCATTCTAACCTAATGTCATTCCACTTTCCATATACCCAGCTTGCTCTCTCTCTCTCTCTAACCAGTACCCATTCATCTGGCCACAAAAATAATGAAAAATTATCTCTCTCTCTCTATCTCTCACTCTATCTCTGTTCATTTCTCTTTCCCGGGGCAGGCATGCATCGCAAGTCAATTGAAGCTCAGTCAACGCTGAAAGACGACTCTGGCGTCAGCGATCACGAGGATTCCGCCGGCTCCAAGTCAGCGCACTCGGAGGAGCTGCGCTCGCATTCGCGCGCCTTAAGCTCTTCTACGGAATCACTTAATGTGGTCAGTCCGGCGCCGAGTAGCTGTCCGACAAGCGCTTCGACAGCGCCGCCGACTTCGACGACGCCGCATGGCAGCAGCGGTTATGCGGCTGCCTCATCGGCGGCAACGACGCCCACCGGTGCCACAACCAACAGCTCCAACTCGCCCCACATTGAGCTTAGCTCACCCTCGCCCCAGCAGCAGACACAGTTGCTCCAGCACCAGCAGCAGCACCAACAGCAACACCAACACCAACAGCAACACCAGCACCAGCAGCAACAGCCGCCACCAGTTCAGCTTTATGCAACTGCCACACCCAGTTATCATCCGCTGTTGGATGCGGCGAATGCGGCAGGTGCCGGCGCTGCCGCCTCCAGCAAGGACTTTCATCTGATCATGAATACAGCGGTTGCTGCTGCCGCAGCGGCAGCTCAACAGCAACAGCAGCAACAATCATCACCAGCAGCCTTGCCGCATTCGGCGCTGCATGCTCATCATTTATCTGCCGCCGCGGCAGCAGCAGCGCTTATGGAACACGATCCAGATGCGTTTAGGTAATGCTAATTATAACCAAACTGAAGTGTAACAATTATTTTTATAATAATATATATATAATATATAAATTAACTTTTTGTTTTTCGAATTAATTTATTATTTATTTATATTTCGTTGTTTGCAGAAACAACTCGATTGCCTGCCTGCGGGCCAAAGCGCAGGAGCATCAGGCGCGTCTTCTGAATAATGGCGGCCTCTTTCTGCAGGTGCGCAGCTTTGCGGCACAGGCTCAGGCTCAGGCGCAGGCACAGGCGCAGGCTCAGGCACAGGCTCAAGCCGATATGCTCAAGAACGAGGAGCGCAACAGCAACAATACCCAAATAATGCACGTGCAGCAACAACAAAAAACTGTGGCAGCTGGGCTGCCCATCAAAATGGAGTTAACCTCCAGTGGCGGCAGCCACGCCTCCAGCGATGACGTGTGACGTCATACGTTGTCGCTGCCAGACAGTTTCCACGTAGGTTTCCGCTAAGGATCTGCACGAAATCATATTTTAGCTGTAGAGAAAGAGACATAAAAAAAAAACCCACTCAAAAAAGAAATCGATTTTTTTTAATAGATTAAATATATTTATTGTCATACTTAACCAAATTGCAAACCAATTTACTTCATATGGGGACGCGAATAGTCTCGAAATCCAAATGATATGATATTTTAATTTAATATTTCGATTAGGTCCTAAGATCCAAGAATGTAATATTTTTAATAAATGCATAATCAACATATCAACATTTGTTCAAATTATTGTTCCTTGTGTTTTCATCACTAGAGTGGTAATATAAGTTTTCAGCTTACAAATGAGATTCATCAAATAATTGCCAACGTTTGCTGAAATTTCAGTTATTTCCTGAATTGACCGTTATCGGCAAGCTGCCAGACTTTTAAAACTAAACTGCAGTTGGCTCTAACTGTTATACTCTCGCCTAATTGGCACATAGATGTCGCTGTACGTCGCAAACGCAGTGGTGTGTGTCATTACTAACACCCGATTTGGCTTCGCTAATACTTAATTAATCTGCGATCAAAAATTTTTGCTATTTCTCTATCGACTTCACATAAAATTCTTTGGATTAAAATATATTTCGCCTTATCGAAATGAGGAAACATATTTTTCAGCTCGTACGAAGAAAAAACTAACGATTGGCTTTTCAGGATTCTAACAAAAGGTTGAATAACTCACACAAAAGAAGAAAATTCGTGGTCAGGACAAATTTGATAATTTCGGCAGAAATCGGCAGATGCACCTACTCGCAGAACTGCATTCCATAAAGTTCAGCAACGACGAAGACTACATGGAGCAACCGCAAACTAATGAGCAGAAGCTGGATGAAATGTCTGGCCAAGTACAGCTGTGGGAGCAGGCCAAGCTGCGTATGGAGATGACACTGAAGCAGTGAGACGAGGAGCTCAAGGAGGCGCGTCGAGAGTCACAGCAGCGCGATGAGGAAATCAAGGAAGTGCGCGGCAATAGCTTCAAGAAAATCAAGGCGCTCGAATGCGCTCGAGGCGCTGGCCATGAAGGCGCGCCAGACCGCAGAGGTAGAGCTTGCCTAAGTGCAGGCCCAGATCAAGGAGAACGAAGAGCAGCTGAACAAGTTGATGAAGAAGTACAACGTCACCATCGAGCAGGTGGCCAAGCTGCAGCATGTACTGGACAATGCGGAAAATATTGGTGGTCCCTCTTTGGCTGTCATGTCTAAACGTTTGGAGATGCGTACCAAGGAGCTGGAGTCGCTACTAGAACTGGAGCAAGCTACACGGGAGGTTCAAGTGAGTCGACACAAAGAGTCTTCAGAGAAGATACAAAGCAGTGACACAATCGGAGAAACGCAAACGCAGGATGTTCTCAAGAAATTGCAAGAGAGTGAACATGAGTCGTTGACGCCATGCAACGACCTCCCACATGGGAGGATTATGGAAACCTCGAGCTGAAGCGATGAAATATAGTCTAAAGCGGATCTTTCGGAACAACAGCTGCACCTATGAGGAGTTTTCTACGCTACTATTTCGCATAGAGGCGATGTTAATCTCTCGGCCGTTGATCTCAACGAAAGATGAGAGCGAGATGGACGATGCACTCACCGCTGGACATTTTCTAGTGGGTAGGCCACTTATAAGCGCACCAGAAAATGTCGATATGCATGGGCAGATACGATCAACACCAGGGAGCTTGAGAAACTACAAAAGAAAATGCAATACCTCAACGACCACAAAGTGCATTTAGGCGACTTGCATTTCTTCGCTGCAAGTGGACACATGCCACTCATTTTAGTAATAGTTGTTATAATAGGTCTTATCATTTATATAAGGATAAGATGTTTACAGACTAGAGAATTGCTTAATATTGCATTTACTTTACATTTACACAAATTTCGTAATTATGGAAAAAGAATTTTTTCTGAAATTCAGAAAATTATTTTGAGATTTGTACTCTTGATTCCAATACTAATGTTTGATATATATGGAGCATGCAAGGGAAAAGTTTAGAATCGTAGAGAATCATTGGCAGGCAAACAAGAAACAGACACTTTTTGCTACCAAATATAAATATTTAATATATAATAATATATAATGGAATATGGGAGTGTTAATGTTAATGAAAGTAATATAATTGATGTAAATTTAGCATTCTAAATTTATTTAATTTTGAATCGGATAACATTGTATAAGCCGATTAGTTAATTAGTAATTAGTAAATTCGATTACTGGTTTGCTGTTGATTCGTTTGGCGATTCATGGAATGCATGCCTTAAATCAGAATATGTTCATTTAATGTGTGCGTGTGTGAGTGTGTGTGGATGTGCGAGTTTGCTTAAATAAGGATCACAAGTGATGTGCGCTTAAAGATAGTGCGAGTCCTCATAGTTGTCACGAAACTCGAGGATTCTGTCGAGCGCCGAGTCGTACTCATCTCGCTCGAGAGCCACCTGCATGAAATTACGCAATTTGGCCAGCTGAACGCGATGCGTTTGATCATGCAGTGAATCAAGATGAGTGCCCAGCTTGCTGGAGTTTTGCACTGCAGCCAGAGCTGGTGCACTGGCCACACGAGTCTCCCGCTCACGCTGTCCATCGCCTGGCAGCTTGAAGCCATCGGTGGCGATGCTGGCATCAAAGATCTCATACGGAAAGGGCAGATGCGTTTTCAGTGGCAGCGGCGTGGAGGCAGCATGCGTGAGACTGCTATGATAGGCGCACTGATAGTACAGCTGCAGCATCTGAGAGATGCTGTTGCAGCGATAGGCGGCCTTAGAGATTTGCGAACCGGCCTGCTCCAAGGGACGCTTGAGTCGTGCATCGGGTATACCACGCGCCGCCACCGTCTGGACGACATGCGTTGTGCCCGGATCACAGCCAGGCGTCAACTGTGTCATCAGTGAGCCATCTGGCCCATCCAGAAAGTCAATGAGATCCTGTTCCCGGTGCATGCCTAGCGGCAGAGCCAATGCAGCAGCGCCCAACTTGCGATTAGCTGGTGTAACACGCTCACAAAAGCTCAACAGAGTATTGGGCGTCTGGCGCAGGCGATAGCCAAGCGTCACTGTATCCAAATACGCAGCCAGCACTGCCGAGCTCTGATACAGATTATCCGCCTGCCAATTGACACCCGGAATTCGACGTGACTCCAGCGTCTGGTTACGCCAGATCGTCTCCAGCGTGGACAGCGGTGTGAATAGAGTCGCCTGCTCGCTCAGATGCTTATAGCTGAGCACGCTGTTCACCACACGAATGCTGCGTGAAGTTCGTGTGTCTGCAAAATTGGGACAAAAAATAGTTTGCATTTAAATAAATTGTGCAATAGTTATTTAACATTAAATATTATTTAAATCACCTGCTTTGGCATAGGACATGTTGCGCGGATAGTGCAGGGGCAGAGCGAAAATGGCGCGATTATATTCGTCATTCAGATGCTCCATGCACTTGCTGGCTAGTCCACCGAATCCATCGTCTATGTCAAAGAGCAGCTGAAAGCCCTGCAGTCCATTGCATTCCTCCGCATAGAGGCGAATGCGATCAGAAAAGTCCTCGTTGAAGGCGGCCGATTGCCACAGCTCCACGCCGGAGCAATGTGAGCCCAACACCTGGACATCTGGCTGTTGCTGCATGCCCTGCAGCACATTGAATGTGCGCGGATGATAGCGTGCATATAGAAAGTCTGCCCAACTGCTGCACGTCTCAGCCAAATTGTAGTCCTTGTCCTGCGTATTCACTGTATTCTTGAGCAAATCCTGTTGATATTCGGATATCGTTGCGGCTGGCTGTTGTCGCACATCCAGTGCACCGTGAGTGGAGAGCTTGTTCTCTTCGGCCAATTCCTTGGCCTTCTGCAGGTCACCAGCCGCCTGATCTGTCGCCAGCGGCAAATAGTTTCCATACAGCTCACCCACAACGGGCATATGCATCAATGTGCCAAAGAGATCCACAGATAATAGCCGTGGCGTGAATGTCGTCTGTTTCCGATCATTCACACCTTCTCTGTATAATATATCATTCTGGGGCAGATGCTCCTCGGCCACATTGCTGCTCTCGCCATCGTAAACGAAATTTGCCTCCTAATTGGAAAATTGTAAATTGACCGGCTTTGCATGGCTGCTGTTGTCGTTGTTGTTGGCTTACCTGCTGGTTCCAGAAGTGTGCGCCCACATAGTTTGCATATGTGCCAAACTGAAACGTTAGAATCTCGCGTGTTTGGTCCATGCTGGCTCCTGACTGCGATTATTTCAATTAAACCACAAATTGCAGTGCAAAATGACTGCAGCTCTCAGGCAAAAATGCTATCGATATGTCAATATATCGAAATCGACGTGCACAAGTGAATGCCATCAGCTGATTTATGTTTATTTTTTTAAAAAAGCACGTGCAAAAATTGTTTAAAAGCAAATATAAAAAAAAAACTGTTAAAGCACAATTAACATTTTTATTTATCAATCAAAATGAGTTGTTCGACAAAATCTGATTAGCCTGTAGATTCGATCATTAGTTAAGAAAAAAATCAATTATATTTAAGGTTATTTCCTAAATGCTATAAATGGACAAATTATCATTCGTTGAGCTTTGTGGACAAGTAACAATTCCAAAACACGGCAACAATTTGGGCAAAAATCACTTGATACTGCATGGGCATAAGCGAAAAGTTGATTGTTTGCGCCATCGGCCAAAGCATATAATTCCTTTGCATAATCGCCAAATAGTTCTCCCTGATGCGATCCACAATCTTGTCGTGCTGCTCGCAGTTGATGCATGGCACCACGTACGACAGCACCAATGTGAAGGGCGGCGCAAAACAAGACTGATCGATAAGCATCTTTTTAACGCCGCGCCGCGTCGCAGACTGTTGCTTCGACACAAAAGTGTCCAGTGTTCCATACCATTTTCGCAGTGCTGGTCCAACGAACACCAGGCCGAGTGTAGTAAAACGTGCCGTCCGTGCGATGTCCCAATCTTGAAACGGTTTTTTTTCTATCACCAACTGGGCTATTGCATCGCCAGTGCCCATTATGAGGGCCGCATTGATGCCCTCACGCAGGTAGCCCCTTAATCCCATAATTATGTATGTAATGCGTACCGATGTGCACAATACTTATATTTGTATTTTTTCGAATTTGCTCATTAGAACATGTAGTTTGAATTTAAGTTCAGTGCAAATTTAACACAATTCCGCTGGTTTAGCTAAAAAAAGTAGTGTTAATCAACACACCAAAATCTTCTTCTTAATCTTCCATTTCAGGCATACGCATTTTAAATTTATGGCGCGCTTGTCGCTAGCCAACCAAATTAATCGCCACAATCAGAAAAATATATTGTATATAATATCTAGTGGCAAAGTTGCAGATTCGACTGATTAGTTTAGGCTCACTGCGAAATTAGTTTCGTTTAATCAGCATGGGGAACGAAAAAATACATCGATAAGATTTTGTTATATCGATAAGTAATGTTTGCGTTGATTGATTTCTCAACACTGCCCATCGGTCTTTCTGCGCATTTCGCGATTGGCTGCAACACGCTACTTTTTTCTTCTGTTTTCAATGGAAACGTCCATGGGTATTCATAAGGAACAGGAGAAGTGTGAGTTCCACGAACTGGAGCTGGACCATCGCATAGTAAATGTAAGTGAAGTAGAAAATTGTAATATCGCCCGCTGTCGCATAATGCAATTCTCTCCTAACACAACCACAGGCTATTGCGCAGCTCGGCTGGGTGAAGCCCACATTGATTCAGTCGGCGGCCATTCCACTGCTGCTCGATGGCAACGATGTGGTGGTGCGAGCGCGCACCGGTTCCGGCAAGACGGCCGCCTACGCGCTGCCGCTAATACAGAAAATCCTTAACTCCAAGCTGAATGCGAGCGAACAGTGTGTGAGCGCCTTGGTGCTGACGCCCACACAGGAGCTGTGCAGGCAGTCGCGTCTGGTTATCGAGCAGCTGGCCGAGTCGTGTGGCAAGGTTATCCGTGTGGTGGACATTGCCGGCTGCAATGGCAATATGGCAATACAGCGTCATGCTCTCGCCGAGCGACCGGATATTGTGGTGGCGACACCCTCAAAAATACTGCCACATTTGGAAGACGGCACGGGCATCGCTTATCTGCAGCAGATCGAAACGTTGGTGGTGGACGAGGCCGATATGATATTTGCCTTTGGCTATGAGAAGGCTTTCAAGCGGCTAATGAAGCATCTGCCGCCCATATACCAAGCGGTTCTCGTCTCAGCAACCATCACGGACGATGTGGTGCGTATGAAGGGCTTGTGCCTAAAAAACGCTATCACACTGAAGCTGGAAGAGCCGGAAATGGTCCCCCTTGAACAGCTCACACATCACCGCATCCTGGCCGAGGAGAACGACAAGCCGGCAATATTGTGCGCTATGCTCAAGCTCACGCTCATCCAAGGCAAAAGCATTATCTTTGTCAACACTGTGGATCGCTGCTATAAGTTAGTAAATTTCATTTTAATTTTAATATTTCAAAGCTGGCTTAATCCATTCCCCCTTTGAGCTGTAAGCTGTGTTGTGTCCACCAACTGATGAAATACACAAACTTCATTTGGGATTGCGCAATTGGCAACAATTGGCGCACGCATGACCATAGACTAATCTTCTCGCTGATGGCGGCAAACACATCAGCTGAATTTACATATTCCTACATAGATTTATATATATATAATTGGATTGCTCATTCAGTTCACTTGATTTTTCACTCTTTAGGGTTCGTCTGTTCCTGGAACAGTTTGGCATACCGTCGTGCGTGCTCAATTCGGAGCTGCCGGCGAACATGCGCATTCACACCATCAGCCAGTTTAATCGTGGCGCCTACGACATCATCATTGCCTCCGATGAGCAAATGCTGGAGAAGCCAGCGGGCAAAACACAACGCAAATCCCAGCACCGCGATCACGAATCGAGCACATCGCGAGGCATCGATTTTCAGGGTGTGAATAATGTTATTAATTTTGATTTTCCACGAGATGTCACGTCATATATCCATCGGGCTGGACGCACAGCTCGTGGCAATAACAAGGGCTCCTTATTGTCTTTTGTCAGCATTAAGGAGTTTCCCATCAACCTGGCCGTTGAGGAGAAACTGTGCAGCATCTTTGGTCGGGAAACGATACACAAAAAGGATAACGCGGAAACGCTGTCGTCCAGCTCGGAGGATAACCAGAAGGCGGGCAATAGCAAAACAGCTGAGCAGCTCAAGCGCTCCTTTGCCAACAGTCTGGAACGTCCGCAAGAGGAAATCATCGATGGTATCATCAAGTGAGATAGGCATACATACTTAAGTTAAGCTGAGGCAATGCATATTACTAATCTCTGATTGCCATCCCCGTTTCAGAACCTACCATTTCAAAATGGAGGAGGTGGAGGCGTTTCGATATCGCTCCCAGGATTGCTGGCGCGCAGCTACCCGTGTCGCTGTGCACGATACGCGGCGACGTGAGATCAAGACCGAGATTCTCAACTGTGAGAAGCTCAAGGGCTTCTTCGAGGAAAACAAACGCGATCTGCAGGCGTTGCGTCACGACAAACCTTCGCGCACCATTAAGCGGTATTCACATCTCGCCCATGTCCCGGAATACATATTGCCAAAGGCACTCAAGCGTGTTGCCATCGGACCCCCGCCTACGCATACAGCCTACAAACAGGCAAGAACGAATGGCGCCAAGGCCACTTTTCAGCGCCAGAGCAATGATCCCCTGATGGTCAGCGAAGTGGACTATGGCAAGCGACGTGGCAGGCCAAAGGGCAGACGGGT
Source organism: Drosophila nr. perissopoda 5 BK-2023a (assembly GCA_035044105.1). Taxonomy (NCBI): domain Eukaryota; kingdom Metazoa; phylum Arthropoda; class Insecta; order Diptera; family Drosophilidae; genus Drosophila; species Drosophila nr. perissopoda 5 BK-2023a. The sequence goes on along the minus strand of JAWNMK010000620.1, from coordinate 3,434,744 downwards.
CAAATGAGTTTATTTATACCCAATAGCACAACTTATACTACGAACAGAAGCTGATAGTTTCCATAATCAGTTAGGAAAAAGCTGGACATCCCGCTTCTTTCATTGTTTTAAATAATTTTTTTTTAATTACGCATTGTGCATTCATCAAGAAAATAAATACCCTTTGTACCTATACCTATATATTTGAATGGCCTCAGGGTGTAACACCAATTTCAAGTTTCAATGCAACATTTTAAATATGCTGTCTCTTTCTGATTCATGCATAAGCATTTGTACAAACTCGGCCAAATACTTACACTTGCAAGGACTAAAATGTCGTGATATACAGAAGAATCTTTGAGTTACAAAAGTATCTGTAAGATACATGAATTATCTGTAAGCTACAAGAACATCATACAAAAAGTATATGCAGATAGCAAAAAGTATCTGCAAAATAAGATACAAAAAGGATTTGGCATGTGGAGAATACTAATGCATTACAAGTATTTGTATGATATATGTATGTAAATATATCAGCTTGTATCTATAATATAGATATTTGGCAATAGGTTAATAAAAGACTGAGATTTGATACATACGACTTTATTTTCCAACGATTCAGTTTCGCGATTATTTATTTCTTTTTGTTTGATTTTTAGTTCAGCTTTTCTTTTTGAATTTTACATTTATGTTTTATAAAAAGCTACACCTTGAAATTCTTATGTCAATGGTTTTATTTGTTTTCTTGATTTTGTTTTTTTTTTGTTGAATTTCGCATTTCATCGCCATATTTTATATGCTGCGTTCCCAAAAGCAGTCCAAAAAATTTGATCATATACTACATAATTACAATTCAATTATTGAGTAGCCCTTTAGTTATTGATAGGTTTTGTTAGTAATTCCTTATGTAAACACACAAAAAAAGTTGTCTGCTTGTTTTTCATTTTCATTTCTTTTCTTTCCGTTCAGTATTTCTTGGGTTATTTCTTTTCTTTTTCTCTTTTTTTTTTTTTGTTATTAATTTTTGTTTATATAATATTTGTGTATATTATATATCTTATTATTCATATATTAGGTAAAAAAGCTCTGACAAGGCGCTTGACTTAACTGGCAACAGAAGCTACAAAAGCTTTTTTGGCAAACATCTACAAAACAGGACGAACCGAAATATAAAAGAAAAAAAAATCGCTTTTCATCTCTAATATATATTTATATAGTTTTCATATAAATGGTTTGTTTTATTTTTGCTTTTAATTTCATTTTATATTCGTGTAGAAAAAAAATACTTAGACATTAAATTTCAATGCATGTACATACATATATTCAATCAATTAAATAATTATTCTTTTGATTTCTTACTTACAAATTGTTATATTCTTTTTTTTTTTTTTACATACAAGTACATATAAGATCTAATAAAAAAAAAGGTAAAATACTTGAAGGCTAACATAATTCAAATTGAGTACATAATTTCATATTTGCATGTGTGTGTGTTTTTTTTTTTTTGATTTTATTGAATGTCATGAAAACATGAAACAAAATAAAAAGTGAAATCTCATGAAACTAAAAAATAATACAAATTGTTTGGCATTTTCGTAGTTGATTTTAGAATATAAGAATGTACCAATATAACACATAGATACATAGTAAAATAATTATGTTTTGAGTTCATTTATATTTATTTATTACACATTCATTTAAGTTTTCAGAATATTCTTTGAATTTGCAATTGCAATTGCAATTTTCTTGCATGGTCTTTTCCAAAACACTTTCAAATTTCCTCTATTGCCAGCGTTCAACTGAACAGAGTACTCCCAAAACAAGGAGTACTGGTGAGCAGTTAAATGTGTACTCTGGTAATTTGCATATTTATATCTCCCCATTTACATTGAGCATTTTGTTTATAACTAACATACATCAATAAGTTATATATATGTAACTCTATATAATTCGTACATTTTATTAAGTAGATCAATTTACCAATAGGAAACTAAATTTTGTATGTCAATGAATGTCTTAACTAAAAACTGGCTGTATTCAGATAATTTGTCATGTTTGTCTGTGAGTGTGTGTGCGTGCGTGTGTGTGTGTGTGTGTGTGTGTGTGTGGTTTTTTTTTAAGAAACAAATGCACGAAAGTCTTTTGTTCAGTGGTTTAAGTACTACGAAATGAGTGGTGTGTTTTTGGGACGTTGGGAGTGTTATAGAAAAGAATTTTTTTTCCATGCTTGAACTTAATGTTAAAACTTATTTATGGCATGTTTAAGTTAGTTAAACTACTATTTTGTTTATATTTCTCTTGAATTCTCTGCCTTGCTAATATATCATTTCAAAATCTTTTCTCTTTCACTTTAAATGCTAAATAAATGTAATATTTAATTTTTGTTTTGTTTTGTTTTGTTTTGTTTTGTTGTTCATGTTTGTAAGGCATTAATTTAAGTTTTTGTTTTGATCTTAAGCTAGAATCCACTCAGTTCTATATAGTCGATATAGTCCGAAAAGTCTAAGAATCTTAAACAAAAGAATACGAAGCTATGTAGCGAATACAAAATTAAGCAACATGGACATATGAGTAGTGTATGTAAGGTGTTTTTGTGTTTTTTTTTTCTTGTACTGAGCTTAAAATGCTATTTATGTATGTATTTAGATATCGGATATAGTATGTATATTAAGACATTAAGTTAAGATCGTATATAGAACTTAAAAAAAAAAAAAACTTAAGGTTAGAAACTGAACACCCAACTCATATGCCAATCAAAAACAGAATTCTAAATGCTGTTCCAACAGCTTTGGCGCTTTGGTTTTCGTTCGAATTGCTCCTCCTGCTTCCGGTGTAAATCGCAACTTGTTCGCATCGTGAGTGCTGCCTACATTCATTAGGTTTGTCTGTATGCAGGTATTTAGTTAATGTATTTTGCATTTTATGTTTTATTTGTATTTATTTATTTTTCTTTCTTTTTTTTTTTGTTTTTTTTTTTGTTGGGTTGGTGTGTTTCTCCTTTCCTAGTTGTAAGCGGTGTTTTATCATTCGGTTTCAATACTATTCTCTGTCTGCAAGTTTTGTGCACATCTTTATTATTTTTTTATTTTTTGAATTTATTTTCGAGTTACTTATACCGCTGAGTTTTTGCCAATGATCTCACCGCTGCGCGAATGCACAAATCGCCCGTCAAATTCAATGGTTGAGTTCTGCTTAATGCTCCCAGTGGGCGTACGCAGTGGCTCCTTTTCGTCCCTGTGTGGAATAGTGAAAGCATCAATTATTAAAGAGAGCTTACAGAAGAGACAGTCTGTGTGTGTGAGAGAGAGTGAGAGAGAGAGAGCGAGCGAGCAAGAGCTATACAAAGTAGTCAGCTAAGAAGAATAAGCACGGCATACGCAAGCTTATTATGATACTTACTTGAAGCGCCACACAATATCTAAAAGCTAAGAGTAAGGCTGCTAAATCTACATACTGTGGTGCATTATGATCATACAAATTGTACATGAAATGAATAGTGCGGGAAAGTTAGGTCAAAGACCAGTGCTACGCAAGAAAGAGAGCAGAGAAGCAGTGCAAAATGAAAAACAAACAAGAACGAGAACGAGAAAGAGAACGAAAGAAAGAAAGGAGAAGGAATACGAATTATGTACGTACAATGGTGATGTCACTGGTGAGCCGCCGAGCTTAACTGGCGGCGGCAGTGGTAACGGTGATGGTGGTGGCTCCTTAACCAGCTGTCCACTGCAATAAGGTAGCGGGAAACGCCAACCATAAAGACTGCTTGGTTAGATGATGATAATTTCGGTTGTTTTCGAATTTGTTTATCGAATTCAATTTGATTTTGTATTTTTTTTTTTATTATTTTTTTTGTTTTTTTTGGATTTTGTTGGATTGTTGGTTTGGTTTTATTGTGTTGGAGATGAGTTGGATTTTGAACAGTACGTATGAGTTTGATGTTGAGAAAATCAAGAGAGAGAGAGTATAGAAAGTATGAAGAGAGACTGTGATTCGTTTATCTACTTTTTGTTTTGTTTTTGTTGTTCTTAATATAAATGTGTGTTCTTCTGTGATGATAACAAATGTAATACAAATAATACCATATGATAACATACAAAGATAAAGTGTTTGAAGAGAGAAACATTTAGACTAGCAGCTGTCGCTACTATGGAAAGTCTTACTATATACTATTCGGAGTAGTATTGAGCAGGAAAAAGGCACTATATGGGATTTTTTTTTACATTATTTTGAAATAAGCTAAATGTAGCTGACTTTACTTTAAGAACAATTAATGACTTATAAGCGGATTCCATTTTGTGTCATTCCAAATGTGCGATTTATTCAAAATGACAGTATAAAATAAAAGTGCATCAATTGCGTTCAGTACATTTTTGAGTGCCACTCATATAACATTGGATTCCATTGCACGAATAGTATTTACATCAATTGTCTGTGGGATGATCGAGGAGAAGCTATACCCATTTGATGGTTGACAAATTTACATTCTTTGAATATTGACGTCGTTCGGGTAGTGGAATCTAATAAATATATTCTCCACAAATCTATTTTTGAATCATAGTCATTGAAATCCGTGTTTGTTGAGTTTAAAAATAAAATCACAACAACAAATGAAGTGATCTAACGAATTAAATAAAAAGGTATTTGGGATATTAACACAACTCTTGAGTTAAATATTTTTGAAAAAGCGTTCGTATTTTTTTGTTGTATTTTGAGATAACGAAAAATATTGCTTAATTTCGTCTGTTTTATGTGGTGTAGATGGCAAAATTGTTAACATTTAATATTGCACTAGAAATGAGAAATAAGAACCGATATCATTGTACAAAATAAATGTTTTTTTCGGGGCTGGGTGAGAATTTTGTAAGGAGTTCTTTTCTGCGCTGTAATTTGCTCAAACGAATATCAGTGAATTTCGATTGAACAACAACGATTTCGGACGCGCATAGACCCAATTGTATTCGAAATCCGGGCGTTGAGAATTTTGGCTTAAGGAGCGGTGCAAATCGAATAGAGGTAGAAAAAAACAAACGAAACAAACGAACAAACATTTAATGGCATTTTTCTAGTTGGTTGGATTTTTATATATATATTTTTGGATTTTTTTTTTTTTGTGGAATTTCGTATCATTTTTAGTGCAATATTATTTGGTTTCGAAAGCCCTGCCCACAAAACCCTCAAAGAGAGATAGAGAGAGAGAGAGAGAGAGAGATAGAAAGAGGGAGAGAGAGAGAGAGAGGGAGAGAACTAGAGTTAAATATTTAGATGCTTACCTGCCCAGTTTCGCTTCGTCATCGATCTCTGAGGGAGAACGCTTGGCCTTACGGCACATGGCTGCCATGACGCCCATGTGAACAGTTACACAGCACAGCAGATCCACAATGAAGAGTAGAAGGAGTACTCCACCAACGGCAATGCCAACAATCGCTGCCGAGGAGAGCACTGGACGTTCCGCAACCTGGATCACATCAATGCCTGTTGTGGAAGAGATATTTTTTTTTTTATGGTTTAGGAAATGTGTGTGTGGGGGGAGAGGTAGGATGTAGAAAGAGTGCTTGATTAGTAAATTGTCATTCAAATCTGTCTTTCATAGATCTAATAGGTATTGGTAAATATTTTAGATATTATGCTAAAACTTAGTTAATCTATAGAGCACTCAAGCACTCAAGACTGTATTCCCAAAGGAATAAAGCCATGAGCCAAAAAACTAACTTTTAACTCGAGTTATTAAATGTGTTTCTTCGATTTTGTTGTTGTTGTTTGTCAGCATTAACACCTTTTGTTTAACGGTATTTATATTATTTGAAATTTGTTGTGATTTTCATTGATGTTCAAAATTTGTACAAACATATTTGACATTTTTGTGTGTGTAGTTCAAAGTGAAAGTTAAATGTAAATTAAGCATGTTCCGTAATTTGTGATCATAAATATGAAATATTAAAATGTACATAATTTATACCTAATTAAAGAAAAATAAAATAATTAACACCAATTTGACATAACATAAGAAAAATGTAATTTCGGTATAGGTTAAAAGTACACAACAAAAAAACAAGAAACATGCAGCCTTCAATGGAGCGGGGCTTAGGTCGATAGAGAGAGTGTCGAGAAAAAGAAGAGGGAGGCAGAGCGAGAGAGGGATAGAGAGAGAGAGAGAGAGTGAGAGTGAGAAAGCGCGCACAATAAGGCAGGATAACTGAAGAGAAAATGCAAGGACAAATGACAAGTAGTTAAAAAGCCAATAAGCAAAATATACAAGCAAAGGCATTTTTTTTTTGTTTTTTTTTTATCAACTTAGAATCCAATTATGATTATTTTGTTGTACAAGGAATGCGTATCTTGATGTGTGTAGAATTAGTTTTGAGTGTGTCCAAATAACGATAACACTTAAAAATTGTAAAGTTATCAAATACACAAAATTCTGTGATTGCAAAAACCATTAACAAAATTGATTTTAAAGTTATAAACATTGTTTAAAATATCTAAATATTATTAGAAACATTCGATTCTGAGTTTTATGGTTATTAATCGAATATATGAGTACTACAACTAAACTGGATAAATTTGACAAAAGACAGTATTATAGTATTAGTAACATTTGTATGTATTTCTTATTTTTGTTTTTGTTTTTTTTTTTTTTTTGATTATGGGAACTAATTCCCGTTATGCGATTGTTTATTGTTTTTCTAGTGTTAGTTAGAATCGAATGCGATTTGAATTAATTATATATTCGGTTAATTGTGGGTGTGTATTGCTGAATGTATATGAAACTATATAATTATTGCAGAACCATATTACCTGTCGGTATTTCACACCTGGCAGCTGTGCAGCGGTTTTATTCTTTTTTTTTGTTTTCTTAAACATTATCGATTATCGGCTTATTCGATTAATTTGGAAATTTCTGCAAGCACTTGACATGACGGTGGGCTTCCAATTTATACACACACAGAGGAAAGAAGACTATCTCATTTTTTGTTGAAGATTTTTCTTTATTACCCAAAATGAACTTAATTCTTAGATATTGTATTTGGTTTTTATTTATTTATTTTTTTGAGTTTACTTACAACATTTATGAATCTTATGCGCTTTTGCTTTCTTTACTACTGGGTATGTTGTGTGTGTGTGTGTGTCTGTTTTGTCTGTGTGTATGTGAGCAAATGAGAATCGTCGCATTTGCTTTATTTACTATATTGATCACGTACTCTTATGCAATTCTTTCTGCTTTGCAAACTGCCTGTCTAGTTTGACAACATGTTAAAATGCTCTTTAGCCTTTGACAGCGGCACTACAAATCTTGCCTCAACCTTTAGTTGTGGCTGTTGGTAATCATATGCGTGAGAGTTATGGCATAAGACTTCTTATTCAGCTCGGAGCTTTGCGTAGATGTTACTGCATAGCTTAAACTGCTTCATTAACTTACGCCTCTCCCGGCGATTATTTCGATTTTTTTCTTTTACGCACAGTTTTTGTCATATTTATCATATTCGGATATAACCATATTTATGCCTCACAAAGCTAGATAACAAAAAAAAAAAAAAAAAAAAAACAATACCATACGATACGATCTGCTCAGCAACGTTAGGCGGGCTGAATTTGTCACTAACTATAGTAAGTATTTATAACTTTGTATATTGTATATTGTAAAGATATAAATTGGAATTACTTTTTATGATATAGTATATATATATTTTGCTAAAAAAAAGTTTCAGTTTCATTTACTAAAAATTGTATACAAGGAATATTTTTTCTAAATTGAACTCCATTCATTTTTTTTTTTTTTTTTTGTATTTTAGTTTAATTTTTTTTTCTTTTCATTCTATATATTTTAGGTATACAAATATGTATGTTCAATGAGCACTAACATACAAAAATTCGATACTTTAAGCTTAATTAACACCATGTGAAAAAAATTCGTAGTTGGAAATATGTGTTTTTTTTTTTTTTTTTTTTGTAGTGGTGTAAAGGGTCTCGTAGGCTTCCTTAAAATGGATTCAAACTAGAAATTCACTATGTTAATCTTTTCGTTTTTTTTTTTTAACATACTCGTACTTTTAGTTACTTATTGTCCCTTAACGTATACGTTTAATAGAAATATAAAACAAACTGCCCTAAGATCACTACTACATGAGACACCAAAAATATGTAACGGACAACTTGGGATCGCAGTGCATTTATAACGGTGGTGTTCGTGTTCTTTAATTTTCAAGCAGCTAACAAAAAGGTAAAAAAGGTAGGTTTTTATAAAAAGAGCGCCCGTGGAAAAATGTAAAAGCATTTCTCAAGCATTTGTTTTTAATTCACCTATTGAATCTGTTCCACAGAAGTCTATATTTTCTGGGAAAATAAGTTGGATATTCTATTTTAATTATAATACATTTTTGCTTTGGAAAACCATATAATCACTTTTAAGAAATTGAATTCATTTATAACAGATGCATCGATTTCTTCAGACATCCTAGCTCAATATTTCAGCTATAATATATATATATTATAAGAATCAGTAAATAAAAATTGTTTTTGGCAGTGTTCCTGTCCAACGAAATACTGGAGCAGTAAAAGGATTACGTCGGTTAAGGCAAATGGAAGAGAACTGACTTTTGGATACATGTATGTGACAACATCAACTGAAACTGCATGTTATATGTATGTCTACTAAGTACTGTGTGGTTCTTAATGGTTATGGTATAGCCCCTTAATAACCCGTCATAAAATTGTGAGCGATTCGACAGACATGTACACACATATATATTTTTGGTATGCTAAGTGTTGGTATCTGATTTCATTATTTTTCGGCATATAGCAGTATGTATTTTGTACATTGAATGGAATCATTTAGTAATTTGTATATGTATAGCGCACATATATAGTTAACACCCTAGCGAGAAGATATTATCATATATTGTTTTATTTTACTTCCTCATTTATAGCTTATAATGCTTCAAATGTGTATGCATGTGTATGCATGTGTATGTGTGTATGTATTTATGTAAAATTCATTTTTGGTATTTTTCGCATTTTTCACTTATTGTTATTTACAATTATCGCAACACAAATAAAAAAGTGAATAGAACAAAACATTTGCAGCGTCAAGCATCCGTTTCCGATAGTTCCTGGCACTGCTTCATGCACTGCTTCATGCACTGCTTGATTAGTATACCCGCTTAGGCAGTGCGCGTCGTGAGCCAGAGCAGCAGCAGTAGCAACGGTGCAGTGGCAGCAAGCAGTGGACTCGTAGCGCTGCTTGATGAATACGGATAGGGGTTGTCTGGTTTTTTTAATGTTTTTTTTTTTTTTTTGCAGGGGTAACCGGGTTTGGATACGTAGGTACAACCGTTTTTTTTTTTTTTGTGCGCCAGAAGTTTACAAAGTATTTTGTTGTTGTTTGTTTGTTGGGTTTATTTTTGGTTTTAAATGGCAGTTGATTTTTTATATCATAGCATTCGATTTGGGGATTAGTTTTATTTTATTTTTTTTTTTTTTGATTTTTCACACAGCGTAAAAGAGAGAAAAAACAATGAAAAGTAGTAGAAGAAAAACAGGAAGAAAAGGAAACACACAAAAAAGTATTTTTTTGTTGGTTTTCTTTCTTGCTTGATATTGTTTTTGCAATTTAAAATATATTGAGAGAGACGACGACGAAGATTCATAACATAATGTGAGAGAGTGTGTGTCTATTATATATAATATATATAATTATATATTGATGTGTGTGTGTGTGTGTGTGTGTGTGTGTGTGGGTGTAAGTATTACTGGATTTGAGGTTGGTTAGTTAGTTAGTTAAAGTAATTTTTGGCTGTGTACAGTTTTCACTGTTGACATTTACAGCGACTCTGAAAGTGTTACAGTTTCAAACATATTAACTATTTATCTATTAGTAGATTATGCTATGTAGTTATTATATATGTATATGTATATAAAGATGCAGACACTAAATTGCTTGATTAGAAATAGTTAGTATAAGTTAAATAATTTAAGCTAGGGCTAAATTAAAATAAATACGGGGAGCAAATACAAATTGAAGTATGAGGAATGTTTGCGTATTGAGAGAGTTGTGCAACAAGTTCACTAATGTACTAGACACACACACACACTTACACACACACACATACATAGACACAAATTGACAAACACATAGAAAAACTGTCGCTTAACTATCGATAGTTGTATGGTAATAAATTTAAGTAATTAATATATAGATATATATATTTAAATGACTTATTTAATTTAAGCGACAGTTATATCGATGGTATTGCGGCACCAAATGTTTGGCAATATGACAAGTAGCTAAATGATGAGAGAGTGAGTGAAATATGTGTGACATAGTTGCACTGTTGCAGAGAGAGAGAAAGTTAGAGTGAGTGAAAGAGAGCGAGACATAGATAGGTTGCGAGTTTGAGGAGTGTACAAACATGACGCTGTGTTGTGTTGATTTCAACAAGTATTCAAAAAAAGAAAAAAAAAAGAAAAAGAGTTGACATTGCAATTTACGATTTTATTTCAATATTTATTCTTAAATTGTTTGTTTATTTGTATTTGTTCGCAATTTAAATTTAATAATCTTGTTGCTTAATACAAAATTTAACTAAAGAAATAGTCGCAGTACATACAAAGGGAAAATATAGAATAAAAGTAAAAGTAATAATGATGAAGCAAACTAAATCGATCAAAAGTTGTTTTACGTACTATATATATTTGTATTTATGTATTATAATTAACAAAATTGTTTTATATTTTGTAAATAATTTTTATTTATATTTATTACAATTAATTATTACAAATATGCATTTAAAATTCAAAATGTAATGAATGCACACACAAAAATTTAAAAAAAAAATCAATTACACTAAATTAAAAGGTTTTGGATTCATTTTTGAGTTCTTGTTGCTTTATGGATTTTTTTTATTTTTTTTTTTAATTTTTTATTTATTTATTATTTAATAATTAAGTAAATGCTTATGAATTGTAGTTTAAAAAATAGGAAAAAAAATCGACAGAGGCGTTCTCCCATTTAGGAACACACACATACTACTAATTAAAACGAATACAGTACTAAAACGGTATACAAAAGAGAGCACACAAAAGATAAACTGGGAGAGAATGAGCGGTATATAAAAGAGAGACAGAGAGAGAGAAAGTGAGGGAGCACAAGTACAGAGCACAGATCACAAAACGAATAAGGATAATCGATTATTATCGAGTCTGTGATGTTGTCTGTTGATGTATGTGTGTGTGTGTGTGTGTGTGATGGCGCGTATGTGAATGTGTGCATGTGTCTGAGCGGGACAACACCTGTGCTGTGTGCTGCATAAAAAACTATGAGAAATATGTAGCCCAAGAAGTTTTTTTTTTTTAATTTTATAATGCTTCTCAATGCATTTTTGCTTAGCTCAGTGTGTGGGGTACGAAAGTTGTTGAAAAACACTTGTAAGATGGCCCAATTAAAAGCAGATTTATTTTGTTGTTTTTGTTGTTGTTGTTTTTTGTTTCTTTGGAATGTAAATTGCTTTGAAAATGTAAACTAATTGCGCGTGTTTTGTTTTAGGGACTTTAAGTGGAGTAATTTAGGGTGTATATTAGGTGTTAGCTTTAACGTAACGGACAAAAGCATGCAGAAAAAAAGTTGCAAAAGTTCACAACACATTGAACAAAAATATATATAACTGGATTCGTAAATCAAGAATTAGACAGAAAACAAAACTGGGATACATTTTGTAAGGAATAGTTGTAATTAAATCAAATATTTAAATATATATCGCATTTATATGTATATACATATGTAGTAGTTCTATAGCACACACACAGATAAAATAGCAGAAAAAGAAAATAATCAAATAGATCACACTGAGGTAAAAACAAAAGATGAATTGGAAACGCAAAAAAGTAAACACTACAAAAATGTATGCAAAAGTTATTGTACTCGCTATTTGTATAACGCATGTTGTGGTATAAATATATACGATATATATTAGATATACGTTAAATAGAGCGTTCAAAAATAGGTTTTATATATTTATAAATATGTATAGATATTATATATATATATATATATATATATATATATATATATTTATATATATTTATATAGTATGCATGTATTTCAAGAAATTGGTGTAAGTATTTTTGCTGATCTTGTATTAAAATATTTAAAAAAAAGACTGCTATTGATAGGGCTACTGATATCGATATCGATTTCATATGACTTTAAGGCTATGTTAGATATTCTTTTCCGATATTCTATATTCAATTACATATAATGCAATGATCATGATCAAAAGTAAATCGAAACAAATCGATCAGCCAATCGAAATTTGTAATCGATTTGCTTCGCTTTACACTAACATTGAGGTTAGAACACTAAGTAAAGTAATGCTGATTGTTGTGGCCAGCGCAATGATTGTTGTTGTGGTTGCTGTTGTTGATGTTGTTGCTGTTCTTGTTGTTGTGATTGTGAGTTGTTTGTGTAGCGAACCGACGCCGGAATTGAAGCCGGACGAATAGAGCAATGTGCCCAGATTGTTATTAGCTGAATCGGACTCACCTCGTGTCGTCTTCATTATAATCGATGCCGGCGACGAATACCCAATGGCATTGTGCGCCTTCAGCTCGATGCGATAATACGTATTGCCGCTCAGATCGGTCATCTGATACGATGTTGTCTCCACAACCTCAATCGTTTTGCAGCGATCCTCCAATTCGTGCCAGGTACCAGCCATCTTGACGCCCTATTCAAACACAAAATATAATTAATATCAAAATATAAATTATATAAACATAAGTAGTGTATTGGAACACCAATTGTGTATCTTAACGACTTTATAAGGATATGAGAGCACTCCCATAGTTACTTACCGGACAGTATTTGACCTGGTAGCGATCGATGGGCTCGCCATTATCAGCGGGCACTCCCCAGCGCAACTCAAAGTGATCCGAATAGGGTGAGACAACGACGGGTTCCTCCTTATCATTCTGGACGGGGCTGTGCAGTGGCTTCGGTTCCTCGGGGGCGGAACGGCGGGGTGTCGACTGCTGCTGATTGACGCCCCAATTGCCGAGACCGACTTGATTGCGTGCCGCAAAACGGAAGCTGTACATTGTCTGCGGACGCAGACCCTCGACAATGTATGGCGAGTCTGGTGACCAGCTGCGATTCAGTGCCGTCGACCAGTCTGGATTGAGGGCCTCCTTGTACTGTACGCTGAATGCGAGTATCGGTAGGCCGAGTTCGGTGGCTGGGCCGCGTATGTCGAATGTGATGGTTGTGGCCGTCAGCTGGCGCGGCACAGCGGCCGAAACAAAGTCCGGTACGCGGGCCTCCTTCAGTTGCATATCGTGCTCGGCGGTGCCGTGGATATTGGTCGCGATGCACTTGTAGGCGGAATAGTATTGTCGGGTGACGGGATGGACGATGAGGTCGCTGCGTGGACCGGTGCCCTCGATTTTCAGATTGGTATCGAAGAGATCCTTGATGTTGCGTCCATTCCAGCGCCACTCGATAGTCGCATTCGGTATGCCCATGGCCAAACAGCTCAGATTCGCCTTGCGCTGTTCCCAGCTGAACACTGGCGGCAGCTCCTTCATGTGCGTGAAATCTGGTGGAAACTCGATGGCGATGTGTCCAGTCTTGTAAGCAGTGTCACCCTTATTGGTGGCAATGCACTGATATAGACCATCATCCGTCCGCAGGGAGCGTGCAATGCGTAGGGTGCCGGTACTCTCGCCACGTTCATCATCGAAGTGCTGCTCGAGTTGGATGCGTTCGTCGTCCTTTTGCACACCGGACGTGTACTGCTGCTCGGTACCCCAGCGGCGGAAGGTGATCGTCGGTGCGGGGCGGCCTTTGGAGCGGCATGTGATGGCAACCTCCTTGCCACTGATGCCAGTCACATTGTACAGCTCATAGACGGAGGGGCGGACGAGCACGTTCAATTGGGCTTTCTTGTCGGTAACGCCAGCATCGTTCTTGGCAATGCAAGTGTACGTATCGTAATCCTCCTGAGTGACCGAGCTGATGGTCAACAGGCCTGTCTGGGCATTCACCTTGAAGCGATCAGCATTTGCCACATTCAGCTGGACAGAGTCCTTGATCCAGCTTATCTCCGGCACAGGTTTACCCAGCGCTGTGCAGTTGGCCGCAAACGGTTTACCCTCAACAGCCTCGAGGGTGCTCGGCAAATGGGTGATCACTGGCCGGATGTACACCTCCACACGGATGGTCCGCTCCAATAGTTCACCAGTCTCAATTACGGCAGCACGGCACGTGTAAATCCCATCGTCAGTCTCGGCAACGTCATGGATAAGCAGACCATGTGTCTGCACCACATGCTTGTTATCTGTGCGAATCTATTCGTTTGGATAGGGGAAGAAATTGTGTGTGTGTGTGTGTGCGTGTTAGTGCCAGTTAAACCAAGGACTACAATATAAATTATATTGAAATTAACTTACCTGATCACCATTGCGCAGCCAGTCGATGGTCGGATTGGGATCAGCTTTCACTTCGCACTTGACCACATAATCATCGCCCAAAATAGGAAATTGATTCTCCGGTGCATTCGTCCAGGTAATAGCCACTGCAAAATGCGAACACAGATAAAAAACAGACAAACATACAGTGAGTGTTAGTTGAAGTTGGTCGAGTGTCAAACAAATTTCTGTACAAGCTGTAACGTTAGCACTTCTCTGTCTGTCCTGTGTATGTGGCGTATACGTATTATAATTTTAAACAAACTGTCACGGGCACATAAAAGCAATCCAAACAAGCGCAAAAAGTCCCTGCAATGTGAGCGTATTTGTAAGCATCAGTTACCCTGAATCATGACCCCAGCCCAACAGCTTGCCACAATCCTACGCTATGCGCTTCAAGAGTTGCTAACGAGCCGGACGGAGTCGCAGTCGGAGCCGAGTGCCGAGGCATACCAATAAATCTATGTTGGCGCAACAGCATCAGCAGCAGCAGGAGCAACAGCAGCAACAGCAGCAACAGCAGAAGCAGCAGCAGCAGCAGCAGCAGCAGCTGCAGCAGCAGCAACAGCAACAGAAATTGAAAAAATTGCAAACTGAAATTCCTAAATCAAATACTTGAGCACAATCCAAACACAAACAGGCAAAGGCGAATTGCACAGGGAAAGGTGAAAGAGATGGGGAGCTCTCTCGGTCAACTTGGACAGCCAGTCAGCCAGAAAATCGAAGCTGAGAGGGGCTAAAGTTAAGGCGCAAAGTAAAATGTTTTACAGAACAAACTGTTTAATATCAACAGACCGGGGCACAATACAATGCAACCCGAATGCAACCCCCATCACCCGAAACGTGGGTGCAACATTCCACATGCATTGCTGCTACCCAGGTGCAATTTTATTTTGCTGCAGTTCAGTGACTTTTTGGCCATTATTCAACTTTAATGACGGCTTTTATACATCATTACATGAAATTGAAAGCTGGCGAGCAAAAATACATTTTTGAAGACTACAATCAAAGCTGTGTTCAATTATAACTAATGTTCAAATAATGTTTTTGTTGGAAATTGCATTGTTTATTGTGAAATTGATTTTCTGAAATGTTGTTCTTAAGAAGATTAAAAGTCCCCATTTGAACTGTGAAGCAAATGTGCAAAAAATAAATGCAGTTTTGATAACATTTGTGGCTTAAGAATGTATTAAAAGGTTGGCGAACAAGTCAAAGTGTTGCCTACTTTTTTGACCGTTTTAGGTATTGGGTAAGTCCAGAAATGGATTGCATCGTTGGATTCAAATGGAACAGAGGCGTCCGCACTCATTTCCTGACTGGAAATTGTGTACAGCATTCAGCAAGAGAAGCTTAAAAGTCCATAAAAAATGAAAGTAAATAAATAAAATGGCTACTGCATTTTCAGCATTTACTGAGCTGCCTTTTGCACTTGCCTGTTTGTGTGTATGTGTGTGCATGCGTGTGTGTATGCGTGCGTGTATGCGTGTGTGTATGTGTGTGTGTCTTTGTGTGTGCAGTTCAAATATGTACAGTTTATTTATAAATCAGTGTAATAACAAGCCATCTGTCCATCTATGCCAGCTGTCTGTTGACTGCCAAACAAACAAACACACACACACACACTAACAGAGAGAAACACACACATACACACACAGAGACAAGCGACTTTAAAGTGCAGCGGGTGCCAAAAGTGGTGCCAATAGGTTCTATTTGAGCCAAGTTCTGGTGTCCGACCTGGTGTCTGGTATTCGACCAAAGCCAGCTGCAGGAAGTTGTGTGTAAGAAACATTTTCCATTTCCCAATTTTATTGACAACTTATGTGTATATAAGTGTGTCCCCTGCCCCGTCTCAGAGTCAAATGTATGGGTAACATATATATAATAAATAAAAGTTTCCGTCGAATATTCTTTAGCTGGTCTTACGGCTGGGGTCAAAAGCCAACAAAATGCAGCTTGCTATTGGTTGTTACTGTATCTGTGTTGCGTGTGAGATTTTGTTGTGCAAACACTTTTCGCTGACGTCTGACAACAACATTAAAATAAATACTCACACACACACACGCAAGCACATCCAATAACAACAACAGCAAAAATAACAAGTAACAACGCTGTAGTCGAGTGAGCTCAACTACGATATACCCTGTATCCAGCTGTTAAATATATTCTAAATGAATCTGAGAATACATTATGGACTATAACGGGGCTGTTTCTTATCCGCTCTTCATATTCTTCCCGTTGATCAAAAATATGTCAATATATATTATATATCAATAAGAATCGATTGCGGAAATTGAAATATATCGATATTCGAGAAACAGAGGCAGTTATCGATCAAATTAAGCAAACTCCTTCTGTCCGGGGCATATTCCGTATATGAAGTCTCTATCTGTTATAGTCTCTATGATATGACTGTTGATCCTGATCAAGAATACATATATATACGTATATATATATATACCTTACGAGGTCGGAGATGCTTTCTTCTGCGTGTTACATACATTTGCTCAAAACCATTATACCCATTTCCAATGGGTGAAGAGTATAGAAAGAGAAAAAGCAAAAAAGATGAACTAGTTTACGATTTCATTATTAGTTTGAACAACGGCAAGGACAACAACAAGGACAACGCCAGAGGACAGAAAGGACACGATGGATAAAGTGGGGGGTGCATGAAGCACACACACGGACAGGACAGGACAGGCAAAGATGCCGCACACCGTCATAACACGACAACACGACTCGCAACTTATTGAAAAAGTTCGTGCTGCAGCAAAAACCAAAATAATAAGTGAAAATAAGTGAAAAAAAACCTGCAACTGCAGCAAGTTATTAAAAATCAGGCAACAGAAATTGGATTTTGTGTGGCAATAACCTAACTGTAGTTTGGTTAAGATTTAGGTTGCGCTTTAAGCTTGCACGCAAACTGAAGCAGCCAAAAGTATAAATATATCTATACGATATATACATTTAAATTAAATACATTTCAGCTATTTTCAATCTGTTCTTTATTTCAAATTGAAGGCACACAGGTTTTATATCAATTGAAGTTCAAATTGTGCCCAGAGTAACTGCAGCAACAACAGGCTGCGGTCAATAAGTTGCGAACAGCTTGATAAGGAGAGTTTCTAGCTCAGCTTCATTCACAAGGTAAAGAAAAAAGACTAAAAATAGCGAGGAATCGAGCTCAGAAACTTTACGCTGAGCAATTGTTTATCTCCCAAAAGTATAGCTGCTTTCAATACAGCATTTAGACTAAGAAGTCACCTAACTAAATTAGGTAGGGATGCATGCCATGAAATCTAAGGACATAGAAACCCTCAAAGATTCTGGCATTCGTGCAGGAGCTGGGCTTTATGGAGAAGCTGTATGCTTAGATAGATAGACCTTATAGGTCGGAGTGCTGGTTCCTCGACAGTTTATGGGCGAGCTCTGTGTCCATCAGCATTGTGTGCGCAGTGCTTGAGATGATTATGACAATCAGCTTAAACTCACAGCGAAATATACACAGTAACAAGCAGTTTAGGTTTTAATTAGTTGTCTGATAGCTGATTCAAACTATGTGCAATAATAGATACGCTGCATTATGCAGTTGCCACAAACAACCGCAACAGCAAAGTGCGTGGCAATTTTTGAGCACACTTAAATCGGCTTAGGCACTTAGGAACAGCATTTAAATATTCATGCTATGAGAATGCAATGTGATATATTTTGTTCCTAGTGATGCAAATCGCGTACATTTGGACGGAGGGAGGACGAAGGACGAAAGTTGAAAGACGAAAGAACTGGTTCAATTGGCATTATGAGGGGCGATTTTCCACATTTTGTTGTTGTTTGAATTCAATATACTTAAAGGGCTTAAATATATCGCTTTCAAAATGTGGCACGCAGGTGGAGTTAGGGGCTGGTAGCTGCTTGTGGCATGCAGCGTGGTCCAGCAGTGTACAACTTGAGCGCACTTTGGCAGTATCGGAAGTTGCCGTTTGCAACGGAAGTTTGTTTGCAGCGTATGCATTTATTAAAAGCATAAATATTGAAATATTAAGCTGTGAGTGGCACAAACAACAGCTACAGCTACATCAGTTACAGCAGCCGCCTGTGTGTGTGTTTGTCATTGTGTCGTTCTGTGTGTGCAAATAGTGAGGCGGCACCCACACGCTGCAAGTTGCAAGTAGCAAGTAGCAAGTCACAAGTAGCAAGTGCTCGACTTGCAAGGATACCTACACGCACTTGGGTTGTTCCCGCAAATTGCACTTCTTCCTCTGTCGTCTATCAGCAATCCTCACTCAACTTGCGGTTTATTTGCTTAACTAAATGCAGCTTGTGAGTTGTCAACACACAATGACTGCAACATGCAACTCACACACACACACACACACATATTAGACATGTATTCTATTCTGGTCAGCCGGGCTGTGGAGAACTGACTGCAAGTTGATTTAGTGACGAGTTTGCACATTTAATTGTTTAAAGCACACTGTAAATGAACAAAACAGTTGATAAGATTGCATAAGATTTTAATTCAATAAAATACCGCCCTGTGATATACATGCTCTAAGACAAGCTTACTGTTAAAGAAATTAACAGAATATACATAGCTATGCTAAGCTCATACTCGAATAATACGGCTAAGCTAAACATCTGCAGTCTAAATAGCTCCTAAAACATTAGCCAACTCCAGCTACTAGTAAATAGTGTGCACTTATGGTATTTACCAATACTGGTTAAGTGGAGAAATAATATTTTAAATATATTTCATTTTAACCCAACACTGCTTGCCACAGTTGAAGAACAAAGAATTTCAAGATTTATCGAAGAGATCCGAATCATTATCAAGAACGCATTTTAGCACTGCAAACTGCACTCTTTCGAGACTGCTAAATACAAAGCAGCTCGGACTAGTGACCCCACTTAAAAAACTACAAGCACACACACGCACGCACACACACACACACAAACACACTCACTCACTCACTTACACACACACACACACCCGTACACACTCACACACAAAATAGCGACTGCAAATCAGTTTTGCACCTAGATTTGTGCGTTTCAAAATATTTGATTTCATTGCACAAACGTATTGCGAGAACCCCTGCGGACGATGCAAAAGAGGTCTCATTTGTGGACTAACGTACCGCTTTGGCATATCTCTTTTCGCATACCCCGAGCCAGTAAATTCCTCACATGTCGCACTATGACCGGAGTGAGTCTGTTTGAGCAACAGACCTGTATGGTTTTTTGCGTATATGGTGTAGAGCTGCTGGGCACCTGCTCTGCTGGTGTTGGCTATACGTTGCCACACTACGTTGAGGAGTGGGTCGTTTTCGGACTCGTTGCTTGGTGTGCACTTTGAATTGCTTGGAAAAATCAATTCAGTTTTCACATTTAGAGCCAGAGTCCGAAAGAGCTCCTTGGTAACTCTTCTAAAGCCTCACATCGCACATAGCACACTGTACGTGTTTGAGTGTGTGCAAGTGCATCTGTGTGTATGTGTGTGTGTGTGTGTGATACTTGTTGTGCATAATATTGCTGGTTCGGTCCGGTTCGTGCTGCTTATTGATAACGTCTTTGTTGGGACTGTCATTCATATTCATTTCATGCCACTTCTTTTATGCTTTCACAATGCTCCAAAACATAATGAGACTTTGCACGAACGACAAAAAGCTGTTTGCTACAATGCACACTGGTCGAAAAAATAAATCCATATTAGATATGATTAATTGTTCTCGAGTGCGTTTGAGTTATTTGAATGTGTTTTTCAAAATTCTATTGATTGAGCAATTGAAATGCATGTCTGATGATTCAACTTATTCATTCATCATTCTTGAGTTGAAGTGTATACTTATTATTTGAAGGCCCAGTTGTTTCTATCATTTCAACATTTAACACCATTAAGTCAGTGGAATTTTGATTATAGCTGAGTGCCACGAGTTTAGTTGCCACAAATCAACTGTTCAACTTTCCGAATAATTTCAAGAGTGCCTTAGGGCGATGCTCAAACTTTGAGTGGGTCAAATGTTAAGGATGCTAGGGGTGAGTTGTGGGCAGAGAGAGGTGTGCCGTTAAAGTGAATTGACTTACCATAAGTTTTAATTGTGACGCTCGTTTGGAGTATTTCGGTATTTGCATATGATGCCGTGCAATAATATTGGCCACCCATTTCCGGAGAGAGGGAAGTAATCATCAGGCCCAAACTTTCACCGGGCAATGTCTCCGTATACATCGGTGGATGGTTGCGTCCCGTCCTGTGAGAGGCAGAGAAAGAGAAGAGATGGAGGTACGTAGGGAAAGAGAGAGAGAGAGAGAGAGAGAGAGAGAGAGAGAGATAATAAGAAATTATTTCGTATTTATAGCAGCGAGGTATAAAATGAACATTTTGTTTGTTGTATATAATGTTTATGATTATGATTATAATAATTGTTATGAGCATTGTCGTTGTTAGTAGATTGTTTTTGCTGCTGTTGTTTTCTGCTACTCTGCTCTTTATTCGTTTGTATTTTATTTTGCATTTCTTTCGTTTATGTTCTCATTTGCATGCCACGCATTTCATTTGCAAGCATCTTACATTTTTTTTTTTGCCATAACAATTACAGAAAATTAAAAGAAAATTGCGCTTCGGGGCGTGGTGTTAATGTGCTGTTCGGCTCCAGCAGCATTTATTTTTTTTTGCCTGAAGTAACCCTAATATTTTTTTTTTTTTTTTTAAGAGGAGATTTTGTCCAATTGCTTGGAATTTATGGCAGTTCTTATTTTTGTGTAAGAGTTGAATTTGTAATTACGAAATTCTCTTAATCATAAAAAAATAATTGCAAAATTAAGTTAAATATATATATTTTTTTATCATTATGGCAAGTTACAACTTGAAGCTTTAAGCTCTAATTATTGCTAATAACACTAGGAAGATACGGCAAAGAAATCATATTTTGTATTTTCTTTAATTTTGATCACTAAAAAAGATAACCGGACGAATCTTAAGGGTTGACAATAGCACTTGAGCTACTGGTTACCTAGAAGCCCCATAATGAACTAAATAAGAGAGATCATTAAAAATGAATTGTATATGCAGACTGGGAACACATCCATATTTCGAAAAGCGCTGCAACTCTGCACTTGACAGCTCTATCAGTTAATTTCATGAATTAATTTGTTTTTTAATTGAGGCAGACAAACACGAGATCAACAATTTCGCATCAATTAATTGCACAGAATTTTTGCAAATAATGCCGCCTGCCAGATGCCTGGCAACTCTGACTCTGCCGCAAATAAACAAATTAACATTTCGCATACGCGCAGGCGTTGCGCATTAAAACTTTTCGCCGGCTGCTGCGTCACTTGCATTGTTTTGCTTTGCCAATTGGCATTTGGCCGTAAAATTCAAAAATAAAAAGCGTCACAATTCGTATATAACTAATTCCTACTGCTGGTTGAGTGTGGGATGGAGAGTAATTAATTAAAAAACTTTTATTGCGCAAAACTAAATATGCATAGCGGTTATTATTATGGTTTCACTTTGCAAACCTAACCACCAAGCCCAAACTAAACTCCAATCCCAGTCCTTAAATAAAAACACCAAAATTAAAAAAAGCTAAAACTTTTTGAACCAAAACGCAGTTTTGTGCAAAAGTTTTGCGTAACGAAATCAGTTACGGGCCATAAGCAAATAGCAGCGAGTAACTAGCAATGGGTAACGAGTAGAGAATTTCGAGCAATAAACGAGTAATGGTTACAATCGCTATTCTTACGGGCATTTAATTTGAATCACTATCGATAATCATGTTTGCAAATTCAAAACGTTTTCCATAGTACAAATCTTGACTTAGCCCGCAGTCCTTGTGAAAATTGCTTCTTTTCACAAAGAGCGAAAAGAGTTTAGCAGACAGAAGAGATTGGTTTGAGTAACTTTCCGAGTAACTGAACTTTGGCTCAACTGTTTTTTCAAGAATAACTTTTGTTCTTACTATTGAAATTGGTTTTCTATACATGTATGTGCATATTTCATGTGTGTTGGGATTGAGCACAACCTGCGTTCGATTTGCGTTTTGTAATTGTTGGCAAAATGCAAAAACCTCACGCTACACATACAAAATTGTGCACACACAAATATGTTTGCATAGCATACACACACACACACACACACACACTCACATACACACCCACATACATACAGATAAAAAATTGATGCTAGGAAAAACCTTCAGCAAAAATGCAAAAAAAAAAAATATGTTAAAAAAATAAAATTTTTGAAGGGAATATAAGTAAGAATGAGTAAGAGTACTCCAGTCGAGAGAGCTCGACTGGGAGATACTTTGATTTCAAGTCCATACCTATTGTAAACTGCAAAATGACTGCGTTGACTCTGCTTTTGATGCTAATCAGGAATATAAATAGAATTAATTTTCGGTGCTTCCTTTCGCACAACTTCATTATACCTTTTGACCATTTTCAATGATTTTAGGGTATAAAAATGGTGGAAAACAAAATGGCAACCGCAAACGCACAGCAGAAGACATTGGGGGAAAAAATGTTCCGAAATATTTGCGTTGGATTTTTAATATTGCGCCAAACGAGAGAACTGGAGCAGACGGAGTCGCCGAATGGGACGTCGAAAGTGGTGTGGAGAGGGGAAAGACAAACAAAGAGGAGCCAAAAAAAAGAGTCACGCATATAAGGAAAAATCAAATTTTTTGATTGTCTCTGTTGGGGTTTGATCAGCGCATTGAGGGGTGGTCTATAAGGGTTGGGGGATTTGAGGCAGCCGCCATTCTGGCGCCGGGGGGCGACAATTTTTTATTGCATTTCTTTGGCTTAGATGCAAATAAAGATGTCGTTATTGTTATTCCCATTCCCCCCATTCCTCGTTTCTGCTGATGTTATTGGATACCCACCCAATGAGCCAATGACGGTAGCAGGGAGAGGGGTGGTTTATTATTTGTCAAGTTGTTGCAATTCAATAAGACCTTTAAGTCACATGTCCGAGTAAAGTGCTGCAATTGGAATATGTAGTCGCCTTAGTGGACAAAGGAGTGATCCAAACAGACACAATAAAGATGCCATAAGGAGATTAGCAGGAATAGAGATGTATAGAAAGACAAAGAGTAATTAACAGCACTTAAAGACCGCACAAGGACTAATGAGGAAGGAAAGAAAAGCTGAACAGTAAGACTTGAATGAGCTGAGTGAAGTTAAGCTTAAGTCGAAATCGAAACAGACTTATTTGAGAATGATATTAGCAGTTATCGAAGAACATATCTGAACTGTGTATGATATATGCCAGAGCTTAGAGTGGAATGAAAAGTAAATCTTCAAATTAAAATGGCGAATATTCGATTATCAGAGATTATATTTTAACCCTTTTTTTTTTGCACAGCATTTATTTATTAAACAATAATCAATCTATTAATTTGAAAAGGTTCGAATAACAACAGGAAATGAAAGTCTATAACATTAAGATGGTTTATTTTATGTATATTATATTAATATATAATATATATTTTATTCTAGAATGGAATATCGGATAACAAAAGGGTTTTTTATTTTGAATTACATAAGGAATCTAAGAATATATTTTTAAGTAAGTTTTTACTGGTCTTCGCACATATGCTTGAAGTCAACTCCACTGTTGCTGAATGCAGTTGTTATGGACTTTATAGCCCCAGACAGTTAGCAGTTAGCTTCTGCAACTTAGTACTAACTTGAAGACTCTCTTTAAAATTCAATAGTGATATGGCAATTTGGCAAACTGAGGCACGTTAAGAGGAGTCGCGTTGCCAACACGCATAAAAACACACACACACACACAGAACTATTTCGAACTTAATCCCTTTAATTAACTTGACGCTGGACGAGTGAAAAACTCGACAATTTTGCAAAGGTAAGGGATGATCGGCGTAAGGGGCGCAAGTAGGCCTAAGCTGGAGCCTCGATTTGTTTTCGGTTTTTTTTTGGAGTTTCGGTGTTGACTTTTGTGGGCTGTTTGTGTGTGTGTGTGTGTGTTGTGTTTGGGGCAGCTTAATTACATTTGGCTTTTGCAAGAATGCAACTCGGCTTGACTGCTACACAGCTTGTCGAAAACTTAATTTCGCCAGTAGTAGTGTGTGGATGTGGCACCGCCCCTCCCCCCTCCCCCTCGCACCCCTCCCCATACAGACAAAGAGAGCTGCCTGGGTTTGCTTTGGTGTTTGTTTTGTTACAGGGTCCCTTTTGCGGGGCTGGTCAATTTCAATGTGGAGCCCACTCACTTCACTTCAGTTCAGTTCAGTTCGGTTCGGTTCGGTTCGGTTGAGATGACTTCAGTTTCGTGATGCGTGCGCCTAAAATGTGGCAATTCGAAACAATGCTTTAGCAAATTGAAAAGTTGCCAAGCTTAATAACAATTGTCAATGTGTGCGAGTGTCTTTTTTTTTTGGTCAGTGTCTGTTCCGAAATGTAAAAATACGAATGTTAAATTCTATAGCACAGGGCTCGTACACTGTGCAAAATTTGTGCAAAGAGATTTTAGCTTCAAGAATTTACTTCACAATGAGATTTTGTAAAGCAAAAACCAGCGAACGAAAAGTTTGTTGAGCAATTATTTCGAGGGAAAATTGCTGGTTGAAATATCAGTTTGAGATATTCAAATCGCTTCAAGGAGAACTTTAACATTGATAATATAAAAGAACAGTCAACATTTCAAATGCGATGTTTCACTTCTAATCATAGTCACGAGACTTAGACAGCTGTTTCAGATAACCCTCTTCAAAAAACAATCCAGATTTAGATTTGCATTTTCCAAGTCTGTCTGCAGAGAGCAATGCTTGTTTCCTGGCGCTGGGCTAATAAACTTTAATGTGCCACTTCCTGTTAATTGCCACAGAATAGTAAAAGCTGTCCAGTGTCCAGCAAGCAAAATGAAATGCCAAAAGAAAGAGAGAGAGAGGGAGAGAGAGAGAGAGAGAAGGGCGAATGAAAGGCACTGTTCCCAGGTGACAGAAATTCTCACTAGCAGGTGCAAAATGATCCTTTGGCAACGTTTCGACTGGACTGCACTTTAAAATTCTCCCTCTTCACTATTCTCTCTTCTCACAAGGATTGCTGCTGCTCTTTTACGCAAATTCATTTTTTTTTTATTTTGATTTTAGCAATTGGGAAATGCAATTTGTTTTTTTTTTTTTTTGGTGTTACTCTTTTTAATTAAGGAAATCAGTTAACTTTAGTCCAAGTCTGTAAAAGTATGCTAATAATTTTTTATTATTTAGAATTCTTAGATCATCTGACTAAAGCGATCTAATATTGCATATGTGAGCTTAATGCCTGGAGCATACTGAAAGAAATGATGGCAAATGTCACGTTGACTTCCATTGAGTTCATTCCATATAAGGTGGAGTCGATGGAGCATACTTTTGGCAAATTAAGTTGGCTGCATCTGAGAATATTCTCACTCAATTCTCAACTAAATTCTGATATTCGTAATATTATAAATCAAAGTATTTGTCTACATATTTATAGCTTGAAGGAAGATCAAAGTAAATTGCGATTACTGTATTAATTTAGCTGTATGATAATTGTTTACTTTCATGCTTAAAACTAACATTCAATTAATGACTGCGCATTAGGGCTAAATACGAGAAAGTAAAATAATGCGAAGAATGCGAAAAACTAACTGGCGATGGAGGTTGGTTAGTAAACAACAGCTATAGATTTAATTGATACGATTATGTATGTGTGTGAGAGCAGCATGAGAGCAGCTTTCGGAATTAGTTCAATTCGCAATGGGTTCAGATATGTGTGTGTGTGTGTGTGTATGAGGATTTTTATGGGGTTTTTTTTTTGTTGGGTTTGTATGTATGTGGTGTACGTTAGAGTCTCTATTAATGAGGCGTTTGCCGATCGGTCAATATAACGAAATAATACAACACAAAATAGTTAACAACAAACAATGAAACATGCCGGCAAACAAAACAACAGAGCTTTTAGAGGGAGTCGGGAGGTGTGGCAAAGGCGAGACGAGGCGAGGCGGGGCGGGGCTTTACGGGTGGGCTGCGGGCGGGCACGTGCTCGTAGTTCAAAGGGATTATTACGAATAGGAATACGAATACGAGTCTATTACGAATACGAATTGGTATTGTTGCTGTTGCTGTTATTTTTGAACTACGCAAACGTAACGAATTTTTAGTTGTTGTTGCTTTTGTTGTTGTTGTCGGCACTTACACATTTTTTTTATTCCCCTTGGAATCATAGAGTGGATCATAATTAGTCCTACAGAAGAATAATTCATGTGGTTGAATGTGTGTATTTTATTTATTTATCTTTTTTTTTCTGTGCACATCATTATGAAAAGTAAATAACAAATTTATTAATGATAAATACACACAGACACACGCGCAAATACATATACATACATATATATATTTATATATACATATATATTTATATATATACGTATATATATATATATATATATATATTGATAGATGTGTGATAGGCCACATAAAAATATATATAAATATAGTTGTACAGTGAATGTTAGCAGTTATTGCACACTTACGGTTTGGGCAAAATAGTATTGTTCATGTTGTCCTTCCATTGCAGATCGGTGACGAGCGCCTGATCCGGCACAGTGGGGCGGCAGGTCAAAATCAGAGGTTTGCCGACAGGTTTGCGTTGCACTTCCTGCGTCGGATAAATCTCCAGCTTGGGCTGCTGCTGAGCGCTGCTTAACTCTGTAATTACACAGAACAAAAATAGATTTGTGAGAAACTTGAACCAACTGAATAAATAAAAAAAATAAAATAAAATATTTACACCTTACAGACTACCATTTGGCAGCAGATAATCTTCTAGTCGAGCACTCACGACTGGATTATTCTAGACATGTTAAATGAGCCTTTTATTTTTCACAGTTTTTCTCTTCCATTTTTTAAAAACACTCACGTGTGTGTGTGTGTGTATGCGTGTGTGTGTGTGTGAGTTTGGACGAGTAATTCAAATTTAAATTAATTTTAATTGCCAGTTGCGCACAAGAGCTAAAAAAAAGGAGTGCTGCGGCATATGGTTGTGTGTGTTGTGTGCAAATGGTGGGCGTGGCAAGCGCAATTTTGCGTATCTGCAAACAGACAATGGGTTGTAATGTATGTACACATAAACATACATATACACTTATGTGTATATTTTAAAATGGATGTGTGCGGGTGCATAAATTCTTAATTAAAGCACGCCTTTCTAGACTCAAATTAAAAAACAGCTCTTATTTTATTCATATAGAGAATTTATATAACGCATCAGCGTGTATAATCCCGAAATGAATATAGATTGATTAAGGCAAGCGATGTACACAATTTCGATTTATTATTTAAATTATTTGAGTTACATTTTATAAACCTCTCAAAATATTCATGCAATTCACAAATTATTAATTTCTTTTTATTTGTTTTTGAGACATTTGTCAGGCGGGTCATAAAATATGTATATATTAAATGAACTTCAACTAAAAAAATAGAAAAAATGAGTCAACCAGTTGGAGCAACTTTTTGACAAGGGCAAATCATTTGCTGCGGTTTGCTTTTGGGGGCGGGGGGGAAGAGAGTGTTTTTGGCAAGCAGCAGTAGTGTGTAATCCATGGTAAGTTGCAAGCTGTTGCAGCAACAACTGAAAGTTGTGTGCACAGTGAGCGCTAGAAAAAAACTGTCCATTGTTCTCTTAAGCATTCGGCTAATTGCGGTCAATTAAACGCTTGAGCGGCGCTTTGTGCTCGCCTCTCTGGTCAGAGACAAAGAGTTAAAGTTTAAAGTTCACAACTTTAAAAGGCGTCAAGCTCTTTACGGCTGCTGCTCTTTTGTTGTTCTTGTTGGTTTTGTCGTTTTTCATTATCATTTAAAGTTTCACGAGCAATACAATTAAGTGTCTTGGCTATTTGTTTGACACTTTATTGGAGCATGTGCCTCCATCGTCGCCTCCATAACCAAAGAGAGCTAAAGTCATCTCATTAAGCGGCAGTCAGGAAGCTGCCTTTGTTGTCAGGTGGCGCCGCAAGGGGCGTTGGAGTGGGGAGGTTATAAAGTCTGAGCGAAGCCAGCGGTTAATGTGCGGCACTTAAGTCCAATATTTATGTACAACGTTCGGTGGCAAAGGGGGTTAAGGAAGTTGGCGATTGTCTGCCCATCTGGCTAGGCTAAGCAGCAGTTAATGCGGTGGGCACGAGAGCACGGCGCAGCATTCATCTAACAACTTTATGGCTGCTGCTCCAGCCCCTGCTGCTGCTCCAGCAACTCCTCTTCTGTTTGCACCGCTCCTATCTAGCATCCAACCTCCCATTGTGTTTCTAAAGCAACTGCATCATTTGTTCCATAACCAAAATAAAAAAGACATTGAATAATGTGGAAAAATACAAGCTAAAAGGGAAGAGAAATAAAAACACGGAACTGATTCTCAGTGCTTACTCGAGTGCATTATTCATTTAATGTAAATGAGTGCACAACGAAACACTCGAAACACTCACATCTACGCTCACGCGTACACCACACTTTGATACGCATTTTCCTACAGCTTCCTTTTATATTTGTTGTTGTTTGTTGTATGTCCCTTTGTACAGGGTATTATAAGCACTTCTGACCCAAATCTGCACTAGACGAAATTAATGGGTCCATTCATCAGAGTTCCCAACTCTCGGATAGAAAATATATCGAGGTCAGTCTATGTTGTTGTGAAGTGCATTTCTATAAGATAATCTATCAAATCCGGCTTACTATATCATAAAACAAATCTGATTTCTCCCCTTATATGGCAATCAGATAAATTTGCTTTTCCATAGAGGACATTCTTCACTCCATGTATGTTTGTTTCGCCTTCTACTCCAATCTCCCGGACGTATGCAGAAGTGTATTCATAGCGCCGGCTTCCGGGCCCGTGATTTAGTTACTCCTGCTCTTTGTTATTTATACATATATTTAATATGCTTTTAAAGTTTTTTATGCTTTTTGTGTGGCGTTTTTTATATATATATATATATTTTTTTTTTTTGCGGCCCTACATGAATAAATTGTGGTCTATGGCATTAAACTGCACGCTGAATGCCAAAAAGCAGCACCAAGTGCCTCGCAAAATTAAAGATGAGAAATTTATATGCAATGTTGCCACTCTCCCCTCCCTTTCCATGCCATTAATGCAACAACAGCAATAAGAAGACTACTGGAGCCATTCTTCAATTTGCATGACGAGAATTGAATGCTCTAACTAAAAGCGCAAGAGACTAAAATATGAATTTGATAATTAAGCTTTGGTTTTTTTTTGTTATACATAAATTACATAAATTAAAAAATGGTTTGGAAATCAGAAAAATTAGCATAAATATTTAGGAAATAATTTTCAAAATATATACATTCTTTTCCCTTAAATTATTTATTTGAAGCACATCTGACAAGCTCAATGCGATATCTAGCCAAAGAGTGTGTGCTGAATGCGAATGTGGCAGCTAAATAGCTAAATGGTGCTTGGATGAGTGGGTGGCATACTTCTGAATCACTTGACTCCGCACTTAGCTAATGTGCTTCGAGCCAGTGTTGGCAAGTGCCCAAGTTTGCGGTGCAGTGCCTTCAAACACTCGCAACGGCGACGTCTGTGTTGCACCGGGCGTATGCTTAATTTATATTTATTTTATTTTAAATGCATGCTGCGTAAATAAAAAATAAAGGCATACAAATAAACAAACACACTCACACACACACACACGCACACACTCACACACCCACAGGGCCATAGATAAAGTTCGTGTCTGTGTGTTTTGGGGGTGTGTGGGGTGGAGGTTTTTCCGGGTGCCGCATAAATAAACAAGCGGTTAAGAATTATCGTATGCAGACGCTGACGATATGGCAGCAGCAAGAGAGGAAGCGAGCAAAAAACGGGAAAAGGGCGAAAGAGATGGCAACATTTGGCCATATGGCATTTCCTTTTCCCCTTCCTTTTGTACATTAAAATGGAATTGGGACGCAGGCTCAGAAATTATTGTTGAAAAACAATTAACAATTGCACATTAAAAAGGATATGAAAGTATTAAAAATATATATCAAAAGGGCCAATGCGCAAAATTAACGCATACATATACACACAACCACACACACACACACACACAGAACTACAGTGACTTAAAGCTTCAAGTGCTAAAATGTTTTCTTTTTTTGTTCTTTGATTTTTTATAGCCGTTAAAAGTTAAAATTAATAATTTTGTTTGCGCCAAAAAGTTTGTTGTGCAGCAAACAAAGCAGAAGTTAAAACATGTTGATTTATGTAATTTTCATAATATCCCCCACTGTCCGTTGCCAGAGCACCCAAAGTTAGTTTTGAATTATGACACAAAAATGGGTAACCAAAAAAATGCGTAAAAAGCGTCGGGCAAATACTTTTTCAGCCCCAAATTGGGCTGACAGGCTGCTAGCCAGCCTCTAACGACCACCACCACCAAATAATAGTTTGTTGAGCACAAGACGTGCTCAAGTGCCTGCCACGCCTATTTAATGGGGGGCGCCACACCATTTGGGGGGGGGGGCGCATTTTGCGAGGTAGCCTTCTAAAAATATTGCCATTTAAATTTAGACCTCTCCCCGTTCCCCTCGACACACGGATCAAACAGTTGCCAGATTGTTGTCTCCAGTGCCAAGTGCCGATCGAGAACTACAAATTTGCTAAAAATGTTGTTTGCCTTGCTGCTGCTTCAAGGGCAATAACGCAAACGTAGCACAACCAGCACGCCCCCCCTGTGGGTGGTGGTGGGAGGCATCTAAGTTTGCTGCATAGATTGGTAATAAACATTAGATGGCGCCGTCAAGTATGCCGTAAAAACATGTTTGGCATATTTGATGGCATACTTTTAGGCATGCATGCATGAGCCCCGCTCCTCTCGTAAAACGTCAACTTCGGGCGCATAAGTTGGGGCTGCTTTGCTTGCCAGTCACATGTGCAACACAATCTGCTTGAAAACTTCAAGTTTTATTTGCACTCGCTATACAACGATGAAAGTCGCTTCGTCTTCTTCTTTGCTTTCTTTTGTATTCAAACATGTTGCATACTTTTCAGCGCGCCACTTCCCTCCCAGCCACGCCTGGTGGCAACTGGAGCACAGGCACCTCAAGTGGTCGCCCTCGTCGCGATATTCATCCATTTGACTGTCTGTCGCATGCCCTTTGAATTCACAAATATGCCACACACACACACACACACACACACACACACACACATACACATCCATTATACACACCCGTATCACACAGCAGACGCGCACAGCGACGCTTGCCATTGACAGTTTTGTTGCATACCCCGTTAGATACGCTGAATGCGTTATGATGAACTTGAGGTAGGCTTGTAACAGGATAAACTGGATAAACAGTTGCACATCCTAGAAGTCAACAAATTAATGAATGCAACAACAATTTTCTTACACGAACTTTTGGTAGCAATTTGTTTTATGATTTTCAGGCTTCAAATTCACATATAAAATTGCAATCACAGGGTATAATTGAGGCGTGAACTCCCCTGTAAATGTGCTTTGTTTTTTATGTAATTTCACTTGAAAATTTCATGAACGTTGCCGTTGCTGCTGCCTCTAGGAGCTGATTCTGGCTGGGGTAGTAATGGCTAATGGCAGTCTTGGAAAAGGGTAGCAGATGAGGGGGATGGTGATTGGGAGGGGTGCCTACACCCTGGAGCTACCCATTTGAAAGTGGATTGCTTTGGCGCACTAGTGCACCGTCGTAATTGCTGCCATTTATGAGCCAGAGAATTCTGCAATTTGTGGACGAAAGGAAGCACATCTTCAAATTACAAGATAAATGTATAAATTTCGACAACTTCAGCAAAAGTTCAACACTTGTAAACAAAGAGTTTAATGATTTAGTCTGATTAATTAGATGTTGGTCCAAATATAAATGTTGCAATTTTGTTTAGAATATCAATTTTCCCATATTTTAGTTTTTAGCAGGTTTGATTTTATATGTGTTGTAATCAGCATCGTTTGAGGTACATTAGTAAATGAACTTAAAGCGAAATTTACTGGTCATCGCCAAGTCGATCAGTTTACAGCTAATTGCACATTGGGCAAGTGACAGGCAATTTGCTTGACATTACTGAATTCGGCTGAATGATTTTTCGTTAAGAGAAAGCAGAATTTTATTCAAATAGCGTTGGCAAATGACCTTCAATGGCCCAAACCGAAGGTCAATTTGAAATGTGGGTTTTAATGTCTAATTGACACAAAATGTCTGCACTTGAAAATGCTATTGTGTCTGCTCTGTATGTGAGTGTCTTTTGTTGTGTGTGTGTGTGTGTGTGTGTGTGTGTGTTCGCGCGTTCGTTTGTTGAGCGACCCAGAAACACAGAATGTCAGTAAAATGCCACAGCGTCAAGTGCTTCAATTGAGAGCCAATGCTAATACAAATGAGGTCATTATGAGCGCATGAAGCAGAACTAAGACCAAAGGAGAAGCGACAGAAGCGGCAGAAGCGAGAGGCAGGCAGGTGAGACTGAGAGTAAAGCTCAAGCCCCTCCCCTCTCCATTTCCTTATCCTGCACCTCTTTCGACAATTTCCCGCTTAACGGGAAGCCAAGTGGCGGCAAAGTAGTTAAAATTATTTTTTTTTTTGTCTTTGATTCTATTTTTTTTTTTCCAGCACCATAAAATGGCTAATGAAAACTTGATGAGCATTGAACAAGTGGCAACACCAGCAAAGCGAAAGCACCAAATGCCAGAGCAACTGGTTAAAAGGAACTAGCCAACAAAAAGTCAGCAATATCAAGCGGTGAGAGAGATAAACATAATGTAATGGCCAAAAGTGCAAGTGAACCGTGAGTGGATGCCAGTTAGAAGAAGAAAACAGTTTGACTGCAAATTGCTCTGATGAGAGCTGAGCCACTTTAAATGCCATGCAGAAAGTGGCAAGCAGCCATCAAGTGTGAACGCATGCGGATGTTCGAGTGTATACATTTAAATGTGAGTTCTTTCCCTTTTTTTCAGCTTTTCGCATCGCATTCAAAGTCCTCCATACACTCAACAAATCCATGAAATCAAAACTTGGCTAGCAGCGGCTTCTTTCATTTCAATTAAACTACCAATTTTGAACCGATTAATGCAACGCTAACATTTCAAGCGTAAGTCTGTATCTATAGCCAGATTTACGCACAAAATTGGAAAATATGCTGTATAAATATTAGATAAGCACTTCAGCAAACAATAAAGAAAACAATTTTCAGAGGGAATGTTGGATGGTTGACTGGATTCAAGCCACTTGGCGCTGCCACACAAAGAGCAAACAAACACAAATTGGATAAAAAATATGAATAAAATGTGTATAAAGTGCTTAGTCTGAATATATAAAAAGTTCGCAGATCAAAAGATGGCCAAACAAAATGGCGCGAAAATGTTACAGCCACAAAAGTTTTTCAATCACATTTTTGTGAAAAACAATGAACGACAGAGAGTGAGCGAGATACACCGAAAGCTACAGACACACAGAGAGAGAGAGAGAGAGAGAGAGACCGAGAGAGAGAGAGAGAGAGAGAGAGAGAGAGAGAGAGACATGCACAAGGTAAGTTTCTGTGCATTGACAGGACCTAGCCAGGACATTGGATATTAAAAAGTAGTTTGGCAACATACCGAAAAAATATAAGCGAAAGCTAAGGACCAAACCGATGAACAATTTCTTTGTAAAAAACCGAACATTTTCGGTGCCCAACACCAACAAAATAAGAAGATGATGGAAATAAAATACCAAAGTAAGAATTTTAAAGTTTAAGGCATTGCCTATAATATCTACGAAACGTTGCGAATATAAAACACAAAAATCAAATTTCTGTAATAACCTTACAATAAAGAAAAAAACTGGCTAAAAAACCAATATCCCAAGCTAAGAGCAGATTACTTGACTTACGAGGAAATCTATGTGTGTGAAAAAAAATAATACATTTTTTGTAAGCTATTCAATTCAATTGAAAAAAAAAAATATGAAGAGCAACTCGTAATGCATGGCAGTTACACATAAGTGTGTATTTAGTAGGTTTTTGTTCGAGCAACACCTAACAGGGTATTCAAGAAGTGGCGCCCCAAAAAAATGAAAATGAAAAAGTACAAAAACTTGAGCTTATTATGCGCGCATAACTTTTATTTTCTGGTGCTTGCCGCGCTTTTAACTTAGTTGCGTATTAAGTAAACTTGACTGATAAAGTTATTTACACCCCATCCCCCACCCCCATCACACTCCCTCCCTCCTTCCCTCTCTCTCTCTCTCTCTGTCTCTCTCTCTCTCTGGCTCTATCTCGGTTTGTTTTGAAGCCGCGCTTTGGAGGTCGGTCCATACCATGTGCTTTGTCTACAAAATGGCGTGTGAAAGCTCAATGGCTTGTAGGGCGAGTGCGTACGAGTGTATGTGTGTGGGTGTGCGTGGGTGTCAGTGTGTGTGTGCATATATAGTAGAAGGGAGGCGGCTGGTAGCCATTTTTTCGGTTTCTTTGGCTGACGAGCGGATTGCGCCGCATGTTTTCAAAAAGAAGCAAAAAGAAACGCTGCCAAGTTGTAGCAACTTGGAACAGCCAAAGCAGCCTTAGCATCACCCCTTCACGCAATCCCATCTCCACCACTCCTCCCCTTTGACGACTGTTTGTTTTTTTAGCGTTTCTTTCTTTGCTTTTAAGTGGTTGAATATGTCTTGTTAAGTAAGCAGTTAGTTTTTTGGTACATGTTGTCTACGGCTGCAGTTGCACTCTCTCTCTCTCTCCTCCTGTCTCTCAACCCTGCTCAATGTCATCCCCCACACTCTCTTTGGATTCCAGACCTCGTTAGCTCAGGCTGCAGCCCTTTAGTTACTTGGCAAGTTTCAAATGCAAGGCAAAAGTTGCAACGAGCGCTGTTTTCTTCCATTTTTTTGTAGTTCATTTTTTTTTGCTTGTGTGTTTTTTTTGGTTTGCTTTTATTTGTTTGTTGGTTTTTTTTTTTTTTCATTTGGTGTATGCCAAAAGTTTAGTGTTGGCTTTTATTTATTTTGCTTTCCGCGTTTCCTTTCTGGCCGGCAACTTTAACCAAACCCCAAAAACCAGTCAAGAGCCCCAGTCACCTCCTCCCCCTCGATGCACTCTTTGCAAAAGTTTCAAGTCCGAAGTTTTTTTTAAAGCTTTTGCTGCCGCATCGCATGTGTGACATAAGTAAGCCTAAGAAGCTGCCAAATCTCGGTATCTGGGGTATTTGGTATCTGGCCAGAACTTACAGCTCCATCGCACTACCTGCCCCTACCCCCTCCCCACCACTCCAGGCACACCTACACACATTATAAACTTTTAACTTCTAAAGCTGCGAGTGACAGCCACTACTACTGGAGAAATAATCTGAGAATTACGACATAAAATATTGAGAGAAACCGCAAGAGAGTGAGAAAGAGAGAAATTGTTGGCTAAGTGAAATGATGATGATGGCTATACAAAACGACTTGCTCAGACTTTTTCGAA
This sequence comes from Drosophila nr. perissopoda 5 BK-2023a, assembly GCA_035044105.1. NCBI lineage: Eukaryota > Metazoa > Arthropoda > Insecta > Diptera > Drosophilidae > Drosophila > Drosophila nr. perissopoda 5 BK-2023a. The sequence goes on along the minus strand of JAWNMK010000620.1, from coordinate 3,398,849 downwards.
GCTAATTCAACTGTACTCCTATTTTTGAATTCAAATAAGCAACTCTGCGTTTCAAAACTATATAATTAAATATTTAAAGAATATTGAATATTCTAAAATATTTTGCCAATGCTCGAAACCAAGCTGGATGGCGATCTATTGTGGGTTTGTTGTGGCTATTCACCAGTTGAACTTGAGCACAATATAAGCAATTGTTATGCATCCAACACCCACCCACCTTCTCCCGCTTGAAACTGAGTTCCGTTTGGCACAAAAGTTCAATTGCATAAATTAACCAAAGCATTTGCGCGTTCAAAATTCCACAATGCAGATATTCTGGTAATGCCAGCGTTGCCAGCTCAACATTATTGATGCATTCTGTGGTTAATGGGATGGAGGGGGTTGAGAGGGGAGGGTGTTATTAGAGATGCGACTGTCCCGCTTGCGAGTGAACTCATTAAAATGCCATTTAATTAATCATCGTAACGAACGAACGAAACGAAGCCGACAAAATGCTATAACTCAACGCGTTGGCGAAACCCACCCACATACCTTAATTGTAAAAGAGAGGAGGGGGTAGTTGTTGCAAGGGGTTGGGGGCGGGGGTGTGGCGATGTGTAGGCGAGGGGTCTGATAATATGATACAATGGCCGATTGATTCATTTGGGAGTCCGCTCATTAAAAGGGTACAATGAACTGTAGCAAAAGCTCAAACAATCCCTTGATAAACGAAAGGGAAAGACGGATAAATAGAAAAGAGGAGACTTAGAAAGAGAGAGAGAGAGGGAGAGAAGAAAAGAGAGAAAGTATCAATTAGGTAGAGTTACGCCCAACCTAGCTGCCCAATTGAGCTAGAAAAGTGGACCTCAACAGCTCAGCGGCTCTCAGTCAACAGCCGTGTGGCATCAATCAAGCCATCAATCAAAAATTACTACACCAATAGCCAACCATCCCACCCGTCAGTGGTTGCGCTGAGCGATTTATGTTAGTCACTTTTGTACACTCAGCAAAACGAAGAAACAAATTTAAGGCAAATAATGCAAGGAATTCATAATCACATTTTACTTCTTACTGGCACACTTAGACCCCAAACAATCAATGTGTCCTTGTTGATCGATTGCCAAGGGGAGTAAGTAAAAGATGCGTCAGCTCATCTTTATAAGAATTCGGTGATGGGCATGGGTTAAAAAGTAAAAGTCAACTGCAACTCTTCAAAAATTTGAAAAATCACCTTGAAGTTATTTCTACAACAGCATTTTTAAATTCAGAAATTAATATATATTCGAAATAATAATAATATATATGAAGTCTAGCTAGTTTTTCTCTGAGTGTAGTGTAGAATAGGCCGTGCTGCTTGACGTTTGCTACCTGACTGCTGACTGCTGGCACACCCACCATATACTGGTCGTCGCATGAGGGTTGCCAGGCCGTCGCAAATTATGCAGCAGGCCTATCGATCAAAAATTGTGCGACTAAAGCATTTTCAGTCCTGTTATCTGTACGGCGGAGGCGGAGGCTCGTCGTTTACTTTTTGCAGTCATCAATTTGCTTTTTGATTTTTTTGGATAGTTTCTTCTAATTCTTGGCTTTTGCCTTGCAGCGTTTGCATTTGGAATTTTTAGCGATTTGGCGACTCCTGACTCAATTGAGCTGTCATTGTGTTGCCATTGTGGCATGATGGATGGCTTGGCGGCTGCTTCAGGGATTTATATCCCGGTACATCCACCCTCTCTCTATACTATATACACCCTAATTTCTGATGCATGCAACAATCTTGACGACGCCCAGTGTTTTCTCCATCTCCCTCCCTCTCTCTCGCTCACTTACTAATTTGGACATATGTGCATCTCAGCTCTGGCTGCAGCTGCTGGAGTCTTTCGCTTATGACAGATGAGGGCAGTCGGAAAAGCTATTGTACATTTTGCAGCAAGTATAAGTGTCGCAATTTGCCAGCAAAGTTTTTTCAATTGACAATCGAAATTGTTTTTATTGCCGAAAGAGATAGTTAAATATTAAATGCATTAATTTAAAAATGTGTTAAGTCTTAAAAGATTGCATGGAATGCAATAAATGCAGTGCAGTTTCAATTTTAATTCGAATTAAATTAACACATGAATGACATCAAATATGATCTATTTATGTTAGTGATTGGTAAATTAAGCTTTGCTGTTTAATATTATACAATATACAATACTTGCCATTTAATTATAGTATATATAATCAGATGAAATGGTATTCTATTATTATTATTAACAAATTACCCTCAATCTTGAATTATCTCTTTCTAGCCTGGCTATTTGTTTACTGTTGATTTGTCTGATTGACAAACACTTTCATATAAATTTCAATTAGAAGGAAAGTAATTCGACCACTTGAATAAAATTAATAGTTTTCTTTTAGCGTAAAATTCCTTTGTACTTTGTACAAAATATCCTTCAGTTTGCATCGTTTGCATCGACCGCAATTCTCAACTTGGAATTTCGCTAGACAAAGAAATGCTTTATTTTTGAGATACATATACATATGTATTCATAAGATATATGTACATATATGCATGAGATACATGCAATTGGCATTCAGTCATCATTGAGTGGAACAAATTGTTTGTTCTTATCGTTGTAGTTGTGTAGTTGTTGTCGAAGTTAACTGTGGCCCCGGGAAGGTTAAGTGACTCAACTCAGTTGACAAACAAGAGAGTGTAATAAAAACAATTTGCTATTGCTTGCGGCTATTTGTACTGTTTGAAATACAAAAGAGTACTCAATACTGTACCACACATTGTGCAACTGCATCACATTCGGCTCCTCTCTTCCAGAGATTAAAAGAGAGACAGCGACAGCGACAACGACAGAGCAAGAGAGAGAGAGAGAGAGAGAGAGAGAGATGGCAAGCTAAATTAACACCATCACACAAAGTAATTGACTTCAATTAAAATATAATTCCATACAAATAGCTGAGCGGTTACAATGTGGTCGGGTCGTCAAATGGCCAGCAAACCGATGTATTTTCATTTCAACATTTTCATATCTCCAGCAATTAGCATGGCAACACCCTGTTTTTTTTTTTTTTTGATTCGTCAGCAGGTTGGATCTAATCCATGAAAAATAGGTAAATAAGTCATTGTCATGAACACTGAACTCAGCTGGGAGCTAGACACATGCAGAAAGTTGCCATAGAACAGACGTTTGCAATTTTTATTTTAATCGAGATTTTCTGCTTCTTTTCTGATTTTTGTTTACCCATCCCCCCCTACAAAAATGTCCAGGGCAGATTTAGCTAACAAGTTTAATTCACACGAGGCTTAACTCTCAATATGACTGCCAGGAAATTCTCGGCTTACGCTACAAGAAAATAAAGTTTTGAGTAGAATACGAGGTATGCGTTAGTCAGTCATTCGCATTCTCTCAGCTCTCGTTTTCAAAAGGCTAATCGAACTGTGGACATTTAAATGAAATGGGCAAACTGCATACACGGCGCGAATTAGGCACGTGCAAACAAAATTAAATGGAAATGAAAAACACTAAAATCAAAAAAAATAAGAAAGGGAACAGGAACAACAAACGACAAACGACAAAGTAAATAATTTGAAACAGTTGACAAAACAAATTCTCGTTGCTCTACGCAGCAATTTTTAATTCATTTAAAATTCATTTACAGCAACGCAAAATTCGAATTCATTCAAATCGATGGGATGCCATGTAAATTGTGAAATTGCAGAGGAAGAACGGGCTTTTGGGGCAGGGGATGGGAGGGGGGGGGGGATTCTGAATGCTGCGTGCATGTTTATGCATGCAAATGAGTGCATTTTTATTTACTATCTAGCATCTCTTTCCCAACAGTCAACTGGCATCTCTCTGCTATGCTCTAATTTGCATGTGTGTGTGTGTGTGTGTGTGTGTGTGTGTGTAAGTTTATTTCAATTGTCATTATAATTAACAATTTCATGTGGTTTGCTACTACAAAGTTTCTTTTTGTGCTTGTGTTTTTGTGGCTTCTGTTTTGCGACCCCTGAAACAATTGGGTGGCAGCGACTTAGATGGGGGTGAGCGTGTGTGTGTGTGTGTGTGTGTGTGTGAGGTTTCACAATTCGGTCGGAATTTGTCAACAGCAGCTGCAGCAGCAGCAGAAGTGGAAAATGTAATCAAACGATTGAATTCACAAATTGGCAAAGTCTACAATTTCTGATCAATACACTTCGATAATCAGAACTCAAATCGAGATTTGCTTACGATTGAACAGGAAAAAAGGATGCGACAATTAATTAAAAATAAGTAAGAATATTTTGAGTAGTTATTAGTACTGTTTGTATAGTTTATATGCGTATGCGAATATGTTATTTATATATGCCATCATTTAATAGCTCGTGGTCCATTATTCCTGTCTGGAATATTATGCTCTTCGCATAAATTTATTTATGCAGGGTTCAATAAATTAATTGAATAACGTCCAATTTAATGCATATTACATTTTAATTAAATTTGATACGAGTGCAATGCACAAAAAAAAATAGACAAGTGAATGGGAGTCGTGAGGATTTGAGGATATTCATTAAAAAATATGTGTTTGCATTTCAATTTGGTTACAATGAAAGCAAAAATACAAAATTGATTGAAACTGACTGATTGAAGTTGATTGAAAGGTCAGGCGTAGCAGTTAAAGCCGATTGTTGACAATAAGGACTTCAGTTTTATTGCTTGCTAATTTGTGAAAGCTGATTCGAGTTGCAGAAAATGTAAATCTGTCGTCTGATTGAAGCTGATTGAAAGGCACCCAGTTCTGTCTTGAGTCTTATTGAGGAACTTTTTAACGACTTTTAGCTGAACATTTAATGGCCAAGACTTAAAGTTTAAGTCAAACAGAGAACTGAATAGGTACCAAAGAGACTACATATTAACAGTAGATGGTTTGGTTGGACAGGAGGCGTGGTCAAGCAACGCGTTGGTAAGGCGGCCGTTAAATATTTAATTAAATTCACACAAAAACCACATTTTGAAGTGGCTGCAAAGCAACAAAGTAACATCTGCCCAAAGCCAAGAAAGAAACAAGAGAATGTAAATGCTTTTTGCGGTTGGCATTGAAATGAGTAAAGTGCAGAGGCTTACGGCCACAAAAGGAGGTTGGAGTGGGGAAGGGGGGAGTGGGAGGACGAGTGAGTACGATACGAGGTACTTCGCCCTCTGTTTTTGTTGGGCAACACTTGCAAAATGCCACTGACAACCAAAGAAAATTTATAGCAAAAATTTATGTACTCATTGTTGTTGCGTTACACAGCGGCTAGCGAGGCGGCTGAAGAAATCTTGGGGGAGAGGTTAAGGGGGGCAATGGACAGTGTACGCAAAATATTTTCATTCTGTTCATATACTTTTATTGCACAAATATCTGTACGTCTCGTCTTGGGACTAAAGATGCAGCAAGCAGCAGTCGACGCTGGCATTCAGAGTTCCACCAACAGACATGTGTCAGCTGCAAAGCGACGGAGCCGACACAGAAGGGGGCGTACAGTTCGAGACAAGATACAGCGCGACACTTAGAAAAAAAACAAACAAACAAAAAACACATTTAAGCAGGAGTTAACAAAATTAATCATGCATTATCATTACCAAACTAAAAGATAAAAGAATTTGAAAATTTGTAAACATAATTATTAAATTCTAGGCTGCTTGAGATGGACACAGAGACACAGAGGAGTAAATGAAAGCCAAAGAAACTAAATAATACATGTGACTTTTACGATGATTTTTTTTTGAGTGCAGGGTTACCATTCATATACGAAAAATATTTGCATCTTTAAATGCCACCACGCGGCTCATAAATCACTTGGCAAAATGTGTGCGACGATGAGCTAAAAAGGGGTGGGGGCTGCGTTGGGCAAGGGGCAGGGATACTTCCCAAGACTGACTGCAGGCTGCAGGCTGCCGGCAAACTGGAATTGAGGGACTGAATCCTTGGCCGGCTGCAGTGCATCGAGCGTGAAAACGGCAGCTACTCTTTGCTAATGTTTGCAGTCACTGTTAGCGCTGGAGCGTGTCGACAACAACAACAACAACTCATTCGCACACATCCCATGCATATGCATGCATATGCCACGCCCATAGTTGCTTTGACTGGGTACGCCTCATGTGAAAAAGCGGCAATATTGTGCCATTTGCCACAGTGCCTGGGAATTTAGCTCGGACAGCTTTAATTGTAATAAATGTGCTGGCTGCGTTTTGGCCAGGCTTGAAGCCAACTTTAACCCCGAACAGCAACTGACGTCTGTCGCCAGAAGGGACATTTAGTGCTTGACACCTTTCGCATTGTTTTGCAGCATATTTTATGGTTGGGATCAGTCGACACTCGATAGCCGAAAAGCTGAAAATTTCATTCAAATGCTTCTGGGAGAGTAATATAAAGTGGTTTTCAATGCTTGACACAAAGTTTGACAGGTATTAAGAATGTATCAACTGAGAAGCGATTGAATTAAATCCTAAATTGCAAAATCTTTGCAAAAGTTCTATTTGACAATATCCATATTTAAAATGAACTAAGAAACAAAACAATTGAAAAAAAAAGAGTTCTACAAATTGCAGAAATTGGCTAACACTGACTGTCAATGTAAAAGTTCATATTATTTCTTCTTGTATATGTATATGTCTATGTATATGTATCGGTATATATATATATATATATGTATATGTATATGTATCTGTATATGTATCTGTATATGTTTATATATATATGTGTATATATGACACAGCCGTCAACTTTTCTTCAGCTTAACTTTGCTAGCTGCACAGAGCCGTTAATTGGAAGATAAAAGCGAAATGGGGCGTGGGGGGTTTAGCTGCTTTGGGGGGAGCGGGTAGAAGGCGATGCGATGAATTGACTAAAGGAAACTGAAAAAAAAGCGTATAAGAAACGGCGCTTATATAAAAGCAAGTCAAAGGCAAGGCGTGTCTGCACTGTTCATCGCATAGCCAGGCAACGGATTGCTACTTAAGGTCCTTGCAGCAAAGGTAAACGAGGAGGCAGGATGCGGACCTTAGAGGCACAGAAAGATACATAGATAACCGGCTGCCATTCAATGAAAAGGACTTTGAAGCGCGCTCAAGACGTTGATGAAGGAGTTGCCAGGACAACACCAACAATAACAACTGGCAGTACCTCAGTTCTTCAGTTCGGCGTGACGTCCAAGGTGCATGAAAAGTAAAGTGTGGAAGTAGAGTGCAAGTACCGGTTAGACGAGTGGGGTGGCAAAGAGCAGGGGGGGGGGGGGGGTGGTTAGAGAAGGAGAGCCTCAGCATCAACGTCAACCTTATCATCAGTCCTGCATCCTTTCAACGTTGCACTATACGTGTATTTCCTGCCCGCCAGCACAGCTACTTTTGCGAGCTCCTGCACCAGCTTCATCCGCTTCTGCGCTTTGCATATGTGTGAATGTGTGTGTGTGTTGCCTGCACTCTGGTTTCCCTTTTCAGGTTCCCCCATTTACTTTTATTCGCATGCTGAGAGTATTTTAATTTCGTCACGAAATGTGTAAAGTGCATACAAAAAAATTAAGTTTTCCGATCGCAGTCAAATCGCAATATATCTTATTTTATTTCATTTTTTATATTTATTTAATTTGTGTGATTTCAAATACAAAATTTAATTTTGTTAGAATTGCAAAAAAAAAGTTCGAGCAAGCGAATCATAATGAAGATCGAGTAGAAATACCCTTTTGTCTAAGATAATTGAAGCAAACTCAACTATTACAATTTAAATGGCAATGAAAAGGGTATACAATATTCGCTGTGTCGAAGATGGTTTTTCTTTCTTGTTGTTTTTTTCTTTTTTTTGTTTTATTTCATCAACGTCGCCAGCATAATTTTGCAGCACATTCAGTGCCCCATGCAGCTTGTGGCGCTATTAACACTTTTGTCATTATCGTGATGGGGGGCAGGGGCAGGGGCAGAGGCATGATGGGGTGGCAGGTGGTTACGGTACGCAGGTGAGTGCACTGCGTGGGGTGTCAGAGATGGAAGAAGCGGGGCAAGCGGAATGGCAAAACGGAAGTAAAGACTTCCGTTTAATGTCGGTCCGCTCCCAGCTGCTGATGAAGCTATTCGATTTAAATGCAAGCGCTTCCCGGGAACAGCAGGGGGAGGCGGGCCAAGCAGTGATGGGAGTGAGACACTGCGCCCATTTTTTGCATTCATGTGCATTGCGTTCCTTTCTGGACGCAACCAAATGTAAGAGCGAGAGCTGGAGTGTCATCTAAAATTTAGAGCAAAGAGGCAAGGGGCAAGTGGCAAGGGAGAGTCTGGAGTCTGTCGTCGCTCCGATTCGTGGCCATGTTAGCTGATTAGGGTTGGCTGTTTGACGCACAATGGCCACAGGATGACATGCCGTGTACAAGTGGTTTTCTCTTTTTCAAAGCATTCAATGGAAAATTGAGGTTACTCTAAGCATTGATGATAATCTGCTTAACGATGATAATGACGATGCTCATGATGAAGCAGGCACTAATGTGTGCCGGTCGTGTGCACTTAAGAGTGCATGTTACACGTTGGCGATAACATGTTATCGATAATTATAATAGATCTGAAATAGCTGCCAAGTCTCAGCTGATCTATCGAGAGCTAAGTTCTAAATGTTTAAAAGCTGTGCTTCAAAAGCCTGGCTATGTTATGCTTGTTATCGATAACAGTAATGTTTTATGTTTTATTGCATGGTGTGAGTTATCGATAAGGCATTCAAGCATATTCAAAATGGTTCAACGAACCCCTCAGTCACATATCGTTCATCGATACAAATGACCATTTCCGCATTTAAAACATTATGCAATTGCTAGACAAAATGCAAAAGAGATAAGGTGAGATGAGACGTGATAAGAGCGAGCGAGAAAGGAAATGAATTATTTATGAATGGCATTTTGGATGCCACTTAATTTCATATGTAATCTCCAATCTGTGCACACCGCAAACCTACAAGGCCCCGATTTCGACCCCTGACTTAAGATAGGTTCACGCACAATCGATAATTCATATGCATGGCATTACTGGCTGCTTGCTTGAGACTGTGTATAAGTGTGTGTGTGCGTGTGTGTATGTTAATGTGTTCTTGTTATTCGTTTTTGGCTTTTCCTTTTTCTTCTTCTTATACTTATTTTTTACGCTCTTACGTGCGAATTATGCTGCTCGCCAGTCGCACGCCCTCTCGCCTCGCATGCCTGCCAACCTGACTGTTACAAGATTTATACGGCGTATGTGCGGTGTGTCAATTTTCCCGGGGTATTTCGACAAGCAATTCGAAATGCCCGACACTCTGATACCCCCCCGCCCAAGGCCATCATTTTAGCGCATTCCCTACGCTCACTTATGCAAAGTGGCTGCAAAGGATGAAAGTGCAGAGATTGTCGTCTCCAACGCTGTCGTCATCCTCATCGTTATCATTGTTGTTATCCTTGTTCTTGTTGTTTCTGTTGCTTCGCCTGCTGATACTGCTGCTGCTGCTGCTGCTGTTGCCAATGAAGTGGAAAATATGAATTTATATGAACGACTACGCGGCATAAGTAATAAAAAGTAGCAAACGCAGTCGATGACTTTCCAACGGATCCAAACCGGTTCGATGCGGTACGGTACGGTACGGTCCAGTCTTATGCTGGCTGACACTGATGTCCCGTTAAGATAATTTTAACGATGTCGATAAACTTAAATTTCATTGCCTGCTGACTGACTGCGGCCATCGTGCCCAGAGAGGGGTAGTCGGCCTGATCCGCTTGCCAGCCTTGGCTGCCAGATGCAGCAGGATAGGCCGACAGGGAGATCCGAGGATGAGGGTCCGCTGGCGCAGTGCCATTTATGTGGCAACTTTTGCTTGAATACCATTTAAATGTTTTAATATTGCATAGTTCTCACGATGACGATGACAGCGATTGGGTGACCCAACCAGACCAACCCACCCACCAGCACCAGAACACCCTCCGTGGCACCCTGTGTGGCGCCTACAGTTCGATAATTTTTATTACATTTCCTTTCCCGTCTGCGACCACCACCACTCAGCTCTGGGATGTGTGACCTGTCATTGAGTGGGTCTGAATATTTCTGCGAATGGATTTCGCTTGTGAGGTATTGATGATAAGAGCTAACCTATGCACACATACGTGTAAGTGTATGTGTGTGTGTGTGTGTGTGTTTGACCTGATGTTTCAATTGCTAAAAATATAATCTTTACATATAAATAGAATTTTTGTTTAAAAAAAAGGAAAAAAAAAGAAAAAGGTTTCTATGAATTTTTCATAACGTTTTTAATATAGTTCAGTTCCTGTGGAATTTAATTGGATTCTTAATCTCAAATATAGCATGACTTTGAACTATGATTTATAAATTTATGAAACCAATTCGCGGCTTATCGAGTGCGGGTCGCATAACAAACAGTGTGGGCTCTGGCAATTAAGTGTTGCCCGGCGGGCTTATCAAAAATCGTAGCACAAAATGCATTCCGTTTTGCAATCCGATCAATTCAAATTGGACATTCGCCCGCAAAACCCCGCTGGTTGCCACAAGCTGCTGCAGGAGCAGACAAAAAGTAGGCAACAAAAAGCGGAACAATGCCTGCGGCAGTTGTTCAATGTGTGTGCGTACTCAATTCATAACCACATGTCAGTGCCTAATAGAACAGTACCCCCACCGTAATGGTTTAACCCCTTGCCGTAATGTGGCGGGGCCTATGCAAATCAGTTGGCAAAACTGTTCTGTGTATTTGGGACTATTTTTTGTGGCCAGCTTCTGGTTCTGGTTAAATGATTTCCATGTGTAGCTGTCAGTCTGTCTGTGTGCGTGTGCATGTGACGCATTTTATGACTTTTATTTCTGACGGTGGAATAAAACACGTAATAACCATCGCCAAATCTACGCCTCTCTCTCTTTCTCTCTCTCTGTGCGCCTGCTGACACTGATGCTGACAATATTTTTTCCATAAACTTTTGCAGGTTTTGCACAACGGTACACATATCCTTTTGATTTTACACACGATGCCAACGACTACCGATAATGTATATATAGTATATGTGAAAACATCCCGCTGGCTGCCAGTTTTTCTCCTCCGATTTATATATTTTTTATGTTATTTGTGCAATGCATATTGCATGCCTGCAAAATTGCGACTACTAACTAAAAGCTCTTGGCGCTGCTGCACTAGTATTAGTGAGCTTTCAAAGTGGCACCATGTGTGTAAAAGCTTCTCGCGTTCACGAATTAAACAGAGCTCACCAAACTTTTCAATGACATTCGTGTAATATCGACAAATAAGTCGTATTTGTGTCAAAAGCAAAACATTTACTTTTTTTGTTGTTTCTTAATTGAAGTGTGTACTGTAAGAATTAAGAGTAGCGCACCATTTGCTGCTGAACTGGCCGAACATTTTGGAAGTGCGCCCTTGTCATGTTGCACCATATAAATATTCAATATATGTAAGCGGGGCACATATACAAAAAAATAGAAAATAAAAAATAAATATACACAAATGTGTAGCCAGTAGATAGCAAATGTATCTGTCGCTGTTCTCACCCCCCCCTCTATCCGCTCCCTGACCCCCCAAATAAGTGTGTGAAGTCCTATCGCTGCCAGTTAATAGCATGTGTCAAGTGCATTGAAAGTCTATTTACGTAGCAATTGCAACACTGCCACACAGAGCTACTCGATTATGTGGGCAGCAGGAGCGAGGATGGCGCTGCCACCTGCTATTTTCATTTGATGATTGCATTTTTTTTTATGTTTTTTGTTTTTGAAAATACAAATAAACTAATAGTGTGAATAAAATGGGAAATTTTGTTTTGAGGTTTGGAATTTCATTCCCATTGATGCGCGGGGAGTCAGGGCAGTATTTTTATTTATATCCAAATCGCTTTCCGCCATCAACTGCGAGTGAAAATAATAAAATATTAAATTGGGCAATGCGGTATAAAAGAGACCGAAAACCAATTTATGTGGAAAATGTGGTCAAGATTCGCATCGCATATTTTAATATTTAAATCGAAATTGAATTGAGCGCAGTTTAACACTTGATAAAGAGCCGAATTGTTGTTGAACTTGTGCCCCCCTACATGCATATGTACACAATCCATAGAAATTTGTAGTCCATGCAATGATCAAGTGTAAAGTGGAAGGTCAACTCACTCCCCATCCCGCCCGGAACGTCAACGTTCCACGCCCCCAGTTGCAAAACATTTTTGAACTCAACTCAATTGCCATTATTTTCTTTTTTGCAATATCTATAAAATGGAAAATCAATTAATTATGGAAAAGTCAAGCACTTTGCTACTTAGCTTAGCGTCTTAGACAGGAGTAGCGCAATTAGAAGGGAAGTGATGAGTAACAACTGAAGCACGTACCTGCAAGTAAAGTAGAGAGAGTAGTAAAAAGTGTTAAAAAGAGGTGTGATTAATTTGACATACACTTAAAAGTAAAAAGTTTACAGACTGAAATAAATATAATTGGTGTGAACAGCGTGTGGGCTACTTAGAATAAGTAGTAGTATAATTTACCTATTTATTATTAATATAGATATAATTCAAATTAATTTAGCTGACAGATCGATATGTCGAAAGGTCAAATGAATGCGTAATCAGCGCTGCTTATTTAACACTCTCTTCACACTGCACACATATCTAAGAAATGATTAATTTAAAAGTTGCCGAGTGACAGGCCACATTCCCTGCCTGCCTGCCTGCCTGCCTGTCGTCACTTATCGATAGATGGCTCTGCGATAGTCCTGTTGGGAAGCTGAGTTGGCTTTTCGTTTATTTATTTATATATCCATTCAAACATTCAAACATTGGCTCATTCAATGACTTGGCTCGCAAGCAGGCTGCGATGATGTCATCCGGATTGAGTCAACAATAGGGACAAACTTTCCCTATTTCGAGTACTTTGCAAACAGAGCCAGAGACTGAGACAGAGACTGACACAGAGAGAGAGAGAGAGAGAGAGGGAGAGAGAGAACGACGAGGCGCCACAATGTATGCAGAGCTTTTTCTCGTTGTTGTTTTGAAGATGCTGAAAGAAAAAGTAATTGACATTCGTGATTCTGATGCAGCGGTTAGATAAAAACTTGCGCATCCACTAAAAAAACAATGAAGACATAAATCAGTGAAAAGTTCGCTGCCAAGTGAAGCACCTTTTTCATGCACACACAGCATTAACCACTCAGCGTTGGTTATGAAAATTGAAAGTCTATTTGGTAAATAACTTGCATCGTCATCTTCACCATACTCATTCTTTTAGTAAGCAAATTCAATTAAATAAAAATTAAGTTCAACATTTTTTTTCCTTCAGTTTTGTTTTTATTTTTATTTTTTTTTTTACGTTTATTGCGTCAGCTTAATGCCCTCCCCATGGCGTAATGATAAGCGAACGGCCAAGGAGCAACATTACCGCATGAGATACGAGATACGAGATACGCGAGGAGGAGATGAAGAAAAGATGCCGCAGCTCTTGCACTGTTCAGTTAACTTGCAACTTGCTGTTGCCACTTGAAAGTGCTTACATGAACTTTCCCCTGGCGCAACATACTCACGACTACATATGTATTCATTTATTTATGCTTGTACATATTTCCTTCTTATATCGGCTGACAAGATTTGAACAACCGAAAGCGAATAAATTTTGCTGCTAAGGAAACACATGCCACAGGATATAAGCTTCCATTTCAGCATTTTACTTTAGTTTTCTTATTTTTGTATGCTCTTCTCGCTTTGCTTCTTTTTTGTCGGAAATTATTGCGCTTATTGATAACTTTATTTTTTGCATTCACAATTTAGTCTTTGCCAATATTCATTCAATGTTTGCTTTGTTTCACTGCTTCTTCGGGGTTTGCTTCTTAATTTTTCAAAGTCTTTCATTGATTCTCCCGTTGCTTCTTTCCTTCTCGCATTGCTTCTTTCTTTGCTTGCTCTGTTTTCGTTTCTTCTTCATGCTTCTCTCTGGCTGCCTCGCACTGTGAGTAATTCAGTTTCCACTTTCATTTGAAATTCATATTTATTTATTTAACTCTTCTTTTTTTTATGTTTGAAAGCATTGCAAAATCTATTTTGATATGTAAAATTGGCACTTATGGGCAACTGTTTGTGAACGAAAAATCTGTGAGGCATACGAGTGAGAAACGGAAAGCATCCTTTATATTGTTGGCACTTCATTTAGTTGTGAGTATCTTGGGCAAATAAAAGAAAATTGTTCACATTAAAATACAGCTGCTGCTGCTGTTGCTGCTGTTGCTGCTGCTGGTGGCAAAAATTGGTTGCAATGCATTTATCTCGCTGCAGTACCTTTCAGCTGGTTGCAGGCGACTCATTGACACCGATGCCAACGCCTGAGTGCCCATTACCATTCCGCACTTGGCTACTTATTGCTCTGCTCCCTCTCTGTCTCTGTCTGTCCCGTAGACAGTTCTGTCTGTAAGTTCCGCTCTTGTGGCATCGATTTCGCACCATTGTACAGAAATCATGTGAATTGGCCGTAGGATCCACTTCGCAGACTGAACTAGCTTGGGGTATCTTTTGTATCTATTGGTCTACCCCACCATTCAACGACCTCTTGGGGCGCCAAGTTGGCGCCCCTTAAATGGGTCAACTTGTCTACTTTGGCAATAGAAACCGGGCAATTGTCACTGCCGGTTTTCTGATAGCTGAAGTTAAGTTCTTGGCGTCATATTCTTTTTACCTTGCTTTCACTTGGGGCCGCAGCAGTCAACCAACTTTTTGTTTCGCATTCTTTTCGCTAAGTTTGCATTTTGTAGGAAATCATGAGAGGCACAGGCCGACGCACATTGGCAGGCAGACAGGTGCATATGATTTAGATGGCAGAGCTCTCATTATATCCGCATCATGTCTTTGGCCGGCCGTAAGTTCGAACGATGCTATCGTAATCCTCTTGCAATTGGCTTAACTCAACGACTAGTTAAACGAACTTTTAATTATGCGACTCCAAAAGTTGCTAATTAAGTGCCTGAGCGCGCTTTAAGACTTAAGACTGCAAATTGCACACTGAACCGAGACGTTCACCAAGAGATTACCTATTGACTGCAAGTGGAAGATTATTGCGAAGCTACAAAAAAGAAATGCCTGTTTGCAGAGCAAGCATAGCTATATTTAAGTATCTTCATCATTAAACTAGGCGTTATAAAGTGAAAGGTGAAAACTAATCATATCTTATAGTGTTTTTTAGCAGTTGGTTTTCTTTTCTATTTCAGTGTAATAAGGGCTTGATTCGATTGCTTAAGGAGATGCTTGGAGTGACGGGGTTAGGTTCTCAGTTTTCCCCTTAGAAAACTCACACATCAAAGCAGCTGTCAGCGCGTGCTGATTAAAAAAGAAACAGAGAGAGAGAGACGCCTAGTGAGAGAGAGGGAGAGAAAATACAAGCTAAAACAAAATGAAAACTGTCAAATGAAATTGAAATTGACGAAGTGCAACAGAAGTTGATGACTTGAAAAGAGCTGCTGCTGTTGCAGCTTCAGAAATTGAAGTCAATTGCTGATTGAGAAGTAAACGAAACAATGTGAATGGTAATAATAGACACACACATACACATACACACACACCCTTGCACACACATACACACACATGAGCTTATTGAGCACCAGCTCTTTTGTGGGGAAGTGAATGGCTTTTTGAAATGCCGCCAACTGTCGTCTTTGGTTGCTGTTTAATTAGTCAGCAAAAAAAAAAAATGAAAGAAATCTGTGAAAATATCTTTTAAGTTGCCCTTTTTCCATAATAGTGAGTTCTTTTGGTGCACCCTAGCTGGATCTGCTGAATTTGTATGAGTTTGTCCATCACAAAAGGTAGCAGACACAAAAATTATTCAGTTTACTGTGTCGCTGAATGCGCACGCTGAAGAATTCATTTCATTTTTGAGAGCAATGCGAATGCACAATTAGTGCTGCACAATGCCATGTCCAAAACAGGCGTCAAGTGTAACAGCAAAACAACAAAAATAGTAAACAGTTAAGGGAAGGAGAAGTGGTGGGGGATGGCAAGAAGATAGGGAATGCAAGGAAATGACTGTGACCTCAACAACAATAATGGCAGCAATGAGGCAACAATGTTGTTCCAATTGTCGGCTCAGCCTCATCAACAGCAGCAGCAGCAAAAGCAGCAGCAGCAGCAGGACAGCAAAACACTTACAGTGTTGCCAACCGCATTCGTGAAATAGCCATGAACCCTGCTGGTGACACTATATTTACTATTTTTTTTGAATCGAGCTCATTTTCTTCATTTCCCTTGCACCGTAAATGTTTATTGCTATTACAGTTGGTGCCATTTGTGTTTGTTGGTGGTGTCAACCGTGTTTGGCAACACTGGCAGGTTTGCGGCATTTTATGGTCACACTGCAAGTGGAGCAACTCTGCATTTTAAAGGTGTCATAAATAATTTAATCACTGACTTTGTAAGCGGTAGCCATAAACAACATTAAAAACTTTTTGGGCTGCCATTATCAATGGTGTTGGCCACGCCCACCACCCGTATTGAAATGGTTTAGGATGCCACCCGCCTATCCACATCTACACACACACACAGAGAGGGAATGAGAGTACGGGAAACGGTAAGCGGCTGGCAACTCTGGCAGTATCCGGTTTCCGCTTTCGCTCAACTGACTGCTGACTGTTTGACAGCGACAGTTTTTGAACGCCAGCGAACTTTTCTACCTCCATCATACACTGAAAAGTTTAAATGACTTCGAATCAAGTATTTTCGTTAAAAGAAAGTTTAACTCAAAATAAGCACAGCAATCAAAATGAATATGTTTTGGGAGTATTAAATTAGTACAAATTTGTAGTTGCTATTAACAAAAACTATTTCGAACACTTGCCAAGCTAATAATACTAATGCTCGATTTAAGTAGTTTTAAGCTTAGATTAGAGAATTAGGATTGAGAGGGAGTGATTGCGAGCATCGTGGCTCTTTCTATATCTAAATTTCGCTGCTTTAGTTTGGTGTCGATTTAATTTCCAGTAACGTAACGTAAATATGCGAAACATTTTGTGGCCCCAATCTCTCGAACTGGACATGGGGGCTCGCCAGTTGTCCTCCACTCAAATGTGATATAGGGGCAGGGGCAGGGTTGAGTTCGGGACGTGTTACGTTCAAAATTTGTGACGTGAATGATGTGAGCCGAACTGAACTGAACTGAACTGAACTGAACTGGACGAAGCTGAACTGCACTGAATTGCCTCTGTCTCTGCCCAGTGGCTGTCAGCCTGATTCAGCCCATTCCCTGTTTTGCTGGCCCTGCTGTTTCCCAGTTGAACAAATTTCAAATGTCACGATTATTAAGCAACAGCACCGCCCACCCTTGACCGTTGTTGCAACTCTTTTGAAAATTTGTTGCATAGTTTTATGCTGATGCGGGATTCGCTTTGACAACTCACAGAAACAAAATTACATCATAGTTTGCCCAGAAAGTTGAGCAATACTTAACATACAAACACACACAGACACACACACACACACACACACACACAGACAGGACTCACTTTTGTTCATAAGTATTTTAATTGGCACTTTTCTCTATTCCTTGACGGGCCTCAAAACAAATTATTAATAATGCAACCAAGTATGCTGCTCTTGACCGTTGGAAGTGAGCTGGCAAAGTTGCCGATTGAATTTTCTTACTTCAAAGTGAAACTGAAACCAATAGAAAAATAATTTAAATTAAGTGTTCCTTCAAAAGTTGCTCAACATTGCGTTTTCCCTGACCATAATCCTCACTCAAAGCGAGTCTCATTCAAATTGCCTGCTGTTTCCATAAGCTTAACAACAAATGGCAGACGTTATTAAGAACGATTGAATAAAAAACTCGCAATTATAATACTCTGGAAAATATAGTTTATTTGTGTGTGCTTTGTACTAACTTTTATTTATTATCTCCGATTTATTTGCTCTTTTGTGAGCTTAAATATTTACCTTTTCAATCAATGAATACAATGAATACGGATACAAAGATGCTGATTAAACCGGGTTTAAATCAATCGCCAGGATATTTATTTGTTTGTATTTTTATACTTTGATACCGAAGGTTTCATAGTATATTATTGGTATCAAAGTGTAAAAATTGGAGTGCTTCGATTAGGAAATCGATAAAATCGATAATTACAAACCGATAAAGCCACACATCTCCCACAATTATAAGGTTAAAGCCAAAAAATTTGGTTGATACATTGTTTGGCGATGCCATAAGTTTTGGACCACGCCCACGCCTATATACCAAAGCCTATATCTACCGCAATTTGAAAGGCAAAACTTGGACGGTACTCCTTGGCTACACCCACACTGGTCCTTGCTACCTGTTATCAGCTGTTATTACTTATGGTATCAAAGTATTTCGCAGTCGACTGCATCATTTTCTCTTGTTTCAATTTGCACATTTGCTGAATCGTTGATTCGCTGTTTAAATGCCAGTCGGAGCTGAGCTGGGTTGTGGATGGCGTGAGCAAGAGGAGCCTGAGAACCACTTAGCAATATTACCAGGCACAAATGCAAAACTCAAATGGCTATGGGCAATATTAATAATTAGGCAAAATACTCTTCTTTTTTGTTTATAGTGGTTTATTTAATGTGCGTGACTTTGTGTGGCGTCAGCGGACGAACGGGGTTGGCCAGGGGCGGCGGACACGCCCATTTAATTGAGCGCTTGATTTGACTTTTTGCCATAGCATTATGCAAACGCAGCAGCCATCATTATGACACAAAAATGGAGAACGACTACGAAATGCTCTGTTTCTACATAACACATATTTCTAATGGCTTTCAAATTCCAATTGAAATTCCAATTGGAACTAGAAAATTTGTCAATTATTTGTCTCCACTGATAAGACTCTCACTCAAAATACCCATTAAACATTTGTGTGCGCATCAAACCAAAAAGATGAAAAAAAAGGACAATTTTTTTCATTTTTTAAAAAGTATTTATATATATATATATATGACTACATATATATATATATATGTAGATATATATATATATGTTTGTGTGTTTCTTTGGCGGAATTATTAGCGCCACCACAAATTGACCTCGTGCCAGTTCTGTGCTTTTCTGCTGCTCTGGACGAGTGCAGCGCAGTTCAGCAAAAATTGTAATAGGGGCGTGCGGGAAATGGGCGAAGGGAGGCGGGGGGGGGGGGGGGGTGGCTTGGCAGCGGCGATGACAGTGCATTGTCAGCATCATCGTTTCGTAGGCAAACTTCAATTTGTGGAACGTTGTGACATTTGCACAGAGTCCAAAGTAAGCAAACAAAGGCGCAGGCTAAGGCGAAACTGCAAATTCCACAACTGAAGACTAGCAACAGAAAGAGACATAGAGAGAGATACTGAGAGAGTGTGTGTGTGAGAGAGAGGGAGAATGTATATGTGTGTTTGCGTGAGAGGCTCGCTTCTTGAGCGGGTGCATAATGCCAACGCAACGATTGAAATCTACATGGAGAAGTAGGAAGATGTTACTGTGGATGCTGTCTTTGACATTCTGACTTTAAAGACAGCTCAACTGCACTTAGAAAAATCTATGAACCAATTGTTGTTTGTTTTATAATAATATGTTGAGGAAATTCTTTCGAATTTAATTACTATTATTTTTACATTTCAATTCAGTCTACAAATCAATCTGATTTTCCTGATTTTTAGACGGCGAGTACAGCAAGTTAGCAAGTTAGCAATTAGGAGATTTTGTTTTTCTAAGTGTACACACTGTTTCTTGTGTTTTTCTGTTATTTTTGCCATTTTGTGTTCAGCACGCTTGACATTTTGCACGCGCTGCGGCTCAAGCCTTGCGACAGGAGACAGGCGAACAAAAAAAATTACAGCAGCGGCCAAAGGGCAAAAATTGCATGAAAAAGGCGCTGCCGACGGGATGTCAACATGCAGAATGCAACTTGTAGCAACTCACAGATGGAGATACAACTCGAGTTGGAGAAATGCAAATGCAAATGCAGCACGTAGTTCAGTTTGCAGCCAAAAAGTTGTCCATGTCCAGTTGGGTGACTTGTGAGGCACAACTACGACAATCTAATAAGCCCAACATTAAAATTCTCGTTTTCTGAAAACGAAAACTTTAGCTGAAAAAGTAATGTTTTCATTTTTTTTTATTTTTGCAATTCATTACCAATTTTGTAGTTGACAAAATCTGCTGTATTAAATTTGGGCCAAAATTGAAGATGGATTGAAAGTTTTTCATGCAGGAAATAATTCAATTTTTAATTTTCATCACGAATATTCTACCAACAAGTAACAAACTGCAAACGAAAGAAATCTGAACCATAACTAATGACAAATTCGAAGGGACAATAAGGATACGAAAAACGAATCAAAGTAGTAGTTAGTTCTACAGGTAAAAAGGGTGGAGTAGAGAGAGAGTGGGGGATGAGCTGATAGATAGGAAATAGTAATTGCATAGATCAAAAGATGCATGCATCAGCAAGAGGCTAGAGATACATACGTCTTTTGGGGCAACAACATTGCAATTAAAATGCAATTAGAGTGAAAGTCGGGTATAAGGAAACAACAATAACAGAGTCAAGAAGAAACAGATGAAAGGTAGGGGCGTGTCCAAAAGGTAGGGGCGTACCAGGTGCAACTAACAGAGTTGCCTGCATTTCGGATGATGACCATGCGTTAGGTGCTTAATAACTCAATTGCAGGGCACATGCATCTTCTTATATGTATGTCTAGTCCAAATCCTAATGCATTTTATGGCTTAAATTGCATTTGGTGTGTTTCCTTCTGCATGTATGCGAAACCCCCTTCCGAAAATTGAGCAATTAAAAGATTTTTTCATGTTGTTAAACGTATTTTTCCGATGCCGATGCAAGTACACAGTTTTCCCATGAAAATCGCCAGGCGGCATGCCTCGTATAAATGATAGATGCTTTGATGCTGCTCTTCTCCCCTATCTCTCTCTCTCTCTCTCTCTCAGTCTCTCTCAGTCTCTCTCACTCGCTCTGTCTCTCTGGGGGCAATAAGTTATGTGGAACCATATGACCGATTTCGAATCGAGTTTTGCCTCTGCCCATATTTGTCTGTCAGTCGTCAGTCAGTGCGGCTGTTGGCTTCGCTCTGGCTAACTGTCGCCTTATGAAATATTAAACGATGCTGACATGTTGGCACATAACTATGGTCCCCAAACAACACCAACCACTTCCCCCCCACCCATCGCACTGGCCCCTTTAGCTGTGCTCAATTCCGACAAATTGATTTCACACACATTTTTTTGTTGTGCCCCAACCAACATCATCAGCAAGAACCAGAAACAATGATATGGCAGTTGCTGATGTCCATGTTGCTGATGTGCATGTTGCTGACGCGAATGTTGCTGCTGGCGTTGCGTCTTTATAACATTTAATATGCATAAACAAAACCAGCACATTTCGCTGCTGGGCGGCAGCATCATTATGAAATATACCAAGTCATGAGTTTGTCATAATTTCTGTCGTCTGTCTCTCTAACTGTCTCGTCTGTCTGTCTTTCATATCTAACCACTCTCTCTCTCTCTCACTCACTCTCTCTCTCTCTCTCTCTCTCTCTCGCTCTTTATGTGTCTCCCTGGCTGTTGAAATATTATTGCATATAAATATTGTTTACTTGAGCAAAAAATGGAGGGAAGCGGACCAGAGGGTGGATGGATGGAGGGGATGCTAAAGTTTTGGCTTTCAGTTTCTGGTTGGCAGCTCTCCGTTGATCGATGGAGCAAATGTTTCATTAGAACGCGACGTCTGCACATTTGAGACAAACGGATGGACAGGCAGGCAGGCAGGCAGACAGACAGACAGACAGACAGTCAGACAGACAGAGCCCAAGTGCTAATGTCAAGGCTTGACATTGGCATATCTTAAATCCAACAGCAACGTTTCATATGCTCTTGAAAAGTCGATGGGCGCACATATGCATATAAAATTCATTCGAAATATATGAAAGTCATTTCCAAAAATAAGTTCCATTCTACAGAAGTGTAGAAGAATGGATATATTTCATATAATGATCTTGAGCAGTTGAATGTAATCCCATTTCAAATAAGTCTTTGAATTGTGTTGTCGATTTTAATATGCAAATCTGAGTTAAGCTCGAAAGTTGTGGATCTAATTTAGGACGCAATCAAATAATGTGCACAAAAGTTAAACTTGGCTTGGCGGCAACTTTATATATATATGTATGTATTTATATATATATATAATAGTTTTCAAGTTACCAAATAACTGCAGCTTAAGGCCCAAATGGCCAAGGCACATACAAACAAAAAACTGTAAATTCCGCTCAAATTAAATGAAACAGTTGAACAAACACACAACAAACAAAATAGTTGCATAAACAATGCAATTTATGTGTCAATTTTTGGACAAGCTTGGCCCCCCCACGAGAGAATTGCATATGCGACGGAACGGAAGAAAACCAAACAATAATATAGACCCAATATTACTACTCTCCCCCCGCACTCCTCACCCCTTTTGGTAGTCGACTAGGCTGCCCCTTGTTGTCGTTCGCATGTGCAATCAACGTCATGAGCATTTCCATCGACAGTTTTAATAACTTTTTCGCATGCTGAGACGTTTTGTTTGGACAGCAAACAAATGGTGGAAGAGGCGTGGGTGGTGGTGGAGGGGGGAGGTGTGGCAAATAGTGTCTATGTTGCTGGACCAAGTTTTGCAATTGTTTTTCTTCTTTTGTGTGTGTGTGTGTGTGTGTGTGTGTGTGTGTTATTGTTGTTTTTGCTTATGAGCTCTCTGCCGAGTTGAGTTGCGTTTTCTGTATTTGATTTTCAATCCTTTTGCATCTTGTGCTGATCTGTTTGTGTCGTTATTTTGTTTTGTGTTTACTTTTATTTGGATTTGCTTTGATTGTTGTTTCTTTTGTTGCCGCGTTCGCATAATGAAATCCACTCTGTCTCTCTCTCTATCTTGCTCTCTCTCTCTCTCTATCTCGCTCTCGCTCTCTGCTCTGCTTGCTTGTGTTTACAAATCAATTTGAGTAATGCGGTTGATTGGTTTTTACTCGTTGTTTTAGTTGGCCAGAATCATAACAATCGCTCACATCCTGGCCTCGCTGCTCCCTGCTCCTCAACCACCCCCCCGTAAACGCTGTCAATTGCAAGTTGCCGATTGCGGCCTGTTGTTGAGAGCTAATCATAATTGCCACATCGTTTGGAAACAATAACAAACGTTCAAAGTTTTCACCATTTAACGGAGTGTACTAAAAAACAAACTTAATCTTTCTTTCCTTTGTTATGTTTCTGCTTCTTTTTTTGTTTTTGTTGGTTTCTGTTGTCCGTTGCAGAACCAATGTACAAGAGCACCACTTGCGTATGAAAAGTTGTTGTTGCACATCAGACAAAATTGTGGTTAGCCAAAGGCGCAACAAAGTTTCGGAAAGTCAACTTGTTTTTGTGTGGTAGTTTCTTTTCTTTGATGTTTTGCTTAACTAAAGGAGTAATAAAGTTTCGGTGAGTGATTTTGTTTTTGTGTGTAGCAGATTCTATTCCCTGATTTTTTTTTTATTTGCTCTTACGTTAAAAACAAACAAATTTGGCGATTTGTCGTTTTTTGGTTTAGCAATTAATATAGAAAGTGGCACTATGTGGATGGTAAATGTGCAAATGGGAAGCGTGCTGTTTGCAAATGCACTAAAAGTACTTGGTATTCTTGCTACCCCCCTTTCCTCTCCAGCCTACATGCCAAAACTCTATGTGTAGATCGCTGGACCGCATCGTCACACAGTTTGTTGTGCAAATTTGATTATAAAATCCCTTGAATGTAGCTGTGTAGCTTCCCCGGCCTAACACGCCCCTCCTTACAACCCGTACGACCACTACATACCCTACACCACCTCCACTCTCAATCCCCGCCTAGGTATTTAGATGTGCTGGCCAGGAAAAATCGCGCAACGGTTTGCTTTACTCTTTATTTTTTATTAACTATTTGTATGCAGTTTTTTTTTCATATTTTTTTGGACGTTTCTTTGCATTTTCACATGAATTGGCCATTTTTACTGGCGGTTTTCTACAGCGTACTAGCTTACAGATATCATTGGGCATTTCACTCTCTCCCTTTCTTTCTTTCTTTCTTTCTCTGTCTCTTTCTTTCTTTCTTTCCCCGACGTTTCGGGAACAGAAATGAATTATTGTCTTGCATGTGCTTGCGGTTGCTAGGGAAGCACTCACTGTATCCAAATACTCGAGACCAAATCTTTAAAGTTATGGTTATGAGCCTAAAAACAACAAAAAGAGGATTGCGCTGTTAACGGTTAGAGCTTGGGAATAGCTTTTAATTAAATTTTGTAGAATTTAAGAATCGATTCTTAAGTTCTATAAATGATGTTTGACAAGAGACGCCAAACCACTTGTGCGCTTAAGCCAAAATATATATGTAGATTGTACACTAAAAACAAACAACAACAACAAGCAAATGTTCCCTGGCCTGACCCATGCGACAGAGCCAACGCGAGAGATGACCCAGAAATCAGAAATCGAAAATATGCAGCTGCTCTGGGAAAAGCATTTAGCATCTCTTCGCTCGCTCATAAATTATGATATAAATACACACACAATTGAGTTATGGCATAGATACACATGTTCAAGATACTTTTGGATACTTTGGATACTGAAATGCTATTTTAGCTTCTTTTTTTTTTGGCGACACATTTCGTCATGTGTGCTCGCTGGGAAATATATTTTAAGAGTTTGCCTTTTTGCCGATAAAAGAAAAACGAACAGCATAAAAAATCAATTCCATGATGATGACGTAAAGCACTTTGGATATATATATATATATACATATACATATATATATATCGAAGCGAGTTGGCAGTCCTTTCCAAAGCGGAACAATACATAACAAAGCAAATCATGTTTGGTCTTCATAAACAAAGCTATAAAAAATATTATTATTGTTGTTGCTGTTGTTGTTGTTGGTGGTGGTGGGGCTGGGGCTGCTGCAGCAGGCGCCACAAAATATGGTGTAGGCTCTTCAGCCCTTTTGTGCCATGTCCCCGCTCCGATCTCCGTCGTAGAAATGCCTGTGGCTGTGCGTTAGATCCATTTTTATTTATAGCGCCTGTCAGAACGCTGTGAGTTCATGCAACGAGAGATATAGCCCAGTTTCGGCTTTTGGCATTCGGTTGAAGTTTTACGTTTTACGTTTAGCTTTAGTTTCAGTTTTGGGCTAATTGAATTTGTGTTCCTGTCAATAAACAACTAGCACAAGCAACTTGCCGTCGCAGAGTCGATGTCTTTCTAATGGCCAAACCAGCCAGGCAATTTGTATTTTTTTTTGGAGATTATTGTTAATGCTTTGATTGAGCCATAAATTTTGTGGTCTAAATTAACCGACCTGTGCCTGATTCGTAAGCGGTTTCATTAATCATGCAATAATATTAAATATATTGAATCTACTTTTATTATAATTGATAATTCACTTTTATTTCGAAATATATTATAATTTAATTTGGATCAATGTTTTAATTGCTCAACTATTCAGTGAATTGCTAAACTATCCCCAAACTGGCAGCTCTCATATGGCAACTATAAGTAAAAGCTAATAACTAAATTGCATCTTAGGCTTTTGACCGTTTACTTTGTTTAGATTGTTGGATTGGGTCTGCTTGTGGTTTGCTTTTCAAGTTTGAAAGCGGACAACAATTAAAATCATTGCTTTGATGCGCCAAAGCCAATTAACATTTGAACTAATAGAAACATGAGTGTTATGAGTGCGCTTCCAGAGTGTGAGTGTGTGTTTGGGTACTCAAATGCATTCAATGTCAATGCAGCTGTGCAGTTTGACAAAAACGAGCCATCAACAACCACGACAACAATGACAAACTGTTGCACACAAACAAACACACACACTACACACATGCCATACACCACATGTCAACATTAGTTGCTGCATTTTGTTGTTCACACCTAGCAACAACAATACTAACATATACATTAGCAACATTCAAATCAACAGCAGCAATTTTTGACAAATAATTTGACAACTTTATGCCAAATATGTAGAAAACGCTAGTCACCTACAATCCGAACGTCTCCCCAACCACGCCCACGCCCTCGCCCCTCCCTAGCACTAGCCAAGTTGAGTTTTCCTCTATATGGAAATTTATGCGTGTTGCTTTGGTTTTTGCCTGTTGTTCAAAGTGTTTTCAAGTGCCTGTCGCTTACAATATATGACATGCGATTAGTATGTGTCTGTGTCTGTGTCTGGTGTAGGTGTTGGTGTTTGTGTATCTGTGTGTGTGTGTGTGTTTGTGGATGTGTCAGATTGCATTGTCACCTTTAATGACTTGCCGGCATACGACAGAGCATAAACAGGCCATTAAAAACGAAAACAAAACATTTCTCGTGTCGATTTCCAAATTTATGATTTGTCATCGACAAATGTAGAATTAAATTGTTCCTGCTCAGTGAGTGAGTGTTTTGACTGATTCGTATTAGGCGAAGTACCGTTGAATGGGGTCATTAACATGAGGCACTTACCTAGAAAGACAGAGAACAGAATCGAAATATACATATAAACATTAGTGTCATATATCAAAAGAAGCACAATTATAGTTCAAATCAAAATTCATTAAGAATTAAAGCATAACATTCAATTGCCAGCTGTCTATCAACATAATTGTAAAATATCTACAAATATTTGAAAGACAATGAACTCAAAACAACTAATTTTGCTTTCGGCGAAGCAGATTAGGGAACTCCAAGCCAAAAATGTATAGAACGTGCCGAATACAACATCGTTATCTGATGGTGTGGCATATGCTGCATCAGCGACTTCTTAAGCTCGTAAGCCAACTTAAGAGGCACCACAAGCGAAAAATTGAATTGTAAACAACAATTAAGGTACTTTAAATCCACTGATGACAAAAATGCACAACAAATGCGTTTAATGCTAGCTTCGAGGGCGCATTAGTTTTTCGGATTTTCTGTGGCAACCACCAACAACCACCAAGAACCACCAAGAACCACCGTGAGCCGCGCAGTGAACACAGAGCGCATACACAACCCCTCAATAATGCCGCGAGCCATGGCTTTTAGAGATTAATGCTAATTGAAATAAATGCGCTGTAGGCCGTATCTTTTTGTTTTTTTTTTTTTTTGGTTTTGGTTTTGGTTTTGGTTTTGTTTTTCTATTCTTCTATTCTTTTCTGGAATTGAGTTGCGCTGTTTTTTTTTTTGGGCATACTTCAGCTTAAATGAAGTGTTAAGAGGCTGCCAAGGAAATGGACTTACATAAATCACATTTGCAATTTGGCAAAGTGCATGCCAACAAAAAGACACAAAGATACAATGACAGCGTTTAAGATACATTGTAGAAATATATGTATACATGTATATATGTATGTATATATATAGAAAATGCGCGCCAAGCAACCCTCCTCGGCGTCGCAACAAATTTTCTTAACTTGTCGAGCCTGAACTGATTTATGCGGTTGCAAAAATCAAATTATTATTTTACTGTTTCTGTTTTTCTTTTTTTATGCTGCGAATATACCCTGTAAGTAGCATAACGTATATGTGAACAGGCAGAGTAATATTTTTTTTTAGCCTAGTTTTATCTTCTCCCTGCCTGACTTGATCGGTCCTCGAGAGTGTCTTAGTCTATGGTTGGAAAATGTTGTTTTTGGCATTACTTCTGACTAACTATAGGGTATATTACTGCCAGAGAAACTTACTGATTTATTATTATTATTTTTATTTTTTTGCTCACCCTTGGATCAAGCAGCAATTTAGAATTGTCTTGCACCCCGCACACATACAAGCGATAATGTTGTTTCGGTTTTTGCCTAGGCGTAGCGCCATTAAAACTATGCCAAGATTTCTCTCCCTCCGTGGAATCAGAATCCGGGCTCAGCGGGTGCTACAGCGAATGCTTTTTGGGTCATAAATTTACTTTATGTTTTTGACTTTGTAGCAAATTGAGTGGACATTGTTGGGTGCCCCGCAAGAGAATCCCAGCCACCCAGCCACCCAACCACCCTACATCCTCGATTTACCAAACAGTTCACTCGCTTTAATTGACATATTATGTAAACAGGATAGTTAACATTTCGGTACGATGTCCTTGCTGTGAAAACGCACAGCTGTGTTTGAACAGCCGTTAAGCTAAAGTGCTTGCTTTCGGTTTTTGGATTTCCTATTTTTTCATCTTTTTCTTCCTTTGACAAGCGACAGCCGGCAGACAGTTCTAATTGGAAAAATGTGTTGCCCCATGTACAATGCGGAATAACACTCCACTTCCCATTTGGCTCTTTTTCGATTTGTATGTATTGATAACAATGTATGCAACGCATTGCTGAAATTCCAAAATTCATCTATTGCTCCTTTCCCTTCCCAACATTACATTGCCTAATTAAGTTTTTCGACAATTTTCCTATCGAAATACGAAATTTCGATTTACTCTTTTGTCCCGATCAAAAGCTACTGATAAAATGCAGCTGCTGCTGCTTCTGTTGCTGGTGTTGCTGGTGTTGCTGCTGCTGGCTTCTGGTATTTTTATTTGTCTCGTTTTGTGTTCGGGGCTTTGGTTAAAATGCATATGCAGCATTGATAAATTAGAGTTTGATATTCTCGGGGCATGCATAATTAAGCAGTGGCCTGCGAGAGAAGTGGATGAGTGGGGGATGATGGGGAGATGTAGGGTCAGTTTCTGGGAACATTCCGACTTGTGTACAATTTTCCATTTTCCATTTATGACAATTTATGACTGGCGCAGTTTTGAATTTTTGGGATATTTTCGGAAAACAAACAATTGGAATGATTTTTTTTTGTAATATACTTGCTGTTGCTGTTGCTGATGACGGCAGGCAACAATAAAAACACGCATCAATTTAGCTAATTAAAGTCAGGATTTATGCGTTTAAGTTTTACTTTGATAAATGAAAATGTCAGAAAAGCTGAAGCGAACTTTTGTTCACATAAAGCACGTGGCTCAGTTCACGTTCTTGAATATTAATATTAGCTTATGAACTTTATTATGAATTAACTTATAATTCACAACTTGCTTCACCGGAAGTTAGTTTGAAGTAGCATCTTGATAGTTATCACTGTGATGGCTTGAGAGAGTCGCTTGACTTTTAGATAGAGTTAGCATTTTTCATTTTGTTGATTATGTTATTTGTTGGCTTTTAAAGCAAACCAGAAATCTCTAAAGACAACACATTATACTAATTCCTAAATGGGAGAAACTCCCCAAGCTCCTATCTCAGTCAGCTGGAACACCCCATATCTCGGCGAAATCAAAACAAACACCTAAGTGCCTAAGGAGGAGGCACTTAAAATAGACTTGGTAGTAGATACAGACATACATTTTATATGATATGATATGATATAGGGGGAATATGTATATGTATATATATATGTATATGTATATGTATGTGTATAGTTGACACCTAGCGACCGACACTATTTGATGGCCATGGCAATGGCGGCTGTTTCTGCGCGTGTAGCTATTTTTAAACATCTTTAAGATGCCGAAGAGTGCCAGTAATTGTCGTGGAACGTGTGCATGTATCCGTGAGATACATTACGAAAGTGTCTCTGTGTGTCTGTGTGTGTGTGTGTGCGTGTGTGTGTTGGATTGCCTCATTATTTGTTGATGCGCTTTGTCTACTAAATACCGTCTGGGGAGCACTAGGGAGCTAGCTCACATAGTCGCATTTCTATTTCTAAATGGGAATTATATATTGCCACAGTGGCGCTGTGGCAAGCCCCGAAAATCCCCCAACAAGCCAAGTCCAAAGACTATGCTATACATATGCATGCAACAGCAGCCACCGATGCTTAACTTAAGTGGTTTGCCTCCGAGTCTGCATGCTGCACCCCCAAAAGATGCGAGCACCAAAAACAGTTGCCACAATATATCAGAAGCGGCAACTTGAGCGCGACTGTGGGAAACCATTTTAATTAGTTAAGCACATGAGATATGAATACGCGTGTGAATGTGAATGCGAATGCGAATGCGAATGTGAGTACCAGAGATGAATGCGAGCATAATAAGTCACAAGAGACAACTGAGAACTCTCAAAATGTCAAACAAACAAAAGAAATAATGTAAACATTTATCTTAAATGTCGCCAAAATATAAAACCTAAAACAAGATAAGTCAATGTTTCTTTCACTATGTATTAGAGCTCAAAGACTATTTTGTTTTCAAATATAACACACAAATAAAGCAATTAATATATATATTTGGATTAAATCAGATCTTTGACTATGATGTTTATAGGGAGGATTCTCGGACGTTAAGCTGCTCCCTCGACATTAACTTTCATGACAAAATACAATACACACAAGATATTTAAACATTTCAAAAATGATTATCAGCTTGAACTTCCTGTGTGGAACTTTATGCGTCAGCCGTCAACCTTTGAGGTGGCTAACATGCATGAACAATACGCAAACATACCCTGCAAAACAAAGTTAAAAACTAAAGAGAACAAATTGTAAACATTGTTTACTAATAATCAATGTTAAGCAACACTAATTTAACAGCTACCCCAGGGTATCATTTAGTCGTGCTGTCGTGCTTACAACAGGAGCCGCCTCTTTAGTCATTAGTCAAATGCGTCAGGTTTCGGTTTCGCTTATTGGCAGCCTAAAAAACACGCACAAACATTTCACGCATCGCTGGGCAAACGATATATATATATACATATATATAATATAAGAAAAAAAACATATAACGAGAGGAGCCACAAAAACACCTGTTGTTTATTTGCGAGGGTTCAGAGGTCGTGGTGGGTGCGGGGAAGTTGCCTCATGTGCCGCTTCGTTAGCTACAATTGAATTAAAAAACTGCTATAAAAAAATAACTTACAAACAAGAAGCAGCAGAAGAGCAAACGCATTTATGATTCATTGAGTGCAGAAGTGAGTCGTGAGCAGTCGTACAACTTCACTAGGTCGAAACCAAAAAACAAAATTATCGAAGTTGCCGACGCTCGTCAGGCGATTGTCATCAATAAATATATTTATAAATATATATTTATATATATATATATATATTCAACGCTTTTCCCCTCCGGTGCGAGATTGCAAGCATGTTTGAGAGTCAGTATGTTGACAAATTGCCAGCTGGCTC
The DNA here is from genome assembly GCA_035044105.1 of Drosophila nr. perissopoda 5 BK-2023a. Taxonomy (NCBI): domain Eukaryota; kingdom Metazoa; phylum Arthropoda; class Insecta; order Diptera; family Drosophilidae; genus Drosophila; species Drosophila nr. perissopoda 5 BK-2023a. The sequence continues at coordinate 3,367,797 of JAWNMK010000620.1, read as the reverse complement.
AAAGTGATGGAAGAGGGGGAAAAAAATGAGCACACACACAGTGAACCCAAAAGGAAGTCATTTCAACATCATTAGGCAGCAACATCGATGAACAAGTTTGTAATACAAAAAGAGAGACAGAAAGGAAGTAGGGAATAGCAAAAAAAGAAAGAGGGGAAGTTGCAACAGAATGTTGGTGTTGGAGCAGCTCTCAAAGTAACTGCAAAAAAGATATATTGAAAGCAACTTGTTCGCTGAGAGAAAAAGTTGGCTGAGAGCTAGTGTTGACAAAATGATACAGTTAAAGGTGAGTTAGCCACTTTGGTGGCTAGCACAAGTCTATGGCAGGGAAGTACAGTTAGGTTAGTGGCAATTTAATTGCTGATCGCAACGGAAGGAATACCTAATGGCTTTGTCGAGAGGAAGCCGAGAGTTGACCATAGGTTCTTCGCTGGAAATAAGCAAGAAACTATCCCAAAATGACAACTAACTAAAGCAAATATTTGAAAACAGCTATAAAGAATAAAAGGAAAATTTTGTTTTAATGTTTATAAATCGGATAGAGCGAAACCGTCAATGGGGGAAATGCTAAAAACATTTTTTAAATAAGTTTCACTTAAATGCAGTATTCATCTACATGCTAAGCATTGAGGAATAAGTTATTTCTTTTCAATATAAAAAAATATAAAAATATGCAGAACTATATTAAAAAAGAGCCCATTCGAAAAGGTGGCTCAAAGCCAAAAACAGAAATAAACTTCCCAAGGGAGCCGTTGAATAATCAATAACTAACGACCGCTTAGCAGGAAAAGTTGTACACAAGCCAGCCTTAACGATTGGCATAATTCATAAGAATTGTCCTGTCTGAGTTAACTAACTGCAGGCCAGGAGAGGCACTTACTAATTTCCTAGTTTCCCAAACGGTGTGGGCGGGGCATGGGATTAGATGCGCCGGAAAATAAAACACGTTCTGCACGCGCTCCTTGCATAGTTTCACTAAATGAATAATTAATAAATCAAAAAATTAATGAGGCCGCAACACGCGCACAATGCCACAGCGAGGGGTGGAGTGGTATGCAGTATGCAGGATGGCGGGATGGGGGGGGGGGGGATGAATTTTTTATGCTGCAACACGCATTTCTCTGGCAGGCGAAGTCATCAAAATTTTCCGCCTATTTGTTTGCAACAAACAAAATGAAAACAATCGTAAAAATAAAAATAACCAGACGATGACGATGAGCCCGAGATGTGGGCAGGCACTCCTTGGTCATAGATCCCGGTCGAGCCAAATGCTTAATGCCAAAACAGACCACCCCTCCCCCTCCCCCCATGCCAAGTCAACCAGCTCCTCCCTCTGGACGCCCGGGCTGACATTAGATAGACAGCCAAAGGCAGTTACTGCGGCACGCGTCAGAAATCAAATGTCAACCAATACACAGACAGACAGAGAGGGAGATATAGATGATTAAGGCGAGTGCAAGACAGCGAGAGAGCGAGTGAGAAAGAGAGAGAGAGAAGCGACGTGGTAGTTAGAGTTCAACTGTCTCTGTCATCCCTAGGCACCTTTTAAGCGTGCACACTTTGGCAATTTATGAAACAATTCTCCTTTCATCCACAATGGTATTTTACTCCACCCTCTTCTCCCTCTCCACACGTTGCACCCCCTCTAATTGCTGTTGCAGAATTATATATATTGCAGCAACAATTCAGCGTTCATCAAATTTTATTAGCTGTTGTGCCAAATTGGCTGTGTGTGTGTGTGTAGATCGAATTCCCAGCAGGCATTTATTGAGGTCTTATGACAGGCTTGGGTTTTTTTTTTGTTTTTTGGATTAGTTGCAGCTGAAGTCGAATTCAGTTTTTCATCTGTTAACAGCAACATTTTGTATACTGTTCGAGGTAAATTTCGAATAGAAGCAAAAGTTACAAATCAAATTTTATACATAACATTTTTGAACATTTAGAAAAATGTATTTCCTAAAAATTGCTACTATTGCTATTGTCTAAGAAGGTGGAGCGAATTTTCCAGAAATTTTTTGTATTAAGCTTCGACATTTTTTTAAACTAAAAAAAGTTTCAGTTAAGATGAAATATTTATAGGGAACATTATTGCATGCTTCTTTTTTCTTTCAGTTTATATTTCACGCAGAGATAAGCAAGTTAAATTTCAATGCAATCGGTCGCCAATCAAATTAAAGCCTTTCAAATTGATTGGTCACAAAATCAAATCTAAACTGAACCCAATCTTTGAGCCAGTTTCGGGGCTTGCTTTTGTACGAGTTAAGTTTGATGTCAAAAATAATACCCCATCCCTTATTGCTACACTAATTGGTGGCTCGCTTTAAGGCACAAAAGCGACCAAGCAATTTGTCTAGCTGGCAGTGAAAGAAAAGGAAGCCATCCATAAATGGAAGATGTTAAACTAAATTGCCAGCGCCCAAAGGCAAAAGATACAAATCCGCAAAAAACTGGGCAAAAACTGAATCAGCAAAATTTAATCATCAGCCCCATTGTTCATCTCTGTGTGTGTGCGTGTGTGTGTGTGTATGTAACTGTAAGTGTGTGCGTTATATGCGCTTTACTTGGAACTGTTGCAGAGCTTAAAAAAGAATATTTATGTAGATGGATAATAAAAAAACTCGAGACTTTGGAGATGAGCAAAGAGTTTTGTCAACTCCGATTTCGCTGGAAGCCCGGAAAAGGTATATCAAAAAACTTTTTGCGACACAACCTGAACCCCGAGATAAGACCATAAGTTACGTATAACATAAGCCTCTGGCTCTCCAACTGTCCAACTGTCCAGCTGTCCGACTTTCAGTCCGTTCGGTCTGTCCGTCCCATTCTCTCTTTGTCTGCCTCTGTTTCTGGGCAAAACGCAATGTGAATGAACTTTTACTTTTACGCAGACGGACGGATGGACAAAGGTCTGCATTTGGGGATACAAGCTGGGATTATAGATGCATCACACTTAGCAGCAGGTATCAACTGAACTGCATCATTAATCTTGCACCCGCATCAAGAGCCCGGAACCCCGTAATCCAAAAACCTAACCTCAACCCTTTTTAGTGTCCGTCTGCTGACTCAGCTGTGAAGGTGGAGATGGATGTGGAGTCTGTCTGCATGTCTGGCTGTCTGCTTGCCTGCTTGTTTTGCTTGGTTATTAATGGGTTAAGCTAATTATTGACACTGACACTGATGTCTGACTGTCCTCCCCAAGGCTCCCTCCACTGTTCATGGCCTTCCTCACCTCCTCAACCCACTCTCTGACCACAAAAAAAAGTCCAATCAACAACAATAACAATCAATTTAAAATTCTTTCCAATACATTTGGTGCGCAAATTATGCATGACAAATGTTTAAAAGTTCATGACTAAAATGCAAACAAAGAGCTTCACGGCAAGGGCGGCGACAGCAGGGGGGGTTCGCAAGGGGAGAAGGTGAAGAGAGAGAGAGAGAGAGAGAGCCTCTCGTTCTGCAGGATTGCTAAGACTTGCAGCAGATGCGAACGAGTGAGAGCCATGTGAAAAATGGCCATAAAATTATGAAAAAATGCAGTCTAAACTATGGAGAAAAAAAATAAACAGATGAGTGCGGCAAAGGGGGCGACTGCGAAGGGGGGAAGCCAAACTGCCAAGGGTTAAGGCTTGTTGATGCAGCCGCCAACATGGCCAACGACGAGCAGCAAGTTTGTAAAGTTCTGCGTATGTTTTCATTTTTTTTTTTTTTTTTAGATCATAAAAAGCTGCAGTAAACGAGGCGTAGGCAGAAAAAAATTTAAAGGGATTTATTTGATTGTCAGCCAACTGAATTATGTTGCGGAGTTGCCAACAGAAATTAGGCAATTCCACATAAACAACAATAAAAAACAATAATTGATATCATAATTTGATATTAAAAAAAAAATTGGAGGGAACCAAGCAATTTGCAATACAATTTATCGAATAATTCGTTCAAAGTGAGTTCCGACCTCGATTTTGAATTTTAAGCTTATTTGCCAAAAGTTGAGCAAGGTCTGCTCCACCATGCCCTGCACCCGCCGCCCCTGGCTGAGAAACTGCAATGTGGCGCAACGTAGCAGCATTTTAGTCAAGGTAACTCTCGTCATCAGTTAGAGGGGAAACAGCAAACAGCGTGAAAAAAGCGACAATGCTACAAAATTGAACTGAATGTGTGGCCAAAGTAGTGGTAGGTAAGGGGCGCGGCGGGGCGGGGCGGGTAGGGTCTGATAATGACGCCGACGCTTCGGAGGTTCTGAGAGCTAAGCTAAGCATGATGTGATTGTGATGGAAGTGAACGAAGCAATTCAGTTGCGGGGAATTAAGCGGTGAGCCGCGAGGGGGGAAGAGGAGCAAGCAAGAAATGCGGTTTATTTGGTTAAATGCTGAGAATTGGTAAACTGCACAGCCATGCACATAAAACGGAACTAAGTATAGGTGGGGGGGTCGAGGGGCAGGCGAGTTAGCAGGGCAAATCTGTGGATGCACTTTTCTTATTTTTATTTTTTTGTTGCTCTTGTTGCTTTTCTTGCTTTTGTTGCTTTTGTTGCTTTTGGTGCTTTTGCTGCTTTTGCTGGTTGGCCTCTCGTCAGAGTTGATGAGCTGCAGCTGATAGCTTGCAGCTTAATGGTGGGAAAAAGTGCAACACAAAACAGAAGAAGAGGAGACAAAAGTACAGCAAATGTGGAAGAAGCAGACGAGGACCAAGAAGCAACACAAGTCGAATGGGGCGTGAGGTGGGCGTGGGAGCTGAGCAATTGGAGTGTGGGAAATTTAATGAGTGGGAACAATACCAGATACTTAAATGAGCAAGTGAAAGCCCTAAGCGACAAACAAATGAGAGTGATTGTCTAACCGAGATACCCTGCAATGCATTAGCGAGGGTATGCATAGCAAATAAATGAAAACAGCTAGCAGACACCCTATAATAAAGTGAAACACATAAATGATTGATTGTGTTATATATCCTAAAAAGATATAAGCTATTGAGTGGATCCTTATTCGATTTAGCATATATCATATATATGCTCAATTAACAGACACATTCTTAAATTCAAAATCATTTTCAAATATCACCATTACTATTCCACATATTTTGAATGATAGTTTTAAACACACAATTTTCGCAAATCAAAGCTTTCAGAAGCCAACCTTTCTATTCCTTGCAGAGTACAACTAGATAAATGGTGACAGGGAGTGGACAAGGATTATGCAAAGTTTTGCACAATAAAATCCGTATGCAATTTGAGACAGAGATTGAGAGATGGCCAAGCTGCTCGACGGAGAACTCTTTAGGATATGACGTATGTGGGTGCCAATAGATGTGCATATGACCAAAATGAAAGCCAATAAAAAACAATAGAGTGCCCTAACAATTGCGGCAGTAATTACAAAATGTGGAGCAGAATCGACAGAATTGACTAAGCAACTGCACAATTCTAAAACGAAAAACATATAAAAAAAAAGATGGAGAAGGCAGGAGACAACAGAAGGGAACAGGACACATGACTGGCAACATGGACGAGATTTGACCTGTGCTCCATGCACTTTGCATTATCAATTACCAGCAGAGACCCAGGCCACAATGCTCAATGAAGACCCAGGAGCCCGGGAACACGGCTAAATGGGTAACCGGAGAGTGGGGTGGGTTGGGGGCGGCAGTACCAATACTATGCAAATGTTAAACTAAGACCATTCGACCAACACAAAATGCCGAACGTCAACGACCACGACAATTGAGGCCGCAACCCGGCAAATCGTTTCAACAAAACAAAGAAGAAAAAAAACAAACAAAAAATAAGGTTGGGGGGAGGCAAGGGGGGGGGGGGTGTAAACGAAAAAGGAACTTGAAAACGAAATCGAACTTGGATAGCGCCCCGGCCTCATTGTTATGCAATTGCAAGCGGCAAGCGAGTCAATTAAAAATGCAGACGGATGGCTGCAACCACTTTTGTGGAGTCTATGGTTCTCAGTCTAAACTACTGGATGGATTAGGGCCAAAAGACCTTCTGGCTACACTTTGAGTAAAACATGGAGAAGGTCGAACGCAGCAAAGGAAATTCAGATTTCTTATAGGTTTACAATATTTCATAAATCCAATCTCTTTTAGGCTTTAAGTAAGACGCGTTCTCAAATCAATTCTGATACGGTCTCCAAATTAAGTCTAGTCCGCTCAAGTTCCACGTTGTTTAACTAACTCAAAGTTAAGCATGATTTTGACTTAATTTAAGCATATAGATAGAAATTCCATGCACTTGAATTGCATACACCGTTTTTCTCCAAGTGTCATCGCAAGTGGTCATATCATTGACCTTTTGGCACACGCCAGCACCTCACTCAGTCCCTCTCGTTCGCTCTCTATATATCTCTGTCTCTCTCTCCCTATCTCTCTCTCTCTTTCTTTCTCTGTCTTCCTGTGTGTGTATGTGTACTTGAGTAAGACATAATCCAATTAGCAATTAGTTGTGTCGTCAGGTTACCTGCCTGCACATATGCGCATGGGTCCCTCTTTAGATGGTTCAGTAGATAGGTAGGTAGACTGAAAAGCTACGATACTCGGTATGGTTTGGTACGACGGACCCATCAAACCTAGACACACACACCCAAACACAGTTGCAGTCGACGGTTTAGGTTTGGGTTTGGGTTTAGGTTTAGGCCGAGTGTGTTCTAATGCATTACGCATGCCGATGCCGACTAAATAACTCAATTTAGTATGCCAGGGGCGCACTTGTAAGGCATGCATGTAGCACGTCTTCTTAGCGCTTCCTGTTCAGCCTGGACTAGACCCCCCCCCCCCCTCCCCTCCCCACGACCCTTGTCGGTTCGTGCGAGTGCGTGCCCAACTCGTAGTTAACATATAGATATGTAACATGCATTCTAACAAGGCTCTGGGCAATTGCGTACGTTCCTATCAAATATTTGGTTTTTTTTTTTTCATGTGTGCATTTTATAGAGCCCTAATTTAGTTTTCTCAATTATAGTATGCATAAAATGAAATGCTAACTAGTTTTTAGGTGATAGTGGCAAGATAGGTGGTTAGCCAGGAGATTGGCAACTATTCAGTTTATTTGCTTGACTTACTCGACTTAACACTTCCATGCCAACTTTATGGTTATTGTCTATATATTTTATTTGAATATTTTATTTGTGAACTGCTTAGGTAATTAGCTATCTTTATTTGGTGGCTTAACTTCATTGTCATGTCAAGTTTAATTGGCTCGAGCTGTCTCTGTTTCTTAGATAGACACAGACATGACAAGGGATAATTTTGCAAACTCTTCGAACACTTCTGAATGAATGACTAATTAAAGTCATCTTTCGAATCGAGTATATGCTAAGCATGATATATGGAAATATTTAAAAGTTAAGGCTGTATTGAGTTACTCGGTTTTAAGATCATTTGCGCATATGATACATTCATCATTTATTATAATTACTCAAGACATTCATCAGTTTGCTGTGTTATTCTTTCTGGTTTTCTGGTTAGCTGGTATTTTACGAGCAACAACTGAATTTGTTATTTAAAATTCATTCATCATACTTAAAAACCACAAAAATAAATGAGATGGAGAAAAAAGACACAGACAGTCGCATTCTGAACTTAAGGGGTTAAAGGGAAACGGAAAAGGAAATTCAGTTGGAGGAGGGGGCGGGGCAACACTGCAACAACAAAACAATCCTTCATTTGTATTTTCAGTGCATTTTTTAACTCATTGTTGTTGTTGTTGTTTTGCTGGTTTTATTTTGTTATATTGTTGTTGATTTTTGTTGTAAGTTTGTGCTGGTTTTGGGTTTAGCTACTTATTGTGTGTCTGTGTGTGTGTGTTTGTGTGTGTGTTTTTTTTGTAATTCCTCTGGCATTATATGCGGGTATTCATTTACCGCGCCTTCCTCTACCATTTCCCTCCCCTCCCCCTTTCACGGCATTGCCATAGCAACTGAGAAAAAGTTGTTTAATGGCATCCAAAGAAGCTACTCATGAAGTTAGACTTAAGGGACGAGGTGAGAAGCGGCATAGACACTTGAAACTGACACAAACACTGGTATATGCCTCTTGTCTTGTTTATTTTCTTTATTTTCTTTTTTTGTTGTATGCATTAATTCACTTCTCTGTTGGTTTTCTCAGCTCATTTTAATTTTCACAATCAACTGAAGTCTGCAATATCGCTTCGCATATTTGGGATACCAGTCACAAATTCAGATTCCGATTCCGATTCAGAGGCACTTGTAATTATGCCATATGGCATGTCTATATGTATATACATATATATATAGATCATTTTTATTCACTTGAGCTTGAAAACGATAAAGGCCGCGTGGCTCGTTTGTTCAAGTTTTGACGATTATTAAGAAATGGAGGGAAAGCAGCAACAAAGGGTTAAGAGTTGTGGGAAAGCTGTGCGCATACACCGAGCGAAAAAATATGGATGATAGATGGTAATTTATTATTGCATACATTAATATTGGCAGACTAGCACCAACTACTAAGCAATGCTGCTTCAGTCTCAAGTCTCAATTCATGCTCAAAGCGAAGAAGTGCTTGAATTGTTCTCTCAGCGTAGCTCATTAAATATGAATATAATAGGTTTATATATGCATCTATATGTATGGATGCTGTTGCAGCTACTTATTCATAATTAGCACACCCACATAGCTGAATTTTTGGGCACCACACACACACACACAGCCAGATTGAGAGTCAGGAGCGCATCGGGTAAGGCGCGGGTGGCCGCAGCTCATTTGCAGTTAATTTATGGGTCTGCATAAAAAAGGGAGGCAAGCCCGGCCCGGCCCGGCTGCGCTGACTGAGGACGGGCGGCGAGGGGCGTACAACAATGGTTGCTAATTATGCGCAAGTTTTTGGATCAACTTCAACTAATTGTCTGTCAGTGTGGCACAGGCTATTCCCAGAGACTGCCTCCAATTCAATTCCACGCCCCCAACCTTTCCTCCAAAAAAAAAAATATATATATAAGGAAGTCAAGTGCAGATGGCAGGCTGAAGTTGTGCAAATAATCTGTATAGATGGATAGATAGATAGATACTTGGCCATGGAGACTAGGAGACTCACATCCGATGCCATGCATATTGCGCACATTATGCAGCTCATGATAATCATTGTTAGATTCTGAAGCGAGTCTAAAGTTAATCATGCCTTGATCATTACAATTTTCCACAGTGTAAATTCTGAAGCTTTTACGGTTCTCGCTTTGCGTCGAGAGGGTTTCATGATTTTGAATGAATCTCGAATGAAGTTGATAAGTAGAGTAATGCATTTTTTCACATTTTTGTGGTTGTAAAAAGTTGTTATCCTTAAAAGCAAAAAAGATTTTCTTTTAAGCCAAACTATTTTCAAAGAATTTTATTTTTCTGCTATACAACAGATCATTTGTCAGTTTGCAGTTATCAGTTACAGCCCATTAAAATGGTCTAATTGAGATGTTGTATGCAGCATTCGTTTAGTCTGTGCTGTGCAGCATGAAGTGAGTTCAGAGCCGCACTTTGAGTTTGTGCCACAACGGTTTATTTTTACATTTTCTTGTGTATTTTAATTAAAGCAAATGCTCGGCTTAAATCGCAGCGAGAGTTTTGCCATGGCGGAAAAAAAACAAAAGCGGCCCAAAAATTTCAGGCAAACAACAACAATAATAACGCGCAACAAAACACAATTGCCGGATGGTCAGGAGATTGCATGGCGGGGTATAAGGGGTGGGGGGAGGGGGAGGGGGTCAGAACTGCGCTATAAAAATGGCCTTTAACGGATTAAGTTTAAAACAAGAGTAACAGAGACAGAAAAACCTGCAGGCGACACAAGCTGGGGGAAGCAGGGGAGCAGGGTGGTGTGTGGGGTGTGTTTGGAGTGTGGCATGCTACATAAAAGACGGTAGTAACAATACTTTTTTTTTCTACGCACGGCCAGACTTGGAACATAATTGGAATTTCCTTTTTCCTGCCCCCAGTACAACGAGCGTACTTCAAGCAAAGTGCCACAAAAGAACCAGGCTCTAGAGTTGCCTCCGCTTGTTGCAAGCACGCAAAAGCGACTGCGCTGCCGGCGCTTGACCATCATCAGCTGCCTCAACAACAACAGGCACAGCAACAATGGATGCAACAACAAGAACAACAACAACAACAACAAAAACTGACTTCATCAAAACTGTAGTCAAGAGTTTTTGCCTCACAAGCGAGATTCCCAAGAAATTAAAATATGTCGTTGGCATTAAATTGAGAGATTTAATGAAGCGACAGCAAGAGAAGCAGAGAAACGGAGAAACGGAGAAAGCGACTTATGTGAGAGTACTTCGTCTTTGACTTTGTTTCGCTGACTCTTTTAAGTTCAAGGGTTAAAGTAAATGTCGCCCTTTCTTGAGTAAAAAAAAGACACAAGCAGAAGCACTTTCTTGTATACCCCATTTACAATTCAAGGAAACAGTTACGGACTGAGATATGGAATAAAAGCTATAATCTTTATTATCCTGTTTTCAAAATTACTTGATTTTAATTTATTTTTATCCTTTCCTTTTCTAACCCTGCTTTATGCTGACGTGAAGATTTTTAACATGGCATCAGACTTCTCAGGATGATTTATAATCTATGCACATCTATTTACAGGGTATCTTCCACTCGACGATTTGTATTTATTCTGTTAAAGCGCTTTTCACGGTATCCCTAATTTCTTGGGCTTGATTAATTGGTGCTTTGTATTATTATAATTATTGTTACATTTCTGGCAAATTCCTAATCTCTGTTTCCCAGACTTTAGTGAAAGCTCGCGACCAAAATTAAGTAGGCTAGTTGCCGTTCCCAGCCGCGGCTAATTATGAAACATGGAATTTCGATACGTCGGACAATGATGGAAGGGAAAAGAAGAAGACAGTGTCATCAGCGGGTTTTGAGGGCAGTCATAAAGAAAATATGAGAGACAAGCCCGTTTAATGCAGTTGAGGCTAGGTTAAATGTGCTTGCAACATTCAATTGAAGGCGCATGCGGCACGATGACGAGTTCTTTTAATGTTGGTGTTTCATCAAATCCGCTCAAAAAAAAAAAAGCAAAAGAATAATAAAAAAAAATAAAAGAATTACAGCAACAGCTAAGCAGCAGAAATAAATGTCGGACATGTTAACGAAAAAAAGTTGCGTTAATTAATTTCATTTACTTTTTTATTCTTTCTTTTTTCAGTTGTCGAGCACTTTGCAGGGGGCATTATGAGTGTGTCATGACATGTGGAACGCATTCAAACCCAACATTTCCCAGGCATGTATGTACACTCACACATACTCTTGATCAGGATGACAAACTACTTTTCTACTTTTCCATGTCTGAGTTGTTTTATTTACAACAAAAAAAAAAAAAACAGCTTTCTTTTCGTATTTACAAAATTGTATAAGAATAGTTTTGCATTGAAGGATTTCAGCAAAACTCAAATTCAATAATAAAAAACGATTTCGCATTGAAACTTTATACTCCATTGCTAAACTAGAATATTCAACTCAAGCTTCAGCTATTTAATATTAAGAAAGACTCGCTGCAAGGGCATTCAAACTTTGGTCGTCCAAAAATGAGTGTGTTTTCGCTGCTGACAGAACTCTGTCGAGTCAGATCCGGTGTTGCTGGTCGTTCGCCGTACCAAGTAATGGTACGGCTCTTTCTTTTTAGTGCCCCCACCCTGTTTGACAGTTTAGAGAAAGGTTAGACAAAAGACACAACCGCACAGCACAGAAGCTGATGACGATAAAAAAAAAAAAACAATAAAGAGGAAAAGAAAAATGGTTCTACAAATGAAGCGGATGCGGTAATTGGTCGTCGTTTTCTTGACTAGCTTTGGGATACCAGCAGACGAGCAGATTTCTACAGCATACTATTTATCATATGTTGTAATATATCCACAGGTCTTAGACAATGACAACCAGCTAGCTAATATATTGCTAATATTTTGCATTAGCTTAAGTCAAACCAATATTCGGTTTCCAATTTGATGTATCGCGTAAATCTAAAAGGAGTAAGTTAATTATTTGATTTGTATAATTGAGTGTCACTCGATTCGTGGAAAATTGGACTCGTGACCAAAGCTGAAGCGAAAGATCATCAGACCAGCAAGAGATTATGATTGTGATTGCGATTGCGACTGCGATTGTGGCAATTTCGCGTTGTGTGTGTCGCATTTGGCTGAACAAATATATTTGCACATGAAATGTGTTTATAATGTTGACGATGGATGAGCGGAGCAGTCTGGCGGAGAATTCAATGACTCGAGCAAATGCGACAATTGTAACTCCCTCGAGGGTCGCTAATCGCTCAACTATTTATAATATTTGCATTAGTGCTCATCTCGTTTATGGCTGTTTCTCATTCTCTGTTTCTCTGTGTTGCCTGTTTCTGTGTTGGCCGCGATAAAAAACGCGATACGCAGACTTCTTCTAGGCCAATGCGTAAATATTGACACAGCAAGAGCAGTGAGCAGCGATAAGGAAACTGTGCCTGGGCATTTCGAGGTGTAACTGGAATTGGGCTTTTGTTGATTTTGGGCCTATTTACACGAGAGTTTTCAGGGTCTCAGCCTCAGGTACTAACCAAGCCACATCAGCGAAAGCAATTCCCTACACATATCTTTTGCGAGATAATGGGCTTTATTTTATTATGGTTAAATGCTTAAATGCCAGTTGTGGTTGTGCTGTGTTGCAATATACACAAGGATTTAAATTGGCCATATTTATTTTACCAGCTGTAGTAAATTTACATGAAAGCATTAAACCTATTTGCATGTGTAAATTAGAGTTATAAACCAAGACTTCAAAATTGTATACAGTTTTAGCAAAAAATGCGAGCGGCTGTGTGCGATCTTCCAAATTCTAGAGCATATTCTTTGCCTACGGTAAATCTAAACAAAATTTTCAATTTTTCACTTAGCTTTTAGGAGCAAAACTTCTTTTTTGATGATTGCCCGCACGTGTCTAATTATAAAATGAACGACTGCAAATTGCAATTTGCGACTGGTCAAAAACACACACACACATATGTGCATTTGTGTATTTGTATACATGTATATATGTGGAACGGAATCGAGATCGAGATCGAGATAGAGATGCACACTCACCAATAGTCAAGCAGCTGCAGATCACCACATAATAGAGGAGAAGTGTGGCGAGTTGAGCCACTCGTTGCCTTTGCAGTTGGCCCATTTTCCTTCTTGTTGTTTGTTTTGGCTTTTCTTGCTGTTGTTGTTGTTGACTTTTCTTGTCGTTCACTTTTCGCACAAGAATTGAATTGTATTTTCCTATCTTTATTTAGAGTGTGTTTTTTATGTAGCTTTTTCTTTTGTTACGCGGCACACAGGAAAAAAAAATGCATAAAAAATTTGCAGTTGCTTTAATGTGGTGTTAATTTTATAATTTGTGCACTATTTTTGACACACACACGCACACACACTCGTCGTCGTGGGCAATTAGCGATTGGCGCTACTGCTGATCAGCGACTCTAAAGTTATATCGATATTGAGTTTATCATGCGCTCTGTGGTATCTGGAAAAAAATAATTTCAAAAATATGGATTAGTTTTTAATTACGGGTATAAAGCAATTTGAGAAAAAAGCAATGAGTTGGCTTAGCTACTTTAGAAGATACGTTTAAATAAATAATAACTCTGCAATTAGCAAGTAACGAGTAACGAGCGGTAAATTCAAAGAGTAGATACAGTAACTAAAGAGCTTAATCCTGTTAAAAGACTTTAATTTTGAGTTGAGCTTAAACTAAGAATTAAATAGAAAATACAAACAAAGTAAATTTACAACGTCAGACAGAGCTAAGGTTAAGCTGCAACCACAACGCAGTTTATTAAATGCAACAAAATCACTGTGGCAAGGGACCAACTAAGGAATGTACTTGAACAATTTAAAAGTGTCAAGCAGTTGTCCAAACTAATCAACTGTAAAGTTATCGGGTGGCGCAACTAACGAACTAATCATATAATCAGCTCGGAGTAGAACAATTTAAAACTCCGACGGCTGAGTTAACAGCTAAGTTAGCTAACGAGTGCGGCAGTAAACTGACGAATGAGCTTAACCAACTTTTAAAAGTGAAAAGTGAAAAATTGCGGAAAAGACAATTAAATTTGTTGCGGCAACTGCAATGCAAAATAGTTCAACCTAATTGAATAAACTGAAACAAGTGACTCTTCGTTGCGACGAGTAACAAGTGGAATACTAACGAATAGGCTTAGCCAACTTTTAAAAGGGACAAACAGAACTGCAGACACAATTTGATTTGAACATCAAATAGGACCACAGCTAGTTTGTTAACTACATAAAACGAGTGGCTTGCAACGAGTTGCCAGAATCGTATAACGAATAGAATTCTCAACTTTTTTGAAGTGGACAAAAGCTGACAGACATTCAGTTGTCTCTTTTGCCTGCCTCTCGACAATTGAATTTAGCGTTAAAATAAAATGCAAAAGGTTGGCCTTTACTTTTTGCTGGCCGGTCAGTCGACTGACTCAACAATAAAGAACGTTAACAATTCCGTTGCTGCTGCTGTTGCTGCGTCACACACGAGCGATTTTGTTGGCTAAAACGCTGACTAAAACCGGCAGCAGCGAAAAACTTGTCGATTATAAGAGACAGAGAGAGACAGAGAGAGAGAGAGAGAGAGGGAGAGGCAGAAAGAGAGAGAGAGTGAGATCAAGCGTGTGTATAACATTTGCGCATTGTCTTCTGTCTCATTGCATTCTTAAGTTGGTAGCAGAAGCAAACCTGATTTGCCGACGCACATATTGCCACCACCAGTGTTGCCAACAACTAACGAACAAACCGACCAGATAAAAATGCAACATTTTCAAAACAGTTTTCTGATCAATTTTATTCGAATATGCAATGATAATAGGAAAAGCAAGCTTGAAATCAGAAAAATATTAGACGTATCAAGAAAACTTTCCAATGAATGTTGAGTCTTATTTTGCGTTTTTGGTTTGTTTGAAAAATGTTTAATGTGCACAAATAACATATTAAAATCACAAATTGATGCGGAAATGTAGGTCGTCGTTTAGGCAGAATGAGACCTCTTCAAAAGACAGCCGACACATTACCAAAACTAAAATATTTTCGATGAATTAATTGGCAATACATTCGCAACCAACTGGTTCTCATATTGAGATTGTTAAGATTGTTAACCCAATTCGCATATTAAATTAATCACATTCAGATAGCTCCTGGGTGCTAACAGCGCAGATGGATCGACAGAAGAAAAGAAGGCTAAAATGACATCACTGATGCGCGACGCTGCATGGCCAGTTTTTTGTAACGGAAATTGCAGCGCTGTCTGAAGTCTGAACACGTCTTTTCCTCACAGACACAGATGCAGCTACAGATAATAAGTGAGCAACGCACCGAGAGAGGGGGAGCGGAGTGAGGAAAAGGCAACAATGCGCAACGCAACGCATACTTAAATAGCGCACCATACCGCAAACATATATTATTTATTTATTTATTGTATTTTTTTATATATATATTTGCTGCTTGACTTCCAATAGTAGTTTTTTGGCTGATGCTTATCGTGCAGGTAGCCCAAAGAGTTCTAGCTGCCTGTGTGAGTGTGTGTGTGTGTGCCTGTGCGTGTGGGTGGGAGGTATAAAAGCGGCTCGCGAGCGCTTCACTTATCACAAGAGACAAAGAGACAAGAGAGCAGCAAAAAAATAAAACAAAGACACAGAGAGAGAGAGAGAGAGAGAGAGAGCGCTTAAAAGCGCGCATTTAGTTTTGTTTGCAATTTGTTTGTGTTGTTATTTTTTTTTATGACATTTCGTAACTGGCGCACGATAAGCAGCTGAACTGACTCACTGACTCTCACACACACACACACGTACATGTGACACATACACACGTGTAACAAAGGTAAATTGCATGTCATTGCATGTCTATATGTCCTTGAACTGCAACAGGTTCCCAGCTCCACGCTTACCCCTCCCCTCCCCTCCCTCCACCGACACTAGCCCCCTCTTTAGACATCTTCTTCGAGTACTGGCAACCTGGCAACGCTGCCAACAACACTTGACTGTATTGCATTAGGGGTAGTCTTCACATATGTACATTTAATCAATATTTACCGCGCTCTAAAGCCCTCGAATTTCCATTATTCATAGTAAGCGAGAGAAATTTGGTCAGGTGAAAAAAAAAACTTTCAGCTAATAAAGAAAATATGCGAACCAGGTTAATGGTTGTTGTAACAGAGCGCTCGGAAAGTGGTGTCAAGCGAATTAGCCAAATGAAGCCGGGGAAAAGAATCACAAAGTGGCGAAACAAACGCGGCTTTAACAAGCGGTTTGCTTTCCAACTGGCCAACGGGTTTTTAACACTCCGCAATTGTAATTGCATAATTCCAAAATAATCAGTTTTTCACGACAGTTTTTTCTTTTGCTCATTGCTTGTACTTTTGAAAACTTTTTTAAAGTTGTATTTAGACAAAAAAAAAAGAAGAAAAAAAGTTGTACGCATAATTTTCGACAATTTCAAATTCTTAATTTTTTTTGGCTTATGCATAAAATAATGAAATGTGAATAATAATTTATTTTCTATTACAAAATTAGACTTTAGTTTTGAAAGAGTCTCAATTAATTTCGGCAGCTCCATAATATTAAGCTTCTCAAAAATTCTTAATTTGTTCCTCCACATATATTAATATATTAAACTTTTTTTTCATATACGCAAAATAAATAAATCAAATTGTATAAATTATTAGCCCACTTTAGTAGTGAATTTATAGAGCTTGGAAAAAAAATCCGATTTTCTATTGGCCCAAAAAGTTTTCACAACTTTTTAACAAATTTAATTGTTCATTTTAACTTCATAAGCTGCTTATGAGCATCGTTTTTTAGCGCTCACTGTGAGCGTGTATGTGTGTGGGTATATGTGTATGTGTGTTAACACTTTAATAACGCACAGCGAAAACAACAACTGGGCGTCATTCCACGAGCGGTTCAACAAAAAAAAAACCTGTTTTTCATATCGTTTAATTTTTCTTTGCTTTGCGTTGTTGTTTTTCTTTTTCTGTTTTTTTTTTTTTGTTATTATATTTTGGAGTTGTTTTTCCTCCCTTTGAACAAAGAACTCTTGTTGCACTTTAGAGCAGTTATTGTTTTTGTTGAGACACATTTCATTTGCAGAGTCAACTTTTACATTGGTTACTTCATTTAATTTACTTTTAGCTTCAATTTTTTTTTGCCACACGTGACTCACAGATAAATGAAATAACTGTGAACTACAGACAAAATGGAACAAAACTACAGTTTAGCGATCGCCAAAAAAAATTATAAAAAAATGCTCTTCATATATTTATGCTTTTGCGCCGCTCGTTTTTTTTACAGTTTCGGTTTATTTTTAAATGGCGCAAGTTATTTTTATTGAAATATACGTGCACTTAAACAAAATATAAAAACAAATACAAGAAAAAAAAACAAATGCGACAAACAAAAATATGAGTATTACCAAAATTTCATTGAGAGAGAGAGTGAGAAAAAAAGCGTCCACACACACACTGAGATAGATGAGCGTACGTACTTTATGCAATTAACGTTAAGAACTCGCGGACCGCTGTTTGTTACCACAGTTAACTAATTTACGAGTTTTGGTTCAACGCCAACACACGACGGCAAACGGCAAATGGCTTACGACAAAAAGAGCAGACAACGTCCGCTCGCCACGACAAACGAAATCAGAATGAATCGAACGCACGCTCTCTCTCTCTGGCATAGCTAAACGCTGGCTAACGGCTCGTCGCTGGCGCGTCACTTGGCAACTTTACGGCAGCAACATGCTGCCATACACACAACCACACATATGTATACAGACACACCAACACTGCTGTATGCATTTAGTAACGGACATGGCGTCGCCAGTGTTGCTGATTGCCGTGGCGACGTTTTGTTGCCAGCCGCAAATGTTGCGAGAGCGCGCATAAGCTCAGCAGCAAAGGCAACAATTGCCGTTAGCAATTTGTTTTACGAAATGTGCTGCATATTTTGTAGGAAAATATATGTACATATGTGTATAGTATTTGTATTTGTATGTTTGTAGCTTAGCTAATTTTCCATATATTTCAATTGTATTGTAAACATTTGATAATTTCTTTGAGCCGGCAACATTGTATGCCGGCCACTTGTTGCCCATTTTGGAATGTAGCGCAACATGCAGCATGTTGCAATGCGTGCAAATGCCGCGCAGAACCCTGCTAGCAACACTCTTGCAGCGCAGATCGCGTGCACACTGGTTCACGACTCAAAATAATATTTCAAAAACAAAGTTGAGGCAAAAGCAATATATATGTGAACTACTTTTAAGAGTGGATTTTTTTTAAAGAAAATTGTGTATATAAGATAAAAAGATTAAGCAACTCTATATATACATATTTACATTACATTATATACATATATGATGATAGGCTGCAGCAAAATGTCAGATTAATTTTGGATGTATATTTCATCATGATAGATTCAAAGCTACTGGAATAGTTTGCATACAGACGGAAGGACGGACAAGTCTGTGTACATATGTATATTAAAAGAAATATGTTTGGTGGATTCGGAAATGGCCGCAAGTCTAACAAGCTTAACGACGAAATGATCAGCGATTTAATAACGTTCTCAACTTTTGCTTTATTTGGCTTTGCCATTTTGTATGCATATCTTAATTGCAACAAAAAATAAAGCAAAAAGAAAATAAGAAAATCGAGTGGAAAATCAGAATGACCAGTTGAGCGAAGTGGGCTTTTCTTTTGTTCTTTTGGTTGTGCTGGCAATTTGCTAAATGCAACTGCGTATCTAACAGATACGAATCTGAATCTGACTCTGAATCCGAATGCGATTCGCAGATACGAATTAGAGCGTTTTGGCTGTTGCAGCTATCTGCTGACGACTGATTTTGCAGTTGTTGTTGTTGTTGCTGTTATTTGGCAATGGATGGTAATTTATTAGCAGAAGCCACCATCAGTAAACCCGACCAACGCCACCGCTCGCTTCCATCGGCAGCACCCGTCGCCCCCTTTCCCGTGCTGGGTTGCCAATAAGTGATTTATTGCATTGTTATTTTGTCGTTGATGTCGCACTTGCTGCAAAAGCGTTTTATTTATTGCCCCCGAAACCGATTTGAAGTGTGTTAATTTTATTTCCATTTTTCAATCCAAAACCCCTCCCCCCCCCACCCTCATTCACTCCGCCTCTGATCATCTTCGTCACAGTTTCGCGACCTTTAGCTTAATTTGAAATATAATTCAATTTTTCGAGGAGTTTTGAGCAATTGGTCTCCACAGGCGATTCCTGTGCGCCGTACACTGCAAAATAAACTGTTCACATACATTTTAAAAACTTCGAAAATTTCTGTACAATTTGAGTGGCATTCAATTTAAAAAAAAATCAAATTTTTCTTAAAACAAATAATTTTGTTTTCATTTAAAATTTTTTTAGAAATTTAAATTTTAAAATGCTGATTTTAATTCATTAGAAATTTATTATTATCGAAACAAAATGCAACTGCTTGGGTATTTATATTCATTTAAATAAGTAACATAATTAAGTTAATAATTTAATTGAAATCAAACAACAACAGTAAAAATTTTGCCGTGTAATAAAGCTATCTAAAAATTATATTCCTATGGGTGGTCCGAAACTAATTTGATAAACCCCGCAGCTGTGTGTTTAGATGTGTGTGTGTGAGTGTGTGTTACAATTATTTTGAAGCTGAGACACCTGCAGCAACTGCAGCAACTTCATTATCATCACTGACAGCAAGAACTTCATTTGGAAGATGAATCCGAAAGAACAGACAAATTTCTCTCAAATTACTAATGATTATAAAATGGTTAATAACTCTATAAGCAATTAAAGGCATAACGTTGTATGTACCTACTCTCTCTCTCGCTGTCTCGCTCTTGCTCTCGCCTGCCTCGGCTGCTGCATCCTCCTTTTATGTTGCTGCTGCCACAAAGCCATTGACTGACAGGTTTCGTCTGCAAGCAGCGCTTAACTCTCGCCGGCATTGCACCAGATCTATATACATATATATATGTGTGTGTGTGTGTGTATATGTATATAATGTATCTCCATCTGACTGACTAATGATGCCAGCAGATAAGAGTAAGAACAAGAACATTAAGTAGAAGAAGAAGCAACAGAGCGCTCCATTGAAGCACAAAATGATGAATTATTGTTTTCAAATTTACCAAATCCACAAAAGAACAATTGATATCTGGCTAAAAAAACACAACAAAAACAACAACAAAAACAACAACAAAAACAACCAACTTTATAAATTGATATTTAACTATGCGCTTTGTAAGTTGATTACTATTGAAAAGGGGAACAGGTCCTTTGATCGACCTGAGCCATGGGAACCCTTACTTTGGAATCGAATTCTAGCATTATTATCTTAACATTAGTACTCGTCTGGACTGCTTAGATATTGTTTAAGTCACTAAACATACTTTTAGCATTTATTGCCATGAAATGTGACACAGACTGTCAAAAATGTCAGTGCATTATATAGTCATGTCCGTCTGTCTGTCAACTATCGCTCAGTCTCATAGTAATATTTAGATAGTCATAGCTCTGATTGTTGAGAGAGATAAACTGTGCAATTGCGGAATGCGGAATCTGAGAACATTGTAGGTCATCTACATAGACGGGATATATATATGTGAATGTGGTTGCCCTTTGCCACCGTTGACCTTTTTTGGCTTTGTCGCGTGTCCGCTTCCATTTGCTGAGTTTGCTTATTTTCTATTTTCATTTTCATTTGCGCCTCGGCGGGTGGTCAAATCAAGATGCGCACGCGTAACTGCACCCCTGTCCAATTGTTCACCCCTCGCCCGTGACCATGCACCCCTACCACTCTTCGGATCACCCTTATTGTTTTCCATAAATAATTGCCGCATAGTACATAAATGGGTTCCAGTCCAAACAGTTAGTAAAACTGACTGCTCATTCATTTCCATTCACATTTTCACATTTTGTGACTAGTTTTCAATTAAATTGCCAACATATCTCTTCTTCTTCCTTTTGTCATTGTTGTTGTTGATTTTGTGGGCGTTGGCAGTGGGATTTCAAAGGGGATGAATTCATGCGTTCCACTAAAACGGGTAATTTCCTGTCACCCAAAACTCAATTGAATGCAATTAAATTGTGCACTTTAAGTTTGGAACTAAGCAAAAGTTTTAATGTTGCGGGACACTAGTAATCATTAAATGGATAGAATCCAATCTCTTAATTGAACAGAAATATACAACCTACAGTCAGGCTTGACTATTCGGCAAACATTTAAAAGGATCGCTAAAAGCAATCCAATTTAAATCCATATTTGTTCTGGTCTGCTTCCATCTCCAACTGTTGACCACCAGATTTCCTTATTAATACATTTTTCTATATTTCACAATTAAAATGAAAGATCAGCGATCGAAGGCTAGACGAGGATTAAATACTCTTGTAGACCGGATTGTAATACAGTTTTTGCTTATGGAAAATAAGTAGTAGAAATTTTTAGCATTTGCTTTTTTATTTATCGGATTAAGTGAGACTTGTAGCCATGTCTATATTTGCAGGTAGAAATTACTACTATATAGAGAAATTGATTTTTTAATTTTAAGCTCGTTCCAAAAATATTATCTCTAATAAATACACTTGCCGATTTTAGGATAGCTGTTTACTCTTGCCAAATTGCTGCATAACTTTCTAATCGAAACATCTTGAATTAATTAACAGGAAATTTGGAAACTGTATCAAAAGAGTGAAAGTGAGATTTTCAAATATATCTACAAGTTTTCGAAATGCTGTCAAATTGACAACTATACTATAAAGAAATAGTGTGGAAAATGGTAACTTAAATGTTTAACTGCAGTTTGTATAAATAAGTAAAATTTATTATTTATTATAGTTAAAGTAACAAAAAAACAAGAACAAGAACAAAAATGATTACTTTAAGCTAGTATTAAGATACAAATATAAAAAATAATTTGTATTTTTTGTTATATGAAATTCTGGCAAATTGGATGCTAAACAGAGTCGCAGACAAGCAGATGGAACTCGTTCGTTCAGTTCGTTTGAAGTATTTGCAAATCAGTCGGAAGAATTATGACAAATGTAGCCACATAAGCCAAAGGTTGCACTTGGGAAAAAAGAGACGATGAGGGTGGGAAGGGTGGGAGGGGCGATTCACAGCTGTGCCTAGGTAAAGTATAATTAGTGCTGGGCGCAACTAATTATGGCAAAACTGCGGGTGGTTGGCTGAGGTGATTTTGCCGGTGTTTTTGTTGTGGTTGTTGTTGTTGCTGCTGCTGCGACTGATGCTGTGGGCGGGCCTGTGGGTTAAGAGTGTGGGGTGTGTTGTGCGTGGTGTGTGGTGTGCGGTGTGTTCTGGTGTTGGCAACGAGACAGTGTCCTATGTTGTCCAGTGGGTCCTGTGTGTGCCTCAATTGCACAGGACCGGGTTTCACTTATTTCGGTTGACATTTTCCATAAACTGTGAAACCCTTAATTAACTTTTCGCTGCACAAATAATGTTGTCCCAAAGTTGTTGTCCCTAAGACCAAAAGGACGTCATCTACCACTAATCCGGCTCAGCAATGTTTTTCTGTTCCTCCTGCGCTATTCGCTATCGCGCTGCTTCTTTTGTTTGGGTTCTACTACACTCGAAAAAATCATATGCATCCAAATTAAAAGAATCACCCTAAAGACCAGCTATGATTTTTGATTTTGTTTTAATACATACTAAAGCTACAATTATTCAAAGTTCGACAACTTTTTGCATTACTTCTCAATACTTTCTCAAAACTCTTCCAAAATACTTTCTCAAGAAATATTATATCGATACTTAAATACTTGTTAATAATTTTTGAAGACTTTATGAGACACTATTATTGACATATTATTGATCAACTGGATCCGATCATATTTATATATACATATACATATATATATATATATATATATGTATCAGTGTTTATTATGCACACAAACACACATTGAGCTATTAGTTTTTCTATATTTTACATAAGTATGTTTTGTAATTTTCGAAATGACAGAATGCTGAAATTTACAAATTACATTTTCGAAAAAAATTATCCATTTTGGTTTTTTTTTTTTTTTAATTTTAGTTCATATTTTTTTCCGAGTGTTGTTATTGTTATTGTGCTTCTTTGGGTTGTTGTTGCTGTTGTTGTTGTGCAATTTGAGACCAGACCAAAAACAGCAAACAATGGTCGCACATGCGACCAGAGACTGAAACGGATCCAACACCAAAACCAAAAACCGAACCAAGAGACCTAAAACCACACACACATACACACAAACACACACAATCCACCCAACCCCCCCCCCCCCCGGATTGGGTGTATTTATAACACACATTTACGCCAGGGGACTTAAGCGGGGTGGGGCATGTCCTGTCGTATTTTGTTTTGTATGTTTTGTGTGCAGCTTTCGCTGAAAGAGCGAAAGTAAAATTTTGCCAAAAAGTGAAAATAAACTAAACGTGCAACTTGTTAGCCATTTAAATAGATAATAAACATATTATAGCCATAATCTGGTTACAATATGAGTAATTACAGAATCTGTTGATAACAAATTGTAACTCAATTTGTTGTGTTAGCAGCTCTTTTGAATGCAGAATAATGCAATAAAGTTGCAAGTTGCAAGTGCCACATAAATGTGTGTGCTGAATGTGCTCTATAATAATAATTTGTTGTCGTATTTTGCTGCCACTACATTGTGTAATTGCTGCTGCCGTTTCTGTCATTGCCCCCTACACCGCTAACACCTACTGTTGATGGAGTTTATTTCTCCTGCAACACCTGCAATCAACAGTGGTGCCTCAATTGTGTCATAGTCCATAGTGTCCGATTCGACTCCGCCACCTCTTTGAAGTGTTTGGCACAATTTGCTGTGCTAATTTCTGGCCGAAGGGCTTAGTAATTAAGGATTATAAAAATAAAAATCGTATTCGGCCTCCTATTACATTGCCTCTGAATCCTTCTGGTGCTTCTTCTTCGAATGTTGCACCAATAAACTAAAATCCTCTCTTTCTCTGGCATATCATAATGTTAGAGGTCTTAAGACAAAACTTTCTAAACTATATATATATGTTGACAGTCTTTCCTTTGAATTTTATATTGTAGTATTTACCGAAACTTGTGAATAACTTTTTTGCATGGACCAGGTGGTGGGTCTTAACTAATTCTTACAAATCATTTTTGGTCTGAGTGGGTTTTTTCATGCAACAAAATGTTGGACCATTTTGCATTTAAATACCCCCAGAAATCTTATAAATATTTCTTATTTTTACATTTACTTATAATTTTATTTTTATTTTAAAATAAATTAAATTAAACTTCTTACTTTAAGTATTTTTTTTGTCGACTGATCTTAGTTGAGAATAAATAAATAAATAAATAGGTATGCTCCAATATTCAAGATCGAGGATTAAATACGTTGCCTCTTATATATATATATATATATATATATATATATCGATTATTAATTCCAATCAAGTTGCATTCATATTGTCAGATTATGTTGCCTGAACTCTTCCATACTCCCACTTTTCTTAATCAACTCAAATCTAGTCAGATGCAAAGAGAACGCTTTGAAGACGTACTCAACGATTTAGTTCGTATGCAAGTTAACTTTTCCAGAGAATATTATTAATAAATATTACATTTTGTTAATGCATTTTATTTTCGCATTAAGTGATTATATTGTGCGGTTTTTTGTTTGTATTTGTGCTGCATTTAATTTGTAATTTAGAAAAAGTTTAACTTTTTTGTACAAGCTGTGATTATTTTATTAATTCAACATAATCCTCAAATAATCCATATTGACCACACTAGTTAGTCTACTGAATAACAACCATTTTGTTCGTTTAAAGTTGAAATATTAAAGTTAAAAAATCAATGCTTAAAAATGTGTATTTTTATCCTAGTAGACAACTGACTCTTTAGATCTATTGTTCTCTTATTTGCATCTCTTGTGATCATCCTAATAGGTTAGTTTATTTTCCAAGCTGCTAGAAAGGCACACTCGTTAGGAACACATACGTGAACACATACATGCGAGGTGTCAATAATTTTGATCAATAAATCAGTCACGTGTTAATGCGATGCGAAAGGACTTGCAAGGACATTCAAATGAAATGGGTTATTTATGTTGCCCAACCGCAAACATCCTGCTAGCCAATATGCCACACCAACACATACACACACACACACACACACACACACACACACACGCATATAGACACCCACAGCTACCTGCTGGTCGCATGTCCTCTGCAGGACACAGTCATTATGCCATGTGGTCATACACAAAGTATGTCTGCATGCAATGCGGCTTTGAAGCAAAAGCAAACACACACACACACAGTCACACACACACACACATAAGAAAAAAGATGAAGCAAGAGAGAACGTTGCAGTCGCTCGTTACCGACTGCGAAATACTTTGTTACCAAAAGAAGTACTAAACTGCTGTACTGGCTGTAATGGTGTGTGTGTGTGTGCGTGTGTGTCTATATCAGAAGACATGGGTGAATCAGTGGAACGGTGCGTGGAGTTAGTCGGAGGGAACATCCGTCGATTATTGAGGGATTGGCTAGCGGTGGCCCAACCAGAGCAAGTTCATCCTCGGTGGCATCCAGGAAGGGCACAGCGGTCATCAAAGAGGGCACCTGGATGTCAAATGGAAAATTGTGCCTTGGAATTGTGTGTGCATAGACCACACCACCCAGTTGTTGTGGATCAGCCGGTGGGAAACCAAACGGCTTCTGTTGCCCATAGTCCATGTTCACCTCTGGCTGCCCCATCCCAGTGGGCATCTGCATCTGATGATGACTCTGATGATGTGGCTGGAAGATGATACCCGCCATCCGACAAGCGGCCAGATTGCGTTCGCAATCAAATAAAAAGTTGTGTATGATCACCAGGCTCTCCTGCGATTGGAGCATCATTCCGTTAATCCTATTGCCCGATGCTGTTCTTGCTCCACGGTAATTGCTAACTATTATAACTATATAACTGTATAACTACGATGAACCCGGTGATTCCGATTCCGATTCGGCATCGCAACAAATATATATTAAATTTTTAATGTATTTTCTGTTTGTGAATGTGTACGACTGCTCTGAGAGCCTTGTGATAATAAAATAAAACAACAGCCAAGAAAGAACGTCCAAGCTTGCCTTACAAATTGCCTTATCGATTTTTATCGATTTCCTAGCACATTGCACAAAACCAATATACTTTGAGACCTTCGATACCAAAGTATAAACTTATTTTGCTGGCAACGCGCTAAAGGTTGAGCTCTGCAAATCTAAGGCTTCCGCCGGCAATGCGTGGATAATGCGACGCCATTAAACACATAATAAGGCTATCCAGGAGTGATGACGGTGTGTTGGCGAGGCGGGCAGAGGTGGGGTAGGGCAGTAGTTGAAACCACAGGCTTGGGCAGTTTTGTTATAATTATTAGGTTTTTTTTGGGTAGCTGCGGCAACGACTCGTCTAGATTACAAGCGCCTCCCTGAAATCCGTGTGCCCCCCTGGCAATCCTGTTAGTCCTTGTCTAGTATCCTTACAGCAGTCGCTTTGTTGTGGTCATCCCAGGGCGATGGTACTCCATTTCATCCTCCCCACACACATAAATGTGTGCTTATAGCTTCGCATACTCACCGAAATTAACTCAAAAATTAGTTCGTTGGAAAAGATTGTTTTAAGCCTTTAATTTATATTATGGGCTCCAATTTAAAGTTCTAAATTCTGAGATGATTAGATCAATTATGCTCAAGTAACATTACATTTTTTGGACTCTGACGGGATCTTTCCTATTGAATTAGCAAATCTCTTTCAGATATAGACCAACTATACCATTTTCGACATAAATTAAAATGATACCCACAAAAAATGGTAAAACTTTTCATAGCCAAAAAGGATTCGTTTTTCAAAAACAATGTCTTCTTAATCATGATCCTTACTGCACTTAAAGTTGGAGACGCGATTCTAGTTCGATTTTGATGTTAAAATTTGTTAGATTTGATTCTGTTGAAGTATTGTGGGTATATCTACTTATAATTGTTGCTAGATTCCACATTCATTTAAATGCAATTCCGACAATTTTCCTCTAAACGCAGGGATAGATAGAGAGCACATATATTTTTATGGGTTTCTTGTGGCGCTATTTAATTGATGGAGTGGATTGCCATAAACATTTTACCCAATCTTCAGGTAGAATTTCCCAGTGGCTCAGATTTTATGTGTGTTTTAATGGAGGTAACTCGGGTAGCTGGAAAACTCTCTCTGAGATCAGCGCAAAAAGATATGTGAATGGATGGATGGTTGGCAAGATAGATGTTTTATTTATATATATATATATTTATATTTATGAGCTATATAGTTATAGCAAATAGCTTGCATTATTTTTGTTTTGTAAATTATTTTTGTTTGGTTTAGCGTTTATCAATTGTTGACCAGTCGATCAGCTGACCAATTACCCAATTACCAAACTAATTCCACACAACGGGCAGATAAAGAGAAGATAGACGAACTGCGTGTGAAATGCTGGCTAAGTAATCCGATAGCTTTCAGCTAACAGTAACGTTAATTCACAAGCCCAGATGGACTAATGCGATCTGGTAAGAGAAACAATGGAGACCCATCGTCGAGCGTACAAAAAGTGTTTTGTGCTATTTATTGATAGGCAGCAGCGATTCACAATGCGTGGCTTTTGTGAATGTTGCCCAAAAATGTTGGTATAAAGTTACCTCCACTTCACTCACGAACCGAGGACCCACACTCAAAAAAAAAGCGATCTTAAAATAAATATCCGTTGTATAATACAAATAAAATCTGTTGTACAATAGAAAATATCAAATAATATTTTGACTTTTCATTCAATTGAGTTATAAATTAGATATCCAACAAATCAAATATCTAAGGCAGCACTAGTTTTTCCGAGTGCAATCAGCCACTGCGCAAGAGTGAGAGAAAGGCATACGCATGAACACTCGCCGTCTCTGTCGGCATCTAAAGGAAATGTCAATATTTGTCATTACCGCGTGGCGTTTGCTTTTGTGCGTTTTCTAGCGAATTTGCTTTTTCGAGGCAGCAGGCGGCGTCTGCTTTGTGCTTTGTGGTTCTTTCTGGTTGTGTTACATATAAGCGAGAAAAACTCGGGGTTCGGCTTTTCCTTTGTCAGGCCATAAAAAATACATAGTGCGTGTGTGTGTGTGAGAAGGAGAGTGTGCGGAGGAAGAGAGGGAAGGCGACAGAAAAACAATAGCCGCTCTGCTGTTGATTATATAATGTCCAATGCCGAAATTAAGACGTAGTTGCAATCGCACTCAATATCAGTTGGCAAGCGGCTTTGACAACTATTTGCTTGCACCACAAAAAAACAAAAATACACACACATACACATGCACACACACACGCACACTCGATACCCGTCATTGTTTGCCAGCACTTCACAGTTTTGTGCTCTTCCGTTTCCGATAATCGGATATGGTAAAATGGTTGGCCGTGGGAGTAACGAGTGCCAAGCACAAAGAAAAATAAATGTTGACTCAGTCAGATGCTATTGGAAATTCTCAATAAATTGAGCTCAAAAAAAAGAAGCAAAATGCATATTGATTTCAGCCAAATAATTGTATGGAAAAAGAAATACTTGCGAATAGCTAATGTGGCCCAACGAGTAGCGAGAAGCAAGTGGAATGAGCGAATAATGTTGGCCAAGTATCGAGCTACGCATAACTATTATATGAGTGACGAGTAACGATTATTAAGTAATGAATAGCGAATATTACCAGGTTAGTGGCAATCAGAGAGTAATAATTAAAAAGCAGCGATAAATGATATTAAGTAACAAGTAGCGACTGACTCGGAGCGAGTAAGTCAACTGATGTAAATGTGATATTTATGTGTTTACTTGTAGCAAAACACTTAAGCCGTCTCGGTTCTGTGAAATTGGCTGACAGAGCTGTTCTAACCGCAGAACACATGAACAGTTAGCTGATTGTGCCGCTCTTTTGCTGCTGGCTTGTTCTCCGTTGTCAGCTGTGAAGATCGAGCGATCGATCAATCAATTTCATTGGCGAACTCATCAAACTCATCAAACACTTGTGTCTGATGATAATGCTTGCGACGCTCAGGATACGTTGGCAAGTGTTCAATTGAAGGCAAGCAGCACCGTTTCATGGCCAGAGTGAGAGAAGAGATGGAGAAAGAGGAGTAAGCGGATTAGGTTACAGCGGCGTGTAAAGGACAATGAAGGACGAGCAGGCCACAGCAACGGGACAGCACAAAAACAAAAAACCAAAAAACAAAAAACACACACAGAGAAGCAATACGCCAAATTCAACCACCGACAACAATGCGACCGATGCGAGGAGCACAAGAAAAAGGGCAAGAGATATAACAATGGGACGCAGGTGGCGTTGGCAAGTAGTGGGTGAGCAGGCAGGGGCAGGGGCAGGGACATGGATAGGGGCAGGGGCATGGGGAGGGCGTGCGCGTCATGCGCCAAATGGATTTGCAGCTTGTAATCCTTGTAACAAAAATTCAAGAGTTCCTGTGTTCGCGTATATGTATGTTTGTGTGTGTGTGTGTGTGTGTGTATGTGTGATTGGGTGTGTGTCATCCATTACATGAGAGTACGGATTTCATTGAGATTATTTTGATGCCATTCTGATTACATTTTTATCGTTCATTTAGCCAAGTTTTTTGCTTAAGTCTTTCGTTTGCCACTCACTCTCGACTCGTTCTCTCTCTCTCTCACTCTCTCTTGCTCGCTGGGTCAGCTCGTTACGCATATTTTCGAGAGTGGCACTCAGAAATGCCGTCGACCAAAAAACATTTGGGGCAAGTTGCGTCTGTCTCAAGTGCAACTTGGTTGCAACTTCAAAACGCCTTCAGCCATGCAAATTAGGCAAAAATTACATTTGCAACAAAATACACTAAAATAAGTACAGTATGCTCCAAGCTACTCACTCACACACACACACACACACACACACAGAATAAGGATGAGGCAGAAGAAAGTGGCGAAGTGGCAGCTGCTGTTGTCGTTAAGCATTTCATTTCGACCCCCCTTCCGCTCTTCTGCCCGTCCCCCCCACCCGCCACCCACCACACCCTCGCCGCCAAGTGAACTGCTCATAAAACTTAAACACGAGCAGGGCGGACATAAAAAAATAAAGGAGTAGTAAAGCAAGCGTACACTGACAAAATCGAAGTATTTCTCTTATCGCAACATGATCTGAAAACATATTCGATTTCTACCGGCTAATTCTGATTTCTGATTTATAGAAAATACCACCAGATGGATTATGTGCAAATATGTTTGGTTTTTTAACAGTCTTCATTCATTTTCCGAAATCATTTTAACTGTTTTAAGAAAACATTTTCTTTGAATCCTTAAAATCTTGTCTCGTTTTTAAATAAACTCTGAAAAGAAAGGGTTTTGATGACAAGTTTTTTTCCCCGATTTTAGGAATTACTTTCTGAATTGAAGATCAAAATCAACAATTCAATACAATTTAAATGAATGAAAAAATTGTAAGCCAAACAAATTTTTTACTGTGTACAAAACAAGAAGAAAAACAGCAACAATCGCAAAGAACACTTTCATGGATATGTCATCGATTTTGTTGTCGATAATGATGCGGCTCATTTGGCCGAGCAAAATGGCGATTTTATGCGCATGTCCTGCACAGGACGATTACAACAAACAACACCGAAAAGAACAACAACAACAGCAACAGCAGCGCGTGGCCTCATAAAACGCAGCAGTGCCACCGAAAATGATTAAATTTGCAACGCCTGCGAAAAGGGTATGCGTGTCTGTGTGTGTGTGTGTGTGTGTGTGTGCGGGTATGTGGGTACAAATTAATGTGTCTGTGTTGAGTAATCGTAAATAAAATTATTCAACTCAAATGCGTACTCAGTAGCGGAATGATGTAGTTCCAGCGCCGTCAACCTTTCGGTGCAAGTATTGCTGAGAAAGCCAAACCTTTTGAAAAAGTTCTTATCTAAAAGGTTCACTTTGAAGGAACCGCTGCGACCTATCGGATCAAAGATGCTATTATATGGCTTGCAATCGGTTGAATGATGAGACTTAAGTTGTGGGAGCGAAATCAACGACAGTTGCTTGTGCAACACAACAATAAATGTAGTAGTTAAGCTTGCAGCAACATCTGTTCAATACGTAAAAATATCTCAGCTGGTTGACTCTTGGTTAAAAGAGTATGCAAACTTCGGCGTTTGGATATTTTATTTATATTTGGAATATTGATCAACATATTTAAATGCCATAAGTAAATGGTTACAGGCGCAAATTAAATACAAGTATAATGCACATAAGCTTAATCTATTAAAAGAAATATATTAATATGATTTTTTTGTTTCAATTTATACGTCGAGAGCAACTTTCTTATGCATATATGATTAACAAAGTGGCAATAAGATAATTTTAAAAAAATGATATATTTAAATTCGAATAAATAAATACAAACCAAACGAGCAGCACACAAACACTTTAGTCGAATTGGATTTTTAGTATTTTCTTGTTTCGCCCAAAAGTATGCCACACAAAATGACAGAAATATTTGGGCTTCAACTGCACTCAAACCACCCGTTCGCCAGCTGAAAAGTATGTTACAAAATGTTTGAAATTTTAACTTTCGACATATTTGAGGCGAGCGCTGGGAGAAACAGCGACGCATTAAAAAGCAACTTAATTAAATTGTAATTGGATATTTTTTGATCTGCAGCTATCGACCACAAACAAACAGCGTGGCGTCTCCAATTTCCCCCACCACACTCCAAATGCCTCCTTCATTTGATGTCACTCTTGCTGACACGTGGCTGAGGGGAGGGGCTGTGCGGGGTATGGAAGGGGGATAGGATGGGTACGGGGGGTGGTTGATTTTGTTTTTAGTCTAGAGTTGGGGTTGTCTTTCGCTACGCGTGCTTGTCTTTAAAGCTGCGTACACGCGTTTCCACAACACACCCCCTGCCAGCCGCATGGGATGCGTTGTTTATGCAACGAAACTAATTTAAAGTACTTTACGCGGCGGTCGCCTAATCCGACGCACTGTGTGTGATAACTTTGTCAAGTTTGTGTTTTTGTTGACGCATACGGGATGGCAATAACAATAAGCTGATAGTAATTAAATAGCACAGACACGTGCCCCTCCGCTGCGAACCAATGTGAAAGCCCAAAAGTTAACATTTTACTCATTAAAGTCGTTGTTAAGAGTTTTGAACTTGCTGCAAATGGCATTTAAATGATCTGAAATGCTCCTGAATTGCGCAAGTTTCCGTTTACTGCGTCAGTTAAACCGACTATTGGCAATTAGCCC
Source organism: Drosophila nr. perissopoda 5 BK-2023a (assembly GCA_035044105.1). Taxonomy (NCBI): domain Eukaryota; kingdom Metazoa; phylum Arthropoda; class Insecta; order Diptera; family Drosophilidae; genus Drosophila; species Drosophila nr. perissopoda 5 BK-2023a. The sequence continues at coordinate 3,335,450 of JAWNMK010000620.1, read as the reverse complement.
TTTATTGTAATTACTTGCTGTACATTTAGCACTTTTTTCAAGCGGATCAATAAAACGTTGTAAAGAACGTATGATTATTAACACGTAAGCATAATTAGTCACTTGCTATTTTGTAATCGCTATTAATTTGATACATGTAATATTTATTTTATTTCAGTTGTCAAATGAATATTTTATTTAAGATCCTTTAATTATTGACTTTAAAATCAATTAAATATTGTCAATTATTAAAAGCTTTTTGTGGACATTTTTTAAGTCCACATTAAATAGATATAAAAAGTGTGTTTTTTTTTTTTGTTTGTATTTATTAATTACACACACACACTAATAAAAACACAATCATTGATAGTTTGTGCAGCATCGGCATATTCATGGAATTCTCTTTGATGGGGCGCCACAACAACAATGTTGGCGACGATTCTATGTGAAGTTGCACAATAAATTTGGCAAAGTCTTTTAACGAATAAAATTGCATTTGTTGACGACTAATTGAAAAGCCGCAAAGCTTTTGCCAATGGGCTTTGTCTGTCAGTTTGTTGTTGGTCAGAATTGTAGACGTGTGGGAGTGTGAGTGTGTGTGTGTGAGTGTGTGTGTGTGTGTTTGTTTGTTTGCGTGTTTGCTTGGCACAATTAAGACATAAGCAACCAAGTTGACAACATTAAGAACTGTGTGCTCCAAAACTTTTAATTGAAATAATTTGTTTTTGAATTGATACCAACAGCAACCACAAAATCAACTTCTGACAACAAAAACTTTGTTATTTATTTTCCATGTGGTGCATGCGCTCTGCCTGAATGCTGCTGAGTATGAATTGTATTCAAACATTCGCAAATAGCTCCAAATATTGAGGCCATTATTCAATTCAAACGAGCCAACTAAAAAGTATGCAGATAATGCACAATTTGATAGTTGGCAAACTGAATAAGCGACGAGTGTGGCTAATGAGATAGCAGCTGGCAGCGCAGCATATTTATTTAACAAGCTTGTAACGAATTAAGTGCTTAGTTCTATTGTTTCGTATTTTATTTAAACAATGTAACCCTTGTCACCCGCAAACTTGTAGCAAACACGCTTAAAGCAAATGCGTCGTGGTGCAGCCACGACTTGTGTGGGGGTGCTTAGGCTGCTGGGGGTTGTTGTGCTTAAGATTGTCTCACTCGCTGTCAGCGTTGTGCTCTCACTCGCTGTCAGTGTTGTGCTCTCACTCGCTGTCAGTGTTGTGCTCTCACTCGCTGTCAGTGTAGTGCTCTCACTCGCTGTCAGTGTCGTGCTCTCACTCGTTTCTTCGCTGCTGCTGGTGTTTTCTGTTGTATTACCCGCGGTTGTCGACTCCGTTTCTGTGCTGATGCCCGTTGTCGAATTGCTCGCTAAGGTGGTGCTCTCCCCATCGTCAATTGTTGTGGTGCTGGCATTATTTGGACTCTCGGTGCTAGTTCCATTATCAACCACATCGGCATCGAGAAAGTTCATCAGTACATCCATAAATTTCAGTATCGAGCCGCGATCCTCAGGGGTAAAGGCCTGTGCATTGGTGCAACTACTTAACCACGCACCGCTAGCCGCCGCTATGAGCAGCAGCATCACAAATCGTTGATCATTACTCAAGGCTGTCATTGTTTCTGGGTTTATTTCTTGAGTTGTTAGTCAAATCTTCTTTCTAACTGGCTGCCAAAAAGTCGTTATTCATGCATTTATACAACCTTCAGCTGTCTGATATCTCGATGCGGAAATCGGTAACCATCCAAAACTGTCCGCACTTCTCTGAGGGCACGTGCATGACCTAAGCCACCAGATTACATGTTGACTATGCCAATATCTGGGTCAGCTTCTAATTGCAATGACGTCTAACAGCTGAGCAGCTGTTTTGAAGCATATCGGGCTTAGCTTTTTAATCTGCTCTGAAATCAGTGGATATTCTGAATTGCAGATTGACTACTGAATGAACGCAGCGCATGAGAATGATTATGATTATTCTGTTTATAGTGAGCTATTTTATAGCGGAGCACTGATAAATGGTTACTCTTATATATATACTAGATAATACTATGATTATCGCAAAATTTTTAGAGATTAAACTGAAAAATAAATACTCAGATAGATAACAAACTTACTTAAAGTGTGACAAGTAACTTTAGTTTGCAGTGAGTTTTACTTAAAGGAGTTTTGCTAGAAGTCCTCTGATCAGCTCCGTTTATCTTCTACATTTAACTTTTTAGTGCAGTTGAAATTTTGTGATATCTTGCACAGCAAATTTTCTTAAGAATAATTTACTTACTAACAGTTTTTATTTGCATTTATTTGCAGGCTTTCCTATTTGAGTAGGAATATGTGCATTTTGTAAATGACTTTCTTCTTTCTGCACATGGGCCTAAGTTTAGTAAAATAAACAAATATTTCTCAAAGAAATGAAAATGAAATATTTTAAGTAGCATATAATCTGAACAATTGTAATAATCACAGTATTATTTCAGAGATCAAACTATTGCAATATTAACAAAGCTAAAGTTGTGAAAAGGATTCAAACGAGTTGAAAATCGATTCAGTTCAGTTCAGTTATCTTTCCACACCCATTACTCATTCAAGACGAGATTCTATGAATAAATCGCAGATAAAAAATAAAAAATTATGAGAGAAAAATGCGAATGAAAAAATGCGGCCAACAACAACTGAACAATTATCGGCAACGATGGCGTTTGGCGATTTGGAAGCACGTTTGCTGCATACCAATCATGCCAAGACAGACACGAATATCGCTTGGGTTGTCTCTTATCAGCAGTGGGTTTAGTCACAGTGGCACTTCTGTTGATAAGCATCAAAGCACAAAGACATCGAGTCTGAATAAAAGGTGGTGACCGCAACTGCAGCAATATCAATCACTCAATTTGCGATCATCAAGACACTTCTTTGCAAAGGTTGCACAACACAATATACACAAGCGGCACTGACCAGGACACAATATGTGGCGACTACAGCTGTTCCTCATACTATCCACCTGCTTTCTCATACCCTTCGAGGCAAAGCCGACAAGCATCACTCCACGCTTAACTCCTACAACAACAGAAACAAGACACTCCAACCACATAGGACGCTTGGCGGCCAAGGATCTGGCTGATCTGCTCATGGCCAGCATGCAGGCGCGTGGCATTAAGTTGACATCGAAACAGGAGTCGACGGTGAAGTATCTGCGAGATATGGAATCGACAAAGCTACAGGATGGCGTGGTACTGATGCAACTGGGCATGGATTTCATCATTGATGTGCTGATCGGCAGCAGTGCAAATGCCAGCTGCGATCGTGTCATCAAGGACATTAAGAAATCACAGGATAAGAATAGTTTGACGCTGAGCTTGAAATCATTCCTGGCCCTGTGCACCTTCAACAACATCGAGTGCTCTCAGAAGCATGTGGTGCAAATGATCCAGAGTACGACGACATCCAAGCACAGCGAGTCAGGCACACTGGGTAGTCGGAGTGCGCGTACGGCCCTCGAGCAGGCTGCGAAAACATCCAAAATTGGAGGCGATCGGGATTCCATTGCCAATTTTCTGCATGCTCGGAGTTTGCCCGAGCTGAAAGCCATATTAAGCACACTTTTGCAGGTGTGCGGTGCATCCAGTCTGGAGACGCAGAATATTGTGCAGAATCTGATAGAAAGTAAGTACCAAGACAAGTGGAGTGTACAAAATAACGAGTATATGCAACGAGAAGAACGACACAGATAACGAATAACAAGTAAGACGAGTCGTGAGAGACGAGCAGTGAGAGACGAGTAGTGAGAAACGAATAGTGAGAGAGTAATGAGGCAGTAGTGAGCGACGCATAGCGAATGACGAGAATCAGGAGACGAGCTACGAGCAACGAGCAACGCAGCAAACATCGAGAGACTATATAGCAACTGAAGGCGGCTAATGATTAACTAGAGACCAATAGCAATATACATGAAGCGAGATAATAACAGGAATCGTTTAGCGTCTATATATCAATTTACTTCATGACAAGAAGTACATAGTGATAAAACCAAGTTTCGACTGGTGAGTAGCAAGTGTCAAGTAGCGAATAGCAAGTGACAAGTAACGAGCGTTTTGTCGCAGTAAGAAGTGGCAAGTATGATTGTAGATAAGCGTATACCAAAGCTAAATAATTGACTAGTTTCAAATCTAAGATTGTATCTAAACTGTAAATTAATGTTCAAATTTTTAGTGGGTCCCAAGGAAATCAGCAAGAAAAACGGCATCAGTCTGTTGCAGATCAATGGCTTCAGCACTCTAATTAACTCGCTTATGGATAGCCTGACTTCCATTGCCGATGGCAACAAGAGCGGCTTCTGTGCAGCTTCACCTGACAGCTGGATTGTACGACTGATCAATATGGGTGTGGCTAATGTCATTATTATGGGCTTGATGACGGCCCTCGATAGATCGATGCCTCCCTCAGCCAACTCGCTCATTCGTAAGTAAACAGTTACTCAACGCATAAGCTTATAACTTATAATCGTTATTAATTACAGAGAAAAGCAACGCGCTCGCCAATTTGGTGGACGCCGATGTGCCACTTAACAAGGGCGCACCCACATCAAAGCGTGCCAGTGGTCTCCTACCCAATATTGGCAACCTAGGAGGCAATACAATTACATGTAGGTCTCGTTTGCATGCAGATTCTTGGATAATTTATTAAGGATTCGATTCTCATTTCTCTTTCAGCTGGATCCAAAAATATCATTGACGGAAACAACAATCTTTTTGCGCAACTTGTTAGTGCTGATGTTCCCGTCGCCGCTGGTGTTTCCGCGTTGACCAGTACCTTAGGCTCAGTTGGAGGCACAAATGCCATTGGCGATGTCGGTGGTGTTGCCAATTCTGTACTCCCCCTCGGATCTTCCGGCTCTCAAAATATTGCCAACAGTTTGGGCAATACCATTAACAGTAAGTTACTTCAAGCTAAGAAGGAAAATTTCCCTTCCTAACCAAACAATTTAATCTTTCCAGGGGGTGACAAAAATGTGGTTGTCGGTGATGGCAACACTTTCATAAATGCAGTTGATGCTGATATTCCCATTGCGGCCGGTGTTAGTGTTCTTGATACAGTGACAGGCTTGGTTTCTGGCGGCTCTAGAGGTGGATCTGGAGGTGGCTCTGGAGGTGGTTCTGGAGCTGGTTCTGGCGGTCGTTCTCGAGGTGGCTCTGGAGGTGCTATTGCCAACCAAGGTGGCAATACCATCAACAGTAAGTACTGTTTATATAAATTAAAAGTTTGTTTTTTACAATCCTCTAATTTCAATTACAGTGGGTGCAAAAAATATTATTAAAGGGCACGGCAATACTGTGGTTAAGGTAGTTGATGCTGATGTACCCATTGCGGCCGGCGTTGGCGTTCTCAATAAAGTGACAGGTGTGGTTAATGGCAACTCTGGAGGCTCTGGTGGCTCCGGTGCTGGTGGTGTTCTGAGTGGTGCTACCGGTGGTCTTTTGGGCGGTGTTGTTGGTGCTGTCGGTGGTGTTGTAGGCGGCGTTGTCGGTACTGTTGGAGGACTTTTGGGCGGCGGAGCAGGTGGTGTTTTGGGAGGTGCTACCGGTGGTGCCGGTGGCCTTGTGGGCGGAATCACTGGAGCTGCTACTGGTTCTTCTGGCTCTCAAAATATTGCCAACAGTTTGGGCAATACCATTCGCAGTAAGTTACTTCAAGCTAAGAAGGAAAATATCCCTTCCTAATCAAACAATTTAATCTTTCCAGGGGGTGACAAAAATGTGATTGTCGGTGATGGCAACACTTTCATAAATGCAGTTGATGCTGATATTCCCATTGCGGCCGGTGTTAGTGTTCTTGATACAGTGACAGGCTTGGTTTCTGGCGGCTCTAGAGGTGGATCTGGAGGTGGTTCTGGAGGTGGCTCTGGAGGTGGCTCTGGAGGTGGTTCTGGAGCTGGTTCTAGCGGTCGTTCTCGAGGTGGCTCTGGAGGTGCTATTGCCAACCAAGGTGGCAATACCATCAACAGTAAGTACTCTTGATATAAATTAAAAGTTTGGTTTTTACAATCCTCTAATTTCAATTACAGTGGGTGCAAAAAATATCATTAAAGGGCACGGCAATACTGTGGTTAAGGTAGTTGATGCTGATGTACCCATTACGGCCGGCGTTGGTATTCTCAATACAGTCACCGGCATAGTTAGTGGTAATTCCGGAAGATCAGGCAGCTCTACCGGTTCTGGCGTTGGTGGTCTTTTGGGCGGTGGTGCCGGTGGTCATTCACGTTCTAAAAATATTGCCAACAGTTTGGGCAATACCATTAACAGTAAGTTACTTCAAGCTAAGAAGGAAAATTTCCCTTCCTAATTAAACAAATTAATCTTTCCAGGGGGTGACAAAAATGTGATTGTCGGTGATGGCAACACTTTCATAAATGCAGTTGATGCTGATATTCCCATTGCGGCCGGTGTTAGTGTTTTAGATACAGTGACAGGCTTGGTTTCTGGCGGCTCTAGAGGTGGATCTGGAGGTGGCTCTGGAGGTGGTTCTGGAGCTGGTTCTGGCGGTCGTTCTCGAGGTGGCTCTGGAGGTGCTATTGCCAACCAAGGTGGCAATACCATCAACAGTAAGTACTGTTTATATAAATTAAAAGTTTGTTTTTTACAATCCTCTAATTTCAATTACAGTGGGTGCAAAAAATATTATTAAAGGGCACGGCAATACTGTGGTTAAGGTAGTTGATGCTGATGTACCCATTGCGGCCGGCGTTGGCGTTCTCAATAAAGTGACAGGTGTGGTTAATGGCAACTCTGGAGGCTCTGGTGGCTCCGGTGCTGGTGGTGTTCTGAGTGGTGCTACCGGTGGTCTTTTGGGTGGTGCTACCAGTGGTCTTTTGGGCGGTGTTGTTGGTACTGTCGGTGGTGTTGTAGGCGGCGTTGTCGGTACTGTCGGAGGACTTTTGGGCGGCGGAGCAGGTGGTGTTTTGGGAGGTGCTACCGGTGGTGCCGGTGGCCTTGTGGGAGGAATCACTGGAGCTGCTACTGGTTCTTCCGGCTCTCAAAATATTGCCAACAGTTTGGGCAATACCATTAACAGTAAGATTATCCTTAAATTGTATTAGTATGCCAGATATTATCAATTCTATTCATTTGCTAGTGGGTTCCAAAAATGGTGTCTTCGGCAACAACAATAATATTGTATCCCTAGTTGATGCAACCGTGCCTGTGGCTCTCGGTGTGGGCCTGCTCAACAATGTTGTGGGCACTGTTACTGGAGGAGGTGGTTCCGCGAATGATATTCAAGTGGTTGATCGACACGGCAACCTGCTCATGAAGATCAAGGATGATAATGCCAGCGGCTCCATTGGCAATGACTTGTCCCAAACCATTAACCGTAAGTAAACCGCATACAACTGCCTTAGCTTGCATCAACTAAATCAACTACATCAACTATATAATCTTTTGTAGGAGGTCCCAAACAAGTCGTTATGGGCGACGGAAATAAAGTTTTGAAGCTGGTCAATTTGGATGTGAATGCGCTGGCTAACATAAATCTGGGTAATGCCATCAGAGGCAGCAGCGGCGCCTGCAATGGCATCGCCAATAAGTTGGGCAACGAGCTAAACAGTGAGTACAACATTCCCAATGGTATCCTAGGAACGCCTAATGTGATTGGAACTTGCTTACAGCTGGGCCGGACAGTGTGATTGAAGGTAATGACAATACGGTTGTGACATTGTTGGATCTCGATCTGAGTGTGTTGGCCGGTGTAAGTGCATTGAATACGATTATTGGTGAAGTGGGCAATGATTGTCCGGAACCGACGACTCCCCAGCCCCCGACGGATGAGCCTCCTACTCCAACACCAACACCAACACCCACACCCACACCACCCACCCCAACTCCACCAACACGCACACCACCCACGCCAACTCCACCAACACCCACACCACCCACCCCAACTCCACCAACACCCACACCACCCACCCCAACTCCGCCAACCCCCAATCCCTATAAATGCTATCGTCGCTACTGTCGCAAGTGGCGAAATCGTCCCAAATATCTGTGCCCCCAGAACTGCGGCGGTCCGTTCGTCTACCGACCCTAACTCACACGGACTTCAACTGAAGTCTGATGTGAGTTGTTTGTAAATCGAGTCAACTTCCTCTGACTTGTCTCTATCCCCAAGCACCTGTTATGTAATATCGTAAAGCTTGCACCTATTTATTTAACTATATTCTACCTACTTTGTAAGTGAACTTGTTTAATTTGCTTGATGTATTGAAATACAACTGAATTATTTATTATAAAATGAAAAGTTTTCATTTTGGGCGGAGAAAAGGTGGTTCCTATCAAGACGCGAGGGATTTAAAAATTTAAGTCATGTTCGCAAAGCCAACCATTGAAGTCACTCTAAAATGTAAGAGTTTCGATCAGCACCCGACTAGGATATACCTTTTATAAAAAAGCCGCATCTTTCACAAATTTTTTTTCACTAATAGTTATGCATTTGCCAATCTCAATTCACCTTTTTCTCATCATTCGATATCATTTCTTTAGTTATAGTCACTTGTTACACCTAACTCGCCACTTGTTACAAGATCTTCTAAGCTCGTCACTCGACACTTTCAAAAATGTATTCGCTGCATTAATGCAAAATCATTTTACTCGTTACAATTTGTACTCGTGATACATCACTTACTGTTTACTTGTTACTCGCTGAATGACCACAAATACTTGTATGCCCTATTTTCACATTGTATTTTAAACACGGTATAAAAGGTATACAAAATGCAATTACATTCAAACGCAAAAGTTTAGGTAGCAAAAAATGTGGGGGAAGGTAAAAGTGGGCAACTTGGCATAAATAAAAGATAACATTATTAACACCCAAGAGCCAAGTGAAGCACCCCGAGTAGTCAGTTAGACAAATGGGCGTCAGCGTTGACTCAGTACGGAAAAGTTACTCTTTGTCAAACTCACCTGTGACCCCTCCTAGCCCCCCTCACAGCCACCACCCGCAAAATTGGAATGTAGAACGTGCTCACGCCACATAAAATCATAATGAAAGCAATAAAAATATCAGCAAAGTTGCTCAACAGCCCAAAACCAGAAACAAAAACCAAAAAAAAAACAAAAAAAAAACGAAAACAAGTACAAAACGCAACAGAATTGAACAAAACAGAGCAGACGCTTGAGTTGCCGTTTCGCAGCCATAATTGATGACCTGAGATAATTTGTTATGGTTATGAGACGTGAAACAAACATCGGGCGGAAGTACATACTTAAAATACAGAAACACAAAATATGGGGCGCAATTATAAATTTTAGACCAACTGCTTGTGGGTTGCCTCTATCGCCATCGCAGTCTCTCCTTCTCTCTCTCTCTCTCTCTCTCTCTCTATCTGCCACTTTCCCGAAAAAGTGGCCCAAGACAATGATGATGATGTTGGCAAGCTGCTAATGATAAGCGATAAGCGTGAACTTCACTGGGTGTTAAATATTATGCGACACCTCTGGGACACAATTTGTTCCACAGAGTATGCTCGAAAAACTCCTAATGATTACCTGCAGGCGGGTTCAACTTTTGGCAAACCTATTTTTCACTTTTCTTAAAGCTTGTAAGTTCAAATTTATTTTAAGTTACGAATAACTTTGTGATATTGCAACTAACTTAAATGATTGTTGATTGCCTGAACTTCATCAAATCTGCTTAATATATCAAATTAATTTTATTTTTCATAAATCATTTAATGGATCGTATAATATAACTCATACACTTTGAATGAATAAGTACTATAATAAATGAATTTCATGTGATTATTAGAATGTAGACTTTATATTTATGATATGGGCGAAAGATTTTATTCATGTCATTAATCTTATAAAAAATTTGGTAATTTAATGACAATCAAAAAAAAAAATTCCATAATATAAATTCTTAAAACTAATTAAAAATGTGAGCATTCAAAATAAGGTAAACTTAATGATACCTTTGGATAATTCAGACGATATACTTAAGCATAAGGAAAGTCATGTCATAAAGCATAGTGCCTGTAGTTAAAGAAATCTTTATAGATAAAGTTCATGGAATCCTGTAGTTTTGGCTGATTTTGGACATTTACTAAGTTAAAGCTTGAGGAAAATACAAATTTGCTGAATAAATCAATATTGTGGCGAAAGTTTTTTATACGATGCTTTGTATGTGTTGTTGAGGAGAGCAAATAAAAATGCAACAGACTTTTAGGCGCAGACATGTTTATGTATTTGTCTGACAGCCAGGCAGACAAGTTCCGCAACTTACTCACCCCTCCGCTACTCGACAGTCTGTCTATCTGTCTTTCCGTTTGTCTGTTTGCCTATCTGTCTGCGACCCTGTTTTTTTTTTTTTGAACGCTATTTGCAATTCTATGGCCCGTATCCTGAGCTCAGGTTGTACTTGTGTCGTAGTACATCCATCTACAAGATTCTGTTTTTTCTTCTGTCGTACTTTTGAGCCCATTCTTATACCCTTGCTGAAGGCTAATATGATTTTGGGTCGACAATTGCTTTTGCCTGGAAAGATGAGAATTCGTTTTTTGGGAATCACACAACAAAATAAAGGATAATGAGTTGTTATTGTTTTATGTACCTTTGTTTGTAGAAATTGCATGAATGCAAGGGTATTCGAGTTGAGGATTTAATCTAAGCGAAGATACTCTGCTTTCTCTTCTGTCAACAACTTGCTCTCGCTTCGCTGTGTTTTCTGCTCTTTTCCGCTCTCTTTTTATCTATGTATCCCTATGTTATTTTGTTTTTATTATTGTACATAATTTGCACGTGCTACGAATATCTAAAATTTACGAGCGAGAGCGAAAGTGCACACAGGTCGCCTGGGTGGTTGCCTGGGTGGTTGCTGGGTGATGGGGTGTAGTCTGCGATGAGTTTTTCTGGCCACATGACACTAGTTATATTGTCCCCGCTCGCTCATGAGAGCAGGGGGGTTGCGAGGGGGGTGGAGTGATTTGTTGTCATGTACATTATTTTGCTTTCAAATGTTCCGAGCAAAAGTAAAAGTTGCAAATGCTTTAAATGAGTAGAGAGCCAACACTCGCACCACAGCCGGTGGTTTCTTCTTCTTTTGCTTCAACTCTGCCACTGAGCATCTTTCTTTTCTTTTTCGTCGATTCAAGCTGCCCCCCGGGAAGCAGAAAGTTGCTTGGTGAGGGATGGGGAGGGATGTTGAGTTTGCTTACTTTAACACGTTTTGTGTCCAAAAATAAATGTGAACTAATGCATTTTTATTAATATATACAAGCGTGCTGGGAATTTCAAGAATCCACATGATCATCATCCTGATGATGATTGAGCATAAAAACCACAAATGTTTTTTAAATGCAGTGCAAATGTGCGGCTGTGGGTGGTGGTGTGCGGTCTGCTGTCTGTGTGTGCTGTGTGTGGTTGTTTCTACTAAGTAGTACGCCACTGACTTTGCAAATCCTGTTAAAATATTTAGCACAGGGCGTACGTGTTAACATCTTTGTTGCTGTTGTTTGCTGCTTGTACTAAATCGGACGAGTTAAGGCTGCCCCACTTTCGCACCGCCGTCAGCCACTTTTTGCCGGTCACATGTTGCGATGAGTCAGCAGCTTATAATCGACCATTTGCAAGACTTAAGATAAGCTCAAGTTTGGCTATCTCTCTCACTCGCCCACTCGCTCTATCTCACTCGCTCGTTCACGGAACGAGTTAGTTATTAGAGGCGGTTAATTAATCTCTTATGCAGCCTTATGCCATGCACTTGGTACTCGTGTTCATATGTACAAATCATCAATTGTATCAACACACACATGCACACACACACACACACAGAGAGAGACACACACACACTTATCGTAGTTTGGTCCTGCCTGGCAACGTCCGCTGAGCGGATTTTCTCAATAGTAAACATCAACAACTACTGGCACAAAATCATTTCTCCGATTTTGCATATTCAATTACTGTCAATTGTGTCTGCCGAAAATGTCAGCAGTTGTTGCATGGAGTCCGTAAAGACACAAGTTAAAATCGACGAGTAAGTAACCAACAAATAATTCTTCAACAAGTGAAAGATAATAACGCGTAGCAAGTATCGAGAAAATAGCTCACAGTTCACCGAGAGCATTCATAATTCAGAGTCAAATAAAAATACGAACCGCACTTGATGCGATGAGAGTCAGAGGGATTAATCCATTTATTTCAAGTCAGCTAATAGTTGGCTTACAAACTGTTAATATTACTCGCTGGAGATGAGTCGGTTGCCTGGTAGCTATTATTGTGATGGAATGCCGGAGACTGTCACAGTTTTGGCAGACAGACTCGCACATGCAGACCTCATAACTCACACGCCTGGCGCCTGTGGTCCATTTGCATGGCGGACGAGTGCAGACGGACGCATGTAAATGACCCAGACTTTATTATCCACTTCTTTTCAATGCGCCAACCGAGGGAAAATAGAAAGGAAAAGCCAAAAGCAGTGGCCGAAAAACTAGCAACAAAAAAGAAATGCCAAAGCGGCACTTTGCATACTAAGAACCCGAACGCCTTCAGAGGGTGGTAATGGCTACTGTTAGGAGTTCGGGTTGGGTGCTGGACGCTGGGGTGGGGTTTGTTGCTTCCAAGGAATAAATAGAAAAGGCAACTAACGCGCCGCTTCATTGACATTTTAGGGTTTCATTGTAAAGCAATTTAAATTATTGTGTATATTTTATTTCTATTTTTTTCCTTCATTTTATAATTCCCTGTAATCAGGGAAATGGGGTATGCCAAACATGTTTTGTCTAAGAAATAAATGTATTTCCATATACTATATTGAAGGGTATCGGAAATAGGAAGTCTTTAGAAGAATTAGATTCAAAATCAAGCAGTATGTAACTAAATTGAATATGAACTTCATTAAATTAAATATATCGAATATTGCAATCGACTATTGATAAAAATACATTTTGTATATGCAAATTGTTTCGTAATGTTTGGGTATTTCCAAGTCGTGCATGCTAATTTTGAACATACTAACTCCGCTTCTGGCTTTCTTTTTATATTTTGGAAACTTAAGCATTCAGGACATCGTTTCGCGGTTCGTGTCTTGCTTCTGATGCGTCTAGTCGTCTTCGTGCCTTAAGCCTTATCTAACGAAGGGAGAGTTTGAAAGGGGGTGGAGGGGGCAGCAGGGAGGATCTATCCAGCCCCCTTCCAGACTTGATTTTATTTTGTGCAAATTTTTCAAATGTTATCCTTAATTTAGTTTCTAAGTAGATGCCAGTCACGTACCAGGCAAATGACATTTTATTTGTAGATTTTTATAGACTTTCGCTACGTCTCTCTGTGTGTGTGTGTATTTCCTATGTGTGTGCATCAGTGTAGGGGTAGGGGTAAGAGATGGGGTCCGGGTAGCTCTCAAACCTAGTGCAACTGGGGGGTTGATAGCCAAGACGGCTTTATATATATATATATAGATACATATTCCTTTGTATCTGAAGCTGTCTACAGAGGAGGGGAGCTTTGGCAAAACCGAAAAATAGGTCGTAATTTGGTTTTTGTGTTCATGTGTGAATATATATATATATATATACACTCTCGCACTGGGTCACATGTGTCATTGATGAGTCACTAAAATTATCCACGCGTCCATTTTTAAAGGAATTTGAGGTTTCAAACGTATATTACATTTTACGTTTGAACTTTTCGAAAACATCATCACACAAATTTTTTATTTCAAATTTCCTTAAAATTATTTTTTTTATATATAAGAAAATATATTTTTGAAATTTAGGAAGGCTTGACCAAATTGGTAATCAAGAAATAATGCGATTTTTTCATTTCTAAAAACTAGAAGTGCAAACGTTTATTTTTAGAAATATCATTTTAAAAATACAGATAAAAGAAATAGTTTGCTGGATAATATTTTCTATGTTATGTTAGTTATGTTATGTGATGTTATTATTAAGTATGTTTTTTGTTAATTTAAATATTCATAATGCTTCCAACTTTATATTTATAGTTATGAATATTATTATTATTATATATATGTATATTATATTATTTGTCTTGTTTTCTCCGATTATAATCTCATATATAGGTGGATCGAAAATTGTCAGAGTACAAGGATTCAACGCAGAACTTTTGGCGTTAATAGCCCGAGTCGGGTATGTTGCCAAGATATATGTTATATGCAGGAAATTCGAAAAAAAAAATAGAAAACACAGAAATATGACCGTATAAATATATTAAAAAAGCAACAACAAAGCGAAAGAAAATGGGGGGAAACGCGTGCGTTACGGGAACTGCTCCGAATTGGACTGGGGAGAGAGGGAAGAAAATGAAACACACCCAAATTATATGTGATGGGATGGCGACTGGGAAACAGGTAAGAGTGTGCAATATGGGGATGATTCATGTTCCGGTTGTGACCCGCAGTCACACACGCTGCGACAATAACTTGCGCACAATAAAGCAAAAATTAAAAAGCGTTAAGCAAATTGCAATGCTTCCGCACTCGAGTAGAGCTCTATCCATATTTGGGGGTTCTAGTATAAGCGACACAAGATTTGGCACAGCTTTGACAATCTTACAGTTTCCAAATATATTTCGTATTAAAATGTTGCCCAAGTGGTTTTGAAAGATGATTGACAATCGTATATAAATTCTAAGCCGGAGCTGGACTTATTTTTAAAAACGAATTCTCTTAAAAAGACAACTTAATTTTTAAGATTTTTTAATTTCTTTCTACATAAACAATATTGAATTTGGTCAGCAAGGAGCGTTACTTATTTTGAGCGCCGCATAAGAATGCTAAACAAATGCAACATCAAATTCTAATAAGAGATAGAGAAAGAATTACGAAGTTTGGGATTTCTTAAATAATCGCCCCATCCCAGATTTATTCGCAAAAAGTCCAGCAATGCTGACAAAAAAATGTCGCAACAACGAACGCTATTTATTTACGGCATTTTTTTCACGCTTCGAGACAAATGATAAAAGCGAAAGATATAGAGATGAGACTGTCTGACTCTGCTCAAGTGCCGCTATGCTTACCTGTGGGCGTGACAAGGCCCCCGCTCCTCAGGAACTCAATTCCTGACTCAAAAAAAAGGCAAAGACGTCTATGAATTTTTTTGGTGTGCCATTGTTCCATTTACTTTTTTCAATACATTTTTTTTTCTGTTACTGTTTTGTTGTTGCTCAACTTAATGGCCATTGTTGTTGTTGTTGTTGGGGCTTCTGCTGCTGCGGGTCGCAACAATGGTAGACAAAAGGCGCCAACACTTTTGCATCACTTCGATTGTAATTTCATGCCCGAATTATCCTTGGGGAGACATTTACCCTAAACGAAGGCACACACCAATCCACAAACACACACACACACACACACACACAAGTAAGGCATGTATATAAATTTCAATAGCAAGCGGCGAAAAGCAAAAGTCAAAACTGTGGGCCATATAGGGATGGAGGGACTTAAGGCACAAGGTGTAAGCTGTAAGGGGTGGGGCAGTACGGATGGGGTGACCCAAAAATACAGGGGCGCACAGCAATTGCAACAGCAACAATAACACCAGCAACAAGACTTAGACATAGACACACACACACACACACACACCTTTATTATTATTTTTACACTTAACTTCCGGTTTACGCCTATTATGCCCTGTGTACGCCTCACCAACCCCCAACCCCAACCACCGTCACCTCACCCCCCAATACAGCCGCCGCAACTTCGGCATCCTGGCATCAAATTACAAAATCCTCGTTCTACTCCAGCTACCTTCTGTTCGTCCTGACTACGCTTCTACCAGCTCCTTTTCCTCGCTGCACTCAGAGAAAACACGCAGGATTTAGCCTTATATTGCACAATGAAGAGCAAAAATGTTTGACTTGAGTATAAATTACTTAAAATATGCAAATTATCACACTCCTTATTGAAGAAATATTCGAAACAGCTGAAAGAATGAAACTGTTTCAGAATGCAAACAATCTTACTAAACTTGGAAAATTAAGTTGAATTCAATTAATTTCGAATGTAACAAATCTAATATATGAAAATGCCTTAAATATGTCAAATTAATTTAGTGGGGTTTGTCGATAATGTTTTTGGATCTAGTTGAGTGCAAATTTCTCAATCTTTTCTTTTTTTGCTGTTTTTTCTGTTTTTTTTTTTTCTAAGTGTGGTGCTACACGTTTGCCAGATGAAGTTATTGTCTCTGGCATGTTTTGTTGTTGCTACTGTTGTTGTTTCGTTGTTGGATGCGTGTTTTCACGTGTTCGTTCCGCATAGTTCCGTTTGATATGCCACAAAGGTGTCACAGTCGACGGCGTTGTCCACATGGCTGCCACAACCTCAGCTCCTCTGTGTGTGTGTGTGTGTTTACAGACCGTGCTTCCTCTTTTGACGCCAAAAGTTTTTGGTTTTCGCCCCCTTCCTTTTACACACACAGTGCTTTTGGCCTGCCCATTTGACATTGAGATATCTGCCAATGTTCAGCCCTTAACTTATTTCACTTTGTTTAAAACCAAAATGTACAACAACAAATATCTAAAACACATTTTTGAACTCCACGAAATTCACACAAGCTCCAAGCTGCCAATGGAGCCAAAGTGTGCAGAATCTACATTTGGATATATCTCATATAATATATATATAAACTTGATCACCATCAATAGCCGAGTCGATATAGCCATGTTCGTTTCTATGCAAACTGCTCGAACATTTGTGTAGCTATCGTGATGAAACTCATATTCCGGATCGGATCACTATATGACGCTGCCACAGGGACGATTGGTCGAAAGTTGATAGTATTTCAATTTTAATTTAAATTTATTCTCATTAAACATATCAGTTATGCTCCTAGCAAACAAAAAAAAACGATCTGTATTGAACTACAATATCTTTTAGCTTATTATTATTATTATTAAATTTTATATTTCTGACTGTTTGTACCTGTAAATAAATGATTAGCCCCAATTGTCTATAGGGAAGAGCGCAAACCGTTGAAATCCCTGAGCATAAAGTGGAATTACGTTGAGTGGATGACGGAGGGCATGAGGGGAAAAGCGTTACTCAACTCTCCTCTATTTTATAGTGTTTTTCCTTATTTTTCATCGGATTTTCCTTTTTGTACTCATTAATCTTGGATACAAAGCGGTGCACAGCGCAAAGCATGGAATAAAAACAGATAATAAAAACAGTAATAAAAAATATAAATAAATAAAACTGGCGAATAGCAAAAAATAAATACGCCAACAAAGATGGCAACAAAACACGAAATAAATTTAAATCTTCGCCTTTCACAGACAAAATCTAATAAAAATCCATTTTATTTGATAACAAACAGCAGCTTGCAACAAGCGGTGGCAGCTACCATGGCCCAAGTAGAAGAATATGCAGACGCTGATGCAGACGCAGCAGCACCAGTAGCAGCTGATGTGCCTGCAAAATGGATTACAGCAATTTGCTTTGTTGCACAAACACATCACAGCTTTCCCCCCGACCCCCGGCCCTGTCTCCAATTGTGCCCTCTTTGTGCACCCTTTCTTGCCTTGGCTTAAAGTCTGCGCTTGACTGCAGGACTTTGTGGTAGGTATAGGTATAGCCCTCATACATATTATTAATATATGTATAACTCTCGACTTGGGGCAACTATTAATAGAGTTTTCGAAGCTCGGCCTGAAATTTACATAATCAACAAATAATTATGCACCAGCTGTTGCAACTTGAGTCACCGTTGCCATCGTGCACTGCAAAAATATCCACAGTTATCCGTGCCACAATTTTGCCCTAGGCGTAGTGAAAATAAATCCAGGGACACATTGAAAAAGAGCCTTCTCAGAGAATATTATTGGCGCAACATTTTTAAAAACATCTCGTTCGAGTTTCTATATCCTCTCGTTGTTTTTCTCTGTGTGTGTGGTGCAGAAACAGCAGCTCGCACAGCTGTTGTTGTAAGGC
Organism: Drosophila nr. perissopoda 5 BK-2023a; assembly: GCA_035044105.1. NCBI lineage: Eukaryota > Metazoa > Arthropoda > Insecta > Diptera > Drosophilidae > Drosophila > Drosophila nr. perissopoda 5 BK-2023a. Next base: position 3,317,524 of record JAWNMK010000620.1, on the reverse strand, counting down.
AAAAAGTTGCCGGGCAACACGGCGCCACATGCGGCTGGCTCCAAGTAACAAAACACACACATTACATACACAACACACACACACACACTAATGGACCATTGACCCTCATCAGGCAAGCTGGAGCAATATGCGGTTACATTTGATGTTGTCCTTGCCCCCTCAATATTGGTGGTTGTGGCAGCCGAGGCGACACCACCTCAGGCCACAAATGATGCTATTGTACAAGACAATATGTGGGCGAACCTTAATTTCCCCAATATTCCCCCCTCCCCCCTACCCCTTTCTCTGTGTTGAAGCAGCTGCGAAGTTTGGTGGCCGACGAGTTGCTTTCAAAGTAATTGCGCATATGAAGCACTGTGCAAGGGGCAGCCAAAAAAGTGATGGTGGCGAGGATGATAGTCTGACAGTGGGGAGAATGGGATGTTGGTTAAAAAAGTGCAACAACAGTCGCTGCAGCGACAGCCACAGCCCTCAGCTGCCACTACTCAAGTGTAAGAGCAGCCATAAACATGCAAACTCAATTAAAACGGTTTCTCGTTAAGAGCATTCAATGCCACTCATCGATACACACAGCACACATAGCACACCTCACCATATAACACCCCATAGCACACACACACACACATCGGTCAACTCACCCATTGAAGCACTGTCCATTTGCCTATAACTGCACTAACAAAAATAAATAAGTTTATATGCAGTAAAATGCCCAACTTATGTAGCAAAGCATTTGTTTACTAACAAAAATCTATCTAAAATAAAAAGTTAATTTTATGTTTTGGAAAGAAATTTTTTATTTCGCATTTATATTTTAAATATTAATCAACCTATTGAAATGTCAATAATGATAGATCAATTAAAATGCAACTTGTGGCAAAGACTGCCCCTCAACGGTGTTCACTGGAAGGAAATTTGCTTCAAATGCTAAGAAAAAAATGCATTTCTGGTGGCGATTTTCTATAGCTATCTATTTTTTTCTGAGTGTATGGACCATGGACACATTGTTTGCGGCGTTTGGTGCGCGTACACACTGTCTGATTTCATTAATTATCGTTTGGAAAAGTCACCACCAGGCTGGGTTACAATGAACACCGCATCGCAGACCACTCAAACCATCCAATCCAAGTCTCCCAATCCCCCATTTGAAGGCCGTGCGCTGTCAGCCTCAGTCTTTAGTTTTCAGCCTGTGCCCTCTGACACAGAGTCAGTTGTTAAGTCTTGTGTCAGACGAACCAAACCGAACCTGAACATGAACCGAAAAAACTAAGAATTTCAACAGTCATCAACTAAAATTGCCTCCATGCACATATTAGTGTAAAGCTATTACAAAAATTAATTATCCTTTTAGTGAGTTAAATATTATAGCGAATTAAATATTATTCTTTTATATGTCATCAATAAATGTTTAATTAAAGTTTAAAAACTGTTGATAACAACACTACAATGTTAAGCACATTACATTTACAATAAATTATTCAACAAAATTCCCATTTTGTTTATATATATGTAAGTAGTAGTATTATATATATACATATATACATATACAATTTATATTTGTGTTAGAGAAAAAACCGCATTAAATCAAATGCCTGAAAAAAATATGAATTACAAACAATATAATTATATAAATATTTAAATCGTATGTAGTTCTGCAAAGTGTAGTTAACAACAACAAAGCTGATTGCACGGGCCAGCAACGAAAATTGAGAGGAAAAATAAATGGAAAACATGTCGTTCGAATGATGATTGCCGCTTAACTTGCGCGCTGCCCCAAACTATGCTTCGTAACTGCCTACTGCCCCCAAAAAAAAGCCGCCCCTTAAATGGATGCTTGGTCATGGACGACCGATTGAGTTAGCCAAAAATCGAAGCTTTAACACATGTGGCAAGAGGCCGAAAGATAGAGAAAGGGAGGGTGTCGCAACCATATGTGGAACTGCAGATGGTACTCGGTGGTGCGTGGGTTTTACGTCCATTTGCGAATAGTGTGTATTATTTATTTAGCAAGTTTGCCGTCAATTTGATATCCACATGTTGCTGTTCGTTGCATGGCATTTTATGTGTGATACTTACCTCCCCATCCCATCCCATCCCGGCACTCCTGCCTTTATTTAGGACATGTACGTATGCTTTTATACTTGATTAAAGCATATCAAATGTCAAATGTCAAACCTCACTAAGGTCGACAGTTGTAAAAACTAAACAAAAACGCGGCTTTGACATTATACGCTTTTATGGTTCGGTTGAGTCTAATACAGACACACACGCACACACACACACTGGAGCACTGAAGCGCACAGGTGAGCAGTTGCAACAACCACCAACCACAACAAAGGAGGAGAAGCACTCGAGCCTCAATGGCTCATAAAAAAAGGGAAGCAAACGTGAAATTTAGCTTAATATAGAATTGCAGTGTCGCTTCGCCAACGTCTCGTTTCCCATTTCGCTCTCTCTCTTTCTCTGTGAGTGTCTTCCTTGTCTCCCTGTCTCCCTGTCTCCCTGTCTGTCTGTCTGTCTGTCTGTGTGGCAACTCAATTGGCAATGACGCGCTTCGTGATGGTTGCGAGTGTTGCGCGCTTTACAAAACGGAAATTGAAGCATAAAATTGCTAAGTTGCAAGCAAAAAGCACCAAAGTCAAAGTGCAGCACCAATCGCAACAACAACAATAACAATAACAACTGTACACCACTCACACGCAAGCTAGCGGAAACAAGTTTATTTAGCGTCGAAAGCGTGTACATTATCTTTGGATTCACAAAGTTTATCCGGATATAAAATGCTCGAGCAACAGCAACTAAAATCACAGAAACAACAAAAGTAAATTATAAACGGGAAACAAAATGGAATCCGTTCTCATAGAAACAGTTATATTGGAGCAGATTATAAAAAAAAGGAAAAAGCATAAGTAATATGCGATTAATATATATTCAACTGAATTTGCACGTTGCTTATAAGTAAGGTGTGCATAGCTTCAATACATGCGGAAACGGAATGGAAAGCTTCTCTTTTGCATTTCCAATTTCAAAAATTGCTCTGCTTAAAAGTATGCAACACTTTTTTAGTTTTCACTCTTGCAGGAGCGAAAAGACACTGTTGGCCAAAGCTTAAAATTCGAATTATGGTTGAAATATTGTAATAAATTAATGTCAAATATGTTCTGGAACAAAAAGGCACAAGAAATTAAGCAGGAGGCAAAAACATAAAATTAAATAAAAGTGCGCTGCGCAGCTAGCTCCAAATTTTAATTATATTTGCAATTGCAATGCCATAAATTTTCAACGCAAACACAAATTCCCACACACACTGTGTGCCTCAGCAGCCGCAAGTTTGCTCATAGGTATGCAACAAACGGCGAAGTGAAAGCAATAGGGGTGGTTGGGTGGAGGGGGTGGGGAGTGGGGTGTTTAACATGTATATGCGGACAGTAGCAGCAGCAGTAGCAGCAGCAGCAGCGACACCTACGCAGCAGCAACGGCAACCCAAAATATGTGGCAAGATATTTTAATATGGCCAAAGGTGCGGGGTGTGTACAAAAGAGAGGCGTGACGCAGAGGTTGGGATGCGCGAGGGAGTCGCTTAGGGTCGTCGGCAGAAGTAAACCTTAAATTAAATTGCAATTTGTGGCTTAATTTATTTTTATAGCACACGACGGCTACTGAGATAGAAAACCTAGTGAACAAAAGAGAGAGAGAGAGAGCGATATAGAGCGATATAGAGAGAGGGATAGATAGACAGAGAGACAGAACGACAGAACGACAAAAGTTAAAGCATACTTAGTGGCTACACACACACAACCATGCATAAGCACACACAGCCGGAAACTCGGATAATGTTATTATTGGAATTTTAATTTCCTATTTTTAAAGCTGTAGAATTCCGAAACAACTGTTTTTGGCTGCCCTGAATGCTTCCTTCCGTTTGTAGTCGGATTCTGTATCTTTACACTTGCCAAACCGTATTTGTAGTGTGTCAATGAAATAGGGAATGATGTATGAATAATCTTGTTTGATATTGTCTATCTATATTTGAGTTCTATGGATCTCTTTTTGAAACCCAATTTTAAATCGGTGAACTCAAATTTGCATAACGGTCTCTAAGAGTATATGATGTTCGGTGTGCCCCAACTACGTTACTCTTTCCTATTTGGCTCTGTTTCGGCTTTGACACAAGTAGCTGCAGCATTGCCTCCAAAATGTCCCTCGGTTTTGGCTGGTGTGCAATTTTACGCGAAGTTAGAACGCATCAATCAAAGCGTTCGCTCAGCTTGTGTGTGTGTCTGCGGTGGCAACAAATTTAAACCAAGCCAGAGCTATAAAGTCGAGAACTGCGGGGACAATCATCCAATCACCTGTGCAGACAGACAGAGTGTGGCAGAAAGAGAGTAGGCATGAGAAGTGCGTTGGGAGTATGGGGGAGTATGTGCTGTATATTACAGATCTAAAGATATGCTCTGTTTTCCACGCTGTTAGCTATTTAAGTCGCTGTTCCACAAATTGGAATAGATTAAGAAATATTTTTAGAAGCTTTAATTTAATTTCCCAAAATTTTAGTTTTGTTTTTATAAAACTTTAAAATATCAAGTGAACAAATATTACAATTTATTGTAATTATTTACTTGTTATATACTTTAATTATAAATATTTTTCTAATTTCTTTTACCGAATGTGCTAACTTATGTTCCCTCTGGGTATTTTTGCATCATAAGTTGTATGTTATGTGTCAGGATCTCTTGGGTAGAGTACCGTTAATTGCTTGATATGATATCTTAATTCTTCGGGGTATTTGAACTAAGAAATCGAACATATATATGTATATACATATACATTTATGCACATCCATATATATATTCATATTTTGTCCTGGCAGTGAACTGTGGCCATTACCAGTGAAAGGAGACGTCCACACCCACACACAGGCCTTAAGCCTATTATCGCTGCAAGAGAGCAGCGTTACCTTGCCGTAGCCATAACAAGATGTCAAGCATGATTCTTATGTCTGGCACGAACACATGTCAACACGGTTCTTCTTCTTCCACTTGCCGATGTGGCCAGCCTGACAATAACAACCACCTGACATCGTGTCAAAACAATAAATTGTGCAACTAATGCGATTACAAGTTGAATACCAGACTCTTCTCCAGCTTCTCACTATCTGAACTTTAAATCGCATAAATTTATGTTAAATTATGATGAATTGATTTGCGTCTGGGGAAACTTGACTTTGGTCGAGAGTCGTCGACGGTTTTCATCTCATTATGCAGAGCGTCTGGGCTAGAAAGAATCGTGACAATGAGACAATGTCCAAAAATTCCTTCTTGCACATTTATACATTACCACACAGCCAGAAAAATGTGAGTAGATCTTCAATAAAATTGTTTGAAAATACTTTACTTAAAATGACAACTAGAAGTCTACTACAACACTTTTTATGAGTCCGAAACTGAGGTTTGACTACCACTTTTTGCTGGCTAATCGATTTAAATGGTTTTTAAATATTTATTTTAAATAAATATCTAACTAAATGTAAGCTTCGTACTCAGTTGGTGAGTTGCCTAATACTAAGCTGATAAGAAAAAAATGCTTGCAATTGAAGGCTTCCTAAATCCTACTTGAAAGTGATGGACAAAGTTGCAATTGAACAAATTTCAAACTTTCAGAAATAATTCAGCTTTTTCTCTCTGTGCACTTCCTGTTGCCCAGTGCATTTCAGTGCGGAACGCGTGCTAGTTGAATTTATTGTGGCTCAGAGCCGAAAGTTGCCTTCGGTCTCCTGTCGCGTCATGTCTGAAAGGGTTTCGTGGGTTGGGACGGGGTTGTGGAGCTGCCCAGCAGCAATTTGCAGTTTTACGCTTACTTAAATTGTGTCTAAAGTGACAAGGGCCAAAAAATGGGGGCGCGTGCATTGGGGGTAGTTGTTGCTTTTGCTAAAACTCTTCTTCCCCACCCCATCCCCCGTTGAATTTCTTGCTCTCCGTCTAAAAGGGTAAGAGCGCTATGGTGGCGTAAAAATTTTATTGTTATGTCGTTTTCCCCCCACTTCTAGGATGTGGTCGGAGATTCAGTTTATTCAGTTTGTTGTCAGCCACAATCGATATTAAAATTGGGTATACAAATTGAAAATTATGACACAGCGCTCGGCGTGAAATTCATTTATGTTTTATGGTCAACACTGGATTACAAATATAATACACAAGAGGGTTAAAAGCAACACAAGGGGTTAATAAACATGCGTCTAGAAAGCATTAAGAGCAAGTGAGAAGCGATTCGATAAAAGCATAGCCAGAGCAAGAAGACAAGCAAGCAGCAAACAGGGTTAAGCTTAACAAGCCGAAAGAAGAAGAATCTGCTACGAGAATCTGCATAATCGATTGGAAGATTCGCTTCAGAGATGCAAAGCAAGAAGTAAAGATGTGAATTCTGAAGCGAGAAACAACTATGAGCAGCAGATGTAAAAGCTATTAACAAACAAGAAAAGCATGTCAAAGATTATGTACACCTTTAGACCCGAGCCGAATTGGTGTCGCTATATTTAGAAATAAAAAACACCAACAGATTTATGAAAGCTATATCATATAGTAGTCCGATTTTTATATTTCTTTTCTGAATATTGGAAACATAATAACTGAAGAGTTTGCTTAGGATAAAATATATTTACTAACCCTAGAAAAAATAGGGCTATATGCCAAGCTTCATCAAGATAAGTAGTTTGCATAGAAGCAGACGGACGGACGACTATAAAAATAACATATGTACATATGTATGTAAGTATCATTAGCAAAAAATGATTGCAAGTAAAACAGCGAAATATTATAGTGATGACCATTGAATTTAATATATATCTTCTCTCTCCCTAACTTTTCTGAAAGCTTACTATTCGAAATGTAGACGCTTCTCTTCTTACTTTGCTTCAGCCCCCCCACTCTTTAAGCAGCGCTTCTCCAGAGTTTCTCCTAATAATATTTTTAGCTCTGCCTTTTACTTTTTTAAAGCGTTTGACCAATTTTGTAAGGCCTCATTCTTAAAGCCCTAACCTCTATTGATTATCTGCCAACGCTGTTCGAACGAAAATTTGCATTTTAAAATCATTTGGGAAAATTAAAGAAGGACATTAAAATGTGGGGAAAACAATGAAAATGGTTCCGCTGCTATCTGCTGCTATCGGAAAGCCGCATCTCTTGCAAACTAAATGAATGTTGATGCGTGTATCCGCATTCGCAACCCCCCGCCAGGAATTGAATGCGAATAGCAAACCCTCAACCCCAACCCTCCCCTTCGTCACACACTCACAACCCCCAACAGTGCACATACGACGGGGCTACCCTCTAGTTCTTGTGTGTTATTCGAACTCAAGTCTGCGGCCTGTTACGTAATGTGATAAGAATGCAAAAAAACCCACCCAAAAAAAAAACAAAAAACAAAAAAAACTCAAGCACTAGGCAAACACTGTACAAAAGCTTTGTATAAAACAACAATATACAAACTAAAAGTAAAAGTAAAAAGAATTTGGAATTGCAAGAATTGCAATTGATATAATTTTGATTTGTAATACGAAAGTGAATTAAAAGTGTTGAATAGTATTATATGAGCTGATCTCCAATGTAAAACCCGATTACAATTAAACCGATTTCATAGATATAATAATTGAAATCAAAATTTCACTTAGAATATTGTTGAGGCAAAAATGTTGTTAGTGTGTAACAACCCTCAATTCAGTTAGACCACCCCTAACCCCCAACACTCCTTATGAGTACTTACAGTCTCTCAGTTACTCTCAGCTTTCTCTCGGGATTCTGTGGTTCACTTTGCTTTTGACTTTCTGCATTTACATAATATTATTTTCCATTTGTTTTTGTTTGCGTTTCGAGCAAATATTGTCAATTCCAATTGAATTTTGACATTAGTTGAGATGCCGTCACTCCCGCTCACTTCTCTCTCCCCCCTTGCTCAACCTGCGCAGCTACTCGGGTCTACCTTTTTGTATTGTTTTTAAGGACCTCATGCGATTTGTCATGCCGGCTAAAAAATCTGACAAACAGTCGAGATTTGCTTCACGGGCGGATTTCTTGCTGCTTTTGATGCCTCTCCGGTTTTATGGCTTTATGGTTTACCTGTCCAGCTTGGTATTATGACCAGTTGCGTGATGTGTTTAGAGGCAAGCGCATTGAATATTTGAACATGGAGGCTTATCCACTCAAAAAAATATTTGCCCTATAATTGGTTTTCGTTCATAGGCATTATTTCTGTAGTCACTTTTCAAATGTTTTCCCCAAAACCAATTAATCCCAAATTCTTCATATATATTCAACTTTTATTTTAAAGCAATATTCAGCAATTTTCTTAATTGTTTATTTATTCTGTGTGTAGCTTCAATATCTGATAATTGCAAACGACAACAACAACAACAACAAACATCCGTCGAGAAATTGTGTAATACACAAAATTGAGGAGACGCCAAAGGAATTTTCTGTTGACATTTTTTAATTTTACACTTGACTGACTTACGCGCATCGGACTCGCAGCAGAAAGAGATCCCAAGCCGCCCCATTCGCCAGTCCCTGGCCGTTGTGCCTTTGCTGTGTACCAAGGATTAGAGCAGGTAATATGTCTGTGTGTGTCCATATAAATAAACTTAATATCAAAATGCAATTCGCTGCCATATAAAATGTGGATTTTACGAGTCGCTCGTCAAAAGCACAAAAGCACTCAGAATAATGCAATAGATTGCAACTGTCTCCGTACACGAACCTAATTTAATGACACCAAGACATGTCTTGAATCGGTTTTGTTGACCCGAGCCTTAAAGCGGCAACTGATGAAAATGTTGTGTCACTTGGAGAGTTAATTTGGTTTTGCTCATGACCTGGTGCACAGGTGCACATATTTAACTACCATAAAAAGTGGTTTTATCCGTTTGCCTGTCGTATTTCTGCCTTATGCACGAATCTTGTATGTTAATAAACGAATGCATTACAACTTAAGCTCACAGCTTCGAGCTATCAGTGACATGGAATTTGAATCCAAGTACATCTCAAAAACATGAAGGAACGGCAATCCTAGTCACGACGAAGATTAAACACCCTTGTGGACCTGATAGTTGCCGTCATTTAAATTTAAAACTTTATGACTATATAGTAATCCGATGCCAATCATTCTGTGTCCGAATGTTAGAAGCTTAATAAAACGCATAGCTGGGGATTTTGTATGGGATGACTTGGTTAACAAAAAAGCAATGTTTAACTTACGGTTTCGCAGACGTCTCCTTCAATGCCTGGCAAACTCCACGACAGAATTGTAATACCCATAAATTGGTCTTAAAGTCGTTGACATTATGCTACCAGTCTGCCGGAGATATTTGTATTTATTACATTCCCAACTCTGACATCATTTTTCTAGATTATGAAAAATGCTTTTTGCTTTTATTTTTTGCTTCTCAGCACTTTTTTTCTTCATATTTTTATACAGGACTTAAATTGTGCTGCTTGTTTTTCTGGTAGCTACATGTTGACTACTTCGTTCATTCAGCTGTGTAAGGCGATATTCTTAGTGGATTGGGAGGGAAATCTATGCAAATTGACTAACAGCATCTTCTTTTGGCTTTGATTTAACAAGAGCAGCAACAAAAACAAATAATGTTCATAATCTCTCTCATCTTATGGCTTAAATCTGCTCTGGTTGCAGTCAGTGTTGAACCCATTGTATTTACATAGCTGGCACGTGTTCTCAGTGTCCAGACCAATCCAAAAATCGAAATCAGTTAGTATACACTTACCTAACTAACACCCCCGTCTTTCCCCCACCTCGTTCCACCACTAATGCCGACCCTTCCGACCAAGCCACCGGTAATTGGCATCGAGCTGCTCTCAGCAGCTTTCCATGTTATAAAGACATTTGCATATTTGCTGTTTATGTTGAAAGCAAGATTTCGTTATTAACATTATTTAATTTGTTTACTTTGCATTTGCTTCAATAGCTTTAACAATCCGCCCCTACCCTGCCACCAAAATGGATGGGGCGAGGGTGTCTGTGGTTGAAGGGAAAATAGCGAAAATGGGGCTAAAGTGAAAGTTGCACCGAGCGCAGTGAAGGCGAATGCTCAAAATTCTGTTGACCCAAGCGGCTTTTGTGGCTCAATTGGTTTGAGGATTTTGTTTGCTTTCGCGTCAGTGTGTATGTGTGTGTGTGTGTGAAGGGTTCCTTTCGTTAATTGCAATTATGAATGCTGCTGCTTCATTTTTCTCTTTCTGCTCTAACTCTTAGTTATTATTATAGTACACTCAGCACACAACCACGCTCTTGGGCCAAATAGCTGCCATAAATAATACCAAGTACTTTGTTTGCGTATATTTAATTTTTAATAGATTGTCTGACAATCAGCATTTTGTTAAGTTGGAATTGAAAATCGTTTGGTGTCTTAACTAAATTAATTATATATCGATAGTATTTGCAAATATATATGGTGAATTTTGATTTTCATATTAGTTGAATTATGATTGAACTGCATAATAATAAGTATAAGCTGAATTTCAAGTATTTGATCATGAAAATTGTTTTATTATAACAACGGCATTTGTCTAGGGATGTTGATTAAGTCAACGTTGCGCTGTGGAATTTGTTTGCGTACTCGAGAAATGGCATAAATGTCTGCAGACAGTGCTGAAAGCAAAAACATATTTAACAAGTAAGTGAAAATGAGAACACAGACTGCATAAATGTAAAAGTGAAAATTGACTACTTATTTATATATATATATATGTATATACAGTGTCTCACAGCTCAACTAGAGCACTGTCAAAGAAAAAAAGTAATTGCCTGCCATAAACTAATCATTCATTATTTTTCAGAAATTCCAAAGACCGATGATAGGTACATGTATTAACCACCAAAATTAATATATGACCCCAATACACAGGGGTTTCCCCACCTGCTAGGTAGAGTTATGTAAAAAAGTACCCTATTTTGAGGGGAAATTTTATTTCGACCAGGAACATTGTGGACACCTGGGTGCCATAAAACCCAGATTTTTTACCTAAAGTTGAGTATTTTCGGTATAAATAGACCAATCCTTCGTAGTCAGTTTAGTTTTATCCTGCATCTTGGGTGCAATAAGCCAACAAGGACTATGGACAAACAGACTACCATTTCTCAACGGAATCTCATCCTGGAACACCACAAAAACGGATATTCACATCTCCAAATAGCTGAAATGGTCAATCTGAGTTACTCAACTGTGTATAACATCATTCGGCGCTTCGTCGACGCAAATCGGATTGAGGATTGCACCAAACAAGATTTTCACCGAAGAGGAGGAGCGAAGGATCATCAGGAAAATAAGGGGAAATCCCAAGCTATTGGCTCCAAAAGTGGCTCAACAGGTGGAGGATGAAATGGGGAAAAAGTGCTGTGTGGAAACTGTGTACAGGTTTCTGCGCAAACATGACTTTAATGCCCGAGTACCACGAAAAAATATCTTTATAAGCGTACAAAATAGAGGGACTTGGATGACGTTCGCCAAAAACCACTTGGACATGGATTTGGAGATCTGGAACACAGTCATATTTGCAAAAGAGACCAAATTCACCATTTTTGACTCGGACGGACGGAATTATGTGTGGCGACAGTCCAATACTGACCTGAATCCCAAACACGTAAAGGCAACAGTCAAGCATGGTGGAGGAAGTGACTGGCATGGGTATGTATCTCGTCAGCCGGATTCGGGAATTTTGTGATTTTTGAAACAACAATGGACAAGAATGTGTACTTCAACATACTAAAGGAAAATTTACTAAAAAGTGCCGAGAAGCTAATAATCCGACGTACTTTCCGGTTCAACCAGGACATCGATCCCAAGCATAAGGCCACGATAGTGCAGTCCTGGCTCATCAGGAACTGCCCCCACATGATAATTCCGCCGGCCCAGTCTCCAGATTTAAATGTCATTGAGAATTTGTGGGCTGTGCTGGAAAATAACATCCGGAAGCACAGCATATCCAGCAAAGAAGACCTCAAAAATGCTCTGCGGGATGAGTGGAACAAATCAGCCCAGAAGCTACCAGGAAGCTGGTATCTTCCATGAATAATAGGTTAAGGGCTGTTCTTAAGGCCAAAGGATATCATACTAAGTATTAACGTCCTTATTTAAGTTTTTATTTTCAAAATATATTATTTTATTTAGACTGATCCAAATAAAATTTCCCCTCAAAATAGGGTACTTTTTTACATAACTCTACCTAGCAGGTGGGGAAACCCCTGTGTATTGGGGTCATATATTAATTTTGGTGGTTAATACATGTACCTATCATCGGTCTTTGGAATTTCTGAAAAATAATGAATGATTAGTTTATGGCAGGCAATTACTTTTTTTCTTTGACAGTGCTCTAGTTGAGCTGTGAGACACTGTATATATATATATAAATTATTGCAATAGCCTGCCAAGTAACCACCCCAGCGCGCAATTTGTGTTTTTTCGCCCTTTGATTATCGGCAATCGACCGACAGTCGCAACCCTTAGCCACTTTGTCTAACTCTTCTTCATCTGCTTTTCACTTGCTCAGCTCCTTTTTCTTCTAGCGCTTTGTCTGACTCAAGGAGCAGCGAGGGGGGGATGCGGGCACGGGGTGAGTAATATTTCGTCTGTGCGCTGTCTCGTCGCCTGTCGATTCGCATTTCCTTTGAGTTGGGTCGCCATCGCCTGCGTCCAAGTCCAACTTTCGTTTGGGGCTTTTCATTTCATTTGCTACGGAAGTTGCTAAACGCTGCATCCGTCCGATGCTTGTGCGTGTGTGCGTGTCTGCGTGTGTGTGTAGGTCTTTGCTTGTGTACTGCTTGTTGTGTATGTGTGTGTGTGTGTGTGTTGTTGTCCACCTTTCACCTGAACGACTGTAATATATGAGTTGCTTGATTTGATTCGAATTGAATCCGTTGCCCCATGAGTTGGTACAAATCTCAGTCTGATTTACCGAATAGTTATTACCATTACTATTACTATTACTATTATTATTCCTATTACCCCCAAAACCTACATGCCTCCCTGCTTAGTTGCAACCACTGCCCACCCTTTCCACCCTGCTGACCACAAATGTTAATTGGCAAGCTTTCTCAGCATGTATGCTAGAAAAAATGCTCACTTTTTATTTGGGTTATGGTTTTAGCTTTGCTTTCTCTTAAAATAATAAGACTTGAAACTTGAGCTGAGACTAGCTCGTAATAGCCGTAAAGTATGCAATAACAAAAAAGAAAACCGTAAACAAATCCTTGCCAACAATCTTGACCGTACAAAGTTTGTCTTCCTCTAGTTGGCATACCCTGTAGACGAACTAATGCCCAGACGAGGTATCAAAATGTCCAGAATTACGTTGATCGTTAAAGTTATCGTCAGTTAGTCTAATTAATACTTCGCTTCTCCCTATTGTCTCAGTCGCTTTTGCTTTGTCCATCTTCTTGCCTAAAGTTTGTCAACTTTTATATTTAACTTTCACCCAATTGGCAACATATTTAATAAAGTACCCCACTTTACAGGGTACCTCCACAACAGTAATTACTGTTGTTTTCTGTGCCGTCATTAAATCCAAGCCAAGCCACAAGCTCATCTTTGGCAACAACGACTTCAACTAAGACGACAGTTTTTCAGTGCATTCCAAAAACTTATAGCATACGCTGCGGCACACCGTATTCTCCCTCCCCCAACATCTTTAACTCACTGCCCTCACATAAAAAAAGGAGAAAAGTTTGAAGGAAAAAAAAAATGGCAAGTTTCAGACGAAAGTAAAAACACCGCTTCGACAGTCGACAGTCAAAACTTTTTTGATTATCTTAATTGCGATTACGGGACACCGAATACTCCCCAACATCCTACTCCCTCTTCCCCAGCCCCAGCCCTAGCCCCAACCCCATCCCCATTCCCATTCCCATGCAAACCATGTGTGTTTGTAACTCAAAGCAGGCAGACAGACAAACAGACAGCCAGACAATCGGACAGTTAGATAAATAGATAGAGAAGCTGGGATTGATAGCATAGATAGCGCAAGGAGGGTGAGAGTCGAGTTGGGGTTGGCTTGGAAACCCCAAAAAGGCAGACGTACTGAAATTAGGCGGAAAGCTCTAGACGTTTCCCCAATCCGCACTCCGCTACTCGAAATTAACAAGATTGGATCCCTTTCCCTCACAAACGTTGAACACGAAGAAAACAAACAACAACAAACAGTGTGGCCAAGCAATGAAAGAAATTGGGCTATCAAAAAGCTGCACAAAAGTTTGACCAACTCTGGCAAAAGGGCAACCATTCTGCTCTTACGCACCGTATACCCTGTAAATTAGTGGTTAGCTGGTTGTGCTACGCTAGACTAAATCAAAATGTATAGCAAATGCGTATCAATTAGGTCAAGTTTATTTAAGCTAGGTAAGAAATAGACTGTCATAAAGTCGTTTTTCAACATATATGTATATATATATTTATATATAATAATATAAAAATATATATAAAATATAGGCAGCGTTAGCCTAAAGCCGCTCAGCTTTAGCCAATGAAAGTGATAAATATTTTTGTAAGTAAATAATTTGTTGAGTTTAGAATAGCCCAAATAAAGTTTGGAATAGCCAAAGTGAAACAAAAACTTAAGAAACATCTGCTCAGATGGCTATTTAGCTATTTTTACACATCTGATCCATTTAATTTCTTCTTTTCTGCAGGGTATTGAGTAGTCAAGCAACTGTGGAGAGTTGTCATCAGTTTTTCTTCGACTCGTAGTCGTATAGCCAGTCTGTTGTCCATTTTCTTGCCGACATCCGCTTGGGGCCTAAAGTTTCTCCAAAGTTTTTGAACAGCATTTGACTGGAATGACGTGGTATTCAGCACTGTTCTTGGCCAACCACCCACACCGCATCACCCTCGCCAGCTCATTTCCTGCCACCACCACCTACCCCCCACATGGCACACAACACAATTGGAAAATAATCATAGTTTGGCGAAAAAATTCTGATTATGTTGGGGACTGCAAACAGTCGCTTGGGGCGCATCGAGGACCTTTTGGCCAGTTGCAGCTAATCTACTTACAATGTGAGAAATAAGCTAATAGAAGCACGCATACCCCTGCCCCAATCATCGAGCCACCCCTGTGCACCATTCAACGTGAAGCCTTAGCTGTGGAACTGCCCTATAATTGCTGGCCATAAAAAGCAATAATGGATCTTATTGATTTTGCAAGTGAGCTATTAAATGCGTATTCCCAATGTCTGACTATTAAATCTATGCCGATCAATAGCCTCAATATCTTTATGTAAATTCTTTTTTTTTTGGGTGATTTCAGTGATGCTTAAACGCAACGATTCAAAATGCAGTTTCGCTGTAGGAATCAAAGGACCGCGATTGCTTTTAATTTATAAGCGCAGCGTTGCCACCTGGCAACGGATGGTGTGCATAAAAGTGCATTTTGGGTCGAATTCCAATTCCGCTTCGATTTTGTCAGCTCTTCATCTTATAACGTAAGTATTATTTGCCGCTATCTGCCCTAACGACAGGATAAACCACTTTGCGGCGTTGTAATATGTGCTCAGAGAAGGGCACAATCACTCACACATACACAGATATATATATGTATATATATATATATATAGAGAGAGAGAGAGAGAGAGTGAGAGAGACTGCTTGTAGGTTGAGGGGATGGCTGTGTGGCATTTCCTTATTTTATGCAAAAAATGGGCACAATGTGTCATTGCCGACGCTGACAACTTTGATGAAGTGTCGCGTTGACAGAACCGTCGCGGATGACTCTGGAGTACCAGCACTACACTTAAAGAAAATAAATGTGTGCAATATATACATAAATGTTACTTTGATTATGCACCTTGTTGCATTCTCAAAAAGTAAGAAATTCAAATCAAATTCTTAATCTAATTCTGATATCATAATCAATTAAAATATTATAAGCTCAGTCTAGAGTTGAGGTTCATTAATTAACAAATTGTGCAGCGTTTTTATCTGAGTGTATGATTGGGCATGTTTGGTGTGTGTGTATGTGTGTGGTATGACAAGGCGCTGAGCGGGGACGCTGCCTGACATAAAATGTGTAAAATATTGGCTGTCTACATAAAAGACTGGAAAGGGCATCGCAACTGGTAAAACCTGGGAATTCAATTTATATGCAAATCATATGCAGCCATCAAGACAAATACCAAATAGAAGTGTGTTTTACCCCCACACCCCCAAACAGCCCACTCACTATCACACACACACACACACACACACCCACACACTCTGGCTATGCGTAAGTATTTTCACAATATATTTATTAAAAAAATGAACATAATTATGCAACATGTGAGGTTATTTAAACAGGAGCAGCAGCAAAAGAAGCATCGACACCCCATTTCCAATGTTTGAACCGTATTGGAAAAAGGGATGTGAAGAGGGAGCTGTGGGGTATCTGTGTGTGCAGGGAAAACGTACACATATAAAATTCAAATTTTGTGCTTCTCTGCAGTTTAGTTTCTGAAATTCACGAAAACAGAATTTCATTTTATCTTTTAGCGTGATTTCAAGCATATAGAAACGATCGATCACACGATTGAAGAACTTATTATTTTTATTAATTGTACACATTTTTACAACAAATTATTTACTATGCATATTTAAATGAGCGCGGGGACCTATGTGAAATAGCGAACACCCTCCTCGAAATCTTCGCGTACATCGTATGCAGTGGCCGTATACCCATTGTAGGCACTGTAGCTACTCTTTGGGTGGCAGGCGCATGGCTTCCCCTTGACTATTTTTTTGGGTTGCTGGATCTCTTCTTCTTCTTCATCCTCCTCATCTTCGTCTTGCTTCTTGTAGCGCTCCTCCTTCGAATGTTCGGCATAGGTCGGCTTATTGGTGTAGTTGTCTCTGTAGCATTCGGTGGTGGTTTTGGGCTTTTGCTTCTTGCTGCTCTTCTTGCTGATCTTAACCTCGAGTTTCTCCATCTCCTTTTCCTTTATGCTCTCAAAGAATTCGAGTTCCTTGAGCTTCTTGTCTTCGAAAAACTGTTTGATCTTCTCCAATTCACTCTCCTTCTTCTCCGAAAACAGATTAAGAAAATCCAATTTCTTGAGTGCCTCCTTCTGCTTCTTCTCAGACATTTTCTCCGTCAGATCTTCCAACTTGGGCAGCTTCAGCAGCCAGGCATGTGATAGTTGCAACGCTGTAATTTGTAGTTTGGTAGAGTTTCGAGCCATCTTAAGCCACTTTAACCCACTTACCCATTGCGGCAATCAGCAGCAGAATTAGTTGTTGCCTCATTGTTGTGCTTGTAATTTTTGCTTGTGCGTTGGCTGTTGTGTCTGACTGTTAACTGTTTCCCTCTGTCTCTGGCTCTGCCTCTGTCCCGCCAGCTGCTTTTAAGCCAAAAGTCTCACCAGCTTGGTCCAAGCTCAGTTTTCTGAAGCTTGAAGTTGAGCCGGAGCACGTGCTGCACTCCAGCTGATAAGCACGTGTGCATATATTTTGATGCATTAACAATATGCGTCTTATCGTTGCCACTTGGCATGTGGCTTATTGATAGAAACACCCCACCTGTTCAGCTATCCCCCCTCTCCACTGCGTACAGTTCAATGCACTTGTCACTTTCGAATAGAAAAGATTGATTGCACATAAATACACCAAAATTAACTTTTTGCCAGAATAGCACATTTAATTCTTATTGTTTCTTATACATGTACGTAAGTATGTATGCACGTATGTAGCCACCCTCTTGGTCAGTTGTCAGTTTGATAAGTCGACGGTAATACAATTTTTTTTCTGTGCCTCTTGCAATAATTCGTTCCACGAATCAAACTTGCCGAAAGTTGTATGAGGGAACTTTTTTTGCGAATGGGAAGGCGAAGATGATGGGGAAGGGGGGTTGGGTGTTGGAACTTTAATTGAATGCGCCTTGAAACGAGCTCTGAAACTGGGAAGCGGCATCGCTAATTGACTTGGCTGCTGGCCATTATCAGCTGCGGGGGTAACGTGTGGAGAAGAAGTTGGAGAAGGAGGGGGGTAGAGGGTGTTGGAATTGATGTTTGAAAGTGGAAGTTAAATTGTATTTATTTAGTGCGCCTGCACAAGCCACAGCGGCAGGGCGGTGTGTGGGGGGGAAATGTGCGCCTGCTTGCAACTCGAACTTTAAGCAAATATATTTTTGCCACATGTGGCAGCCTCACGTGTGTGTATATGTGTGTAGCGTGTGTCTGGGCATGTGTTTGTTGTTGGCTTGTTTTGTGTGGCTATTTGTGCTGAGCAAACAATTTGCTAAATTAATTGCACACCAACTGTTGTTTGCCAGTGTGTGCGTGCGCATGTGTGTGTGGATGCATGTGTGTGAGTTCTTGTTATTGCCAGCAATGTTGTTTTTGCCTAAACATAACACTGCACATCGGATGTGCAGCGCAAATACTACAAATACGACAACCAATTCAGCATTTTTTCGCTTCGAAAAGAACATTTTTCAAAACTGTGAACACGTAAATGCATTAATATACAAATATTTCAAAACTTTGAAAAAATGTCAGCTTTAAGCAAACTCAGCCATTATGAATGTGGGTTGTACAAAAGTAAGAAATTGACAAAAAGCCTCCAATTAGAAACCCATTGCGTAAATAATAGACAAGGGCGACCCTTCGGAGACTCCTTCATGACAAGCTGAGTAATAATAATAATTAAATAAGCTCATGCTCATAATTTTTCTTTACGGCTTACATCTGGCGAGTTTTATAAAACCTTTTTGAATATTTGAAAATAATAAAGCTTTTGATCATTTTCGGCACATTTGTTTATAAATTTCTCTTTACATAAATATGAAATAAGATTAGGAAACAATAATATTTAGCTGGGAAGCTAGGTTTAAGTGCCCGTAAATAATCAGATGGGATCGGCATATTAGTTATCTTATTCACCGAGTTTCCTTAAGCTGCAAGCTTAACTCATTCATCTCGGGCCATAAATACAAATTCTATTTCAGAATCGCATACATTTATTTTTATGTTTCAAATTACGGCTTGACCGTTTAACGATTTACCATATAATATCATAGCATTAGCAAGTCACAGCACATTAGCTGTAAATTACGACTAGTTTGTTACAAAACAACTAACTTTATACCAAGTTTTGGCAATTTTCTTTGCTTAATAGCTTGTACACAACATTATAATTCAATGCCAACTTTAAACTTGCTTATTATTGATCTTTTTGCATGTCTGTACACTATATCTTTACACGTAAGCAGTTTTGTGTTTAACTGCTTATTTAATTGCCTAATTGAGTTTTCTTCTTTAATTTTTTTGTTTTTTTTTTTTTCTGCTGATATTATCAGCTTCGTTTTATTTTCGTTTTTGTGCTGTTCGCAGCTTGTTGTTAATGACTTGCTTATTTTTTGTTTATTTTTGTGTTGCTGCTTGCAATTTTTCTAGCAAAAATGTAAAAAGCAGAATCAACATATTCGTTGAATTGTATATGCGAAAATCATGTTGCTTGCTTTATTATTATGTCAGTTCTGTGTAATACCAATAAATAAAGCGATGAATAAAATAAATAAATATGTATTATTTCGGTGATAGTTTGTTTCGTTAATGGTAAAATGCCTTAGCCCAATTCATTATTATATATAGTGAAAGTGTGGTAGTAGTGTGTATTATGGGATAATGCGCTGATTATCGATGTTGCCCAAATTAAGTGGCAACTCTGGCAGTGGCTCCAATAGGGTCGGATCATCGAACTCGCTATCATTATTTTCATTATCATCATCATTATCAGAATCGCCCGGCGTTGTTGACGAGGCTGTTGGTGTCGTTGCTGTTGCTGCTTCTGTTGTCGTTGTTGTTGTTGTTGTGCTGCGTCTACGCAGCTTACGACCCTTGCGTCCTTTGCGTCCCTTACGGCCCAAACGTTCCTTCTTCTGTTGGAGCATCTGCTTGGCTAAACTCAGGGTTGCCAACTGTCCAAAAACAGTTGGATAGGGCGCCATTGAAAACGGCTGCAAAGTTGTCGTTGTTGCTTCGTTAACAACTGTTGTTATGATTGGCGTTGTTGTAATTGTCAACTCTGTTGTGTCATTCGCAGCAATAATTGCTGTCGCTGCTGTATTTGCTTGTGGTGTTGTTGTTATTGTTGATGTTGTTGATGTTGGTGTGGAGCTTGTTGACTCTGTTGTGGAACTTGCTGTTGCTGTTGTAGTTGAGTTGCTCAAGTCTGGTGTTGTAGTGGTTGGTGTGGTGAAAGTGGCTGTGGTAGTTGAGTTGCTCAATTCTGGTGTTGATGCTGATGTTGTTGTCGATGTTGCTGCTGTGGTTGAGTTGCTCAAATCTGGCGTTGCTGTTGCAGCACTTGTTGTTATTTGTGCTCCTGTTGTTGAGGAACTTGCTGCTGGTGTCGTTACTGTTGCTGCTGTTGTTGAGCTAACAGCTGTTGTCGTTGTAGATGTTTCTGCTGTGGTGCTGCTTGATGATGAAATTGTTGCTCCTGTTGTGCTTATTGGTGCTATTGTTGTATTGTTCCCTGCCGCAGCAGCAGCAGCAATCACCTCGCTAATATTGATTGTTATTGTCTCATTGAGTCTCGTCTCATTCAAAGATTGCAACGCATTGTTCGAGCTGACAATTGTAGCTACGAATGTCTCTGAGTTCTGCGCCATAGACAGCTGACAGCAGGCTGCTGAAAATCATCAATAGTTAGTTTAGGGAATTAATTAGAAGGCCGGAAGACAACAGAAATCCACTGGCTGCCACAGGGCAACCACATGGCAAGCTAATTACCTAATGCTGTTACCACAACGAGCGCAATTAAATGACAACGTGCCTGCAAAATTGGCAGTAACATTATGCGATTTGACATTGCGTTTGTTGCTATAGTTGCTGTTGTCATCCTAGTAATTCCTTAATTAGTCTCTGGGTGCTCGTTGATGCTGATGCTGATGTTGCTGTTGCTTAACAAATTTGGTTAATTGAACTGATTTCCAAAATGCTCAACAGATGCATTTTTATATTGCACGTCGCACGGAAACGTGTGGAATGTACGTGAGTTTCACTATTTACTTATCTGTTATCTCTTATCTGCAATCTGCCATCTGTCATCTGGTAGATAACAATCACATATAGTAGCAATTGTTGCTGTTGTTGTCTGTAACTGCTGCTGCGGCTTGTCGATGGCATCTTTGATACCGGAAATATAACCACGTGTTGGTGGGTCAAACCCAATTTTAGCCATCGGAAACCATTTAAACCAAATTTGCTATTTGACTATTTTGCTTGCTATTAATTTTGAGGGTCGCTGCTGCTCTTTCAACTTGGTCAACAGGCACGTAAACTTGGCCAACAGCTGGCAATCATTTGATATGCGAAATGACAGAAACAACGGCTCTCTGCCTTCAGATTGCTAACAGCTGCATTATGCTGAAAATTAGAGCAATCATTACTTTTGTCTATATCATTTAATTTTTATTTATTTCTTTAATTCTTTCGGTATTTTTTCTTGATACGCCATTGTTCAAAATTCTGTATTTAATATATTTATTTACGTTCTGGATGTAAATAATGTCACATGTTGTGGACAGACACTTGTTATTGTGAATGAGAGCAAAAAATAAACTAACTTACGACTGGTATATACCCTGTAATTATGGTGTAATGGTGGTGAGTAATGAGACAGAGAGAGAGAAATGAAATAATGATATTTAATTATATATTTTAATGATAAATTTAAAGTTAATTTGTCTGAAACATTTTGCAGTCATATTTAATGTGGATGTGGATTTTATACACCATATGTAATACAATGTGATTTAATTTCACAGCCTGTGATAATTTCTATCTCTTCTCTTTTTTTTCTCTATTTTTTTCTCTCCATCCCTGTTTCTTTCTTTATTCTGAACATATCCCAATTCAGGGAATAAAGGTTGGACAATTTTACTTTTTAATGCACCCAGATACGTTATAATTATTTTTTTTCTTATTTTAATTATAATTTGAAGCCAATTTATTTGAATTTTAAATTTTTCGGACTGCATTTACGCTACATTAAATAAAAACATGCATAAATGAAATTAATTAAAAGTATACCAGACATGTTACTTTATTATTTGCTAAACTTTAGTATGCCTTGTTCTGCAGCCTGATGACAGGGCATAGGGCATGCTATGAATACACACGAAAGCAATTTGCATGACTGTTGTTAAAATTTTAATTATTTGAAATAAACGTGACCAAGAGTAAATGCAAGCTATAGGCATGCATATATTAAAACGGAAAGCAAAAAACAACAAATTATCTAAACAGCAAAATGAACAGACCCAAACAGGGTGCCACATTTAAAAGTATGTATTGCTATCGTATAAGTATGATATACAATAGTGCACAACATATGCCTAAAAATCAGATATGAGTGTCTTATTGATCATTTCGCTCATTTAGTTGACCAAGGTCTGGTCGAGACTGAGAGAGACAGATAGAAAGGGTGGGAGAACTATACACGCATTTGCTGTTACTACGTGCTAAAGCATATATTGAAATACACAATAGTTTTTTTGTATATAAGTCAGTCAGTTTGGGCAACAAGTAAACAGTTCCGATTAACAACTGCTACAAACATGTTCAACAAGATGTTCCTCGTTGCCCTCGTCCTGTGTGGTATGTAAACTAATATAGGCCTGGATATACTACGGGATATTCTCATTCATCTTCCACTTTTGCAGCCTGCTACTTTGGCGACACAATGGCACGCCCTCAACTTGGGGGACTGCCCTCATTACCCGGACTCCCCCCACTGCCCCCATTGCCCCAAGTACCTGGACTGGGCATGATTACTGGAGCGCTTTCTGGCGCCGCTGCTGACGCCGCAGGTGGACCATTGAGTACCCTCACTGGTGGCCTTCCGAAACTAGGCAAATGAGGACAGCGCCAACAGCAAAACAAAACACAAATGATCGGCACATTTATCAATAGTTAATTCAATATTCCTTAAGTGAAACAGCTTACAATCTAAATCTATATCTGTCTACAATTATTCATCGAATAAATCAAATTTTCTTGCAATCCCAAAAAAAAATCATTAATTTCAATATTTCAGTATTTTTAGAAATATGGTAAACAAATCAAATAAATATTCACCAACAGCAAATAGCTAAATAAAGCAAATAATTTTGATAGCTTAAGTAACAAAATAATGTAATGTGTAGTTTTTTAATAAAGTTAATTAACTAAGTAACTACTGCCAATACCTACGTAATCAAAGTGAAATTGGAAGCGAATCATTTTAATTGTAGATATATTCTTTGAAGTTTACATAGAACTTTTAGTTGCTTTAGTTGCAGCGTATACAATGATTATCATGTTCTTGGTTCCCTTAATGATCAAATTAAAATTGTAGTTTCAAAACCTTTACTTACAGAAACAATGACATTATGCAATAGTAAATATCCCACGTCGGAGTCCTACGTGTTCTACGGTACTGCCTCAGCACGTAGAACTAGCCTTGTGGGGGTATTTAGAGCTAAATCCATTTGCTTAATGATTCAGTTACACATTGTGTCTCCGACCATCAAGAATGTTGCACAAATGGACAATATGGATTTTAGTGATCGCCTGTAAGTTGCTATTCGAGTATGTCGAAACATTGAAATTAATTTGTGATTGCCTTGGACAGTGTTGACAGTCTTGGCCTGCAGCATGGAACAAACGACAACAGCAGCAATAACAACAACAACAACGACCACAAAAACAATGTCAGTAGGTCGTACGCTGGTCAAGGAGTTTATGAGTCAAGTGCAGACGCTTCTAGCCAAGTTAAGACTGGACCTGCAGCAGCTAAATGCAGACAACAATGTCAACCACATTAGCATTAGCTAAGTTGTCATACAAATAATTTAAATTAATAAAGAAATAAAATAATATGTGTATATATAAATAGTCCGCTCCGACGGCTATGATTGATGTTCATCTGTCAAGGGTCAGAGGTCAATACATTTTATAGCTACGAACATAAACAACAGATTGCCACACACACACACACACACACACAATGTTGGCTGTCATTTGTTAGAAAGCACTTCCAAGATACATGCAAAGAGTATAATACAAGTGGATACACATGTTAACAAGCTGAAAGTCGAATATGGAGTTGGGTGCTGGGTGGTGGGTGGTGGGGGATAGAGCTGTGCAAGGGCTGAGCGTTAAGCGAAATGAAAATTCCAAAAATTATACCAAAAGGCGAGTGCGAAAGCAAAAGACACAGCAAAAAAAAAAAAAAAACAGCTGAAATGTATGCAAAGACAAGAGGTCAAATGCCATAGATGGTAGCTGAATATTGAATGCCCTTGCAGCAGATAAGATAAGAACGGAGTAGAGAATAATAAAGCACACAGAATATAAATGTTTGCATTTAAAAAATGAAATATAATTTATGAATACAGAAAACACGGAGGGACACTGACAAACATAAATCAAAAGTTGTATTGAGAACTCGGCAATGGAAATTTTCTATTATTTAGACAATATATTCATCGGAAATGAAGAAGATATGTTGATGCTGAGAATGTACAATAATGTAATATTATAAAAATAAGTAAAAGAGCTCAACACTTGAATTACAAATATGGAATAGATGATGTCACAAATGCCAAGACAAAAGTATTCTACCTGCACACTCGGTTAGCGTATGAAAATATGTGCCAAGAAAATCTTAACGAAATTTCTCACGTTTGCCATAATTACGAGCAAAATACGTGACATGTGTTTTGACTGCGAATTTAAGCTGTGACCCGCAACAACAGCAGCAGCAGCAGTAGCTTGACGAGCTACCCCAAATTCCCCAACCCCAAAACACTTATCCCCCATCCCCCACCTCCAAAGCACCTACGCCCCGCACCCAAGGCACTCAGCTTAAGCAATCTTGCGTTGTGCAGTTTGTTGCCGTCTTATTCATATGCATAGACGTAAAAAAAAGAAAGGGTGCTACCGATGGGGGTGTTGTGTGTGTTTTGCGGTGGTGTGCACACTCCGACTTGCAAATGGTAATACGCTACGGCTCGTATACATAACCAATAAAAATAAAAATCTGTGCCAGCCCCCGAAATATGAAGGCGTAACTCGATTCGCAACGATTGTGCGAGTAATTCATAAAAATCTCTTGAGCAAATGCCTGCGACATGAATAATGCCAAGACAAAGAGAGACAGAGAGAGAGAGAGAGAGAGATATAGTGACAAAGAGAAAGAGAGGGCGAGAGCAAGTTCCGATTTCATGGGCTTTTTTAAATCTTTGTTTTATTTATATGTTTGGTTTAGTGCAACATCCTGCTCTTCTCGTACATTATTTATAATGCTTTAAAGCCGAACCACAAAAGATTTAGCTTCCTCTTCTTTTTCGACTTGCGCTTCATCTTTTCAAATCGGCAAGACCAAGACTGGAATGGAAATCCCCAAGCGTTGGCTGCGTGATTGAATTGTTGCCTGATTGACAGTTGACAGTTGAAATTGATTTTGGTGGTGGCTGCCAAAATACAGTAATACAGTGTGCTGGGTGGGTGGGTAGGTAAGGGTGAGTACGCTTATTAATCCCCCGAGTGCAGGCGTGCATAAGTATCGGGCAAATGGATTAGACAGCTTTGTGCCAACGAACTGTAACGCAATATTGGCTAATAACGCAAGGTGGACGAACGGAAAAAGGATTTCAACGGCAGCACTCTGGATACAAATGGAGCCAACTATTTAATTAAGCTTAAACTTTACCACCCACTCAGTGTTGAGTTCTACCATATGGCATCCACATTCTCTCTCTCTCTCTCCCCCTTTCTCCGTCGCGTCTGCGATATTATGTGACAGTTAATGAACGTCTGCAGCTCTTTGTTGTCGCCAATCAAAGGATAAAAACCCAATGGCATGTGAGCTGCATAACCAATGTGGCTGGGCTCGGGGATTTGGTTCAGTGAAGCGGGGGGTAGCGGGTGACTGCTACTGCTGCTGCTGCTGCCAGCTACAAAATTGCATTCCATCCATTGATAGATGATTTAAGTAGCGTTAATCAAGAAATGTCAGTCAAACGGGAGGGTTGCAAACTGCAGCTGCGAGAAATTAATAAAGACTGACCGAAAAATTAAGTAACATGTCCTCACTCGCTAAGTAGACTTATACTTCTGCAAGTCATATGTGAGCATAAAAAAAAAAATTTTGAAATAGTTTATTTTACTGAAAGGAAATCTTAATTGCTGCGGGATTGCGGAAGTGCTTGAGATAGTTTCAAGTAAAGATAACTAATAAAAGATGGCATATATTCAAAAAAAAGTTTTCAAAAAGTACATTTACATGTACATTTTTTCAGCAAAACTACCAGTTAAATTTTACAAAAAATATTCCAGCTTTAGCCTTATCGAAAAATGAAAATCGTTTTTTTACATCCTTTGTTGACCCGCTGAATGATTTTCATCGATTATGTTCTTAAATCATAAAAAACTGGTAACCAAAAAGCCAAAAAGAAAAAATGGTAGTAATAGCTAGTAAAATAGCTGACCAATCTGGTAAAGCTAGTAAATTGTTGGGCTGGTAGTAAATTGGTAAACTGGTAGCTAAAATTGTAACGCCCTTAAACACAATTGCGGCACATGTACAGGCCACAAAATAATATATTTTTGTGTTAGCCTTGCTGGAATGGATCAATCAGAATGACTGCCAAAAGAATTTAGAGTGAGTGAAGCAGAAAAGGTTAACTTGGTTCAACAATTTGCTAGGACAATAGGCAACAGGCAGCAGGCCAGAGGCAGAAGGCAACAGGCGGCACAACGAGCAGGAGCTTAGTCTCAGTATCCACAAATAGACGCAAGCTCAATGAAGAGTTCAATATGAGAATATTGATTGCTTTGACAAATCTGAGGGCCTTGTAATTTCCTTACAAAACCCTACCACAAAAGCAGCAACAGCCCAGTGGGGGTCACGAAAACTCCCCAATTCCCCAATGTGAAAGTAATAGAGAATGCTAGCAACAACCATTCAGAACCCAAAAAACACCCGTCTGCGGGCCTCAAAAGCAGTGGGTGGTTTTTATGATGCTTCGTTTCTGTGTGTGTGTGTGTATCTATGGAAAATTAAATTCAATTGTGTGACAAGTTAATCCTATTTCTCATCTCCCAACTTTTATTTAAGCTTCATTCCTTATGCATTACATGCGAGCAAGAGGCGAAGACGAGAAACTCCGCAGTCATGCAGTCAATCAATCAGTCAGTCACTCTACTCGCTCGAGCGCAATAGGCAGTCAGTCAGTTAGACGCTGTCAGAAATGTTTGATATGTTGCCAGACTCAACCAACCCGCACCGTGCACAGCCAGTCGGCTGTCAAGGCGAAAAGTGAAAGCGAAGGCTTGCCACCCAATGGGGACGCCGATGGGGCTGGGGATGGGGACGGGGCAGGGCGGTTGGATTTCTGGCAACACTTCATTAAACTCATAAAACAATAAAATGTGCTCTTGATGAACATAACAAAAGCACTGCCACAACATACAGCGTCAAGCCGAAAACCTAAAACCCAAAACACAACCCACCCAATTCGAAACCACCCACAACCACTTCACCCACCGATGAGCCTTCAATTGTCTGACAGCTCGACATTGTCTGCTAATGGCAACTGCAAAGCTGTCGAGCACCCTTCTTCATCTAATGGCAACTCTCTGCTCCGGCATCTCTCCTCCTGATTGCTGCTACTACATCCATCACGTGCTCTTCACAAAGTAGTATACAAAAGGAAGCCTTAAAGCTGCACTCTCTCTCTCTCTCTCTCTCTCTATTTCTCTCTGTCGCTGTCGCTGTCTCTTTCTCTTCTTCTGGTTCTTATACATTTTCTACTCAAGCAGTCGATAATAATTACATTAGTTTTCTTTGTGTCAACAACTTTTATTTCCATTTCCAATTATCGCAAATGCTACAAAGAAGCCAACTCCTAGTTTTTGTATAGCAGAACAAAATTGTTACTTTCCGTTATAGGAATGCTGAGTTCCTTGACTTCGTGACTTCAAATAAAGTGCTTAAATAAATAATAAGAATAAGCATCACTCTTTTTGCTTTTACAATGCTCCGAGAGCGGAGCAGCGTCAGACTTTAAAGAAACTTAATATGAAAATGTGGCTTCAAAAACTAGTTCATTGGGTCTACAATAAGAAAATAACATGGAGTTATAGAGTTAACATACATGATGTTCAGTTGCACAGACAATCTCTTGAGCTTATTGTGTAATTTAGTAGAGGGCTTTATAGTTTTGTCGTCACATATGCATCGCAGTGAAGAACACCTCTCTGATTCCATAAAGTATACATTTTCCAGCCGAGTCAATATAGCTATATATTAGAATCTGTCTTGATCAAACTGAAGATTTCAGAGGCGACTGCATCGATCTAGTATCTTATTATATTATATATTAGCAATCGGTCAAAACTGTCTGATTTCTGGAATATTCAGTTCGCAGCCAGTCGTGAAACAGAATACTTATATATAAAATTGGCTTAAGGCATTGAAAAACATAATCATATTTTTAACTCCAAAATCAGATGATTATCTCCTGCCTACAAGGGTATGTAATCTTCGGTGTACCTACGATAGCTATTCGTTCTTGTTCCTATCTCTCAGAGGAATTTTCTCTCCGACTTCATTATTCAGAACAAACAGACAACATTTGCTTCAAAACTATGTACAATAGGTTAAGTGCCTGACTTAAATGATTCCAGTTCCAGTTCCAGCTGCCAGCTAACATCATGGATTTTATGTTATGAATTTGTACTTTTTTGTTGTAGACTTCGTACTTACCCTCATTGAATGGAGCTCAGTTAGCCGCCCTTTGTTGTTGCTCAATTACAATCGATCCCATCCCCCCATCAAAGAAAGAAATAGATGTCAGTGCTTTAGTCACGCCCCCAGCTAAGCGTAAACAATTACAATATGCCCAATGCGGAGAGTTTCAATTGAATGGAGTTTACGTTTACTGTTGCATTTTTTGTTTCTTTTTTGGTTTTTTTGCAAAAGCTACTCTAATTTTGTCACGAACAATGCTTCGCCTTGACGAAGACATCCGGCAGTTGAAACATTTTTGCTGCAGACTCCGTTTGCAAGGGTATTGAACGTATGTAATGTATATTGTGTCTGATGTCACTCGGCGCGACATCATAGCCAGCGTCATCATCATCATCATCATCAACATTGTTGGAGAATAACATCATTGTCCATGGCTAGAAGCAGAGCTCAACCCTGGGGCATGTATGCCGTTATAGATGTGCGCTGAGTATAATAGAGTAGCCGAGATGTATCTTTATTACGGTAATTGCTCATTGAACAGGAAATTATTATATGCGTGCGTCTATCGAGACCCAAAACCGTCCGACCGTTGCCCAGCTGAGCTAGAAATAGACAACCATTTGATGTGGAAGGGGGCTGGAGGGAAGGAAAGCTGAACTTTCAGTATTGCGATTGGGGCTAATAATAATAATAAAAACAAAACGTGATGCCGCAGGCGAAACACATACATGTGTATTTGTGTGTGTTCGAGCGATGGACAGATGATAGACCTGCTAAATAGTGCACCTCTCCATTCTGGCTATCGATCATTTTTGAATTTTTGTGTCCACCGAATTGGTTTCCCTTCTTTGTTGAGCACCACTCCGCTCATGCTTTGATAGCCATTTGATGGGGCTAAGATTTGGGCGAAACGTGCCGCATCCTCAGGATTCTCGGTCACCTGCTCAGTTCGACCGGTTCAGTTCGACGATTATGTATGCTTAAATGTCTGGGCAGTTGTGGGTTCATCATCATCATCAGTTTATTGTGGATTTTGCGGTTTTATTGTTTCTGTTTTCTTCTTATTATTCCGCTCGTAGTTGTTGCTGTACTAGATTTTTGATGGTTAGATTGGGAAAATAACTTAAGTAAAGACTGTCAAGAATAAATTCTGTTGTTACCTAAATTCTTGGAGCATTCTATTCGTTGCAAATGTAACGAGTGACTCATCGCATTCGATTCAAGTTTGAAGGCAAGCTAAGCTTTAAACGGAGCTCAAAATGTAGCCCTTCAATCAAAGCATCGCAGAGGGAAAGCCTTTAAAAAAATGTTCAAACTTGCTTTTATTATCGAAATATGTATTTCACAAGTAACGAGTACCTATTGTCATTCAGTTGGCAATTTTGGAGTACGAGCAAACACGTGCAAGTAAGTAAGCACTGACAATCTCACTTGAAAGAGAGATACTTCTGCAACATGCACACATTCATGATACGCCCCTGTGCTCTGTTCTGTTGAACACTTTACAGACCAATGTTCTAATACTCTATAGGCAACATATACATACATATATGCATATTTGCATGCGAGATATTTGAGACTCTGGCTTTTCTTGGTAAGACAAGTTTGCGATCCTTAATCAAAATGCACACACTTGATGCATATTAAATTAGACCTTTCCGCCTTTTGGGGCAAACAAGTCGACAGCAGTTCTTATCTTATATGATGGGTGGACTGGAGATTCTGTCTAACCTGTGTTCCTTATAAATAGAAACATGGAAATGACTTAAAAGCGAAACGACAGCGCATTAATTAAATCAGTTTTAATTAATGCAAAATGCGAATTTCAAAAGATGTCGCTAGACGCAACAACATGAAAAACAGACTGACTATAGACGGGGGTGTGCAGCCGAGACTGTACCCAAGCTGGAAAGCTGAAAAACTGGCATTTTAACCTCCACCCTCAACACAACAACAACCACATTTTGTTGTCGCATAATTACAACTCAATTGTAATCCAATTTTGGGCAGGAATATAAATCGGATTTCATTGTGACAAGCAACGCCTCCATTTCCACCGCCCCACGCCTCCACCCGTCTTCCTCGTTAGCCCCACCGTGCAGCTAGCGAGCGACAGTGCTGCGTCCTGCGTCCTGCATGTTCCTGACAGCGGTGTCTGTGTCAAATTTTTTTGGTGTCAAATAAATAAACTTTTGACAGTCGGCAGACAGACGGGCAGGAGATCCACCTTGTCATTCCCCCGGCCACCCTTCATCCTTGGTTCACGCCTTTACTCCCACACGGAACCTTTGTCGGAAATGTAAATTAGTTTGTCAGCGGAAAAGTGGAGTTTGGGTGTTGGGAAACAGTTCATAAAGAGGCGTGTCCAGCTGCGAATTCCAGAATAGATGTTTGTTTTTTTTTTTTTATTTGTTTTGCCAAGATGCTGCAAATTAGGTGCACATGCTTTGGCCCGCAACTCAGACAAAATTAAAAAAAAAGGCAACAAAAAAAACCAAGACGTGTTTGCACTAATTTGGCCAAAATCAGCAGCTGCGCATACATGTGAATGCCTCAGCCTGCGCCTGTGTGTGTGTGTGTGCATGTGTATATGTGCTTGAGTGCGAGTGTGTGAAGAAAACTCATCATAACTTTCTTATCAAAAACATCTTTTGGGCAATGAGTCAGGCAGAGACACCCAGGAAGCCAAAAAAGGCAAGTAACACATAAAGCATTTGTCGTTTCAAATATGCGACTACAAGGTACGCTGCAATAATAACAATAGAGAAGTGTCTTATATAAAACCCCTTGAATATTAATTCGATTATATAATTCTTATATCCTAACTATCTGATCCATATAGCAAGTAAAATAGTCTTGATTGCCATTGCTATAAATATAGCTCATATGGACTAATGTGTTACATGAATATAAATTGCAAGATTTACAATGCCTTACAGCCCTTATAGTTCGCTATTACAGGGTATTAGAATACAAAAAAAAAAAAACCGTCAAACAAAATGCCTGGAAAACTTGCTATAATTACACTGCCTTCAAAGCCAGCTGTGCGTGTGCATACGTACATGTGTATGTATGTGTGTGCGTGTGTGTGTGTGTATTTGTACTTGTCCTATACTAAGTTAGAAGCCTCACACACACACACACACTCGCACACTCACACACATAGTATCTGCCTCTGACTGACTAACTGGGATAACATGCATGAACAGTAACATATGTTGGACTTTGGCACAAAACTTTTGCCAGCTTTTGGGATCGCTCGCGTTTTTGGCCATGATGCCCATTTTTTTGGCAAACTCATACCCATAGCCAAGCAGCACTCTGCCCGATCCCTCCTCATCCTACGCGTAACCGTGTGCGGAACGTGTGCGTTTTGTGGTTGAGCAAACGCGCAGCATGCAACAGCTGTGACAGAAACAAAAGTTTTGCCAACGCGCAAATTAAAGGCATAGAAACTGATGGCTCAGCTTGGGCTTATTATTCCAACGCTCGAATTCAAATGGAATTACGATTGCTGAGCGCTTTGCCTCATCACACTTATATGATAATTACATTTACATATTATTTCTTCAAAATGTCCACTTATAACAAAATCCGATAAACTGATGTTATTTAAATATCATCATAATCAAAATCCATGTCTTTTTTACTGATGTATCTCTAAAGTTATAGAATGACTTGCAATCTCATTTACTTGTATTGAAACATACACCCAAGCTGCATAACATAGTTTTATACTGATAAACATTGATCAGTTTGAAAACTTTTTGTAATCAGCAACTTAGCCAAATGATGCTCAAAAAATCGAAAAAAAAAGTTCAAAGAAAATCAACTTGAATGGTTCCAGCAAAAGGGCACAAAGCAAAGCTTGCAGCTTGTGTGTGTGTGTGTGTGAATATGTTTTTATGTCGTTGGGTGAACTTAATATCGAAATAAAAAGCCGTCAATATATGATAACGAAAAACACGGTTAACAATGCCAACACGAGGTGGTAGAAAAACAAAAATTGGACATGGGAAAAATTCACAAAAGCCTGAACTTAACTTTTTCAACTTTCTAGTAACGTGCGGCTGGTAGGAAGGGGGTAGAAGGTAGGGGGTGCAGAAGGAAAACAAAAATATATGCCTAAAAATGAGCTTTGCCGAAAATAAATATGGCAACAAAATGGCAACAAAATGCATGGCATGGCTGCCAAAAGGGCGAAGAGCTGGCTTGCAACAAGGGATACCAAAAGCCGAAGACGATTTAGCGTAGGAGTAATGTGAAATTGTGCGAAGGGGGGTGTGGATGGGGTGTGGTTGGGGTGTAGTTCAATGTCTGAGCCTGTGAATTGCATATGCCGAACACGTATTTGCGCTATAATTATTTCGTACGTGAGTACTGCGCTCAACTTGGCCCGGAAAGCCAGCCGTAGACTCGCTCCCCGAGTCAAAGACAATGCCCTAGACAGAGAGAGAGAGAGAGAGAGAGAGAGAGAGAGAGAGAGAGAGAGAGAGACAAGCAGCTGCTTGCTTTCTATTCCTCCAGGTCCTCATCTGGGAAGACAAAAAGATGTCGCCACGCTTAAAGCTTCAGCTAACTTTACACGCTAAGTTGACTTTGCATCCAGCTAAGAATTTGAGAAGTGTGCATTAATAAATTATATTTAGGTTAACGAAAAAAAAACACAGATATTTAATAATTAAGGGAATTGTTGTAGATTGCTAAGTTTCTGACTTTTTGAATCTCGCTCCCTTCTTATAATATTTTTTCATTTATTTAATATAATGCGCTCTATATCTATATCTATCTTGCCAGTTTTCAAAGTCGTATAAATTTTGTTTAAAAATTCACTCAGCCTGTGAAGACATGAGGAACAGTAAAACCATTGCGAACTTTTTTTCATTTAGCCATGGGTAGCCATGGAAATAAGGCTTCAAAGTCCCTATTGCGAAGTGCAACTAATGCGATGGATGCTAAGAAAGTGAAGAAAGAATGAAAGAAAAGTCTGTTTTGCAATGATGCACGCAGAGTGCACGACCACCAAGAGAAGCAAAGAGATGTTTGCAATCAGCGAACAGAAGACAACTCTCAGCTCTGACACAGAGTCTGGCAGCTGGCAGACAGAGCAGCTGCGGCCAGTCGCTCATCTCTCCGGCTTAGCCCTACACGTACACCTGGAGCGAGGCAGCTCCCATAAGAAATGCATATTACTAGCAGCTTAAGGCAGTTACAGCTGACAAGAGATTTGCCAGCAAACAGCTGCGACCTGTGCAACACTAACAGTAACAACAACAGGTAGCTTTGCATAGCTGTGGACGGCTTGTCACCACAAACAAAATTGGCGACTTAAGTCGCAACGTGAGACGACCTATTCAGAAAGCATGGCAAGCTTTGAACTATTCAAGTATAACATATGAAACCTGATTAAGATTACAATATGTGAAAAATAAGAGAGAACGGAAGTCTATATACCCTTGTGCACCAAAGTTAAAATATTAATTTAAAAAACAGAACGATTATGCAATATGCCAAATAAATCCACTTCATTTAAATAGAGTCATTATTATCATCTGAGAATCGCATCAAGTACCATGAGTAATAATGGGCAGATGCTTACCTCATTTAGAGCAGCAGAGAGAGAGGGAGCTAGACAGAGAAAGAGAGAGAGAAAGTCAACTCCACTTGCAATTTAATTTCCATAAAGTCGTACAAAGTAAACGAGTTTGATTATATCACATTGACAGAGAATGAGAGACGTAGTGTGGCAGAGATACAGCAATAAAGAGAGAGAGAGAGAGAGAGAGAGAGAGCAGTGAGAGAGAATGTCAATGGGAGCTGTTGCTTTTCGGCAGAGTTTGGTTTGCATTTCGCCGTTGTTGTAATTAACATTTCCAATGGACATGAAAATGAAAATGAAAACGAGAAACTGCACTGCAAGGGGGAAGGTGGAGGTAAGAAGTGATAGGTGAATCAACCCCCTTTGGGGCTTGTGGGGCAAAAGTTTTTAATAACCCGCAACAACAAAGCAGGGCAAACACCATGAAGGACAACAACTACTACAAATAATGACAACAATAGCAACTACAGCACACACCAACACACACACACACACGTATGCAGAACAACCGCCAGCAGCCACAATAATGACACACAAAACTTTTGACAATGTAGTCGTGCGTGCTTACACCCCAAAATCCACCACACCCCCAACCAACACCCCACAGCCATATCGCATTGTTGCTGGCCACCATTGGCATGCCTGGCGCATCCGCAGCCTGATGCCCCAACGGAAAGGGATTTCCAGCCGCAATGAAAACAGCTATGAAAACCACAAAATGTGTGCTGTCTACTGCACGAGGCGTGTTGCATTAAGGGGCGGGCTGGGGCTTCAGGTGGTTGGTGACAATGCGCTGTAAGCATACGCAACCATTATCAAATTGCTGACCAAGCAGACAGACAATCACACACACACACACATGCATACGCACAGTGTGCTACACTCAAAAGAAACATATATATAGAACACAATCATTTGAAATCAGCAAATCTCATTTATAAGAACAGCAAACAAAACTGAAACTCGACTTTGGGGAAATACAGAGACATAGAGAAAAACATAAAAAAATGCATTTTCAAAATTAACAAATAAGTGAAAATCTAATATTTAATTTTAGGTATGCAATTTATTAAAAGGATTTAATCATACTTACTTTCAATATTAAATTTAGACATTGCATGATAAGCTTGTGGCATCAGTGAAAATATCAATAAATGCTAATATTCCAAATATGCTTTTAATTTCTAAAAATTCGCCAAAGGCAACTTAACTCAATAATCAATAAATTCACTTAAAAATGTTGTTGTATCTGTGCGATATTCTTCATTCTAAGATAGTCAGTTGTTTCTTCTGACTGTAGCAGCACAAACTGGTGGGGAGATGGAGTTGGATTGGATTTGAATGGGATTTGCGAGTGTGGGGCAGAGTGTTGTGAAATGTTAGGCAATGTGTGGCATCGTTTGGGTGAATGGATTGCATTCAATAGCAATGAGTGTGTGCTACAATTGAAGCGGTTTCAAAATAAACGAATGTGGCTTATTACACTTGCACACACACTCACACACACACACACACACACACACACACACATACAAACACACAGACACAGCAGAAAGACCCAAAAACCAAAATAAATGTTAAATTGAAACTGACATGCTGTGACAAACTCAGCGAGAGAGATAGACAAAGAAAGAGAGAGTAAGATAGACAGTGAGTGAGGGCGGGAGAGATAGGTTGGTAGATAGAGGGAGGGGGGAAAGCGTGATCAGACTTGGATGCTCGACGCTGAGCCTTGAGAGCTTTCTAATGCGGTTATCACACCAACAACAATTGATGGGCATAGGCCAAGTACAGTGACTATTCGTTAAGCCAAACAACAACCGAAACACTCAAATGTTCCACGCATATAATTAAATTTACAGTTTATAATTAAAATAATCTATACATACCTTAAACATAGAAGAGGTGTACGGTTAAGGCGAGCGATTCAGATGTGGATTACGTCTTAATATAATAATAACAAAGTAAGAAGAGTGTATTTGTTTTCGCAACCTGTGAAAATTGGCTTAAAGCATAATAAAGTAATTAATTTAATTTAGCTTGGAATTACAAATTAACCTCATCTCTGTCTATCTGTATACGTCAATTTCTAAATTTATGTCTTATTTCCATTTCAATCCGTTTTTCTATCTATATCTCTTAGCCTAGGAACACAACCCATCATATGGGATCGTTTGCGCTTACAATAAGAAAATCAGAAATCAGACAACTCCTAGACACCTAGAAGGCGCCAGTTTCACTTCACTTTAAGCGTGGCACAGTTATCGCTTGGAGGCAGCTAAACACGCTTTGATCACAAGACGGCTAATCGGATTTTAAGGGGTATTTATGCGTTCATTTTGGGCGTGTCAGAAATCTAGTGAAAAATGTGATAGCTGCTCAACACTCGATGGGGTGGGCCAGGAATGAGAGAGCAAAATAATGGACTGAGGCAATGAATGAGGCATGTGGCATGCCACACTCGAACGGGCTAATTTTATTAATGTTGCCAATTTTGAACGGTTGGCAAGCCTCCCCAACGACCCCCTCCCTTCCTTCTCTTTAACGGTACATGAACAGGTAAA
The DNA here is from genome assembly GCA_035044105.1 of Drosophila nr. perissopoda 5 BK-2023a. NCBI lineage: Eukaryota > Metazoa > Arthropoda > Insecta > Diptera > Drosophilidae > Drosophila > Drosophila nr. perissopoda 5 BK-2023a. Next base: position 3,280,593 of record JAWNMK010000620.1, on the reverse strand, counting down.
GTAGGGGCGTGGCAAACGCGAGGATTGGCGTGAGGCGCTCGTAGAGGGTTGCATTGCTTACGCGCGCAATTAAATATGAAATATTTAAAAGCTGCCCGACTTGCTGGTAGCGGGAGATCGGGGCTGGAGAGGGGGGTGCAGTATAAAATCAGGGGCGCAAGGGGGTTCGTTTTATTCACTTGCCAAAAAGTTGTAGAGAAAGCAAAGGTCGCAACCTGGCGGGTGAAAGGCAGGAAGGGGCACGTGGATGGGGTGGGAGGAGGTGCGACTTTGCGTCAAGACAAATTAATAATTTTTAGGCCATTCAGCAGAAAGATGGAGCATGATGCAGGTGGGGGTCGAGGCCTGGATTCCAGATGGTAGGCCAAACTTTGACTCGAGTTGATTAAGTTGCTTTTTAATGAAGTTCAAAGTGATTTTACCTGCAATTAATGCCCGACACGAAAAAGGAGCAGTCGAGGAAGGATAACGGAGGTGGGGTTGAAAAGAAAAGGTGTATATTATAAATTCATGTTGAAAATACTGCCCGGGCGTCTGATTGATGCCTCTAAATGCCAAGCAAACGAGACGCAATACAGCAATTGCCTTTGTCAATTACAACGACAGTGACAACAGTTGAGCAGTTAACTGTGCTCGACGGGGAGTTATCCTGCAAGCGGATTCTAATAAATGATAAACATTTTTCAAACAGGATATTCAAATGAATTCAACGAATTCAATTAATATATGTAAGTAATATATGTACATACATATGTATATGTAAATTGACAAAAAAAAAAAACAAAACAAACTTGAATCATTTTTATTTTTTAACTTTCGAAGCGCGTCCCGCATTGAAATGTCGCATTTGGAAAGTTTTTCTTTTGGAAATGGCTTCTAAAGAAATAAAGTCACCTTAGATATGATTAACTGCATCTCTTTGCCGTCGACGCAGCAACAACATTGGACTTTCTACTAGTTCTTTAAGAAACCAATTGGAAAGTGTTCCATTTGGAGAGTGTCGCAGCCTGAAGCACCTTCAAGAAATACACGAAAGCGAGCTCTTTATTTCTTCAAGCAACAAATAATGTACAGAAATCAGCATTTATGGCGGCTCTAAGATATTGCACTTGAATACTGCTCAAGAATATATATATATATATATAGACCTTTCTTGTGGCTGTAACATACTTACCGTTTACTCATTCTTAATATTCTTCAAAAATGATTGTGGAGGGAGAAGAGATAATCACTACATTCACCATTCCCTAATATTTATTTTAATACATTTTTTTGTAGTTTTTTGACAGAAAATATAATAATATAATATAAATACAAATACAATATAAAAGGCATGAGGCTGTGCTTTCTTGTATCCACTGCAAATTTAGGTGTTTTTCAAAGATGTTCTTAATTTCAATACTGCTACTGCTTCACGTTCATCCCCAGTGCAGACTGTAATTAATTAAGGGCATAGCCTTAACGGACGCGATGTATATAATCGTTGATGGCTGCCCTATATATCGCAGATTTTGCCAGACGCTGCACAACTTCCTCTGGGTAGTGCAACAACAGCTGATCCATGATGCTGACAAATGTCATCGGCACACCCTGCTGTCGCATAATGTTGAGGATGTCGTTCATAATTGTTTCGGTTGTTGAAGACGAACCTATTGGCAATCGATTGGAATCATTGTTGCTAACGACAGATATTTGGTAATTTTGTTCGTTCTGAGAAGTTGACAATTGACGTTGCTGCTGCTGCAGTTGCTCGTGATTGTGCGATTGCGTCTGGATAAGTGGCAGCTGGTAAAAGCTTGTCCGCTGCTGAGGATAAGACAGAAATTGTGACTGTGCCACTGGCTGTGCCTGCTGCTGATAAACCATCTGCTGCTGTTGTTGCTGATGGATCATTGGATGCGCCGCCACTTGATTATAATACTGCAAGGGCAGGACGAGAAATTGGCTGGGTCCATCCCTTTGTAGTACTGTCTGAGGAACAACTGATGCTTGCGATCGCTGATGCTGTACCAAATTGTTGTGTTGCTGTTGGCAATAGTTCTGCAAAACGTATTGCTGCTGTGGCAACTGCAGTGGATGTGATGGTTGTTCCTGTAGCTGTTGAGATTGCTCAATCAGTTGCGGCTGTTGCTGATTACAACTCTGCTCGTTGGCGTCATACAAAATATACTGAGGTTGCTGTTGCGGGTTGGTTAGTTGCAATTGTTGTTGATGATGCTCGCACATCGGCTCGATCTGTTGCTGCTGTGGCTGGTTTTGTGGCTGATCGCAGCTCTGAGGGAAGCACTGTTGGCAATTGTTATCGTTGCATACAACATAATTTAGATGCTGCTGCTGTTGGGAATGTTGTTGCTGTTGCTCGTAATGCGACTCGTAGCTTGCTTGAGGATGCAGCTGTTGTTCTTGTAGTTGCTGTTGCAATTGTGGTTGCTGTTGCTCGTAGCTCGGCTGTCCATTAGTGTAGCCCTGAATTAGTGCAGCCCTGGCGTAATGCTGCGGATTTAACAACAATTGTGTTTGTTGGAGCTGTTGTTGTTGTTGCTGAAAATCGTGGTAATATTCGAGGGACTGTGGCATTTCCAGGGCTTGGTTCGGCTGCACTTGCTGTTGCTGTTGCTGCTGCTGATAGTGCAGTTGCAGTGGTTGTTGTGGATCCTGAACGTAGCTCTGTTGGCAATTATTATTGTTGCATACAACATACTCAAGATGTTGGGAATGTTGTTGCTGTTGCTCATAATTCGACTCGTAGCTTGCTTGAGGCTGCAGCTGTTGTTCTTGTAGTTGCTGTTGCAATTGTGGTTGCTGTTGCTCGTAGCTCGGCTGTCCATTAGTGTAGCCCTGAATTAGTGCAGCCCTAGCGTAATGCTGCGGATTTAACAACAATTGTGTTTGTTGGAGCTGTTGTTGTTGTTGCTGAAAATCGTGGTAATATTCGAGGGACTGTGGCATTTCCAGGGCTTGGTTCGGCTGCACTTGCTGTTGCTGTTGCTGCTGCTGATAGTGCAGTTGCAGTGGTTGTTGTGGATCCTGAACGTAGCTCTGTTGGCAATTATTATTGTTGCATACAACATACTCAAGATGTTGGGAATGTTGTTGCGGTTGCTCATAATTCGACTCGTAGCTTACTTGAGGCTGCTGTTCTTGCAATTGCTGTTGCAATTGTGGTTGCTGTTGCTCGTAGCTCGGCTGTCCATTAGAGTAGCCTTGAATTAGTGCAGCCCTGGCATAATGCTGCGGATTCAACAACAATTGTGTTTGTTGGACCTGTTGTTGCTGCTGAGAATTGTGGTAATATTCAAGGGACTGTGGCATTTCCAGCGCTTGATTCAGCTGCACTTGCTGTTGCTGCTGTGGATAGTGCAGTTGCAGTGGTTGTTGTGTGTTGTTATCACATACAAGGAATTGATATTGCGGCTGTTGCACCTGCAATGGCTGCTGTCCACATTTGTGGTGCATTTCTTGTTGCTCTATGGGCTGCTGTAGTTGCTGTGGCATTTGCTGCTGCAATACCTCTTGCTGTTCGTAATTGCACCAATTTGGTAGTTGCTGCTCATGCAACGCCTGATCTCCATTCCCCATCGACTCTAGTTGCTGCGTCGTCGGGTCCAATACATTGTCCAAGGCATCCAAAGTTAACAGACCAAGCGGACGAAAGATTTCGGCTAATGGATTAAGATTGCTGCTTTGAATATCAAATTTTCTTCCTTCCATTTCGTTGAATAATTATTTCACAAATGAATTCCAAAATTATTATTGCTACGCTTGCTTTTTATGGAAGTGACATAAGTCAGACAGACAGGTATAGAGAGAGAGACAGAGAGCGAGACAGACAGATATTGCTCTAAAAAAAAATACTCTTTTACTATATGAATATAGTAACATATATGTACATATGTAAATACTATATTCTATTCAGCAGTTAATAATAATACTATAAATATAGGTTTAACTAGTTATGAACGCTAGGCTTAAATCAGAAATAACAAATGCACAAAGAATGAAATCTTTTACTTATGCAAATTATATTTATAGTTTTTCTGGTTGCAGTGTTGCAAAATGCCACAAGCAACTACCACAGTCGAAAGCACTTTTGGATGTTTTCTGAAACCACTGAAACTTTTCGATGCAAATAATGCATTTAAATGTGCGTGTGAGCGTCGGTGTGTGTGTGTGTGTGTGTGTGTGTGTGTGCGTGTACCCCTAAAGAACAGCCAGAAGAGAAATGCTCCTTGTTTGTTGCTACGGGAAACTTTGTGTCCTGATGGTGACAGATGGCCAGAGATGCCGAGAGTCCTGACAGACACCGAGCCTGACGTTTATCCTCAACGCGACTAATTGGAGCTGCTACCAAGTGGGGACAATGGTGGTCCTTTGGCTTGGTGGTTGCACAAGGCATATAAATATCCATAAATGCTGAGCAGCCGAGAACGAAAACACTTTCCGCACAATAACAACAAAAAGAATAAAAAGAGACCTGGTGCAAAATGTTTGCGGTTGTATTTCTTTTTCAGCCCTGGCACTGACAATTATTTACACTCAAAAGTTTCACCCAAGTTGCCAGTTGGCAAATGCACAGCAATGAAGTTGTTGTTGCGGCAATGTCCTGGCCGAAAACAGGCGCCGCACAGGATGCCACGACATCAGAGGCACACATAAGCAGGAACGGGAACGTGCTCTGAAGCAGGTGCATGTGCAAGTACACTTAAAAAAAAATAATCGCCCCGAAAACCAAAAAGTTTTTTCTCTTTGCTGTCTGTCTGTCTCTCTGTTTCTATGCAACCTAGTTCCTCAGGTTTTTTTTGTAGGCAGTTTATATGTTAAGCGCGGCCGGATCGAATCCTAAATCATATAGTTGTCATATGAACGATGGGTCGAAATATGAATTCTTGTATGGAAAACATTTTTATTTACCCGACTAGAAAATTTAAGATGTCCGCAATTTGCCTCCGGTCTTTTTTTTTTTTGTTTGAGTGTAAAGCTACCCACCTGGCTCTGCGTGTTGAAGTTGCTGCCTGCTGCCAAGTTATGGGTTGCGACAATTGCAAAAATTATTCAACTGACTGGCAAATCCTGGCCAGCTAGCAGGCAACGGGCAGGTTACCTAACTGCCTGGCTGGTTGTCCTTGCAGACAATTAAGCAGGAACAATGCAGCACAAGTCTTACAAATGCTCATGCATGCCACGTCGAGTAACTATTGCAACACCCACCTTTAGGCAAGTATGCGCTTGCCACTCGTGTGCATATCCTGCCAGGATGTGTTAAGCCATCGTTCGGGCTGCCACGCCAACCAAGCATTGAACTTCATAGCCGAAAGTTGCATTCACTCGTCAGCTCGAGTTTGAGGTTGAGTTCAAGTGATGAGCACAAGTGATGAAACAAGCCAGTCGTCGCCTGAAGGCGATTTACATAAATTCATATTCCATTTATCTATACTATATTTATGGAAATAAAAATGTTTTCAACTGCTTTGAAACTCATTATTATTTATTGCAAATGGCCTTCATTTTAATGCAGTATTTTATTTCTGCATTTAATAAAATATTTTTTTCATTGCATAATTAATTTGAATTTTAATTATACTGTTCAAATTTTAGCTTAAGCTGTTCTCTGCAAGCAACAAAATTCCGGGTTTGTCAAATTTTTATTGATTTATATAATTTTAAATTGGTTAAAGTTTTCACATTATTTCTTTTATAAAATTATAAAATTATAAGCTAGAGTAAGTCCTATAAAGGCCTACGACTCTAATAATGGAAATGCGATACTTAAGGTATAAATTTATATTACAAGTGCTACAAATTAACATATTTTTAGTACAAAAACAGTAGTTGCCTTTTATCAATTGCTCTTACTCGAAAAAAAAGCCAAATCGGCAGCACTGAATGTGTCTTGTGAGGCAAGCAGGAAGTTTCGGTTCAGCAGATCCCAAGCTTGGTAGGTTAAGGATGTTCGAAATTATTGCTCCACAGTATGATTTGTTTAATTGCAATGCCTGTTCCTTATAGAAAAAATGCGTAAATTTAAACAAAAAGTGTTCGGGTTCAGTTTTTAACTAAGAAGTTTGAATAAGGTCGGGAGTCTGGCGACTGATCTCCCGCTGCTCCTTGTACTGCACATCATAATCCTTGATACGTTCCAGGGTAAGGGACTTCCGGTGGCGGCGAAAACAAATCGTCCTCGAGCGATTGGTGGCCATGCAAATGCGACGCGACAACTCTTGCCCAAAACTGGTCCTGCGCTGATTGTCATCGCCAGAGTCATCAGTCACATAAGAGCGCAGTGCCAGGCCTGCAAATAGGCGCCCATTACGAAAAATAAATCGATGACAATTATTCATCAAACAAGTAAGAGTGCTATAATCATTTGAGGTTGACTAGCAGATACCCTAATCGCAAGCAATAGGCCATCATACTTAAAAGTGTACGTATATTTGAGTCTCAAGAAAAAAAAATTGGTTGGTATTTAAAATAAAATCGGTATACTTTTGACGCCAAGTATAACTTATTTTTCAGAAAATATGTTTATAACAACGGAAGTTGTGGATTTCTAAAATGCAAGGTATTTCTCTCCTTAAAAATAAGGAAATCGGAATTTAAATCGGTAATCATGTGGTACCCATTCCAATTCGATTCCAATGGCCTTTGATGATAAAAATAAGAATAAAATAAAATTCGATATAAATAAGAATAAATAAATAGAATTAATTCTGAATTATTTATAAAGTTAACTCAAGCCCTGCTTTGATATTCCTTACCAACTATGAAAACCTTGGCCACATCGTTGAGCGTAGGCTGACCCTTGACCGACATCATGTTCAACTGCGAAAATCCTTCTTTTTTTTTGTTTTTTTTTTTATTTATTTGTTTCCACTATATAGTCTATAAATTATGTGTTCTATTTGATTTCTTATCGAACGACTTCTTGAATTTTGAACAACAATGCAAACTGAAAATGGTTTTGCATTTTTTTCTAATTTCGCATAGGTTCCTAAATTTCTCTGTTTTGGATTGGACTGAAATATGACAGCTTTGCGCCTACTATACCTATTCCGAAATTCAATGATTGGGATTATGACATTGAATTCATCTATGAGTGCCAAACAATTACCAAACTGCCCAACCCAACTCCAAGTCACTTCACCCCTTCCCTGCCACTCTATTTCACATCCTTCCGCTCAGAGCAAAATAAAATTTACGAAAATGTTGTCCATACACAGCAAAAATTTGATATATTTGCACAAGCCTCTGAACAGCTTTAATGCCCTTACTAGCAGGAATTTGGAAATTTAAAGCATGTGTGTAACTATTCCAAATAGAATCGATTTGGATATGTGGATGATCTCAAGAAGTTTAATTATGCAAAATATATATTCAAACTTAGATTGAAAAATTAAATTTGTCATTTTACGTTCAATAAATATTTCTGTTTATATATTGCATATTACTGATGCTGTGTAGTTTCAGCCTATTTGACTAACCTGCTCTACAAATGCATTAAAAACCAGCGGTTAGAAAATTTATAAACTGAACTTGACAGATTTGCTGAAGTACTTACAACAGAATGCATGTAATACTAATTAACTTTTGTTAATTGTTATAAGCAAAAGGCTATTTGAACTCAACTAGTTTCAGTTATCAGTGTTTTGTCGCTTCTTTTAAATTTTGTTATGTGTGGGTTTCTAGGCGAAAGAGTGTCCGTGTGTGGCTCGTTATCCAGTTCTGCAGCTGGGCCAAGTTCATTTGCCATAGAGTGAAAATTCATGAGCATGCCCCAGGAAACCAGATGACGAGAATGATGATGGCACTGATGACAACATGTGTGCCTAAGCGCTCCAAATAAACTGCAAACTGTTTCGCGTTGTTTGGCACAGGTGGTGGTGTTGCTGTGGTGTTGCTGTGGTGTTGGTGCGGTGTTTCTAGCTTAGCAATATTGCGGCGCTGCGTCTAAGTTGATGGTTCTGTGCCTGGTTCTCAGTCTTTGGCTTTGTTTGCATTTTCCCTGCGGCTGCGAATGCAACGCAGACAGCTGCTGCTAACAAATATGCCTAACATACTCACCACACTATGCTCTCCTCAGGTACAAAAAAGTCTCGCATACTTCAAAATTTGAACTAATGTTGCTATGCAAGCTATATGTTATGGTACTCCGATGCCGATGTTTTTTGCCTTAATTTTTGAAACATAATATGTATTAAGTGAGTGGCAAAGTAAAGGAATTGAAGTTACTCAAACTTAACTGTTAAGCACACTGTTATGGAAACTGGTATACAAAGTGTTGCACACCAAGCTCCGTTTTAAGACATTCATAAGAGCAACTACCACTACAAAATGATTGGTGCCACAGGTACATTTGATGCACTTTTAGAGTCATAAACATCAACCAGGAGTAGCAGCTGCCTGCTGGAAAGAGACTTGCGTTCAATTGGGCAATTGCCCATATGCAGTGATTGTCCATTTTGGCGCACTCGAATATTGACCAAACCACACTCTTCGGTAAAATGGCAGCAACAGCCATTGAATCATTGACCACAATACATCCCCAATAAACAGCAATGAAAACCAAATCCATATTCTCTCTTCATTCTCATGTTGCGTTTTGCAGCTTTTCATGGTTTGGACATATGCATAGCATACAAATCGATTGATGTTGATTAGCATAAATTGTCTGGACCGCATTGTGCAATGAATAATTTTGGTAGTGCCGACACTGACTACACACACACACACAGACTGAGTGAGACAGACTGGAACACATGTGCACTCTATTGTTGCCACATTCAGCTCTAATGCAATTTTGTTTTGCTTAATTTGATAGGCGTTGTCAGTGGCCAGTTGTTGCATACACTGATAATGTTGCCCGTTACACAGACATGACAGCTCAGCCCCCTGCTCACACTTGTATAGTAACGTGGAGGAGCCGAGCACAGCGGGTAATGATGCCAGTATGGCAAGGGGGCCAAGACATGTATAGGCATATGGTATTTGGGCTAACTAACTGGTATGCGAGACCATACAATTTTCAGTCGTGTAGCTAAAAATATTTTTGGTTATCTCAAAGTGTATTTTACTAACTGTTAATCGCAACTATGTATATTAATAATAATAATAATACTATACAACTGTTATACGCATGCATCGCTAGCATGTGGCATGTCATACGCATTTAAATACTACTGCTCTTGAACAAATTGTGCGACGAAAACTCTCTCACTTGTTCTAAAACATTTTCAAATTGCGCTCATACCAAAATTGAAATGCTTTTAAGCTAATTAATTTATTATAACTACCTTAACTTTTATATATATATACATAGACGAAGAATTGATCTAGTATACTCATTCAAAGTGTTATGTCATGTAAGCAGTTAAGACATTTGAAAACTATATGACAAGCTCTTCCCATCTTCTAAACATCTTAAAGTAGCGAAAGTTTTCCTCTTACCATGCCACACCACAACGCATCGACACACACACAAAGAGGGAGGCTACTAAACATCAATAGCACTCACGCCCCACAAAGAAAATCTTATCAAACTGACATAATTTTCATTATGTTTTGCACTTGCACAGCTTAGACTAATGTATGCCAGGCGGTGCGGCAATTTAGTGGAGGGGAGGTTTGCAAGGTGGGGGGTAGTGTGTAGGGTGTCTGAGTGGGTGGTTGGTTCGGCTACCTCCTGCTGTGCGCCACACACAAAATGCTCGGCAATAGCAGAAAACAATGAAAATGGGGAATTTGTGTGTTCTTTTTTTTATTTATTCTTTTGCGGGGAGGGGCACGTGATACGCATTACACACATGTGTAGCGTGTGTTCTAATCTGGCCGCCAATAACTGCAAATTAGATTAGTGACGCCTACAGGGTGTGCCAGTAGAAAAAACAACAGCAACAACAACAACAATGCCAACAGCAACAAAAATCTGAGCACATTTCGCTGAAACATCATTCGAGAAACACGCAACTTTTTTCTGCTTTTATTTTGTTCATCGCGTGCTGCGTTTATAAATCTGGGATTGAAGAGGAAGCGCAGTATGGGCCGTGTGGTGGGGTAAGAGAGACAGAAAACAAATCGACACTCAAACTGCAATCCCAGGATAGCAATAGATAGACCAAAGTCCATCGACAGCAACAACAAAAAGCACAAAATGATGAAAACTTTTCCGCTTTCAGCTGCCACGGATATTATTCGCATCCTTATTATATGTGCGGCCAGCTTCGATTTCAAGTCCAGCCCAGTGGCGTCTGACTGGGGGATTTTTAGTAGTGGAAGAAGCCAGCTTCGTAAAGGATAAATTAATAAATAGTTAGAATATATGACAATGTTTAAAATACCAGTTATTCCAGATGTTGTTAGCTATTAATAAAAATGCATTGTTTGCGACAGTTATAAATTTGAATTTATACCTATAACCGATTTTTATCCTAGGTCCATTAGATAAGAGAAAAGGCTATAATGAAATTGTGCAAGAGTATTTAACAAACGGAAGAAAACATCTCCGATCATAGTGCATAAATAGTCTTCATCAAAATCAACACCCGATTCGATTAGAGCATTCCAACGTGATTGATTGACATGAATTTTGTAAGAATTCATGTTTCCCAATTTAAATGTAGTATTACAGAAACACAAAAGTATTTAACCCCCTTTTACAATACCACTGTGTTCCGTTGCTCCACTGATGATGAGGATTGGGTATGCGGATGGGGTTCGCGATGGAGATGGAGATGGGCATTAAAAGGCTGATGTCAGCGACCGCGTCGCCAACGCCAAAGCGACGCCATTGTGGTATGCTATATGCTATGTTCGAGGAGTCTGGGGCCAGTTATTGACCAGGCAGGACGACACTTATACACTTCACTGGTGCCAGGGAGGAATGGAATGCGGAATGGGGAAGGCAAATGGTTGTATCGGTGAACGTAAACGTAAAATGAATTATATGCGATACGTTCGTATATCATTTGGCCAAGATGCTCGCTGCTTCTTTGCCTGATTGCAAACAATAACTCTTGGCTTGGACCAGAAATGTGGACGAGGGAATTGATGGGGGTAGGTGGAGGGGGAGGGGATGGTAAAGTCGCAGTAAAAGTTTCGGTTAATTGCGTGGGCGTGTGTGTGGTATTTAGAGTTAGCAGCATGGGAGCGTGGAATGTAGTGGTCTTGATGGGGCTTGCAAACTTTCAGCAAGAGCTGATTTTAAATGTTAGCCGCCCACACACACACACACACACACGCTCATGCACACACACATATTTTTGGGACTTTGCCTAATCACTTGCGGCCGATTAGCTCAACTTGCTTGTGCTTAATTTTTAGTTGATTTTCTTTTTGGCCACTTCACGAGTGCGTTATTGTGTAGTGGTTGGCAACAGTGTCAGTCATAATTAAACTAACCAGCGCAACGCCCTCAGTCAAACTATATCTATTCGTATATATATATATCAAATAAATGAAAATGGAAATGGATACAAGACTTTGTCGGCCTGTCAACTAAACTTGCTAATCAAGTCCGACAGCTGCACAAATGAAATCGGAAGCCAGCAGCATCGTGAATCGTATATTGCAACAGTAGTAGCCACTCTTTGTGTTCATTCTAAAGTCAAAAGTGAAACATAGAATGGAACACATACCCTTACAGACTGAAGTCCAGCAAAAATAGGATATTCGTTGCTATATTTGGATACTATATATGAGATTGTCATATAGGAAGTAGTCGATCGCATAGATAGACAGAAAGACAAACGTTTGCGCTTCGAAATTAAATGATGATGCTTAGTCATTTTCTATTAACGTTAATCGAAAAGAATTCAGTTTTGGAAAATATGGCAAAACTCGTGAAGAATTCATGACAAAAAAACAGAAATATTGCTCAAAATTGTAATCAAAATTTTATATTTGTTGTCCACAAAAACAACACATTCGACCCATTGCCCATTGTCAACTATAATGTCTTGCAAATGTTAACAGAGCTTCCTTTCTGGCCTGCTAATTGTGGCCCAAAGTCATAAGTTAATGGCTTATCATGAGTGGTGTGTGTTACGCTGCTGCACACAGTGTGTAGCTGTCGGAGATGGATGTGAATGGCACTCGAGCTGATTTCAATCAGGCTGCGGTTATTGTGTAAACACGTCGTTGTCCAATGGAAATTTACAGTTATCTAACTATCCACGTGACACGTGGCAGATACAACAACCACAACAATAGCAGCAACAGCAACAACAATGGACAACAAAGACGCTCATAACAATGATGGTGCCCAGTCTTGAAGTTTCCAAGTCCCTAGTCAGATATCACCCCTGTCAGCTGCTCGATATGTATCTGTATCTGTATCTGTATCTGTGCATCTGTATCTGTTTCTGTTGTATCTGTCGCGCCCACGTAACGCTTTATGCAAATTCCGAGACGTGGTGGTTTCCTTTGGGTCGTTCTCAGATTCAGTCGCGAAATTGCAGCCAACACATCTTGTCTTTAATTGCAAATCGATAAAAATTCTTTGCCTCAAAGTCTCAACCGCAGCCTGACCCCTTCCCACCCCTCCCTTACTTAACCATCCCTGTGTATCTTTTTCTCTATATATTTGCCGACCGCAGCTGAAGATGCTGCTGCCAAGCAAATGGGAAACGACAAATTTGCTCTTCGATTTTTATTATATTATTTTCTTTCTTATATTATTTCCTTAAGTTTCTTCTTCTTTTGTGAGTAGCACCTAAAGCGTCTCTAGCTTTTGCCTCAATATAATTAAAAACACTCAAATATTTTTGGTTTTTGGTTTAGTCATAATTTTTTTGAGTAAATGTGAATATGCTTATTACCTATTTAAAATGCTTGTCTGTTTAGTGTAAACATATATTTTAAAATACATACATATGTTTGTACACATATTTGCTTACACGTAAACCTAAACGGACAATGAAGAGATCCACAAGGAAGAGCTAAAGTTAATATTTGGTGCACATTGAGCGTCGTCATTTCGATGGATGTCATTTATGTTTCTTGTTGCTCATATATAAATACATAATAATATATCAAAACACCCAATTTGGAAACTAAAAATATAGGGTGGTTTATATTAGTACAAATGTTCTTAAAAATCATACACATATGATAAGTTTTTGAAAATAAAAACTTTCTTCTTTATAAAATAAAAATAGTAAAATAGAAAGTTTGAATGTATATTCATTTTTTCGTGAAGTTTGTATGAGATTTCTATAGCCATAGATATATGTATGTATGCAATCTTGATTAGCAACACCAGCAGAATCAAATGAACTCCAATCTGCAAGGGTAGTTAATCTTCGGCATGTCATAAATAGCTGTTCTCAAATGTTTTTTTTTAGTGTTTCGCTATTTAAATCAACTCATTTAAGACTTGTTTAATGTCTTTGGTTGGTATATGCTGAATGATAGTGAAGTTCGATAAAGGACAGTAAGGAAATAGTATTCATATACTGTCAATTATTATTAGCATTCCAGTATTAGTATTTCTATGTTAGTAAGCTGTGACATAGATTTAAATCGTCAAATTCGATGTTAAAAATTGATGCCTTCCTGGTTCCATAATCATCACTATGAAACACAAGGGCCCAAATCAAGCGCCGCGACGGAAACTAATACCCAATCTATTCAGTAACATTCTGAATGTGATCGCCGAATCGGATCGACCGCTGACACAACAAGAGATCGTTGAGGCTGTCGCGGGACGCTTGAATCGTTGCGATGAGGAGCTGAAGCGCCAGATTACCGTTAACCTCCATGATGCCATCATCTTTGGGTATCTGCGTATGAAAGACTATCGCTACTCCATAGTGCGGAATCGCTTCACAGGAAATGAGCTGCGAGAACTAAGCCACAATCACAATGCATCCACGGAAAAGTTCAGCCGTCGCCCGGAGAATACTCACACCAAAAAATAACTTGGCATTCGGTGGGAGAGAGTTTGAATACGAAAGTGCATCGCATCGAAAGTTGCAAACATGCTTGGGCCAACAAATATAATTCGCTTCATAGTCAAATTAACTGTGGAATAAATGAAAACCCCCACAGTCATCTGAATGAGTCTAAAGTAGGTTAGCAGTCCAAGTAAGTTAGATAGACGGGCAGACCAATGTAACAATAGCAAGTACGGCACAGTACTGTCCAACTGAATAAGATCAAGAATTAAAAAATTAATAAAGGAAGCATATAGTATTCCGATTTAAATATTATATACCCTGACAAATGACTGATCAACTGTAAAAATGTAATTAAGTTCAGATGCGAAAGGCAGATTTGGTTAACCACTTCTTTGTGAATACTGAACAAACACGATGCAAAAATAGTTTTACAGTAGATAGTTTATTGGTTCACAGGTAATGGAAGATTTGTTTGATTGTCATATATGTGAGGGTGAAGGTGTGTGACTCCAGTCGTGCGTGTACAAGATATACGAACAAAGCGATCAACAAAATGACCGCACTCCGCATCATGATGAGAGATGGAGTCAATTGTTTGTAATCAACGCATGCGCCACGAGAGCGGCTGATCCTTTTCGCGCTTGGCACTCTCCTGGTTGCGCTTCACAATCACCATTTGCTCCCTCTTGGAGAGCAGTGTGTAGTAAGTGCCATCTTTGCGTAAAAATCCATTGAATACGGCCTTCCGCAAAATGTGTGGTATATGACGCTTAAGTTGGATGGGCAGACATCCCAGACGTATGGACAGCAATCGTATGATTTCCATATACTCAACCGAACAATTTAGTTCACGCATTAGCATCATGATCGTCTGAAAGAACTCCGATTTCTGCCGACAGTGCACATTGGAATGCAGCTGTTGCTGTAGCTGCGGCTGCGACTGCGACTGCCGGGCACTAGCCGGAGTAAAGATCGGAGCGTTCACATTCAGACGATGCGAGCGACGCAATGACAAATCAGAGGGGGCCGATGAGCATCGCTGTTGCAACATGTTCATATTCTGTGGATGGTGTTGCTGCTGCTGCGACATCCTGGAATTCTTACGGCTGCTTGTCTGTGTGATAATCAACATCAGTGCTGTGGCTGTGGCTTTGCTTTTGTCTCCTGCGCTTGATTTAAAAAGTAGATTCTCGGTATTGCGTACTTCTACGCAAAAAGTCAAGGGTAGCCAAAGAAGTAACGAATTAACCAAAAAACACACGAAATTGTTAACTAATTTATAATCGGTAAGCTTTTAGCTCAATCTGCGTCCTGCCGAAAAATAAAAATTTTCTCGTTCATTTAAACTGCTCTAATAATTTGTTAGATATATTTATGCTATGACTGAAACACGAGCTATACAATGGAAGTATGCTTAACATCATTTCGTAGGCCTACTAGATTGTGGACCGGTATACAGTTAATTTTACCCTCATTTAGGAACTATCTTACCCAATTTTGAACTGAAGTAACATCTAAGCGTCTTTTCACAAACAATGCCTCGGAAATCTCACAGAAATATCTGATTTTTTTTCAAAACAACTAAAAACGGAATTCATAAGATAATAGATTGCATAAGAATATCTGGAGTCAAATATTTAAATTATACTAGGTTCTCTTGCTTTTAATCCCAGACACAAAATTAACTATGAGAAGCTCAAAGGCTAAAGTTCAATGGGTCAATACACCAATTAATACGTTCTTGTGTATCAATGTGCTTAACTATGATAAATGGATTTTTCAAATGGATCATAATATTGTACGGGGTAACTGCGTTTAACATTATGTATGTACTAAAACTAAACTTCAATGCTTGGAATCGACTCTCCGCGCACAAGATCACTTTCAACTGAAAATGCTGTTACAGCAAATATGCTGGGCTTTTTCTGTGTTGGGGTAAGTGGCTATAATAAATCTGTTTATATTTGTTGAGGGTACAAACGATGGCCGCAGGCCAAACCCAAATCCGTTTATGATAGAATGTAAAACAATAATAATGCCAACAACAAGCCGCAATCCAAGTCAGAAAGTTATGCTCTAAATAAACAAAAGGGGAACCCAACCCGAGGCAGGGTCTTTTCATATTTCATTTTCATTTTTTTTTCTGCCCCCCTGATGAGGTGCGAAAAATCAGTCGAATTGAAATTGCGTGACTTGTAGAGTTGGGACAAACAGCCCCAGGGCTACCGTACAAGCCATTGCGAAGGGTTGCACTGACAGCATTCTTACTTGTTTTTCCTAGTGTTTATAGAATGCGTCGAAATACTCACTTGTTTTTTATTCATATATATTTTTAGAGGCTTTTTGATCATATTTTTGCCCCTAAATCAATCGTACATTTAAAGTTGAAAACGAAATTTGGGTCGGAAGACAAGTAAAAATCATAGCCTGAAAATCGATAATGGGCATAGGTCGAAACTTCAAAATGCCATAACTTCGTCAAAAATCGACTTACTTTAAAAAGCGAGGGCTTTTTGATCATATTTTTGCCCCTAAATCAATCGTACATTTAAAGTTGAAAACGAAATTTGAGGTCGGAAGACAAGTAAAAATTATAGCCTGAAAATCGATATATCGGTGTATGGGCATAGGTCGAAACTTCAAAATGCCATAACTTCGTCAAAAATCGACTTACTTTAAAAAGCGAGGGCTTTTTGATCATATTTTTGCCCCTAAATCAATCGTACATTTAAAGTTGAAAACGAGATTTTGGGTCGGAAGACAAGTAAAAATCATAGCCCGAAAATCGGTATATCGGTGTATGGGCATAGGTCGAAACTTCAAAATGCCATAACTTCGTCAAAAATCGACTTACTTTAAAAGCGATGGCTTTTTGATCATATTTTTGCCCCTAAATCAATCGTACATTTAAAGTTGAAAACGAGATTTTGGGTCGGAAGACAAGTAAAAATTATAGCCTGAAAATCGGTATACCGTATATGGGCATAGGTCGAAACTTCAAAATGCCATAACTTCGTCAAAAATCGACATACTTTAAAAAGCGAAGGCTTTTTGATCATATTTTTGCCCCTAAATCAATCGTACATTTAAAGTTGAAAACGAAATTTTGGGTCGGAAGACAAGTAAAAATTATAGCCTGAAAATCGTATACGTTATGGGCATAGGTCGAAACTTCAAAATGCCATAACTTCGTCAAAAATCGACATACTTTAAAAAGCGAGGGCTTTTTGATCATATTTTTGCCCCTAAATCAATCGTACATTTAAAGTTGAAAACGAAATTTTGGGTCGGAAGACAAGTAAAAATTATAGCCTGAAAATCGGTATACGTTATGGGCATAGGTCGAAACTTCAAAATGCCATAACTTCGTCAAAAATCGACTTACTTTAAAAAGCGAGGGCTTTTTGATCATATTTTTGCCCCTAAATCAATCGTACATTTAAAGTTGAAAACGAGATTTTGGGTCGGAAGACAAGTAAAAATTATAGCCTGAAAATCGATATATGGGCATAGGTCGAAACTTCAAAATGCCATAACTTCGTCAAAAATCGACATACTTTAACAAGCGAGGGCTTTTTGATCATATTTTTGCCCCTAAATCAATCGTACATTTAAAGTTGAAAACGAGATTTTGGGTCGGAAGACAAGTAAAAATCATAGCCTGAAAATCGGTATACGTATGGGCATAGGTCGAAACTTCAAAATGCCATAACTTCGTCAAAAATCGACATACTTTAAAAAGCAAGGGCTTTTTGATCATATTTTTGCCCCTAAATCAATCGTACATTTAAAGTTGAAAACGAGATTTTGGGTCGGAAGACAAGCAAAAATTATAGCCTGAAAATCGGTATACGTATGGGCATAGGTCGAAACTTCAAAATGCCATAACTTCGTCAAAAATCGACATACTTTAAAAAGCGAGGGCTTTTTGATCATATTTTTGCCCCTAAATCAATCGTACATTTAAAGTTGAAAACGAGATTTTGGGTCGGAAGACAAGTAAAAATCATAGCCTGAAAATCGATAATGGGCATAGGTCGAAACTTCAAAATGCCATAACTTCGTCAAAAATCGACATACTTTAAAAAGCGAGGGCTTTTTGATCATATTTTTGCCCCTAAATCAATCGTACATTTAAAGTTGAAAGCGAAATTTGAGGTATTTTAAATCGTTTCGAATCGTGCGCTTGTTCTTAAGCCCAACACTTTAGAACTCTATGTAGACAATAAGGCTACTGATTTACGGTTTTTTTTACTTATTGTATGCATCAATAAGCGAAATAAAAAATAAGTGCTTGATAATGTTTGTGCAATGTGACCACTTGGATCTATTGTGATTGGTATGTGGTTCGATGAACACTTAACCTTAGGTTGGTAAATGTTATTTGCCTGCTCATTGTTAATTTCCTCAGTCTCGGCAACTTTGCTTGAGTGCTTCCACAAAAATGTGCTCATCCAAGAGATCCTTGATTCAATATATACTTAGCCCATATTCCACAGAATGAAAACTTGACCAATGCTCAATGGTAAATATTAATTTGCATCGCGGCATTATACAAATGTGCATTATTAAAATGTGTGCACTTGCCTTCTATTCTTCTACTAATTTGTTTCTTCTATATTCTTAAGTGTTGCATAGTTCTAACAACCTAAGGCAACAAATTTCTCTTAACCTCTCTATATGTGTGTACTGAAGTTATGATTATTATAAACACAAAATTGGTCTAAACAGGTATTATTACTTTTGATGCTGTTGGGCTTAGCTCAGTCAGTTGCACATAGTTTAATGCTACACTAAGAAATAAGAATTCATTTCATAAATTTATGCATTTCAAAGAAGTTTATAAATGAAACTCTCAAACCATTATTTAAAACTTAAATTAAGTCTCTTATTGAACATAAGAAAATACAAAATATCTCTCTCAGTTTTAATTTGAGGCTCTCCTTTTTGTAATTGTAGAGGGACTTTTTCTCTGGGTGTCGCTGAATGCTGAGACAAGCTTGAGTAAACCTAAAATGCGGTGAGTTCCCTTGCAGCTCGAGTTCAGACGGCAGTGCAGGGCTCAACCATATCCTTTACTGCTAGTGTACTATGTATGTGTGTGT
This sequence comes from Drosophila nr. perissopoda 5 BK-2023a, assembly GCA_035044105.1. Lineage (NCBI taxonomy): Eukaryota > Metazoa > Arthropoda > Insecta > Diptera > Drosophilidae > Drosophila > Drosophila nr. perissopoda 5 BK-2023a. The sequence goes on along the minus strand of JAWNMK010000620.1, from coordinate 3,261,599 downwards.
GTGTGTATGTGTGTAGAGTCGAGTGTGTACATCCAGTTTAGAGCAGTTGGCGCGCAGCAATCAGTATATGTACGTTCCAAGCCCAATTGATGACAATAATTACTTTCTGTTTCGCTCTACCTGCATCAAGTGGATTTGCGGCTGGCGCCTAAAGCTGACATCAAATCAAACACAAAGCACCATGCACAGCTATTAGGGGGCGTGGCATCTGACACCATTGACAGACGCTACATTTGAGACTTGCGGTCTTTCAATCATCATCGATCCAAACACCAACACAAGCTGGGCCCTATGTCAGTTACATTACTTCAAGTTGGGTTTCAATTAATTCAGTCAGTTCGAGTGCAACTGGAGCAATATCTTGAGCCATCGGATTAATGCCTGACCACTTTCGAGTAATACCTTAAGACAGTGGTTAAGTTGTTGGTCTTAAAATGGTGTATTATCTTTAAGAGTGGTTGAACTAATATTTTCAACGCTGGCTCCTGGATATCTCCTACTCGAGCTCTCTCGACTTGAGCCTTGTAACTTGATTTTATTAACATTTTTAGAATTTTATTTAATTTGTGTAGCAAAAAAAGTTTTACAAAATACAAACGAGATATACATTTAAGACATACGCTAATTAATAGGAAATTTAAATATTGTTGTAATATGAATGTTTTTTGTTAAAGTAATTGAATGTGACTTAGAATTCATGTTAACTTTACTCGCATGATTTATATTACATTTATTTTTATATTATTAAATATTTATGTTAAACAACATTTTTAAGTTTTTATAATTTAACTAATTAACTTATAGTAAATAGTATTTAAGCAGATGGAGAAGAACATTGCAAAGCATTGTAAGTGAATGCAAAGTGCTGTGGAGTACCTTATCTAATGTTAAAGCCAATCTACGATAAGTAGTAGTTTCAAGTGTACAAATCTTCCAAATTATCTTATTAATGATATCAGAGAAATCCACAATTGCCAAATCATGAAAATACTCCTTTTATACACCGTTATTTATATTTAAGTTAAGTGATTTGTTTGCTTATTGAGAATAATCATTGAGGACTCTTCAGATGAATAAAGAGCTAACGAGCTGTTAAATAATTCAGTTGAATCCACGTGGCTGATGTGGATGCTAAACAGCTTGATGTCTCTCTCGCTCTCTCTCTCTCTCTCTCTCTGTCTGTCTCTCTGTCTCTCTCTCTCTCTCCCTCTCCTGCACACCCACTTTGTTTGTTGTTGCTGCAAGTATCTAGAGCTCATCATGATTGTTTTGTAATTGGAATGCGACAATGCGGCGCAAACAACAGCAGCAGAAAGAAATGGAAAATGGAGGCAGCTGATAAAATGCAAGCGGGGTAGGCAAGCATTCAACCACACTGAGACAAAATACACCTGAAAAGTTAGTTAAATCTTATTATAAAAAAAAAATGTTAATAAAATAAAAAACAGAAAGAAGGGGCTATAATAATAACTTTGCCAATAAGTATTTACATTTTCACTGTTAAAAATATATTTCTTAAAAATAAGATAAGTAAATAATGGATATTGCTTTGGATTGTTTTCGGTTTTCTTTTTTTTTTCGGTTTTTCGGGCGTTTGTCGAAGTGTTCTGAGTTGTGAGTGTACGCAACCACCGCAGCATCCAACCACGAGGCTGGCAGGCAGGACAAGTGAATGCCAACGCAGTCTAACAATTTGCTTCAATTATAAAAAGCGTCGCGACAAAGTGGCGCCACCGAGCGGCGGGCGGCGACAAGTGCATTGAGGCATGAGGCATTGGGGCGAAGGCCAGCATTGATGCTGTTCCTGTTGCTGTATCGCCCGGCTCTAGCCACACCAACCAGCCCCCACTTTAAATCGTCCTTCTCCCGCTGTTGCTCCGGCTCCTGTTCCTGGTAATCACAGAGTCAACGACTGTGCAAACGATGATGCGACTGTGGCAACGACTGCGACTGCGGCAGCGGCAGCGGCTGCGACTGCGACTGGCGTCATCGGGATCGGGCTTTGTCTCGCTGCGAGGGCAGCAAACTGGAACGCGAACGCGGATGCGGACTTTGACTTGGACGGAGGGAGCAGGCAACCAAGCAAGCAAGCATCATTGCTGAGGGGCATCATCGTCGCCACTGCTTGGGCTTTGGCTTTGGCTTCGACTTTGGCCATTGTCATTTGTATTACATATTTGAAATTGTATTTTAATTGCGTTTCTGACGCACTTCCTTTTCGCTTATTCTTCTCCTTTCCCTTTTCCACTTCCAAAGTCGGGCAAAAATGCTTTATTGCAAGCCATAAAAGAGACAGATTCAATTCGTAAGATATCATCAATTAATATCAAATATAACAAACATTTAATACACTAACAAAGTTAATGACTTGCTTAAGTTCAGCTCAAAAGTTGGATAGGATTGACAAAGTTTTTTTTTTTTTTAATGTAGCAATTTAATTTAATATTAATCATCCTAATGAAAAGTTATAAAATATGGTTTTGTACAAAGTATAAATAATAACAGGGAATTTGAAAATTAAATAACCTAAACATATAACTGGATTTAACATATTGCAATATCACATAACATATATTATAAGATCAAATATAAAATTGTTGCACATTAACGTTGCAATTAGCGTCCAGCTGTCCAGAGGTCACTGGTGTGGAGGCGCTTTAAGCGTCTGCGGGTTGCATTCGACCCTAGAGAGCAAGTCAATGGGTTAATATGATTATGTAGCCGGTCATTGTAACGACTTGTATGTGGGTTTATTTGGCTAAAGACTGTCGGTACACAGAAGTCGTTGTGCAGCGTCATATTGCGCATAGCGTCATTGGAGCACCAGAGATATCTCTTAGCACCTTGTTCTGCAAGACTTGAATTTGATTAACCCAAGATTTTGCCGCTGTGCCCCAAAATGGAATCCCATATGTCCATGTGGGCACGATGATGCTCCTATACACCAGCAGCTTGTTGCTCAAGCTGAGTTTGCTGGATGGCTTCAGCAACCAGTTGAGTTCTCTAGTTGCCATATTAATTGCTTTTTTTGTGTAAGTGTTAAACTTACAGAATAATCATTATTTGTAAGAAATAACGCTTACGCGCTCCTTCTCCGTTTCCCTTCCTCTGTCAATCTAAGTAAATGCTTGGCACTAACTTGTTTAGTATTTAAGCCAAGAGCATAAATTGAAGGATGTACACTAACTTAACAATTATCCTAAGCAACAAGCGAAGCGCACGCTTCGTGCTTAAGCTGTCATCTCACTTGCGTGTGTGTGTGTGAGCACATGTCCTGTGTACAGGAGAGGACTGTACTTGGACGTAGACGTGCCAGGATATATCCCTGCCGGACTGCCTTAATCACACGGTCTCGCATAAATACTCATGTGATTCATAAATATTACTCATCAGCACGGACCAAATAACAGTGGAGAATTGACCAGATGAAAGGGGTGGCAAGTGTAAGTTGAGTTGGGGGTGGCGGGTAGTTAAGGGGTTTTAGTATTGTCCTCGCTGCAGTTGCTGTTGCTGTTGCTGTTGCTGTTTACTAGAGTCGTTAAGCTTGCCTAGTTAGCAAATGGCTCGATTTGTTCCCTCCTCCATGTGTTGTCCTGTGTCGATGTTGTTGTTGCTTCAATTGTTGTTGTTATTGTAGTTGTAGCTATTGTCATCTTAGCCATAAGCACAAAAAATAGATGGTCGAAACGCACCTCGCACTAGCAGACCAGCAAAATCAGCAGTGTAAGGAGGAATGCTGCTGCTGCTACTGTTGCATGCTGCATCGTTTATCATTTGTTGCATGCTTCATGTGGATGCTGTTGTTCCAAAGGTCCATAAGCACTCTCAACTAAGTTGGCTGTGTGCGATTGGAGCAGAAGCCACGTTTAAACGTTAATTGTTTGCAGTTTACTTGATGACTCAGCGAATGCAACCAAACTGAATACAAAAACAACAACATCAACAATAACAGCAAAGCTGAGAACAGATAACGATAGCAGCGGAAGAACATAATGAGCTAAATAAGCAAAACGAGCAAAGTGAAAAACAACATATTCAGCAAAACAAAATGAAGAAAACTTCAAGTCTTAAGTACCTATTAGAATATGCATGGAGAGTGATCACCTGTAACATATTTCAATTCCCATTTCGACCTTTGACAGATGGGCTTATCGATCAATCAGTCAATGAAAATGGCGGATGCTGAACGCAAAAATGGCTTACAAAGATTTACTGCAATAAAAGCAAAACTTTCAACTCACAAGAATCGTACATAAAAAGAATTAAGCAAAATACCAAATTTAAAGTGAAAAAATTGATGAAAAAAATATATTCCTTTAATTTTTTTAAAAATGTACCAAAAAGTTGCAAAGAAATTGATTTCATTTTGTGGTTGAATAAACAAATGACAATTATAAAAACAGGACTCTTGACTTACAAAAATAATAAATCAAAATTATATAAAATAACAATCAAGGTGAAAAAATAAGCTTTTTTTGAAAATATTAAAAAACTTCACAGAAATTGGTATAATTTTGTGACCAAAAGTAGCAAGTGCCAACCAATCTGGCGGCATTTGAATGCAGGTGGCCAATTAACGCTGCACGCGTTTGCCGAGTGCAGGGTTAGTGGATGGATGGATAGGTGGGCGGCGTTGCCGCACAAGGGGAGTGGCAAAAGCACTCAGCAAACAAGAAGCAACAATCCAGAAAGTCGGCACAATAATAACAGGCATTTAATTTCATGTTAATTGTATTTCCAGATGCTTTCGCACCACCACCTGACAAAGTTGGCTGGCTCCCTGGTGTTCGCGTGGCTAAGGTGTGCGGTTGGTTGACACCACCCTCTGCCCCCTTTTACATACATTTTATGCATTTCAGCGCAGCACGTTTCGTATAAGTTATTCGCATATTTCAGCTGCGTAACTGACAGCCTAAAATTATACTAAAAAATGAGTCGAATACCAGGTCAAAAAGGTGCAGGGCACAAGAAATCAAGTTGCAAAATTGCAGTCAAAATCTGTCGACTGTGCCATACAGTGGATGATCGATAAATTGCACGTTAATCACAATCCATATTTCTAAAAGCTCAGATTTGTCGGTGATAAGATCTTTGAAAACTTGAAACAATCAAACAATTTTAGATTACATTCAACATTTGCTAAAAGTCACGATAAAATATTGACTTCTCATTTGAGCTCTAATTCAGCTTTTGCTATATATTCCCCTTATCCCCTTATGAGGAGCAGAGTATTGTGAAAGACCTTCCGCTTTTCATAAAACCAAATGATGGTTAGATTGCGGGAGGTGGTGTCGGTGAGTCCAGTGTCCAACTGCGTTACTAGCTAAACGCATTTACGTGTCAAAACTAATTTAATGCGCCAATCGCCCACACTGCGCTAAGCAAGCAACCCCAAAACAGGAAACGGATATCGCTCAGCGAGCGACCAGCGAGCATATTTTTCTTATTTATGTGAACTCTCCCCCCCAATTCCTCTTTTGGCCTTATGCAGCATTTCTCACCTAATAAAATAACAATGGAACACCCCCCAAGGCGCTTTAGGGCACTCCCCGACACCTCGCACATGCTGCTGGTCCTGGACTGCTGCTGTTTCTGTGTGACTCCCCAATATTGTCGACCCCCTTTTTCTTTTTTGATGTAAATTTAATTTCGGTTTTAACATTTGGAGGTTTTCTCCTAGTACGCAACATATGTACATATTGGACACACACATATATGTACATGTATGTAGTTATCAGATTCAGGCTTGGAGTCTGAATCAGAGTCTGTCCCCAGAGGCTTTGGAGTATTTTCGTAATGCATCTTTCAACCGTTGTCGTTGAAGTTGCGACCATCGTTGGCATCGTCCTTGTTCTTTTCATCAGCTTTTCACACACACACACACACACACACAGAAATACACGAGCACATGTGTGTGTATTGTATTCGCCTTTGTTCCTGAACGAATCCGGCCCTTGTTGCCAACTTGTCACACATACATTTCTATGCACCTTGATTCCCTGGGCGACATGCCACATTTTAATGTATACCCTGCCAAAAGGGTATCACACAGATTACGATCTTTGGACATAGGACATAATCAAGAGTATGACCTTGAAATAAATACTTGCTATCGGAGTACAACAGATATGTGGTTAAAATATGTTAGCGTACTTAGACTTCTGCAGTATTACATTTTTTCATTTTCTTTATTTTCTTATTTTTCCCTTACTTGCATTCCTCATGGGAGGGCGGGGATTGGATGGGTCGATATGTTGATATTCAATTCAAGTTTCTCGTTGCATTTCAATGCTCATGAAAAGTGCTGAACGTGTCAGTTACTCAAAAATCGAGTTCCTAGTTCTGTATGTGTCCCTTTCAAGTTCAATGACCAGTGCCGGAAGCAACTAAACAGCACAGAATCACACACACATACACAGGCGCAGGAAAAGAGAAAGGTTAAAGGCATTTCCATTCCTCCCATCTTCTCACTTGACACAAAACTTAATTATGGAGCCGCCAACTGAGGCTGAGACGAAGTTGAAAAAGCGTTGAGTGCACTTGAGGTAATTTGATTTAATTGTGCGTGGTACTCTTAAGAACAACATGTACAACACAACACAACAAACACAACGCACACACATACACACACACACACACACACAGACTGACTGCTGACTGCTAGCTGGCAATTTCTTTGTTTGTTTGCTTGTTCTTTGTGGCCGAGCCTCATGAAACATTTACAAGTGTGTGACGCCTGTTTTTTGTTGTGTTGTTTGCTACACATTTCTTTTTTCTTGTTTGTTTTTTGACAAATTCACAGCTGCTGAACTTTGCCCCGGCCAAGAACGGGCAAACTGGCAACTGGTGACTCATCAAAACCCTTTGCCACTTGAACAAGCTCAAAACTTCAACAGGCTGTTGCTTTGCTGTTTGTTTGTTGTTCTTGTGCTAGGCGTTTTATTAACTCAAGAATTCTATCAATGTACGTATCGGCGATATTTCGAATGTATTTGGAGAGTATCTACCAGCATATTTTGTATATATTAAGTATATCTAAAAGTATGTAGAAGACAGAAGAAAGCATCTCCGATCCCATAAAGCTCTACGACATTTTCGGCATACACACATTATTTAATATTCAATCCTCTTTTTCGTATTGTTAAATCTTATAAAATAAACCGCGAAAATTAAAGTTACGATTTACCTGAGTGAGGGTCGAAAATATTCTAAATATAATATTATTTTATAATTAACAACTTCTGTATACTCCACACTTGCCTTCAGCTCTAGCTGACAGTTTGAGTGTAATGGGTCTTTTTAATCGTCTATAATATTTTAATTGCTCAATTATTTAGTTTTTTTTTGCTCATAATGTGAAAATTAATTTTTTTATTTTTTTTTTTTACAATTTCACATTTTTGAAATATTAACACCATTTTGTTTTTTAAATCATCAAAGCATTTGCTTATAATGTATAATTTATTGCATTTTCATATGGGTTTTTTTTGCCGTTTCGCTTTTTTTCGTTTGTCAATTAAGCCTTGCAAATTTATGAGTTGATAGCATTTCCAGTTCCGTTTCCGTTTACAACTAGGCATACATCAACACAGCACTATTCGGTTGACCACACGAATAGAACAATTATTCAGCTGAAATTTGAACTGAGTTTAAAGTATATATATATACAAAATAATATTCTATTACAATAATTATGAAACTGAATAAATCTTCTTTTAAAGACAGCATTATTTGGAACGTATTTGTAGAGTGTTTTAAAGTTAATTTGCTTAATTTGTGTGCAGGACACAACAGAACGCTTCCCTTTTGCCACTCCTTCCCCACATGCCGTGCACCATTCGCTGCCCTTGTTGTGGTTCATTGTCCTGTGGCTTCTTTATTAATAATGCATGCGACTGCATTTGCATAATCAGTGACCAGGCAACCAGGGGCCGTTGCAGCCGCGACGTAGACACCGATTTACACATGGCAAACAAAACGTTTCCACAATTTTGGACAATGTTGCAGACCTGCCACAAAACACAAAAAATATAACACAGCTACACACACACAACAGCAGGCAAAAAAAAATGGTTATTGAAGTCAAGCAATAAAAAAAACCTACACTTGATAAAATATCCTACCGCAAGGACTTGGAATATTCTAAAAATTTTTTTAGCATTTTTCAGACATTTTGAAACTGTACATATTTTTGATGCAAAATCCAAGATATTATTTCACAATTCCTATTAATATTTTTAAATTTGCTGAATTTTGTTAGTCATTTATTTCTTATTTGTTTTTGTTGTAGAAAATTACTTAAAGCTGTACAGAAACATAATTTTTGAAGCTTGAAGAATATTGAACGAGTAGCGAAGCTTAAGAACTTGAAAAATTGCATAATTTAATATTTGTTAAAAAAAAAGTTCCCTTAAGTTGTACTGAAACTTGAAAACTTCTTTGCAAATTTATGCATTTTAGCGACTTGATGAAGTTGATTGAAAGGAACTGTAGGATGAATTATGAAGTGTTATCAATATATCGCTCGCTAAGCTAAAGCTTAAGCTTGAAAAGTGTATTGAAATTTGATCTGTCAATTTGATCTGTCAATTTGATCTGTCAAGTTAATAATCGGAGTTCGCAGTGTGCTGTTTGCAGCAGTCAGTTAACAAAATGATATTTGAAATTAAACGCTTAGTTTATGCTTTAATTGCATATTTCGCTGCAGATGCTAAATGGTATAGGGTTGGGTAAGTGGGGTAAGTGGAAAATATGATGATTGTCGGCCAAAAAAGTAGGGAATGCATTTCATTTAGATAACCGCAACTATTTACCACAAATGCATTCGCATCACATTTGTAATGTGACAAAATTCGCCAGGTTTTCCAGCAGCAGACACACACACACACACACACACCCAGTCAACAACACAGTCAACTTGAATTGGCAGTAAATTGCACATATGCATTTGTGTGAGTGTGTGTTGTATGTGCGCTCTACACTTACAGGATTTGTTGCATATTTTGAATAGCATAAATTATGCATTTATATTGGATTCCACACATTGCATTTCTTTTTTGTACGCAGTTTTTTTTATTCGCTCGAGTGGAGCAAAATATTATTTCACAATTTCTATTGACAATTTTATTTTTGCTGCAATTTATTTCATTCACTTATTCGCTTTCAAAGAGATATTCTAATTTGGTTTCCATAATTTGAGTTTATCGTGGATTATCAATAATCAGACTTCATTTGCCAATAGCCAGATTTTATTGACAACTTTTTGCAGCTCACCGAACAATGTGAGCTGTGAACTGGAATCGCTAGTGAATGATTCACTTAATATGAGGACCTTAGAAATACATCCCAGTTCTTTACTACTATCTGACTATCGGCTGAACATAAAATCATCTCATTGTATTTTGAATCCCAAATGTTTCAGCTATCTAGTTTCGATGGTAAATCGATGGGGTTTGACTGATATGACATATGTTGGTTGCATAAAATAATAATATATGATTGGAATATGAGGTTAAAAGGATTTTAACTTGAACGCCAGAGGGAACGAAAACATTTCTTGGCGCTCCCGCTTCGCTCTAAATATTTTATTAGAACAATTGATGGGTTTTACTGAATTGAAAGTAAAATTTGTAAATCTTAGGTTGGCTCAGCTCTATAAGGGTATGGTATCTTCGACAGGAGTCAGATAGCCGTTCTTTTTTGTTTTTAATTAATGGTATTCATCATCACGTGACAACGTGAAAACATCCGACTGCCTCTAGAGTATGCCATAGCTGACCGCATCCTGCAGATTAAATCAAAATTCCGGATCGGAGTGTTTTCCGTGCCGTTCACCCGTCGATGTGATTTTTGCAGCAGCTGCAATTTGATCTGTAGCAAAAATAAATAAATAAGTGGGGCGGCCATGCCAGAGTTTCCGACAACAGTTGTGGCAAGGCCCAATCGGCCGACCAGGCCAATTAATCATGGCTAGTAGAAAAAGCAAAAGAGGCCAGGCCGAATGGGAGAATGCTGCTGCATTTTGAACTTGAATAACCTCGATGTATAAAAACGTAACGGCGGCTAACAAAAGCAACGCCACAACAACAACAACAACATCAGGCACAACGAGGAGTAAGTGCAGATGTGAGTGCAGGAGAACAAGGACGAGCACAAGGATTTGGAGTTGAGCAGAAGAAGGACAAGCATCAAGTGACGTTTGAGCAAAGACAAAAAGTCATTATCAAGGCGACAGACGAGCAGCAGCTAACAACCAGAAACAGGACGCGGGCATAGTCGGCGACATGACTGCGTTGGGTGCAGAGGACAGCTGGTGGGGAGGGAGAGAATCCTGCGGCCCGACTGGCGACAAAACACATCATGCATTTGGTTGTTGTGGAGCATGTGGAGCACGTGGCTCCGTTGTCGCCATGTTTGTTGCCTTTTCCGGCATTTTGTTTACAATTTTTTTTTTTGCCAGCAAATCTTCTCTCTCCCCTTGGACCCCGTTAGCGACATTTCTCTCTCTTTCTCGCTCTCTCTCTCTCTCTCTCTGTCTCATCCTGGGGGCGCCCGCAGCAGCATCCTCTTGTGTGGATTTGCTTGGGGTCTGAAGTTGGCGTCAGTGACGGCAGTTTTCCCAGAACGATTTTCACTTGTTTTGTGCCCGTTTTCTATTTTGTTTTGTTTTTCATTTTTTGCATTTTGCTCTTTATGAATACCCTTTAACACGAAGAGAACAACTCCGACTATATATATTTTTCATCATTTTATATGCAAATTATATTAATGTTGTAAAAACGACAAATGGAAAACGAAAAAGTCTAGTTAATTGAACTTGGGGAAATCGATGCAATTTGCTTTCTTTTTTTTTTTTAACATTTAAAACATTTATTTGCATATCTCACATCTAATGCGAGGGTATTATCTCATCGGTAACTAGAACATAATAATTCTATCTTTTCTTCTTTTTTATTAATATTTTGTTCTACTATTTTATTTTTTATTTTAAAGAGAAAGCAACTACAGCCTGCTTCCCCCTCGCCACCTTAATTTGTTTCTTTTAAGCCGTCAAGTGCAATTGTCATAAAGTGTCATTGGCTGACGACGTCGCCATTTCTCTGTGTGTTGTTGTTGTTGTTGTTGTTCTTGTTCTTGATGATGCGGTGAATCAACTTAAATGAGAATCGGCTTCATAACTAAACAGAAAAGCATCGAGAGAAAGAGTTTAAAGAGGGAGAAGTTGCCGAGTTGCAACCCAATTGACAGTCCACTTTTTCACCCGAGAGAAAAAGCAATTGGCTTTGTGCTCGATTTAGCTTTGTGTTGATTTGCCCAGCAAGCTAGAATGGGGGAAGTGGGTTTTGTACCTAGCCAGGAATCTCAAAGGACGCCCACTCAACTAGACGAGGAGACGGTGAGTCGAGTTGAGTCAATGGCGAACTTGTCGATGACTCAGTCAGCTTTTTGCAGTGAAGCAGCCTTTGGCCTGGTACTTGAAATGATCACAGGTAGTCAAAGAGCAACAGATTATTGCGCCGAAACAGTTGCTGACATCTGAAAATTGCAATCTGGATAGCAAGATTAACAAAGAGATAGAGAGATAGAGAGAGAGAGGACGACTGAGAAAAATATGCAGCTTTCAATTTTAGACCAAAGAGCTGCTATCAAAACTTGAATCTTATTTTTTAACATTTAAATCAATGTCACCATTCAAATCGAACCAGCACTTTCAAACTGACATTATCGAATTGGTGAGCTAGAGATCAACATAAAAGAGAGAGAGAGAGAGAGAGAGAGAGAGAGAGAAAGATATTTATATCAATGCAATTTTTTTCTCTGCATGAAAGGGAAAGTCATTTCGAGTGCTAGAAATTATGAATTGAATAGAAAGCTTATCTTTTGTTATTATATAATTTCAAATAAATATGTCTTAAAATTTACGATTTAGGGCGATACTTTTTCTGAGTGCATATTCTTATAAATAGTTTTTATGTTGGCCAAAGTCATTGGCATAGCTGCACTCAACTGTATAACGCTATGCAACAGTAGACAGAAAGCAAAAAGAAAAAGTTACTGTTGAGAGCAAAATAAGTTTAAAGTTTTTTCCAAGTTATTTATTAACAGTGGAATGATGGGGAGGCTCAGGTGGGAGTAGCAATTGTGCGTCTACGCAGTGACCTTAAGCAGCTTAAAAGTCAAGCTGTACTGTATCAGCAGCTGAAGGAGATACAGAAACAGAAACAGAAATAGAGGCAGAAAGGCAGCCAATGCGAATTATGCTGCATAGCCGCAGGCGATCCAGGCAGGTGGCCAGCCAAGCAACATTCGAGTTGAGGAATTGAGTTTCGGATGTTTCGGGAGCAGTTGCTGGCATTTAGCCAAGGCACAAAGCGAAAACAGAACTGAGCCCACAGATGCAAAAAAAAAAAAAATGTAGAATTAATAAAAAAAAAAAAACCTGAGCTGTTTCGTTTTTTATTAATAAATTTTAAGATTCACAGATACATTTTTTAAAATCTTTCTTTCAATCTATTTGTTTTTATTATTTATTTATTTTTGTTTAAACGTTTAAACTCCGAACTAATGCTGCTCTTCAATTTGAAAATCTTTTTGTGAGTGCCAACAAATTGACGCAGCTGCAAAATGTGTGAAGTGTGCCGTGAATGGTTGGCAAGAAAGCCAAAAAAATGTATAGCATTCCACACCTGCAAGCATGCTGAGGAGGTGGAAAGAGCGAATCCAGAAGTTATCGATGGGTGGGCAAATTCTGAATTTGGCAAACAAATACGATTTGAAAGCTGTGCCAAGTAAACAATTGCTGCATGCAACAACATTTCCCATACACATGTACAATGCTGGTAGGCAGGCAAAACAAAGAAAACACAAAACTGCGCGGGTGGGGTGGGGTTGGTTTTGGGGTGGATTGGTACAGTCAAGTTGGACATAAGTGTGACGTCACTTTTGGCTTTTGCACGGCGTATTCGGCGACACTGAGCAATTGCTATGCACAAAATTTCTTAGTCGCACAACAACACACCAACACCAACCACCTGTCGTTAGAAAACAATGTGGTGGGCAGGGAGGGTTAGGGGTGTGCAATTGTGTCTCATAAACATAAACAAGGCGCACAAATCAAAACAACTACTCGCAACTATGATGCCAGCGCGCCTGCGCCCCAAACACACAGCAACATTGTTGCCAGCAATTTCACTCAAAATGTGCCGCAACATTTGCAAGTTGAGAGAGTAAAAATATATGCTTAAAAAAAAACAAATAACAGCCAGAGAGAAATAAACAATCAGCAGGTTGCACCTGCGCAAAACTACAACCACATATCAAATATCAAATTTAATTAGAAAAATGTTATAATGTAAATTAATGAAATGTTATAGTATTACAAAAGTATATCTTGAGTTTATAGGAACTAATTTAATATAATAAATTTATTCAATTTCTTAAGGCAACACTTAAATACAGCAAAATGTGAGGTTTACAAAATATCAATTCATGTGAATATTTCAAATTTGCCCCATTCATTGAACCTGGTGTGAAACATATTATGCATTATGTTATTAATAACGTTAATCGCACATACTTAATTATACTTAAACATAACATTCACCATAAGTGGTAAGCAGCTCATTACGATGAGCTGATTATTTCACATACCCTATAAAAAGTATTAATAGCCCAATTAAGAATAATGTTATCATTACCTATATACACTGCTCTAAAGCACCCGATATGCTTAATGTTGCTTTTACTATTTCACAACGAAACTATTAATTTGAATCCTGTTTAAATGAAAATGATGAAATGGTAAAACGGGCATATTAAAGTTGCGCAGCTTAAGTTTATTCAATTGAGTTTTACACAGACAGTGGAGAATACGTATTGAAAATATGCAGGTCATGTAGGGTATTTGTGAGTCGACTATTTTCCCCCATATATGAAATAACTGCTGTTCATCTGCATAAAAGATCCAATAATAATGTTTTTTTTACCATTTGAAAGAATGACGCTTGAAATTTATTTATTTTATGTGTGTGGGTGTGTGTGTGTGTGTCTGTGTTTGTGTGCGTGTGTGTATATATACATATATGTGTGTGTGTGGCTGTGCTTTAAACCCTTGTGAAATCACAAAATAAAAATACTGTTTAATTAGCATATGGAAGCAATTAATTAATTTGTAAACTGATGCAATGCAAGCGAAATGGAATGCAGAGAGGTGGGCGTGGCTTGACTCTTTAACGCTACTTTCACATTGAATCAAAGGTTATTGTTTAATTAAATGTCAGTTAAACATAGAACGACCGGGACGAGAGGGAGAAGGATGGGCAGCAGGCACAACAAATCAATATCATCCAAATTCTAATGCAAATGCAATATGCATAATGCATAATGAATGGGAGGCGATTTCCACGACTTCAGGCGAATGACAACAGTATCAACAAATAGTGGTTGCACTCGCAAATATTTTGATTGCCCTTTATTTGAGTGTTTGCTGGCAATAAATATCGTAATAGGCTGAAGATTTAAGCAAACGCTAAAACTGCCAGAATGCATCTTTTCCACTGGAATTGCAAATATTCTGTGTAAATATCGAACTTAAAGTATATACATATATATATATATATATGTACATATTAACTGGTCTCTTAGCACCACTCGTGTTGTGTCCTCTTCTAGTCTGTTATTTTTCCCATATTTAATTGCTGTTTACATGATAACTTGAATTAAGTGATGCTTAACACATATGCAACATTGGGGTATTTATTGCATCAGTCAAGCGAGCACGATATTCATCTACCAAACCACAAATATTGATTTAATGTTAAAAGCAGAACAAACAACTATAAATTGCAACAAATGCACAAACACAATATATACAATATTATCAGCTAATACATACGCTGTACCTACAGCTAAATTGAGCACAAGTTGCTTTTTAAAGTGTTTTGAAGCAAATGAAATGTTTTATAATTTCCTTACAATAATGTAAAAGTTTCCGAAACTTATCAGTGAAAAAAAAATATATATATATGCATATATGTATATATATAAATATATTATATATTCTTACATAATATGTATACGCATATATCGTGTCGAACATACACGATTAACTCGGCATTCACAATTTGATTGCGTGGCATTTAAAATGAAATTAATGAGCGAGAAATTGCATACCCATAAATTCATATTCAATGTGTTCGCAAAAATGCTGATTGCTTGGAATGCAAGCCATGTGGGAATGTGGGGTGGCTGGGTGGCAAGGTGGCAAGGTGGCAGGGTGGCAGGGTGATTATGATTATGTTGGGAAAGGTGGTCTGCCAGTCACAACTGTTGACAATATAATCGCCTTGTACTTAAAAAGTTCGAATGTGTTAATTGAATGCCGTGTGTTGTCCGTTGTACGATGTGTATGGTCATTAACATTAATGCCAAAGTAATCGTTATCGTTAACTTTAACGTTGTCGCTTTTGAGAGCTTGAAATTACCTGTTCATTTTAATGAGGTGTAAGCAAAATACAAGCATTACAAACGACACAAATTCGTCAGAGCAGAATACATTCAAATCAATTGCGAAGATGAATCCAAAATTCTATTTCAAAAAGCAACGGTTCGAAATTATCCATCAGAGATAGAATTGAATTAGGTAAAGTCTTTATCATACCTTCCCGCCGAACTTTCTTACATGTTTGAATGGACTTGAACAAATAATAAATCATTGCCAATTAGAATCGCAAGCCATATTGTAAGTCTCAAATATAGTGGACAATAATCAAACCATCCAGAAGCCACAATAAAAAAAAAAATCCTGAGTTTTTTAATGTCATAGGAAAACCAAACACATTTTTTCTTAAATCGCTCACTTAAATTATGATTTCGGCTGATTTCGCTCCGTCATCTAATTTAGCGTAAGCTGCAGTGCGGATGTGGAATGTCGACGTTTAGATTCGAACTGCCTGCTCTGTCGAGCAGGTTCTTTATTTATATCAAATGCTTAACCAAAATACATATATACATATTATGCAGCCGTTTGTAAGGCGACCGCTTCGGCGCCTAACAGCGGCTGGATAACGGTGACTGTTGGGAAGGCGTCCGCATCGGCGTCTAACAGCGGCTGGATCACGGCGACTGTCGCGACTTTAGCTGCCGGCAACTTGTCGCCAGCAAAAACGGCAGTTGTGAATTTAAACATCAGAGGCAGGCATAACGATGAACAAGGCCAGCCATCATGGTCTCAGATACATGGTGTATATTTTTGAACATTTGTCATTATTAATTGTTCAACGTTTTCGCGGCAAACAATTCAAAAATCGTTTCTCACAAATTAGCTAATTTGATGGTTCAATTGCGGCGCACGTAAATCTCTTCCAACAGAGACATCGTCGCCATTTGGTTCGCTGACATATATTTATATATATATATATATATATATATATATATGTATTTGTATGTATAGCGTTTTATTCCCTGTTTCGTTGTGCTTTTTGTCGTGTCAATAAATTTCATTGTCATGTCATCAATCTCAATTTTAGCAGCAGTTTCGCCGTTGCTGCCAGCTTCAGCGTCACCTCCAGCTAGAGTTATTTATAATCGCTGCTGAAAAGGAACGTGTTCCCAGTTCTAGTTCCAGTTCCAGCTCTTATCGATAGTTATGTACAGGATGTATTGGCCTATATCGTAGTAGTGTAAGTTAAATAAGTAGTAAATAGAAGTATAAATTAAGAAAGTAGTAAAATACAAATTAGTAGTAGTAGTCGTTTAAGTGCTCCAGTATCAGTAGTAGTAGCGGCATTGTATAAGGTTGCATAAAAGTAGCAAAGGAACATATATGAAAACTATTTTAAATGTAATAATAACTAGCAAAACAAAAGTAAAGCTCAAATAGTTAAAGTCATAATAATAAAATGATTAAAATAAGAAGTTTTTGTCTTTCTAGTAGTGGAAGTAAACAAATTTGTAGGAAAGAAACAAATAGGTGCATCTATAATAATTCAAATTAGTAGTTCCACTTTGCAATTCCAGCTCAAGTCTATGAAATACACCGAAAACCATTTCCACAAATTACAGTTCTGGCTTTTTCGAAGTCAGTTTCACTACCAGTGCCTGTTTTAGCACTAGATTCCACAGACATTTGCAAGACCTACTTTTTAAATCCGTTGAGAGTGAATCAAGAAATTTTATATTTACATACACACACACACATACATATATTTGATGCATATAGAACACGTC
The DNA here is from genome assembly GCA_035044105.1 of Drosophila nr. perissopoda 5 BK-2023a. Classification (NCBI taxonomy): domain Eukaryota; kingdom Metazoa; phylum Arthropoda; class Insecta; order Diptera; family Drosophilidae; genus Drosophila; species Drosophila nr. perissopoda 5 BK-2023a. The sequence continues at coordinate 3,244,373 of JAWNMK010000620.1, read as the reverse complement.
AAGTGTCCGCACTGCTGTTGCATGCCACAACTCCCCTTTTGCAGATGCCCTTGCTGTTGACTTAAACCCGGAGGCCGTTTCAAGTTTGCATTTTGGTTTTGGCCACTTTACTGTTTCTTGGAATACTTTTTATTTCAATTTCCGTCCACAAAAGGCGCAAAGGGGCAGAGAGAGGCAGAGAAAGAGAGGGAGAGAGAGACAGAGAGAGAGAGAGAGAAAAGCGACAGCAACAAAAGACAAATTTATGCCACATTAACAGCTAAAAGCTTTCAAAATGCGTTTCTATGCGCCAACAGTCGACCCTCGGGCCAGAACCCAAACCCAAACCCAAATCCAGCCCAGCCCAGCACATCACTCCCACTCTCCTCCCCCGGCTCACTCTCCCTTCTTCCCATGCCACCTACTTATCCACGCACAAAACATTTTCTTGCGACTCTCAAACCAAAAATTGTTCTCACAATTTGTTGTAATATGGCACTGTAACTGGCACTGTAACTTTCCCTTAGGGGCACAAGGGGCGTGGATGGAGGAGCGATGCAGGAGTGTTGGGTGCTGCTTTTTTGGGGCGTTGTACTGAACAGCATGTTTGTTGACAAACAAAAAAAAAAAAAAAAACAAATAAATATAAAAACAAAAACATCGCGCTTAAAAACAAATGCGAGACGACCATTAAATTTAACGCGCCGAAAACTTGTAACATTTTGGCAGTCAGTCTCCACAGTTGCGTACTGTTGTTGTTGCTGTGGTTGTTGTTCCAGTTGTTGCTGCTGTTGTCTTGCGACAAATTTCAGTTAGCTCATCCATCCGACGCGTCATCGTCATCGTCGTCATCAAGACCCGCCGGCTGTCAGGCAGCTGGTAACGTCAAAAGTGCAGCTCAAAACTTCAAAACGAGTCACGTTGCCAGCCGCCATATGCATCACCCCTCCGTCCGCCCCCCATTTCACCCACCTTTAGCTCCATCCGCCCCGCCCTACCCGCACATTCCCCATTTTGGCCTGCTTTGTCGACCATTTCTGTTTCGTTGCTTGCTGCATACGCTAAAATTAAGATTTATGAAGGCTGTAAAAAACAACAGCGACAGCAGTCGCTGGGGCTTAGGAGGACCAAGAAGGAGGTCCTTTTGTATATATATGTATAGTAGTAGAAGCTGTGGTAAAGGGAAGCTGGGTGCGGGATGTCATGCTTTAGTCTAACAGCAAGAGCGCAATGAATGCGCCAAAAAATTTAACGCCCAAATGATTACAAATGAGTTGAGAACAGTGAACAAAGTTGTGCTCCCGCAGGCAGTAGTAACTAACCAAACCCCCACAACCCCCGCCACACCACCCACGCCCACCTCAAACCCACTTCCCTTGCACTTTCTGCATAACATCTGGTACAGGCGTTGCGTCCTGAAATTGTGTCATTGCAAGTCATATCAAAGGACGTCAGCGCAGCAATCTACATTCTATTGCCAAAATAAAAGGATACGGAGAAAGTTAATAAAAGAGAGAGAGAGAGAGAGAGAGACTGAGATAAGAAACAGACAGAAAGTAAGTTGAGAAAGTGTAATAAAAGGTATTTGTAATGTTTTATGGATGAGCAATACTATTAAAGGTGTTAAACATCCATAGGAAACTAAGAGGGCAGCGAATACCCTTTTAATATATGTATGTGCAAAATAAATCATCAACTACTAGTACATATTTATGCCACTGCATTCTGCAAATTGTATTATCAATATATTATATACCTGCGATTGGGAGTAACTGTTGAAAGATCAACTCTTGTTTGAACAATTTTTTTCGCTTAGAATTAGTAATCTTTAATCTTCACCAATTATGCCAGTTGTTAAACTTAAAAGTAAAACTCGGAATTTACCTACAGAGACCCGTTGGACAAAACGCAATATATGCTCCATTCGATTTGGCAACAGGGTATCAGAACTAATTCCATTTGGCTGCTGCAGCTAGAATCCGTTGCGGCAACTAATCAACTTAATTTGCATTCCATTCATTTTGGGCGCATAATTAATTTGCAAAAACTGTAATTTAGAATTTATATAAAATTTGATTTCTATTATTTAACATATGCGAATATTTAAGTCAGCCGCTATTTACGTAGCTTTTGCGATGATTTTTAAATGTGCGTACCGAATTAATTATGCTCCCTGGTTAGGTGCAAAGTGAAGCCATTTAAGCCAGATTGTAATTGTATTCGTAATGCATTTGAAAACAAAAAACACAAAAGCATGAACAAACACCAAATGAGTAGGATTATCAGTAGAAAACAAGCTGTGCGCAGCCCCAAAGTAAACTATCTATGAGATTTAGTCATGCATCAAGCTGTATGCAGCAGATCACCAAATAAACAATATACAAAATATACGACAAATATTTGGATTTGCAAGTCCCACCAACTTGAACTTAGACTTTTTTTTCTCACCACGTGGAAGTGAAAATCGTCTATAGCCTACGATTTTTTTTACACAATTTAATAAATAAAAACGGAAAATTTTCTGTGGATAAGTGCTCCTACAACATTAAAAAAAAATAAAAACTAAATAATAATTATTTTTTTTGTAAAAATATATTCACGTTTTTTTTGTCAATCGGCACTATATCTATGTATATCGCACAAACACAAGCGATATCGATATATATATAACAATCAAATCAGTGACAGACGAGTCCACAGGCTAAGTGGCTCATCATCATTATACCATATTTCCTATTTTGAATGTACATAATGTACATTGTGCATACATATTAAATGGTATTTGTATGTACATATATACAAATTTATCCAATTTCATTTGAAATTATGCAATTGCAATTGCACTTGCTACAGCAATGCAACTAGTGCTGAATAATGAGTAGAAGATACGCTTTGTAAAAGACTTGAATGGCAGCAACTTCAACTAACAATCGTTGCTGAGAACCACTTTGTGCTGCAAGTGGTGCAACCGTTGATCACAAAGTGAACCAATTTAGAATGTCCTTTCGCAGTTCTTTTGTTGGCTTGGCCACGCCCTAATTAGAGGGTGGTTGTTATCATCAGATGTGCACAACCCTCCCAACCAGCCACCCACTAAAACAGTCTTTTTTTATCAAATGCACTTCTCACGCAATCCACACTTCTGCGTCCTGTTTCGTCCTGACTGTTAGTCACTTTGAGCGCTGCTTGGCAACATTTTTGCAGTTTAATTGATGCTTGAAAATGAAAAGGATCAGCTTAAAGCACAGCAAAAGCAAATGACACAGAGAATTAGCTTTAAAAAAAATATAACAAAAATGTAACAAGTGAACAGCAAGCGGCGAATAACAAAAACAACACGCAAAAAAACTAGTTAAAAAATATGTAAAAATCGAGAAAAATTAAATTAAAAATATTGTGAAAAATAAGTCAACGCTCGTCTCCAAGCATCGCTCTACCTCTATTCTATTCTCTCTCTCTCTCTCTCTCTCTCTCTTATTAAATTTACTTGCACTTGGTTGAAGTATTTTGTAAAGTAATCAAACGCAGTTCTTCCCGTATCTCCCTTACAACTTGCCCTCACAACATGGTGCTTTGTAGGTTGCTATCGTGTCAGCCAGCATCTATGTCATGTCCAGTATTGTTATCATGTGCATGCCAAACTCGCCCACCAGCTGGCGCCAGCACACACACTCTTCCAGATACCTTTTCATCTACTCTTTTGCTCAATATGCATTGAATAATTGCATAAGCAATTTTCCAACATGTTCAAAATTGATTAATGATGTCTTTCACTTATACCCAACGGCATTTGAATACTCACATTCATACACATATTTTCTTTCCCTTCGCTATTTTATAGTTGTCAATTGCAAAGATCACTGCAACAATCATTAAATGGTCATTAAAAATGCACCAAGAATGAGTTTTTTTTTGCAAAACGAATGGGTGGAAGGTATGGCAATGCCCATTTGAAGAGTCAGTGGGTTGGGGGTGGGTGTGTGTTGCACAATCATATTTCTTGTTGGCGTCCGGGGCATGCAAATGACATTTGAAATTATGCCTCATGAGGCCCAAATGGGGGCGAACCGTCAAAAAACTTAAATATTATGAATATGCCCTAACGACAGCAAACAAAGCGAACAAACAAAATTGAGAAATCTGCGTACGGTGGCAACTTTCTTTTTGCCGGAGTTGCCAGCCTTTTGCGCAATATTCTGATAATGTTAATGATAATGACTGTTGTTGCTGGCCAAAAGTGGTTGCAACAGCCGCTGATGACACATTGTCTTCAACGCTCCTCCCACAACCCACCAAAGCTTACTAGCTTTTTCCTCCAGTGCCTAAATTGCCTTTAAAGTTCAACAAAAAAAAATACACGTGAAATATTTCAGGCACAGTCAATGAGCACCCAGCAAACAACAGCAACCTCAACAAAAACCATTCCCTAACATATACTAAAAAGATGGAGAGAACAAAAAAAAAAAAATACCAAAAAGGAACACCAAAAGATAGATTGAATAAATCTTGGCATTGCGGGGCTGCTGCCTGAATGCCTGACAGCCTTACCCGCTGGGCAGAACGCGATTTGCCAGCTAACTTATTGCATTTTGCAGTTTTAACATGATAATAACCTCGACGGTGACCAACCAAGCCCCACTCCCACTGCCCACCTATGTTACACGCCCACCACTCTTGGCTGGAGTTGACGGCTTCGCCATTGCCTTTATTAGTTTTGAAGGAAAATTCAAGTTATTACATCAAAAGCAACCAAGTTATATAAAAATACCAATAAAACAAATTAGAAAGAAACTTTAGACTTGAAGCCGTATTCATAAGCCGATATTCATAATATTTGTACATATCTAATTTTTTACTCGTTTTCGGGCTGTGTTATATGCCTACAGGGTATAGCAGAAATTGGCTTAGCTTCGTGCAGTTTTACATAAAACTAGTAACTACGATATCCTGAAGTCCGAGTCCAGAACTTGAAACTCCCAAAAACCCAAGCGGCCCAGCGGCATTTTTCATTTTCTGCCGCATCGCGAACTATTTTTTTTGTTGTTTTTTTAATTTTTTTCTGCTCTCTTTACCTTGTTGCGTTCTTTGTTTTTGCTTTTCTTCATGTTGTTTTAATCAAGGAAGATGGTGGGAGTGTGGGTGGCATATGATATACGATATGGACTAATGCACACGGTCCTTTGCCTGGCAGCAACGAGTTGGACGTGCCGCATCCACTTTCACTAAAAAACTCTGGACTCCCGTCACCCATTTAGTTAAACACCCTTGGCTTGCGGGGGAGTGGAGCAAAAAGGGAAGGGGCTCCACAATGCTTATGGGCCTCACAAATTAATGTCAATATTGATATTGGGCATAGCATTTGGGCCTGGTTAAGCGCAAACGAGTTGGCAGGTGGCCTAAGCCATCAACCCTTTAAGCCCCCATTCCCCTTACTTAGATACCCGGCCACTATATTTAGTTTTCCGGCGTGCGGCTTTCGTGGTTTCCGCCTGGCTCCCATTTGCATTTTGTTGCCTGTATCCGGTTTTCGCTAGTGCCGCATTTGATTTTCAATTGTATATATATGCACACATATACATTTACACACACATATGTCTATCTAAATACATATGTATGTATATATCGGCTTAAATGGTTTTTTATATCAACATGTCTGTCGGCATTTAATTAAATTGAAATTGTATGCACTTTAGCGAGTTTATAAATTATGTGAGGATTTGCACGGTTTCCAACATACAATGGGCTCACATTGTTATGGGCTGCGATTTGGTTGCTAAATTATGAAGTCTTCATATAAAATCAGAAAATCCGTAAAGTAGTCGACTTGTGGTTACCCTGTATCTATCAATGACTCGTTTTGTAGGATATACTAAAATATTTGGCACAGAGTTTGCAGCATAAAAGATAATATAATATATAGTACTAATTTATAATATTATAAGCTCATTTCAAGTGTAGATAGGCTCATTTTAAGAGTTCGTATTTCTTGATCGAGTATTTATATTCATATTCATGCAAATGTTAAGCTTATTTTAAGCTTACCTTTGTCAAATTACAGGGCATGCAAAGCCATTGCAGCAATAAATATTTGACTTTGGGCATTGGCTGCATCTAATTAAATCTAATGGGGTATTAAGCGCAAAAGCCCTTGGCACTGTAATAGCCGCAGTTCAATAAATAACATCATTTATTTTTAACTTTTATGAATGGCTGAATAGTTTTCAATTTTTTTGTTGAGCTCTCTAAAATTGTGCTGGCGGCATTAAAAATGTGAATAAATATCAAATGTTAAGGTTTAGTTTCAAGTACTCAAGTTTTCTAATCAATTCTTGAACTTCGAACAGCGGCATTCTCACAAGATGTATAAGTAAATCTCAAAGTTGTCTATTTATGTTAGGTTGAAGTGAGAAAGGTTGAGGTGAGATAGGTTGGCAAGAGGTTAAACTCCTTGAGGAGTTGAAACTTGATTTAAGCGAAGGATGACGATGAGCGGAAACTATTTGTCAAGCTCCAAGTCAAGTCAAGAGAAATTTGGCTTAAATACTAATACCTGTGGCAATGTGTCAAACGGCACTTGGTAGTGTTGTCAAATGACCTCAAGGCAGTGTTGCTAATTTTACCAGATTCAACTACTACAGCCACATGCATTCTTTAACTGTTTAACTCTCTCTTATCTCTCCCCTCCCCCTCTTTCTCACTCTCTCTCTCTCTCTCTCTCTCTCCCTGACTCACTCTATCACTCACTTACACTTTATATATACAGTGAGAGACAGCTTATTTGGCTCAGTGTCAAAGAAAATAGGCTACTTTTTACATAATACATAATGTGTATTGTGGTCATATATTAATTTAGTTGGTTAATACATGTACCTACCATCGGTCTTTGGAATTTCTGAAAAATAATGAATGATTAGTTTATGGCAGGCAATTACTTTTTTTCTTTGACACTGATCGGAATAAGCTGTGAGACACTGTATCTCTCTCTCGCTCTTTTGAGCGCTGCGAGCTGCAGGACCTAAAGTATGCCAAAGATTTTTAGCCAAGTTTGAGACGAGCGCACTGTTGAACAAGTAAATTTTCGTAGCCATAACACAAGTTTATAAATACATACATATACAAGTATAACAAAATTGCTGAAATACTTTTACGCTGGCAAAAATATTTGGTTGCTGCTGCTGCTGCTCATCAGCGAGAAGCTTCTCATTTTCGCCATGTTTGTTGGAGTTGGCCTAAGCCAAAGCCTCTGTGGCGTACACGCAATCCGCTCCACAATATTTTTGTCTTGCTTGTTTTCCTTGTTATTGTTGTTGTTGGTGGGCTGCAAGCGCAGAGCTACCAATTACCAGTTGCCACAATTCACCAGGGCCAAAACAGAAAACGATGTAGATGCAACAGCAGAAGCAGTGGCAGCACTAAAAACCAAAAAGTTCGCATTTATCTCATATGGTTTCTATCACATTTCTAGCCAGACGGCATCGACTTTGGCTACAAGTAATCTGGCCCGAAATAGACGAGTAAATCCGTTAGCAGGCAGCATGGCAGAGTAACTCTCAGTGCAGTCAAGACTACCATGTGTGTGTGTGTGTGTGTAGTGAGTAGCTGCAGTCATTCGCAGCGGCATTAACTGGGATTTAGTTTAAATACCCTGTGCACAGATGTATGTGCTCAATGGGTAACATTCTGATGATATTCAACATATTCCCACATGACAGTAATGCTGCCACGTTTCTTATTACATCAAACGTTCTACTAGAATTTTGATATTTATTTTTACCCTTATTTTCGACGAAATGTATTAATAACTTAGTGTTAGTCTTATGGTTTGGTACACACACACATACATATACTGACTCATAGCCAGGTTTTTGTGAACCACATACCATTTCTCATACATAACAGTTCGAATTTGAATTTTCACCAAAAAAAAATCAGTTAAAACGTGAATTTCTCGGTTTTTTTTTCTGAGCACGACGTATTTTCAAGTGTTGATGCAGAATTCATACTTATAAAAAGACCTGCAGCTGCAGCCAAATCGCACTGTCAGCTGTAAGCTGCTCTCTCTGTTGCCTCTTGACCTTTAATATACGCCTCGGAAAGGACTCTCTCCTGCTCTGTATGCAATGGGTGTGTGTCTGTGTGTGCTATTCAAATTGAAGCTCAGTTGAACAAGGGCGGTGATGTGAAGACACACGCACACACATGCACACACGCACACACACACCTATGTTTCTATATACGAACACACACAGGCTTGCAAGCTTTGCGTACATTTATAATTTAGTATCGTCGATTTATAAATGAGCCAATGCCATCAACGTTACTGGCGTTGTCTATGTATGTCTCAGACACTAGTGCTTAGCATAATTTTAGGCACATTTGTGGCATCAACTAGGTAACAAAGGCACAAAAATTTCTCTTTGTACACTGTACAACAAACAGAAGTAGCTGAAATAATAAACTAAATAGCTTAAATAGCTTCATACAAGCGTAACTCAAGCTTACTCCTAGTAAAAGGGCAAACGCTACAGAGCTTCAAGTTGAAACACTTTAAATTCAATCAAAAAAAGCATAAAACTTGTGAAAACGTCAAAATAATGATGTTGCATCATTGACTTTTTGATTTTGTGCAGTGTAGCTATTATTTATCATATCAGTAGTTAAACAGGTGCATCACAAAGAGCTCTTAAGCTGAGCACAGCCTAAACCAGCCTGGCCCTCAGTACTGGCTTAACTATGTGTGTGTGTGTGTGTGTGTGTGTGTTTGTGTGTGTGTGTGTGTCTGTGCTTTAGCGCGGCCATTGTCACATGTGCATAATTAGATATTTATAAAGTGCAGGTGGCGTAGTCGGCAGCATAACCCGCAAAATCAGCAGCCACAAATCTCGGTTTAGTGGAGTCTCTGCATTTGGCAACTAAGTAGTTTTTATTTGACTTACAGCTGCTCATTTCAACAATACAGATTCATTCAACATTTGGCCGCCACACAAATTATTTTGTTCACACTTAAAGCTTAAGATAAAAACTTTTCATTTATATTTTACTAGTAGCTGCGAATATAGTTTAAGCATATGCACAAAGCTTTTGTAATTTGTTAATGTAACATCGTCTGGAGCGACTACACCACACGATTCCCTTCCTTCACTTTCTTCCCTTCTTATGCTTTTGCTACTAGTTTAAAACTTATAAAATTATGATACCCAGAAAGCAACAAATTTTAATTGCAAGAACATTTTCGTAATTTACGCACACACGAGACAGAGACAGAGACAGAGACAGAGAGGCAAAATAGATAAAGTCATATGTGCTTGGAAAAGGATGGAGGGCATCCTGAACGAATGGCCGCGGATTACTAATGCATTCAAAAGTAGGATATGGGGGTAATGGTCGTGTTGGCGGTGGCTAACGCTCAAGATGTAAAGTAGACCATGAGCAAAACAGAACCCAAAAGCTCGTTCAAGTTGTGCGAAGGATGCGACAAGGGATTGGGAAGGGTGTGTGTGTGTGTGTGTGTTTGTAACATGCATCTGAATGCATGTGTGTATGTGTATGTGTGTTAGTTGTAAATTTATTTAGCCAACGCGCGTTTTGCGTATAAATTGCTGAGCGCAATGTGCTTAAGAGTTGCCACCCCGTTTTTTAGAATATTCATACACACTGAAAAAAAAATAACATAGCACTCTCAATTCAAGCACCAAAACTGCAAATTTATAAATTACTCATTCGTTTTTGTACATCTAAAGAAATGAAGGTCTAAAATATAAAATATAACATATAAAATATGTAAAGATATAAGAACTCAAACTGTCATATCTTCGTCAAAAATAATCAAATTTTCGAATTTAGTTTCAATTTTATGAAGGCATTTTTATTTATACTAACTGTGCATCAAAACTTGAAATTACGTCGTGCTAAACAAATTCTTGAAATCACGTTTTAAGTATTCGATTTCAAATTGAAATTAAAAATATTTTTTTATTTGAATATCAAAAGAAAAAATCAGAATTAGAACTCTTAATTCTTAGTCATATTGGGTTTTGAGTGTAAGATTTCAGGCTTTTGCCTCTGTGCGAGTGTGAAAAATTGAAATTTATTGTTATTGTAAGCCTCACACATTCACACACACACACACGCAAACAAACTCACTCGTAGCACCTTGTGGTGCTGCTACCACAATTGTTGTTCCTGTTGAATTACTCGCAGACAAAATAATAATGTAATAATAATTTTACCAACTCGTTAACACACACGAAACGTGGGTTACACATGCACGAAGTGAACTGCGACCTAGAGAGACCAAACACCAAAGAGACCAAACAAATTCCCTCACCCCTCACCACTAAATCTAAAACCGTATCTGAACCGGAACCCTCCAATTCACTGTTGGTGTTGCCCTGGACCTTAAGCGTTTACCAACAGCCAAGAATTGTGTGTGTGTGGATTAGATGCATCTAGTGGGAATTAATGATGTGAAAAGTAACGTTGCGGCAAGCTGGAGATCGTACCCCAAAGTCAGGAAGAAAAATGGAGCGCTTGAGCCAGTGAGCCGAACATTTGGAATTTGTACATATAAAATTTCGACCGATTGTTCCAATGGCAGATATATGATATAGTGGTCCGACATTGTCGACCATGGCATATGTACTGTCTGCAGCAAATATGCGAATATATTCAGTTTCACCAGGATAGTTTTATGCGCAGTAACAAATCGAAAATGCTGTCCTCAATAATTATCAAAATATTGTAGATCGTGTCGTTTTCCACGGAGAGCGCAGCTGAATAGCCCTTATTATATATTAATACAAAAAATCTATAGATTTTAGGCCCTTATGTTTGACAACCAAATAGCTTTATTGCTGCTAAAATAAGCTTATAATAATGCAAAATTTGTGACACTTATTGCCGATGCAGCTAAGTATCAACAGATCAAAGCAGTTTATACTGTATACCAATTGAAGCAAAATCAAATTAATTGAATTATATAAAATAAATTATATATCCTAAATGATTAACTAACGAGATTCAGAGGAGCTAAATGTATTTCATATTTTTACTTAAACTGAGCTTGACGTGCTGTTGAACGGCAATCTAAAAATTTTTGATTTATTCAATCCTTGCCATCTTCCGTATAGCAATTTCTCAGACTTTGCAATATTTCATTTTTTTCTTGGACCAATACAAAAGCTTAGCAATACAACCGCAGCAGCTGCCTTTTCGACTTTTTTCCATCCTGGCATCCTTTTGCCTTATATTCCCAGCTTTCCTCTCTCTCTGACAGCACTACGGCGAAAAAAGAGAAGCGAGCAGCAAACGGCAAAGAAATACAATAAACAAGAGAGAATGTTGCAGTCGGGCGGAACCGACTGCGAAATACTTTGGTGCCATAAGTAATACCATCCGACAACAGGTAGCAAGGAAAAGGGTGGCTGTAGCCAAGAAATGCTGTCCAAGTTCGCTTTTCAAATTGCGGTAGATATAGACTTTTTGGAATTTTGGAGTAATCTACTCTCCAAGTTTCCAAACTATAGCTCTCAAATTGCGGGAGATGTAGTCTTTTAACATTTTTGGGGGCGGGAGTGGACGTGGTCCAATATTGTCAACCATCAATATACCTTTCAAATTTGGTGACCCTAGCATACCATTAACGATTTGATCGATTTCCTATCACTCTAGTGGACAGTAGGACTCCAGTATTTACACTTTGTATATATTAAAGGTTTCAAGTCTCTATCTCTAAGAACATTGCCCAAAACCAATACACAAATGCGAACGTTGTATTCAATATGAAAGTAATCGACTGCAAAACACTTTGCTACCAACTGAAAACAGGTGGCAAAGAAATGGAGGACGTAACCAGATTGTGACAGATATATGGTCCTAACGGTTTGCATTTATCGATGTTATCGATTTTCCAGCACCCCATTTTTAACGCTTTTCAAGTCTCCAGCGTCAAGGGTGGCGGAACAAGTTGTCTTCATTCACTCAGTGCACAAAACTAATATACTCTTCTACCTCTTCCTTCAAAGTATAAAAGGAAAACAAAATCCATTTGTTAAGCAGTTTTGCTGCAGTGGCTGCTTGATTGCGTAGTTGCCTGGGACTCCTGCCACCTGCTCTGGAGCTGAACCAGAATAAAATAATTGGTTTCAATTTATCGGCATAAATTGTTTTCATTAAAACTGAAAAACAATGTACAGCATCCATACATCATACAACGTACACTTTTGATTAAAAACCCAAAAACTAGTTTTTCTATATTTTCTGCAACTATTATTACGTCATTTATTAATATTATTGTTATTATACTTGTTGAAAGTTTATTCAACAATACTAAAAGATAACCAAAGAAAAAAAACGAAATCCCTCATAGCTTGTGAGCTGATGTTAGTCAGATTGGATTAACTGATTTATTAGTTTTTCATAAATAAATTGGATTATAAATATTAAAGCAGAATTTTTGTGAGCTGAGCAATTTGGTCTTCCGATTGCTTTAACAGCATTTCCAGTGGAACCACCTGCGACTCGTCAGTTATCCCACCATCTTGATCTGCTGTCGCTATATCCACGGGAAGCGTAAATCCACAGAGCGTGCAAGTCAAGTTGGGTATGCCGGTGTACGGCATGCCAAAATGATTGGGATATGGACTCCATTCACAAAGGCAATCAAATTCTGAATCTGAATCGGAAGTGGAAGTGCGTAATTCGGGGTGCCGCAAGCTAAAATAATTGGGCGAATGAGACTGCCATGTGCTCTCAGGACTTTCGGCCGGTGCAGTCCAAGTGGGCGAATAAACGCAGCGCACAGGAGGGCTGGCAGCGCCTTCAAAAGCGTCATTCTCAGGCATAAAGCCGGAATCGTCGATATGAATACTTCTTAATTCAATTCGATCGATATCACTATCGAGGTCGTTCGAATTTGATTGATTGCTCTCATTTCGCTCTTCCCAATTCAGAATTCCATCGGTAGCTCCAGGCAGGCAGTTACGCAGATCAACATGAATCGGCTCAAGGCTGCACACCAGCACTTCAGACTCCATATTCAACGTCACCTCATCAGTCTCAAATATCATGGCGGACTCGCTTTCATTATGATCACCCTCAGCCATGATTTTGTAATTTGAGCTCTTTACTAAGATCAAATTTGTGACGTAATGGATTTGAGTCTAATCGCTGTTATTGTACTGTAAAAATCAAAAAACATATCATTAATATATATTTGACGTCAAATGCACTTTCAAAGTTTAATCGCTATTTTAACCAACTCGTGCAATTAACAAATCTTGGTCGAATTAGCGTTCAACTCCCGTTGGCGTATTCAATTTAAACTTTCAATCAATTCTGAAGCACTGGCATCCACGAATTAATATCCGGCAGCTTCCTTTCAATTAAAGGAACACGCCTGCGGGCATACCACAATTGGCCAATTTTGCCACCCTCCAAATTAACTGTATTTCGCCTTACCTTACCCGCTTTTGGGATTATCAATAGATTTCTCGATCTGCTTTTTGACAGTGGTTGACAGTGTGGCATCTACAAACTTGACCTATTTCATTAACGATTAAAATATAGAATATTTGCTGGAACATTCTATTCAACTAAAACCAAAAAATACTCTAATACTAATACTCTAAAAATACCGCAAACCAATCAGTGCGCATACTTGGCACTAGTGGAATTATAACACAATTTAGTTGTATTATCGACTCACATGTTATGGCAATAAGCGTATTGGAGCTCAAAAAATGAAATGATTTTGCCGCAGGTCAGACGAAAAGAAGCAAAGCGAGCAGCAAAAATATGATTGGACGTGATTTATTTGATATGCCAGGGCCAATTCCTTCTGGAGTGAAATGAAAAATATTGTATGTATGTATAGGTTTTGAGCTACAGCAGGCCTGCAGGCATCGAGTACCGAATGCTGAGTAAATGTAAATGTTTTCTTACCATTTATGCACAAAATATATTCCGCAACTGTTATTACAATATAATATGCAATAATACAGAATCGAGACGACAAATGGCAGAACCCTTGGCCTTCTATGATTTCAACGAAATTAACTACTGAAGCTTTGACATTGATCACTAACACATTGATGTACATATGTGTGTCAGTGTGTCTGTATGAATTAGAGATGGGCGATTAACCGATTTTCAAAAAATAGCAAACTGCGGCGTGAGTAGCTTAAATATTTGTCAACCTAACAACTCAACTTAGACAACTGAACGATGAATGAAGAAACACGACGAAAAATTGATATTTACAAAATGTCAAGAAAGAGATTTGACACTTGACAAAATTCATATTTTCTTACATCTATTGTAAAGGAATAAGACTGTATTATAGTCTGCTTTCGTTTTGTGCAATTCTTTAAAATTCTTACCAATTTTTATTAACTTTTTAGACAGAGTGTATGCATATACATTTGTTAAAATGTTTCAATTCGTTATTCTATTTTGCCTTGACCACTCGTAAAAAGGCTTAAGCTGTGACGTCACAGATGGGATCTTCATTTCATAACACATTCATATTTTTGTTGTGAAGTTCTTAACGGATTAAACGAGACTTCTCTGATCACAAAAAGTCTACATATATTTGATCAGGTTCACTAGCCGAGTGAATATAGGCAGGTTCGTCTGTTTGTTTGCAAACTAGTCCCTCAAATTTGAAGCTATCTTGATGACACTTGTCATTCATTGCATGTCATCTAGCAGCATGTAGTACATTTGTCGGAACATCCCGGAATGGATCACTATATAGCTATATAGCTACCATAGGAAAAATCGGTGGAAATATAAGCAATGTGATGAAAAAAATTTTAGCTTACTAAGTTATCCAAACCAAACATACTCAATATGTGAATGATTATCGAAATGTTAGGAGCATACATTTCGATAAAAAGCTATAACCTCCGGTTTTTTTTTCCTTACTCATTTTGTAAATCAGAAAGTTACGATTATTATCGACCATGTCATTTTAATTTGCACCAGTGCCTATACAAATTTATGTTAATAACTCGACTTAGGTTAAGCTTTCCTCCTCCTAGAACCAAGTGCTGGAAATAAAACAACTACCAGCATGTTCTAAACATAAGCTCACCAAACACTTACCTCCACTTAATATCTGAATAAACCATAATTTTCCGTTTTCTGGGTAGCATATACTTTCATATATGTACATATATATTTTTAGCAAGACCAGAAACGTGTCTCCAGGCTTCAGGCAGTGCGGAGTGTTGCCCTAAACTCCTCCTTGCCCAACACTTATTATTTATTTTGGCCCCATTTATTCTGGGGTATCTGCCTCTCCTGGCCGGGCCACTTAGAGA
Organism: Drosophila nr. perissopoda 5 BK-2023a; assembly: GCA_035044105.1. Lineage (NCBI taxonomy): Eukaryota > Metazoa > Arthropoda > Insecta > Diptera > Drosophilidae > Drosophila > Drosophila nr. perissopoda 5 BK-2023a. The sequence goes on along the minus strand of JAWNMK010000620.1, from coordinate 3,229,071 downwards.
GTTGCCCTGTTACCAGGTTCTGACTAATCCACCGCCAGCTGTTCTGCTCTCCAAATGGCATGCACAAAGCAGCAAGTAAGGATGGGGATAAGGATGCATGAGCTGTAGAAAAAGAGGGAAAAAAAATGGATGGCCTTATGTAAGTCGCTAGACTGCATCCAAAAAATTATGCAATGCTGCCCAGCTTTAAAGTAGATTACACGAAAATTTTGCCCGCTGGCACAAAAGCCCACGACGGGCATTAATCACGGAAGCGACGGCTTTTGGTCCAGGATTTCACGACCCCATCCCCATAACTCCTACGCCTCGCAACCTTTGGCATGGCCTGGGGTTGCATTCCGAGCGCCGTCTTCATGTATTGTATTTCTAAATAGTGTCTGCTACCGAAAGGGTGGCAGAGGTGGGAGTTGTGCTAATAAATTGCCAACGTGCTGGAATGCAGGAAAGAACTAAACGAACCCATTGGGGCTTTCCTACGTCTTTTAGATGTCTAACCTCCCAATTGTATGTCGGCCGCCAAGAAATTAGCATAATTTTTCAATTCTCATTCGTTTGCAGCTGCATCTGCCTTTGCTTCCAATAATTGTCCAGCCATATTTTATTGGCGGCTGCGATTTCGATTTAAATTCAATAAATCGTACAGAGAGAGAGAGTAAACCTGAGAAAGCAATTGCAAATCTGTTGGGATGCTCGCCAAAAATGAGGCAACACACTATGTAACACATACATATATAACTCTGCATTCCATTGCACTAAGTAACCAAATATTCATCGTAGACCTAGATTGCTAATTGTTATTCCATGGATAAGCTGTTGAACATTTTCAAGTGCTTGTTCATTCGGACAGGCAACATAGGTAAATAAGCAGTGGCTTTCGAAATTGCGTTCGATTTCACATTGATAAGCAAAAGTCTCAGCTATTAACTGCATTTTCTAAACTTATTTCAAAACTTTAAGGATTGGAGGCCCACACTCTTTCCTTAATCTCCCAACTCTCCCCTGTCACTGTTTTATTTGCCAGCAGATGAAATTGTTTGTAGACGACCGCATAAACATTCGCAATATGGCAACGAGTCTGTCGCATAACCGCAAACTTCCGGTTAACAAACAAGTAACGCACACACAGACACACACACACACACACACCCTAACACACACTCATACACACAGCAGTTTCCCCTTCGTTGTTGCTGTATTCGCCGCTGCGTTTTGTCGCGGTTTTCCTTTAGTGGTCGTTAACAATTTTTACAGCCCAAACATTTGGCAGCGCTTTTATTATTTATTATATTTATTGTGTTTATATATTTCACAAAAAAAAAAATAATAATAAAAAACCGAAACCGAAACAAAATGGCGTGCGCAATTTTAGTTTACGCTTTGCGCCATTCCATTTAATTTACTGGACGACCCTCCTCGGCCGCAAGCCCCTTCAAGGCCAGACATGGCTTGCGGCCCGCCATTCATTATATCTGAGGCTGAGTTTCAACAGAATGCGGCTCTTTGTTGTGCCCGGTGGTAAGTGGTGGGTAGGTACACTCAGAAAATAATATGTTAAAAATAAAATGTTCAGAATAATATGTCCAGCACATCTTACATATGGCAGATATATACACAAAGCAAATTGTAAAACAAAAATCATTTCTGCTTTCATTTATGCAAATTGTAGCTCAAATGTTTTTGCTAAGTGTAGCACAGCAGCTGTTCAACCATTGACCATTTAAAGCGGCTGCCACTGACGCTAAGTAGTTGTGGCAAGTTTCTGGCCTCAGTTTGCTTCAGCTCTTAACTTTGTTGTTTGTTGATTTCGTATGGCTTTTGCTTTATTTATTTTCATTTAATTTTGCACTTCTTATCGCTTAGCTGCAAATACTTTTACCCTTGCGTTAACTGACATTAATATGTAAATAGATATGGACATATATTTATTGTATATATATATGTATTAGTACATACATATAAAGCTGCCATTTACGTGTTCAACTATTTAAACGTCTGCCCAAAGTTGAACACGTAATGGCAGCTTCAACTCATCCTTTTTTCTCTTCTCCATCTGGATGCTGCCATCATTGATGCGAGAACGCAAACGATCGTCGTCCGCCGCCACATTCTCTCTGTTATCTTCACTTGTGCTACTAATCCCCTCCACATCAGTGTCCACCATCTGGACGTCTCCGCCGTTGAAATCCTCCATCGGGATGGTGTCGTCATTGATCCTCTTCATCTGGACGTTGCCGTCGTCTTCAAGCATGCTGCTAGTGTCTACCATATCAATATCCTTGTTCGAGCTGTACTCTGAACTATTGCTGCTAGTCTCCACCACATCTATATTCTCCATTTGGACGCTGCCGTCGTTGATCTTCTTTGGCTGGACGCTGTTGTCGTTGGTCTCCGGGCCAAGTTTACCATTGTCATCATCGGAGTCGCTCAAGAATAGATCACGGTTTGCCTCGGATTCCTCATAAAGTTCGTTCATCCACTGTGCGTGGACCCGGTTGTTGTGCTCAAACATGCGTTCCATGTATGCCACCAATGACAGGGAAGCTTGAAGCCGACCGCTACTCAGGTCAATCACTATCTCCTCGGCGTCCTCCTTCATCTGGCGGTTGCCGTCGTTGATCTGCTCGAAGCTGGACTCATTGTTAACTTCAGTCGTACCACTGGACTCCATCACTTCAGACTCCATATGCAACTTCTCCTCATCAGCCTCATCCTTCAGCTGCATGGCGGACTCGCTTTCATTATGATCACCCTCAGCTATGATTTTGTATTTTGAGCTCTTATTGTACTGTAAAAATCAAAAAACATATCATTAATATATATTTGACGTCAAATGCACTTTCAAATTTTAATCGCGATTTTAACCAACTCGTGCAATTAACAAATCTTGGTCGAATTAGCGTTCAACTCCCGTTGGCGTATTCAATTTAAACTTTCAATCAATTCTGAAGCACTGGCATCCACGAATTAATATCCGGCAGCTTCCTTTCAATTAAAGGAACACGCCTGCGGGCATACCACAATTGGCCAATTTTGCCACCCTCCAAATTAACTGTATTTCGCCTTACCTTACCCGCTTTTGGGATTATCAATATATTTCTCGATCTGCTTTTTGACAGTGCTTGACAGTGCTTGACAGTTGGCCTGTTTTATTAACGATTATTTGGAGAGTATTCCGTTGAATAATCAACGATAGAATGATTCCGAAAATATAACAAATTGTATTTATGTTCTAGAACATTTCCTTCAGTTTAAAAAAAAAAATTCTCTATATGATATGCATTTATTGACGAATATGGCCCACTGTAAATGGGCAGCTGTATTTGCGGTTATGTCAAGCAGGCAGCAAGGCAGCACCTTTTGTGATTGATTTTCGAGTTTTGGCCGCAATCCAATCAGTCCCATAGTGAGTCCAAACACAAATTTTCTGCATCGCATTTTTGCCAGTAGAATTTGAACAGATATTAGGGGTATCCCTTAAATGCCAGCAACTAATTTGGCAATGTCACGATTAAAAGTTGACCTGCAGGATTTGCAAGCAAATTCCCCAAAGTCAACGACGGCATTATTGGAAAAACGTAAACTCAAGCAGTGAAACTACACAAAAGAAAATAAGTCTTACTTAAATTAAGTTCGAATGATCTAGAATAATGTAATTTCTATTTTAGTAAAGCATACTTAAAATGAGAAAAGTGTATTCAAAATGCTTAATTTCAAAGAATATGTTTTCATATACTGATTTTAACATTGATTATATCTCTCACTGTATGTGTGCTAAGGTGTTGCACTTGAAGCGCATGTTGGGATTGGAGGGGATGGTTGGAATTGGGCTGTCAGTGTCAGCTTTGCTGACTGCTTACGGTTAAATGGGAAACTTATAACGCGCTCCACTTCCGTTTCCCCTGAACGCCAAACAACTAGGCCAGCAAACCAATCCCTGCCTCACCTTCCCTTGCTGCCTGCACCATTTGCACCCAGCACCACTCAAATCCAAACAAAAAAAAAAAAAACAAACTATTAAATCACATTTTACGAGCGTTAAGTGCACAATTAAAAGCATTTCGTTAATGTTCGAAAATGTGGCGCTTTCCTTGTCCACCAGTCGTCACAAACTCAGGAACTCACCACCCACCGCTCCACTTGCTGTCCCTTCCCCGCTTAGCCACCCTCTCGTCGTCCTCCTCCACATCCTGTTTGCCATTTGCTGTTTTGCCAGCGTTTCTCGGTCCTTGTCCATTGTGACGTAATTAAATTTGAAGCACTGAGTTTTGTTTGTGTCTTGTCGAGGGGTTGTTGGGAGCATCGGTGTGGGATCGAGAGGTATGCGGGGTGGCTCTCTGTTTTGCTAGAACCGGTCGTTAGAAAAACAAACTAAATCGATTATGGTTTGATTTAAATTTTTTAGCACGCAACTTGAAAAGACAACGAACAACTTTTGCAAGCACAATCCTTAAAATGCGTCCTTGTCTTTATCCCCGTCCTTGTCAGCAGCGCTGTCTGGCCCGAGGCCTCCCTACAGGCTGGAGGCGGAAGAGCGGCTTGGTATAGATAGTGGCTGATGTTTGTAATGCAACTAAAAGCAATTTTGTAGCTTTTCAAGTTGGCTTGGGCGCAATTGATGGCACAAAATCCTGAAATTGAATCAATACTATAAATATAAATATAAATATAAAAAATATATATTCTTGATTAATAGAGTTGCTTTTGCTTCGATTTATGTTAAGAGCATTGAATGCATCCCCTTCGATTATCTTAACTTCGTCGGCTGACTTCTGTTAGGCACTGTTTGCGTTTAGTTGCTGGTTCTGATAGAAAGGATAGCAAAACGTTAGCGATCAAAGAAAAAGAGCGAAATGAAATTCGGTGTGCATATCCTGTTCTTAGTCTTGGACAGGCAAAATGTCACGTACATACTGCATGTCCAAAAATGCAATGTGCAACGACATACATAAATGTTGCGTTTTAAAGTTGCTGCTGCCCCTGCTGCCAAACTGATGCTCTACCCCAGATACAGTTACAGTTGCGCTGGCAGCCAAGTCCCTGATGTGCTTACGTCCTGATATCCTGCCGTGGACATCAAGCCAACAAGACACAGCAGGTTATCCATGGCATAGCTCCGAATGTACTGACATATTCCAGAAATAGACACCCCTTTTTGCCTTTTCGCCACTCCCCCCGCAACAACAAGTCTAAAAAAAAAAGCTAATGTCAACGTCAGGGCTGCTGCTCCTTTGTCTTTGTGCCTTTGTGGCGCTATGCGTCCTCAAATGTCTGAACTGGGACGCAAGGGAGTGACGTCATCGCAGCACAATAAAAATTAAACATACATACATATATATGTACATACATGCATTTATATAATTAAAAAAAACTAAAACAATTAAGAAAATGTTTGTAGGTGAATCTGAATCTGTAAATTACGAACTAAGAAAGTAAATATCGACTTTCTGCAGTTGCATGATCGTCAATAAGTATTTGTACTAAATAAAAATTCGAACTTCTGGACAAATCCAGTTTCAATTTGCCTATATGCTTAATATGTTGCACAACTGTGTACCCTTCGTTTTTTTTTATTGCATGTGCTGCACGATAAGTACACTTACAGGGTATTCTTGTATAGAGTAGATTAGATGGGAAAGCGAGTGAGAACGCTGGAGAGATGGAGAGATTGAGAGATGGATAGATGAAGAGGAGAAATAGTAATACATTGCTTTCCATTTTCAACACACTTGAACATGCTTCCGCACTTAGGCGTGTGCGTGAAGTGGAACTGGAACTCGAACTGCAGCTGGAACAGGAGCTGATGCTGGAATGGGGTGTACTTTGAGTGTGTAACACAGTGAAGTGGTGTGAGTGACACGAGTTGCAAATAAAACTCCCCACTGCCACCAGAATGCCACACCTCAGCCATCAACCCGCAGGCAACAGCCCATTAAGTGTGCACTTCACACGCCTACTAAGTTCATATTACTTACTTATTTACTTACTGCGTTTTGTTATTTCTACCCCCACACTCGACCCCCCCCCCCCTGTCTCTCCCACTCTCTCTCTCTGCTTAAAAAAGAGTAATTCGCTAGAATCTACTGACAACAATGAATGCAACGATGCGACGCCTTCAAGCAAAATAATGTTGCTTCTCTGTTCATATTAACACAGAAAGAGATTTGACATGTGAGTCTGCTGTAACCTGAATCTGCTCAAACCGAAATTGGAATCGGAAGCCCATGTTTACCAACTAAAATTCAGAATCGGAATCGAAAACGAAATAAGAGCCTAAATTTAAAAACTTTTAAGTCTGCCACGAAATTCATTTAATAGTAGTTTAAATATTTGATTTTAAGTGTCGTTCTTTTTTATTAATTCTATAGGATATTGCTTGATCAAATTGGTTAAATATTTGTTTGTTATTAGTACAGCATTATCGAAAGTAGTGTTGCTATCTGTACGCCAGATTGGTACCAATCGGGAGACGCTTTACTTTTTAAACCAACGAATATGGATCGTTGCCCTGCTCGACGAAGCCATGCAGCCATGCAGCTGTTTGGGTATTATCCGCTTATCTCGGCTACATATTCGACTACCTCATCATCATGGTCATGGAACGCTGGGACTCTACAAAAGCCTCAAGTATAAGATCACTATAGGCATATCTCGGCATTGTTCAATCTTTGAAAGCTCTGCTATATTCTTATGAATTTTGAGGGTCAAAAGTTTTATATATGTTTGGTTTTTTTCTTACATACATTAATGATTTTTTTTGTGGATTGTTGAATTAGAGTTCATAGCCTGCTTAAAACACATCTAGAGAGTTTTTCCAGCGTTATGTTTATGTTTCATTTATATATAAATATGTTGCGAAATATAAGAAAAAAAAATGTTCCCAATGTACACAAAAAGCAAAAAAAAAAAAATGGAGCAAACAACTATCTAACTAGAATAACTAAAATCAGCACAAGTATATGCAATATAATTATTATTCAAATATTTCAATTAAATTCCAGCAGGCTTTTAGGAGGAATTCAATTTTCTTGGAGATGGTTAATGGCATTTTGTTCGTTATCAAGACGCTTCCTACCAGTTTCCTGCCTTGGCTTAGCGACATGCAGCCAATTTCGTACCCCCCCACCCAACCATGCCTTCTTCCAAACTCCTCAACTCACTTGCCTGGGCTTAAAAGCACTTGTAATTTTTTTTTTTTTTCTTTTTTTTTTGTATTTTTTTTTTATTAAGAGGTCCCTGTGAACATCTAATGTTTATGCTCATGATTATTTGTTGTTGTTGTTGTTGCGCCTCGGTTTGTTTGGGGTCTTTTTCTCTCGACGCTAGATGGCGCTCGGCGATTATTTCGTTAGCATTTACACCGAGTGCAGTTAAACTGGCGTTTTACGCCATTTTGGCTATTTTCGACAATGTTTGCCCATTGGCCTATTTGTCTTGTTCTTGCTCTTGTTCTTGTTATTCTTCTTCTCGTTCTTTCTGTTGTTGTTGTTGTTGGCCATTTGGCGCTGTGATTGCTATTTGCTTTGCAGACCTTAAGATTTGTCATTTGCGATTGGGGCCAAAATACGCTTAAAGTTTTCAGCTTAAAGTTCCGAATTTCAGTTTCAGTTCCTGCTTTTCACCAGATTTTCCCTCTTCGCTTTCATGTAATTGAAAATTTGCTCAGACGACCACTTGTAATTCGTTGTGCCACACACAAACACACACGCACACACTCTGCTTAAGTGCTAAACTGTTTTGAAAATTGCTTTTAATTCGCTTTTAAATCACAGTTTTTGTGGCCCTAATTTTATCAAATAATTATCTAAATGGTACACAAATTATTTTACATATCTCGCAAAAGTAAACTGTGCTTCAGATTTTGTTGTGTAACTAATTAAAGCAGCAATACATCCATATTTGGGCCCTCAACTGGAACTTATTCCAAATAGGAGACTTCATCTAGAGTGTGAGTTTGCGAGCTGAGCTTGATAAGTAATCAATCTGTACAAATGTAACCAAGTAAAATGCAAACTGCTATCGTTAGTGAAGTGGTTTTTTTTATGACATAAGACTAATATAGTATTGCTTAACTGTTAAGTACGCTTAGACATAGAAAGATGTATGCAATCGAACATTAAGTAATGCGAAGGGAGTCACGGCGGGACTCACGAGAATTCTTAATATAAGATACTTTTTTGTGTAACCACTTCTCGAACGCACCTCGCTGATAGTGGGCGCATTGAAACGGAGCGTCGTTCATGCAATGTGTCAAATTGCTCAACAATTTGCGTTTATCTAATGAATTTAAGCCAAAAATCGATTGCTGCCTTGATGGCCTGACAAATGAGCCTCGATTTTGGGCTTTGACTTTGACTAATGGAATTCCATTCGCTCACAGGATATGCAATAAAATAATTGCATGCCATGCACTAATTTACAATCGGATTTAAGGCCTCCGCACACCTTCCATCACATTCCAACGAAACTGACACAAAATCACGTAAATTAAAGTCTAGCATCTAAATTGAATATTTTAATTATTTCATTTTATGCGTATATTTTACAAATTAATTTGGCCATAATTATCAACTCTTCCATTGTCCATGCACAATGTCTCATGTTTGCATTTGTGGTTTGTGCAATTTTCGACTGCCAATTATAATTATTTTATTTGCTTGGTTTTTTTTTTTATTGGATAACTTATTTATTAAAATTGATAGGTAAAGGCTTTAGTAATGCTTTCAATTAGATTGTTCGGTTTACAACTGCATTAAATAATATTTTTAATTAAAGTTCAGCACATGTAATGGTTGAATATGAATTGTTATTGGACCTGCACAAACACCGAATCAATGCCGATTTTTAAATAAGGAAGAAAAATATGTAAGCATTTTATCAAGCATTAGAATCGAAATAAGTTTTTAAAAGTATACGTTAATTTGATATTTGATGTTTAGTCTGCTCTCGAGTGCAATTTTTAATTCTAAAACACCTGATTTTTCGAGTGTACAGCGCAAAAATAGCAATTCTTGTTTAACCTTTATTGAAGTGTATTATTTTAAAAAACGGGGATTGCTCAATAACTTTATTGGTATTTGCAAACCGGAATCGATGTAAGCCACATTTGAATATATCGGACAAATTTCAGAAAACCTGATCGGCTTTCAGTTGGGACGAGAAGCCAAAAATCAAATATGCACACTGGCATTTTGCATTTGCGCTCAAAGGACTAAAACAAAATGCGCCAAAATCGAAAGACCTCGCTCAAATTCTATTTGCCCTTGCCCTGGCCACAATGGGCCAAATCGACACTATTCTGTCGAACAAATTGAAGTTACACAATTGTCCGGCAGCAAATTTATGATAATTACAAATCTTTTAGATCAATCCGCCCATTTAAGATTAAATAAATCAAAAATAACTAACCAATGTGTACAAAAAAATTATGTTTGCGTTTGCTTTTATTTAAAAAAAAAAAAACTTTTTTGTTTAAAAAATTATTCTAACCAAACTCATTAGTTATGCGTCTTACATTTGAATTAAAAATCTTTGACATCAGACTACCATATAATACTTTATCATCTGATTTAAATTAAGAATTTATAATTAATTAAAATGATTGTTTATTTTGAAAACATTATCGAACATATGCAAAAAAAAATATGGCATGCTGGCCCAGTGTGCAGGCTAGGCATGACGGTGCTGTGATGGAAGGAGGAGGTGTGCAGGGCCATCTCTGACTGGTGGAACCGTTCTGCTCTGTTGGTACTCCCCAATTGACGTTTGTTGCGGCCAAAGCGGGCAAGCATCGAAATTAAGCGTATTGTGCCCGATAGCAAATGGTTCCCATACAAAAGGACCCACTGACCAACCAAGTTCCATACTGTGGCAGGGAGACTGAAGGGTGGTGTGTATGTGGCTCCAACCAATAACCGAATCTGAAACGGGAATCAGTCTCCGCATCCGCATTCGGAAAAGCATCGGGAAAACAAGCCAAGAAATCAGTTCGTTAATTGCGACTCAATTCAGGCCAGTTGTTTGTTTCGACCATTTTTCGACTGTAACTGGATTGGAATGGATCACTAACCGATATACACTGAGAACAAAAATCAATTACTCGTGACAGCAATTCGAGATTATGCTGAGTATTTTGTGCTTGATTCTAGTCATTTTCTTTTTCATTTAAAGTAAATCATTTCTTTTTTAAAGTGCACGCACACGAATTGCACACACCTAATTATTCCACACCAGATTTATCTCTATGTAAGCTGTTTGCGTGCGGAGTGCGATTTTGACGGTGGCCATCAGAGCGCAGCCGATTGGCAAAAATGCTTTGACATTCGCCCCACGGCATCCATTGGCATTCGTTACAAACAACAAACATCAATGGCAAGAGCAACAACAACAACAACAACAGCATGAAGGCTTGTAATTTCAAAATAAACAAGTAAGAATGCTTTAGTCGAGTGAGCTCGACTACGATATAATCTAAACCCACTTAAAACAGTCTTCCACCCAAATGTGAGAAGGTCTTCAAGTGCACTCTTTACATATGGCAGGCACAGGGACTGCAAAGATTTGAGATCAATATGAGAATATATATTCGACCATTACTTGGGTGTTACTTATCCGATCTGGATGAAATGTGAAAGGGGCAGTTAATCAATAATATTACTGTGAAGATTCTGTCTTTAAAAATCTCTATCGGAAATCAAAATGTATCGATATTCCTGAAACGGTGACAGTTATCGAAAAAAATAAAGCAAACTTAATCTGCGCCTGGTCTTCGAGAACCTATATTCCAAATTTGAAGTCTCTTATTCTTATAGTCTCTGAGATACGCATGTTCATACAGACGGACATGGTTATATCGAGTCGGCTGTTGATCCTGATCAAGAATATATATATATATATACTTTATGGGGCGGAGATGCGTTCTTCTGCCTGTTGCATACACAAACCCATAAAAAACATTCACACAAGCACACTGAAAAAAAGTCATATAAGAATAGGATGATATATATTCAAATAGTCCTTATCTATTTACCTTATTTTTAAAGTATTATTAAGGGCGAAAAAATACAATAACAAACTATGTGCAAACTTTTCAAATATTAATAACATAAAATGAATATATACTAATGTCAAAAAAACTGTTATTATTATGTTAGATAATATAATATAATATAATATAATATAATATATGATGTCCAAGTGTTAGCAGCAATCATTAGCAATTATAGACATATTGAGTATTTTTGTTTACTACAAGAACTCGAATTTCGATATATATATATATATTTTTATGGGAGCTATATGATATAGTAACCCGATACAGTAGTCCGATCCGAACGGCATATCGACGTATGTTTTCTCTGCATATATTCTAAGTTAGTTATTGTTATTGTGGAATTTTAATACAAGAGTGCATATCATTTCAATATAATTTATAAAAAAAATGGGGGCAACAACTAATTGAGTGTGTTTGTCAATAAATATAAATAAGCAACGCTTTTGGCATACAATTTGATTTTAATATTCATATTCATTGCTTATATGCAAATACATGTTTTCATTTTCGAATATATTCATTCTGAAAGCAACAAAAAAAAGAAAAAGAAAAAAAAAAAACTTAACAAAACGTAGATGACAGAATTAATATGAAATATATATATAATGTGTTGAACTTAAATGGAAATGTGCTTTAAAATATGACAATAAATAATGCCTTTTGCACATTTATGTGCTGGACACTGGGGAGCTGTTGAAACGAGTCAGTTGGGTTCAGTTGTTTGTGTAGAATTGTCGCTGCTGTTGGGGTTGCTGGCAAACGACATTAAAAATGCATTCGAATTGATTTTACTGTCGCTCGCTGGCCCCAATCCCACTGTCTGTCTGTCTGCCATGGTCAACAGTGTGTCCAGCAGTTGCAGCTGCTACCATTGGCCAGACAACTGCCTCACCATCATCCATACGGCTGCTTGCAGCTATCATCAAAGTTAATTGAAACGTTAAGTGTTGTTTCTGTGTTGTTTGTTTTCATAATTTGTATACCCTTGCCAGAGTGTCATTATGGCTTAAAGGATGCCATTTGGTTATTAACAACTATATATATATATGTATATATATACATGACTTGATCTAGGATCTTCATCATCTTGTTGTCATAGAAGCTATCGATCAAAAGTTGATTTCCTGTACGAAATACACTTTTGTGAATCTTTCGAATACATATAGAATAGATGTCTGCAAGGGTATTTAATGTTCGGCAAAGAGTTTATTTGCACCTTGCTTACCTACTCATTCCTCATCCATGCGTTCAGCGTCTGCCGCGTCTGGCTTCGCCGGCGGCTTTGCGGAAGCGATTGTGGGAGCTGCTGGAAAATTGTTTGCTGGCGGCCAGCAGAGCCGTAGAGCCGGCAACCTCATCCTTCTCGGGCAAATGGGCCACATGCAGTATGTCCCAGAGCAGCTTGCCGCTCTCCTGTGACTGCAGCAGATCCGAGAGCTCCGCCTGAGTGCGCTGCAGCAACTGACGCAGACTGCCGCCCTTGCGGAGCAGTCCATGGACATTTCTGGTATGCACGCCAGGCAGACGCAGCAGAAAATCATGAATGGCATTGTTATATTGCAGCTGCTCGTTGCTAGCAGCCGCACTAGATTCTTCGCTGCCCAAGGCGGCGGCCACCTGGGCATCCGGTTCAGATTTGCCCAGTTTGAGCTCCTCAAAGAGCTGAGCCGTAGCATACGGACTGGGTGACCAGATCAGACGCAGCTTGGGAAAGTGGAGTGTGAGCAATTGAAGTTTCTGTACGATATCCGCATTGGTCGCCGTCGTCTGCTGTGAGAGCATAAATTTTCCCTGCAAATGGAACGGACGATTCTGATCGAATTCGATCAGCAGGATGGGCTTCGCATAGTAGCGTTGCATTTGGACACACTGATTGTATAGGCGACCCGAATTGAGGGAACCAATCAGATCCGATATCGATTTACGCTCAACGCATATATCGGGCGTTAGTATATAATCCCCGATGGTTATTGTCACCGGCAGCACCTCCAATCCGCGACGATGAATCAGGCAGGGCAAATCAGATCGAAATTCTCGCATATCCACTATCACTTTGGGTGTCACGCGAGCAGCGTTCAATGCCACGCCCATCTCGGCGCCCTGTCGAGTCTTTGCATTCGCATTTGTGGAGTTTGCATCCTCATCCTCGTAGCTCTTGTACAGCACAAAGGCTTCGTCCGTTTTACCATCCTGATACTCGGGTATCACCATTTTCTGGAAATTTATTAAATATACACGTCAGAAACATGGAATATATACATACATGTGAAGACCTTTCACTATTCAATCGATATCTAAAATCTTGCTGGCAATAATTGAGCCACATTATTAACTCCAACCTATAACTATTCTCACAAGGACTTTCAGATGACAATTGTGTTTATGTCCTTTAGATTCAATTTTTATTTTGTTCTTCAAATTATTTTTGCCTACTTTCCAAAGTTGTAAGGCTTTACTCACACTCTTTGTGTCGATGATCAGCTCGAAGGCGGACTTCTCGCGGCGCAGACTGGTCAAAAAGGATTGCTCCTCGACGGTGCGTGCATTGATTAGAAAATAGATTCGCATTCGTTCGGCTGGTGGCAGACGACGTCGTGCCTCAAAAACCTCCAGCTGTCGAATGGCCGTCACATTCGTGTTATACATGACAACATAATGGGGCTGGAGCTGATCGAGCATGTGCTCCAGGGCCATGGCGCCCTCACGCTCCGTCTTGAAGGTCTGCAGACAAATGCAGGGCTGCCGATGAGCAGCCAATGCAGCTGAGACATCGAACTGCTCCAACTCTGGTATCATCTCAAAAATGGAGGCATTCGGATCGGGTTCGCTGGTGGGCAATAATATGGGCTGCGTCATTGTGAGCATATAGCTCTCCTCGAAGATATGCTGCTGTTGCTGTTGCATCAATTGCGCCTCTGCATCCGTTTCACTTAGCAGCTGGGAGAGCTCATCCAAAGAATGTTGTGCTGCCTCCAGCTCTGTTTTCACTTCCGTTTTCGCCACATCCGTTTGGATGTGACCGGTGGTCTCTGCCATTGCTGTTGTTTGACTGTCCTTGGACAGCGCCTCGCTCAGCTTGCCCACGAGCACCTCGTGCCGCATCGCCTGCTGCAGCATAAAGCGTGCGCTGCCCTGCGTCAGATATTGCTTTAGCTGGTAGCAGGTGCGCGCATCCTGACAGAGTATCAACACTTTCGGTGGCTCCAAATGATCAGCGCCCCGGTGACGTCGCATATCGCCGGGTATGTCCTGGGTAAGCAGCTCGCTGAGTGGCTGCCATTTGGGACACGGTTCCGGTTCGAATTCTGTGCGAATAGAATTATGCTTATATGTTTATATGTGTATTGGCAACACCTTGAAGAACACACAAATCTTGATTCTTTAGGCTTGCTCACCATTTTGGGCATTGTAGACGCGTTGCTTGGAGAGCATAAATATTTGCTCGGCGGCATCGAGCAGTGTCCAGCCGGAGTTGCTAATGGCGTATTCTGTGCTGCGATAGCGTTTGATCAAAGCATATGAACTGACTGCATCATGGTACATCGTGGAACTATACCAAACAATAAACAGTCAAGTACATAACACAAATATATGTATATATAATTTAGAATTCTACTCAACGGACATCATGAGACTGCGCAGAATCTTCAAATCGGCCACAATCAGCTTCGTCTGCGAGTTAAGCTGATGCCAGATGCAGTCGAGCTGCGCCTGCAGGATTTTATGGAACTTCTTGGTCACACAATTCTCAACGGTGACCGCCTCCATGTCGACGGTGCGATTGATCCGCTTAATTTCGCGCACCAGAAAATTCATGATGTCCAGTATATGGGTTTGAATCGAGCTCATTCGATTCGTGAGCGGCACATGGAGCTCTATGGTTTGCGCCTGCCACGGATGCAGTGCACTACGCACTGTGGCATGGAAACGCGGCCAAATGTACAAGTTTTTCACAAACAGATTGCGCATTGTGCGCTCGATGTGCGAATAGCCAATGGTGAATGCCTCCGGACTGCTCGAGAAGCCCTTGATGAAGCCCGTCTTATTGCGCTGTCGAAACAATCGCAATGCGAACGCCTCCTGGCAGCTCTCAATAATGCTGTGCGAACGCAGCACAATAATTCCTGTTATCAGCTCAATCGGTATCCGCTGCTTGAGCAGATCGACCACCAAAATCCGTGTGCTAATAAACTGCAATCCGCCCTCCAAATAGACGCGTTCACTGTGAGAAAATAAAGTATTTATTTTTTTTTTTTTTGTTTTTACTATTCCATGGAGTAGCACATACCGCTCTGTGGCCGTATTTGCCACCTCGTGCACATATTTGGCATCTAGCTTGGACTTATAGTACTGTTCCTCCCAATCGGAACTGTTAATCACCAGCAGCAGATTCCCAGCATCGCTGTACACCTTCAAAATGTGCGTCAGGACACGCTCATAGCCTAAGCCTCTGCACAGATTAAGATGATTAAGATAACGCTCCCTCACTCACTCTCTCTCTCCCTCTCTCTCTCTCACTCGCTTACTTGGCAGAGACAAGTAGTCCATCTGTGTGCACGAGATCGAGAAACATTTGCTTTTCATATTCCAGCAGCTGGACATCTTTGCGCAGTAAATATTCCTCGGCTGTCACCAAGTTAGCCAAGTCCTCATCCGCCAATCCATGGGTAGACTCCGGCAGTGGGCTTGGCTCTCTTCCAGTCTCAACGGTGGCCACTGCCTCCTCAGTTATTGTCGCATTTTCGGGTTCCAGCTCTGGCTCCAACATGGTGCAACAATTTCACAAGTAAACAAAACTAAACAAGAATCGCCGGCAAATGCTTATCGATAGTGCATGCGCATATCTACTCAGCTCTGAAATCTATCGATTAAACGATGACTATCGTGGAGCCCACACGCGATACAACCTGTTTACTATTTAATGAAATTCGATTTGGACAATGTCGAATTCGATTTTGGTTTATTTATTTGATCGTGAATAATTTGAAAAATGGAAATGTCAAAATGGTCGTGGCCCTTGCGATAACGATGAGCGTTATCGATATCAATGCGACACTATAGTTTTATGCCGTCTGATTAAAGGAGCACGTGTAAGGCTTTTAAGCAGAACATAGTTTAGCTTTAGTCTTCTTTTTTATTTCGGCCAAATCAAGCAAAAAACATGGACGACATATCGGCGTATGTCGCCTATGGCATTAAGAAAACCCCCAAAAAATCACCAAAGAAGCCGGCAAAACAGAATCGCCAAAATCAGAAGTCGGCGAACATTTACAGTGCGTTCACTAGTTCACCAATTGCAGTTAAGCAAAATAACGGTGCAAAAGGAAAAGCAAATGGCGTCAAAAGTAAAGCTAAGACACCGACTAAGGCAGACAGCGCAACCAATTCAGCTGAAAAAATGGTAGATGAGAGCGTTGATTACTATTCCAGCAGCAGCAGCTACGATGAGGACGCCGATAATGAGGAACTCTCCGACAGCAGCTACGATGAGGATGACGATAATGAGGCACCATCCGACAGCAGAAGTGGAGATGATGATAGCAGCGGGCTGAGCATCGGCGAGGAGTATACTTTGAACAGTCATTCCGGATCCTGCTCCAGTTCCGGCAGCAGCAACGCTGAAAATTCTCCACCGGCAGGTGCTTCCAGTCGGATGGCAAACAAACGCAGAACTAGCGATCTGGACGACAACAACAAGTCGCCGGCTATCAAACAGCAAAAGTTGCAACCACCAGAGAAAAAAGGAGAAGAGGAGAAATCAAAGAAGGGCCAACGCAAATCAACACCAGCAGCTCCTTCGTGCCCGCTGCTGCGTCTTTCTGGCAGTGCTGTTGCCGTCAAGTCATCTGCGCTGCCCGGCAAAGTGACAGCTGAGAAACCCAAATCTTGTCCTTTGCCAAACAAGATGGCCGCCTCGGGCAAAAGCGTGCTAGCGCTAAAGCAAGAGCCGAAGCCAAAAGCCGACTTAATCCAAAGTGGTGGAGTTGAGGACAGTGTTGAGAAGGGCAAAAATAATTTGCGCTGGCTCCTCAATCCATTGGGGATCGATGATTTTTTCAGCTGTTATTGGGAAACCAAGGCTTGTCAGGTATGGCGTTTTTTTTTTTCTTTATAAGCAGCTACTGATCTATATATATATATTCAGGTGAAGCGCAAGCGTGCCAATTTCTACTCCGACCTGGTCTCCTTTGAGATGATTGATGAGATGCTGATCGAGAATCATCTGGAATTCTCCACAAACATTGATGTGACCACCTACAAGGATGGGGTGCGTCAAACCCATAATCCCGATGGTCGCGCAATGCCGCCCACTGTTTGGGGTCACTACGGCGATGGTTGCAGCGTTCGCATCCTGAATCCCAGCACCTATTTGAAGGGATTGCGTGACATTTGCACGGCGATGCAGGAATACTTCCATTGCTTGGTCGGTGCCAATATATATTTGACGCCACCGAATAGTCAAGGATTCGCCCCACACTATGATGATATTGAGGCATTCGTTTTGCAGGTGGAGGGACGCAAACGTTGGCGCTTATATAATGCGCCCGGTCCCAATGATGTCCTTGCACGCACCTCATCGGGCAACCTAAAGCAGCAGCAACTATCCAAGCCCATTTTCGATGAGGTGTTGGAGCCCGGGGACCTACTCTATTTCCCTCGGGGCTGTGTCCACCAGGCTGTGACGGAGCCGCAGCAACATTCGCTGCACATCACCTTGAGCGTCTATCAGCAGCAATCGTATGCCAATCTGATGGAGGCCCTCATGCCCGCCGTCCTCCAGAACGCCATCAAGCATAATTTGGATATGCGTCGTGGTTTGCCGCTAAACACCTGGCACCATCTGGGCCTGGTTCATGGGGATAAGAAAACGAAGGAACGCAGCGATCTAGTCACGCTCACCCAAAAACTGTTCAGCAAATATTTAGCACCCACTGAGTCACAGATCGATGCCGCCGTCGATCAGCTGGCGATCCGTTTCCAGCATGAGGCGCTGCCGCCAAGCCTTACACCATCGGAGAAGAATCGCACCATCTACGGATCGCGCAACAAAAAGGATAAGCATGGCAACTGCTGTCGCGGCTATAACCTAACGGAACAGACCAAAATCCGTCTATTGCGCAAAAATATCGTACGACTCGTCCAAGAAGAGAACAGCCTGAATCTCTATTACCATGTGGACAATGCTCTCGAGTATTGCAAGTACGAGGCGAACTTCTTGGAGATCGAACGCCTGGAGGCGAATGCCATTAAGATGCTAATTAACAGCTATCCCAAATATGTGAGCATCAACTCGTTGCCGCTGCCCAATGTGGAACATTGCTTGGATATCGCCACTGGTCTGTGGGAGCGTGGACTGCTAATGAGCATTTAATTAATTCATATCTATTTTCCATCCATGCAGCACACACACATTCACCTCTTTTCTGTATTCCCTTTGCTGTATCATTTATCTGTGTCTGTGAATCTGTTAAGCAAGTAAGCAATTAAGGGTTCTTTTGGGACTTGCAACAAAAAAAAATGATAGAAACATTGTATTTTTTCAAAAAAACGATTGTTATATTCAAATAAAGCGAGGCCCAAGCTTACCAATTAAACCAAACACTTGACTTTCATTATCTTTCAGAGTGAACAAGTCATATGTTCCGATCAGAAGAAGTCGGAGCTACAGCACATCTCTTCCAATCTATGCATAACTGATGATGAGGATGGCTACGAAGCCGTATATTTTACTTTAGCCTGCAAATTAAGTAATCTTATTCCTATTCTACAATATCTTTAAGAAAGTATCTTTCTCTTCGATTTCACCCAAGAAGTCTATATAACATTTGATCATTATTATCTAAGAAATCTTCGGTTTGGAAACAAGCAAATTAATGTTATAAAGTAAAGGCAAAACTCAAATCATTTTAGCAGCTTAAATTTAATAGTAAAATCCAGTTTGCCATCGAAAACTGAACTCAACATTGGGACAACATTTCATTTAGCTTATAAACAGCATACATATGATTTATTTAACTTAAACTACGGCACAAGAAAGGGCCTCAACAAAAGAAAAACTATAACTGACTGGTTGTTGTTTTTCACGTTTTCCTTAAGCGCTGCGGATTTTCTTGCGTTCGCGGTACAAGCTATCCCGTTGTACTGCAAAGGAACAATATTAATAATAACAATAAAATATTAATGAGAATTATTAAGGGGATTATTACTTACTATATGGATCGAAGCGTATTACTTCCAGTTTTTCCGCCAATCGCTCACGAAATGCGTTAAATTGATGGCCGCTGACCACGCTTTCCAGAACAACCATGATACGTCTGCAAATCAATATAATCATGTATGGAAATCCACTTAGATATACAAGCAATCACTTACTTGCTCTTTACTTTCTTAAACAGGACATTTGTTAAGCGCATTTTGTTACAGCTTAACTCTTTAAAGTTATTTTGTGAAACCGCTGAAAATTGTTGTGCAAGCCGTCTCCACTAAAGCACTAAAAAATGCCATAACAGCTGACACCGATAAATTAATCGAGATTGTGTGTCATCGATAGGACGCACAATTACAAAAATTTGCATGGATTGCGGATAACAGATGTTATCGCATTGCGCGCGCAATTTAAAAAAATTTGACTTTTGAATTTTTACTACTACTACTAAATATGCTTCATTAGTGTGCTGTTCTGCAAATCAATTACTTTTCAGCTCAAGTCAAGTTCTAAGTCAGAAAATAGAGCTGCTTACGAAATAATACACGCTTCTGTGAAGCCCACATTTGCGAGCGCAAATCAAAAAGAAATTTAATTGTTGGCCTTGGATTTGTTGGTACCTTGATCTTGCACCATTAATCTAGGTAACCTTTCTGCAAAGATGAAAGCCATGTGTACGTATGTGCACATTATTATCTCCAAGCTATAACTACTCTCACAAGGACTTTCAAATGACAATTGTGTTTATGTCCTTTAGATTCAATTTTTATTTTGTTCTTCAAATTATTTTTGCCTACTTTCCAAAGTTGTAAGGCTTTACTCACACTCTTTGTGTCGATGATCAGTTCGAAGGCGGACTTCTCGCGGCGCAGACTGGTCAAAAAGGATTGCTCCTCGACGGTGCGTGCATTGATTAGAAAATAGATTCGCATTCGATCGGCTGGTGGCAGACGACGTCGTGCCTCAAAAACCTCCAGCTGGCGAATGGCCGTCACATTCGTGTTATACATGACAACATAATGGGGCTGGAGCTGATCGAGCATGTGCTCCAGGGCCATGGCGCCCTCACGCTCCGTCTTGAAGGTCTGCAGACAAATGCAGGGCTGCCGATGAGCAGCCAATGCAGCTGAGACATCGAACTGCTCCAACTCTGGTACCTAAGCCTGTGCATAGATTAAGATGATTAAGATAACGCTCCCTCACTCTCTCTGTCTCGCTTACTTAGCAGAGACAAGTAGTCCATCTGTGTGCGTGAGATCGAGAAACATAGCAGTAAATATTCCTCGGCTGTCACCAAGTTAGCCAAGTCCTCATCCGCCAATCCATGGCTAGACTCCGGCAGTGGGCTTGGCTCTCTTCCAGTCTCAACGGTGGCCACTGCCTCCTCAGTTATTGTCGCATTTTCGGGCTCCAGCTCTGGCTCCAACACGGTGCAACAATTTCACAAGTAAACATAACTAAACATGAAACGCCGGCAAATGCTTATCGATAGTGCATGCGCATATCTACTCAGCACTGAAATCTATCGATTAAACGATGACTATCGTGGAGCCCACAAGCGATACAGCCTTTTTACTATTTACTGTAAATTCGATTTGCACAATGTGGATTTTGGTTTTGGTTTATTTATTTTCTCGTGAATAATTTGGAAAATTAAAATGTCAAAATGGTTGTGGTCCTTGCGATAACGATGAGCGTTATCGATATCGATGCGATACTCTATAGTTTTATGCCGTCTGATTAAAGGAGCACGTTTAAGGCTGTCAAGCAGAACATAGTTTAGCTTTAGTCGTCTTTTTTATTTCGGCCAAACCAAGCAAAAAACATGGACGACATATCGGCGTATGTCGCCTATGGCATTAAAAAAACCCCCAAAAAATCACCAAAGAAGCCGGCAAAACCGAATCGCCAAAATCAGAAGTCGGCGAACATTTACAGCGCGGTAACTAGTTCACCAATTGCAGTTAAGCAAAATAACGGTGCAAAAGGAAAAGCAAATGGCGTCAAAAGTAAAGCTAAGACACCGACTAAGGCAGACAGCGCAACCAATTCAGCTGAAAAAATGGTAGATGAGAGCGTTGATTACTATTCCAGCAGCAGCAGCTACGATGAGGACGCCGATAATGAGGAACTCTCCCACAGCAGCTACGATGAGGATGACGATAATGAGGCACTCTCCGACAGCAGAAGTGGAGATGATGATAGCAGCGGGCTGAGCATCGGCGAGGAGTATACTTTGAACAGTCATTCCGGATCCTGCTCCAGTTCCGGCAGCAGCAACGCTGAAAATTCTCCACCGGCAGGTGCTTCCAGTCGGATGGCAAACAAACGCAGAACTAGCGATCTGGACGACAACAACAAGTCGCCGGCTATCAAACAGCAAAAGTTGCAACCACCAGAGAAAAAAGGAGAAGAGGAGAAATCAAAGAAGGGCCAACGCAAATCAACACCAGCAGCTCCTTCGTGCCCGCTGCTGCGTCTTTCTGGCAGTGCTGTTGCCGTCAAGTCATCTGCGCTGCCCGGCAAAGTGACAGCTGAGAAACCCAAATCTTGTCCTTTGCCAAACAAGATGGCCGCCTCGGGCAAAAGCGTGCTAGCGCTAAAGCAAGAGCCGAAGCCAAAAGCCGACTTAATCCAAAGTGGTGGAGTTGACGACAGTGTTGAGAAGGGCAAAAATAATTTGCGCTGGCTCCTCAATCCATTGGGGATCGATGATTTTTTCAGCTGTTATTGGGAAACCAAGGCTTGTCAGGTATGGCGTTTTTTTTTTTCTTTATAAGCAGCTACTGATCTATATATATATATTCAGGTGAAGCGCAAGCGTGCCAATTTCTACTCCGACCTGGTCTCCTTTGAGATGATTGATGAGATGCTGATCGAGAATCATCTGGAATTCTCCACAAACATTGATGTGACCACCTACAAGGATGGGGTGCGTCAAACCCATAATCCCGATGGTCGCGCAATGCCGCCCACTGTTTGGGGTCACTACGGCGATGGTTGCAGCGTTCGCATCCTGAATCCCAGCACCTATTTGAAGGGATTGCGTGACATTTGCACGGCGATGCAGGAATACTTCCATTGCTTGGTCGGTGCCAATATATATTTGACGCCACCGAATAGTCAAGGATTCGCCCCACACTATGATGATATTGAGGCATTCGTTTTGCAGGTGGAGGGACGCAAACGTTGGCGCTTATATAATGCGCCCGGTCCCAATGATGTCCTTGCACGCACCTCATCGGGCAACCTAAAGCAGCAGCAACTATCCAAGCCCATTTTCGATGAGGTGTTGGAGCCCGGGGACCTACTCTATTTCCCTCGGGGCTGTGTCCACCAGGCTGTGACGGAGCCGCAGCAACATTCGCTGCACATCACCTTGAGCGTCTATCAGCAGCAATCGTATGCCAATCTGATGGAGGCCCTCATGCCCGCCGTCCTCCAGAACGCCATCAAGCATAATTTGGATATGCGTCGTGGTTTGCCGCTAAACACCTGGCACCATCTGGGCCTGGTTCATGGGGATAAGAAAACGAAGGAACGCAGCGATCTAGTCACGCTCACCCAAAAACTGTTCAGCAAATATTTAGCACCCACTGAGTCACAGATCGATGCCGCCGTCGATCAGCTGGCGATCCGTTTCCAGCATGAGGCGCTGCCGCCAAGCCTTACATCATCGGAGAAGAATCGCACCATCTACGGATCGCGCAACAAAAAGGATAAGCATGGCAACTGCTGTCGCGGCTATAACCTAACGGAACAGACCAAAATCCGTCTATTGCGCAAAAATATCGTACGACTCGTCCAAGAAGAGAACAGCCTCCATCTCTATTACCATGTGGACAATGCTCTCGAGTATTGCAAGTACGAGGCGATCTTCTTGGAGATCGAACGCGTGGAGGCGAATGCCATTAAGATGCTAATTAACAGCTATCCCAAATATGTGAGCATCAACTCGTTGCCGCTGCCCAGTGTGGAACATTGCTTGGATATCGCCACTAGTCTGTGGGAGCGTGGACTGCTAATGAGCATTTAATTAATTCATATCTATTTTCCATCCATGCAGCACACACACATTCACCTCTTTTCTGTATTCCCTTTGCTGTATCATTTATCTGTGTCTGTGTATCTGTTAAGCAAGTAAGCAATTAAGGGTTCTTTTGGGACTTGCAACAAAAAAAAATGATAGAAACATTGTATTTTTTCAAAAAAACGATTGTTATATTCAAATAAAGCGAGGCCCAAGCTTACCAATTAAACCAAACACTTGACTTTCATTATCTTTCAGAGTGAACAAGTCATATGTTCCGATCAGAAGAAGTCGGAGCTACAACACATCTCTTCCAATCTATGCATAACTGATGATGAGGATGGCTACGAAGCCGTATATTTTACTTTAGCCTGCAAATTAAGTAATCTTATTCCTATTCTACAATATCTTTAAGAAAGTATCTAACATAAATTCAATTCAATCATTTGTAGAAATATTTGTGCGTCAGTCAACTTCAATTTTAGAACAGAAATTAAACATTTTGTTTAGTTAGTCACTAAATATTACTCGTATATTATATAGTATGTACTTTAATTTAAAATTAAATGTCTTATGGAAAGTAAAGTTGATTCTCCAGGCCAGCTGAAGAGGCACGATGCATGCTCTCGGCCACAAGGAACGCCAACTTGTGGGCGTTTTGACACACGGCTGGCACGCGACAGGTGCCCGACCAATTGTAATACATGTGGGTCATCTTGTAGGAGAGCATTTGGAGTTTGTCAGCGTTCAAGCCCATGTTGTCATGTATAACGTTGTAGCTGGTCGGTGACACTGTGCCCTGCCGCACGGCCTGAGAGACGAGGAAGAAATCACAGCGCTCGGGCAATGTTATTATGTCGTCGACAACAGTTCCCGGTTCGGGATTACGCTTATTGGCAAAGTAACGTGTGGAGATTCGCTTGGTGACAACAATAAATGCCATGCGATATCCTTCATCTTTGCCAGCGGACTTGTAGATGTGATCGAGCTGCTCCTTGAGGAACTTAATCTCAGTATTCACAACCTGGTAGAGCTGGCCATCGCCAACGCCATCGCGAAAAAATAGAATGCGTTCGGGTAATGTGCCATGCAGCCCACGATATGCCCTCAGAGCACATGTCATTTTCACTGACACTTGATCAGAGAGCTCCTGGCCTTTCAAATGCTCTGTGACCGACGAGTAGTATCGTGTGGATACTTTCATATCCATTGTGGCCATACGAAAAGCCAACAGTCTTTAGGCCACGTAGCGGTAGCTCAATCATCCAGGGTGCCCCCATTATTTTGGAGTTCATCTGGATCACAACTTTTGTTTCGATCGACATCAGGCCACTTGCCCGATCCGGCCGTGGCGCAATTGTACGCAGTGTCACCACTTGCGATGGCATTGGACGATCCACACAAGCTCGTTTTTTGATACAACCATATTTTTCCTCATTTGGTAGTCTCAAAACTACCATTATAATCTGTGGATCCCTACAGACTGCGTTATCGATTGATTGGGAATAGTTCCCATTGCGCTCCTCTGGCATTTCGTCGTATATCGGTGGCGCAATATGCATTCACATACCGTTCGCTACACGGATGCAAAGCCTGACAAACTCCTAGGTTTCGCGTATGTTCCGCCTGCTTGTACATGGAGTTGTTGCAGAGCTCGTTCGTCCAGTCAGCACGTGAATCGCACACGTAGCGTATGTCATTGCCAAAAACTATTTTCTCCGGTGGCAGAACGAGACCGGTGACCTCTACCAATGCCAAATCCAGTTGCAAATCCCACGACCTCAATGGTCTCAGACGATTTCTGCAATCGCTCAGACGCCAACTTGGTATGCTCGCCCATGGCTTTCATTACAGTCTATGTATTTCTTCTTTCTTCCCACGTCCACGTCCACGGGAGTGTATATAACGTGCACAACACAATGTTGCCTGCAAGAATGCCGCAGCACAAATAACTGACTGGTTGTTGTTTTTCACGTTTTCCTTAAGCGCTGCGGATTTTCTTGCGTTCGCGGTACAAGCTATCCCGTTGTACTGCAAAGGAACAATATTAATAATAACAATAAAATATTAATGAGAATTATTAAGGGGATTATTACTTACTATAGTTATACAATTATTTTGTGAAACCACTGAAAATTGTTGTGCAAGCCGCCTGCAATAAAGCACTAACAAATGCAATAACAGCTGACACCGATAAATTATTCGAGCTTCTATGTTATCGATAGGACGCACAATTCAAAATAATTGCATTGATTGCGGGTAACTAATGTTATCGCATTGCGCGCGGAATTTAAAAATAAATGACTTTTCAATTTTTAATTGTTGCCGCCTATTACTGCAGTGAGTAAATACTTAATATGCTTTATTATTGTGCTGTTATGTAAATCAAATCTTTTTACCTCAAGTAAAGCTCTAAGTCATAAGATAGATCAGTTTTCGAAATAATACACGCATCTATGAAGCGCACTGTTGCGAGCGCAAATCAAAAAGAAATGTTTGCTATTTAATTGTTGGCTTTGGATTTGTTGTTACCTTGAGCTTGCACCATTAATCTGGGTAACCTTTTTGCAAAGATGAAAGCCATGTGCACGTATGTGCACATGTCCCTGAAGCCCCTTCAAAAAGCAAAATTAATCCACTTAAAGCTCAAATTAGCGTTACACTCAAAGCACCACAAAACAAAAGCGGTGCCTTTGCCCCCTTCCCGTTCCCTGTCCCAGCCATTGCCATTGCCATTAAGCAATGAGGCTGAGACTAGACAACAAATAAGCCCAAAATACATATCTACAAGTACACATGTATGTATATATATATATATATATATATATATGTATATTCTGGCAATGTATTTTGTTTCCTTTCCGTTTCCGTTGTTATTTTTTTTTTGCGCTGTGCGTTAAATAGCTTAAGCTGATACAAATTAAATTAAATGAATACATAGCAAGTAATGCCGCAGCAGGGCGCTCATTGTCAGGGTCAAAAGCGACACACAGAAGGACACACGTGCAGACACTTCGGGCAACACACACATAACCTCAAACAATGACGCCAATTGGCAGAAAAGCTTAAATGTGTAATCCGGCCGACGCTATCTGCGACTGTAACGGTAACGTTAACGGTATTAACGATGTTTGCCTACGTCGCTTTGCTAGGCGCTGCGTTGCGTTGCTTTAGTGTAAGGTCAACAAATAGAGCATAAGCAACAAGAGCAAAATAAACGAATCGAAGTTGATCCATAACTGTTTTATAAGCGAGCATGATGCATTATCTTCTATCAGCTGTAATAGCGGTAAACTTTTGCCGTTGTGCGCCGTGCAAGCAGCTCACGTGCTTTTACTCGTTACCCAACACTACCATGTGTCGGAAGAGCACGTGCCGCATCTCGCTTGCACCTGTACAGGCCATGCCTTGAACGCAGCCAAGCTTTGGCCCAGCACCAGCTTTGGAAACCAAACAAAAACACAAGCACACACACACACCCCCTACATGGACACATGAAAGCTAACGCCACAATGCAGTCCGACGAAGTAGAGAGAACAACGTTTGAAAAATGTTTTATTTATTTTTTATTGTCTTTTAGCTCTGCTCTTAAAATGTGAGGATGTTCAATAATTAAAGACAACCCATTCCAACAAAAAAAATCATCAACAAACGAATTTTTTAATCAAACTTATCAAAATATTATTGAATGCAAAGCTTGGATGAGTCATACAGCCTTAAAGTGCTGGACGCGAGTATGCGACGCAGCAGCAAGCACAACACATAAATTGTTCAGCTGCTGCCACTGCTGCTGTCGTCGTCGCACTTGTAGAGCTTTTTGTGTGCTCGCATGGGGCTGAAGCTGAAGCTAAAGCTCATTCACTTACGACAACGTCATCGTGTAAATAAACGCAAGTTCAGTTCACCAACGACACTCAAACAAGGCGGATGCAGAGCTCGCAGCACTCTTGCAATAAAGTGACCAGTAAACAGTAAAGTAGACAGAAGAAGTAAGAAAAAGTTAAAACATACAACAACCAGCAAAAAGAACTTAAAGCACGCGCATTTTTCCTGCCTAATCCTGTAAAAACAACAAAAAATAAAAATAAACAATAACAACCGAGCCGCGCTGCTCGTTCTCAGAGTTGCTGTTCCTGTGATTAAAAACAAAAGCAGAAGCACTTTTTACATGCGTTTAAATAAAACAACTTTTTCTTGCTAACTCTGGCATTTTTCGATATGTATTTTAATTTTTTTTTTTTGCAATTTTTTCAAGTGATTACAGCAACAATAACAACAAAAATGCTAAACGTGAACAATTTTTGAGTGCAGAGAAAAACAAAAACAAACGAAAATATAAACAACAAACAGAAAGAAGAACAACAGCAACAACAACAAATCACAGACATAATTCATACATACATTTCGAAGCAGCGCAGCTAACGCCAAAATCAGCATCAGCGCCAGCGTCGACAGCGGTAAGCATTCACAAAAAAATATATATGTATATGTATATTTGCATTGCACACAATTCCAGCTTATGCGCTCTCTCATTCAGTATCTTGTCCACGCTCTGTAAATCTCTCTGCTGCTGCGGTGTGTGTGTGTTAGTGTTAGTGTTAAGTCTCGCTCTATGTGTGCATGTGTGTGTGGGAATGCAGCACTTCATGATTTTGCAGCGCGCTTTTGGGCGCTTCACACTGCATCGCAAAAACAACCAATTAAACAGTTCGGCAACTGCCAGCAACAACCCATCGCCCCTCACCCTTTCCCCCTGCCTTCCTCTGCGTCACCACTTGACGCCCTTGGCAATGCGCCCACGCAAAATTCACAGTTACATTTACACACATTTACCGTTGCATTTGCTGCGTTCCGATTCTAACCTTGTTTTCATTTTAATTTCGACATTCGATGTTATTTCTCGTCATGTCCTGCCTCTCGTCACCTTTCTCTTTTCGCTTCGTTTCGCTTCGCCTTGTAGTGCAAATTTAAGATTTGCCTATTTGAAATTTGTATCTTGGATCAAATCAATCAAAACTTTGACTTTGAGTGATTTAATTTGTTGTTTTGCTTGAATTATGATTTATTCAGAATTCTTTTTCAATTCCTTAATTTTTTTTGGTAGAGCAGAATCCAGATTTTATTCAATTTCTATAAGAAAGTTCAGGTGCATCAAAGGGTATATAGTCATCATAAGGGTACGGAGTTAAGGAAAAAAGAAGCAGATTGCCTTAGGTTTCAAGTCGCAAACATTAACAAGTAATTTTTTTAGTACTTTTGATAAGAAAATGTCTATGTCTATAGATTAGACTAATCTGAATGCTCTACGTAACAAATATTTATTTATTTTTTTACTTTAATTTTAATACCCACAAATTCTGAGATTTTCCTCCCAGAAGAATAATGAAACAAAATGTGTCCAAAAAATGGCAGAGCTTCGACTAATTTCTGCATAATTTATAATTACTTACCTGCTTTCACACATAAATGCGTTCGATGATCTGATACCCTTGTACCAAACCCAACTACTTATTATTATTATCAGATCAGATTCCTATTAGTTTTATCTCTCCTTATCTCTCTCTCTTTCTGCATCTCTCCCTATCTCTCCTTTGCAAGATCAGTCGCATCCTGACTGCTCTGCTCAAGAGAGTGACTGAGATAGAGAGGGAGAGAAAGCAGATTTGAAAGCAGTGACGACAACAGGCACTGCGACAGCAACGCGTGCGGGTGAAACACGTAAATAAACAAATGTGTCGGCAGAGAGGCTGAGACACTCGTAGATGAGGAGTGGCTGAGAGGGGAGTCGGGGCGAGAACCACACAAGATACATAAGTAAATGAATAAATAATGTAAACAAAA
Source organism: Drosophila nr. perissopoda 5 BK-2023a (assembly GCA_035044105.1). Classification (NCBI taxonomy): domain Eukaryota; kingdom Metazoa; phylum Arthropoda; class Insecta; order Diptera; family Drosophilidae; genus Drosophila; species Drosophila nr. perissopoda 5 BK-2023a. Next base: position 3,199,944 of record JAWNMK010000620.1, on the reverse strand, counting down.
TATTAAATTAGAGGAAATTTATTTACGTGCACGCCGACGCAAACACAACAGAAGTGTGAGAAGCAGGCGAAGAAAAGAAGAGAAGTCTTACCGCAAAAAGCACATATGTCTGTACATATGTCTACATATGTATGTGCAAAGTAAATTGTACAACAAAAATAAAAAAAAAAGTTAACCAAAAAATAAAGACGTATATTTTATACACGCCGACAATTGCTTACCCTTGCAAACCAAAGTAAATTGCCGCAATGAATTACTTTAAATATGAAAGATAGAGAAGTGAAATCTGAATTATTTTTATTGGGGAACAAAGCAAAAAGGTGTTCATCGTTCGGCCAATTGTTCCCAATTGCATCTATATGAAAATAATAATTATCCGATCAGATCCGATCCAGTCAAAGACAGATATTTGAATAAATTTGGCCTGAAAACTGAGGAATAGTTTATATATAAATACTTTATGGGGGCGGAGACGTCTCGATCAATGCGAAACAAACTTCACAACAAAATGCAAATATCTTCTGCAAGGGTAAACAAATCCCAAATACTCTCTTCTCTCTCTCTCTCTCTCTCTGCATAGTACACTTTGAGAGGCATTGGGTATTGTACCGCAGCCACTTGTTTCTTCTTCCTCGACAAAAGCATTAAAAATCAGTGGCGAAAAAGCCCATTGATCGCTGATCGCTTAATACCCTTTCGAATTTAAGATACCTGAAGAGAATATGGAAAATTGTAGTTTCTGTTTTTTTAATTAAAAGGTTATTTAAATCAAATTAATTAAATTAAATCAATTGTTATTACTAATTGTATTGTATATACCAGAATGACCTCACATATTTTTCGTATAAGCATATATTTATTTAAGAAAAAAAGAATTCATCAGCAGTTAGTGAAAGCAAGGCGAATTATTTATCTAATACAATCAGTAGAAATTCTGTAGGGTATTCGGAAATAAGTTCTGGTTTCTTTTTTCTTTGTTTTTTTTTCGGTTTTTTTTTGTTTGTTTGTTTGCAGTTTGATGGGAAGATTGTGCAATAAACCAACAATAACAAACAATTGCCGCTATAACGGCGGCCGCACACTCATTGCACGCACACACACACATCCATAAAAGCTCGGTGAGATACACATGCACATAGAAGAGTGCGAGCGGGAGCAGAACTAACATATTTGCACGCTCTGCTCTCGATCGGCACCCACGCACACGTTGTTGCCCTGTCCCATAGTCACCACTCTCACTCTTACTCTCGACGCTGTGCTGCGCTGCTTTTTGTGCTTTGATAAACGAACGACGGCGACGGCGACTGCACGGCGTGCATATCCATTGGCGTGCTCTCAGCCGGTCAGTTGTTTGGCTGAGCTTTTCCCGTTAGCCTGCTCGCACTCGTGCGCGCAACACAACAAAAACACAAAAAAAAAAAAAAAAAGAAAAAATAGAAGAAGCCGCGTCACGGCGACGACGGCGACGACGGCAACGTGTTTCGGTTTCGATTGTTTGGCAGCGCAAAGTAAAATAGCATAGAAGAATCAGCGATTATTTGTTACGCATACTTACGAACAGGCGAAACACGTACAAGCGCATGTAATTGCTAATTGTTGTCGAGCTGATCTCCAAACGGCTTTAATACACTTTTTTTCTCGTGCTTGTGGGAGTGTGTCTCTAAGACAAAAATGCAACAAATACGCAGGTATAGCAATTACAACAACAACAAGCAGGTGTCATTTGCTTAAAAAGCAGCCAGTCGCATAAGCGTCATATATTTATATATATATATATATATATATATATATAGAGAGAGAGAGAGATAGAGAGAGAGGGAGAGAGAGAGAGTGTGTGCTTCGCAGGTGAGTGTGTGTGTGTGTGTGTGTATATGCTTAGCACAGTGCTACTCAAACTGTGAGCAAATAAGCTACTTACTATAATTGAGTGGAGGTTTTTAAACACTTTTGCTGAGCTGCTTAGCAGGTTATATATTTGTATGTGTGTCTGTCTGTGTGTGTGTGTGTGTGTGAGAAAACGTCCGACTTTGATATACCCTATTAATTATTTTAATAATCATTGACAATGATAGATGCGAGACCAGAGTTATGTGCATAAATACATATATGATTTAAAATTATTAAATTCGATAATAATTAACTCTGAATTACTTCTTACAATATGGCATTAAACACTACTCAGGCAATTTCCGGAAGTTCAACTATTTTCATTTTCATTTCATGAAGATGGAAACGATGGCAACAAATTGTAATACTTCTCATACAGCATGAATCAATAAGCTCCACTTGCATATGGAAGGAATTCTTTAGTATGAATTCTATGTAAGCAGCAGTCGACAGCTGTTTGCTGATAGCTTCATACTCCCAAGGTGTGCAAATAAAGCTACATGCATACATACATACATACATATACACATTTGTATGTACATATGTATGTGTGTATACGAAGTGAGCGGCATATTGAATTACATTACAAACTATTTTGTTTAATTAAAGTAGCGCTGCGGTTTTTCCACCTTTCACATTTTATGGTTGTTGCTGTTGTTGCTTTCTGGCATTAGGCTGATGAGAACGCCAATTTCATTTAGATTCAGTTGAATTCGACAAATGAGCTGTGCAAATGTCAGAAGGTGTTTGCTTTTGTGGCTGCAATGTATATATGTTTGTATGTATATAGCTTAATCCCCGTCCCATCCCATTCCACTTATCATTAATATTGCACAAATTGAATTAATAATAATACATAATAGTAATACCAACAGTTCGATTTATTGTTAACATATATAATTTATACACACATATGTATGTCTATCGGATTTGTCCAGATGAGAATTTAGATCATTTCTATTTGACAAAACAATTTTGAAAATACTTTGAAAAGTTAATATAATCGAACTAAAAACGAAAGTAAATCAATCCATAGGAACCCTAAAATTTATATATACACTTATATATATATATATATATATATATATAAATATATATAGAGATATATAGATAAATACATATCTACTCATTTCATGGCCCTGTACAGTACAATGACGCCAAAACAGACACCAACCACAGCAATTCGCATCGTCGTTATGGGCAGAAATCGGGCCATTATCTTATTCAGAATAAACTTAACATTCGGCCAACGTTCGACGATGATAAAATATATTGCACACGGCAAGAATCCGACTTTGCGTTCAGCTCCATCCATCCGGTGGAACATGTTATACTCCTGGATCACCTTCAGCAGATGAAATTGTTGGCTGTTGGCAGCGAGAAGTAGCGAAAGAGAGACAGAGAGAGAAGTTCAGAAAGCAGATTATGCGGAGTTTCTAATTTAAATACTACTTTCTTCTATTTCCCTGATTGATAATTGAAAAATACAATACGACATTTGATATGTAAGGATTGTGTTATCGCCGTTTTATCAACATTTTTTTCTCCATTAAGATTTAGCTCACCTCAGCAATAAATATTTTCAAGAAACGATTATCGGTGTTTTCATAAATAACCTCGAATCTAAAGATAATTTTCGAATGATCAAATGAGCTCTTAACCAGACAACATTAAAAATGGACGGACTACCCTTATCACTTCTTATATCTCATGGGGAATACAAATGTGCACCTATCATAGTACACTTACAGCTGGAACTGGGCTAGTTGCCGTTCAAAATCCTTGACCCTTTCACATGCATCATCCAGTTCCAATTGAATCATATGCATAGCGACGGAAACATCATTTTGCTGCGCCTCAAATCGATCCTTGAGTGTCGTCAGCTATATAATTTGTGAAAGTATTCAATATAATTGGTGTGTATTTTTAAGTCAAATCTCTCATAATAAATAATCTAACAAATATAGATATAGATTGTATGTATAGATATTTCAAGAGCCTTAGTAACATTAGGTTATATTATCAGCAGACTTTGCGAATGTACGCTTAAAATTATGATTATGTCAAGGTTGCGAGTCCTATCACACATACTCCAATTGTTTTCAAACCCTAAACCCTAAACCTTAACTGAACCATATGCTCTTCAAAAACAGGTTTGAGCCATTATATATTCCCTTTTTTCTCACCTCATCCTTCAATTCGACATTTCTTATCTCTAGCCAGCGATTCTCTCGCTGTTGCTCAGCCAATTCCTTGGCACACTCACGATGCTTGGCGAGCTCACGAAACATCTCAATTCGGCTGTCGTTGAGCAGTTCGGTGGCATTGTTGCACTCCTCAGTCTTGGCTTGCAGCTCATTGCTGAGGTGCATCTGCTGGTCGCGTGCCGTGTTCAGCTCCTGCTCGAATATTCGCTTATTGAAATCCGACCTGGTCTGGTCTTGACGCAGCTCCCTCTCCCGATTATCGTATCGTCGCTGCTCCTGAAGGATCATCCTGTGGCGCTTAAAGAGTTCGTCGTCCATTTTCCTTATCTACAAATGCACAAAAAGGGACAGCAGGCATAAGGGGGTGACTGAAGAGACAGAGGAGACAAGTGCCATCTGGGAATGGGCTATAACGTTGTCTAAACTGAACTGATTTTCAATAGCACTCGTGTTTGTTGTCAATGATTTGGCTAGCTTAAACCTGCAGTCAAGTTTGCACACAGAACTTCAATTTGAATTCTTATCTCAGTCAAAGTCACAAGAGTTGGCAAAAACAAGAACAACAACAGCAACAACAACATCGGACAACCATATCATATAGCTTAAATGTATGAGCAAATTGAAATTCTATATTCTGCAAGGGTATATAATCTTTACCTTTGTTTCATATTTGCCAACCATTTTGTTCAACTCGCAAACTTCAGAGCGACGTCGTCGCCAAAGTCGAGCAAGGATCACATTGAAAAACTTCATTGCTCTCATACGGCTGACCATATCCATTATTCCAGCTGATGATCCGGTTGCAAGTGGTTGTGTTTTTATTGTTGTTGCTGCAACTGGAATGGCGCATTGTTTCTCCTCGGGTTGCATCATCTTTCCGAACTATAACTTGAAGACGTCGACGCACTGGCAAGCTGTAATGAACTTTAACACGTTCATGGAATGTAGTCACATTTCACTTACCACTTTTGGAAAAAAATTAAAATAAATATTTTGATTTTTGTTTAGCTGTGGGTTTTGTTTTTCCAATCTAGCAAATTATGACTTACAATACCGATGACAAATGCAAAGCACATTCGATTAACTGAAATTTAGTACGTAACTTATTTATTACGACCTTATATATATTTGATATTTGATTAATCATTCACTGTTTGGGACTTAAAGTAGGAAATATTCTTTAAGATATAAGAATCTAATAATAATTGTGTAAACGTTTTTTATTCGATTATTTCGTTATCAATCGATTAACGAACGCATTTTCTAAACCGGTTTTTATGATACGAATTTGCTGTAAAGTGTTTTTTGTGTTGCAGTCTTGTTATTGTAGTTCCAAAATGGTAATATATAAAAGTTTTGCACTACTTGAAGCTACATCATTGGCTTCTGCTCTGCTTAATCGTTTTCCGTCCGCCTGTTTCTATCTTTCTCCCTTTGTTGCTACCTCTGAATCGAATGCTTCAGCAGCTATAAAAAAGTGTTTGGGAAGGCAGCTAAAAGTAATGTAATAAAAGCGCAATAACAAAAAAAAAAAAAAAAAAACGATAGAATGCCCTAATTGGTAGAACTCGACTAAGAGATGCCCTCCACCCAAGTTTTTGTTTTTCCAAGTTTTTTTTTAATTATCGATAAAATGTGGAAATAAACTCAATATGTATATGGTATATGAGGACTTCTCTAGGTCTTATAGTCTGTGAGATCTGCGAGTTGGTTTTGGATGCTGATCAAGAATGTATATACCTTATGTGTTCGAAGTAACTTGCTTATGCCTGTTAAATACTTTTACGCAACTTCATTATCCATTTTTTTAAAGCAATTTACAATGGGCTCTGGGAAGAAATATATTCATCTATGTATATGTAAAAGTGTGCAGTATGTGTGCTTGTGTATGTGTGTGTTGTGTGTGTTGTGTGTGCAGCGAAATAACGTAATAAGAAATTATATTATTGACTAACTGACACAGTTGTTGCTGCTTTGTGTGTTGCAGGTTCTTGTTGCCTCACGCCATTTTGACAGTTTGAGTGCTTTTAGAAACAAACCATTGAGCAAGAGCGAGGAGTGAGGAGCACGGCTGTTGGGTGCGGGAAGGGTGTTGTTAAGAGTGGTGAGGGGTGTCGTTGACAGGCGTCAAACATAGCTGCTGCTGATGACTGGTTGACCGCCCATTGGAAGCGGAGCCTAACGTTGCAGAAAGTGGCTGGCTACGATATTTGCTTCTGGCAGGCAATTATCTGCAATGTCGTCCAGGGCCTGGTCGGAAATTAAAATTTGCACAAATTGGAATTGATCAGAATAAAGAATCGAACTTCGTTAAAATCACCATTAACTTAGGCGTATATACTTCACCATATGTTTGACACAATTCTTCAAATTCGTTTCAACACTTGAAAATTATTTGTAATTAGAGAAAGAGAGAGAGAGAGAGAGAGAAAGAAAGAAATAGCGAAAAAGAGCAAGCAAGTGTCTTGTATATTGGCGCACATAATTAATTAAAATATCATAAGCCCAAGGAAATGCGAAAGTCCTGACAACACGCACTTAACTAACGCAACCACCACCGCCACACGTCCATAAAACAGGGGGCTAAATAGTTAGTTGCAGGGGATAGGAACAGGATAACAACAAAAGCAACAACAATAAAAAAAAAATAGAGGAAGAGGAAGAGGAGAAGCCAACATAAAAGCTGAATCTAAAACCGAGGCGCTTATAGATAGACGGCTGGCCAAACTAATTATGCGCTCCAGCGCCACTGGAATCTTTTGCATATGAAAGCAGTTGTGAAATTGCCACGACCTTACCACCTATTCCTTTACACCCCCCTCCCACCAACCCACCTTTTGCCACCTTTTCCCTTTGCTATCCCAATTTACTTGTCAGCATTGATTAAAGTTTTTAACAAGTCAAAGGAAGCCAAGTCCATGTCTACGTCTACATCTAAGTCTAAGTCCATGTCCATGTTCTCGTCTATTTCCTTGTTTTCGTTCTCCTTAAGATCCTCGCCCACGACCACGTGCTGTCCTGAAAAGCCTCAAAGATGGGAAGCACATTGCTACGCGTGACAGCTCAAAATGCAATTTGCAATGGCTCCTGTTAAGTTAATGGTGGTTGCTGGTTGCGGTGGCGGGAGCGGGGCGATTATTTAAAATTATAAACGAGAGTCGCAAAAATTTATGGAAAACCTCTATAAAATATATCTGGCAACTTTTTATAGCTCGAGCTGATTTGATTTGTGTATTCTAAAGGGTGGAAAATTGCTTCAAATTATGTGCAAATTCCATTTAGTTTCACTTCCTCCTCAAATTTCGATGGAAAAAATAAACTTACTGGAAATTGAGATAGCGTTCCCAGGTAGTCAAATATCAAAAGTTTTCCCATATTGGCTTCATTTGAGTTCAATTTAAAAAGAGATTTACATTGCTTTAATTTAAGTGTTTTCTTGTACATTTTATGAAGCTCGTTTTTGACAAACTGAAGTTAATTTCAATTAAACTTCAAAACTTGCATTTTATTGTTCATAAATAGCTGGAAGTCGAAGTATAATATTTGAAGAGATTTTCGACATTTTGTTAAACTTGCTAGTAAATCGCATCTTTTGAATTTCACTTAGTTTTCTGCTTTCTGAATTTACTTTTAGTAGCATCCTTTTATTTGAATAAAATATCAAGTTATTGCACTTATGTTTCAAGCTGATTTAACTTATTTAAATTTAATTTTATATTGATTTTGAGCAGATTGAGATTGAGATTGGAAAAAACTGGAACAACTCTGCGTGGAGTATTGGAAAAAATGTTTTGATTTTCAAAGCCATAAGTATTATATTCAATTCTGTTAAATTTTTTAACTTAAGAATATATATTCAGCAATCAAATAATATTTATATTATTATATTATATATTTAGTGGGAAGTTTTCAGAATTTGCATTAAAGTGTCAAACGGTTCTTTATTTTTTTTTAAAGAAATTTATTGAAATTGTAGAGCACAATTTTTGCTGAGTTTGGTTTGTTCTTCTCGGTCCCACCTATGGAAAATAATTTTGCCCGCCACTTTTTTCTTTTTATTTTGAGTGTGTGTGTGTGTGTGGGTGGGTGTATGTGTATATATAATTTGTTTCCCCCCATTCGCTGCTCATTTGGTTGGCTACTGTTTGTTTGCATAGCCGTTCGCTCTGGCTTCACCTTAGTCTCAGTCACAGTGCCAGTCTCAGTCTCAGCCTCAGCCTCTGCTTCAGATTCAGCCTGGGCTCAGTAGCAGCTCAGTTTAGTTGGCTCACCTGGCTGCCTGTTTGCTGTTACCTGTTACCTGTTACTTGTTTATCCCTTCAGGCAGCTGCTGGCTGTGTATTTTATTTGATTTGCATTTGTTTATAAATGATTAACAAAGAGGTTAATGTGGCCCCCCTTTGTGAGGTAAAAGATAAACAGCAAAGTAGGAGCGGCCAACTGAGCCGCATTAACTACCAGATCTGGCAACACTGGCAGCGGCACAGAATCAGCTCAACCAGAAAACGTAGAGAGACCCACAGCGAGAGGGAGAGATGGTGATAAAAGGAAGGCGTGAGCGAGCAAAAGAAATGAAAATTTAGTTCATTAGGCACTGGCAATGGGGCCAATTTCTTTTTGTACACTCTGAAAAACTAGTAGTAAGAATTCATTTGTGATGAGATCTCGACTGAGAGATGCACTGCGCCAAAGTAAATACGATTTCATCATGAAATTCGATTTCAAATTTAAACTATCTAGCTCTGGCTGTTGATCTTCATCTAGAATACGATTTGAACAATAAGGTAATATTTCGTGATATTTCGCTCTGTGTATGTGTGTGAAAACTGGCAACATTTGGAATGCAGCAGCAACGGCAGTGGCAGCTTGGCAACACTGAATACCTACACACACACACATACACACACACACACGCTAGCTACTTCTGATGCCTGAACGATGCCACCCGTTTTCATTTTTTTACCTTTCGTTTTCCAAGTCCACAAAAAATCATAAAAAAAAGAACAACAAATATATATAGAAATGTATATATGTATGTATGTACATATGTATGTATGTATAGCATTGCCTGATTTGCCAAATTAAGGCGAACAGCGACAACGACAAGAAAGTCCAGGGAAATTTCTGGAGCCAAAGCATATAAATATAATATATATATAAACATATGTATGTTTCTATCAAGCTGATGCTGATACGAAAATAAGGACATAAAGTATTCAATTTTAATCGAACTGAATACAAATTATGATATTATAACCAAATTAATGCTAATTAATTATTTATTTATATTTTAATGTTAATTGTAAACTTCTTTCTTTACAGTGTTAAACATATTTATCCAAAGTTAACTGTAAACGCCACACGAAGTTTAAGGTACGTTGAAAATAATTATGTTTTTTCCCAACTATTTTACTGAATTATCTTTGCTGTCCAAAGTTGACAAACACCTTAACTGATTGTCAGAGTCGCTTTTACATTCATCCTGCTGTCATTTTACTATCAGCTTTCTATTTTTGCCTTTACCAAGTGAGTGACTGTGATGCCACAAAGCAATGCTCTGGAAAAAGTCGCAAAAAGTCAGTTTGTGCGCTTGTGAATTGAACAAATTATATATAAATGAATATATATTTATATATTATATTATTTAACAATTTTTTAAAAGAGCAAATAATAATAATAAAGTTCGAGTTTCGCAGTTCTTAGGAATCATCAAGATTGCCTTTGCTTATAACGAATAGCGTCAAGTTAACTGAATGTTGGCTGGTTGTAATTGGTATCCAACAGTTTTGATAGTGACTTGAGTGCTTAAGGGCTTAAGCGGTACATGAAGGGGATGAGTCTATGGCTAATTCTTGAGGTGTTTAAGTATTATGTGCAATTTTTCTAGTATGTGAGTTGATGTGCTGATAAAGTTTATCAAGGTGCTTGCTTCAGATTGAATTAATTATGGCAATGAAAGATTTAATGTTCAGGTCTCTCTGTATAATTGGGTTGTTTACTAATGGAGGATTTCCTACCATAAGTGTGATTATGGCATTGAGTTTTTGTTGAAATCTGTGTGTTCGTGTGTGTGTGTGTGTGTTATAAGATTATTTCTATAGCTGCGAATTAACATAATTTTATTTGATGTGTGTGTGTGTGTGTGTGAGTTTCCTTTTAAGAAGCAATTGCGAAACAATTTTGTAGGCTTTTTGAGAGAATAGGGAAAAAGAGAGAGAGAGGGAGAGAAAGAGAAACAGAGAGAGAGAGAGAGAAAGAGAAACAGAGAGAGAGAGAGAGAGAGAAAGAGAAACAGAGAGAGAGAGAAAGAGAAACAGAGAGAGAGAAAGAGAAACAGAGAGAGAGAGAAAGAGAAACAGAGAGAGAGAGAGAAAGAGAAACAGATAGAGAGACAGAAAGAGAAACAGAGAGAGAGAAAGAGAGATAAAGAGAGAGGGAAAGTGAGAAAAAGAGAGAGAAAGAGAGAGAGAGAAAGAGATAGGGAGAGAGAGAACAAGTATGTGTTCGAGATTGGGGGGGAGAGAGAGAGAGAAACAACAGCAGCAGCATGAAATATTCCAAATACGACATGTAACTGTCATATTCAAGGAGCGGCCAGCAAAAGTGTCCATCAAGACAGGCACACCGAACACATTCACAAACACACACAACACACGCACACACAGCCACACACACTGGGGCAAGAGTATAGTTAAACAGCACAAACTACTACTAAAAACCAAGAGAAAACTGGAACTAACCCTCATAGTCATAGTTTAATATCTGTTTAACATGTCAGTGGTGTATCACAAGGATCGAGATAATTGTTGTTGTTGCTGTTCTTGTGGTTGTTTTAGCCACAAAACCCCAAAGTGATTATATTAATACAACATGAGCCACAAGTGTGTTGCCTACATGTGCATGTAGGTGCACATATTCCAAGCAAAACCTCAAAAACTATGCCAAATTTACACACAAACAAAGTGTGTACTTTGGGAAAAGGAAAACGTTTAGTGTTCTTGTGTGTATGTGCGTGTGTGTGTGTGTGTGTGTGTGTGTGTGTGCGTGTGTTGTATTCAAAGCGAATCAACATAAAATATGAAATATACATAAGCCAACAAGCCAACTCTAATAAAATAATAATAAAAACAAAAAACCACGGAACACAAAAAAAAAAAAACAAAAAAAAAAAAGGAAGCAAAGAAGATGCCTTTGTGAGACGCCTGCAATTGTCAGACGGAGCAGCGCCTAAAATGATGCCAAAGAAAATTAACTTTTCATGCGTTAATATGCAAACACACACACACACACACGCACGCACAGCCAAGTAGATGAAAACAAACACACAAGCAAACAGAAAACCCGAAAAAGAGAAAAGAGAAACTTTAAATTGCACAAAATATAACTAAACAGGAATACCGAAAGTAGCTTGCCAAGCCAAAAGATACCCTGCAATTTGTGTTGCTTATGAGTTTAACGCTCAAGCATAGACCATAGAGAAAGTCTATTTTAATGGACATTCGCAATTTAATTACTTTCTACTTAATGTCTAAATCAAATGCAGTTCCTTCCTGGTCTTAATGTACTTGTGCAGATGTTAATCGTACCCACTTTTAAATCACTTGCTCATCTAGTATCTTATTTGGCATTTGTTAAGACGTCACTTTGTTTTTTATTTTTATTTATTTTGTTGTTGTGCTTGTTGTTGTTGTTTTTTCTTATCTGCAAATCACTTGTCACATGCTAAGCAACAAAATAAATATAAAATAAAGAAGAAAAATAAGAGCGACCAGCTATTGCCAGTTGAAAGACCTGGACCCCCTTTACAGTTGACTACGACTCTCTCACTCACACTGCCTCTCTAGGCCTTATCTTTGGCATGGCATCCGTTAACTTGTTGTTGTTGTTGTTGTTGTTATTGTTGCCATCATTTCGTCATGTTAATTTGGCGGGGCTTATGGCTTTTGAGGCGGCAAACAGCAGCAGCAGCAGCAGTAGCAGCAACACTTTGGGCCAGGCCCAAAAATAGCATTGAGAACATTGGGACGTCGTCGAAGAGGAGGAGTCGGAGCAGAGGAGCAGCAGAGCAGCAGGAGAGAAGTGTGCGGGCAGCTGTGTGGCCATCAAAAAACAGAACGAGGCAGAAGAAGCAGAAGCGTAGCATACATTTGTGCGTTGCTTATGTAACGCAGCACGCTGCCTTGACATTCACTCTCGTCTCGTTCACACACACACACACACACACACGTACATACATACAAATACAAGTGTATATGTGTGTGTGTGTGTGTGTGTTTGTGTGTGTGCGTGCGTACATCTGTGCGTTGTGTAAGCATCGTTACGTGCACACACATAAAACGCGTCGCCTAATGTAGGCATCATTAGCCCAGTGGCAGAGGTCCTTTCTCTCCACCTGCTGCCATACACTGTGTCACACATACACAGACATTCACACTCATATATTCAACTGCTTATCTTTTACACACACACACACACCTGCATGTTGGACACTCAAGTTTGCGCCTCTGTGGTTGCTGTTGCTGCTGTTCGCTTATTTTCCGCTTGACACATTTGTTGACCCTCTCTTTCTCTTTCTCTCTCTACCAATATATCCCCTCTCCCCTCTACTTCCTCCTCTGCTCTTCGGCAGTCGTGCGCGATGCAAAAATTATATACCGTAGAATTGAAAATTTGCACTTAAATCATTTGTATTTGAACATTTCTAAATGTTACTGCCAAATAGTATAAACCTTTTTGAATTTCGGATTTCCAAACTTCCAAAAATTCGGCAAAAATAAACTATTTATTTATTTGAAATAATTTTTCAATTTCTCAATTTCATTACATTTATTTGTTAAGAATCTAGCTGATTTTTTTGTACATATATTATATATTTTAATTTTATTTTGCTTACCACGGAGAAGGTTTTTCGACTCAAAGAGTATTCGAGTATTAATAAAAAATGGGGCATATTTATTTTATTATTTTTGTTGCTTGTGGAAATCCTTCCAGAGATCCTAAACCGATGCTGGTCGATCTCTATCGCAGCTGTCTGACATGAAGCCGAGAGTCGCTTTGCTAATGCTGATGACATCGCACATTGCACTTGGCTTAATCTAGTGCAAGCTGCTGCTGATGACAAAACGAGGATAATGGCCACACACACACACACACGCACAAACATTCACATGCACATACACGTACATAGAAATAGAGAGAGAGGGAGAGACAGAGAGTGAGAGTGAGAGAGAGACAGAGAGTGAGAGAGAGAAAGAGAGTCAGAGAGAGAGAGAGAGAGAGAGCATTTGTTTGACTAATGATTTACAAAATACGAGCCTCCAGCTGTGCGTCGCCTTCATTGCCGTCTCTTGCACTGTTGAAAGGCGCCTTTTTGTTTGTTGTCTGCCTTTGACATTTTGTTTTCTTCATTCTATACCCTGTAGTCCTTAAATGGACAACTTCAGATGCTGCATCAGATGCTTCAACAACAATCGACTGACTACTAACTGTAGACTGAACGAAATCAGGATCTTATTTAAGGGTCATGCCTAATCAATTTGGCATCTCTTAGTGCCTACGAACCCTAGGTAATTGAATTACCTGCTTACAGACTTACATAAATATTGCCTAGAGATATTTTGTGACAATGGATAGTCTACAACTACGTTTCTTACAGCCAAATCAAATTGTCATTTTCTCATCATCAACTATATAGGCTAAGGCAAGCAAACAATTGAGAATAATATATAATTTATATATATATTTAGGTTTTTTTTTTCTAGTCTACAGGGTAATCCCTGGTCGAATTTTATCATACTGTTCGCTTTGTTTTATTAATTTTTGTTTTTGTCGTGCGCATCAGTTTTTGGCCCACTTTGTTGCTGGTTGGCTTTATCTCGATATGAGGCCAATTATCGGCGAAGCACCGGCGTCTAATCGACCCGATCAGCGTCCTGGCAGGCTCTTCAATTAGCTGCCCGCTCCTGTTTCCTGCTCCACAAGTGCAATCAAATCATATCGCATTGATGCGAGACATGGTCGATGCCGGATGGCGGATACATGGAAATGGAAACAGAGACAGAAACCGAAACGCAAACAGAGACGACGCGACATAAGTACAGATGGACGACAGGACAACAGGACGACGGAGACGTGTGCTTTTATCCAGCCAAGTCTATCGCATTATTTACACAATTCGCCTCAAGTTGTGTGCCGAGCAGAGGGTTACGAGGACACCCGGGCCACCAGGGCAGGGGAATGGCTCAAAAAGCCAAGAGCCAACAATTGTGGCCGGGCGACTGTGGGTGCTGTTGGGACTGTGAAAGGGGTTTGGCATAAGTATGCGTGTGCCATTTATAAATGGATACGCTATACGATGAAAGGACGAAACAGGACGAGAGCATGAGGATGAGTGAACGGGTGGAGCAGGGGAACGGCGCCAGTCCACAAGGCCCGAAAGTTGTGCGCAATTAATTATTTGTCATTGGTTGACGCCGTTTGGTAAGTGTGTGTATGTGTGTGTGTGTGTGCTGGTGCGTTTGTGTGCGTGAGAGAGTGTGTAAGAGTGCTTCAGCAGGCGCATTACGTGGCAAAGTTCTCGAATGCCCCTTTTTGGGTCGCCCACGAAACTTATTATTATCGCATCTCTGTTTAAAGCTCTCGAAACTGGAACGACTCAGTCGCAAGTGCCGCCGACAATTAACTGTTGACATTTTTATAAATGAATCAATAGGGGGGGGGGGGGGGGGGGTGTGGCAGCAGCTTCATCTATTGTTGCCTGCACTGGCAATCATTTCCGGAAGCTCATTAACTTTTAGCACGTCCAAATTTGATTCTATTTATTCAAAATTGGTTGATTTCTGAGTGCTCGCTCTCGTTCTCGTTCTTGCCCCTGTTTATGCCAAAGTCTAAACGCAAATAACGAGGCAGAGAACGGAAAAAATCAAATGAAGAGAAGAAATGGGAAAAACGAGACACACGAAAGAAATTCACAATTATAATCACTTAACTTGTTTTCTCTCTCATTTCGTTTGGTTTCTTCTTCTTTTTCTGCTGTTTCTTTTTTATTTATTTTTTTTTAGTTTATTTATGTTGTGCTTTCTTTCTCCATCCCTCCTTTCCTCTCACCCATTTGCTTCTTTTGCTATTCGCTGAAATGTATTTTGATACGCAATTAAACTCACGCAATTTTCAGAGCGTGGTCAGTAAACAGACACTGTATCCGAACCCTGACTCGAACCTCGATCCGTAGACGGACTCTGTACTTTAGCCAGGTCCCTAAAAGCTCATGGCTCCCAGTTCTCGGAAACCTTTTACACAGCCACCCCACCAATAGCCCATAACCCCGGCATCGCTTGTAATTTGACGTGCTTAACCTTTTGACAGCGCCCAAAGTACCCAAAACAAAGCGAAAAAAAAAATACACCACAAATTATTCACACACATATACACAATTATGTATATAATATACACATAAACACATACCTATGTAAATGTATATAATCAGGTTGTCCGGGCAATTTCTTAAGCTTTCAATTTAACCAGCAAAAAAAAAAAAACGAAATTAAAAACAATCAGCACTTCATCAAAAAAAAAAAAAAAAACTAGTGGGTAAATTATAATGTCTATGGGTTCTCGGGTCTTACCGGAAATCATAAAATATACTCACAGTGTTTTTGTGAGCCGCGAAACAGGAAAGCATTAACAAAAACTTTTGTTGAGTAAATTTCAAAATCTTGTAGATAACTTGAATTTTGATTAAATTAAAACAATATCAGTATCAAACTTAAGATTGACCATACATTTATGTATAGTATATTTTCGTCTGGGAAATAGAAAAGCCTTTCGCTAATCTGATCCGAAAAGTGAAACATTTTCAATAGTATTAAACAACATTTGTGTTTCAAGGACACTAATTGCATTTTGGTTAAGTGTAATAAAAAGATGTCTTCTTGTCAAAACAATTATCAATTAGAATTGAGGATAGGCTTTAAATGTAATTATTGCATATATGTAAATAATTTAAGCTTTCCGGCTTATTTGTAGACCCCACAATCTAATAATATTATTAGCTTATCCAATGAGTACTACTCTAAAATATGCAACACATGATTTCTGCTTTTGTTGGACATCCACTCGATATTCGACTAATTAAGTTTTACGTTGTTCAACGAATAAGCACAAGCAAGACTGTTGCTACAATTAATGAGTTTATCTATTGTTTATCAATTGACAGCCGATTGAGTGATGTATTTATCTATATATCTATCTATTTATCTATCTATCCATCTATCTATCTATCTATCTATCTATCTAACGGACTTGCTACTAACTAACTAACTATCTGTTTAGTATCATACCTATCTGCAATATACACTCGGGTTGTACATAATCAGAGAAATCAGAAAAATGGAAGCTCCATTCCATCTGTACTCTCCTCCTAACCCGCAGGCCTTCACTAATTAACGCACATTAATATATCAACATGAAACGACCTCGAGGCCTTTGTTTGACTTTACCAGTGAGGTACCCTTCTCGCCGCCTCACACCTTGGATGCTCTGCTGCCACCACTCTTTGGCCAGTCAAGCGCCTAAAATGCTGTTAGATAAATATTTGCCATAAAAATGATTTTGGTTTTTCCTTGTTTCGGTGTGATTTTCATAGCTGTTGCTCTTATTTAGCGTCTTGTTATTGTTGCCGCTTGAAATATTCATGAACCTGAAATGCGCATTCTTCTGGGCGCTTTTATTGTTTATAAACAAATAATGGACAGCTAATAAATAAATCAAATTAATTCAGCGGCTCAACAATACACTAAATGCAAATAAAAAATGCGAACAACAATTAACACAAGGAAATATATTGCCAGGCATACTTTTGGTTTATATGTATATACATACATATATATTTATATATATAATAGGTGTAAAAATCATAAAAATCATCATCAAACGATGAGCACGAAAAATGCAATGACGCCACCTGGTGTTTATTATTGGCGTTATGCATGTGTGAGTCTGATTGAATTGAGCGTGACACGAATATGAAAGCAACGGGACTGGTACGAATCGGCACGACTCGTATTACCTGATTGTTTGTAAATATTTAGCAATACAATTGTTTATTTCATGTTTTATAAACATTGAAATGTTTTCTATTCTACCGTTTAGTTTATATATTCTCCAGACGACACTTGGTCTCAGCTCCCAGGCGACAAGTTTACCAAACGCATGTTTAGCTTTTCCCCTGAGTATTGTATTTACAACGGGATCTTTTCTGTTGTGCGTATAAGCTCGTCTGATAGTAGTCAGTAACGGTATATAAAGTCGTGCGAATTATTTTATATTGGATAAGATGGGTATAATTAGTTGATATAGGATCATAACCAAACCGAATTATGAACAAATTTTGGAACTAATTCATAACCTTTGCCGGAACCTTTGCAATTTACGTACTTGAACTGAACTTTGACTTGACTTGACAAGATCAATTTTGTAATTAAAACATTTACATTTTTTTTAATATTTGTAATTTTTTTGTTTGTTTTGAAATATATAATCGTGTTCGTGTCACGTCACGCGCCCAGCTGTGCATGTAAATTGTTTGAATGGCATGTAAATAAATCAAAATTTGAATGCCACACACACACACACACACATACAAAGCATAAACATACACCGACAATGTACGCAAAAATAAATCATTATCTAATTGCCAACTAACTAAACAACAACAACAATAACAAGTTGAATATGTCCGCACGTGTAATGGCAAAAATGTTGTGTTTACGATTGCGCTCGAGCGCGGCACCACCAGCGAAAAGCAGCAGCACCACCTGAATGCCATTGAAGAGACAGGCAGCTATAAATAGCGATCAGCACAAATAACTCAACACTAGCCATTCAATTGCAACTAAATTCTAAGAACAATTCAAGTCACTTTGCAAAACACACTCGACAAACAAAAAACCGTTGAGGACCCTCATCAAATGTGGTGGTGGTGCTGGTGGTTGTGTGTGTGTGTGTGTGTGTGTGTGTGTGTGTGTGGTGGATTAGAGCTATATAAATTCATGTGTACACGCATAATAATAATAAATTTCTAAATTTATAACACAAAAATGCTTTGGAGTCCAATTAACTTGAAATTTGCTTGAGTTGAAAATGCAATTAGGTTTCACTTCGTATTCCGATATGCCATTTATTTTGTGCACTAGCTTTTAACTATTATTTAACTATTATTCGATTATATTTATTGTATAGAGCAGAATTATAAACGCCTTTTTGATTTGCTAGCTTATTGGACTTGTTTACAAAAATTATTTGAATAAGTTTTTAAGTTTGTTTTTTGAATGCTTTGCATTGATGCAAGTAATGTGCTGTAAATCCCTGGTAATCTTATTATTGCATACTAAATTATATTATTTACATTTGACCAATAGGCATTGCAAGGAAAGGAACTCTCTGCACTAAAGCTCATTTTTATATAAACCATTCAACTTTGAGAACAAACGTCATTCGAAGAAAGATCATTTCTAAAGCAAAGCATTGAAAAAAAAGATGAAAAATAAATTAGATTTTGTGCATTTAGAAATGATGTCTGGAAACCAGCAGTAATTCTGACTTTCAAAATTCTTAGTGTATATCATAAAGTTATCTAACGGTAGTTTTTATTGACTTTACCGGGCACAGCTCCTGCTAATTGAGTAAGACAATGATCATTTGATTAAACAACAGGTCAGCAAATTACTCACACTTAATATAATCGTAAGACACACACACACACGTATACATGCACATAAACAGACACATAAACACACACACAAACAGACACATAAACACACACATAATGTACACACATACACACACACAGATACACTCTCATGGCCACTTGTCCATTTTCTCCAATTGAAGCCGCAATGGCGTCACTGCCCCGTTCACATCCTGTGCCCCATTTGGTGTGCAGGTGAAGGCTACACCTATCTATCTAACTATCGGCAGTGCAATTTGACCCTCTTTGTCACCAGAGCCGCATCGAATGCCCCTCTTGGCCATGTTTAATAAATGCAATTTGTGATTCTATTGCATTTTATATTTAGCTAATTTATGGCACTATTCGAGTCCCACAATACTTCGCTGGTGAGTTGAAGTAAACAGCTGATGTTATTTTAGGATTAGCTAAACAACTGCTTCTATCGCTCTAATGGGGAAGAGGGTGGGGTGGGGTTCGGTAGTCGGGGAATGGAAAAAGTTGCTGCTCGACCATAGTTGTGAATGCTAATATGGAATGCATTTTTGATTAGCTCATCCCGACCAGGCCAGCAAACTAACTGAACAACTATGTGAAAAGCATACGCGCGCATTGGGAATTTAGGATTAGTTTGCATTAGTTTGGATTAGTCTGTGGTGGGAAAAACAAAACATCAGCATTGAGTGTGAAAAGTGGGTTTTTGCTTTAGCATTAAAAATAAAGCTTTTATATAATCTATTTCTCGGAATGCAACATTAAATTAAATATTCGTAAAGTAAAAAAACAGATTTGGATTGAATATACCGTCAATGTACGGATAATAAATAGGCATAGAACAGTTAATAATAGTATTGTGCTTCTTCTTTTTTTTAATACTCACAACTATTTCAACATTTTATCCATATTTCGTCATCTATATTAATTCAACATCTGAAACACACAATTGGTTATTCTGTTGTCATGAAAAGTTTTCCAATCCAAGTCCACTTTTAACTTATAGTTTCGCCAAATGTGCTTCTAAAGCGAAACGCTTGCCTGATTTCATTATCCTCGACCTTAAAATGAAGCCGTCCACGCAGTAAGAGCCAACCGAATATGAAAGAATCAGAAATAGAAACGAGTTCATATCAATTTATATTTAATTTTATTTTCGATTTTTTTTTTTATTATTTTTTATTGTTTGTTTTCATTTGTTTCTGGCAAGAAGTGCTGGAAAATGTGGAATACCCAATTCCGGCGAACGACAACAAAAATCATGCGAAAAAATAAAGAAATCTTGACAAAAATGTTGGCAATTTGAAAATTTAAATTCCAGGCACGATTCCTGCTTGTATACCGTTACATGTACACGCATATACACGTTGTTATCCTTAATTATTGTCGCTTTTGTATATCCTGTGCACATCGACTAATGGCTAATGGCTAATGACAGAGTATGCAAAGTTCGTACAAAATGTGTGGTCCTAGAACAAATAGTAATAATACATATAGAAGAGGGAAGAGAATGAAAGAGAAGGAATATTATTATTTAATACTAAACAATTTGTAACTGTATCTCTAATATATTGATTGAACCATAATTTCGTTTTATACTTTTTATGCGCATTAATTAAATGAATACGGCCCCAAACACACACTCGCACAACAAAATAGAAAAATTAAAACTTTCCATTTTCGCCGGTGCATTTCCACTGTCCAACTTTACAGGCACACAGACAAAACCTCGCTCGCCCCACAGTTAATTGGATAACGTGCGGTAATCACATGAAATGCATTGACAAAAAAAGAGAAGGAAGCAACTGAGCAACAAAACTCTGCAGCAAACAAAACAAAACGAAATTGCATTATATATATATTTTATTGTCGTGAACCTTACTAGCTATACTTTTTCCTGCCTTTCTATCACGCCACACCGCAACACCAGCCTCCCCCCCCCCCACCACCACCATCTCTCGCCAATTCCGCCCTCGCCGCCTATGATAAAAGGCAAACGTAACGCACACAATAAATTGTATAAAGTGCAAACAAGAAAAGAAAAAAAATGAAGAAATATTACTGTTTATATCCCATTTGTGCGCTTATTGTCATACGACATCGTCATCCTCATCCTCCTGCTGCTACTGCTACTGGTACTGCTACTGCCCGACACACACCCCTGTCACCCTAGCGTATCCCGTATCCGCTGACAAGGGCAAGGGGTCTGTCAGCTTGGCGCATTGTGTTCCATCTGAAGCGAGCCATTTGACACACAATACGGCAACCGCCTCGGTACAGCACTTTCACTTGGCTAGTGGCAATGAGATTGTCAACACCTCTTTCCCTCACCTCACCCTTTCCAACCTCCAATCCCAGATCTCTAATTCCCTACACTGTCCCAGTTACCTCAATGACCCTGCTTTGCAGGGCCGTGTTACCCTTAAGCGTTTTAAGCCTGCTTAAAATATATAACAGGCGACGGTGTAATGTGGCCAACTGGCGCTAATGGCCAAGGATTCTTCTCAGTCGGAAATATGCAAGGATGCTAAGGGACTCAAGGACCCAGAGTGCCGCAACACGAAACACAAACTGTTGCGGCACCTCAAATGCAACTAGTACTGCCCCTAATTACTGTCATCTCGTCTTCTCAGTCAACCATGCAAAGGACAATATCACATCTGGAGTTACTTTGCCGGCATCTCCCTGATTTATGCCTGTTGAGTTTATACTTTAGTTGCATGTATTTAATTTGACTAGCCTTGCTTATTGCTTGTGGCAATAACATCGATGGGAACAAAACGTTGAAGTAGTTTTTGACTCTTTTTGAGCATTTGTTTTTTGTCTGCTATTGCGCTTGACAACATGTCAAGGTGGTTGCCATCTCTGAAAGGGACGTGAGAAAATATTCAACTTGTTGTATATAAGATTTATATGAAACCGAGTTTGACAACATATTAAAAATGGCACTTAGTCTTAGGTCTTTACTGGCTTATTCTCTGCTATTTGCTTTAAGCTCTTCAATTTGTTTGACACACATGGCTATTTCTCTCTCGCTCTTTCTCCCTTTTTTTTTTTTGGTTTTTGTATATCTCTGGAGCTAGAAGGCCTCACACATTTTCCATCTTTTTCCCCTTTCTCGCCGATTCCTTTATTCGATTAAATCACTCATTTATCTCATATCCATTTGCTCATTCTGTCTTACTCACTGGGCAATTGGTTCGGTTCACTGTTTGACTCTAGTTAAATCCATTCATTTAGCCATAGTATTATCCATCATTCTGTCACTGAACTTTACTTCAGTTGCGCTCCGCTAGTGGCCTTCCTTGTTGATATGTATACATATCTATGTATGTATGTGTGAGTGTGAGCGTTTGCGTATGTGTGCGTGTTTGTGTGTATTTATATAACAAAAAATCGATTCAATTAAAAGTTCATTAAATATAATTGTGCTGAACAATCGATAAAAAAAAAAAACTCGATTAAGGACCTAACTCACAAAGCAGCACCCAAGTCCAGCTTCAGTCTCGATTGTGACCACTTTGGCCTTCGTTCTTCGTCCTTCGTACTTTTTTCTTTTCCTTTCTTTTTTTTACGACCATAACAAAATTATCGACAAATTAGTATAAATGCTTTATGCTTTGCTACCTAGCGACCAATCCATCTCCCCAGACCACAGAGCTCTTGGTCCCAACTGCCCAAGTCGAGCCCGAAGCCCAAAAGCTCAAACCCTTGTCAAAAAAAAAAAAAAACTCTGTGCAGACTGTTAAATACTCTTTATACTTAAGAAATGCATGCTATTCGAATACTTTTGGATGGATATTTAATACATAACGTATAACTTTCGTGAGTATTATCGATATTTATCGATATTTCGCAACCTGGCTACAAATCTAGATTGTCTGTCAACCAAAGCTATATGATTAAAAACTTTCACTCTCTTGCAAAAGTATTAATACCAATTGTCAGGGTATTCAACAGAAGAAAAAAGGTCAACAAAAACAAATGCAAAAAAAAATTGTTTTCCAAAAAAAAAAAAAAAAAAATATTAAAAAATTTTGGCGCTGACTTTTCTTTATTATTATTATTATGATTTCGTTGTTGTTGCCGTTGTGTCTTCGCTTTTCCTTTTGGTGCGGAGCACGCTTTTTGTCATTTATTTAATATTCACAATTACAGCAACATCAAGAACAACACGAAACTTTTCCCCATCCATGATGAAGTATTGTTTTGATACGGAGATTGGGGAGATACGCAGCTTGTGAGCTTTGGGCTTTAATGGTGCAATCGGAGATGTGTGTGTGGGTGGGGGGGCGTGGCTGTTTTTGGTGGCAAAGGTGCTAAAAATAAACCGCCTGCTACGTGCCATGGACTAAATCACAAAGGGCGCCAGGTTTTCCACTTCGACCCAGATTTGCCCAGTTCCTTGGTGCGATGACATCGAACAGGAACCAGGACTTAAAACAGAGGCAAAGACACAGAGAGAGAGAGAGAGAGAGAGAAGGAAAGAAAGAAAGAAAGAAAGAAAGAGAGACAGGGAGAAGAGGTCAGCTAGAAGACCAACATGCCTTATAAGAATGTGTGCAGCATTTTGTTTGGTTATTTTTTTTTCTTTTTCGTTTGTTAATTTTTCGTTTTGCTTCTTTTTTTTTGTACTTCTTTTTGTTTTATTTTGTCTGTTGTGCTTTTTTTTTTGCTCTGTTCTGTTTTGTTGATTTTCGTTCAACTTCGTTTGACAGTTGCTGACAGTTTTGGTTGAAGGATGCCCTGCCACGCCCCCCTGTGCGCAGGACTTAGATTTTGTCTCCCACTTCCGCACATCACCCACACGCTTAATGGGCGAGTATTTTTGTTTGTGTGAGATTTCGTTCTATTTTTTTTTTTTTTTGTTGGTAGTATCTGTTGCGTGCCTGGACGGATATGCGTGACAAAATGTTACTGGCTTTGTGCGGGATGGCGAGTTGCGGGGGTGGTGGACTTGCCAGCTGGCAAGCTGACAGACGCCAAGGGTTGAGGAACAGGGATTAGGAAGTCATGGAATGGGACAGGTGCTGGGTGTTAGCTGCATTGGCTTTGGCTATAAGCAGTAGATCTTTTGATTGCATCTCCCGCTGCTCTAAATATGAACTCTTTCAACTCAAATATACTTGTGGCATACCAAAATGTGGTAAGGCAAGAATCCAATAATAATAAAAAAAAAAAAAAAAAAACGATTGGCTTATGTTGCCACCTCAACAACATTTTTCAGCTTTTTATGACTTTCATACAACCGAAGCGTTTTAATTAAGGATGTATTATGGATTAAACAATTTAATTACAAATTACAAGAATGATTTAATAGAAAACTAAATCAATAAACAATAAAGTTGAACAGTAATTACTTCAGCTCACAACTGAAATAAATGGGGGAAAAAGATGAATTTCAATAACTTCATAATTTTCCTTAGTTTTGATATCAATTTCAATTTCTCAATGTGAACTTTGATCAATTTTGGCAATTTCAATTTATTCATCCACACGCACACACACACAGACACACACACAGACACACACACAGACACACACACAGACACACACACAGACACACACACAGACACACACACAGACACACACACAGACACACACACACACACACACACAGACACACACATATTTACACATTCACACAGTGAGCATTGCTGCCGCACACAGCAACAACTTCGGGTTAAACTGAACCCGTGCAGTAAATTTGTTTTTGTTGGCTTCCTGCTGACTCGCTTGTTATATTTTCCCCCTTTCTCTCTGATTTTTTTTTTTTTTTTTTTGCAAATTTAATAATAAAGCAAACGTTGAGTGTGCTGTGCGCGCCTTCTTGGGTGTGTGTGTGTGTGTGTGTTTGTGCGTGTGTTGATGCTTACTTTAATTTTATGAGAAATTTCATTTGCCATCCAGAAAGTATGCAATCATTTTATGAACTTTGACATTTTGCGCAGCAGCAAAACTGACGGAGTGAGATAGCTGTATAAGAGAACGAGAGTCTGAGTGGGTGCTAGGTAACACCCACACCCACGCCAACAAACACACACACCACCAACACATACATGCACACACACACACACTCAGACACACCCTCTAAACACACACACACCAACACTATTTTCGCACACATTGTTTGCACTGGAAACTTGAAAAGTCATTTTGCATATTTCGTGCATTCATTTTTGAGTGCCAAATGCATTCCCTATACCCTGTCTTAGGCACAGCATGGAGCATTATAAATAAAAGTAGTTGTTTTTTTTTTCCAAATTGCCTAACTAATGAAACTTTCAGCTTTGCCCTTCTAATAACCCGATTGCCCAATTTTATGGTCATTTTACTACATATTTGAAGAATTTAAAATAAGTGTTTGAAATATGCTTCTTTAAAATGTAAGGTAATTATGGAGAGTTGAAAACCAAAATATTCTTAGAAAACCTATTTTGTTCATTTAGAATTCGTTTCCAAAACACAAAAATTTGATCGGTTTTGAAAGTTTCAATCGAAAAATTGCAGTTGTCGATAAGCAGCAACTATTCTGACACATATCGGGTTATATATAAGATATTTAAAGGACGTTATTCCATCTAGGGCAGCTCTATGTGCTTCTTTCTCTCTCGCTCTCTCTCTTTTCCTGCAGAATTAAACACTCACGTAAATGACTTATATGGCCAAATTATATGCCAAAATGTGCATCTGATATTGCTGATTAAGCAATCAACTCAACTCATCGAGTGACTGACTGATTGACAGTTGACTGGCTGCACTTGCTGTCAAGCGACTAATGAATGCTCCAATTTCAAATTTCACTTTTCACGCAACAAGGCTAAAAATTTTGGCTTTAACCGATCAGAAAGCAGCAGCAATCCCCTATTCCAGTTAGCACACTGCAACCTTCACCACCCATCCCTCAAGGGGCCAGCATTTTTATTACCTGTGCTGTGAAGTGTGGTGCTGTGTGGCAGCTCATCAAATATTGAAATGCCAATTTCACAGATACTCACGAAAAGCAAACGGCAAACGCATCGTTGGCAAATTCAATTTGGCAGCTTAAGCATTGGCCAAGCAAACAAGAACAGCAACAATAACAACAACAACAACAACAACAAGAACAACAACAATAGCAACTACAACTCGAGCAAGAACAACAAATTGACAATCATTGCTGCTTAATCGTGACAAGTTTGTCATCATCAGAAATGAGAATAGCACTTTTTGAATATATCATGATGTTGAATTTTGCATGACATGCACAGGTACATAACCCGACAATCTCTCTCCATCTCCATCACTGTCAGCCACTCTATTATTTTTGTCACGAATTCCGTATTCATGCAAAGGACTTAAATTACCTCATATTGCATTTGCTGGGAGCTGATTGACCAGTCAACATAACTGATTGATGTTGGCTGCGCTTTATGCATTTGAAATTTTTGTGTGATTCGTCATTCGTTTCATGCTCTATATTCAATTTCACTTTTTATGCAACAGGATCAAAAGTTTTAGTGATAGTTTCCTAACGAATTGAAATTCTGATAACAGCATTATTCGTATTGTAATCGGTATTTTCTCTCTTAAAATCCTATCGTTAAGAGCGGTCGGCAATGCTTTTATTGATCTATTGTTTACCAGCAAATATAATTATTTTGTTTGAACTTTATTAAATAATAACTTTTACTTTGATCGAATTTAAAATCATCGATTCGCCTGCAGTCGCCTGCAGTTATGTAACGTAATCATCAAAGGATGTTCGAGGGACACGTCTCCAAACCAAAATAAAAAGAAGAAAAGCTGAAATATGGCCGCAAAGTATGCAATAATAAATTGAGCCATTGTCACTGCTGCTGCTGCTGCTGCTGTGGATGGCTGGCTGAAGGAGGCTGTGCAGTGGATGCCTGCCTGGTTGCTGGTTTTGTGGCTCTCTTTGCCACTTGGCGAGCACGTAATGAGCATATTTGTAGCATACTTTCGGCGCGTACATGTGTATGTGTGCGTGTGTGTGTGAGTGTGAGTGTGTGTTGTATTTGTGCGAGAGTCCTTTGAGGCCAAGTTTATGCAAGTTATTTCTTGTTCTACACTACACCCTAAACCCTACACCCCACTCCCTGCACTCTACTCCCTACTCCACCCTACATCACATAACCCACCTTTCAAGTTGGGCGCCAAACTTTTGCAGTTCATACACATGTATACCTGTATATATATATATAGTGTACAGACAAACACACATGTATATATATATATATATATTGACACAGGTGCCCAGAGGCATTCGCGAGGTGTGCTGCGCTTGGGCGTGGCAGCTGGCGTTGTGGGGGTGGCATTTTGGGAGAGCTGTAGAGACCCGAGAGCCACTGCTTTGTTTGTTGTATCTGCATTTAATGCTACAAATGGCAATGCCAGGCGATAAACCACAAACAGAACTCAAACAGCTGGCAACGCCCAAAAATTTGCGTTGTTTTATATATACCCTGCAATTAACGAAATGCTAGGTAAGGTCGCCTTAAGTATACTAACCTGACTCAAGCTATCGATAACTTCTCAGTGAGCTCATCTATTATCCTGAAAAAAGAATTTCGTTTATTTTTGAATTCACCAAAATTGATTGATTTCCCTTTGGCATCGCAATGGTTCAGTGACTATATTGCTACAATTCTATTTTGCAATGATAACTGTCACAATTAACGAAAGAAAAATAAATGAATAATTTTCATAAAAATCTGTAATGCACATTAGTTAAAAATGAGTATTGTAAGTTTGCTCCAGCAACGAATTTTGGAATGACAATAGAAGATTGAAATTTAGCAACAGATGCGACTCTATATATTAAAATATCGTTAAATAAATGCGACCTTCATTGATATTTTTCAATACTTTCGTAAGAAGCAAAAGTTATTTAAAGATATGTTTTGCTTGATTACTTTGCAAACTGTTGTTTAATATCGGAAACTGAAACTCTGGCATCAACTCGTTATTGAGCTATCCGAAACTTGAGCTACAAAGTTTTCCTATCTCTGAATTTGATCTTAGTGAATCGCGACCTTGTTTTTCTTTTTATTTTCTTTATTTTATTTTCATTTTTTTTTTTGCATTGGGTTTTTTTTTTTTTGATAAAGTTCAAAAGCGCAAAGAGCGTAAATTCATAAAACGTTCGGTGGGCGTGAAAGTATTTTGACATACGTTGGGAATTCATATCCGCTTTACACACACAGATGCACACACACACACACAACAAACACACAGAAACTCGCGTACCTCTACTGACTTTGGCTCTAACGAGCTTCAAGTTTAACAATGAGCGAACATTTTGCAGCTCATTGAATTTGAAGCCATGTGAAATCAACACACACACACACATACATACACTCACAGGCAGTCAGTCAAAAGATTATTTTTTTCATTTTTTTGTAGTGGTGTGGGGAGGAAGGGAGGTGGGGCTGCGTCAAGAGGCGTGACAATTGCATTGCAAAGTACAATGTTGAGTGCCTGTCAAATAAAAGTGTGAAAAAAAATGGAGAAAAAAATGCGAAAATCTCATTTGACATATGCACAATAAATTACCTAGCCAATTGGACAAATCGTGAAGCTGTTGAATTCCATTGATTGCCTATGTGTGTGTGTGTGTGCATGTGTGCGATACATTTACGTATCCAATGCTAATTGACTAGCAGAGCACTTTGCTTACGTTGCTGCAATTCCTCTTAACGAATTGACACATCTCCTTTGAACTGCACAGCTAGATATTAATGGGAGTTTCACATTTCTCTTTCTTGCCCCAAAGCTAAAGCTCCTTAGTAGATATGTGTGTGTGTGTGTGTGTTTGTGAACGTTGCACTGACTGTTTTTGCTATTCTACAACGTAGTTTTGCTTTTCTCTATACTTACGCTTTCTCTTTGCTGCTGACTCTTTCCAACTACCTGGAATATGATACTAATTTGTGCTAAAAGCTACACCCCCTCCCCCTGCCCCCCACACACACACACACACACTCACCCTGATTGCATTGTTATGCCTTCAGATGCAGGGGATGAAAACCTTCCAATTTGCAATGTGCTATTGACTCTGCCATTGCCATTGGCAATGCCAAAGTCATATCGAATAACGCAGCCGTCTAACTAATGTAATTATTACTGTGTGCAGAATGCTCCTTCTTGGAATTTATCGTTGTTGTTCATCTTCTGGTGCTTTTTCTTGCTCTTCTTCTCTTGCATTGTGTTCGCCTCCTCGAGCGTTGCAAATATTGTGTTTTTGTGTGGCACACTGCATTTGTCTATCCGGAGATGAATTATTGACCAAACGGGAAATTAATGTTGTGATATTTTTATAGTTTTGGATGCGCTTGGTTTGCCATTACCTGTTCAAAGCACAAAATTAAACGACCGCAAATTGTAAGATTAATGAAATGAATCACACATTATTATACAAATTCAAATAGTAAATATTATCGTTTATAAATATAATTTAGCCAAATTTTATAGACTGATGGATCAGATTGTTCAAGCTACTGCATTTGAAATTGTTATATGCAATTATTGTAATGCTTTAACTCAACTCTCAAGGACAAGGCAAAATGTGTTAAGCATCGAACCGTAATGCAATTATATCCTCTGCCAATTTCCTTGAATTAATTAATAACTGGCAGGCATTGAGGGTCCTTTTGTATATATGGCATACCTATAAATATGAATCAATTTACTATCATTCGGAGAATTCGACAGACAATCCACATAACTACATACTACAGCAATAATATGAGCTGAAAGACATTTTATACGTTTGATGTAATTTCGGTATCCATGGAAACTTGACCCCTCACTGATATTACATAATAATGCTTTGTGCTGCGCATTCAGCGTACAGCAAATTGGATTTTCAAATTTCCAACGAAATGAAGACGCACTCAGTTAATTACAATTAGAGAACTCAACAACAGCGACAACAAATATTGGCGCTTTGAAGCATGCAACACGCATTTTGCACGTGGGACCACCCACGCAGCTACACCTGGGCAGTCACACCCATACACACACACACACACACACACACACATCGCATATTAAATTTGTTGTTGGTACGTAAGCCAAAAGCATTTTGTATGCAATTTTCAATTTCATTTGAATTTCAACAATGCCTCTGACTGTCTATTGTTTGCAGCTGAGTTCTGAGTAAATCCCTGCTTATGCAATCGAATACAGGACTATAATTTGCAATGTACGAATTTGTTTTAATGGGGCTACATAATGCTCTCCTCCATGGTTCAGTTAAAAACTGAAACTAAATCATATTGATATTTTCCATTAATTCATAAATAACAGTTTGGTTTAGTCAACATAAATATATTGTGAAAAGCAAAAAGAAAAGCTTGTTTCGATAAGCGGCTCTAATTTTCAATTTGTTGCACAAATGTCTATGCACAGAGGGTGTCACAGAATTGTCTTGCCTCACGTCATTTCTTCTTTCTGTTTTAGCTATTATATAAGTTTAAGACCTTATCTAATATATATGTATATTCATTAATATGTTGTGTATATTTTTTACTTTACAGCAACAACAACACCAAACCTAATACGCTTAAAATTTAAACTACAACGAAAACATTACTTTTTGTAGAACAGAAGAATTGCAATCGAACACAATTGTGCAATAGAATGAACACAATGTGGTCTGCTGAGGCAACAAATGTTGTTGTGTGTTAAATACCACTTAATCGCTGTCTAACACTCAGTTAGCTCGTTGCGAGTAACATGTGTCTGAGTTGCCAAACCGAAACGAAATCCGTAACCGTAACAACAAAACACCAAAAAAAAAAGCCAAAAGCGCCAAAACAAGAATTCCAATAGCACCGATAAACCACAATTAACATAAAAAGAAAAGAACTAAATACAGATACACCGATTAACCCAAAAAAAGCAATACTAAAATACAAAAAAAAAAACAAAATATATATATATATATATATACATTTATATGTATATAGTAATAAACCGTACATAGATGTCCATATATGTTTTGCTATAGTTATATAGCGGCAAACACAAACATAGACTTTAACGACAACTATATACACTTATAATGACCAAGAAGTACGAATTCGATTGGATCATTCCGGTCCCACCGGAACTGACAACTGGCGCCACCTTCGATCGCTGGTTCGAGAACGAGAAGGAGACCAAAGAGAATGATTTCGAGCGAGATGCGCTCTTCAAGGTCGATGAGTATGGATTCTTTCTCTATTGGAAAAGTGAGGGACGGGTATGTATACCAACATATGTATGTATATCTATCTACCCATATACTAAATACATAAACATACATATTATTTACATACATACATGTATCATTTGAATTTCTTTCCGTTTCATTCAGGATGGCGATGTTATCGAGCTGTGTCAAGTGAGCGATATTCGTGCAGGCGGCACTCCAAAGGTGAGTTCTCGTACCTCTAGTACACAACTTGACTTTAATGTAACAGCAAAAAATCAGACTGTCAGTATTAGCAAAAATATCTAAAATGTAATATAAATATTCAAATTTTGCCACACAATATTTGTTAGAAATAAATCAATTAAATCCAATTAAATGCAATTTTCAAATTCAAAAGTTGTCCTAATGACAATGTGTCACACAGCGGATATATTGTTGCACAGGCTTAATCACCATTCATAGTATATCGAGATATAGGACTATATATACAATATAACCCTGACACACTCACACACACACACACACCGTAAGGCGAGTCAATTAAATTGCAACTCGCTTGTCCATTTAGGTAGACAGGATATACACATTGATGTGCATCAGAATTAAAAGTTTTGCCTCATTTTCCCCATGGCAAGAACTAATGTTTTGATCGATAGTTCATAAAGCAGCCACAGCTGACAGCAAAAATACGAATATATTCCAAGAGTTATCAACTAAGCTTTTAAAATGAGAGAATGTTGAACCTTATCCAGGAAATATACAGTGTATGGGTTTCACGATTCCCGTTTTACTAAAATTTGTAATAATTCTTCGCACAGAAGAAGAAATAAAAAAAGCGAATTTCTTTCTTTTAATTACTTTTAAAACCACAATTAGCTGATTAAGGAAATGTCAGCATTATAACGTCCCCTGACAAAGAGCTTCGAGTGCCACAATTAAATCCAATTTAATGCAATTTTCAAATTAAAAAGTTGTCCTAATGACAATGTGTCACACAGCGGATATATTGTTGCACGGGCTTAATCACCATTCATGGTATATGTATATATATCGAGATATAGGACTATATATACAATATAACCCTGACACACTCACACACACACACACATACATACACACACACACCGTAGGGCGAGTCAATTAAATTGCAACTCGCTTGTCCATTTAGGTAGACAGGATATACACATTGATGTGCATTAACCTACATCCTGCACCTGGGCACACATCCATATACCTTCCTGGCCCCACCGCCAAGGGCGTGTCAGTGAAGAGCCAGATGGTTGCCTATCAATATCGGTGAGGATGGTGTAGTTTAAATGGGGATTGGTGATTGAACAGGTGCTGACACAATTACAATGTGTGTCGAGGCGAACAGCAAATCTCAATTAGGCGCAATGGCACCACTGTAACACCGCGCCACTTCCTTCAATTTGTGTATACCCTGTACCCACTGAATATGTAATATGTTAAATATTTATATAGACTTACTTCTTTGAGGTTAAGCTCTTTATGCTATTATGGTAAACATAATGAAGCATAGAAAATCCCTAATAAATATTTATTGGCTGCAAATCTAGAAAGAATTCGTCATATTTTTGAAGTAAAGTAAATCTAGAAATGCTTACATTTTTCTCTAAGCGTATAACCGCTGGGCACGCCCATCGCTGGGGCAAACTGACTTTAAAAATGGGGCAGTGGAAGGAGCAGGATAGGGCAGGGCAGCCCATAAATTGCATTTAGTGACAACAGCAACAACAAATACTCATTGCAAAGTTTCATGCCAGGATGAGGGCGTGGCACACCCTCAACCCGGCCAATAAATCTAGCTCACATGGACAAATGCGTACAAGTGGCGCGCATCGCCTGTCGAAACAATTGAGAGTCAAACAGCCACATTGACACGTTAACTGACAAACACCCTTACACGCACACCGTAACAGACACTCACACACATATATATGTATATACTTGAGAGCTCCTACACAGTTAAATGCGCTCAGAGAATTTTGTATTCAATTAATTCGCAAACAAAACCAAAAATGTAGAAGAAGAAGAAGCTGCTTAATGAAGCCAGGATTAATATTTTGTTTATGAGAATCACAAAAAAGAAGAAGATTGCTAACAACGATAGATCTGATTATTGCTATTAGGCCTTCCTTCTGACTTTCTATTTTCGCCCAGTGTAATGCACAGAGCATGCAAAATATAATAACGAGGGCTGCGCATCGTTGCACTTGCAAATTGAAAAGTGTCAAAGATTTTGCAATTTACAATGCACGTTTAAGTCCTCCATCAAAATGAGTGAAAGTGAGTGTAAAGAGACAGAGAGGGAATCCAAGAGTGCGAAAGGAAGAGAGAGATGGTAAATAGTCAGTCTGCTGTCTAGCACTTAGTTTTAGGGGTATCTCTCAAACAGTTGCTCTTCCAGTTCCCAATACCTGTGTCTCCACTTGACAAATCCCCAAAACGCCAGTCAAGTGGAACATTTTGATGCTGCTTTGCCTCAAGTACTCAAGTTCGGGGTCCTTCCTTCAAAGCCGGCCTACAATCCTTTGTGGCCAAAACATGCACACACACACACAGGCGCAAACACCCACACTCAATCCAAGCCGTTTTCATGTCAGCTGCCAAATAAATTCAATTAAAATGCAAAATAAATGGCAATGAGAAGAAAACCAAAAGAAGGCGTGGACAAAAGTGTGTGTGTGAAAATGCGGGCAACAAGAAGAAGAAGAATGGAAGGCATCAGCAGGCAAGCAAGCAGCAGAAGCCGCATGAAATTTGTATAATGGCCACAAAGAAAAATATGTATTCAAGAAAAATAAAAAAAATAAGAATACGACAAAGAAAAACCAAAACAACAATATGTATACCGTTATATAAATTATATAGCAAAGAGCATGCAAAACTTTTCACCACTACACAAAACGTAAGCTAAAAAAAAAGTTTAAAAAAAAAACCAACGAAGAAAAAATAAACAAAATATAATACAAAATGCAAAACTTTTGCTTGTGCTTCTATGTGTGTGTGTGTGTGTGTGTAAGCGAGTGACAGGCACTCATATAAGTATACACACACATGTACCTAAATACATATTTATATAGGTACAATACATTTATGCACATTTGAACCGTTCGTTGGCAGCTGCATGCGAGCGAGAGTTGTTCAAATAGTGTCCATATCAAATAAAAGAATCTTAATAATAGTTGCAATATTATTAATAATATTAATAATTAATAATATTAACAGTTATACTCATATACTCATTCATTTTCAATCATATTTGTTTGCAAACTAAACATTTTTGTTGTTAAATACGCACACATTCATAAATATAGAGTATTCAATATATATTGAAGAACTTGTAAGTTACCCTCTTAAAATCGTAAATGGAAGTCTATACTTTTAGTTCTTTCTCTGTGTTTGTGTGTGCAAGTGCATGTGTGTGTTGTGCGTGTGTGTGTGTGTGTGTGTGTGTGTGTGTTTGTAAGCGTGTATGTGTATCTTGGCAGCACTTGAACTGTTTGGTCATCAATATTAAATCAGTGAGCCACACAAACCAACAAATATAAAGATACACATACACACACAGAAACGCACACATGCACACACCTAAGCATGAACACACACACACACACACACACACCTAAATATGCACACTCAAAAAGGAACTTGTAAGTGCTAGGCGCACAATGAACCATTAAAAGTTGCTTCGTTTGGCAAAGCAAAAGTCAAAGGAATAAAAATGTACAGGGAAGAGGCCTCAGTTATAGATACCCTATAACTAATATTAACTATAATAATATATGCTAAGAAGAATTCCTATACGAAACGTTTCAAAAGCCTCTCAATAGCATCTCAAATTGCGTTTATTTATTTTATTTTTTTTTTTTTTGCTGAGAAATCTGATGCGATATTCCGCATTAATGTTTTAAGTCTGGTGGCAGCCACTCAGATGAAAAATTGAACAGCAAGTCAGGTTAAACTTTGTATAAGTCGACCCAACTTATATGCTTACTGTTATGCGTTGCCTCACTGTGTTACGGCACATCGATGAGTAAACTGCCAACAAATATTGAAAACGCAAAATGTGAACTTCGTTGCAGTTTTCGTTGTTGTTGCTGCTCTTCAATAATGCAAGAAGCTTTATTGCTGACGTCGTTTGCCTGTGTGTATATGTGTATGAGTGTTTAGCAAAGAGCAAGAACAACAATAAAAGAAGAAGCCAGCGACAACAACACAAACACATTTGCCCTAACACTTACTGCTGAGTGTGTGTGTGTGTGTGTGTGTGTGTGTGTGTGTGTGTAGATCTGGCGCCTGAAAGCAGGCAACGCTTTCCGTTTATTTATTCGATGACTTATTTAGCACTTGAAAGTATGCAATAGCAGTTGGTTTAAGCTCCCGTAGAATACAGCAACTGTATTCGATATACAAATTGCACTCGATTTGATTGCCATTCAATTTCAATTGCCGTTCCAAATGCGGATGCGGCCTTTGAGCTTGATTTGATTGCGACTGCGTCCGCGTCCGCTGCTGCTATTGCGGCTGCGACTGCGGCTGTGGCCCAACTGCTTCCCATTGTATTCTGGCAATGCAATGGAAGCACAGCAACTAACAAAGAGCCCCATTTGCACAACTATTAACTATTGTTTGCTCGCAACAATAACACTAAGTGTGCATACCAATGTATGTTGTATATCGCAATAACAAAGAGTCAAACAGCTGCCGGGCGATATTTATCTTTAATTCATAGTTTAACTGGCAATTACACAAATAATTAGTAGGAGCAACCAACTAATTAGTTGTGTAAAGATTCAAATCATATATTCTTAACATTTTTTTTTTTGCTTACCAACAATTCCGATAAAACTTAAAACGTTTTTTCTTAGAAAATGTGTTATATACTATGATCTGTATACTGGGTATTCGCTTGTCGAGCTTTTACTCAACTTAAAATTAAGGCATTAACTTAACAGTAAATTTGCGTCAATTTGGTGATAGTTGCCGCATTAGGATTCGAAATTCGAAATATTTATTTATATGCTCGAGGCATGCGGCATTTGAAGGTCGAGTGCGAAATGAAAATACCATTTGGTTATTGGAATTTTGCAGCAAGATTTATATATTTTTAATTCAATGTACAAATGTTGATAAATGCTTCTCAAATAGCCTCATCAGCCTCACACTCCAACTAACAACAAACAAAGACTCCTCGAAAAAAGAACAACATGCCCCTTCAACCCTTCCCCTTCCCCACACCCAGCATGACATTTCCTTTGTTCCTGCCTTGATTAATGATGCAAGCCGAGATAAATGTTATGGCTTCTGCTGTTGCTGCCACGCCAAATTGCAGTTGCCTCAAAACTTTCTTTCCACTCCACCCACTCTCGCTCTCTTACCACTCTCACCATCCCCTATCTTCCCCTATTGCCCTTGGCTATGATTGGAAATGCGTTAAGCGTAAAATTCGTAATGGGTCCACGGTTCGTATGCTTAACGTTTGACTTCAACAACTTTCAGTTAAAGGTCTTTATATACATAGAAACAAAATTGTATTTGAAAAGTGCAGTTAAAATAGATTTAAAACAAAAAATAGTAATTAATAATGGATTTTGTTTTTCGTACAGTCTGTTTATCTTAGAACAAATAAAAACCTTAAAATATCACAGAAATAAAAACTGATCGAAATGCGGTTATCCAATGCCAATGTCAATGATTTGAACATTTGATTGTTTACAATAGTAAAACAGATCTGATATTGCGCCATTGAACTTACTTAGTAAACATACAAACAAACTTGTGCTCATTAACAGGATCCGAAGATATTGGATAAGGTAACCAAAAAGAATGGCACGAATATACCAGAATTGGATAAACGCTCGCTGACCATCTGCTCGAACACGGACTATATCAATATAACATATCATCATGTTATTTGCCCAGATGCGGCAACAGCCAAGGTGAGTGGGAATTGTGATTTGAAAATTATCAGAGCATTTGAGATGGACGGGGCATTGGAGTACAACATACTGGGAATTACTACAACTCATCATTGAATCATCATTCATCATGCATACTCTCTGTACTTATAGATCTGGCTAGATGGCATACGAAAAATAACCCATAATGTCAAAGCGAATAATATCTGTCCCATGATGTGTCTGAGAAAACAGTAAGTGAACTCCAGAGCAGTTCCCACAAATTTCTATAGACGCACTCTAAGCTTTCTGTTCTCTGTTCTCTATTTGTGGATAAAGAATGAAAAAAACAAAAAAAAATAATAATCAAAAACAAAAGTCCCTTTTTTGTTGTCGTCTAAGCGGTTTCGCAGCACGATGAGCCGTTGCTTTACCTACATACATATCATATATGTAAACATATGTACAATATATACATTATCATTAACATCTCTACCCCAATAATGGGAGGGGCTGAACATAATTTCTTTCAATTTTATATTCATTTTGTTTTCTAATTTGCATGTCTTACGCATTATTTTCGTTCTTATCGTTGTTGTTATTGTGTTATCGTTATCGTGTTGTCGTTGTCGTTATCGTTATCGTTACCGTTATGAACAGAGCTGGCAAAAAATGTTGCGCCAAATAACTCATAACAATCGCGCCACGAACGTGTGTCCACGCACCAATCTTATGAAACAGTAAGTACCCGTTCAAATAATCAAATATATGTATTCAACAAATACATACATATATCAACGATTAACACATTGTTTTTGGGTAAGTATATCCTTAGAATATTTGGAAAATCTTCTTTGTTTTTTTTTATGTAGCAATTATATTTAACATTAATCAACCTATTGAAAGGCTATATAATATTGTTTTGTAGAGGTATAAGTAAAAACAGTGAATTTAAAATATATATAACACAAACATAAAAACAAAAATCTGGAATTATTTAGAGTTAGGTTGAAAATCCAGGGAAAAACAATGAAAATAAATCAAATAAAAAAATCTTGCAATTGAATTTTTCTTTTAAGCTTTTATTTTATTTGTAACAATGCTTTCGATATTTAAATTTTTAATCTCTAACATATATTTGCTAGATTTGCCTTGAAACAAATTCCATCCACTAAAAACAACAGAACCACTAAAAGAATAATCGAAAATTAATAGGCCATAAAAATTTTTGACATATTTTATTCATAGTAAACAACTAATAATTGCTTGAATTACAATTATAGCATTTCATAATAGACTACATAAGAGCAAATCAATTTAATTATATTTATATATATATATATGTATGTATATATATATATTATTACATTATATATTTACATAAGTATATTCCTTGAGCAGCGCAGTGCAATGCAAATATTGTAAATTGTGTGTATTATTATTGCCAGCGAGTAGTTGCGTAAACAAATCAATTCTGGGCAGGTGGGCAGCGGAAACGGAAACGGAAACAACATCATCAGTTGCCTCAGCTCCCGTCTCCCAGCTCCACACTTCGCTATACTGTTTACCACACTACTACACTCACTGCGAAATAGTTAGCCTTGTTTCGACACGAAATAAAATCATTTCATTTGCATTTTCTCTCAGCTGATTCTTTTCGAGTATCCCCAACCCACGCACAAAAACATCAACAACAGACAGACAGACAAACAGACAGACAGCCAGAAAGACAGACAGACAGACAGACAAACAGCAGCGACTTTAGTTTCCATTATGGAACAACAGCAAATGCAGAAATGAAGCAATTTCCTCCTCGCTATTTACGTCTGATGTTTCTGTTAAGCCAATGTCTTTTCTTGATAAATTACGCCCCAAGAGGCTATATCTAAGGCTAAGACAGAGATAGAAGTGCGGTGAAGCAAACAGGCATTTCGTTACCACAGTTATTCTCGGTTGTAACAAACAATATTGTGTGTAACAAACTACACAAAGGCGTCAAAATTGCATATAAGAATTGCTTATATGACAGATCTTCGTAGATTTTGCCTCTCAAATCAGACCTATTTACTTACATAAAACATATAAAAAGCGAATCAAGGAGCACAACTAAGATTTAGAATTGATCTAAGAAACTATAGCATAATTCGAGCGCAAAGCAAAGGTTCAGTTCTCAAATCAGTTTGCTTTTTATTTCTTCTCGCTTCTTTGCTTCTTTCTTATCCCTTATCGCCAAACACTTCTACCAAAGCTTCTCTCTGCGCTTTTCTCTTGTCGCTTGTCGTTGCTTTAGAAATTTATATTTTCCATATTATACATTTTTATTTTAATTTTTTCATTTGAATTTGCTTTTAAATTGGTTCATTTCGTATTTCTTACTCATTTTGCTTCTCGCTGTCAGCTTTAATCTATAGCAAATGATCTATTGAATGCAAATACTGGGTGAGGTGAGCAAGTGTGGAGCGAAAGTCCCGGAGGCAACAATTAAATGTTTGCATTGGCAATTCGTTGACCCAGTTTTGAAATGTGTTTTTTTTTTTTTTTTTTTTTGTGTTTTTTTGTGTTTGATTGTTGATTGTATTCTTTATGAGGCATTTTATGGCACAACCTTCTTCGACCATTAACTGCAATTACTTGACCTGGACCTGTTTTTGTTAAAATGGGGTTATTGGACTGTGCTCCACTCATGGCTTCTCCAGCAACTAAACAACAACAACCAACAAACTGAGCACACAAACACGTTCAACACGCAAATATAACGCCACGTAATGAATGTCCAATGTGCCCAATGTGTCCATTGAGTGTGTCCTGCATTGAAAGACAGACACAGTTGATGGTGGGGTGGGGGCGGTTGGTAGGAGTTGGGCTTGTAAGTGGACACTGGCAATAATGGCATGCAAATTTAATTGAATCGCAAGCATTTTTAATGAATTTTTGCCCCCGTTTGAATGTTGCCAGGTTTGCAAAT
Source organism: Drosophila nr. perissopoda 5 BK-2023a (assembly GCA_035044105.1). Classification (NCBI taxonomy): domain Eukaryota; kingdom Metazoa; phylum Arthropoda; class Insecta; order Diptera; family Drosophilidae; genus Drosophila; species Drosophila nr. perissopoda 5 BK-2023a. Next base: position 3,160,046 of record JAWNMK010000620.1, on the reverse strand, counting down.
TATGTAATGCACTTTTTGCCCCCCCCTCATCGATCTATCAATTTGGGGCTTTGGGCAATTAAATGAAAAATTGAAATTGCAAATTCAATATTTATTTTAATAACACATAAATTTTCCAATTGAACGCTACTCGCCTCAATTGTCATAGAACGTTGTTAATATTAATAAACTTTGCATTTAGGCCCTTTTAATTTCAATTCACTTACTTTTCAATTCAAACTAGTTGCAAAACTGCTAATGTGTATTTAGTTATTATTTATGTTGATCATGAATTTGTATATAAAATCATTGAATCAACATTAATTATCTTTATTCAATATTATCGCTGAGTTAATTTACATTTATTATCATATATATATATGTATTTATTTAGTTAGTTGATTATTTATTTCAATTTCCTTTCTACTACACAGAATATTTCGCAGTTAGTCAGTTAATATTTAAGTTAATCAGTCAAGTCAATTTCCGCTTTTCTCATTCAAGGTAAGATATCCCTGTTGCATATTTAGTAGTTTTATTTTGTGTGGTGGTCTAACAATTGGTGTAATTGTCATATTATTCTTGACACAATTAATTGAGTGCGTTTTCTTTATCGAATCATTCAAGTTGGATGCGTCTTAGTTACTGTGTGGAAAAGAGTGGCAAAATACCGGTCAAGATTTTGGCTAAAACATTTGCATCTGGCAAAACTGAGAAGCTGGTCTACACTTGCATCAAAGATGCGGGCCTGCCAGATGATAAGAATGCCACCATGACTAAGGAGCAGTTCACTTTCGACAAGTTCTATGCGCTCTACCACAAGGTCTGTCCACGCAATGACATCGAGGAGCTCTTTACATCGATGTAAGTAACGAATTTATGCATATTTTTCAGATTATGGATAAACCTCTCAATTAACAACAATATTAAAACGGTTGCTGAAAGGTTGCACCGTAATCTTCTCAAAACTAAATCGATTTACAATTGTTTGTATTGCCTAGAAATCTTAACACTACAAGCGATTCTAGTATTTTTATCAATGCCTCTATTTGCAGTTAATCCTTAAGTTTTCAACAATTCCGCATAACAATTAATTAATCTTTCTCTTTCATTGTCTCACTCGGTGTGCAGCACCAAGGGTAAACAGGACTTTATCAATTTGGAGCAGTTCATTCAGTTTATGAACGAAAAGCAACGCGATCCACGCATGAACGAGATTCTTTTTCCGCTGTACGAGGAGAGACGCTGCACGGAGATTGTCAACGACTATGAGCTGGATCAGGAGAAGAAGAAGTCCGGTAAGCGGGTGTTGAAATCTTATAAATAATATATCAGTAAATGTATATAAATAATTGTATCTATTTTTTAGGTCAACTCTCGCTGGATGGCTTTAAGCGTTACCTTATGTCCGATGAGAATGCGCCCGTCTTTTTGGATCGTCTCGACTTCTACATGGAGATGGATCAGCCGTTGGCTCATTACTATATCAATAGTTCGCATAATACGTATTTGTCGGGTCGCCAGATTGGAGGCAAGAGCTCCGTCGAGATGTACCGTCAGACGTTGCTCGCCGGCTGTCGTTGCGTCGAACTAGATTGCTGGAATGGCAAAGGTGAGGATGAGGAACCAATTGTTACCCACGGTCACGCCTACTGCACGGAAATCTTGTTTAAGGTATGTGGATTGCATAGGTGCATAGATCAGATAATCAAAAACTGGTTAGCACGTAATTTATATTTATATTTATTTATTTGTATACTTTAAGGATTGCATTCAGGCCATTGCGGATTGCGCTTTCGTCTCTTCGGAGTATCCGGTAATACTCTCCTTTGAGAACCATTGCAATCGTGCCCAGCAATACAAATTAGCTAAATACTGTGATGACTTCTTTGGCGAGCTACTGCTAAAAGAGCCACTCTCGGATCATCCGGTAAGTGCAACATAAATTCGATGCATATCCTTACAGACAGTAAACGTATACTTAATTATTAATAGTTGGATCCGGGTCTACCGTTACCGCCGCCGTGCAAGCTGAAGCGCAAAATTCTCATCAAGAACAAACGCATGAAGCCCGAAGTGGAGAAGGTCGAATTGGAGCTGTGGCTCAAAGGTGAACTGAAGACCGATGACGATCCCGAGGAGGATGCCAGCGCTGGTAAGCCGCCAGAGGCGGCTGCTGCTCCAGCACCAGCACCAGAGGCAGCTGCCGCAGAGGGTGCCGCGGAGGGCGGTGGCGGTGCCGAAGCGGAGGCAGCTGCAGCCAACTACAGTGGCTCAACAACCAATGTGCATCCGTGGCTCTCATCGATGGTCAATTATGCGCAGCCCATTAAATTCCAGGGCTTCGACAAGGCAATTGGTAAATGGTTCATTTTATGTTAAAGGAGGGAATACATAGTTGATGAATCTAATGATTAACGTTTATTATATTTGTACAATTTGTTTATATTATATTAACAGAAAAGAACATTGCCCACAATATGTCGTCGTTTGCTGAATCGGCCGGAATGAATTATTTGAAGCAGAGCTCCATTGATTTCGTCAATTACAACAAGCGTCAAATGTCACGCATCTATCCGAAGGGCACTCGAGCCGATTCCTCGAATTATATGCCGCAGGTATTCTGGAATGCCGGCTGCCAGATGGTCTCACTCAATTTCCAGACCTCCGATCTGCCCATGCAGCTTAATCAGGGCAAATTCGAATATAATGGCGGCTGTGGCTATCTCCTAAAACCGGATTTTATGCGACGTGCCGACAAGGATTTCGATCCGTTTGCTGATGCTCCCGTTGATGGTGTAATTGCGGCCCAGTGCTCCGTTAAGGTTATTGCCGGCCAGTTTTTGTCCGATAAGAAGGTGGGCACCTATGTTGAGGTGGACATGTTTGGTCTGCCCTCCGATACAGTGAAAAAGGAGTTTCGCACCCGTTTGGTGCCCAACAATGGCCTCAATCCCGTCTACAATGAGGATGCATTCGTCTTTCGCAAGGTCGTGCTACCCGATCTGGCCGTACTCCGTTTTGGCGTCTATGAGGAGAGTGGAAAAATGATTGGGCAACGTATTCTGCCGCTGGACGGCCTCCAACCTGGCTATCGTCATGTCTCCCTGCGCACGGAGGCCAATTTTCCGATGTCATTGCCCATGTTGTTTGTGAACATCGAATTGAAAATTTATGTACCTGATGGCTTTGAGGATTTCATGGCCATGCTGTCGGATCCACGTGGCTTTGCTGGCGCCGCCAAGCAGCAGAATGAGCAAATGAAGGCTTTGGGCATTGAAGAGCAGAGTGGCGGTGCCGCGCGTGATGCCGGCAAGGCCAAGGAGGAGGAGAAAAAGGAGCCGCCCCTTGTTTTTGAGCCAGTCACCTTGGAATCGTTGCGTCAGGAGAAGGGCTTTCAGAAGGTCGGCAAGAAGCAGATCAAGGAGCTGGACACATTGCGCAAGAAGCATGCCAAAGAGCGCACCTCGGTGCAGAAGACCCAAAACGCGGCCATCGATAAGATGATCAAGGGCAAGAGCAAAGATGATATACGCAACGATGCGAACATAAAGAATGCGATAAACGATCAAACCAAGCAGTGGACCGATATGATTGCTCGCCATCGCAAGGAAGAGTGGGATATGTTGCGTCAGCATGTCCAGGATTCACAGGATGCCATGAAGGCGCTCATGTTGACCGTACAGGCGGCCCAGATCAAACAGCTCGAGGATCGTCATGCCAGGTAAGGCTCAACACCATGCCTACCTTATATCTAATAAGGGATCTTCTACCCCTTCTCCCCCCCACAGAGATGTCAAAGAACTAAATACCAAGCAGGCAAAGACCTCCGCCGACACCGCAAAAGAGGTGCAGAATGACAAGACACTGAAGACCAAGAACGAAAAGGATCGTCGCTTGCGTGAAAAGCGTCAAAACAATGTCAAGCGTTTTATGGAGGAGAAAAAGGTGCGATATTTGAACCATATTCAAGTTCTACATACAAACAAAAGCAACAATAAATATTATAGATTGATATTATCTTGCACCCGCCCCACAACTACAATAAATACAATGCTAATTGCTATCAATATATCGTTATTCACAGCAAATCGGCGTTAAACAGGGTCGCGCCATGGAGAAATTGAAATTGGCCCATGCGAAACAAGTTGAGGAATTTAGTACCGATGTGCAAAAGGTACTGAACGAAACACGTCCGCAAGCCGACACTATAACCAGTATTGAGACTGTACTTTAGACAACCAAACAAACCGATACCAAAAATACCAGCTGCTAACTGTTAACCATTGAGCGTTAACCGTTAGCTGTCAACCGATGAAACGTATCAATATCCGTGTGCTAGTTAATTGTAGCTGAGTAGCAAAGAAATCAGTAACCAGTAACCACAGTAACCAATAACCGGAGCGAAGAGTACTCTTCATCCAAAAAAGAATAACACACACAAAGTGTGTTCTAGTCGCTGCAAAAAAAAAAAAAAAAGAAAAAAAAAAGAAAAAACAATTTTAGTTTGGCAACAAACAAAATAATAATACACACATCCAATAATCGAAAAAGTAATGTGTAGCTGCTAAATTTTAACTAACTGCTATGATGTAATTATCTATATCAATTTTATTCTATATGTATATATAGATTATTATTCTTATTTGCTAACATTGTATCGTATTTTATTTAACTGATGGTACCCAATCGAACTTTTTGGTCGTTTTAATGGGTCCTGTCACTTCCTCGTTTTTAATGTAATATTCACCAAAAGTTTTCCCTCGTTGACAAAACATGCTTTTTATCAAACATTTTGTTGTTAATTTTCTTGGTGTTTCGAATCTCTATGTTTGTTTTTCATTTTGTAATTACCAATGTTTTTCTGTTTCCAATCCAAAATCTAGTACAGTACTTGGCAGTTAACATGAACCCCAGCAAAAGCAGCTCAACTTTATAAAAAAAAAAAAGAAAAAAAAAACAATATATGTACTGTTTGCTCTTCGAACTACTCTAACTCTCTCTCTCTCTCTCTCTCTGTCTAATTCGCTTTTATACACCCATTTCACCTGCATAGATTTTACATCTTGTATATACGTACATATATGCGTAATTTCCAATAAATAATTTAACATCAACATTTAACATTCACCGCTTTTGCTGTGTGCCCGAACATTGTGTCAACACTCATGTCGAAACTTAACCAAAATCTCGTTTTCTCTCTCTTTTTTCTCAATTTCTTCCTCTCCCTCTGTGTCTCTCTCTCTCCCCCTCTCTCTCTTTCTCTCTCTTTCTCTTGCATTTACACAAATATCATGCTGCCGCTGCCATCGCACTAAATAATCCTAACCTAACAACAATCGACATTAACAGCTAATGGATATGTACAAAATCGAGGAGGAGGCCTATAAGACCCAAGGAAAAACGGAATTTTATGCTTAAGCCACAACAACAAAAACCGCAAAATAGCCGAAAACATAAAAACAAAATCATTTTCAATGAGATTTATTAAGACAAAAAAATATCTAGATGTCTTTAAGTGTACGCGTTTACCTAGAAATTGTATATCTGAAAACTGGAATGGAAAGAAAGTCAACACTTTGTGCTTTATACTTATTTAAGAAGTTGTACCGCGAGGCATGCTACCCGAAAATATCTATGCATAGATATTGCATCCAATTGTTGAAAGAACTTTCAAGAAAAACAAACTATTTATTCAATTTCCAAAATACTTGGAAAACCACATTTAATTATTTGCTGTAAAACTGCAAATTAATAATCAAGTTATATTTAATAACACAAAAACAAAAAAAAATACAAAAAAAAAAAATAAAACATATACAAAAGGTTACAAAATGAAAACCCCAATTAAAAACGGAAATAGCAAACCTTTTGGTATTTATGCATAAAAAAAAAGTGCTTAGACCATACCATAAGTACCCTAAACTTTTTGTTAGTTCTCAAATGCATTGGGCACAGACATTTAAGCGCATAGCGCTAAAGTTTTTCTTTACTATTCTTCTTACTAGTTTTTTTTTTTTTTTTTTTTAACTGTTTATTGAGGTGAGAGAGAACAATTACAACTACCAACCACAGTATATATACATTACTTATACGTATGTTTCAAGAAGAAAAAAATACTTAAAATATACATATGTGTTTCCGATTTTCCACCTAACAGCTTAGCAAATAATAACATAACGAAAAACTAAAAAAAAAAATACTATTACGTATAATAACTGAAACCAAAAACTGACTATCCAACAAAACCAATTATATAATACAAAAAAATACCCACATACAACAACAATGAACGTAAATGATATAAACAAATGCATAAATAGCATCTGAACTTTTGACAGGCATTATATACATATACACTGAGCTTCTACAGAGCTACCAGTTAAATGTTTGTAAAAGAATATTTCAAATGCAGAAAAAAAAAACACCAAATATATAACATAAACCAAAAGCATTTATTTTGAAAATAAATGCGCTAAATCTTCAAAAAAATGCTTATGTTAAAAGGAAAAGAGGAGAAAATATAAATATATACATCCCATATACTGCAAAGATAAAATCAATACAAGAAATACCAAAATCAATTAAAAATACATGTTAATTGCTGCTAAAAAACAAAACATACAAATACAACAAAAAAAGAAAATGAAAATAAAACAAAAAAAGAAAATAAAAATAAAACAAAAAAGAAAAGAAAATAAAGATGAGAAGAGAAAATAATTGTAAGCGTTTATAAATGTCATAACTCTTTTTAGAATGTGTAATTCAAATGAAACACCCCTACCGGCAGTTATATATACCCCATATATGTGTAATTTATATGGACCCGATTGCAAACAGTACCGTCAACGTATAACTAAGAACAAAACAACAAGTTGTTAAGCTTTATATCGAAAACAACCAAAAAAAAAAAAAACTAGCGAAGCGTTCAGCATTTTTTTTTTTCTTTTGCAGAGAAGAAAAAAAAAACACTTTGTTACGTTGCGAATTTTACAAGAAAAGTAGCCAAAAGAAAAGGAAGATACCAAAGAAAATATACCGGGCTTATAAATAACGACAGAGTCAGAGTCACATATAAAAACAGAATTTAATGCGATTTACTTCAAAGTTTCGTTAGGGTTTGCACTTATCTTTTATTGTCGTTCTCGTTCTCGTTTCGGTTCTGCATGTGTTGTAGATGTTGCAAAAAAAAAAACCAAAAAAATAAATCAACGGAAAAATAACAAAAATACTATTTAATAAAATATACAAATAAAAGGTTATGCCGAAAAATGAATCTATATGGAAAAAAAAAAGAGATTAGAACAATCCAAGCTACGTTTATTTCACTTAAATGTGCCCTATAAGAGAGAATAAAAAAAATACAATTATTAACGAAGAAACGGACGTTTAGTTAACATCTACCAGGTAATGCTAATAATTTATTAGATAACTGTATGAATGTACTATATAATATATACACACACACACACACATATACATGCGCATATATTTACATATTTAATCAATTATCCTATGATCATGTACTATACATATTTATTTAGAACAATTGCGAACGTTTTATAAATGTGATAAGAACGATATAAAAAAGAAAAATCAAAAACATTTGTTTGCAAATGGAACCACATCTAATCTTTGCTTAGATTTCAAATTTTTATTTCCCCATATCAACGAATAAATTTGCATGATGTTTGTCCAAGTAGCTGTTGCTCTTCCGTAACCCCCCCCCCCCTCCACGCAAACCCCATAGACCCACAATTTGCTATGTTGAATATGCGATATATTAGCTAAAGTACAACCTGTTTGTATTTTATCCAATATAATATCATTGTGTGCACTTACAAACAAACAAAATAAAACGAAATCAACATCCGTTACCCCTTTGTATTATATGTAATATAATGTGCCAATCCCAACCAAAATCGTGAAAATTGTACAACTACATATATATAAATTGATTTGTTTGATGTAAAAATTAGATAGAGGCATAGCCTCTTAGTGGAAAAAAAGAAACAAAAAAAAAAAACAAAAACGTCCTCACTGAAGGCACATACATTTATTTATTTATCAGTCAAATTTTTTGGGGCGACAATGTTTGCAGTTGTATTGGAAACTCTCAATGAAAAGAACTAGGGCAAAAAAAAAAAAAAAAAAAAAGACCAAAGGCTCTTTTACCCTACAATTTTGACTTTGTGTGTAGTGAAATGTGTCAATTTTTGTCTTTAATTTTGTTTTTAGTTTAGCGATGAAAATGTTACGAAGTTAACCCACGCTAGGGGCCATATTTGATATAGTTTGTACTACAACAACATATATATATATTTTTTGGAGACAAAGAAACCACACTAATTAATTGAACATTTATTTTTGTCATATAATTACGGGGTAAGCGTACCCTGTAGGAGTGTGAAATGCATGCATACAAAATGTTGTGTGCATTTTTATTTGTAATTACATATTATTATTATGCACCCTAAACAAACAACAAACAAAAAAAAAAAAACAAATTAAACAGCAAGCAACTGTATAAATATTATTACTGCTACATAATTACAATTATATTTTTAAACAAAAAATAATTAAATAAATAAATAAAACAAAAAACAAATATATGTATATTTAGAAAATGCTTTAAAGCATAAAGAAACCCATGAAATGAGAGAAGGCAAAGAAACAATGAAAGTAATGAAATTTAACTTCTATTTAACAATGCTGCGTATGAACTTATGATTATATACATACTATATAACTATGTATTACACTATTATTATGATTGTATCATTACTGCTATTATCAATACGATTGCTATTATTTTCACAAAGAATTATTATCATTTATCAATCAATGTGCACATCGATTGCTCAACAAAAACAAAAATATATATACACATGTACACATCCCAATCACAATTTATTTATTTCACAGTAATATATACACATACATATATAAAAAAAATATATATAAATAAAATTTAAAAATAAACGTTCCTATTGTTCACACTTTATTATGTTTTTCATGTTATTCTTTCAGGGTTTTATTTAATCATTTGCGTCACAAGAAACGAAATTGAAACTCCCTCAATTAATGCAATTATTTTGATCTTAATACTAGATCTAACAGCTTGCAAGGCATTCTATTTTTTATTTACCTACAAAAACACAAAACAAAAACTGTAACTATAGGTGTGTGATTCGATTTATTTTCTATATAAGAGATATTAACCACTATATTACGAATACTTTAGTTTTAATAAGCATTTTTTGAAAAGCAATTCCCCCACAAAAAAAAACAAAATCGAAAAACAAACGTACTCACATATAGGGTATGTACATATATATAGAGTATTTATATATATATACAAATGTGTATGTATGTAAGTATAACTGGATAACAACTGAATGGTATTTGTCTATTTGTTTCTTTAGTTTGTAAATTAAGTATATATGAATATGTTGTTACTTTTTTCCTGATTTTGTGAACCGCAAGAGGGCATAACAGTTAAGCAAAAAGAAAAATTAACCAAATCACAAATTAAAACGAAACAGCAGAATCTTTGGCTGACAAAAAAGGTCAACACAGAAACTAAATTAAAAACTGTAAAAGATATTTATGAAGTTTGGTGTTAAGGTCATAAAAAAAGTTGGAAATAAAAATTTTCAGATGAAACCTGGTGTCATTGTGTTTTCTTTTTTAGTCCAAGAGTCAACATTTTTTAAAAACCTTATAAGCATTATTAATGGACTTGGATAAGTGTGCAAAATGAAAATAAACAAATTTCATCAATTGTTCTAGAATGTTGAAGTAAGTTTGAATTTTAACGACAACGATAAATATCGCTACGTCGATTAATGTTATTGCTAAATCCTTCACAATGTAAAGACGCAGTTGGCGCGAAATAAATCCACAAAAGACAAACTTTCAACATAGGACAACACACACGTTTTTATTGGGTAAATTTGAAATAACCGTTCATTATGTGCAACGGAGTTAACAGCGTACTAATGCTCATCGTATTAGAAGCACATAAGTTAGAAGCGCATATTTGCGTTGACGACAGCTCAAAGTTGCGTTAACATCACAGATGTAAGCGCATTTTGCGTCAACATAACATATAAAGCACATTATAAAACAACACAAGTTTCAATCCAAAAATAGTTGAGTACATCAAATCATTAGAATAAAGGAAAGGATGAACAGAATTTACCAAATTATATTGCGCCCGAGCTATGCCAGCAATTTGGCGATGACAGCAGCACGAACAACAATGCCACAAGTGCTGGCAAACGCCACACCACGTTGGTACAGTGCAGACACATCTGCTCCGCCACCGGCGGCATTGGACAAAGCAACACTTGACAAACTGGTGCGCACCAACAAGGTTGTGGTATTCATGAAGGGAAATCCAGAAGCACCACGCTGCGGCTTCAGCAACGCTGTCGTCCAAATAATGCGCATGCATGGCGTCCAATTCGATGCACACGATGTTCTCCAGAACGAGGCGCTGCGTCAGGGTAAGTTAGCTACAAAATAAAAATACAAAAATGTAGAAAACAAAATTGGCTTATATCGATTATTTCGGATCTCCAGGCATTAAGGACTACACCGATTGGCCAACCATACCACAGGTCTTTATCGATGGTGAATTTGTGGGAGGCTGTGATATTCTGCTGCAGTTGCATCAGAGCGGTGATCTAATCGAGGAGCTCAAAAAGGTGGGCATCGTGTCGGAGTTGCTGAAGGCCGAAGAGGCCAAAGACGCGACGAAAAAGTAAATAGAAAGAAAAAAGACCTGCATATGAATGGTCTAAACGCTACGGTTTATTATTAAATCTTTAATTAATGTGTTATATATACAAAATTGTATTTCAATTCGCCACTAAGTATTCGTTATGCACTAAATAGTAACTTTAATTCTCTTGATTACTGCGGCGATGCCTGCGCTCGATTATCGCTTGTTCGCGATGCTCACGTTCCCCATCGATCTGCTCCAGCACCGTTAGAATTTTAATATGGGCACCCTGTATCAAATCGTCAACCTGCAAAAGCTCGCGGCACTTTTGCTTACTGTCTTCGTTTTGCATATTGACTATAATCTGCGTCAGGCCGCTTGCAATGGAGTTGCGAATCATGTTGTCCGGCGGCATCGGCAGGGCTCGGCGTCGTCTTCGTTCAACACATGATGGTTTCTGTTGCTCCTGCTGCAGTTTATGCTGGTTCTGCTGCTCATCGGCCATCTCTTTTATGATTGTAATCTGCCCGCAAAACTGAGCTTTTAATTTTTGCCATTTACAGTTGCTCCAAGCTGCTTTTTTTGTGCTTAACGCTTTGATGGTCATTCAATGCCATTCGTACTACTGAGCTTTGAACAAGTATTTGGCTCTTCAGATGACCCTATAATTATTTAATATTGAAAGTCGGACAGAGGTGATCATTTTTATCTGTATGGATATGTCCCAGTTAGAGCCTTTTTTCGTCAGCTGTTCGCTCCTTAAAGTATGCAACATTTTTGTCGTTGCTCGAGGTCCGCATTCTGGTTTCACAGGAAAAGTTTGTAGTGAAGTGTTTGTATCAAATACAAAGGTTAGTTTTTTAAATTTTTTAATTTATTTTGTTGTTTAAATATTACAATATAAGAATATAATACATGTTTGATTTAGTTGGTGTTTTTTCTCTTTTTGTTTTTTGATTTGTTTTACATACATATGTAGTATTTAAAAATTGCTTGCACATAACAATTGTTTAATTTCTTCGTTTTGATTGTTAACTATTACAATAATTATTGTTGTTTTGTTTCTCTCCTATTTTGTAGGTAATAAGTGGTTCATTTTTGCATCAGAAATAGCTGCATACATAACATCAAATAAACAAAAAAGTACTTATGCGATAGACATGTGGCCCTATTAGTAAACAAAAATAAAAAGTGTGTTAAACGCGATATGCCATATACATAAAAAGATTTATATATATGAATATATAAAAAAAATATATTTGTAATACTTTCTAAAATAAACCAGCAGTTGTAGCGAAGATTGGAACACTCGACAACGACTACGACGATGACGAATACCAGTAACGAGTAACGAGCAGCGCATTTAACAAAGTGTAGCAAAAGTAGCGAGCAGCTTGAATTTGCGCACGCTTGCAGCGCGTCTCATACAATGGATGATTTGTCCAGAAAGGAAGAAGTGTCCAGCAGCATCTCAGTGCTGCTGCTCAATAATATGTCGTAGAGCTCATGTGGCGCATCGCCAGCAATGGGACTGCCAAAGGGAAAGAACGATGAAAGCGTCGATAGCTGCAAGGGACCACCATTCACTACAGCCAGTCCATTTGCCGAAGATCCGCCACCCGATGCAGTAGGTGGCAGCGATTTGCGTCGTCTTTCTACACCGTCCACATACTCAACGGGCTCCTCCTGCTGCTGCTGTTTGGGTCTCGTCTCGCCTATCGCCTCGTAGAAGGCATCGGGCAACTCCTCAAGGCTCTGAAACTCAATGCAGCGCTGCATTTTCGCAATGTTACTCAGCAGCAGGCGATGAAAGAGATCCACCTGTGGCTGACCACCACCTCGAATATCCAGGACAGGTAACCAGCGATAATAGCACTGATCCCACACTGCCAGATCGATAGTTCGATGCCGCGGCTGCAGATAACGATCCTGTGGCACTGTCGATTGCGTTGCAAACAGCTGCGGATTGATGGTGTAACGAGAGGGTGAAGATTGCGCCTGCGTTGGCACCTGGATCATCTTAGTTTGACCCACCGCGAGGGAGCGTCGATAATTTTGTGCGGCGCTGAGATCGCCTCGCTGCCGCTGATATAACGGATTGCTGAAGAACATCTTGTCTTTGTCGGAGAACTGTTCGCCCCAATCCCACACGGGACGCAGCACGAGTCGTCCCTCGACGACAGCACGCGTCCGCTGCGCCTGACTGTCAAATTGGAACGTATCGAAGATGGGCATAAAGCACGCGTCCCACAGCGTCGTGAGATACGTTTGCGAGAATTCAAACTCGTCGGGAAACTGTTGCAGCAACTGCCACACGCAGTCCAGATAGAGCAGAAAGACTGGGCTCTGTTCGCTATCCGGTGACTGCTCGGTGCCACCTCGAGTCACATAGACATGACCCAATCGCCGCTGAAACGGATGCTCCAACGCAACCCATTCCTTCTGCACCAGCGACTGAAATCCATCGATGGTGCGAAAATGCGGATCGAGAAGGAGTTGCGTAAGGCTGCTAATGACACAGCATAGATCGCGACCATTGGACTCCTGCAGAACGCAAGTGATGTTGGCACGCAATGTGGCCGCTGCCTCGGAGGCATGGCGCAAACAGAGTGAAACATAAAACAGCCAATTGGTCTTCTCCAGGAGTCCCAGGTACTTGTCGTCCTGCAGCATAAACTTCTGCGGTGACTCTGGGGTGCAGAGACGCCTCAACTTTTGATAGGCCCGCTGCACATCCTGTGTACTGGGCAGCTCTTCTGTTAATTGGAGCACATTTAACTGCTTACGCTCATCACACTTGCGCACCAGCTCTATCATAATGTTCTCCATTTTGGTATCCTGCTGTGACCCCGGCTGTAACTCTGCCAGACGCACTAGGGAGGCGGCACCACTCCCATAACTATATACCCAAAAGGCAGCACGCGAATCGCAAAATGCCAGCGAGAGCTGTAAGAAACGCTCCACATCACAGCATTTGGGGATGACGAAGTGCGGTGGCAGTTGATATTTGCACGACTGCAGGCGATTCTGGAGTTGAGGAACGCTGCTAGCACTAATCACTTGCCATTCGGTGGCACCGCATCGAATGAGCTCCCTCGCCCAATCATTCTTGCTGGCGTACATGCTTACGCCGGTTAATGTGGAATAGTAGGGCTCCCGATAGGCATAGGCGAAGCTCAGATCATGCCGCATCGGATAGGCGAAGCGGGCCAAGGCGGAGGCAATTAGTTTACCATAGTCACTCAATTTGGAGTCCTGTTGCTGAAACGCAAACTTGAGCAGACGGAAATTTGCACAGATTATATGCAGCGCAACAATGCGTCCATTGATATTATGTTGCCGGGCTGGCTCCAGTTTCTTGCGCCGGCTGCTGGCCATGCGTGCCGCCTGCAGAGCACTCGCTGCACGTCCCTGTTCCGCAATGGTATAGATCTGATCAATGTTATTTAGTGTGATCTCGTTGCGTCCAAGATACGCATTCTCTTGATAGAGATCACTGGCCACCGTAGTCAGTGTTGACCTCGCGTGCAACGGCACAAAGGCCAACTTGAAATTGGTAACACTCAGCAGGCCAAACGTGGAATCTTTGTAGGTGGATCGACTGCCATTGTTGCTATTGTTGCCATTGCTACTGCTAGTGTTATAACTATTGTTACTGTTGCCGCCGCCGCCGGTGCTGCTGTTGTTGCTGCTCTCCTCCATGGGTGCAATGGGTGAGTACATGTAAGCGGGTGCACTGGCAACAATTTGCTCCCCCGACAGCAGACGAGGCTTGGCCAAATGCACATCACGCAAATCGCTGGGCAGGCACCATTCGTTTGTATCTGCGGTGACGCGTATATCCCCTACCATTGGCGCCACGTAGCTGGTAAAGGTGTTCCGCTTGCGATGATCGGGCATATCGCTGCTGATGTTGCTGCTATGGCCAGTGGCCATCCTCCCTCAGCCACTGTTTATCGCTCCTATTATATTTTATTATAGTAGAGTTTCCAATTGTGGTTTAACTCTGACTCTGGTTTCTCTCTCTGCCCTGCACGCACTTGGAATATTTAATTATTGTCTACTTCCTGTGTCTGCTTCTCTACACTGTCACTTTGTGAGCGCTGTTGTTGTTGATTCTTTTTTTTTTTTTGCTTTACTGCAGCTGGCTTTTGTAAGTTAGCAGACTGAGCCGCCTCCAATGATTGGAAAACTGTGTGTGGCCGCAACATAAACACATGAAACAAAACACAAAAAAAAAAAACAGCGAGAAATTAAAAAATAAAACAACAATAGGTAAGTAGTTGAATGTAATGTTTTAGAGATGAGTGCGAATTGAATTTTTCACGGCACGAACCATAAATGATTAGTTCCAACAGTTTTTTTCCGTTTTGCATTCATTTTAGTAGCTTTTCCAGATATACGTACGTTTTTTATCGCGTTCAAATATTGGTATATTCTGCATTTTATTTTAAAACTTTGTTTCTTTATTTAATTAAAAAAACGTAATTGATCATAATGTTTGGCTAATTCCTGTAAATTTAATCGTGTTTGGTCGTGCCGTGCAAGAAAACATAACACGCGCCCAACTCTCGCAGGTAAGTATATTTATTCACTCACACACACACACATCAAGGCGCTTAAGCATAGGCAAAATTAGAATTATTGTCGTTTTTTGATAAGTTTATCAGTTGCGCCTACCGTATTTTTAGTTTTTTTTTTCTTTTAATTCTGCAGATGTTGCTGCGCTGTGAGTAGGTTGTTGCTTGGCGAGCGAACGTGTTTATTTACTTGTCATCCTTATGCATCATCCAACAACACACCAATGCACGTATATATAGCATTTATTTATTTATTATTTTTGCTGTCGCCATAAATATACACATGCACATGCGCATATATGCTACTTACTTACTCACGCACACATACACCCTCAATGCATGTAAAAAAAACTATCGTTATTGGCAAAGTGCTGGGCTGGAAACAGCTGTTTCGCCGTGCTGTTATTTTAATCATTAATCAACACTTGCCAGTATCGATAGGCTTTTTGTTCAGCCTGTGACATCGCGTTGTAAAACTTATTTAAATTTTTAGACTAACAATACTAAACTTGTCGGTTTCCAACTGCAAGTTTTTTTTTGATTTGAGAAAAAATAACATTGAGCGATATTTAAACAACTTGTTACTTGATATTGGACATGAAAGGTTTGCCGGCAAAGGGACGAACGGACAAACAATAGTCGAATAATCGGGTCGCGCATTAATCGCAGTTTTACTATCGACATCGTTGCGGCTTGTTAACGCCAGCAAAAAATACGCTTGTCGGCCACCACGCGGCGGTTGGTGAGTAAAACAAAGTAACTTAAATATTAGATTACGACTTAAATTTTTCTTTATACAGACTGTGTATGCTTTGGCTACACCACAGCAGTCGGTGCTTCAAACTTTGCATATCCCAAACAACATCATTTTCATTGTTCGTATCGTCGACAAGTCGAACACATTTCAATTTCTTACGCTGCATAAAGAATCTTCAAGTACAATTACAAACCACACAGAGATACCAACAAGTGCAGCTCAGGATGTCTGACGAAGTCAAATATTTGGAGTCACCCGTCAAATCGGAAATGGACAAAAAACTCTACAAGTAAGTAGCATACCCGCCTAACACATGCAAGTGCATATGCATATGTACATACATATGTATGTATGTAAGCCAGCTGCAGTTTCCTTTTCTTTTATATTTGATAAATTGATGATAGATGAGATGATAGTTGCTTGCAAATATATTTACAGAGCTAGCCAGGATTTTAAGAGTGGAAAAATTTGTATTGGGTGTGTTTGGTTTAGTTTTACTTAATTTCAATGTGCCTGGCTACAACATGTGTAGACAGCTGCGCAAGCGCTGAACGCAGCTGTGCAAAGGTTCTAAGAGAAGACAATGGATAGTTCATAAAATGCCAATAGCATAGAAAGGTGTTCGAGTTACAAATATTAATTCATGATAATGAGAATCGAAATGTCTTTCATGTTTCTTTTAATGTCGTATTTCGCTCAGTGTTGAAATTTCTTGTCGAACTTCATCGGCAGAGTTTGTGACATATGTTGTTGTAGAAAGCAATTCAGCTGCCTAACTTAGCTTTAAATCAAATTAAGATGCGTTGTACCTTGTTCTTTTCCAGGACACTGCTCTTTCCAAATGGTTTGCATGCTCTTATCATCTCGGATCCAAGTCCGATGCCACACGATGGTTTTACCACATCGGATTCGTCATGCGACGGCGGGATTGGGGAGGAGACATCTGCGGAGACTGAGAACACGACTGACTCCAGCGATGACTCATCTACATCTTCCTCGTCGGGAAGCAGTCACAGCGTGGACAGCGAGGAGGGCGACGAAAAGCTGGCGGCCTGTGCCGTGCTCATGGATTACGGCTCGTTTGCGGAGCCAAGTGATTATATGGGACTGGCACATTTTCTGGAGCATATGATATTCATGGGATCGGAAAAGTATCCGGAGGAAAATATATTCGATTCTCACATAACTAAATGTGGCGGATTCGCCAATGCCTTAACCGATAGCGAGGATACACTGTTTTACTTTGAGGTGGCCGAAAAGCATCTCGATTCGAGTCTGGATTATTTCTCGGCTCTGCTGAAGCATCCTCTAATGAAGCAGGAGGCAATGCAACGCGAACGTTGCTCGGTGGACTCCGAATTCCAGCAGACCCTCCAGGAGGATGAGTCGCGTCGTGACCAGCTACTGGCCAGCCTGGCATCCGAGGGATTTCCCCACGGCTCCTTCTCTTGGGGCAATTTGAAGACATTAAAGGAGAATGTCAATGATCGGGTGATGCACAAACTGCTGCACAAGATCCGTCGCGAACACTATACCTCCAATCGCATGTATGTGTGCATGCAGGCTCGCCTACCCATAGATGAGTTGGAAGCGCTCGTGTTGCGCCACTTTGCCGACATACCAGCCAATCCCGGCGTAAAGGCACCTGATCTGAGTGGATTCAGTTACCGCAACGCCTTCCGTGATGACTTTCATCAGCATGTGTTCTTCGTAAAGCCCGTAGAGAATGTGTGCAAGCTGGAGCTGACCTGGGTGCTGCCCAGTGTGCGTCAGTATTATCGCAGCAAGCCGGATCAATTACTCGCCTATGTTCTCGGCCACGAGGGCGCGGGCAGCCTTTGCGCCTATCTCCGGCGTCGCCTGTGGGCTCTGGAGCTTATCGCTGGCATCGATAACAATGGCTTCGATCTCAATTCGATATACAGTCTATTTAATGTGTGCATCTATCTCACCGATGAGGGTTTCAAGAATATTGATGACGTCCTCGCGGCCATATTCGGTTATATAAAGGTTCTGGCCAATGCCGATCTTAAAGCCTTGCGCGTAATTTTCGATGAGCAGCAAGACATTGAAGCAACCGCATTCCGCTTCGAGCCACAGCGTGCCGCCATGGATAATGTACAGCTGTTGGTTCCGAATATCAAATATTTTCCGCCCAAGGATATCCTCACTGGCAATTCGCTTTTGTTTGAGTACAACGAACTGAATCTAATCGAACTGATTGGGCATTTGAATGAGTTCAAGTTCAATTTGATGGTGACTGCACATAAGTACGAGGATCTGACATTCGATAGGAAGGAGAAGTGGTTCGGAACCGAATACACCAGCACTCCCATGCCAGCTAAGTGGCAACAGTTGTGGAAGGAAACGGACTCTTCATCGATGCCGCATCTCTTTTTACCTGAGGCCAATCGCTTTGTCGCCCAGGATTTTACCATCTTTTGGCATGCTGATGGTAAACCCGAGATACCCGACGTGCCCAAGAAACTAATTCAAAACGAAACCTGTGAGCTGTGGTTCCGTCCAGACGATAAATTTGAGCTGCCCGTGGCTTACATGTACTTCTACTTAATCTCGCCCCTTCCGCGCAAGAGCGCCAAAAAGTAAGTAAAGAGAAACAAAATCCAAATTTATTTTTAAAACATGTTTCACTCATTAAACTTAATAAGACTACGCTTAATGTCTCTTGTAAACTAATCCAAACACTCTATCTGTCTTGCAGTGATGCCATGTGCGCTCTGTACGAGGATCTAGTCAAATTCCATGTGTGCGAGGAGCTTTATCCGGCAAACAACGCCGGCTTGGAGTATACATTCAGTGCGAGCGAGAAGGGTATACTATTGCAAACGCATGGCTACAATGAGAAGCTACATCTGATCATCGAGGCGATAGCCGAGGCAATGATTAACGTGGAGTCCATGCTCACCGAGGAGATTTTTGCCACATTTGTTAAGGATAAGCGTAAGACATTTTTCAACACGCTGATCAAGCCGCGTGCTCTTAACAGGTCAGTCGTAATACAGCGAATTGTGTATCCTAAATTGTGTCTCTCGCTCGCTCTTTCTCTCAATTTTAAATCGGTTTCGTTTTTACTGATTTTCAAAGTAGGATGAAATAATGCAATAAGGCAAATTGAGAAAGCTTACCCTTTTTGGTAGCTGCTTGATCGATGGGTCCCAGAGATCATTCAGCTATCTGTCTGCCAAAGTGAATTTACATTTATTATTTTATGGTTAAGCTCAATTTTTTTTGTTTACCATTTTTGCTCATATTATGCTACATATTTTAAGCTTCTATTTCTCTTCTTTTTTTGACTCTCGTATGTTTTCTTAGGGATGTGCGTCTGTGCGTTGTGGAGCACATGCGCTTCCTGCTGATCGACAAGTACAAGAGCCTGAATGAGATAACGCTCAAGGATCTGCAGGAGTTTTCACGTTTATTCCCACAACATTTGTACGTGCAGGGATTAATACAGGGCAACTATAGGGAGGAGCAGGCGCGCAATGTGATGAACACGCTGCTGACGCGACTCGCCTGCCGGCCCATCAAAGAGCATAACTTTGTTGAGGATCGCACTGTGCAGTTGCCTCAGGGCGCACACTATATACGCTGCCATGCGTTGAACGAGCAGGATATCAATACGGTGACCACGAATTACTATCAAATCGGACCCAACAGTGTGCGGTTGGAGTGCATCCTGGATTTGCTGATGATGTTCGCAGAAGAGCCGCTGTTTGATCAGCTGCGCACCAAGGAGCAGTTGGGTTACCTCGTGGGTGGCACGGTGCGTCTGAATTACGGCATTACCGGCTACTCCATAATGGTCAATTCTCAAGAGACGAATACAACCGCAAGTCATGTGGACCAACGCATCGAGGCGTTCCGTACCAATATGTTCACATTAGTTGAGAATATGTCCCAGGAGGACTTCGATCACAATCGCGATTCACTCATCAAGCTAAAGTTGGTTGCCGATATGGCCCTCGGAATAGAGGTCCAGCGCAACTGGAACGAGATTATAGACGAGAAGTACATCTTCGATCGTCGTCGTCAGCAAATCGAGGTGCTGCGCACTTTGACTGCTCGCGAAATCATCGCTTTTCTGCTGGAGATGGAAAACAGCAATATGCGCAAGTTATGCATTCAGGTCATTGGCAACAAACCGGATACCACAACTAGCTGCAAATATGCACCGAAATCCAAGTCAAGAGCCAAGAGTTCAGTAGACATCGTTCGTGATGGAGATGATGATGATATTGATAATAACGATGACGTAGAGAATTCAGAAGAGGATGAGGATGAGGATGATCTTTTCCAGGTGATGGCCAACAAATTGAACGTTGTCTTTCTGCCCAAGGAGGGCGATGCCAGCACAATTACGGACATAGACGATTTCAAAGCGAATCTGGATCTATATCCGATGGTACCGGACATTCCCGATGACCCGACATCGAGCAACTTCATCGGGGATACGATGATGAACAGTTGAACACTCTTCCAACGACAAACAACAAACTAACACAACCCGAAAAACTCACATAACCACCAAACACAAAAAAACTCGAAAATCAGCCACAAAAAAAATGTTCATAATTTAATAATAGTATTTAGCGTTAAGAAACTTTTGCGCTAAAGGCAAGTCTCATTTCCAAAATGCAAGCCGCCTTTTTAAGCCAAGTAAAACTCACACACCCAAAAATACACACTCTCACACACACACACATACACACTCATACACACACACACACACACACACTCAGACACACACACACTCAGACACACACACACACACACACTAGTACTAAATTTACAGAGTTTGTATTTCTTGTTTTCGGCTCAAATTATAAGTGACGATATTGACAAACATGTAACTTTGTCAGTTAATGAAATAAACGCATCTTATAAATAATACAAAGCTAAATTGGTAAATTGTATCTACAGGTGAAGTGGTGGGAGCGGGAGAAGGGAGAAGGAAAAAGGCGAACGGATGGGTTCCTTGAAGTACTGGTTCAAGCCGAGTGAAGCTAATTTTGTCAAAAAGACATCGGTTTTTAAGACATATCTCGCCAAAAATTCCTAAGGATCTCGAAAGAGCTTAAATTTTGGAGATCACAGCAAAATTGATTATCGATTGCCATTCATGGATTAACAGAATTCATTTGGTGTTTGCAATCTGTAAGGAGATGGACGAGTTCTAGCCCTTTTCGGCGCCTCTTTGCTTCTAAAAGTATGTTGCAGTATTCGTGGTTGCCTGAGGCCAGCAATCGATCGAAAACAATCCCACCCAACAAACAAAAGCGTTTTAAGTTCACAAACTGTTTGTTTATTTGTAACTTGATCTGTTATTTGCTGGTATGGGATCAACTTATACGGATTTACACACGCATGTATATGTACATGATGTGTATGTTTGTGTGACCTGTACAAATAGCAATAAGCGTACTTATATATAAATATATATGTATATATACAAAAATCAGTTTCAATTCGTTATATATTTTGCTGTTGTGCTGCCAATTATGATTTATGATTGCACAAATGCGCTCTTTTGCTTAACAATTTGGTACACCAAATGGGGATTTGACCCGCATTATATGCCATATGTAAATGTACATATATACTAAATATATACTATGTATATATGTAAGCATAAAAATCTCGATCGTTTCGTACGTGGGTTTTATTGTAAAGCTACTTAAATGGTTTTGCATTTCATTATTATTTGTTGTGTACTTAATGGTAAGTAACAATATGGTCAATAGTTTATTTGTTTATACTGCTCCAATTATCGCCGTGTTTAAGTTGTTTTTCTTTTCTTTCTATTTCACAGTTGATCTTATGATTAAATAAAGAATAAACAGAACACAATTCGTACAAATGAATTATTAACAATGAAAAAAAAAAGCGAAAACGTTTGTTTTCTTTTTGATTATTGCATATGTACAGATTTTGTATTATAGTTAAATATATATATATTGTGTATGAATTTAAATTATAAAATTTTTACGGTAAATTTGTAATTGTCGTTTAGAGCTTTTGCAGCTCGGTGGTGTCGCCGAGATAGTGGGACTGCAGGATGCGTGGCGTTCGTTCTCTGTTCGAGTCCTGGAGGAGACCCTCCTCGTGCTTCCCATTTAAATTCGCCGAACTGCAGAAGATGCGCGAAATGAGCGACGTGTTGGAGCGCTTAAAGGCCATCCGCTTCCCATTCATGAGCTCGGGCAGATCATCGAGGCCGCGATGTAGCGAAAGCTTGTCAAGCTCCGAATCTGAGCCATTGCGTCGAGCCCGCTCCAATGCCAGATGTGACTCATATTCGGCAGTTCGTAGCGTTTTCGCCGTTGGTTTGCGATACATTTTAAGGAGAAGCGAGGAGCAGACAACGCTTACCGAACTGGCTGCCATCGCCACCGATGCCATCCATGGCTGGAGCGTAAAGCCAAAGGGCGCAAAGAGCCCGCTGGCAAGCGGTATTCCCAACAGGTTGTACATACTGGCAAACAGGAAATTATATCGGATGCGGCGCACTGTGCAGCGCGAGAGATCTAAGCAGGCGACCACATCAAGCAGATCATTTCGCATCAGCACAATATCCGCCGCCTCAGCGGCAACATCCGTACCAGCCGCAATGGTTATGCCCACATCTGCTTGGGCCAGCGCCGGACTGTCGTTGACACCATCTCCGACCATCGCTACGCGCACGCCACATTGCTGGATCCGCTGGATTTTTGCCACCTTATGCGAGGGCAGCACCTCAGCGTAAACTGTGCGAATGCCCACCTGTAATTTGAAATGATCACAATCAATAAGACACTGTTTTTACAAAGCGATTCAGTTTTAACAAAGTTATGGCTAATGAGTACATACCTCACGAGCTATGCTCGCTGCGGTGTTCTTGTTGTCGCCGGTGAGAAGGACGACATCGATGCCCATGCGCTTGAGCGTGTATACGGCGAGATGGGCTTCCGGCTTGACCATGTCGGCGACGGCAAACATGCACACTAGTTGGCCATTAAGAGCGCACAGAACAGCTGTGTGTCCTTTGTGCTCCTCGCGCGTCATACAATCGCTAATCTCCAGTGGCACCTCAATTGCATTGCGCTGCATCCACTCACGATTGCCAATGAGCACATGGATTTCGGGGCCATCAATGAACGGTTGCTGTTGCTGCTCTTGTGTTCCCTGCTCCTGCTTTTCTTCATGTTGTTCGAGTGCACCATCCAACGCAAGAAGCTGATGCTCAATCAACTTATGCTGCAGCTGGAGCTGCTCAATGCTGGCACCATTGTCGACATCAACGGCGCTGCTGGGATTCGTGCGCCACAGATTCTCATAGTTGATTATGCGTTCCGCACTGCAGGATTGACGCAGGGACTGCTCATAGTTGGAGACGGTGGCGCGTATGCCACAGCCGGGCACCGACTGGAAACCCGAACTCTTGCCAAAGCTCTGATGCACATTCAACATATCCTTGGCAAAGTGTACGATGGCCGAGGCAATCGGATGCTCGCTATTCTGCTCGGCGGCTCCAATGATGGTTAGGGCGCGTGCCAAACTGCATACCTGGGGCGGCACAAAGAGCGTCACCCGTCTGGTCATGGGAGTGCCATGTGTGATGGTGCCCGTCTTGTCAAATACAACAGTCTTAACCTTTATAAACACGAGAGGATTAATTGCATATCTACTGAACTGTTATGAGCGTAGCTGATTGGACGAATTAGAACTCACCTTGTGAGCATTTTCCAGTGCTGTGGCGCCCTTGATGAGCAGTCCATTTGTCGCTCCTGTTCCGGTAGCCACCATGACCGCTGTGGGCGTGGCCAGTCCTAAAGCACAGGGGCAGGCAATGGCAAGGACACTCAACGCACACTTAAAGGCATAGCTTATGACAATCGTATTGCGATCCATGTGCATCTTGTGCTCCATGGAAACAGGGACGAGATCGGGATTGACAAAGCCTGCAATGATCCAACCGATGAGAGTAATGGTCGATACGGCCACCACAAAGGGCACAAAATAGCCAGCAATGCGATCGGCAAGCTGTTGGATGGGCGCCTTCGATGTTTGTGCCTCCTCCACGAGACGGACAATCTGTGCAAGCGTTGTGTTCTCCCCCGTGTGCGTTGCCTCGACGAGGAGCACACCATTGCGATTGATAGAGCCACCAATGACGACGGCACCCTTCCGCTTAGCAACTGGCATGGATTCACCGGTGATGAGGGATTCATCGCAACTGGAATGACCATAGAGGACTTTCCCATCGACGGGCACCTTAGCGCCGGGTATGACCTTGAGAATGTCGCCACGCTGCACATAATCCACCGAGATGGTCTTTTCGCTAATGATGTCAAAGTCATCGGAGATCTCCACGAGCAGCGCATCGGCTGCTTTCAATGATAGTAGCTTGGAGAGCGCCTCTGATGTTTTGCCCTTGGCTATGTGCTCCAGCCAGCGACCCAGCGAGATGAAAATCAGCAGCATTGGCGGCGTGTCAAAGAATGTCAGCGGTGAGCTATTCTGCTCCATGAGCACAGCGGCAATGACCACAGCCACGGAGTACACATACGAAATGGTTGTCACCATCGAGATAAGCACATCCATATTAGTGGTGCCATGTTTGATAGCTCGATAGGATTGCACATAGAAATGATAGCCACCAAAGAATTGCACCGGTGTTGAGAGTAGAAACATGACGAGATTCTCCATGGAGAGTCCGGGGACCAGGCAGCACATATTCTTATGGCCCTTGTCATTCATCTCCAGCATGAAGTAGATCATAGCCACCATGCAAGGACCGCCAAAGATTAAGGAGATCAGAAACGCGTTGCGCCACTTTCGGATTTCCTCCTTGTGCTCCAGATAATTGTGTGTCATCTTATCGCAACCGCTGAGCAGCTTTGCTTGAAATCCCAGCGCCTCAATTGCCTCGCATATAGTCCGGGGACCCGTCGTCTCAGTAATATATCGGAATTTACCTGGAGGAGAGACCACAAATTATGAATATAAATATAAATATAAATAAAAATTATCATATATATACATTGTTAACATAATTACGGCAACCATTACAATTAGATTAGATTAATATGCTAAAAAAAAAGTCGTAAAATTCTAACAAGATGTAAATACTGTTTCCAAGGGAAATGCAACTTGTAAGCAAAAAAAATAGATTTCTATTTGACGCGATAAGAGATAATTTTTCAACATATTCATTCATATTCATTCAACATGTTCATTATGGATGTAATCATTATTAGATCACAGATGCCAAATTATTTAGAAGAGGTCTTAAAGATATACAAATGTTCACAACAGGTTATTGTTTTATAGTATTATATTATTTTGTCATTTTTGTAATATACTATAAGTCATTCCGGTAGTCCTAGAAAAAGTTTCGTATTGGAAAAGAGAGGTGTTCTCATTGTTTTGGTCATGTCTGACCCAGAAGTCTTAAAGGTTTAAAAGAGTTTTTGCCACGAGCTGTCTACCAATTGGAATGGAAATTGGAGCGCTTTTATTTAGTTTTGGCTATCTTGCAGTTAACGTATTTTTTTTTTTTTTTTTTTTGTTTTGCTATTAACCTGAAGACAACCGGTTGTATTGCCGGATTCGATTGCAAAACTGAAGCTGTTGAGCTGTCTACAAACTGGATTTCCGGCCCCCTCCCCACAGCTCTCTCATATGCATTAATCACTTGAACGGCTAGCTCCGATTTCAATGAGTATTTGTATCTCTCTCGTATCGCATTCTCATTTGTATATCTATCTAAATATTTGTGTATTTGTGTGCGTGTGTGCATTTGTTTGTTTGGTTGTGCTCAAGTCGTTGTGTCTGCACTAAAATGGGCTGTTGAACTTGGCCAACGAATGGAAAAAAGAGGACTTAGCTCTAAAGTTCTGGGAGTTAGTACGGTTTGGTTTCGTTGTTGCTGTGACCTAAGATACCACCACATAACGAACGATAAGATACGGAAATTGTCTTTGTTTTTTTTTTTTTGTTAAGAGTCGTTGATTAGCATGTTGCGCCCAAAATCAAATCGGATAGCAACTGCCTGAATGAGTCGACTAATTTTTACAAATACTGTTATTAGATATATAGACATATATGCGATTGGGTGGGTACAGTTATGGAAAAAGTACATTTCTATTAGTATTTGTGAATGGAGATAAATAAATTAAGAAAACTTCCCCTGCATTTCCAGACTTTCAAGCTCATGACTGAATCATAGCAGATAAGCGCAATATATTCACAACTACAGCCAAAGGGGTGGATGGGGAAGGGGTGCCTTGAGGGGGGGGGGGGGGACATATATTCATTTATGCATCCATTTTTTTTGTGACATCGTGTGCAAACTCGACATTCGACTGGTTTCTTTTATTGTTTGTATATACCCTGGAATTGGATATACAGTCAGAAGCCGAATCTTATGCTTAAGTAAAAAAATAATATATTTTCTTTAATTAATAAAATTCGAATACTATCAATCAAAAATTGGCTCGTTTCTATTCATAACAAAAGTACTCGAGCACTAGAAGCCTCTGAAGCTGATAACTGGGTATGACCTAGTCGAGCTTTGAATTTGCACTGAATGTTTAACGAAGCGTGTGCAAAACTCAGATAACTATGTTGGATGACAATATCATCAGCTCCGTTCAAATTTTAATGCTCATTATCAAAAAAATCGATCGACCAAATCAAAGCGCAACAAAGCGAATCGATCGACTCTCTGTCCTCAATTTAAAGCACACACAGCACCCCAAGCTATCAACATTTTCGTATATATTATATATGTATAAACAATATGTATGTAAACATACATATGTATATTTATATGTACATCTCGTACACCCACAATACCCTATCTCTCTTTCTCCTACATGCCTGACACTATTTCAATTTCTGTTTTCATAGCGCATTGTTTGTTGTTGTTGTTGATGTTGTTGTGTGCATCTTATCGCTTCGATTCGTTTTCATTTATAGAACATTTTTCATTGTTGTATTTGTTACTGTTGTTCTTGTTGTTGCTGTATAATTTGCTATTAACAAGCGGTAGTCAGCGTCACTTATCTGATAAGCATCGGCAGTCAAAACATATGTTCCTCTCAACTCCGACAACCTTACCTAACTGTAACTCACAATCTTTTTTTTTTTGAGTAGTTTCACAACTTGTTATGCATGCCCCGATTTTGATACAGAATAAAAGCTGTGGCTAATTGACCATGAAACATTGCAAGAACTTGGCAATTAATCGAGAAACTTGGAATTATTTTGCACTTGTTAACCAAGTTTTAATGAAAACGAAGCAAACAGAAATGCACCGGCAACCAGTCGACTGATAAGTTTTGTGCTATAATTAGTAAAGATATACATATATAGTAAAGATGTACATATTGAAAGGAAATGAGTTTATATTCTGGGTATTTCACATAGTTTTCAGCAGGCTTTTAAAGTACAAAGTTACATATACATGTAATGAACATGTGTTCGATGGGCGATTCATATTATATGTAATGAAATCGATACAAGTTCGATTTCGACACAGGTATATAGTTTCCACGAAAATGCAAGAACTGCATCGAATCATAATTCGATCATTTTTAAGGAAACTACCATTCGGGTCTGTAATCTTAAATCAACATCATGCTCTTTCAATTTTGTGCACATACGACAACAAACTAGCTCTCACTTCTAATGCGCATTGTATTTGAACCAACAATTTATACTTGATTTTATATTGATGTTTTTTCTTTGTATAGATTGCTACTCCTTCGTATTCATTTCATTTGTGCTTCACACCTCATGTATCTGGGATATCACAATTTTAAGACAAATTCTTGTAAAATTCATTACAATGATAATCGCCTTTCCTTCCCCTCTTTCCACGATTTATAATTGCAGGCCAATATGAAAGCTGCGCTGCCAGTTTGCTTGGTGGTTAAACATAACTAATATTTGACTGCTATAAAAGAAAACCAGTTTTAGATACACAGCTGAGCAATAACAAAAAAAAAAAAAGCAATTCACATGGGAGATGATCGATTTTCTTTGTCAGCACTAAGATTTGACGATTGCTATTGATTAGAGATAAAGTAGTATCAATTTTTTTGTTGTTTGTGCTATGCAAGATTATGGAAATATTACAAATCTGTACATCTTTACGATGCTGATGATGCTTGGATGTTTGGGTTCACAACTACCATTTTTGCTGGCGACAAGTTGCCGGCGTCGCGACCGATGCGGACGCCTTCGCCTTACAGTCACCGTGATCCGGCCGCTGTTAGGCGCCGATGCGGTCGCCTTACAGTCACCATGAACCAGCAGCTGCATAATAATTCTAAGTATTTAGGCACCGATGCGGTCGCCTTACCAGCAGCTGCATAATATGTATATAGGTTAAGCATTTGATATATATGTATATGGGTTAAGCATTTGATATATATGTATTAGGTTAAGCATTTGATAAAAATAAAGAGCCTGCTCGACAGAGCGGGCAGTTCGATTCTAAACGTCGACTCGGTTTAATCATATTAAACAATATATATTATATATATAAGAGCAATAAGCACAAATATGCGAAACTCAAGTTGAAAAGGAAACGAAGTGAAGGTGAATGCGAATGTGAATGTGAACGTTGCGCATGCGCAGCGAACCGACGCTAAAAAAAACAGCAATCGAAACACAAACGACAATCAGAGAGACAGGGACAAAATGAGAGGGAGAGGGAGAGGAAGAGAGAGAGAGAGGCTCTTTCACTTTCAGCTTAAAGCTGATTAACAATGAAAATTGTACAGCTAAAAAAATGAATGCGTTATATAAGTATATATATATATATATGTATATATACCCATGTAAGTATTTCTGATACACAATTATATTGTATATATATTATATATATTTTGATTTTTGTATTTGTGACACATGCAATCTGCAATCGAAAGCACACAAAACAAAAGCGCCATAAAGATAAATATGTATGTATACATATGGTTGTCGGGGTGCATATGATATACATAAATTATATATGTATGTGTTTCCGTATATATACATTGACCTTATGCATGTATAATAACATCAATGCAATGGTTCAGTAATAAAACAATGATCTCAAAATAACTATAAAAGATTTCCCAAGTTTTTAAAGCGATCGCTTATAAGCAAAAAAAAAGGGGAAACACTCAACATTTTGTAAGTGGGTATTGAGTATTGTTGAATAAATAAAATTAAAATATCTTTAATAATATTATGGAGCTTTCAAGACATTTTCATTATAATCATAGTAATAATAAAAATTATTCTTTAGAATATAGCATTTTCCAACTTCGAAGAAAAACAATTCTCTATCTTTTTATACTTTGATAGCGAAGGTATCATAAATTTGTATGGCCATGCCCACACATATCTCCCACAGCTTTAAAGATAGAGTCACCAGACCTAGAAGGTAACTTGGTGGTAACCTTCTCCAAAGCCGGCATATACATTATTTGACCACGCCCACACCCGCCGCCCCCAGGAGCCTCCGCCCTAGAAATTTGAAATGCGCATATCTTCCACAATTGGTAAGCTTGAGTCACCAAATTTTGAAAGTATGTTACTGGTAACTCCCCTAAAAGATCAATAAAAAATTTATGATTAAATATCGATATATTTTTCACACTTCTTCGAAAACTTGTACATCGAAGTCTAAACTTTTCAGATAAAGCTACTCGCCAGTATTTGAGAAATACACACTCCGATTTAATCGCATTTCTGTTGTTGTTGCTGTTATTATTATTCTTTGTTGTCGTTTTGTGAGCATTGCCCTGGTGAGAACTCTTATCAAATATATTTATATATGTGTGTATGTGTATGTAAATATGTTTGTATATGTATGCATAATATACATGCAGAATCCCCAAACTCTTAAATATTTGTATTTCATTGTTTTCACAAATTCATTGTTTCATTCAAATTTATTTAAAAAAAAAATATATTAATTGGCTGGGAATCTTAGCAAGTGTTTTTCAAAAACAATGTAAACGACAGGTGCATTCACATAAATTTATAAAGACGTGCCAATGTTGGCTTGTGGTGCAAATGCTCAATTCCAGATAATGCAAATATTGACTTGGTGTTCTCTGCTGTTCAATTACCCCATTTATATAAAATCATTGCAAAAAGTGGAGTTGTTGAAATTCTAGACGGATTATGCAACAATGAGAAAGCGATAGGAAGTATTATTCTTGTAGATACCACACAATAAATCGTTTAAGAAATATTAAATTAGGCTAAACCCAATTTGAGTCGCTTACAAAGAGAGCCAATTGAATTGTTGGCCATTATACAATTATAATGGAGGGATGGAGGGCTAATATAAACTAAATACAGAGTATATTATAGTCCCTTGTGCATACTCACCGCGTTTAGTGAGCAACGTGACCGAGGAGGCCGTGACGCCGGGTAGCTTGAGCACATGGCTTTCAATTTTATGGACGCAGGAAGCGCAAGACATGCCCATTATTTCTAGCTCCACCTCGGCCTCTCCGTTATCGGGCTCATCGATGAGCTCCGTGGGAAAGCCGAGCTCTGTTATCGATTTGGCAATATTCTCGGCCGTCAGAACATTCGCATTGAACTTGACTTCTGCTTTTGCAGCTAGCAGAGCAACCAGAATGCTATCCAAGCCATAGATCTTGCGGCAATGTTTCTCAATCGCTGCCACACAGGAGGCGCAGGTCATGCCGCGTATGTGAAGGAAGCACTTTGTCAGTAGCTCCTGTTCGACGGGAACCAGGGTAGCAGACCCATTTGTAGCCTGCTTGGCAGGCGGTGAGGTGGAGGTGGATTTCGGCACACATGTCGAGGTGTCCTTAACGGGCGTGTTCTGTGCGACACTCGCCTCGAAGCCCATGTCGTCAATCATTTGTGCAATACTCGCCGCTGTCAGCTGCTCCGGATTATATTGCACGCGCGCATTTTTCCCGTCCAAATGCACTTGAATATCATGCAGCCCAGGTGTGCCCGTTAAATGTCCCTCGATGTTGCGCACACACGATTGACAGGTCATGCCCAGTACGCGTATATCAACACTGGCCCTGGCTGCGCTTACCTCCGGTTGATAACTGCACTCGAATCCCATTTCATCGATTTCGTATGCAATTCGTGTGGCGCTTATCCGATTGGGATCATAGTCAAAGTAACCGGCATGCTCATTCAATTGGACGCGCGCCTTCAGCACACCAGTCTGTTGACCCACTTTTCCTTCAATATTGCGCACGCATGACTGACAGGTCATGCCCACAATGGGCAAACGTACGTTGGCCATCGCAGCAGCAACAGGCTCTGTCAGCTGTTCTTGTTCGCCTGGGGCATTTTTCGCACTTGAGTGTTGGTCGTCTGTCATTTTTTTTTTTTGTTTTTTTTTCCAGTTTTAAATTTGCATTCGCATTTCACTGATCCGTTTCCTTATTTGTGTTGCCTTATTTGAATTGGAATTTTTATGTTTTATGTTTTTTTTTTTTTGTATGCGCTGTATTAAGTAAAAATGAGCCGAAATAATTTGTGTGTGTGTGTGTATTATCGTAACTTGGCTAATTGTAGCACAATAAATTTGTGATATATTTTTTCCTCGCTGCTTTCATTCAAATGATTTGAAGTCACTTGGAACGAGCTCTGTGTAAAATACTGTTAGCTAGTTGTGCTCATATCTAGTTTATATGATAAACTCCACATCCGGATCTGTTGACTTTGATTTTAGCTCCATTTAATAATTTTCCGCACGAAACAAATTATTTATTTTTCTAATTAATGCGCACAGCTGCTGGCGCTCAACATCTCGTACCGTGTGCCAATTGTGGACTGCCTAGCGATGTTAGCAATCGAAGCATTCGAGCTGAAGCGCTTCTCGATGTATCGTTGTATCGATGTATCGATTTACAACCCAGTGCGTGCTTGAATTAAATTGATCTGGCAGCACTGTCACTTTTTCAGTGTTGACCAATGTATCTAGCTAAAGTGGTAAGAAGTAGTGAAAAAAAACTGCGTGTGGAAAACGCTGGCAGCAAAGCGTTTCAGTGGACTTTTTGTGCAATATTTACGATTATAATTGATAAAAACGTAAAAAGTGCTTATGCGTACGTTGAACAAAAGTGCCAAATTGAAATGAACTAACAAAGATGTTATAAACGGTCAAAGTGAAGTGGACAAAACGTTATGTTCTACTTTATTATATCCACATAACGCGCACACACGCACATTAACACAACACAATACACTTACACGCGCTAGTTCAGTTGCGCTGCCGCTGAGTGTCAACAGCTGCCGCTGCCTCTCTTTCTCTCTGCCTGTGACTTTGTAGCGGTGGTGTTGCCGCCGTCAAAATGTCGGACATTAAGTAAGTCGCCTGAAAAATGCAAATAGCAAATATAAAAAGAACACACACATTTACAATTACCAATGTTGCAAGCAACATTCATCATTGTCGCAAATGTGTTTGCAGCATTTTGATGTACCTAAATATTTGTGTGCATATAGCAATCACTCACACAATACACACAACACACGCACACACACACACACACACTTACACAACACACACACACCTAGGAGGCGCTTGCATATTTTGAAGGTATTTTGCATGTGCCTGCGTGTGTGTGTAAGTGGGTGCAGAGCCCCGCAGAACATGCGAGTCATGAAAAACATATAGAAAACAACATCTGCTCCATGCGTAGCCATAGTCATAGAGTCACACGCACTTATACCATTGAACTCATCTATTCCCAATGTTTTTTGTTTTGTGTTTTGGAAATATGTTATTGGTATCTGTCAATGGTATCGAGCATATCATCTGAATCAAATATTGATTATTTGTAATACATCGACTTTAACAACTGTATAAACAGTCAGTTTTTCAGCGCGTTGCAATATTCCTATAATTAATTTTATACATAATGAAGTGATATTCTTTTTCCAAGTGTCCCAGTCCAGTCATCAATACAAAGACTTCTACTTCAGATGCAAGTTTGCATAAAAAGATGCCGAGGATTACATACCCTGCCCTTGCGGATCAGATTTTAACTGCTCACATTTCAATTTTAGTCCGCAGACTAAAATATTGCTATTTTTATATATTGCGACGGTGCGTTGTTTCCGTGCCTCCCAACTTATAGCGGCACCTGCTAACATAAACGCCTGTCCAGAATATGATCGCCTATCGGTCAAATTTGCGCCCCAGTCAGCATCGACGACTCCGTATAAATCTTCACCTGTTCGTTTGAATAACAGGCCGAGTTGTTTGGTACCGCTTAGATACCGAAGAATACGCTTCGCCGTCTTCCAGTGTTCGACATTGTAACATGAGTTAAACTGACTCATGAAACTTACGGCGTACGCAATATCTGGACGAGTTGTGACTGAAAGAAACATAAGAGAGCCAATTAAGTTCTGATAGGGGTACCTTCTCATTTCGGCTTCATCGACGTCTTCTGGTCGCTTCAAAGTACATTTCGCTTCAATGGGTGTTAATGCCGGCTTGCATTCAGTCATCCCGAATCTTTTCAACAAGGCTTCAATGTACTTTTCTTGTGCAAGGAATACCCGGTGCTCTTTCAGATCCTGCTTGAATTCTATGCCCAGACAGGTTTTCACTTTGCCGAGATTTTTCATCTCAAATGCTTCTCCGAGGACTTCTTTGGTCTGCTGCAACCAATCCGGATGATTTGACGCCAACAGCAAATCATCTACGTATATGGATACTAGGAGAATCTTCTTCTCCTGCCGTTTGACGAACAGACATGGGTCCTGTTTCGTGGGCTCTAATCCAACCTCTTGTAGCTTCGCCGTGAGTCTACAATACCAGCGCAATCCGGACTGGCGTAATCCATATAGTGCCTTCTTCAATAAACAAACAGGCCTTCTTATTGATGACAGCGCCGCACGCCATTCTGCTATTGTCTGCGAGTACTCTGCTCGAGGTGAATCCTGCTTCGTTCCAATTGATTTGCCCGATTCTAACTTTTCCATAAAATCGTTGAAGCTCTCTGGTACCTCCATATACACACTCTCTTCGAGCTCGCCATTTAGGTAGGCTGTGACCACGTCCATTTGATGTATCTCCATATCAAGTTCCGCTGCCATGGCCACCAAAAGTCGGACTGATGTGAATCGAGCTACAGGTGAATACGTTTCATGAAAATCTTCTCCAGGCCTTTGTGCGTATCCTTTAGCGACTAATCGCACTTTCTTTTTTCCTGAAACGGTACCATTGTCTTTTGTCCGAAACACCATTTTACTACCTATGATCTTCCGATCCTTAGGGCGTTCTACCATCTCCCATGTTCCGTTGTGTATCTGCGCAAGGAATTCATCTTCGATTGCCTTTGTCCAACTGACGCTGTCCTCGTGGCTTTTCGCCTCTTTCAGTGTAGTTGGATCATCTGTCGCAGCCATGAGTGCCATTTCGCATTCCTCGAATGTCTCGCTTGAGCTGCTCTGCTCGTCGCTGCTGTTGACTTGTGCCGGTGGTTGATATATTTTCCGTGGCCTACCACGCTGGCCGGTCCTCTCGATTTTGGGACGCCCTCTGCCACGCTGCTGCTCAACTGGCTTCTGCTTGGGTCGCTCAGGTGAACTGTTATCGTCGCTGGTAGATCCATCACAAGGTTTACTCGTGATATTGATGCCAATACTTCCGTTTGAGCTCTGATCCCAGTCGTAGAACTCAGCGTACTCGCTTTTGAAACCTGGAACATTCAAAAACTTGACATCTTTGCTTTCTACTACCTTACGCTTTTCAGGTAAATATACTCGATATGCCTTCGAAGTAGTTGAGTAGCCGACCATTATGCATTCTTCTGATCTTGATTCAAATTTACCCTTATTCGAACCCTTTATTAATGCATATGCCTTCGTACCAAATATACGTAAATGCGCCACTGTAGGAATTTTCTTCGTCCAGTAGGTATGGGGAATATCACCAGATAGACCCCGCGTTACACATCTGTTTCTGATGTAACATGCTGTATTTACTGCTTCTGCCCAAAAGGATGGAGGCGCACCAGATTGCTTCATCATACAGCGTGCCATGTCGACCAGGGTACGGTTCTTTCTTTCTGCCAAGCCATTCTGCTGTGGCGTGTGCGGTGTTGTGAGGCGTCTCTGGATTCCGTTGACCTCCATGTACTTGTCGAACTCTTTGTTGCGGTACTCAGTCCCGTTGTCTGACTGAAGTACTTTAATCTTCTTACCCGTGAAGTTCTCTGCTGCAGCTTTATGTACCTTAAAAGCTTCAATAGCTGCAACATAAAATTGTTGAAATTTGCCCCAACAACAACCTCTGAATTGTAATTTAGTTTGTCAGCATTAGTGTTCGTATTTAATTTTATCTAAAATCAACACATAAAATGTAGACCCTGAAATCTTGCAACAAAAAAATAAAATAAAAAAATTGGTTCGTAATTTGTCAGTTTATTTATTATTTGGGTTATATTTTGTTTTGGTTTTGCAGCGACGATCTGCTCATTTATGAGTTAGGCGATGACATTGACGATCAGGCGCTGCTTGGCGCCGACGAGGATGAGCTACTGCTCTCCGATGAGGGTAAGTGCTTGAGAAACTGTTTATCGTTTGTGTTTATCGTTTATATGTGACTTATCCTCTGCAGAGCTAGAGAACGATGTGAAACTGCAGATGCGCGCCGAGGCCGAGGTATGGGCTCGGGAACAGGTACGTAAGCACAAGGAGCAACTGGTGGCAACAGCAAAAGCAGCAACAGCAGCAGCAGCAGCTGCAACAGCAGCAGCAGCAGCAGCTGCTGCAACAACAACAGCAGCAGCTGCAACAGCAACAGCTGCAATAGAAACAGCAACAACAAGACCAGTAACGCCCGCTGCAGACGATGCTGTTGTCGATCCACCTGCAGCTAGTCGGGACTCACCCAGCGCTACTGTGGTGGCAGCAGCCGAAACCACTACGGCGCCCAATGCCTGTGAAACGGCGACGCAAATCACCGAGCTGGCGGCGGCCACTTCAACAACAACAGCAACGGGAACACTGCACGAGGAGATTAAGGATCACACAGGCCCCGCAGCACCGGCACCGGACAACAACAGTCAAAGCAGTGTGAACAATGGCGAACAGTTGCAACCAGAGCCTGATGTAGATACGGATGGATCCGCTGCTGGGGCTGTGAGTGGGCTATCCGCCGTGTTGGCCTCCGCGCAGGAGAGCTTAACCAGCGCCGTCTCCGATTTACATGAGGATGATGAGGAGCGCGAAGAGCGCACTAATTTCAAAACAGCCAGCGAACGTGCGGACAGCCACAAGCAGCCACAGCAGCAACACTTGCTGCAACAACAACAAATGCAAAGACGACCTCACACAGGTGAGCATCTGATCTCTCTCCCTGTTCTGTAATGTACTGCGTCCGTAAGGGTTATACTAGTTGTGCACATCTAAACAGTAGTGCATATCCAATCCCATCCGAATTGTTAATGTGGGCAGTGCATTTGCTTGTCTCGCATTGGGACACGACGCACATTATTATTGATTGTTATAAATACCATCTACTCTTTTAGTTCTTACAGACAAAACAATGGGCGGTCGCTTTATGCCAGGCAACAACAACAACAACAATCCGAACAACCCAAACAATAAGCGCCTAATGGGTGTACGTCATCATCTGCTGCGTAATCCCGGTCCGCATATATTCAGTCCGCAGCGAATGATGGGCGGAATGTCGATGCAGCAGCCGCAACGTTTCCTGATGCCGTCGGGTAATAATATTACACTTCATACTCATCATCATTTGGCCAGTTTGATGGCACCGCCGGGCGTTGTGGCAACCCCCTTGGCAGCCTGCATACTATCGTCCCAGCAGCAGCAGCAGCAGCATCAACAGCTGCAGCAGCAGCATCAACAGCTGCAGCAGCAACAGCTGCAGCAGCAGCAACAACAGCAACAACAAGCACTAACACTGAACAAAACTGCATTCATTCCAGGCCAATATACACCACAACAACAACAACAGACACTACAACAAGTCACACAACAACAGTCGCCCTACAATACGAACAACAATACAATTCCTCTGGCCAATTCCGGTGGTCCAGGTCCCGGTCCCGGTATTCCCACATCCTCCCCTCATCTACATAATCCCCACATGCTGCACCACAAGAACAACAACAACAATACCAACAACAACAACAAAAACAATAATAATAATACCAACAACAACAACAATGGGAGCAATGTGAATCCTAATGGTGCCCTATCGCATCAGCCGCATCTGTTGCCGCATCAGCATTCGCACGCGCATACGCATCAGCATCCGCACGATCCGGTGCGCGTGGGTCTACTGCAGCCGCCGTTGCAGCAAATGCAGCAGCTGTCATACGGCAATGCCGCTTTTCGTAATGTCGCCTTGCTGGGCCAGGGACCAGGTCAACAACATCCGTCGCCACCGGCACCACATTCACCCGGAATGCGTCCACCGCTGCCCTTTCGCAATGGACTGCAGGGCTATGGTCCTGGACCGGGATCCAATGTTGCAGCCGGCCACGGTCCGCTTTCTGGCTATGAGCCGCATCCGGGCCAATATATGCGACCACACAATGGGTGGCGGCCACAGGGCGGCGATGCGCCCGGCTCGCGTATGCCATGCCCACCGGTACCCCAACATCCAATGGGCGCGGGACCCGGCTATATGAACGGCATGAATATGCGCACACCACATCAGCATCTCCAGCAACAGCAGCAGCCTAGCGCTGCCAGCCAGGCCCATCAGCTGCAGCAGCTTCAGCATCAGCAGCAGCTCCAACAGCAGCAACTACAGCAAACCGCAGCACAGGTATCAACTCCATCAGCTCCTTCTGCCTCCCAGCTGCAGCTTCAACAGCAGCAGCAGCAGCAACAACAACAACAACAGCAGCAGATCCAGTTGCAGCAATCGGCCTCAGCCGCGCTTACAGCCAATGTTCAACGTCCCGTTGTCAGCAAGGTACTCATTAATCCCAATTTTAAAGGTGGCGTCGAGGCCGCCACCAACAAATTCATCAAGGAGACGCACTTTGTGCCGGCGATCAATAGCGATGCAGAGCTGTTGCGTCAGCAGGAGGAGTTTATCAATAAGAATCGCCAGTACTTTGAAAAGCGCCGCATGGAACGCTCACCACCGCCGCCCAGTTCCGGTTCCGCTGCGCTTTCATCTATGGCGCAAGGGGAGCGAGGGCGTCGCAGTCGTACGCGCAGTCGATCCCGTGGACGCAGTTACTCACCGCTGAAGCGCACGGATCGCGAGCGGGAGCGTGACAGGGATCGGGACCGGGAGCGTGAACGTGAGCGCGAACGTGATCGTGAACGTGAGCGATATGGTGCAGGAGGCAGCGGAAGTACCAGCGGAGGAGAAAGAGGAGGTGGAGGAGCCGTTGCACGTCCTACAGCCGGCAGTGGCAATCGTAGCTATCGACGCGTTACCAGCAGGGAACGTGATGAGAATCGTAGTGGAGGTGGCGGTGGAGCAACGGGTATCAACAGTGGAGGTGGCTCCAGTGCCGCTGTGGTGCCAAAGCGACGTCGCAGTGGCTCCCCAAATGGTCCGCGCAATCCCTTCTCGGGAGAACCGCGCAACCGACCGCTGGACAGCAGCGCCAGCAGCAGTCGCACTGTGGTATGAATTCAATTAGTTTCAATCTTCACTGATTTTAATCGCTCATTGCTTGGTGTTTCGTCTGCAGCCCAGCGACGAGGATGAGGAGACGCGCACCTATCGCCTGGGGATTGAAAAGCAAAAGCAGCTGCGCGAGAGAATCCTGCGCGACAAGGAGCTGAAACGGCGACGCGCCGCCGAGGAGAAACTACATGAGGTGAGTCCATCACAAATTGTTCGTATATCTACAAATTGATTTGCTTTATGTTTTATGTACACATTTAACAAACTATGAATCGTTCCCATATTAGAAAGAAATTGAATTGGCTTTCAATCAAGATACAATTAAAGATTCATATTTTGCTCAGTACTGTGAATATTCATAATAATTGGTATTTGAATGAGTCGTGATAATTGTGGAAAGACACAGCTCTTAAAACCTTTTGCTATTTCATGCGCCTTGTTGCAGGATAAGCGAGCCGAGCAACATAGCCCGGTGCCACGCGAGGATCAGGATCAGGGCAGCGGTCATTTAGTGGGCTCAGCAGCGCCTGGCAACGCACAAAAGCAGCGACAGGCGCTGAGCAATGAGCGTAAGGTCATCCCATTGAACCGTCGCGTCGAATTGGATGCCCGCTTCAGGCAGCAGCAGCAGTTGCAGCAGCAGTTGCAGCAACAGTTGCAGCAACAATTGCAGCAAAAGGCGCAGCAACAATTGCAGCAAAAGTTGCAACAGCAACACCTGCAGCCAGGAGCTGGACGCAAGCAGTTGACCGCTGCGAAAATAGCGCCCGAGGCAAAGCGCAGCATTGCCGAGCATTTGGCACCCTCCAGCAAACAGCACCATCAGCAGGCGCAGCAGCCGATGCATGCTGCAGGAGGTGGAGGATCAGCGCTGTCCGGTCGAGCCGCTGGCGGCACACCGCCCCTAATCAGCAGTAGCGGCAATAAGGGGCGTGATACAATGCTAATAGGCATGTTGCGTCTGGGTACGCCCAGTGACGATGAGGTGGAGCTCGATTACGACGATGATGATTTGCTCCTCGATGAGGAGGATCGTCTATTGGCAACACCATCGCCGCCACCGCCGCAGCCGACGCGTCAGGCCATCAAGCGTTCCGCGACACCGGAAATGCATGCTGTAAAGCGAAGTCACCCAAAGATTGTGCGCAGCTCCGCAACAGTCCCGTTAACCGGTCAACGGCGTGTGGTGCTTAAGCCCTCAACCAGCAATGGCAGTAGCAGTGGTGGTGGTGGTGGTGGTGGTGGCGGCGGCGGCGGCAACGCCAGCGCAAGTTCCTCGGAACAGCAATCCTCACACCGGCATCGGGAGCGTCGTCAGCGCGAGGAGCGAGCTGGAGCATCTGGCATATGTGATCGTTTGGAAGCCAAGCGACAGCAATCCTCGGGAGGAAGCAGCGCCAGCGGAGGAGGCGGTAGCAGTAGCGGCAAACAGCGCGGTAAGGTGCCTACGCGGATTGTCCTCAAGCATGTTTAAGGCCACAGCAGGAGCAGCAGCAGTCGAAGGCGCTACGAAAAACTAATCCTTAAATCAGAAGCATACCTAGATATATATATATATATATATATATATATATATACGTATATATATACATAGAAGTACATGTGTTGTAAACTGTAGCAAAGGCGACTATCGAGCTGCTGTAGCAGTCATAGATTTTGTCATTGTTTAATCCTCACAAAAACAAAAAAAAGAAAACAAAACAAACATAACATAAACAAAACGTAATTTGTAATTTAAAATGCTAAAATTATATGCAACTTTAACACACACTTACACATAAAACACATGCACACAAGCAAATCCAATAATAGAAAGTCCGAAGAGAAAAACCAATTTGACCATAGGAATCGTAAAGGGAAGAAATTTTAGTCTTAAGTTGTATGAGATACAAATCTCAAAAACTGTTCGATGACGAAGTTAATAATGATAGCGTTTAACAAATACTTATATATATAGCATTAGCTTAAAAACAATTGTACAAACGAAAAGTCTTAATGATGCGCATCTCTATATTATATACATATAAATGTATACACCATATATATATAACAAAAAACATTTTTTTTTTTTCCATTGTTGTGTTTTCGGATAGTTTTCAGATATCTCAAACCTCCTCCTCACATACACACACGCACACACCCCCCTCTCCCACAATCGCCCAAACTTGATAGCCACGCACCCATGCCACGAAACCTGTATTTGTATCTGTATTTAATTTAATTTCGATGTATTTGATTTTTTTTGACATTATTGATTAATTGATTAATTAAATCGTGCGCTTCAAGCGAATGCACACAGCCAAACACACACACACACACGTGTATACAAAAAATAAATAATAATAAATTTAGTTGCACATCAAATAAATATAACGCAACTATTAATATAGATTAATTAATAATATAAGGCAATATAATACATATACCTACCTAGTCTTAAGTCGCGCAATAATTGCATATAACCAGACGCATTGAGCGAATATTATATTAGATTCTTTTTACATTTTACTATTTAAAGCAGTTTTAGTTTGCCTGCCTTGTAATTTTGTTTGTCTGTACATGTAGTCATTTTAATGTTATTTGTTTTGTTTTGTTTTTTTAACGTGCTCCCCCACCAGTTCAGTGTCCCCATGTTTTGAATTTATGAATTTGGCCTCCATAGCTATCCATATAAACAAAACAAAAACAAAAAAAGAATATATAGATAAATGAATAATAAGATGTGACTTTAAATACGAAGCACACAGAAGCAATACCATAATGGCCTGTTAATAATTAGGGGAATCCGTTAGAACCGCAAAATAACGCAGTTTTTTCCGTTTCCTGAAAAACATCCAAATAAGCAAAATCAATAAATACAAATAAAATAGTCATACATAAATACATACATATATTTCTATATATCTACATATATATAAATTTATTATTCTTTTTTAACATATGTATACACATATACAAATATATACAGTGAAAGACAGCTTATTAGGCACAGAGTCAAAGAAAATAGGCTTCTTTTTTACATATTCCTACCTAGCCGGTGGGGAAACCCCAGTGTATTGGGGTCATATATTAATTTAGGTGGTTAATACCTGTACCTACCATCGGTCTTTGGAATTTTTGAAAAATAATTAATGATTAGTTTATGGCAGGCAATTACTTGTTTTCTTTGACTCTGTGCCTAATAAGGTGTCTTTCACTGTATATATATATATATAATATAATAATAAGTTATTGTACATACATATTTAGTATGTTGTTAGCAATAGTGTGTCTGTGTCTGTGTGTTCGTGTGTGTGTGTGTGTATGTGTGTCTAGCATCAGAAAAAGCCATAAACAAATATACACAGAAATCTTTTAGAATCATTCGTTGCATATACACATATTTGTATGCAACAAAACAAAACCTTGTTAAATTATTACAAATTTAAAAACAAAAGAACAACTAAAGAAGAAAAACTATTCATCAAATATAGGCATAGTCCTAAGTGCAAATATAAATAAATTCTAATTATAATACACCACAAAAAAACCATACCTTATATAGTTAAACCACAGCATCGATCTAAAATATTATAAAAAAAATATATATTAATGAGATTTGTAAATGCTTAGAGAAGGGCAATAACAGAACAAACCGAAGAGAGAACCCGAAGCAAATCTGAATTATAAATAATTACTAATAAATATATATAGATATATAAATATACATAGCTGTGAGGTCCATTCTCAAAAGTATGTCATAACAATTTTAAAATACTTTTGTTTTGCTTTAGTCGATTTAAAAGTTAAGCGACCGTTTTCATTTGCCCAGATATATATGTATATGTATATATATATATATATTATATACTGATGTAATGCTAAAAACATACAGCATGCGCTCTATGTCAATGTATCTGTAATTAATATAGGCTATGTGAGTTCACAAAATGCAAATCTTAAATGTCAATATATATACCAACAGCTACAATAAATATACACGTATATATGTGGGTGTGTAAAATATGCTTTGTAAAACACCACACACAATAGTCAAGCGTCTTCAAAACGAAAAAACCAACAAAAGCGCATAAAACAATTCTTATATATTCAATAATAATACAATTAACATATATATATATATATATATATATGTATATGTATATTTATATATATATATGCATATATATATATATGTATAAATATATATAATTTATGGACTAATAAAAAGAAAGTATATTGCATATTATATAATATACCTATTACCTTAAAACCAACCTGTATATAACTCTATGCATAATAATTCATTTACAAAACAAACGTAATCATTAAGATACAAAAAAGAGATCAAACGAATTCCAAAATACTCGTTCAAATCGAAGTGGAATTAAGAATTCAAGCTACAAAACGAGTCTGTGATTAATTTTTATACATATATTCGAATTATTTTTATGATTATTATTACGATTACAATTCCATTGCCTCTTAGTTCTAACTCATTAAGCCGCACACGTTTCCTATATATTTTTTATTATTATTTATTAAGCGTGTACAAAATATCAAAGCAACAAAAACTCAACTTTAGAAATTAAGTAAAATATAAAATCAAATAAGTTGCTTTTTTAGAATCAGATTAGCACACACACATACACTCTCACGCACATTCACACACACACTCAGAGAAACATCTAGAAACTGCATATATATTTAAATATATATACACACATCTATATATATATATATATATATATATAAATATATATATCTTTACTATGTATACATATATATATATATATATATATATATATCTGTTTAAACGGTAAATTATGTGTCTATAGTTACAAATTCATCGTGCACACATAAATGTGATAAAGAAACTAAAACCTAGTTGAAATTATGTATAAGTAGATGTAATTATTTATTTTTATATAAGTGTTTTTTTTTTACATCTATGCCAGCTTGTCGTATGAAATCCCATTTCGATTTTTGTAAATCTGACTCATCTCGAATTTAATTTCGATGGTCTTTCGAGCGATACAACCTTAAAGTACATGTGCATAACCAGAAAAGTAGACAACTTTTTTTTTCACATATTTTTTTTTTTTTGCAAAATTCCAATTTTTATATACATATAAGCCCACAAAAAAAAAAAACAAAACAAAAGAAAACAAGAAATTGTTCTAAGCTAACAAATTCGTTGTGTGCACGAAATTATTATCATTTAAGCCGATGTATCAAACATTTTTTTTATCTAGCTTAGTGCCTAGTCTTATTTATTTTTGATTTGTTATATTTTGTAACTCGGTTACGTTTAATTGCTGTACAACCCCCACCGTCGCCCCGCTTACTACGACATACCCCACCCTTCGTATATTCCATTTTTTTTTTAATTAACTCATGTGCATAAGAAAAGAGAGAATCACCTAACCGCACACGAACAGATATTAGCGCCTGGCCAGCCAAGTGGAGTGGGTTTTGAGTGTGACAGCTTCTCTGGCTGTATCTTTCGCTCTGCTAGTGGCTTGGCTGTATCGCTTAGCTAGTCTAGTCTATGTTAGGGGCATATAGCGCTGTCTCTCATTTGCTCAGTTGTTGCTGCAGCTGGTGAGCACAGCCATTAAGTTAATTTTAAGCCAACTAAACTTAGAACAAAAAAAAACAAAAATATTTGACATAAACTAATTTTCTTTCAGCACTAAATTCTGTACAAAATGCGGTGAAAAACGTACAAAAAAAAAAAAAAACAATTTATGAGACAAAAGAGCTAAATTGCATAAAAATGCAAATTAAAAAAAAAATTAAAAGTGAAAAGCGTAAAAACGAATACAAAGACACTAAAACGCTGCATTAGTTGA
The DNA here is from genome assembly GCA_035044105.1 of Drosophila nr. perissopoda 5 BK-2023a. NCBI lineage: Eukaryota > Metazoa > Arthropoda > Insecta > Diptera > Drosophilidae > Drosophila > Drosophila nr. perissopoda 5 BK-2023a. The sequence goes on along the minus strand of JAWNMK010000620.1, from coordinate 3,115,525 downwards.
ATGAGTGTCATTCGAAGGACTCCGGCGTGCAGCTTGCTAAAGAAGAAAACTTAATAAAACTGATATATACAACAACACATAAATACATATATGTATGTGTGTATATGTATATATTTTACAGCATTCAAATTGAAATATTGCGTTTTCATTTATTCACTTTAGTTTTGGGTTCATTTTGTGGGCTGTTTGAATCAACTTCTCCGTTATGTCAACATTTTTGTGATGTATTTTTAATGTGTAATTGCCAAATTTGATTTTTAGTTTCGACAAAGATGTGGGACCTTGAAGTTCATTATAAACTTCTAATGATTTGAAATACTCTGCCTGAAGTGCATTATAGACTTTTCTAAGAAAAAGTTTATTAGGACTTGATTTTGTACCTACAATTTCAATATATATATATGAACTTGATGATTTGTGGCAATGGTTGGGTTATCTTGTAGAATGCCAAAACTGTGAATTATGAAAGCGCTGCGAACTTGACATTCGATCACTTTCGTCAAGACACACAATGAATGCCATGACGAACAATTTATGCTCGTTGCGCTCTTCTCATTCCCATTCCCATTCCCCCATTCAAAGCACAACAACACACATCTCGTCAGATCGGGCAGGTTCCATTACAGGCACAACAAAAAGATTTATGAAAATGTCATTTATGTATGGGCTCTTAACCCCAGACAGAGACGTACAGAAGCGATGCATTGTTTGCGCCTGTAACGATCTATTGATATTCGTTCAACTGCTAAAATGAGTGGCATTTAACATTGGGTGGGTGGTTGATTGGTTAGATGGGTGGACTCAATGGATACCTGTATTCATTTATAAGCCATGTGCAATACAAATAAAGATCTATACAAAATCAGGCCAGGGATTTTCGAGTACTCCGTCAGTAGATTAGATAATATATCAAACATACACTCTGCAACATTTTAAATGGGATACAGTCGAATTAATTTCTAATTTCTTCAACTTAATTCAAGACGAAAGCTAGCACAAAAAATCAAAATTAAATCATTGCCATAAAGCCCTATTGTAGAGTAACTCCAAATCGAGCACTCTTTTGACTTAAGTGAATCTTGAAATGTGGTGAGTGGGCGTGGTGTGTAGCTACTAGCTATTTCTATTGACAGCTCAAAAACACACCCATACACACACTCATTTTATCCGACAAATTTATGTGAGTTTCGCTAAAAATTGATTCTGTTTTCAGAAAATGCATTTCCATGGCCTGTTGCAGTTGCAGGTTGGAGCTAAAGTTTACAGTCGTCACTAATTCTCAGGGCCAAGTCCAAGTGTGTGAGTTGTCTCTGAGGTTTTTCGCACAAGAATTATGCCCACATAAATGGATAGATAATTGTGAGAAACTTCTTGAAACTGAACAAAAATAAAAAATAAACTATGCAATTATGCAAAGTGCAAGTTCAACGCCAAAACATCCAAGTACAAAATTTTACATGCAAAATATTACTTTGCGTTAAAAAAAAAAAAAAAAAAACCCCGCCCACCCCCAGGTACGCCCTTGTTAGCCGCTTCATTTGCTATTCGCTTTCAAAATTGACTGCGGTTTCAGATTGCTCAGTTTTGTTTTTTCATAATTCGTTTTCTTCAATTATAATTAAAAATGGGTTTGTAAATATAATTGGTGGGCGTGCGAAATGTGGCAGCGAACGAGGCAATATTTGCTGTTGTTGCTGTTGCTGTTTTTGTTCGCGATTTGTTTGGTGAATTAGAACAACGCAATTGTTGTTTGGCTGTTAGTCAGTCAGACAAGTCGACGCCCAGTTTGAACTCTTCTAACTTTTCCACTTGGCTAACAGCAACAAGACATACAAAAGGTTTTAGACGACAAAAAAAAAAAAACACTAACGGTACTGTCAGCTATTGACCAACTTAAAGGTGTAATGTACACTTGCCAAAATATTTTCAATATTATATATATATTTTCTCTCACTGTACGTGATGTGTTTTATATGTTTGCCCAATCTTATTCAAGTTTCAGCTGATAGGTGTACAAAGTACACTTAAACTCATTGGTCTATTTTTAATTGAAATTTGAGAATGTAATAATTTAAATCGAAAAATTCTCAACATACTTATATGCGTATAATTTCTGACTGGTTGTGCGTGTGTGTGCCCAAAAAATGATGTCGCGCTGAGCGCGTTGAGGTTGTTGATTCATTCCCGTGGCATTAAAGAATCATTGCAGCAAGTAAAAACACGCACACACACACACACACACACACAGAATAAATAAACTCTCAGACCGCACATCCCAGGGCCATGTCGTTGGATAGGTAGATAGTTGGCCAAGATGTTGCCAAGCCAAGTTAACACTTTTCACATCTATCGAACAATGTACGGCACTCATTTTCAAAGCCTGTCATCTATGACAATTCCGATTTCTACACAAGCTAAGCTAAATATACACTTATTCGTATGTAAATAAGTATAGTACACTCAACAAAAAACGTTGACAAGTCTTACATCTTACAAACTCAAAAAAAAATGTATCGTATTCATGGTTTTAATAAGCATATACATTTGGTATTATTCCGATTTTAAGAACATATAAAATCGATCACAGATGACCACTTCTCTGATCTACAATTCGATTTTTCATGATTGAAAAACCATATTTTTTCGCAGTGTATGTGCTGTTACATTTCCATTGAATTTGCCTAGGTAATTTAAATTTGTCGCCTCAACAGCTGGCAAGTGGGCCAATTTCGAATTGGAACTCATCTTCACAATTGAGTGCATTGTACGAAAATTTGGCAAAAAAAAAAAAAGTACACGGCGAAAAATTACAAATTAGTAAAGCAAATAAAAATTCACTCGTGTTTCAATTTTTCTTTGTTGCAGCTGTTATTTTGAAAAGTGAAAAAGCACGTAAGATGATTCACTTGAAACACAAAACATATCGTATCCGTTCCGTTTCTAGACGCAATATTTGCACTTATCTTCTGGCACCGATTTCAATTTTAAAGACTCTGATTATTGCCGTGTGTTATTGTTATTGTTTTTGTTTTATGTTGGGCAATTAGTATAGCCAGGGTCAAGTTAATGATTCAATTAGCATTTGTCATCGCCACAGTTGCTGTTTTAGCTATTTTCGCTGTTGCTGGTGTTGTTGTTGTTGTTGTTGTTGTTGCCTGCACTTGTTGGCAATAGTTGGTAATTGTCGTAGATCGTGGGAATATTGATAATACTCACTCGTCGTCGGTTCCATGACATGACACTGTCATTAAATGCGCTTTGTAATCGGGCGATCGTCAACAGAGATGTAAAAATCAAATCAAGCAATAAAAGCGAAAAACAAACAGAGGAACAGAGAATGGGGCAGCTGAGCGTGGTTGAGAGCGAGAAGGCTAAGATTTATGACACTAAAACAAACTTCATCTCTGCATCTAGGTCTATCTATCTCTACATGTACTTCGTCGTGTCTTGCACTTGCATATATCTCTATTTATTTCAAACTTACTCGCTCTCTCTCTCTCTCTCTCTCTCTCTCTCTCTCTGTCTCTTATTTTGTTATATAATTTTCGGAAAGGACTGATTATAGTTGACTGCCTCATGCCTGGTACAACTTCATCACAGGATATCTTTTAAGAGTAAAAACACAAATTTATAAAGATATGTAACAAATGCATATCAATCGCATATTTATTTTACATCATTTATTATGCCTTTACATCTTTGCAATTGAAACAAATCTGTTTAAAATTGTTCGATTAAGTTGCGATATTTCAAGCGCAGTATTTTCATTTTGCCACTTTTGCCACTTTTGCCACCTTTGTCGATAGAATAAACATTTGCAGAAGTAGAAACATAAAAAATACAAACATTTGCCCGAATTTGTATAAAATGTTATTTTGCATAAAAAACATATAGTTTCACATAGAATATAGTATCAGTTTTGGTACATTAGATTATGTGAATTTTGATTTGTTTCCAGTCGAAAATAAAAAACCCAACATCGTTTCCTAGCTCAAATTGATTTTGAGCACAGTGAGTGGTTTATAGCTCGTGGCATGTGTCATACTTACTACATTGTACTTTGATGAAGCCACCCACAAATAAGTCGCAAGCGCCGCTCCAACTTGAAGCAGTCTTGTCTCTCGCTCTTGCTCTCTCTTCCTCTCATTGGATGTGGAAATTCGTGGTGTATAAAAGCGAGTGTTGAGACGGCAGCAGAATCAATATACAAGTGTCTCTCGGCGCGTGCGCAGTAGCCAAGACTTCCAGTTTCGGTTCCAGGTCATCCACAGTTGAATCCACCACCCACCCAGGCGGCCACCACATGAAGTGCTTTGTAAGGCCCAAGCGAGAATCATTCTCCAAATGGATTAATACCCTAACACAATCCTTGCAGTTTGTATTTGTTGCAGCCACGCTGCTCATGAGCGTCCAGGCGCAAGCCCAGGAGGTGGCACAGGATCAGGAGCAGGTGGCATCAGCTGCAGCTCCAGCGGCGGCGGTGGCAGATCAAGTTAGCGCCGCCAGCAGCTATGCACCGCTGCAGGAGAAGAAGCAAGAGAAGCGCTATGTCGGTGGATACGGTGGCTATGGAGGAGGTGCTTACGGAAGTGGTTATGGAGGTGGTTATGGTGGAGGTTACGGCAACTATGGAGCATATGGTTCATCGCTGGGTGCTGGCGGTTATGGCAGCGATAGCTACTACAACCCCTATGGCTCACGTGGTTTTGGAGGATTAGGTGAGTTTTGGAGCAACCTTTAACTGAACTAGAGATGGGAACGAGAGAGACAATTTGATTTTCGTTCAGATCCCATCCTAAAACGAAACTAGACTTTAAATTTTTTATATATTTTCCCAACGCTAGATGGCGGGGCTGGCTATGGCGGCTACGGATCTACGTTAGGAGGTTATGGCTCCACTTTAGGAGGTTATGGCTCCACTTTAGGAGGTTATGGCTCCACTTTAGGAGGTTATGGCTCCACTTTAGGAGGCTATGGCTCTTCCCCGGGCGGCTATGGTTCCAGCCTGGGCGGCTACGGCTCATCCTTGGGCGGCTATGGTTCCTCCTTGGGCGGAGCTGGATATTATGGCGCTGGAGGCTACAGCTCCAATCCCTATGCATTATCCTATTACAATTCTCGACTTGGCGCTGGTACCGGTTATCCATATTACAACACACGCTTCGGCGCTGGCGGATACCCTTCCAGCTATTACACCAGCAACTATGGCAACAGCGTTGTGGGCGGTGGCTTGGGAGCGTTGGGTGGCGTGCCTCCGCTGGGTGCCGGCGGTGCAGCTGGCTATAATTACGGCACTGGCGTCTCGGGCACCGTCTACTAGGAGCAGCATCAGGTCGAACCACACTTAAGCATAGTGCAATTTACATTTTTTTTCCACCCATATATTTTTTTTAACTTAATATTGTATATTTAAATGTATATTAAATGAAATAAGCAAACCAAAACTGCTTTTTATTTATATTCAAAACAAAGATGGCCATTTTAGATAAATTTTGTATAATTATGCAAGGATAACTATGGTATGTATAGAGAGTGGCAAATAAGAAACATCTTTGGTCTCAAAAGTCCCACATGGATTATCGCATCGTACCTGCCGAGCTGCGTCTCCTGTTGCAGACGGGCCAAGGACTGGCCATTCTCATTGCCCATATCCGACCAGCGATGGTGACCAGTTGCTATGGTTGAATGTAGTGCGGAACCAGTAGATGGCCGACCAGCCCAATTGGCTGCCACAATTATAACGATATGTTGTATTCGCTTGCAGCTGTGCCAGCTTCACCTGTGGATCCACAGTGCCTCGACATATGTATACAAATGTGATATATTCGACATCGCTCTAGTCTACTTACGCGATGGATGTATTGTGTGGCCTTATGGGCGCCGCCATCAACAAATATGTTGGGTCCTTGGGGCGATTTGACAATGTGCTCATCGAAGGCATCGATGCCATATTCGCATATCGAATCATTTGTATTGCTGCGCGTATTCCAGGTGACGACAATGTCCAGCACAGTTTCTGGGAGAAGTACACGGCGCACGAGTTGGCATTATTGCACATTTAAAACTAAATATTTACATATTCAAATTTTATACAAAGCTTTGATAATTTATTCAAAAATAAATTTCAAAATTAATAATATTATATGCCGTAATTAATTACTTAATAACAACTTAACACAATTCCCCTTAGAGAAGAGAAATGGATAAAGGAAGAATCGAAGAATCGAAGAATAACTAGAAATTTCTTAAATCTTATCGAATTTAGTCGACATTTTCCTTGATTGATTCCAAGGCAACTCTATAAGCTGTACAACTGTCAAACTGAGCAGAGCTCAAAGCAAGCGTCAAACGTCAGATTGAAAAAAGTAACTTTTTTTTTAACCAAAAACGAAATGCCACCAATTCAGCGCACAATGATAACTAGAGCAACGGCTGCTGCTCAAAGAACGGTCAATAATGGAGTGGTGGCGGCGGGTGGCAACCAAAACATCGATGCAAACAAGGAGAAAATCAAAATCATCAAAAATGATAAGATAAAGCACCACAGCGAAAAGGATCAGCGGCAAGTGAAATCGAAAAAGAAGCTCACGGCACAGCAGCTGGAGCAGGTGCAGGCACTCGTTAAGCCGGTGCGTCGCATCAAAAAATTGCAACAAAAGACTGCTGAAGATCCGTACTATGACCCGGATACATTCAACTATCTGAAGCAGCGGCAGTCAAAGTTCTTCATACACGATTATATGCCGCAGCAAGTACATTTGAGCACCCGGATGCGAATAGCTCTCGTCGACTCCATGGTCCATTTCCAAGAGACATTTAAACTCAAAATTAAGACGCTCTTTTTGGCTGTGAAAATCGTCGATCTCTATTTGAGCCGCACGGTGATCAACAAGGAGAAGCTGGTGTTGTTGGGCGACGCTGCCTTCCTTATTGCCTGCAAATATCATGCCAGTAAGCCGCCATTAATTAAGGATTTCATGTCCTTTCGCAATGGGGTGTACAATCGCCAGGAGCTGCTCAATATGGAGCTGGGAACGTTGCACATCCTCAAATATACGCTGGACATACCGCTCTCGTATCTCTTCGTCCGCCGCTTTGCCTGGCGTGCCAAGGTGCAGACGCCGACTCTGACTTTAGCTCGTTATATATTGGAGCTATCGCTGATGCATTATGAGACGATCCGATTTAGTGACACAAAGATGGCAGCGGCTGCTCTATTTATGGCGGTGCGCATGCAATTCGCCGCCGTGAATGCGCGTCGAAAGACCTGGACCTCAAGGCTCATCTATTCCACGGGCTATAAGTTGGCGGATTTGACCGACATCATTGTCGTGCTGAATGCGGGACTGCATCGGAAGCTACGGGCCACAATCAATACGGTACGGAACAAGTATTCAAAAAAGGTGTTTGATGAGGTGGCCAAAGTGCCGCTGCTCAACAATGCGGAGATGTTCCGACGATGAACCTCCCACTGAATGAGAATATATAAAGATTAGCGATGTAAACGACAGCAAGCTCAAGATCAAAAAATTATAAAAAAAAATATATAAATAACAATAACACACCAAAACACAACATAACAAAACACAACAACAACAAAGAACAACAATAAAGAAAATAACTGAAAATAAGTCAAAGAAGTCATTTAATATTTAATTTGATTTTATTTCGTAACGTTTTTTCGCTGATTCAGCAATATGACCATTAACATCAGCATCAGCATTAACCATTATTAATTTCTCATTGTTTTCATTACGTTTATTGCTTAGACACAACTAACCCCCATATACATTTCTAAGCAGAAACCCAGGCAAAATATAACAACAATAATTCAATAATTCAGATAATGGTTTCTGTTCAAGAATAAGTATAACTTCCAAATTCTTCTTCTAAATTTATATGTTGCACATTTTTATTAGTTTTAGTTCGATTGATTTATTTCTTATTGCATATACTTAAACAAAAACAATTCACTAGCAACTTTGAGGCAAGGCATTTTTAGGAATAGTCACCGTGTTTATCTTTGATCACCCAGAAGGAGTCGACTATTTGGCCATCTTTGTCATCGGATACCTGCTCGAAATACAGATGCGTTGCATTGTGGGCCTTAAGGCGGGTGTAGCCATAGTCCTGGAAGTAATCCATACAGCAGACATTGAGTCACAGTAATTTAACATTAACATATTGAAAATTAAATTACTAAATGGTTTCAGATGCAATTCGGTTCACTTACATTGCTATGGAACGCATTCCAATCGGGCAGATTTTTAGAGAAGGGCTCCCGATTCTCATTGCAGCCGGCTGAGCCCGTCATGATCTGAATGGGTGCCTTGGGATTTGTGTAGGGTGAATCAGTGCTGCCATTGTAAACCTTAAAATCATAAATGGGCCACAGGCGCGTATAGAAATGCTCGTGAGCAAAGATCTCCACATCGACACCATGCTTGTAGAACAGATCCTCCAATCCAAACCATTTTAACAGCGGCAATCCCTGGCGTATGTACGTCTGCAGATTTCCATCGCAGTCGTACTCCTTATCATCGCTGCAGTACATCGGCCGATGCCCATATGTGATAATCCATGGACGCTTTGCCCGGTTCTCTTGCAAATTTGCTTCAGCTAGATCCTGTTCCAGCCACTCGAACTGCTTGGTCAGTAACTTCATGCCATAGTCAAGAAAGTAGTAGACCTCCGTCGAGAAGGACACAAAGTGCACCGGACCCATATTGAAGCTGTACCATAAACTGTCCCCCTCCCCAGGCATATTGAAGCGTGAGCGATAGTTGGAAAAGTTGCTGCGGAAAAAGAAGACAGCACAGACTAAGAATTGATGTATTGCAAAATAAACTGAATCACCTACTACTTCTCCTCGTGATTGCCCGGACAGACCATATAGGGGACATAGGCGGCGACCGTTTCAATTTGACGCATAAACTCATCGCCGACTCGGGCATTATTAGTGTCCATATCGTACGCAAAGTCGCCCACATGGATTATCGCATCGTACATGCCGTGCTGCGTGTCCTGTTGCAGACGGGCCAAGGACTGCGCATTCTCATTGCCCATATCCCCGTAAATGGCTAAGGAAGGCGACCACTTATCGCCGGCTGGGGGCGTCTTGAAGCTATAGACGGCTGACCAGCCTAGATTGCTGCCACAGCTGTACTCGTACCGGGTGTCCGGCTTCAATGAGAGCAGAGTCACCTTGTGAATATATTGAGTGCGAGCCTGTTTGCCGCCATCCTGGAAACGCTGCCATATGCCATTAACGATGATCAGCTTGTCGTGGATATAGTCCTGGGAGAAGTTGACCACCGATTGATTTGTGGAGCTCCGTGTTGACCATGTCACCACAATGTCGTGCAGGCTGTCTGTTGTTGTTGTTTTTGTGTTTTTGAGTAGCAAAATATATATAGATAGATTTGGTATAAGTATCGTATAAAATAAATGCGAGTAAATAACATGTGTGTATATAATATGTGTGTGTCTATAATACGTGTGTGTATATAATATGTGTGTGTATATGTATGTAAGTATGGTTGGTTGCATTTATTATATCACAGTGCGTGGAATGCTTTTTGGAAGTCGTTATAGGGTCCATGGGTGTGCTTGATCACCCAGAAGTTGTCGATGACTTTGCCTCCTTTATCGTCCGACACCTGCTCGAAGTACAGGTGGGTCGCATTGTGCGCCTTGAGTCGTAGGTAGCCAAAGTCTTGGCTGTGAAAGGCGCTCCACGGGGGCATTTGCTTGAAGAATGGCTCGCGACCCTCCTGATTGCCAGCCGCACCCGAGATGATGTGGACTGGTGCGCCCGGATTCACATACGGTTCCGCAATTGAACCATTGTAAACGGTATAATTGTACATGGGCCACATGCGCTCGTAGCAATGCTCGTGGGCCCAGAGTTCTACATCCACGCCATACTTGTAGAAGAGCGGTTCCAAGCCAAAGAAATTGAGTCCAGGCAATCCCTTGCGGACGACAGTTTCATGATTGGCACAGTCGTCGCCATTTTTATTGCTGCAATACATCGGCCGATGTCCAAAGGTAATAATCCAGGGTCTCTTTTCTCGATTCTCTGGCTTGGTGGCCTCCATGAGATCGCGCTCCAGCCAGTCGTACTGCATTACAATTGGCTTGAGGCCGAACTGTGTAAAATAGTAGACCTCCGTGCTGAAGCCGATGAAGTGCACCGGCCCGAGATCGAAGCTATAGAAGAGATTATCATTACCGCCCGGCATGCTGAATCGATTCGTGTAGTGCGAGAAATTGCTGCGATTGGATACACCAAGATTAAACAATGCAGGATTTGCAGAATATAGCAACTAGAGATGGGGTCGAAACAGTAGTTCTTCTTCTCCTTTCCTCTCCCCGTTCCCGCACCCGCTTCCGTTCCCATCTCTATTCGCAACTTATCAAACACTTACTACTTCTCCTCGTGATTGCCAACGCAGACCATATAGGGGACATAAGCGGCAATCGTTTCCACCTTCCGCATAAACTCATTTCCAACTTCTCCATTCTCAGTGCACATATCGTAGGCAAAGTCACCCACATGGAGTATGGCATCGTACTTGCCCAACTGCGTCTCCCGCTGCAGTGCTGGGAGAGAGGCGGCATTCACCACGCCCATATCGCCGTAAATGGCCAGCGATGGTGACCAGTTGCTATGGTTGAATGTAGTGCGGAACCAGTAGATGGCCGACCAGCCCAATTGGCTGCCACAATGATAACGATATGTTGTATTCGCTTGCAGCTGTGCCAGCTTCACCTGTGGATCCACAGTGCCTCGACATATGTATACAAATGTGATATATTCGACATCGCTCTAGTCTACTTACGCGATGGATGTATTGTGTGGCCTTATGGGCGCCGCCATCAACAAATATGTTGGGTCCTTGGGGCGATTTGACAATGTGCTCATCGAAGGCATCGATGCCATATTCGCATATCGAATCATTTGTATTGCTGCGCGTATTCCAGGTGACGACAATGTCCAGCACAGTTTCTGGGAGAAGTACACGGCGCACGAGTTGGCATTATTGCACATTTAAAACTAAATATTTACATATTCAAATTTTATACAAAGCTTTGATAATTTATTCAAAAATAAATTTCAAAATTAATAATATTATTTGCCCTAATTAATTACTTAATAACAACTTAACACAATTCCCCTTAGAGAAGAGAAATGGATAAAGGAAGAATCGAAGAATCGAAGAATAACTAGAAATTTCTTAAATCTTATCGAATTTAATCGACATTTTCCTTGATTGATTCCAAGGCAACTCCATAAGCTGTACAACTGTCAAACTGAGCAGAGCTCAAAGCAAGCATCAAACGTCAGATTGAAAAAAGTAACTTTTTTTTTAACCAAAAACGAAATGCCACCAATTCAGCGCACAATGATAACTAGAGCAACGGCTGCTGCTCAAAGAACGGTCAATAATGGAGTGGTGGCGGCGGGTGGCAACCAAAACATCGATGCAAACAAGGAGAAAATCAAAATCATCAAAAATGATAAGATAAAGCACCACAGCGAAAAGGATCAGCGGCAAGTGAAATCGAAAAAGAAGCTCACGGCACAGCAGCTGGAGCAGGTGCAGGCACTCGTTAAGCCGGTGCGTCGCATCAAAAAATTGCAACAAAAGACTGCTGAAGATCCGTACTATGACCCGGATACATTCAACTATCTGAAGCAGCGTCAGTCAAAGTTCTTCATACACGATTATATGCCGCAGCAAGTACATTTGAGCACCCGGATGCGAACAGCTCTCGTCGACTCGATGGTCCATTTCCAAGAGACATTTAAACTCAAAATTAAGACGCTCTTTTTGGCTGTGAAAATCGTCGATCTCTATTTGGGCCGCACGGTGATCAACAAGGAGAAGCTGGTGTTGTTGGGCGACGCTGCCTTCCTTATTGCCTGCAAATATCATGACAGTAAGCCGCCATTAATTAAGGATTTCATGTCCTTTCGCAATGGGGTGTACAATCGCGAGGAGCTGCTCAATATGGAGCTGGGAACGTTGCACATCCTCAAATATAAGCTGGACATACCGCTCTCGTATCTCTTCGTCCGCCGCTTTGCCTGGCGTGCCAAGGTGCAGACGCCGACTCTGACCTTAGCTCGTTATATATTGGAGCTATCGCTGATGCATTATGAGACGATCCGATTTAGTGACACAAAGATGGCAGCGGCTGCTCTATTTATGGCGGTGCGCATGCAATTCGCCGCCGTGAATGCGCGTCGAAAGACCTGGACCTCAAGGCTCATCTATTCCACGGGCTATAAGTTGGCGGATTTGACCGACATCATTGTCGTGCTGAATGCGGGACTGCATCGGAAGCTACGGGCCACAATCAATACGGTACGGAACAAGTATTCAAAAAAGGTGTTTGATGAGGTGGCCAAAGTGCCGCTGCTCAACAATGCGGAGATGTTCCGACGATGAACCTCCCACTAAATGAGAATATATAAAGATTAGCGATGTAAACGACAGCAAGCTCAAGATCAAAAAATTATAAAAAAAAATATAAATAACAATAACACACCAAAACACCAAAACACAGCACACCAAAACACAACAACAACAAAGAACAACAATAAAGAAAATAACTGAAAATAAGTCAAAGAAGACATTTAACATTTAATTTGATTTTATTTCGAAATAATTCAATAATTCAGATAATGGTTTCTGACCAAGATCAACGCATAACTTATGTTAGATAAGTTAGCTGCACCTTAAGTGAAAACCATTCCATTTGTTATGGAAAAAAACACACTGTTCAAATTGTAAAGGTTACAAAAATGTCAGGTGTTGCAGATACAGACTACATATAAAATATGTACATACTAGATGTAGAGACATGCACACCAATGGGTGTGTTGTACTTGTTAACAGATACCACTTATATTTAATAAAATTTGATAATTTAAGGAGTGTTTTTAGTTATCAGGTATACGGCGTATACTCTGGGGCTGCAGGTGCAGTTACGGTTGCAGTTGCAGTTGTGTAGAATTACATACTTTAGAGCTAGTAGAATGTGCGCTAGTAATACTGCTAGTTGCATCAATGTGGATATTTCTTTGTGTGTGTGTGTATGCCTATTTGTTGTTGTTGCTCTGTTTTGCCCAGCTATGATACTATTAAGGATCACTGTAGGCGCCATCCGGCGATTTAATAAGCCAAAACTTGTCGATAATGGCGCCCTGCTTATCATCGGACACTTGTTCAAAGTACAAATGGGTTCGATTGTGGGCCTTCAATCGCGTATAACCATAATCCTGACTGTGGAATGCGCTCCAATCGGGTATTTTGCCCTTAAACGGCTCCCGACCCTCCTTGCAACCGGCGGAGCCAGTGACTATGTGTACTGGCGCCCGGGGATTCTCATACGGCGAACCGAGTGTTCCGTTGCGCACTTTGTAGTCGTAAATGGGCCAGAGACGCTCGTAGGAGTGCTCATGCGCCCATATTGCCACATCCACTCCATACTCAAAGAGCAGCGGCTCTAGGCCAAACAAGTGCAAAAACGGCCAACCGACGCGTGTCAATGTCTCCGAGTGGGTGCAATCGTTGTCGTTCTCATTGCTGCAGTACATCGGCCGATGGCCATAGAGGACAATCCAAGGACGTTGCGCACGATTCTTTGGCAGATTGGCCGTCTCCAGATCTTGCCGAAGCCACTCGTACTGAAAGACGAGCGTCTTAATGCCATAGTTGAGGAAGTAGTAGACCTCCGTGGAGATGCCAATGAAGTGCACCGGTCCCAAATCGAAGCTGTAGAAGAGATTCTCTGTGCCACCCGGCATGCTGAATCGGGCCCGATAGTTTGAGAAGTTGCTGCAAGGCAGCTGGAGTAAATGTTTTGTTTTTATTTTTGATCTGTGGTCAACAAGCAACTTACAACTTCTCCTCGTGATTGCCCGGCACAACCATATAGGGGACATAGGCGGCGACCGTTTCAATTTGACGCATAAACTCATCGCCGACTTGGGCATTTTTCGAATTCATATCGTAGGCAAAGTCACCCACATGAATGATCGCATCGTACATGCCCAGTTGTGTCTCCTGCTGCAGTCGCGCCAGAGATTGGGCATTCTCATTGCCCATATCCCCATAGATGGCAAGAGTGGGTGACCAGTCGGCATCGGCACTGGCCACCGTACGGAATTCATATTTCGCTGACCAGCCAAGTTCACTTCCGCAGTGATAAACATAGCTACTATTGGATTTCAGCTCCCTAAGCGTAACCTAAATTTCAAAATCTGTTATCTCTGTTCATATATATATATATATATATGTATAGCTGTGTGTGTGTATGTGTGCGAAAGTTTGTGTGTGCATCTGTGCGAATGTCTGTGTGTTGCGTACCCTGTGAATATATTGGGTCATCTCCTTGGGACCGCCATCGACAAACTTGATTGCCTGCTGTCCTGTGGCGCGCTGCGTCAGATCGTCGTTTAGTCCATATTCGACAACGCTGTCGGCAGTTGTTGGCGGCAAACCGCGCGTTGACCAAGTGACAACAATTTCGCTGGCGGTGCGCTCTAAATTGGCAGGCAGCAAAGGAAAAGAAACAAGCAAATACAAAAGAGAAAAACAATTCTTGAGTTTAAATGCCCAAAAATAATCAATGTACAAATTTCATATGCAAAGTGCATGTAAAGAAGAATGTTATTTATTTATTTATTTTTTTTTTTTAATTGCATGTTTTTCGATTTGTTGTTTTTTTGCTCCTTGTTTGCTTATCGCGCTCTTCTAACATACACACACACACGCACGCACACATAAACACTAATTAGACTCTAGTTTGTGTGGCCTTATTAGCATATGATTTATATATACACTAAATATAGAACACAACATAGTATACTAATCAGTAAATCAGCCTCAGCTCTATTTTGAGGCTGACTTTGTACAATGATTATATTGTTACTGGTTGTTGTTGTTTTGTGTGTGTTTCGCTATGTTATGGCTCAGTGTGAATTACAGCAACTGTAACTGCAATTTCTGTGTGTGGAGGAAGAGAGAAGAAAAACAATGTGGGGCGGAAAGGAGTTGACACACGATACCGTCTATTGCGCAGCACTTTGGGACAATGACAAATCAAAAAAAAATAAATAAATAAATTGAACAAAGCGCTGATGCAGCTAACTTACACATAGCAACGCAGAAATGCCGGTTTAACGATCCCGTTTTTTTTTCAATTTTTTTCACAAACTTGCTTGTGTGCAGTTTGGCCTTTAAATTTGTAGTTGCAAAATTTAACTCACCCCATACATACATAGATATACCACATGTATATATACAAAATAAGTGCAAAAATATATAAATATAATATGGCGTTGCACAAACCTCCAAACGATAGGTGCACCTGCTCCGGCTGATAGTGCACAATGTTTACATCTTGTTTATCCTGCAGCAGGTTCTGCTGTACATCGTTGTCCTGTTCCAAATTCCGTTGCACTGTGCTGGCGGCGCATAGTGATAGCCCGAGGAACAACAAGGTCAAATTTACCATTGCTGTTGTTTGTTTGTTTTTTTTTTACTACTTTATATATATTTTTGCAACCACAAATGACATTATAAAATCTGTGTACGAAGTAAAAAACGTCGACAGTTAACTCGCTTCTAGTTTCGTTGTTTCACGTTTAATAAGATTGTGTACAAATTATGGCTGGTAGCTGCAAAAATTATGAGTGCAAAAAAATTGAATCGCCCAGCAATTTATAGAACAACAACAAACCAACCAAAGAAGCAGAGGAGATTTTTCTTCTCATCGATGTTTCGATATGGCAATATTTGCAATCGATATTTAGCAGAGTGACCATGCACGCAGTGCGCAGTGGGATCTGCTTTCAAAATTAGAAAAAACGGAAACAAAGCAAGCTGGTGTTTTTTTTTTTTTTTTTTTGATTTTTGTCTGTGACTTATTATTATTTCAAAACATTTTTTCGTCTCAACATAAGAACAAATTATTTGTAAAATTTAAAAAATAGATTCGGTATGGCCAGTATTTCTGAGAACTTCGTAACATTGACACAATTGAATTGTGTTCAGCAATGCAGTGCACTATTGCAGAGTCCCAAGCCGCGCAATTATTTAACGGCCGCTACATTATTGGGTCTGTACTGCGGTGTTCTCGTTTACCGTTCCTACCGTAGTTACTTGACGGGGCTGGAGGCCAGAGATAGGGAAGCACAAAATAACGAAATAGAAGAGGTGGCAACCGATGAAACAACCAGCATTTTCGATGTACCAATTATGGAACGCGACGAGTCCCCCTTGCCGAATATTAATGAACCAGCTTTGGTGGAACAACACTCAAATGACGAGGCTCCAATAACAGCATCCTGAAGGACAACCACTATTTCCAAAAACTCTTACAAATTGTAACCAAATAATAAATCAAATTTGAATACAGCTCGTATTACTTTGCATTTATTTTATAAACGGTAATTTCTGCGGAATGGTGCTGCATTTAATTAGTTTATGACAATTATGGAATTTTTGTTCATGCTCGCTCGAGTTGGTCTTGAACCAATATAGCAACATTATCAATAATCAATACATGGAGAAAAAAAAAAAATTCGAAATATATGTACATATATACATATATATGTATATATATATATAGCATAGGTAGGTAAAGCATAGTTCGGACTTTGGAAGGAGTAACGCAATTTTTTGGCTGGCAAACAATTTGGCAAATATTAAGATCTAGCCATACTTAGCCTTAAATGTAAATATTTAATATACAGTGAGAGACAGCTCAAATGGACCAGTGTCAAAAAAAAAAAGTAATTGCCTGCAACTTATTTGGACCAGGTACATTGTGGACACCTGCGTGCAGGTGGGGAAACCTCAGTTTATTAGGGTCATACATTAATTTTGGTGGTTAATACCTGTACCTACCACCGGTTTTTGGAATTTTTGAAAAATAATGAATAATTAGCTTATGGCAGGCAATTACTTTTTTTCTTTGACACTGGTCCATTTGAGCTGTCTCTCACTGTATATACTGTAGTCGGTCGATAATTTCTTATACAAAAAAAAAAAAATATATATATATAAAAAAAAAAATTATCGTAAGATAATTCAAAATATTGGATAAGAATTGAATGTTTGGCGTTGCCAATTTTCGACCGATAACTGTATTAATATTTGTATAATAATATATATGTAATAGGTAGAGGCTATTATAAATATACAAATGTAGTGGCAACAATACAGACGAAGCTACAAACTAGAAAACACTTGAGAGACTTTACTTTTCACCGGCGGCACCAGCACTTCCTCCTCCGGTATTGCTGCTGTGCTTGCGTCCCGGAAATCCTTCGGGCATGCTGCTCTTGCGCTGCGCTTGCGAGATTTGCACAATGCGCGACAATGGGGAATGAGTGCTGCTGGTGCTTGGACGCATCAGCGATGAGGGCAGCAATCTGGCTGCAGAGTTGCCCGCATCATCCTGGCCAGAACTTGAGCCGCTTGCTGCTAGTGGCGAGGTGGGTTGCAGCTGTTCGCGTGCCAGGGGCGAGGGACGCAGTGAGAGGCGACGCTGCAGCGCTGTCTGTGAGCTGGACAGCAGCGAGACGGGCTCCTCGTTCAGACAAGCACCAGGGGGAGGCGCCTTTCCCGGTGGGATCTGCAGCGCTGTTGGACGCACGCTGAAACGGCGCCGGAACTTCGACTGGCCCACAATGGGCGTTGAGCTGGTGGTGGGCGCGGCTGTGCTGCTTCCGCTGCCGCTGCCAGCGCCGGTACTGGTACCGGTGCCGGTGCCAGTGGGCACCGCTCTCTCCGTATAGCTGGGCGGCGGCTCCAGCACTTGCAATGCTGATCCCCGCCTGCCCGTTGGCGACATCGTACCCACAATGGTGGAGCGACGGGCGTATAACCGATTCGCAGCTGTTGCCTGCAGGTAACGCGTTTGATCGCCCCCAAAGAGCGACAGAATCGGTGGCAGCTGGGGCGGATCGAGGCCAGCGTTGCCCAACTTGCGCTGCTTCTTGCTCAGCTTTGAAGTATTTGATGACACCGTCTGCTGTTGGTGCTCATCGAGTACGGCATGGGTGTGCACCACCTCCAGCGCACGTATGAGATCCGCTATTGTGGTCTGCTCCAGCACATCCATATCTTTGTCGGATGTCACCGAAAATATGCTCGAGCGACGCGGCGCAACCGAGCTAGATGATTGTCCACCCATCGCAGGGAAAAGGCTACCCCTTCGTGCGGCAACAGCTGCCATTGCCGCCGAACCAGAGCCGCGGCGCTGCATCTGCATTTGGAGGGATGCAGCTGCCGTTGGTGGATACATGCTGCCACGTCTGGCGGCCAGCGCCGGATTCTGCGTATAAATGGATTCCCGACGACGCCTGCCAGCGGCCGCAGCTCCCGCCGCAGATTTGCGCTGATATGCCGTCGTGGAGTTGAAGGTCGCCTGTTCGGAGTCATCCAGCTGGAAAGCCGGATTGGAAAGGCCGCCATTGCCCATGCCATTGCCAGAGGTTAGGCTCGTGTTGGAGTCGAAAGCTGGTGGTGGAACGCGTCCATTTCGCAGATACGATTGACTGGCACCCTCTGTCACCGTATTATTATAGTAGTCCGGTGTGGAGCGAGGCAACGCCGTAATTCCCTCCGGCACGGACACAACAGATAGCTTCCGTTCCAAATCCTGTGAGGGTCGCTTGCGAGTGAAGAGCTTCCGGAGTCCATCCGGCATCGAGAATTTCTTCACACGACCCGCATTCTTCTTCAATTGCTCCTCCTGCTCACGCTCCTGCTCCAACTGGACCACGTGCGAGTCGCTGACGGCGCCATTAAGTTGACGTTTGTAACGATTGTTAAAGGCCTCCTGAATCTGTTGGTTATCCCCACTCCAGGTCCAATCATTGGGCGCTGTTCGGCGTGGTGGTTGTATATTGAAATCTGAGCAGGCTCGTCCACGCGGACGTCTGGGCGTCGTCGAGTACTCGTTGAGCGAGGAGAATGACCATTCGCTGGCAAGGATTTGCGAGTCCGACAAGCCATGATAGCCGCCATAGATCGTCCGATCGTCAGCCTCCGGCGGCGGTGGTTGGACTGTCGCCAAAGCTGTCACCACCTTGGCCAGCAAATCCGTGGTCTGGCGGTAGGCTTCCGCCGTCTCGAAAGTCTTCTCCCGATCGAATTTGCTCAGTTCCGTATCGGAGTTGGCGTGCACCATTGAGACCGACTGCTGGGCGGCTGCCAGATCGGCACAAATGGAATAGGCACGTTTCCGACTGGGTATCGGAGCTGGTTCCACACGGTACATGCTCAGATCTGGGCAGGAGGCGGACCGGGGCATCGTATGGCCAAATTCTGTATCGGTGTAGACGGGCTGATTGGTTTTTAAAATGAATGCAATCGATAAATATCGCGTGTGCAGTTATCGTTATCGTTATCGAGTGCGTGTGTGTTTGTTGTTTTTGTTGTGATTGTTGTGGTTGTTGTGGTTGTTGTACATGTAAAGAAAACGCATCAAATGCATCAAATTAGTTTAAGTTGTTAACTGTTGATTCTGCTGTTGTTGTTTGCTGTTATTGTTGTTGTTGTTTTTATTGCTTTTCGTGGTTCTCTTTATGTTATCCTGGTGCTTATCAAATTTACTTACGCCTGCTCTTCTTCTGCCGCTTCTTAACCTTAATCTTCGAGCACTTTCTATTTTCCTTTCGACAAAACTACAAATAGAAAATTCGATCACTTATCGGGGGGGGGGGAGGGCAGTGAGATTAATAATCGCCCGTTTAGTCGAAACATTTAGATAATATGTGTATCCCATAATTATTGTTGATTGTTTTTGTATTAAACGTAACTTAAATATACACATACAAAAATAATACACAAATACTGTTGCTCTATATATTCTACTATACGTATTAGTGCATACTGTTAGTTTCGATATGATTTTTTCAAAATTTCTGCTTCTTCTTCTTCGCTTCTTTAAATTTTCGTGATCAAAATATTTATAACTTCAAGGAAAAAACACAATAATTACTATACAAAAGAATATTTAAGTAATCATTTCGTTGAAAGCTTTGCGCTCCATTCCAGATGTTATCTTTTTTTGGCAGAACATCCTGAAATAACCATTGTCTACTGCTTTTATTAGACTATTGTTATTTCAGTGTAAACTTTGTTATTTCAGGATGTTTTTCTATAATTGAAGTAGGTAATTTTAACACTTATTTGGGTTAAGCCAATTGTGTTATTCAGATTATTGAATTAATAGAATTAATAACCTCGGCATATTAAACATACAAAAGGCAACCTAATTCAAATGTTATAAATACTATATACAAAGTTATATTTCATAGAATATTCCCCGACTATGAATATGTATGTATATGATGTGATTGTGGGCCATTACCTTCACTTTGAGTATATAGAGCTCGTTGAGAAGACGTCGCAGATAGCCAACATCCTTGGTAACACCCGTCCAGATGCGATTTTGGGTTGCCTTCAGATTCGACGACAGCTGCTGTTCCAGATGCGCCAGTCTCTTGCTCTGCAATCCTCTGTGTGTGTGTGGTTATTAATGAGATGGAAGATTAGAAGAATATGTTAGTTTTAATTGCGAGAAGGATTAGGGCGATATGCTTTCATGCAAACAAAACACACCCAAAAAAATCATGCAATTAAGGGCACAAATTAAAACTTACCGGGTGATAAACGTCATTATCATGACCAGATAGCCCAATGAGAAAATAAACCAGACAATGATAAAGATTTGATAAACCACAAACCAGCCGCCAAATTCACGAGGCTATATATATGTCCATAGGAAAAAGGAAATGATTATTTGAAAGAGATTTGATAAAAATGAATAATGATAATCACCTGATCGGCACCAAAGGTGGGCACAAAGTCACCGAAACCAATTGTCGACATCGTCACATAGCTGTAGTACACCGAAATGGAATAGTCCCATTTCTCAAAGTAGGTAAACACCCATGATGGCAGCAATACAAACATTGCGATACCTGGTATTAATGCTATAACCACTGTGGTTACCAGACCCAACTGCGGTGGCACATAATGATCGTTCGAGGACATTTTGTGCTTTTTATATCGTCGATATATCGCTCTGAACTGCGGAATGGAAGTTCAATTTAGACACATGATGTTTCATAGCTTATATTAGGTATATTTGATTCATCGAGATTTCAGCTTGTTATTGAACTTGAACTTGTGTTCGATTTAAAATGTATTTGTAATATGATTTGGCATTGTAATTGAGGCTTATAATAATTGAGAGAAAGGGATTTTTACGACATTTTTAAATACGTTGGAAGAAAAAAATGTAGTTTTGTGTAGAACTGAGAAGTGTCCATATGTAATTCCAAAAATACATACCGTGCGTGCAAAATACTCTCCCAAGCCGGCAAAGAGGATACCGTTGACCGGTATGCCGATTACTGAATAGGCAATCATTATCATGCGACCCGCAAAAGTTGTTGGCGATATGTTGCCGTATCCCACCGTGGAGCAGACGGTGAAGGCAAAGAAGAAGGAGTGATAGAATGTCCAGGTGTACGGTATTTCATACTCATCCTGCGTATGATCCGTCACCGGCTTGCCACAGTAGTCTGAGATCTTCACCAGAATTTCATTCTGTGTGCTCGCATTCTTGCCCGACAACTCATCTATCAGATACTCTGCAACACAAACCAAACAACAGTAAATTAGATACAGCAACGGTAAAAATTAAAAAACAACAAAAAAAAAAACCACCAAAAAAAAACAATCAACCTGAATAGAGATATAAAAGCTCATTGAAGCGTAAAGTCAAATCAAATTTAATTAGTTCTATTACACGTGTTCCGGAAGCAAACCGATCGCATTACAAACGCCGTTTAACCTTCCGCTATTTCCGAAATACAACAACAAGCCATAAAAGAAACCGAAAACTGGAAAAGTGGAAAACGAGAAAACGGGAAAACTGTCAACGTGATGTGACGTGACGTGACATGATGATGGCTACATCCAGGGCGGAAAACAGTGGGGGGCCTGACCCTGGCTCGAGCCGCCTGATCAAGCGGACCGACGATTGTTGAACGTTGAACGTTGAACGTTGAACTGCAGCCAATCGGATCTGCTGATCGCAATCAAGATCCGGTTACGTCTCTGATTAACATGCGATCCACGGTGTGGATCGTAACGAGCACGATAGCTTGCTCGTGCTATGATATATATGTACATATACATACATATACTGCTCTTGAGATATGTTTCATGGAGCAGTATAAATGTCGAAAGTAAATATAGTCTATCGTTGTAGATCCCAAAAGATTGCTATGAGCTAATGTAAGTCAGACGTGTTTTAACATGATCAAATCAGATTATTTATGTTTTTAAATATTTTGAAATATATATACATGTAATATACATATGTGTACATATGTAAATTGTACTTAGGCTTAAGCTTTGATAAGCACTTGAGTAAAATGTGGCCAATAATGGGTTAAACAATGCAAATTCTGACGATTAAATTCCATTCAAAATGTGACGGTTGTTGCAACTTAGTAGTAACTATAATTAAGTTTTGGCGTGCATCTTCCATTGGGATTAACAAGAAGTGCAATCATTCAATAAATCTCAAAGCTTAGGCAATCAAGTGCAAAAATGAGAACGACCGTTTTTTATGTAGCACTAATCTTTTAACGAATTGCATAATTCAATAAATGCTCCGTAAAAGCGTCCGTTGAATCCCAAACGGGGTCCCAAATGTCAGAGGAACTCAGCGGGTGGTTGTGGATAGTGGGAGGAGGATGGTGCGCAATTGCCGACAATTCCCATATTAAACGATCCCAGAGTGCACCACCATATACAATGTGTGCATAGATCTAATCGTAATCTCTCCATTTGCTCTGACAACAACACTTGATAAACGGGACAACATGGAAATGATATTGTTATTGTTGTTCGTCTCCCCTGATTGTGATTTTGATTGCAGCAATTTGTTCATAGACGTCGATCATTAGCACAAATTCTTGTTAATCTTGAGTCAGATTAGCCATAGAGTATTTGCAGCTGTGGTCGTTCATTTTGTTTATCTAAAGTGCTCCGGAAATGTTTTGGAGCAAAACAAATTGATACATTTATTTAATTATAATGTTAAGCAGACGTCTGCTGAGCCCCGAACCCGAGATAAACTATAAATAAACGAACGAAGAACAATTAAAAAATTAACCAACATCTTTTAAAGATAGCGATTGGTTGAAAGAGTTGAATGTTGATTAAAAACTGAGTTCAACTATTAGAATGGTGTGTCGAGAAGCAGAGTTATTAGATGGCTAGACCAGATGATCAACGTAATTGTTGTTGTTGTTTGACTGTAATCGGGGATTACGAACAAATGGCAAGTGATCTATAGTCATATGGTGTTACGAATGCATCATTAAAGTGATTTTGAAGCCCAATAGATTAATGGTGATATTGATTGGTATTTCGCAATAATCACTACCTGAATAAGGCACTATCTTAATGATAAGAGCGGGAAGGATTCAAAATTAAGACCTTGTGGTAAGCCCTCCGGACAAAAGGGGACTATGTGTTAAGCCAACTAGTTGACCGGTCAAGTATATCATAGCAGAGGGTATATACCCATTTGAGCTCGTTACTCGTGAATACTGCTAACTAATTTAACCCAGAAGTCATTCAACAACGATTTTCTTTTATGTCATTTACCCGACAAAACGACCTAGTACGACTTATGAAATGGGTTTCCAGATTAACTCGATGCTTGTTTCATACTTGATTTGTTGGCGTGGAGCACACACACGCAGACACATATATATCTGTGTGTGTGTGTGTGTGTGTGTTTGTACATATTTGTATGTTGGTGCCTAATTTGAGTTTATAGTTTATTTATCTGTATAATTAGCACATATGATGTGCTATTTAAATTTTCATTTTATTGCAATTATAGTGGAATAACCCTCAAAATAAATACGCTAACAACGCTAAAGATTTTTGTGATATGATATCCACACACAGACAGGCAGACAGGCAGACAGGCAGACACGGAGACGGACATACATACAGGTATGCAAATCACATTCGCCTTAATGCAATTAATCACAAAATCAGATTCGCACACTTGCTAACTCATAAAACTCACATTTCTCGAAATTTACGCACGTTTGGCAAAAGTTAAATATAGCAAAAATTTGACGCTGACTCACACATCGAACTAAGTATACTCTATATTATCGGGGCTAACTAACTATAGCTGCATATTTGTCATCTTTTCTTTTTTTCAATTTCATCAATCAAAATTGTTGTCATTTATATTAATCAAATTATTATTAAAATTCTTGCATTCTTCATTTGCTGGTCCTACTTTGAATGGTTCATGTGATCAATGCGATTAGTCCTTTATCCAAGAATCTCAACTAATTCAATCACAAAGTGATCAAACAAAAAAGAGCAATTGACTACGATGTGTGGAGCTATCTTTGGTAGTAGTCATGTTGGGGGTGGCATTAAAATCGTGGCAGACAGTTTAGTTGTGTGATATAACGTGCACCTGATATAAAAACTGTGGTTTCGTTGTTATATTTTGTTCCTACAATAAACATAAAACGAACTCATGTCTATAATATTTGAAGATCATATTTGTATGAATGGCATGACATGTGAATGGTTTATTATTATTATAAGGTGATAGATTTGTATTTTGATTACTTTACATGCTGCCACGGAGTGGCTTGGTTGGTGTTATAGGCCTAGATTAAGACTAATACCCACCATAGATTTCATCGCGTTCCTTGAGTTTCTCGGCGCGCCTTTCCCTCTCCTCGCCATGCTCGATATGATAGTAGATGGCGGCGCCAAATAACAAGTAGGATATATAGAAGAGGAGCAAGAGTAACCAACGGTTTGGCGACATGCTCCTTCTGTCGCTTCCTTGGGCACTGAGGAATAGGCTGCAAGCAGACATAACACAGTTTTTTGATTTGTTTCCTATATACCGCCGCAACACCTTGTAAATTGTTTGCTCACATTCGATTAATTGAAACTGCAAGAACGTCAGAATCTTGACCGTTTTGTTATTGTTATCTATGGTTGTATCAACTTTAATCGGCGCTCGATTGCGATTGCCCAACTGTCTTATATATATAAACAAATACAAGAATATACATGTGGGTATTCTTATGAAATTCTTTAGGAGGCAGCGCTACGCTACGCACTAAGTCGTTAGTCTTATGGGCTCGACACCTCGGGTATTAACCAGAAAAAACCTCGCTCACGTTGTCTTCGACCTTAGTATGGTGGGACAGGTGAATCAGTGGGTCTTAAACAGTAAGTAACGGACTACCAGCTACTAGCATGGCTCCCGCAATAAGTGCGGGAGTGCTTCAGGCATGTTACCCTAGATCATCTAACCATCAAAAAGGCACATCTGTCTGAGCATTACACACTACAAAAAAAAAATGTGTATCATCATCTTATTTCTAAAGGTATTCGAATTTAAAAATTCTTTTGTTGCATTCAAATCTCGGCAACAATACAGATAAATGTGTTTAGTTGTCTTAGCTCCATCATTCTTATTAAATTTGAAACACGATCTTAGTATTATTAATTATATATATGTTTATTGCTAATTGCAATTAATATACAAATTTCGAACAGTGTACGGAAAGCAAGATCTGAATATTTGCGCTGCTTTGGATTATGGTTGCTTTATGATTATGATCAAGACCCAAAATCCATTGGTACTTTTCTAACCGGTCTAGCGACGTCATTGTGGGTATTGCTCAGATTGTGGAGGGGCGACGTCATTCGTTAGTCGGCTTTATATATTGACACATCTAATCATATCGCCCAAGGCGTAAATGCCCGAGTATTGCCGCTAATTGTACGTAGTACTTCTCCTCGCTGTTTCGGGTAGCAAGTGATTACAACAACAACAACAACAATTGTCATCTGACGACGGGCATGGCTTGTTATCTGCTGCTTGGGATTAGGCTGCTTGGGTGACAAACGAAGCCAGCCTGCTTGGAAATGTACAGCGAACGGGTCTAATTAACGGTTGGATGGTAGTGACAACTCCGCTTGGCCCCGGATCGGACGTCACTAATTCTCGCTTCGTTATTTTTAGTTCGATTTAGGTTTTTGGTTTTTTTTTTTTGTGAAATACAGAGTTTATATGGTTGGCGATAATCATTATGGCCCAATATACTTCTTGCTAAATCATAAAGATAATTGCACCATTATTTGATTATGTTGAGGTAGTTGTACTTAATACAATCTATAGCATGGTGTATTATTTTATTTTTGATTTGAACTCAGTCATAATGAATAAATAAATTCAAATCTGGGATTATAATATGAAATCTATATCGACACATGTTTCATAGCTGATCTTCCAGAAATGTATACAGTTGATCAGAGTTATGCAGATGAATTCTCTCATGTTGATTAAGTTCTGGGTTCTGGATACCCTATATAAAATTACAGTTACATTTTTAAGTACTATTTTTCTTTGCATAAATATCTGATTGATGTCATTAGTAGTTTGTGTATGTGTTTATAAATAAAATTGCAGCTATTTACAACTTAGGCAAACACTTAAGTATTACATGCGACATCAACAAAGTCAACAGATTATATTAATATATTGTGCCCCATTCTTGTTGCTGTTGTTGTTGTTTTCAGCCAGTCAGTCAAGTGTTTAGAACTGATAATATTTCAGTGAATACAATATCATTTCTTCAATTATAATTATTGAATGTTTTCTGAAATTATCTACTCGATATGTTTGTGTTTGTGTTTGTTATTGTTGCTGTAGTTGTTTTTGGTTGAAAGTCAAAAGCCCACTGCGCATGGCCAACAAACTGGGCTAAGCATTTTTGTTAACAATAAAATAATAAAAATAAATAAACGAAGAAATTTTGCCATTTATTGGCCGCGTTTTTTTGTTTCGATGTATGACGCGAGTTTGATTTTATTTGACTCTTTTCATTTTATATTCAAATGTATTTATAAGCAAACAAACCTTTTAATGGCCCCCTATTTGTTGACATGTTTTCAATTTACTTATTTTTTTTTTTTTTTTGTTTTTGTGTTTTTGTTTTTTGGGCTTGCCGCATTTCCTATGGAATGGAAAATTGTGCAAGCAAAAATTTCAAGTGTCTAAAAATAAGCATACAATAATATTACCAACACTTGTGATGGAATAATTGGTTGCGCCAATAAATGACAGCAAGTGGCCCCAATCGACCCAAGACGCAAATTAGCAAAGATCAAATCTATGATCATGTATATTAATTTACACAATATATGATTTGTTAAGTGCGAAAAACAACAGAACATTTAATATAGCCATAAAAAGGTTTCTAATTAATAGCCAACGTACATCTCCATAAAAAAATGTAAGAAATATCAAGCTATAAAAATCAAACAGATCGAATCAAATGATTAGAGCTGTCTGGCCCCAGTTTGTAACTGTAATTAAGTACAGTTTTCGATAAGAAACAAAAGTAAACGACACAGATGTACGGCTATATTCATATATAGGATATCATATCGTTGGACTGCATCCAGATCCCATCTTGAAGTGCTATACAAATATACTGGTTGTCAGTGTTAAATAGCTTCACTTCTTTGACAGGCCCCTGACAAGGTGTCCTGGCTGAGTAGTAACTTTCAATTCAATTACACTCAAATAACACATTTAGCAGTTATTTTGTTTATATATATATATATATATATATATAGATACATATTTATTTTTTTTTGTATATTCTTAGAAAGAAATGAATGAATAAAAAATATTTACATATACTGAACGCTAAACAGTCGCATAATCAATAATAAATAGCAACAAATTGCAAATGAACACGTTTAGTAAATAATCACGACGTTGCCAATATGTCGAGAGGGTGTTTTGTTGTTCTGCCAAAGTATGTTCTCATGGCGTACCCAGTTGGCTTGGAAGAGAGATGTGACTAGCCCCCAAATCCGTGTAGAGGAATAAATGGCATGCATTGTACCACTGCTGGGAAGATACGTAATAATGCTAATTATGTTGACATTATGGAACAAACCGTTTCACATGCATGATTAATTGCATTTCGATCCATCAATGTCTCGTTCTGAGTCGAGTGGAGTCGTGTCTTCTGCCTCTCTGTCTTCTGTCTTCTCCGCACACGTTGTTTGCCTTTTGCTTTTAGTGATAGTGATAAGAAACAATCCAGCGACTCTTAACTTTTGATGCCGCCTGTCAGCTGACGTAGAGTCAGTTTACACGACAATTAATAACGCCAACTGACAACGACAATCGAATGTCGATAATATAGTACAGCGATCGACCCAAATATCTAATAAATGAGCCTAATACTACTACACTATATAGTATATATGTATGTTTGTATCGCACAAGGATTGCAACCAATTTACACATACATGTTGCTGGCAACATGCTGCTTGGCAACATTTGTGGCCAGCAACATTATAGATAGCGGCAGCAGCACCTGACAATCTAAAGCGCCAACAAGCAGGCGATAAAGCGAAAAGTTAAATTATAGGGATTACTCAAATATTAGTAGCTTTGTGCTTTAGAAATAATTTAAATTAGGTAAATATTCGAAAAGTATTTCTGAAAAGTAAATTGTGAAAATTATTGATTTTTATATAGGCATCTCTGATTGAAATATACTATAAGAACTAATCTTAAGTAGTATAAATGTCGGCTTAGCCACTTGACTTTAAAGTTCAGCTTAACTTTTGACTTGGTATTACGTCAAGAAATCTTTATTTACATTATTAGCACGTTTCATTTCTTGACGTGTTCGATTTTGTTTTTTTTCTTTTCTTTTTTTTCAACAATCTTAACGATCTTTAAATTGCAACTGTGCTCTAGTTCAGACAGTACGTCTATGTGCAGCTTGAATGCATTACATATCTGTACTTAAATGCACCTATATACATATGTATATAGCTGTAATCAATCTGCGGGGGCCTTTAGCCTCCGTCAACTCATATATTCTATACATCGACTGATATTTTGTGAATGAAGAATGCGTTTAATTAGCGGATTTGTTGTATTACAATGAAATTATTTAGACTATTCATTTTCGTTTCGATTGTAATTGTAGCCTTAGCGCGAGGATCTTTAAAAAGGCAGTTATAATAAAAATATAAAAAAAATAATAAAAAAAAGTGAGCCTTTTGTGTAGTATAATTTGTTGAAATTCTGGTTTTTTTTTATAAATTATAATAGACAAAATGTATTGACCTATTAATTTTTTTACGATTTTATTATTGCATTTATAGACGGAGTTTCTTGATGTCAATTAAGACCAAATATAATTTGGCGGCAGTTTTTTTTTTGAGATGCATAAAATTATATTTAAGTTGTAAACTGCCTAACGGCATTATTTTTTTGGTTTGTTTTTGACTTGCAATTCAGCTTGAAGGATAAGAAGCTTTAGTAATTTTTGAAACAAATATTGATAATATATAATCGGTCAATAGCCAATACCAAAGGTATTTGCTTAAACATTAGCTTTCTTTATAGATCTACGTTATTTTTCATTTTTTTTTTTTTTAGGCAGTAACATTGAAATCTAAAATATCTACAAATGTAAGTCTATACACTTATGTATGTGGGCAAACATATACATAAATACATACATATGTATGTATGCGATCAGGAACGGTTGCTCTGATAAGCCGGCGAAAGTGACCACAAGCACAGACAGACTTAATCTTATACTTATATAAGTAAGTACATCAATGATGATAATACAGCTATATCATTTCAACACTCGGTCAACAAGGGAGCAATACAATAGACCTTGCATATGTGTATGCGTATGTATTTGTGTACATATTTATTTATGCAGTACTGCAGTACTGAATCACAGTTCGTTACAGAGAAACGACTAACAATAATAATAATAACAATTGCTGCCATTAGATGCGAACTGTTATTTTTTATTTTTGTTGGATGTTATCAGCACAGGCGAAAAGTCTTTAAAAAAAAAATATGTGTATATCCCTAAACACAAGATTTGTCATTTTCTGATTAATATTAAAAACTGGTTTATTTACTTTGTTATTGACACTGGCAAAACAGATCCTTAAGCACGGGAACTCTAATCTAAAACGCTTGACACAATTACTTAACGTGTTTCTTCTGATGGACAAACAATTTACGAGAGGCTCTGCTTTGGCATAAATAATAATATTACAGTACGATACCCACTTTTAAGTAAATCCAAAAACTAAACAAAAAACAAGCAATTTTTCGCACAACACTTTTACAAAATTCCCTTTTGGCTGTGAGCCCGCTGCAAAGCAGGAACAAACAAACACACGCGAAGCGAAGACAAAAAGAAAGATCCGATGCAGGAGAGACCAAAAATAAAAAATAAAATTCACAGAACCGGTGATCACACAACGAACAGGACGGTTACCGTTACACGGCGCGCATTGAATTGAAATTGAAGCGCTGCAGGCGATGTGTTGACACTTTTGTTGAGTGCTCAAGTGTGGGTGTGTGTCTAGGCGTGTGTGTGTTTGTGTATGTGAATATGTGTGCGGTGCCGTTGATTTGTAAATTAAAATGCTTGGAAGCTCACGTCTCTGCTTCCACAGCCACTGCTCGCGCCAACTGCGCAGCCCAGCGAATTGACAAATTAGAATTTCGATGCGCGCTTAACGGTAAAACGGTAAGGTAACGGTTACGGTTATACGGGTCTCAAACGCACGCTACTCCGCTACAATTCCCGATGCGTTCATCATAAGACTAGTGAGCGAAAGCTCAAGTCCGACTAAAACACAGCACACAACTCCTTTGACGAAGCCGATCGTCTTCGTTTTCCTCTTTGATTTCGTTTTCGTTTAGTTCGCTCACACTTGTTTGCTCTCTCTCTCGCACGTTCGCTTTGTAGAAAAATGTGTTAGATTTGTATTTTAAAAATTTCATTGCCTGTTTTTGTTTTGTTGTCTTTGATTTTTTTTTTAAATTTTATTGTTAATCCCAGTAGCTCACTCAGTTTTGAGCCGAAATAACTCGAGACGCCCGATCGGAGTCTTTCCGTCGACTCGCTCGACGTTTGTTTGGGGAATGCGACAACTGCGATTCGTCAGAAGAGGGACGAATCGTTTTTGAGTGAGTGAGTGGTTTGTGTGAAAAGCGGTGACGATGAGCTGAACGCCGACCTGACACCACATCTCCCTCCACCCTCACTTCTCCTACATACACACACACACAACCACTCAACATGCTAAGTTAGCGCACTTGCCTACTGTGTCTACTGCGACTACCTACTACACATATACATTAAAAAAAAAATAAAAAAAATTCGTCAATCGACAAAAGACAACTACGAAAATCGCGAGCAGTTTTATTCAGCCATCTCCTTTACCCCCTTGGGCCTACAGTAATATTAACAGCAGAGTAGTGCTTACGTTTTTGCTACCAACGAACGGCACCGTACAACGATCGCACAGTGGCCTATGATCGGTCGATAAACTAAATGATTTTCAGCAATATCTTAACTTCTTACTTGCAACAAAAATAATAAACATTTCTTAAGACATTTTGTGAACACACAATTTGTTATTCAGAATTTCAGTTAGGAGTTCAACTTACATCTATCATATCCATTATGCCATATTTAGGAATCAATTTTCTTTCCCATCTTTGTATGCCAATTTGCTTTAGACTTGGGCTGAAATTAATGCGAGCAATTCTTACAACTAGATAACCACTGTGCCCGTGTAAGCATTGATTTCGGCTGTGTATTGTTCTTATGCTCTTTAGATGTTGTTGCTGCAGTTGTTGTTGTTGTTGGTATTTTTACTGGCATAGCAGCAAATTTGTGAGCGCATTTACACACAGACGGTTCTCCGTTCAAACCCAATACTACTGCCACAATACAAAATGAATGTACAACGGGGCAGTGTGGAGCCTCCCCCACCCAAATGGGGGCCGATGCCGTTGCCGTTGCTGACGCCAAACCCAAACACACCCACAACAATACCAACAAATGTTTTGTCTGCGGATTTAGTGCTTTACGACGGAGGCGCAAAACTTTAAAGACCCACCCAAAACAGCAATGCAACCCACCTTGTCAACTTATATCACATGATATGTATTGCTGATTCGTTTGATATGGCAGGACTGGCGCATGCGTAACGTTGCAGGATTCAGTTGGTTTCTTTTGGATCTGCGGACACTGTGCCTGTTGCGCTGTTCATCTTTCAATAAAATGATGACACTGATTATTCTAGCTAAATTATCGTTTATTGTTTTACCTTTTTTGCCCTCTACTTAGGACTCTAATCAGTTGAATCAGCTTTTCAATATACACAAATATATGTACACGGTGAGAAAAAGCTGGAGGAAATCTCAAAACATTACTGCCAAATTGAAGGAAAAATGTAAATGCTCTCAGCTTTGAATCCCAGTATTTTTCAAAAACTTCTTGTTTGCAATATTACAAAATTATTTTATATTTATATGCTTACAATTTTTTTTTTTATATTTTGTCCCATTTATATTTTTGCAGGCACGCCTGTTGGCACCATCAGTAGCAACAACCTCAACAAGAACAACAGCAATCCGCGCTTCCACAGCAAAAGACAGTGTTGATGACAAACACTCGAGAATCTCATTCCTACAAACACATTCACTGCTGCCACCGTTTCTGTCGCTGCCAACACCACCTGCAGCGACGCCAGCATGAGCTTAGTGATTGCAAAGAAAACTCACGCTTAAGTGGTAGCCACCACAAAAAAAAAAATAAATAAATAAATAAAATAATGTGGAGCAAACGGCCGCCGTTGCCGACCATGACAATGGCAATTGGTCAGCTGAAGTCAAGAAATGCCCTACGAATGCGCAGCGGGCTTTTATTTACAATCTACATCAATCACAAGCGTCTCCTAAAAACAGTAGTTTGAATGTAATTCAAAAAAATAATTTAAATTGAAAAACTTAAGTTTCAGCTTGGCAACGAACTTGATATGCGAGCTGTGTAAGATGATTAACTGAAAATAATTGGTACCTATTTTTGAAAACAACCATTATTTTTTTGAATCCGGAGATTTTTATATTTAATGTTAGAGTATGTTAGAAATAATAATAAAATATTTACGCCATTTTTTTTTATTTGATATTTTATTCATACAAATACTTTTTTTCTTACATTTTCTTAGATAGATCAATGAAATCTTGAAAGTATGTTTTTAAATAGTAAATACTCGAATGAAAAAATATATATTTATGCATTCTTGTTTTGCTTTTTTGTACACACAAAATCGCATATGTACAAACATATGGGTTACAAGCTTCACATTCAGATCGTGTAGTCCGGTATTTATTTTAGATTAGGGCACAAAACCGATAAGTCAAAATCAGAGCGTGCAAATAACTCAACTAGGTGCTAAAAGATGCAGTGAAGCCAACAAAAGAAGTGCGAAATTTCATTGAGAACAAAACTGAGATAAATAAATGAGCGAGATATATACATATTATAAATTACAAAAGAGAAGAGCTCGAACTCGAACTAAAACAGTTGAGAATTTCGTAATGCTCAACAGAAATATTAACAATCAAAATCGGAATGCGATTATCAGCCGATAAATAAATGTAGCGATCAGATCTCTCTTTTCATTTTCAGTGATCTTGAAAGAGAGACGAACTATTTCAATTTATTATTGGGCTCAATTTAAATATTCACAGCCGATTCTGATTTGGATTGTGATTCATTTGCACTACGCGCATATTTCTTTCGACTTATCATTGATAAGTTTAATTAATTACTATCGAATTAGGTGCATTTGATACTTTGATGTATCGATGTTGATATCAACAGTTATGAAAAAAAAACAACAAACAAATAAAACCAGCTTTCCAACGCGAATCAAGTGTATTTAAATAAATTCAAATGAATTGTAATTGATGTCCACGAACAAATTTCAACTCAGCGTTACCCGCGTCACTTACCTGATTTATAGATCGATCGAGGGATCGCCAGGCGGCAGTGTTTCATCTTTATTTAATACTTGCAGACATATATGGTTCTTGTTTGAACAACCTTCATGTCCACTCAACAAAATGATAAATATTCTATTTTGATTGCTGAACTTCCCCCTAAATGTAGACGAATCAAAAAAACTATCAAAATCGTTTGACGGATGGATGGCAAATAAAACATGAATAAGAAATCAGTAAATATTTAACTTTACCTTAAACAACGCAAGATACTTTTTACTTTTTAATTAAGACAGAAGGCAGAAGTTTGTTAAGGAAGAAAATAGATTTGCACAAAATATGCAAAATAAGATATACAACAGATTGGAAATAACATATTTAAATAAATAAAATGGTTTTTTCTGGAGCTGAAAATAATATATACAACAGATGGAAAAAAACATATTTAAATAAATTATATTGTTTTTTATGGATTATTTGTGGTCTCAGACAATTTTAAAGAATGCATAAGTCACAACATGAAAGAAGTCACAACAGACTCCAAGACTGCTGCAACACGTTTTTACCTAAGTTGAAAGCACAACAAAACAACTTTTTTAAAGTCATCAAAACACTGCCTACTTTTAGGATAAATCATAAATCAGAAAGCTGCAAAGCGACGCAAGCAAATATCATTCCTTTGGACTCTATATATGTATGTATGTATCGGTTGTATGTAGAAGGAATCGATTTCAATAGAACTTGAGAAAATAATTCGTTTTAAAGCAGGCGGATTGATCAAAGGACCAGGACAAGGCAAGGACACTTGCTTTTTCAAACGAAATAACTATCTCGACCATATCGACTATCTCGATCAAGCGACGCTTGCAACATTGTTGTACTATTGTCAAAAAAATAACGTTTTGCTTCTATTTCTACGAATTGCGACAATGCAAACCGAATTGAACACGAAATGGATTGTATGCCGCGCTTGCATGTGCAATCCCAACGAGGCGGAGGAACTCCTACAGGACATATTCAGCCAAAATGCGAGCACTCGCCTTGATCAGATGCTGCACACCTGTACTGGGATTCCCGTAAGCATTGATGATCATTTTCCGGACAAGATGTGCGCGAAGTGTGTGCGTGCTCTGCGTGTTGCCTACAAATTCCGAATGACATGTCAGCAATCGCACCAGTATATCGCAGAGCTGAACTCTGCACTGTACGCGGGCGTGGATGACGAGGCGCAGGCAGAGGTTGAGGCTGAGGCTAAGGCTGTTGCGCGTGCCTGGGAGGAGCACGAGGCGAAAACGCAACAGGCTAATACTGATGAGGAGTTTCTTAGCTATGTGGTTGCTGCCGAGGATGTGGATGCCGAAACGGAAGTGGATACCATTGTCTATGATGCCACGAACGCTGTGGAAGCTGTTGTATACGAAGATGCCACAGTTGTGGAGGTGGCTGGGGAGATTGAAGTGGAAACGGAAATAGATGCCGAGAACTTTACAGATTACGAGGAACTGGAGATTGTGTCAACCGAATCCCTAGCACCAAGCAGCACATCAGCTCCAGCCAAAAGAGCCGCACAGCAGCAAGTTGTTTGGGGCCAGGTGCCCGACGACGATGTGGATATCTTAAGCTCCGATGACGACAACTATTTGCCAGAAGCTAAACCGCAGCCGCCGCGCCTCCTCAATCGCATCGGGCAGTCGCGCAAGATGCACCAGCGCGCCAAGACGACGGTAAGCGCAACGGTCGGCGGCGCGCACGAGGAGAAGAAAATGGGTCGCAAGCCCCGCGACAAGCATTCGAAATACATTTGCGATGTTTGTGGCAACATTTATGCATCCCAAGCACTATTCACTGAGCACAAGAGATTCCACAGTGCCGTCAAGCCGCACGAGTGCGAAATCTGTGGTCGTGGCTTTGTATATAATCAGCAGCTGGTGCGGCACATGAATACGCATACTGGAAATCGACCGTACAAATGCAATTTCTGCCCAGCAGCCTTTGCCAATCCATCCACGAGAACCAAACATCATCGCATCCATACCAAGGAGCGTCCGTACGAGTGCGATGTATGCCAGAAGACGTTTACATATACGGACTGTTTGAAAATTCACAAAATGATACACACTGGTGAAAAGCCGCACGAATGCGATCTGTGCGGCAAGGGTTTCACGCAGGCCTACAAAATGCGATTGCATCGTAAGACGCACGAGAAACGTGGCAACTGGAAGCCCGTCGAACTGGATACGGAGTGAATTAAAGATAACTTGGCTGAAATCGCAAATGGCATGCTTCCATCGGCCTAGACCTTGTACAAATAATTATAATTATCATTATAATCTTAGATTTTATTTGATATTATTAAGTAAGCTGCGTGCAATTTGTGTTTTAATATGCCAAAAGAACTGTGGAAGGAAATTGTTTCCATTAATAAAACAGAAATTATAACCAAATTGTTATTTCAAATCAATACGATTATTTAAATTGCAGAATTATAAATGTTAGTTGAATATCTCTTCAGATTGTTGATGGGCATGGTGTGCTCGGATCACAAGGATCAACTCTATTCTTTGGCATTCTGAAAACCGAACACCTGAATCATTTTAAACTGACGGCGGATGCAAGCAGTCTAAAAGCGTGAAATCCTTAACAGCTCTGGAAATACGATGGAAGTCCTTGCATATTGCATTTTATTTGTATTTAACACAAAATATAAATTCATGTTATAATTGGCTTGATTGGCTATTATACATCGTAAACTTGGCTAGCTTTACAACTAGAAATTTAAAAAAAAAAATTCATTAATCATGAGTGTAAACGTTGTTTTGCATTTGATTTCAGTAATTGTTGCTTATCAGATACGCGATGTTGGAGATGATCTTGCAGCCGTTCTTGTGGTGCAGCAAATTAAGGCACGGATCGCGTATCTTCTCCTCGAGCAGCTTTATCAGCTCCGTGCGCAGGCACTGGACGAGCTCGGCAGTTTCGTGATTGTGCGCCTTCAATATGATCCAGCCGCTCTCGAGCAGAAATAGAAAATCGCCATCGTGAAGCTCCACCTTGAAATCAGAGCCGGCGAAGAGCACGAGCGCGATGAGTGGCAGCATGGAGCAGTCGCGTATATAGATGGAACTGGTGCTCACTTTCTCCTGGTAGACAAGAAATGGTGCTCGGAACACTGAGACCTGTGAGTTAACCGATGACGGATGTATGCGCACATAACCATCGCCGCGCGTCTTAAAACGCAAATCCTGATGGCCTGGTTCGCGGGGCACAGCACCACCAGCGGTTTGTATATAGATGCGATCTGGTGTCATTATCTTGACAATGTTCGGATATAAAGCAGCGCACAGCAGCGAGGTGAGCAAGCGATTATTCTCACCATTCACGTTCTGTTCATGTCCTGTGTGACGAAAGTGAGACTTGAATTTATCTTTAATTTTTTTTAATTATTTTACTCACCTGTTAGCTGTAGAATATTGTCGCTGGCATTTGGACGTCTGCGGGGGACATTCACAGGCACAAAACCAATGGAGACGAGCAGCTCTAGATACTGGTACTTAAGGTCAGCTATCGTCTCCAGCGTATTGATCGACAGATAGTTCTCGCTGGCATAATTGCGACTGGCACCATAATGGCCACGTTTCGCCACTGCAAGCCATTTCTGTAAATGGAAACATTTCGGTAAATGTGGAAGCTAGGTGTCAATTTCAGATTGTAATACCAGTTCGTTGTTTACTCACTCGATAGGCATTGAGAACGGTTAAATGGTCGCTGTGATCGAGGGCAAACTGTCGCTTGCGCTTGTCCGCTTCAACGCGCTTATTTAATGGACTGAGGAAGGGTGACTTGTTGCTAAGACAGGCGGCGATGGTAAGTACGCTGTCCAGACACTGGAAGATCGCTCCGTACAACATCAGTTTGCCGATGCGCACATCGACAGGCAACGCGGCAAGATGATGACCCAGCGGTGTTAGTTGATCCTCGGTATCCAGAGCGCCCACATCGCGCAGCCGCATTAGGGCGCCCAGGACGCTATCCTCCTTGGGCGCCTCGAGTGTCTCCAAGAGAACAGCTAATGTGTTGCGTGACGCGAACGTCTGGAGTGTCTTGATGCGCAGTACAATTTGCTCGAGCGGCACACGCTGTATTTCGGGCACCGGTTGTGCCAGGATATGATGTTGATAGCGATAGCTGGTATACAAATGAATACAAACTCCAGGCATAACACGACCGGCTCGACCCTTGCGTTGTTTGGCATTTGCACGCGATACCCATACCAGATCCAGTGATTCCATGTTACGGTTCGAGTCGAAACCCTTTTCCTTCATCAAGCCACAGTCGATCACAAAGACGCAGTCATCGATTGTGACCGATGTTTCAGCAATATTCGTGCTAAGGACAATTTTCCGCTTGCCTGCCGGCGCACGCTTGAAAACCATCGCCTGATCCTCGCTGGATAGCGCCGAATGTAGTGGCACCAGCACATATTTGCCAGCACGCGGCGAAAATATCGAGCTGTCTAGGAGTGCATTGTGCACCGACTGTATCTCCTGGAAGCCGGGCAAAAAGATGAGGATGCTACCTTCGTGTGGCCATTCATGTTCGCCTTCCACAATGTACTTGAGAACGGATTCAATTAGCTCCGGATTTATCATCATCGGCTCCATGAGGTAGATGTTCTTGCACGTCGTCTTGCTGAAGTCTGCAAATACCCAAAATCAGAGAGATATGATGGTCAACTGTAAAATCCGAATCAAATTAAAGTATCATCTTTAGAGATTACAACTTACCAGCATAACGTGCATATGTTTCGGCTAGGGTAAGATTCTCGTCCTTGATCTTTTGGCCCGGAGGTTCACTCGATGCCTGAACATCAGCAAATTCTAGCGCATGCTCCAGGGCATCCTGCTCCTTCTTCTTGAGCTTGCGACAGAATTTCGTGTCACATTCCATGACAAAATCACTCGCATCCAGTATATCCTCGAGGAAAAGCTGCTGCACGGGAAAAGTGCGTCCCGGTATATCCAAGACGGGAGCACCGCCAAAGTAATCGGAGAAGAGGGCCGCATTCAGTGTGGCGGACATGAGTATTATCTTGAGATCTTTACGCTCGCGCAAAATATTCTTAAGTATGAGCAGCAAGAAATCCGAGTCCTGCGATCGCTCATGCACCTCATCGACAATGACGTGTGTCACATTGCTCAGCAGCGGATCGGATGCTAGGCGACGCAATAGGATGCCTGTCGTGCAAAAGCTGAGCCTTGTGCTCGCCGAAATCTTGTTCTCCAGCCGTATCTGATAGCCGACCAGCTGCCCGATGCGATCCAGCCGCTCATTAGCGACACGCTCCGCAACACCAATCGCGGACAGACGACGCGGTTGTGTGCACAGAATCTCCACATGAGGTAGATCCGACTTGTCAGCCAGCTGCTGTGCCTTGAAGAACCAATTGTCTAGGATGAATTGAGGCACCTGTGTGCTCTTGCCGCAACCCGTCTCGCCGGAGATGACCACCACCGGTGAGCTATCAATCAGCGCCAGTATGCGCTCTATTTCAGCAAAAGCAGGCAGCTTCCTTCTTGCCTCGATGAGCTTGTGATATCGCTCATCCCGACGGCGCTCGTTAAAAAGTTGCAGAAGACGTCGATTCTCACGCGCCAATTCGGCTGCATTGCGTCGCTGGGTGTTGCCATCATTGCGCGCCGTCTGTCCACGCTCATAGTGACTGGGCCGAGGCACTGTAGCCGCACCCTCCGCATTGTCATCGACATCGCCGCCATTGGGCTCCTCGCGGAAAAGCGAATGCTTGGGCGATGGAAAGCGTGTGATGTCCAAACTGTTAGCCAATCCCTCATCTGTTTGCAACATGTCACAGACGCTATAGACGCAGGGTGTGCCATATTGACAAATCTCACGCGCCTCCCGATACAAATGCCGAGCAAAGCGCAAGCGCAGCTCATGCGGAATATCATGGCAGGTGGTCTTCAAATAGATAAAGGGCGCCTCGTACGGATAGCGACTTCCGGGGGGAAAGCGTACCTCTACATGAAACCACAGCTCATTCTCATTCTCATCCAGATTATCGGCACGCTTGCGCTCGGGCGTACTCAGCTCCTCCAGCTGCGGCGGCAAATGCGCAAAGCGGCACTTGGGCCCAAATTTGCAGGTGCCATCGCGGTCGAAATTTCGACAACGTTGCGGCGCCTTCTTCTTCTTGTCCAGCGCTGCCTGGCGGAGAGCAGCTGCTGCCGCATTGACGGCTTCACGTGCTTTCCGCACCTCCGACGGACTATGGGCAAGCAGATGCTCGATTTTGAACTTTAGATTCCAGACGCTATTGTATTCACGCTCCTCATACGCCCGATCATAGATGGATTGCAGCGCCTCCTTCTCATCGGCACGCA
Source organism: Drosophila nr. perissopoda 5 BK-2023a (assembly GCA_035044105.1). Taxonomy (NCBI): domain Eukaryota; kingdom Metazoa; phylum Arthropoda; class Insecta; order Diptera; family Drosophilidae; genus Drosophila; species Drosophila nr. perissopoda 5 BK-2023a. The sequence goes on along the minus strand of JAWNMK010000620.1, from coordinate 3,075,143 downwards.
TATCCAGCAGCGCCGCCTCATCTGGTACCTCCAATGCTGTCGGTTCGTCGCTGGGTACGCGCATGTAGCGCCTATAGAGTAGTAGCAGCGCTGCCTCCGTATCGTTAGAGCAATGCTCGTAAGCCTCCAGGCAGTGCACTGGCTGAAATCCGTAATTCTCCAGCTTAAGCAGCGCATAGCGACGCAGTCGATCGTCGTCGGCAGTGCTGCTTGGTCCACTGACGCCCTGCACACTCTGCACTTGCAGCGTGCCCCTATCCTCCCAGTAGGCGTGCTTAATGCCCTTGCCGCCACGACCTCGGTCCTTGTATTTACCAATGTCGTCCAGCTTAAAATCCGGACCATGTATAGAGCGCAACGTGTCCATTGTTAGCTGCTGTGACTCATCGCTCAATCGCAGCACGTGCAGCTCCGTTTTCCGTGATTTATTATCAGGCACGGATTTCGGCGCTGCCGGCACATTTCTACAGTAAGGTTAAATAGAGTGGTTGAAAGAAGCTGATCAATTAATTATTGGTCGTCTACTCACGTTGTGCGCACATCGCTGGGCGGGCGCAGATGCCAGTCATCAATCTGTTGACGCGAGAAGTCGTCCATGCCCCAAAATTATAAATGATGTTCGCGATCTCTTGGCCTAACAATGCTAAACAATTTCACAATTTAAGCTAATAATCAAATTACCAAACGAGCATTATATCTCACGTCAGCGACATCCTTTCGATTTTCGATACCAGCAGAACAGCTGATGTATCTATCGATGTATCTAATCAACACAACCTGAGATTAAAAACATCGATATGAGTTTACCCGCGTGATTTTTGAGTGTGCCAACAAAATTTAGTTTGATCTGAATATTGTAGCAATATTTATTACCAATTATTCCATTGTTAAGGTAGTGAATCGTAATTGTATTTATGTAATTTAAATGTAATTTAGTTTAATAATATTATAAAATTAAAAATGTCATAGATACATCAAAATTTTTCAGTAATTTTATGTCGTACATTATTATTAAAGTAACTGTTGAGTAGAGAATCATTTTAGAGTTATCTACTAGATTGGTAAATCAAATTGGAGTTCTGTGAATAGTAAATTGTGTAATAATAATTGGGAAAAATATATTATTACTATTCTATATTGAGTTTCAGCGCAAATCTACGAATTTTCGATTTGAATTTCAGCTGCTCGAAATTGTCGCTGCAATATCAGATACGTTAGAATTTCTTACATTTTATTTAACTATTCTTACCTCGCCATTTGATAGTAGCTTTCAAAGGTTTCCATCTCTTTCAATACTGACTTGTATTTAGCTTCGTTTACCTTGCGCTCCTGCTCTAATTCGAGAATTTTATTTGCGCGACTACTTTCAAGGTCTTGATATGCTTTTCGCACATTATTGGTAACATCCGCCAGAGCTATACCGTCCTAGTCGCAAAGGTATAAAAATCAAACTCTGAAATGTATTATTTAAAATGTGTAGTCACCATTTCGGTATATTCATCGTATCCCTCAGTATTAGTGAGCGGCTTACTTGCACTGATGACCTTGCTACAATGGGCATCATATGCACGTAAATATTTCTTCTCAAAATTATACAGATTATTGAATTTATTCAATATTTTCTGTAGAACATTATTGATGTGCTCCACTGTGAACACTTGGTTTCCAACTGGCATAGTCAGACCGCACAGCAGCCGCATTTTCTCTTCCAGAAGTTCTGAAGATCTGTTTTCATCACAAGCGACGACCTGATCGACTCTTTTGTTATCCGTATCCTGCATAAAACACTTTATCAATCAAAACGAAGTCAATTACAATTATTTTATGCAGCCCATTACCGTATGATCAAAACATAATTCCACAAAGTTTTTCAATATTTTAATTTCTGCGGCGTCGCCAACATAATTTTCGTCGTCCAACTCCTGTAAGTTTGAAGACTCTGCTTTCCCTGCAGAGTCACACGCATTATCGCTCAATTCAGACATTTTTACTGCCTATTAAAAAGACTGTGAAATATAAGTGAAAAATTTTTCACTGTCTGTTTTGATCGAATCAATCGCGTCGGTTTTGTAGGGCTGCCACCCATTTTTAAAATTGTTTTTAATAACGGCTTCGGACTCTTATTCTACAAATTTATGACGCCGACCAGACCATATCAACAGTATGGGGAAATATATAAGTGGAAATCGCAACTATCATCTGTATCAGCAAAATTTACAAGCAACAAATCTGTTATTTATTGTAATAGTCGGTGAATAGATAGATATGTTATGTTAGCGCCACCTTTCGGACGGAATAATAAAGTATTCAACGCCACCTAGTGGTCAAGTAATGATGGTTGAGAATGGGATTAATAAGCAGGTAAAATTTGAAAAAGAAGATTGGAAAAAGGGCCAATTTTCAGAGGTCAGTTGAAAGTGAAGCAGTCGATATTTGGAGAAAGGCTGTGTGCCGCAAAAGATACTGAGAACACAGGAATGCAGATTTGAAGAGGAGTATTTTACCTTGTTTTCAAGTTTTAAGTTTGTGGGTTGGTAGCCCTAAACAAGTACACCTCTTCCTTACACTAATGTCGTATTTCCTTCTCTTTGACATATTAGTTTTACTTTTCGCTATATTATGCGGGTAATTATTATTTGTTTATAAAATTTATGAAAATATATACACGGCGCGCAGATTAAAAAGGTTTGGGTATTATTTAATAGACGCGCTCCTTTAGCTTGAACATGAGCGGATCCTTGGTGCGCAGGATCAATTCAGCTATGAGCACTGGCGGCTCTGCCGCATTGCCCACAAACTCAACCTCATAGTGACGCAGGACATTAGCGACGATCGCCTTGATCTCCAGCATGGCAAACTTTTGGCCAATGCAATTACGCGGACCCGCCGAAAAGGGTATATAGGCATAGGGATTTTGCTTCTCGACACTGGTAACGGTATCAAAACGCTCTGGCTTGAAGGTATGTGGATCACTAAAGAACTCCTCAAGACGGCCCAAATACATTGGGGATATGCCAATGTTGGAGCCGGCAGGAATAATCTTGCCATCTGTTTGGAAAACAAAAATTGACATTTAAATTGGATTTTTTTTTATATCATTAAAAAATATTCAGAAGACTCACTTATTTCGCATTCCTTGAGCACTTTGCGTCCAAGCAGCGGTACCGGTGGATACATGCGTAGCGTCTCCTTGATGCACAGATCCACAAAGGACAGTTTGTTCAACAGATCATAAGTGACCGGCGACTCCTTATCCTTGCCCATCACTGAGATAATCTCTTCAAAGCACTTGCGCTGGCAATCCGGATATATTGCAATGTTATAGAAGAAGAACATTATGGCCGACGAGGTGGTATCATGACCAGCGAACATGAAGGTATCAACCTCCTCGCGTATATCCATATTGGTCAGCGGCTTCTCATCAATGGTCGACTGCAGAAGGATGTCCAAAAATGCCATCTTGCGCTTCGCACCCACATCTGCATCATCCGCACTCTGGGGCTCAGCTTCCTGCTGTCCCGCACGCAGCAGTTGCTCCCGCCGCTGCACAATAATCTTCTCCGTGAAATTGTGCAGGACATTGAGAGCACGTTTCTCCGCTCTGGCCAGCGGGGTCAGCATGTAGGTCCATTGAAAGCGATAGAATATGTTGAACATCCGCTTATGCAACACCATCGAAATGGTCTTCACCGCTTGGACATACTCCGAGTCCACATTGGTCTGTGCATTGGCTGAGACACCCATGGCGGTTTCTGTTGATACGTTGAGCAAAGAAAAGCCAAAAGTGAGTTAATTTATTGATTAAATTAAATTAAAAACCCATCCGATTGCTCCATTGGGAGTGATATATATACATAGTGATACGATCCGACTCGACTCCGACTAAAATATGTACTGCCTGACGGATGTATTTCCAGTTTCATCAAGATGGCATTTAAACTTAGAGTCTGCTCTCTCTCTCTATCTCGCTCGCATTGAAATAGACAAATACAAAATAACAAAAAATACTGCCAAAAAAAAACCCCTCATTTAGGGATGGGTCTAAACTTTACCCAGCATTAAGTTTATAAGAACTTAACCGAGCTATATGTATATATAGCCAAATATGTCTGACTCCTCAATGTGAAATTCCGAAGCGAACCCAACCCATCAAGGGATATCAGAAAGTTAGATAAGAAATCGCGTTAGTCGAGACTACTGGAATACCAACCACAAAGTGTGTCCATGGTGCACAGATTAGTCCAATCGTATAGATTGAAACCAGTCTGTCCCTGCTGTCGCCGCTCTTTCTCCAAGTTATTTAAAAGTAATACAGATTGCTGCTGAAATATATTGACGAACTGTTCGAGGATCTTGAAATGGAAGGCGGGCGTAATGATCTTTCGGCGCTTATGCCATTTGCGGCCCCGACTAACAAGTAGACCCTCCTTAAGCCATGGCTCTAAGGCTTTATATTCGCCTGCCTTGTCATTGAAGAGAAGTGTGCCTAGAACGATCTTTACATCTTCGGGATTGTTCATGAGGAAATTGAGCTCTGGACCTAGCCAAACCTTCAGGGTCTTATCCTTGGCATACTTTTCCATGAACCCGCTAACGATCTCCATCAGCTTATGCGGTTCCTTTCCAATGAAATGATGACCATGTCCGACCAAAGGCAATGCTGGCGGACTGCCAAAATCTCGCGTCACCTCGATGAGCCGCTTAAACTTCAGCTGATAGATGAGTAGGCCGACAAATATGGCGCTACCCAATATCAAACCCAACACCAGAAACATATTTTTTGTATTATTTCAGCTGCAGCAATTGATACCTATTTGAACACTAAATGTTACAAAGCGCAGAGCCAGCTGAAATGGAGTCAAATCTAATCGCTGCTCTTATCCGCTTACTGTAATCAACCTAAATATGAATTAAAGTATTATTTAGTTATGGTTTGATAGCTAGCTTGATTCCCTAATCACTTCTTTACGAGCTACACTCGAACACACTTTCCTTGGATTGTCAATCGAATTTTATGGTCACGGTTCACGATCAGGGGCAAAATCAATGAATTTTAAATTGGGCAAGCTCCCCAAATAATAATTATACAAACAAAACAAAACAAAACAAAAACTTCAAAACAACAAGAAGAAGAAAAATTGTTCGACATATTTGAATAACAATAAATTCTATACAAAAGAATATAACCATATAATCCAGATATTCCTCATGAAAATAAGTTCAGTTTTGATAAAGATACAAATGCCAAAATCTAAAAATAAGTAAGAATGTTGAAGTCGACTACGATATACCCTGAACCCAGCAACCTGAATATATTATATTTTCATTGCCCAATTTGCCTATAAAATGTTTTGCACACCCACAAGTAAGCAGTGCAAATATATACATATGTATATACATATACGTATGTATGTACACAAATATATTTACGATCCCTGCGATTATCTCTTGTTTATTTGGGTGTACATGAAATCAATATGAGAATACGTTTTCGACTATAACTTGAGTGTTTCATATCCGAGGTTAATCCAGTTTTCCCACCTGATCAATAATATGCATAAACATGTTATAAGCTTCTGTAGAAGTCCCAGTTATCGATTCACTAATCTTACCAAGGAGAAGATTACTAATAAATAATTTTCCATGTTTAGTGAGGGTAATTTTACGATTTGATCGATTTACACAATAAGGTTCCCGAAGGGAACGTGACCCGAAAACTTACCGCAGAGGACATCAAGGGTGCATAGATGGGCCGCGTGTCCCAGCTCAACGAGATTGGTGCCATCGTTGCCGCGTGCCTGATGCAGTCGTTCAACCAACTGTCGCGTCTGTTTGTCAAATATCTCGACATATGGCTCCAGGATGCGAAAATGAAAGGCGGGCGTTATGATCTTTCTGCGCTGATGCCATTTGCGTCCACCACTAACGAGAAGGCCCTCATTCAGCCAGCCACTGAGGAAGTCGTACTCCATGGCCTTGTCCAGCAGGTGAGTGCTGCCGAGAACGACCTCCACGTCTCGCGGCTTGAACATCATGATGCTAAAGTTGAAGCCCATTTTCAGTTTGAAGGTATCACCATATTTTTCAACCAGCTCTGCCAGCACCAACGGCACCTGTGCTGGCTCCAGGCCCAAAAACAAATTCACATTACCGAGCAGCGGCAGCGTCTTGGGTCCTGGCAATAAAGCGGCCAACTCATAAACCCGCCGGCGACGTCTCAGCCACGAAAGCAATGGTAGCCAGCTGAGCGCCAGGACAACGCAAACAGCGGCAACGAGCAGTGGCAGAAAGAACGACATCATGTGTTAAGCAGCAACAACGTGCGACTACAGAAACACACACACACAGAATAATTCAGATGTCCTAATCAGCAGCAGATGTTGCGAGGTTATCTTGTGCCGTGTCAAGTTCAAGTTGCTTTAATCATCGACGTGCTAAAAATGAGATGTTTGGATTAAAAATAGGTTCAAAATATGTGGCAACAATGACGCCACGCATCGATCGAGTGGGTGTTCCTATATTTTTCAGGTGTTTACAGTTCATGTTTTGTTTTGGTTTCGATTGTGGTTTTTTTGCGGTTTTGTGGTGGGAGCTATGACGTCGCTAGCGAAACGACACAGGTCATGACAAATCTGTCCATATGGTGACGCCTGCAATGATGCAAGGGATGTGGGGGGACAGATAAATAATATTAAATAATGATAATTATACACATTAATTGCGATCTCTTCATTTTATTTTTGTGCGCAGCTATATTGTAGTTGACCAATTGGTTTGCCCCACAAATACACTGAGCGCAACAAATGGCCAAGATCTTGCATCTGCTAAATATATATATATATATACAGTATATACTGAATATGGATCAAGATTTAAGAAAATACTATTCCATCTACATCATTTTAAAATGTAAAATTGATTTACCCAATAATTAATGCAACATAACATATATTCCTGGGGCACAGTAGACCTTTTAGGTCGCAGTGCTAATTCTCCCCCAATTATAATAATAACATATATTCCTGATATTGTTCGCGACAATTATAAACTCTTTCCGATCTTCCGTAACAGTAAGCAAGTAAAAGTCTCACCTATACAAATATTTCGTCTGTATATTTCAATATGAAATTCATTCATCCCATATCATGGATTACTTATAGTATATGCACAAAAGTTCACATAAAATATTTTTAATCTTTAAATTAACTAAAAAAAAACACACACATACAAATTCTACAAATGAACATGTTTTATAAAAAAAATATTGTATTTGTTAGTAGCAAAACAAATAATCAAGTCAAACTGGGCGGAGCTGAACAAAATGCAGAACTGTATTTATATTTATATATATATAAATATTCGATTGTGATTCATGGAAATCCAACAGATACCACTCGATTACGTACACAGTAACAAAAAGAACATAAAAAAGAACAACAACAACAACAACAAGTAGGCGTCCTTCAAGCATGCCAAATTCCAAAATTCTTGCGTCGGTCGTCGACGTCGACGTCGACGTCATTTCGCCTCATGAAACGTAAATATTTACACATGTCTTACAAGAGTTGGCGATTTCTCACTGTCGGATATGTACATATATATATATCGATTGATATATAGATCGTCTCTACTCTCTACATATTATATATAAATATATAAATAAATATATATATATATATATATAGCTGCATGTGTGCGCATTGGAATTTCATTGGCATTTCCAATTTTGTACATTTTGTGTGAGTTTTGCTTTTAATTTTTTTTTTGTTTTGTTTTTTTTTTTGCGATTTTCTGATTTAATTTCCTTTTGTAATTTTTGCACTCTTGCCACCAGAGCTCAATGCGGCATGGAACGTTTTTTTTTTTTTTTTTAACTCAATTGATTGTTTTTGCCGTAGATCAGTCATGCAGCAAGCGAAAAGAAAGAAGAGAGGCAGAGAATAACAGTTTCCTTGGCCATATTGGGTATTCGATTTGCACATGACCATCATGGGGGGGGGGGGGGGAGAGAAAGAGAGAGAGAGAGAGAGAGAGGTCATCAAAGCCAAGACGTGGCTCATGGAGCACTCAACGTTTGATGAAATTGCACATACATATACAAATACAAATACATAATAATAAGTGAAAAACTAAACTACAAAAACAACAACGCAAAATTATAATAACAATTTCGCTTTGGCGCAGCACATTTTGCGTCATTTGGCGCGAGTGCTTTCAACACAATATCTCCCCATCCCACCCCTACACACACACACACACACACTCACACACGCACGTTTTTTCAATACATATGTAAAAATTATATATATAGATCTAAGCATTGGGCCATCATCAAAATATGTTCTGCGCCATAATGCAAAATAATAATAAAAAAAATAATAATCGATGTACAAAAAAACAAAAAAAAAAAGCAAGAAGAAGAAGGAGAAGAAGAAGAAGAAGAAAGCCAAATGATTCAGACAAACGCTGCGTATGCGCAATTTTAATGCATTGTGCATTCGCCACATGTTTCCAGCCATCCGAGAAGGAAATCAAAGGAATTTCCATAAGAAACGAAAATTGATGACCAAACATGGCAAAACTAAATTTACGAGTTGATCGTTTCAAAACAACACGATTCCAATTTAAGGAATTTCCATTAAATTGAATACTGAACCAGTAATATAAGCCAAATATATGTATATATGAATCTTGTAGAATTGTAACTTCAACTTTGATCAAGAAATTGTGATTTGAAATCAAAGTTATTCAATCATGTCTCAAATTTATTTGAATCAATTCAATTCAATCAATTTATAAGAATTGGATTCTCGTTTAGTTATATTTTCAATGTTTTATATATATATATATATATATATATATATATATTACTAATTATTATAATATTCAATTATGTTTTTCATCATATTATTAAATATACGTTTCACGATTTGTTGGTCATCTCTTAATATGAACTGCAAAACGGACGATGACTCATTTTGCATGTCCGCCATCTATCCTGCCCTCACCAGCCTCTTACGGGCCCCTCCGCTTACCATTCTGATCTCTTGCGGTCCTTGCCCCTTGCCCGCTGCGCATTTGACGTTTTTGGTTGCTATTTTGAAACAATTGTGTCGGCATGTGTCATACACCGCATACTGAGGGGCAAAACGACCCGTAGCTGATTGCATGCGATTATGCCGAATACCGTATATATTTGTGGGCTTGGGCTATGTGTGCTCAACGTATAGTCCCATATTCCCATATACCATATTAACAGTTATCTGTATATTTAAAGATAATTATCTATCTATAACACTATATACAGTGATGGCACAAAAGTACCAGTTTTGGAGTCCTTCAATTTTATAGAAGTACACACAAATCGCTAAGTTTTCTTCTTAAAATTGTACTCTACAAAATTTGACGAATTTTTATAGCTTTAAGTTAAAAGAAATAAAAATGATAGCCTACAAAATCTCAGATCTCATTTTTCAAAAACAATGCATTTTAATAATGGTTAATTTTTCACATGAATAATACTACAATATTAATAAAATATGGTCAAATTCCAATCTTAAAAATCTCTTGTAGAAATTTTCTAATATTATACGCATAAGCTTCCCCATTTCAAGATAAGATAAGTAAGATACTGGCATAAATGTCAATCAGATAATATTCATATATTATTCAATAATCTGACTATAGCAAATAATTTCCTCAAATTTAAATTTAGTTTTTTTAATTTTCAAGTAGTTGATTGATCTCTTATGTTGACGCTGAAGACAAATTGCACTTTCAGTTATGCTTATAATTATATATATATATATATATATATATATATATATATTACTTGACTAAACTATTTGCTAAGCGTTTAGTATTTATACCGATTGCAGGAATATGGTTGAAATTGGTCAAATGCCAATTTTTGCAAACGTTGCACAAAGTAAGAATTGTTCTGTTAGGCCTTTCAACGCCCGCAGATGTATCAAATAATTTATGCTCAACGATTTTGTGGCACTTTTACATTAAAATAAAAAAAAAATGCAAAATAATTTCAAATGCAAAATACGAGTTCAAACTGCAACAGGAAATCACTGAGGCAAACGCATTTTCATTCATGACTTGATTTTACTTATGTGGCTGCTTCTCGTGGGGGTGGCCGAGACCCATCGAGATGCCAAATACCAAAAGTTTTCCCACAGCCGTACAAATACATAAAGGGTTGCCAACTTGAGAGCAACAGAAATTTATTCTACCTGTTAGGGAGAAAAGTTGAGCATCGTTTAAATACTTTTAAATATTATTTAGATCTATTTTTTAATTGTTCTTTTTTTTAGCCAAATCTTAACTGATATCCATATTTTGACGCCTTTTAATAAGTCCCAACTTCAAAAACCAATTCCGGAATTGCTTGAGAAATGCGAAAAATTGCCAGATTATAAAGAGGAAAAATATGTTTTCCTTCCCTTTATGATATAAACATATACATATGAGCAATTGCCCAACATCGCCATGCACTTGTGGCTGTCAGCCAAACAGAAAGCTACAACAACAACAAAGTGTTAAACAATGCATTTCGAATTTGTTTAATTAACGAAACTTTGTTTACATATATATTGTATAAATATTTATTTATGAGCCAATTTGACAAGCCAAGGCAGCTGGGCACGCTTATACTTAACGCATTTCTCTACAGGATCCCGATCCCATCCGATCCGAACCGAATCGAGGAGGAGCTGCGTTTCATTCTCAAAAAGACAGCTGCCATTTTTGAATAGCATCCAACATTTTTGCTTATGTATTTATGTGTACACTTATGGTCAAAATAATAACTACACTAGCAACATTTTGAATAAGTTGTGAATTGGTATGGATGTGTATGTACAACACAAATGGCCGAATAAGAAATTAAACAAAAAGGAAACTTCCAAAGACATGGCTTAAACCATAAACAATGCTTTTTCTTTATATTAAAAAAAAACTTAATATAGATATTTTTGACCTGTTGACCAAATTCAAACGTTTAAACCGAATTTAAAAGTTGAACTATGTTCTTGGCATTTGTAATGCATGATTTTGAAGGGATGTGCGAGTGTGCTTATGATATTGAATAGCATTGTATGTAGTTTTGCATAGTTGCAATTCCCATTATATACTCGCAACATAGTGCTCTACTGTCGCCGATCACTTGCCCGATAGATGAGACAATCTATTTTTGATTGTCTTTGGTTTTTCGCTAGACAAGAACATACGAAATGGGGGTGCGTTTGGGGTGATGTGTTGCGATCACTTCCGGTTTTTCCCAAAGCCAAAATACAATTTAAATTCCCATTTGTATTATTTTATTTCGTATGCTTGGCAACAGAAGCTCGCTTTTCATTCTGACCCGTTCATAATCAGTACTACGTACGTACATGACCCCAAGTCCCGAACAGTTTCAGGTTTCTATTACCTCACCGATTCTCTGATTGGATTGCGGTTATATGCTTAGTGTCCTAACCCTAAACCTAACCTTAACCTCCCAGCAGAAGAAGCGAAGCGTATCGATCGCCGTTCTTCTTGAGATCAACAATGCATAAAGCGAAACAAGTCATAAAAATTGCATTCTTTTTTTTATTGCTTTGGTTTCTTCTTCAATGTGGCAGGTGTTTTTGTGTTTACTAAGTGGCTGCCAGCATTAGTACACTGTACTTAGAAACATATGAATAACTCTTGAACTAAAACCTTTATTACATTTTGTAACGCATCACATCAGAAAACCGATCTAAAGAAAATAAAAACTAAATATTAAGAGAAAAGAGAGTACAAAACAAAGAAAAGTCAAAACAAAAAATGTAATTCTAGAAGAAAAAAAAAAACAAATTCCAGAGCTGCATACCTGTCACAAAATATCAGCCAGTAAAACGTTACCGAATGTATTCCGACGAAGCATACATTTTTTCCGTGGTATTACGTAGAATAAAAGCCGAAAAAAGCTTAGCAACGATGTCTTAAAAGATTAGGAATGGGTCTATATACACAAAACAATTCCAAATGTTTTTTAAATGTAAAGCAATAAACCGCAGCTAAAGTATCGATAACATTGGAACAATTAGAAGATTAACCTGCTACAGCAGTTATAGGTCTTAATCAAAATCACAACAATTTGTATAACTTGTAAGTTTTTTTTTTTAAATTTAGTTTCTACATTTTACCCGTAACAATTGATTAATATATCATGTGCGTTATCACTGCAGAGAGCATTGTGTCGTCGTTTTTTTTTTTCGTCGGTTTTTGTTTTTGCTGATGAGCGAAAAGCTATCTAAAATTAAAAGAAAATGTTGAGAGCAGCTGTGGAAACTTTTGACGACTTGCTTTTTATATTGATGTACAGAGAGCCACTCTATGAGAGTGTGTGTGTGTGTGTGTGTGTGTGTGTGTGTGTGTGTGTGAGAGTGAGTCTGCCTGAGTCTGTGTCTGTGTCTATGTTGCCCACGGTGCAGCTATAAAAAGAAAGCGCGCTCGCTTTCAGCGCTCACTTTTGGTCCCAGCAACCAAACGGTGTACAACAAAAAATCAACACAGAAACGCAAAAAGAATTCAATTGAAAATATATTTCTTAGCGGTTATTTCGTGTTCTCTTTTTTTTTTTTAAATGTTTTGATAAATAGTGTTGAAACTACTGAAACTATAAACACATACATATTGCTCAAGTCCAAGTGCATTTGCATTGAAGTGCGAATACGTAGTGTTAAAACCAAAAGGAATTCCATAAGCAAAGCGTTCAAAACGGAAGCCGAAAATAACAACAACCATATAAAGTGAGTGCAAAGTTTCAACTCAAATGTTTTGGCCGCCATTTTTGCCAAATTGCCATCCTGTTTGCTACTCTCAACTAAGGATTGAAATTTAGCTTCGATAAATGAAAGCCAAACAAAAGACGCTCATTGATAAGCAGCGCAATAAAATCTGTTGTTGTCCAGTGGGGAGGGGGAGGGGAGGAACAAAAACGGCAAATTAGAAATTTTCTGGCTCAACTGTGCCTTGGCGCACTGCGCATGCGCAACTCTGTAAAGTTAAAAGTTCAAGCCAGCTGGCTTTTTTCTAGGCTGTGTGTGTGTGTGTTTGTGTGTTTTTGTGTATTTTCTTATTGTTGCTGTTGCTTATTTTGCTGGCGAGTAATTTAACTTTGTTTTGCTTCTTTCTTTTGGGGTCGCTCTGTTTTTATCTATCAACTTTTTTTAAATCTTTTTTTTTTTTTTTTTTTTTTTGTCTTTTACTATGGTTCACAAAAGAAATGGTGTAGCAATGCTAGGGCGAAAAATAAAAAAATAACAAAAACACAATGGGCGCTCAAACGAAACAAATTTTCATTGTTATTATGGGTGTATGTTGTGGTTGTCTTTTTCGTGTAGCGTTTCTTTTCCGTTTAGTTGTTTATTGTGGTTTTTTTTTTTTATTTCGTCTTTTTTCTAACGTTTCGCAAACTTTAATTGGCCTTTATTTACATTTACAGTAGCCAACGTATTTTTTTTTGCAAACTCGAGGTTCAACAATAGAGGAACGGCTGCCGAACGCTTTTCTAAGTCAATATTTACAAAACAGCAACAACCCAATCCCAGCAACAATATGGCCGATGTATCGCATGAATTGGGCGCCCTGCGCTTTGTAGTGGTAAGTAACGAATCCCTACCGAAATTATCAAGACAAATTTCCAACTCCAATAAATATTTGACATTATTGGGCAAGCCGCAAATTTGGCAGCACGAAAAGAATTACATTTTTGGTCGTAGAAAAAAAAAAAATGTGGCGCACAAACTTAAAAAAAAAGAAGCAAATTATATTAAGAGAAATTTGTTTAGTTATTTTTATAATAGCCATGAGCATTATTATTGTATTGCGAATATCTCGTGCGACAAATGCCTGAACATTATTTGTGTGCGCAAAAAAAAATGTCTCGAAAAAAATGGGGAAAATGGAAAATAATAATAATAGACCGCAAGTCCATAAGCCAAGCAAATAACAATACTAAGCGTGGAAAAATGTCACACAGAATTTGTATTTTCTTTTCAGTGTGAGAAATTGTTGCTGTTTCCCAAAAGCCAAAAAGCCATCATGATTAAAAATCATTAAATATTATAAAAAAAAAAACCAAAAAAAAATCAAAACTTGAAACAGCAACAAAAACGGTTTTCAATTTTATTTGCTTTTTGCTTTAATTTGTCGCCACATGAATTGCCAAAAGAGTGAATATATGCGGTATGTATGATGTATGTATATATATATATACATCTATATATACACTCGTGTATGTTCTATATGTAAGTATGTCTGTGTATACTTTGGCTGACAAAAGAAAGAAATTTTTTGTCGCACTGTGCAAAAGATCAAAACACGGAAAAATTCTTGGCAATGACCATCGTTTGAGTTGAAATAGCTAAATGTTATGTAGCCCCATGTACATACATACATATATACATACCAAATACGTATCAGTCTGTGTAAATATCTATGTAGGACTTTATGTATTCTATATTAAATGCGACGACTTCTGCTGAATGACAACGGCGCCGACAAAATGCTTTAGTTATATGTACATATGTATATACTACAGGTTTAATATATAAGACACATACATAACATAAGTACCTTCCCAAGCAAATGTGTAGAAAAACTTCTTTTTAGCTTTTGTTGCGACCGCTCTTTTGAACCGGTTCGGTTCATTGGCTTTGCCACATAAATTGTATGCTTTAGTGCAGTCATAAAACATATAAATTTCATTTCATATCACGTGCATAATTTATTTTTTTCTTGCAATATTTTTCACTAGCATGTGAAAATTTGAAAATTTGTATTTCAATTGAAATTTCTGCATTATACTTAACATTTTCACACACGACTTTCACCTTTGTGCGAATTTACTGCACATCAAAACCACATTATGTAGTTAGCATATATGCACATACATACATATATATAGATATCTATCCTATATAACTTTCAGTCTTATTGCCAAATTCGAATACTTAACATTTTCATTCATCGCATGGCGCTTAGCTGCGCATTTATATTTTATTTATATGAATGAAAATTCATGAAGCAAATGAGCTGGCAGCCGAAATTGATTGACGAAATTTTGGATATTGATCAAAAAGGAAGACAACAGCGCCATTGACAACGTCATTGCCTGGCTCTTCAATTTGCATACATTAATTATTTGCTTTTTGTCACTGCCAATCCAAATTCGCAGTTAAATAAAGCAAACAGCTGGCAAAACTATACATATGCAAATAGTATGCATATATGTATGTATGTGGCAAACAACAGTAGATCCGCTCGAAAGATTTATGCAATAAACTTAACAAAACTGAAAGACACATTATTCAAAAATTATTTACAGAAAAAAACCATTCACACATATGTCTCTAGCTCAGATTGGTATGTTAGAGGAAATGAGCCACAACTAAAATACATTTACAACAAATTTGGTTGTGAAGGCCGTTTGCTGGCTTTTATTTTAATTTTATTCCTTTAGTTTTTAAGTTTGTTTTTATGAAATTTAATTTCTTTGTATTCGCTGGCTGGCTGCTTGAGGAAGTGATAGTACATTATATTCAAACTACATGTTTTCGTCAAAGTTTTGTTTTTATTTATGGGCAGACATTTGCACATTCTTTTCGTCCCATTTGCTTGTGCACTATATTTATGACTGTACATGTGTATATAGCATGTAAACACATACATGTTTCGCTCATTTCTAAACTATTTTGCACTTATTAAATGAAAAATGGAAAATGAATAATGAAAGAACATGTTAGTCTGCTGTTATTTAATTACAGCCAATTTATTAAACAACTTGCCGCGTGTCGCGATTTTTTTTTTCGAATTGATTGAAGAGCGCGCCATGTGAAATAAAAAATAAGTCAGCTGGCACAGTGACAGAGTTACTAGCACTTAACACAGCCTGGCAACGCCAGATTGAGTTTGATTCTCTTTTGCATCATTTTGGCTTCCCGTTGCGAGCATTTAAATTGAAAGAAAATTGTTGTTTTGCACTTGCAGGAATCGCCGCTATCATCGAAAGTGGCCATGTTCAACAATCAGGCGACACAGCATAAGCAGTCGCAGTTATTGAACCCCTTCACGCACGATGGCCGATCCTCATCCCCAAAGCCGACTTTCTCAAAGGATCAGTATGGCAAACCCCTCGCCGGCAGTCTGACAGAGATGCGTGGCCAAAAGGCCAATATGCATGTGATGAAGGAAATGCTCGAGCTATGCCAGATCATTGACTCCGAGGGATATCAGGTGAAGGATGAGCCATCGATGCGAGTTATTCCATTCGGAGAGTTGTTTAATGTGAGCTAAACTGGCCCATCCTATCCAGCTGCATGGTTAACTTTCAACTGTTTCTCCCCCATCTCCTCAGATTTACAACTACATTTCGGACAAAGTCGTGGGGATACTGTTGCGCGCTCGGAAACACAAATTGCTGGAATTTGAGGGCGAGATGCTTTATCAGCGTCGCGACGATAATGTGCCCATCTTCCTGCTGCGTCCTATTGTGGAGATACGTCGTGAGCTGACATCCAAGATTGATGAGATCAAGCGGGGCACAAGTCCAGCTCCACAGTCGACTTCAGTGTTGCTCGATAAAGCAACTCATGAAAAAAATTTAAAGGCGATGAAATCTCGCACACCATCGCCGGCGGTTAAATCCAAGTCAAAATCAACATCGCCCGATGTGCCAAGAGCAGCTCCAGTTGAAGTAGCTGCTCCTGTTGCAGCAGCTGCTCCTGCAACTGTTGTGGCAGCTGCTCCTGTTGCAGAAGCGGCTCCTGCTCCTATTGTAGCAGCTACAGCTGTTGCAGCAGCTACTATAGTTGCTCCCATTGCAACAGCAGAATCTCCCGCTGTTGAATCTCCAGTTGTGGAAGCAGCTTCAGCCACGACAGCGCCCACTGTTGTCATTGATCAGCCGCCGGAGACGGAGGTGAAAGCCACAGCGTCGCCAGCAATAACAACTACACAGCCAGCAGATACAAAGGTTGGAGAAGTGGAGCATGTTGAGCCGGCAGGCGAAGCTAAAACAGAAGCAGTGCATAACCCAGTGGAAGCAGTCGAAGTGGCTGCTGCCAGTCCACCTGCTGCCAATGAGTTGCCCACAATTGTAATCGAAGCCAGCGCAACGTTTGTGCGCACAATCAGCGTGGATCAGCAGCAAGGGCAGCAGCCAGTGGCGGATCAGCCGGAAATACCTGCAGCAACAACTGCCGAAAGTGCTTAGAACATAGAGAAGCGGACTATGTTTTTTGAATGGGGGAAAAAACTCGCAACTACTAAAGCGGCAGCTTTAAATGTGCAGTAATCTAGTTTTTAAAGCCCTAGTTTAAATTAATAATTAGTGTTAAACAGCACTGAAGACAGAGCGCGAGAGAGAGCAACCTAATTTATAAATGAATAATGCACCCGTAAACATATATCAAGTAAATGTAATACCTATATAGACACAGTATTATATAAAACTCATACTTATTTAATGCATGGTTATTATATAATATGTTGGTAGTAGTTTAATTACAAATATATCAATAAATTTAAAAAAAAACTCAATTCAAATTTACGGCGCGCAAATGAGCTGGATTGACAGCGATTACATTCTAATGCGTTCAGCTGTTCAATCAACAATAAACTATGCGCAATTTACCAGCTCTTGATTGCGAGACTGGACAATATTTACATTTACTGCATTTTCAAAAGTCGTCGGTTAATAAAGAGAACAATAATAATATACATTTATATCTGGAGGGCGTTGCCACAGCGCAATCGCGCGCGCTTTACTTAATTGGCACATATGGCAACGCTCGCAGCTTCCATACACAGCTGTTTTATGCCGCCTTTTGGGCTATTTGTTAACAAAACAATATATCGCACAAAAAGCCACGAAAAAATGCGAAAATTCGCGGCATTTGCATGCGGTACCATCGCCGGCCTCTCCGCCTACTACATCCAACGACTGAACGATCCTCAGCTGAGGGTCCACAACTCGTGGACTAACAGCGAGTCGCAAATTAGCGAATGTGCGCTGTGGAACAGCAACTGGGATTTTCGCGACCCAAAGAGCCTGGTGAGGCCGCTGAAGACTGACAATCCGCAGGAGCAGAATCGCTACAACAGCGAACTGGAGAAGCATGTGCCAAAAAAAGCACGTCACATCATACTCATCCGACATGGCGAATATCTGGATGTGGGCGACACTGATGATTCACACCATCTGACTGATCGCGGCCGCCAGCAGGCCAAATATACCGGTGAACGTCTGCACGAGCTGGGCATTAAATGGGACAAGGTGATTGCCTCCAATATGGTGCGTGCCCAGGAAACGGCCGATATTATACTCAATGAGATTGAGTACGACAGGGCCAAAGTAAAGAGCTGTCCATTTCTGCGCGAAGGTGCCCCAATTCCGCCACAGCCGCCCGTTGGCCACTGGAAGCCGGAAGGATCGGTGAGTAATGTACAACATACAGTGCCTTTCATAACTATGCGTATCTCCATGCAGAAGAAGTACATTAGTGTTATATAAGTTGTGCCGACGATTTAATCCCTAAACAGATATTTGATCTAGTCGCTTTGAGTTGAATATATACATATATGGATTGAACTGAACTGTATAATCCCTGCCCAAATTTTTCGTTTTATTTGCAGCAGTTTTTCCGGGATGGTGCGCGAATTGAGGCCGCCTTCCGACGCTACTTCCATCGTGCTTATCCGGAGCAGGAGAAGGAGAGCTATACGCTCATCGTTGGCCATGGCAATGTGATACGCTACTTTGTTTGTCGCGCATTGCAGTTCCCGGCAGAAGCCTGGTTGCGCATTAACATCAATCATGCATCAATCACTTGGCTGACAATCAGTGCATCCGGCAATGTGTCCATCAAGTATCTGGGCGACTCAGGCTTCCTGCCAGCCAAGTTACTCACGAATCGTATACCCCGCGACGCCAAGAATGTTGTCTAGTTCTACTTGAAGTCGAACTCATTGCACAAGCCGTTGAAATTTTTTTGAGAAATCTTATTCACATTTACAACGCAAATTGGCAACGCAAGCACAAAGATATATCTATATATTTACGTGTCTTGCCCCTAAAGTCTAGTATTCTTTAAAAAAAAATCTCTACGTAAATAAAGCGAATTTGTATTTTTAATGAAGCCAAAAAAAAGTGGTACGTTCAATATAAATTTCGGGAGGTAATGGGGGTTAGATGCTATTTCATCTCACATATATTCCACAAACATGAGCAAATAACATGAGTGCCATCGTAAACTTGGATAACGGCTTTACGCAATGCGTAATCCTCTTGGACTAGTATCGTTTCGGTAATCGATTATTGCTGTCTATCGATATTGCCAGCTGAATATGGCAGCCAGCTAATTTGCCGCTAAAACGCAGCAGTTCAACATTGCTGTCAATAAAAATAAATAAATAATTGTAATAATATTCGAGTCAGTGCGCTTACCATGGACTATGATCTGTTTCAGTCAGATGACGATGAGGATATTCTGAGTGCCTATTTGCAAGTGTCGCAAAAGTTACCACCAGAGCCGCAGGTGCAGGTGCAGCTGCAAATATTGGACAACAATGAAGAGTTGAGTGCTGCTGCTGATGACGAAAGGGATGCACTGGACATGCTGCCCGAATTTAACTGCAGCGGACGGGATACGAGCAGGGCGTCGAATGATCTGCCCAACACGGGGATTTGTGCGAAACGGCTATGCACTGGATGCGGCGGTGCCACGCAGCCGCCTGGACAGATTAAGCTTTGATTTCGAGGAGGGACAGTTGCAAGTGTGCGTCGTAGTACGTTATCTGCATGGCGAGGCGTGGTGAGTATTAGTCCGATTGCCTCCTTTACCCTATAATCAGAATCGAATTCATTCCAGCAAGAATATACAGAAGCTGTGCAGCGCTGTCGCAGGTCAGCAGCAGCTTCAATCCAAATCCTCGGTAAGTGCTCCCGCTGCCAGCTGGTATAAGGCACGCCAACAGGTCACACACTTCTACCATTGGCTGCTGCACGACGTGCAAATATCGGAGCAGTGCACCTAATCTCACCCGGAGTTCGGCAGCTGCGCGAGCTGCTCAACAGTTGTCTGGATGCGTCAGCATGGCGAGTCCTTTATTTTGCAGAGCATGGCAAGGGCAATGAGTGCCAAGCGCCTGCCTATCAACTCTACCACGGTGCACTCGAGTGGCGTCTGCTCGATTTGTGCCTGCAGCGAAAGCATCATACTGCAACTGGGGATGAGGAGGAAGAGGATCAGATGTGTTATCAAACGCAACTGGCGCGCACCTTAGATGATCTGGTGCTTTGCGCCAACTATCACTATCGTAGCAAACACAGCGCCGAACTGTTGCACACTTCGGCATTCGTCTGCCGCTGCAGCAAGGAACTCTGGCTGCTGCTCCATCAGCAAATGGGCTTGGAATGCGCCTTCTGGCCACTGTTCCATCGGGCGATGCAGCGACACAAGACGCAACTGCAGCGTACGTTTTAAACTTGAAAGCGATGTTTTTCTTGTTAATCTTACATTATATTTTTTTGCAGTGGAGTGTGGCAACAACGCTGCAGTCTTGGCTTACCACGAGTTCTATGCCTGGTTGCGTCTTAGTGTCGCTCGCTTGGCTGCTTATGGCGCAGATGGTTTGCAGTTGAGCAAACCAGCAACTGTCGCCGCGGAACTGTTGCATACTGGGAGCCTGCTGCGGCAGTTTCTTGCCTTCCAGCCGGATGAGCAGCAGCGTCGCGTTTATCTCTGCCTGTTAGCGCCTCTGCAGCTTCGCTGGGCACAGCCCGATACGGATGTGCTGTGCCAGCTGTGGGAGTATTTACATCGTATGCTCAACTCCAGCTTCAGTATGCAGCTGCTCGAGCAGCTTCCATTGATCTGCATCAGCGGCGCTGCCTACGTGGAACGCTATCGTACGCTGCTCGCCCGCCCGCAAATCGAGGATTTAAATCTGAGCAGCTTTACGATCTTTGTGTTGTTGTTGGGCAAGACGCTGCAACAGCTACCATCACTGGGACGTTCCGGAAATCAGGCGCAAAAGCTAATGGGTCGCATCTTTAGCAAGTTTAGTGCCGCCAAGCTGTTGGCCTTAAACGAATCCGGCATACATCATGTGATCGAGTTATTCCTTTGCCTACTGCTCACATATTCTGAGTTTGGCGAACTGGCGCCCAAGTTGCGTGAATTGCTACTCTGTCTGGCGCTGTGTAAGCTGCCACCGGCGCGACGCCAACTGGCTGCCAAAGGACATATGGCCCTGTTGCTGCTCCATGCGCAGCGCCGTCAGCCGATGGAGGATTATGTGAACAAGCTGTTAACTCAATTGGCGGCCGTCCGCGACGATGTTGATGTCGGTGGCATCTATGGGGCGACGCTGCAGCCCATCTTCGAGCTGGCTGATGATTATGCACGTGGTGAGCAACTTCTTCTGTCCTCCTGGCTGACGCACTATCTGGAACACAGTGGGCAGGCGGCACAGGAGCGCGTCTGGCAGGCGTTACATCTGCTGTGCAAAAAACTAAAGGCAAATCCTTCGACTGCCATGTGGGATGCACTGCAGCAACATGTGCTGCCACAGTTGCGACTGAAATATGCCAACGAGTACAGCGTCTGGTTGCCCAAAGTGGCGGCCGACTTCGTTGCCCTGGACAAGGATCGCAAGTTGCTGGAGTTATTGCTTCTGGGCACCGAGCCAGCAAATACGGCAGCCAGTGCCCACCTGGTGCTCCATGTGCTGATGCAACAACAGGATGATGCTGTTGATGTGGCTGTCGCACCTAGTGTGCTTGTCATCCAAGTGTGGATTAAATCGCTGGTGCTGCTTACGGCACAGCATGAAGCCGTGCTGGCCCTAACGCCACACGTTGCCCAGCTGGCAGAGTTTCGTGAGCTGGGATTGGATGCTTCTTTGCTGGAAGGCCGTGAACCGTTGTGTGCCTTCTTTGGCGCCTTGGGCCGTCGTGCCCAACAGCAGGATGCGGTGGCGCACGTCCGCATGCAGCTCAGCCACAAGTTACATGGCTATGTGGCGCACTTTGAGCACTGGCTGCCGTCAGCACTGGCGGAGCAGCGTCCGGAGATTGGGACACGCTTTTATAACTTTTTGGCCATTGTCATTTATAATTGCGCCACATTGGCCTATGTACGCTCCAAGCCCACTTGCTTTTTCCACCTGGCTATGGTGCGTTTTCTGCTGACCACACAGCTGCAGGCGGGGATTCAACCGGAGGGTCGTCTGCCTCAATTGGTGCACAAGATATTCCCGGTGCTGTTGCGGGGCATTGGCCGGTTGCCATATCGCACAGATGCATATCTCGGTCGGACACTCGAGCAGCTCATCCTTCACTGGACACCGCATTTTGGCTTTACGAACAATGTCAAACTGGTGACACGTCCATTTGCCACGCTCCTGCAAGCGGATGCGGATGGCGAACTGGCCCAGTATGTGCTGCAGCATTTGGCTGGTAAATTTCTGGGCGTGCATCGAAGCCAAGTGGGTGCGAATGTTGGATTAATTATTATGGTGATACAGCAGCTCTTCGTGGGATTGGATGAAACAAAGGATGCGCCGAGTGCAGAGCCAAAGCTCTTAACGCTGCTTAGAGCTGTGAATATTCCACTGCTGGAGCATATCATGTTTTTCGAACTGGAGCCGAGCCGCATTCAGGTGTTAAATCTCTATCGTCAGATGGTCCATCTCTGTGTCTTCCAGCGTTCAATGGCGGCACAAGAGATCTGCTCCGGTGACATACGCTCGCTGGCCGAGAAGCACTTGGCGCACTGCACCTATTTCTACTTCCAGATGCTCATCAATCTGGCAGAACAGGCGCCACAACTGGTGGCACCACTCTATAGATTTGTGCACGAGCAGGCGGTCAACGTAGAGCTGAAGCGTGCCGCTGGCGAGGATGTGAGCATACGCAAGTGCCTGCAACGATTGCAGCAGGTCCTCCAGGCAGCATCTAGTACCTAGTAAAAAAATACATTTACTTCGCGGTAAGCCTTAAACGAAATAATACCTTCAATATATACATTTAAGTATAAATAAAATAGACTTAAAAGCCCAATCTAGATTTTCAAAAACGAGAAAAGCCTAAAATTCCCAAAAGCCTATATCTCCCGCAATTTAAGATATGCAGTTACCAACCTTGGAACATTACTAGGAACATTCTCTAATCATTTTTTTCAGCCACGCCCAGTACTGCGCCCAAAATTACGAAAAGCACATATCTCCCGTAATTTAAGAGCTACATTTTTAAATATGCCAAGCTGTAGGAAAATACCGCTACTTACTCATAATCGATATAAGTGACGCACAATACATCGATAGTTGAAACAAGTCTTACTGCATTCGATATATCAATTTGGATTAAAGCGCATATTACATATGTATTTATATATATATATATATTGTCCATCTCCATTGTCGACATTTGGACTTTTGTTTCGCTTCTTATCTTAAAGAACTTCGTCCTCATCAAAGTGTTTAGAGTAACTGAGGAAAATTACTTGTTACGTAGCAACGATGTCGTTACGTCCACTTGTGGAAGGCGACTGCGGCGCTGTAAATCCTTTGATGCAGCTGGGCGGCCAATTCACCCGTGATGTGGCCCACAAGGATGAAGGTTTTCAACAGGCGCAATTCGAGCGCAGCCTGCGCCCGGACGAGCAAATGGTCAATGATTTTCTCGGCCAAGTTGCTGCACCGCCGCAATCTTTTGAAATGGACAAACTACTGCAGGAGATGCGTGGTATTGAAATCCATAGCGGAGCAGCACAGCAGCAGTCACAGGAGGCAGCGATGGTTGATCAGTGGAGTCGGGACTTTGGACATCAACAACGGCAACAACAGCTGTCAAATCAAATGTTGCACATGCAGCCGCAACAGCAGCACATGCAACGTGCCCATGAGTTCTTCGATGAGCCGCTAATTACCAGTCAAAATTTCATGCCGCCACAGATGATGCGACAACCATATATGGCCATCACAGCGCCACCTCAGCTGCAGCAGCAGCACGATGCCTTTTTCGATGACGGCATGGAAACAATTATAACTGATAATATGCCAAAGGTCGCGAATGCCGGCGAATCTATCAACGATTGGATTAACGACTATCAGCGCAACAACGAACAAAACGAGCAGACTGCATCGAATTTCAATGAAAAGTTCTGGCTGCGACTGCAGGATGAATGGCAGAAGCTTGCCGAAGAGAACGAGCATCCGTGGCTCTCCGAATACAATGAGAATTTGGATGCGTACAAGGAGTACGAGTTTGCCGAACAGAATCCAATGTCCGAATTGGACAATGCATTTGAAAAGGGCAAGGATTACTTAACCAAAGGTGACATACCCAGTGCCGTGCTCTGCTTTGAGGTAGCCGCCAAAAAGGAGCCGGAACGTGTCGAAGTCTGGCAGCTGCTGGGTATGTCCCAAGCCGAAAACGAAATGGATCCACAGGGCATTGCGGCACTGAAACGAGCACTCGAACTGCAACCAGATAATCAGCAGGTGTTGATGGCACTATCCGTTTGCTATACCAACGAGGGTTTGCAGAGCAATGCGGTGAAAATGTTATCCACTTGGCTGGAGGTGAATCCGAAATATAAGCATCTGTTGACCGCTTATCCGCAGCTGCAATCAGAAGCAACCTCGTTGGCCTCCTCTCTGATTGGCGGCCACAAGCTGCGTGATTTACAGCAGGTTTATTTGGAGGCGGTACGCATGCAGCCCGCTCAAGTCGATTCCGATCTGCAAGAGGCACTCGGCGTTCTCTACAATCTATCAGGCGAGTTTGACAAGGCAGTCGATTGTTATCGCTCCACCGTCCACGTTGATCCACAAAATGCCAAGCTATGGAATCGCCTTGGTGCCAGCTTAGCCAACGGCTCACGTTCCGTGGAGGCCGTTGAGGCGTATCAGCAGGCACTCCAACTGCAGCCGGGATTCATACGCGTCCGTTACAACGTCGGCGTTTGCTGCATGAATCTGAAGGCCTACAAAGAGGCCGCTGAGCATCTGATCACCGCACTCACCATGCAGGCGCACACAAACGCCGCCCGGGAGCTGCCCAATGCCCAGGCAATCGGCCAAAATCAAATGTCCGAGTCCATTTGGAGCACTCTAAAGATGGTCATATCGCTGATGGGTCGGAGCGATCTTCAGGGTCATGTAAGCGAACGAAATTTGGACGCCCTTAACGAGGCCTTCAAGGATTAGCACTTCATCACTGTTTTTGGGTGTATGCTTTGAATATAAGACAAAACGAAAAACACATAGTTGTGTTTTGCATTCCCCCGCAATCTGTCACCTTTTCCATATTTTTTTGTTATATACACATTGTATTGAATGTATTTTTTTGTATGCGTAGATTTTTAAGGAACAGCAGGTAAGTGGTTCGATTACTGTTCGATTGAACATGAATAAATTGTTTAAATATGTTTTGTACAAGTGGACCGAATATTCTATACAAAGAAGGATATGCTAGATCGTTTTCAATCTTTTCCATCTTAATTGATTGATCTTCAAATTTTAGAGGCTAATCGATCGATGTGGGAACTCAAATCTCTTTTTCAATGCACCACAAATTTCGTGACAAATTTCTTTTACAATGCTTCAAAAATGTCATAAGCACATAAAATTAAAATTTACATGCATGTTTTCATTTTATTCTTATGATTAAATTAGATGCTACATTTTATAACTTAACTATGGGTTTGGGTAGGATTGGTGTGAGTTAATGGGCTTATGGTAGATTGCCCAGACGTTTGTAGTCGATCTTTTCCAATTGAACCAATGGTTTTAGTTGCTCCGCAAACACGCGCATTTCCTCGCCCACGTTCTCCTGACCCGTGGGCGCCACTACAGACAACTCGACAATATAGCTCTGTGAGATGGGCTCATTCGCCATGTCCTGCTGCTTGCCGGGCACAATTTTAATCAGCTTGGATACGGTAATTTTCATGCGACCCTTGCGGAACATGTAGCCTGCATAGAAAATTATATAACTTTTATTAATCCTTGTAGCTACTCATAACACAAAAATGCAACCTTTTGCTATATACTCGAACTCGAGGCGAAAGCCCATTTCGGTAAGAAAATCGAGAATTCCATTGGTGCAGGCGCAGTCCATGCAGCTGCGAACCAGTGTTGGTCGACGCATATCCACCTCGGGTTGACCCAAATAGCGCATCTGAAATGGAGCATCTTGTCCCAGGGCGCGTCGCACGCGCAACAACAGCGGCTGCGGCGATGTTGGCTGCCTCAGGCTCATGCATACCTCAAGATCGTGAAATCTCTCTGGCGACGTATCAACATTATCACATAAACCCTTCAATCTGCCGATCAATCGTATTAAGATTATTCTGAAGTTTCGCTAGTTTTTTTATATGAACCTGTGCATCAAATGCTCGACGGCAGTGTCTAAAATGGAGCCTTGCAGCAAGTACTCGAGATTGGGCAGAAATCGATTGTTTAGCGCCAACGTCAGTGATTCACGTGCTGAAGTGATGGCCATCAAGATATATTAATATATGATAATTTCAATAAATAGCAGCACAACTTAACTTAAGTGGTTCTTTTTTGTTTATGTTTCATTTGTATTGCAAAAATCAAAATGGTCATCGAAATGTAAATGTATCTTAGAAGGTTACACCATGCGCAGCTTTCTAGGTCTCAAGAATATGTGTTCGTGACGTCACAGACAAAATGTGGCCGCGCTGCTTTCAGCAAATGCCTCTTCCTGTTCCATATGCCTTTAAGAGCTCTAAATTCGAATTATTGCATGTAATATATTGCAAAATTGGAATAAAAAACCGCGTTATTAATATGGCATACTTGGCATATATGACGTAAATGCGCAGAGCAAACGCTTGCGCCATTTGTATTTTGCATGGACGTTATCTTAAAAATGCGATAATTCTTGACTCACTTTCGTTGCGGGTGAGGTTGCCAGCTGAAGTCTGCCAGATAAGGATGCCAGACACAAAAAAAAGAGCAGCCAACGCACATCGTCGCAATTGCAATTATTATTGCTGCTTAAGCCAACAACAAATGTGTTGATATTGTGTTTATTGTAGCCAGCTAGATGGCAAAACAAATTCGATACGAATTGCCAACGCAGTGTGTTGCAACTTTTCGGCATAACGGTAGTTAATACGCCTGTTAAAAGTTACGTGAACAACAAAACACAAAAAAAAAACCAAGGAGGAGACACCCAAAATTTACGTGAGATGCCAGCTAATGCAACTGCAACAACAACAACAACTGCAACAGCTACAAGCAATAACAAACAGCTGCAATGAATGTGAAGAAACGACCACGTCTGGAGCTAGCAACAGCTGCCACTGC
Organism: Drosophila nr. perissopoda 5 BK-2023a; assembly: GCA_035044105.1. Classification (NCBI taxonomy): domain Eukaryota; kingdom Metazoa; phylum Arthropoda; class Insecta; order Diptera; family Drosophilidae; genus Drosophila; species Drosophila nr. perissopoda 5 BK-2023a. The sequence goes on along the minus strand of JAWNMK010000620.1, from coordinate 3,047,762 downwards.
CACAGCCACAGACGTTGCGCTCCTGAGTAATTCAGTTTATGGCAACGTTGCAAATATTGTTGGGGGTGGCACCACAAGCGGTCTGTTTCTCACAGCCAGCGGCAGCAGCAGCATGGGAGGTATGGCTGACATCAATAATAGTGCACAAATATATTTAACCATATGCGGCGATGATGACAACTCGAATGAATCTCAAGAATTCTATGCCATTGAGAGCATTAAGCAGGAACCAGACTTGGATGCACTGCATGCCCTTTTGCCCACAAATCTGCAGCTGCCAACCGGTTGTGAAATATATTTAGTTAAGGACACCAAAACGAGCGAACAAATGGTGCAAATGAAACATACGATCCCAACAACAACAGCAAAAACGAATACAACATCAATGGCATCCATCAAATTGGAGCCGGACTCCATACCGTCCACGAGCTTGCTATTCGTTAGTGGCGGAGGCGCTGCCACGCCCACCACACACAATGTAATTGTTGCTGCCAGCAAAGATTCAACGCCACCCAGCAATGGCAACGGCAGCATTTCTTCTCTTGCAGTGGCCAACCATCCACATCCAGCAACTCTTCCATCTCATGCTTCCCAGACAGCAGCTGCTCCACCTCACTTTAATGTCAAGCTGGATGCGTATAAGAAAAGGGACGATAAGCGTCGTGCCACCCACAACGAAGTCGAGCGTCGCCGGCGCGACAAGATCAACTGCTGGATCTTCAAGCTAAAGGAGATGCTGCCCACGGAGGGCAATCGCTATAAGCCGCAAATAACCACAAATGCAAATCCCTTGGCTGAAACGTTAGACGGCAGCAACAAGACGACGATGACGACAACAACTGCGGCGAGTCTGCGTAGCAGCCACAATAATGGACGCACACCACCCAACGACTCTAAATCCCAAATCCTGATCAAGGCCTGCGACTACATCAAGAGCATGCAAAACGAAATTGATAAGTAAGTGGTGCATCGAAAATAAGCGATTCATTTTTAATTATGTCGAATTCAATAAATTGAACACCCATTTTCAACTTCAAGTATAATTATATACTATAATATAGTTTATACAATCAAATATTTTTGAAAAAGTCTTTCAAATTCTTTCTTCTTTTTTTTTGTATAATATAATATAAACAAATTGAATAACCGGTTTCACTTTCAACTAGAATTGAATTTCAATATAAACTCATTCCAGTTATATTTGTTTAAATGACTTTTTCGTTTTGTTGCATATGTCTGAGTTTTATCTTTGAGTTTCAATTGAAGTTAATTTCAGACTAAACATATGAATTGAATTACTGTTATGGTTTCTCGTTGGAGCCCCAATTTTTGAATTATTATGTCAAGCAAAGTCCAATTGAAAATCGATCTTCTCTAAGTGAATATTTATGTGGGCTGGTCTTGCTGTTAACATTTACAAATGATATTCGTTCGTGTTAAGATAATTATTGAATGCATATTAAAAGTGAATTGAAAATGAAACATTTATATGAATATATATATAATAAAATGATGTCAATTTTGCAGCTTACGCGACTGCCTGCAAGAGGCGGAGAGTCTGCGTCTAAGCAATCAAGCATTGAGGGATGAGTTGGAGAACCTAAAGCAGCAGCAGGAGCTACAGGAGCTGCGTTTCAATACCGCTGGCGGATCATTCAACGTAACGCTAAATTCGTTAAATAGTTCAGCTACTAGTGACCTCTTCGATGGGATAGATTCGGCACCGAACCTCTCAACGATCTCTTCGATAAACTTCACCAAACGGGGCCTCATGATCACCGACTACGATGAGTAAAAGCAATAAACTATGAAATAGAAGAATTGCCCAAACCCCAAATTCAACCAAAGATTTGGATACATAGGACAAAGAAAAGCAAAAACAAACAATAGTCAATATATTAACATTTATGTGCCACAATTTTGGGTGAGAGTAATAATAATGCGGGCTGCTTCGGCCGTTGGCAGCCGAAGATAATTCTTGTTATCGCTGATATTCGTTTTTGTTGAACAATTGTTGTCAATCCTCATATGGCATACGTACATAGATATATACATATACACATACATATTCTGCATCAAATTATATACATACATATATATATATATATATAAATATATGTATATATATATATATATATATATATATATATATTTATTTAAGCATACCCAAAAAAAAAGAAACAAAAGAAAAACTTCAAAACTATTTCATATTTTGAGCATATATTGTGCTTGTTTTCGATTTTATTGTAATGTTACTCGCACTAATTAAATAATGTAAAGTATTTGTAATATTCTTAAAACAAACAATTATCTATAACTACATATACAAATATTATTACATATATACTATATTATAAATATACAAAAGCGGTTAACGAAAGTCTACGAACAAAAGGATATGTGGCTAAAAATGCAATTTCTTGATTTTTTCCCTAATATAAAGAGAAAGATAGAGAGAGATAGTGAGAGAGAGAGAGAGCATTTGCGGCCGTATTTTCAAAAACAGACAAAGCCGCTATCAGGCCAATCATAAAAGCAAGCAAGAGAGCATGTGTCTTAAAGAGAGAGAAATGCAAAATAGATAAAGTGCATGTTGTTTGCGTCTGTCGATCGTCAATACATATGCATTTCGCTCTTGTAGAGGTGTGTACAGTTAAAAACGATATTGTTAATTGAAATTGTAAAAATTTGGGCATAGATTGTTGTGAATCGTTAGAAAATTGTTTTTGGTATAGCGTTGATGAAAAAGGGTGCAATTTGTGTTACTTGTTGCTATCTTCATATATACCAGTTAATAATTCTATTTAAATTCAATAAAAAAAATTAATAAACAAAAGAGAAAAATAACGTTTATTCTTCTATTGTGCTTATAATTTTGCCAAAGTGGATATTGTGGATTTAGAATTATTTTGTTTTGTGGATGGTAGGCTGTTTGGCAATACTAAATTTTGTTATGGTACCGGAGTAATCGTTGTGCCACCACATTTTACTAGCCGTGTGTTATCGATAGAAACACATCTATATATTCTAGCGAACGATTCAACGCAATATTTACAACATTTCCTCCCTATAAGTTAAAGTAAACATTCAATTAGTGAGCACAAAATCAAATTGATAGTGTAAAATCATATAAAGAAAAAACATATGTATATATCCAAATTATGCAAATTATGTGACTAGCCAACCACACAAATGAAAAGATATTTTTACCTGCGACTTAAGTAAACAAACCAAATTGACGAACCAAAATTCCTAAACGATCGAAAACATAAACAACTTCAAATTTGTGCAGAAGTCAAAACCACAGAAAAATATTTAAAAAAGCAGAACTAGTTAAAATGTGTTAAAGTGCATATAAAATTTGTAATTGGGAGAAGATAATCTGCATACCAATTGTGAAAGAACAAGAACACCAAACTAGTTTGCAGCACCAACGGCGACAGCGGCAGCAGCGACGGCACGATAACAAGAACGACGCCAAGGTAGTTAACGAGTTGACAAGGGGAGTCCAGGCCAGACAGGCGGTCGGGCGGGTGGCGACGGCGATGGCCATGTCTGCAACGAATGAGCTGTGCGAAAGAGATCGCACATATTAACTAGTGCGAGAGCATGTGAAACCAGTTTTTATATGTAGAAAAGGGTCCGATGTACACAGCAGTGTTGCTACTTCAGCTTTTTTTTTTACTGCTGACTGTTCTTTTTAGCTTCTTAATTTGTTAAAAAAGGAGATAAATTCTTTTCTCAGATCAGGGGAACATTTTTATTGCTCAGATAACATAATAAAAAAAGCATTCTTTCCGCTTAAATAAAATACATTTATTTCAATATATTTTTAAGTTTATTTTTTTTGCTTGATCAAGGTTGGCAACTCTGACGCGCACTATGCAAATCAGTGATAGAACCAACAACAAGAGCAACAAGTAAAAGCAGAAGCAGAATGAATGCAAAATGGAAGCTGGCCGCAGCATTGCTTCTTCTGCAACTGCTGCAGGCACGGACAGCAATTGTTGTCGGTAGAGGAGCAGGGGACAGCAGCAGCAGCAGTAGTAGCAGTAGTAGTAGTATTAGTAGTAGTAGTAGTAGTAGTGGTAGTAGTAGTAGTAGTAGTATGGGTAGTATTAATAGTAGTAGTAGTAGTGGTAGCAGCAGCAGCCACGCGCCGTCGGAGATAATATTTCGCCAGTGCGAGCCCATTCGGATAGAAATGTGCCGCGGCATTGGCTACAATGAGACATCCATGCCCAATCTCGTTGGACACGAGCTGCAAACGGATGTGGAATACACATTGCAAACGTTCGCGCCGCTCATCGAATACGATTGCAGCTCCCAGCTGAAGCTGTTCCTCTGCGCCGCCTATGTGCCAATGTGTACGCCCAAGGCGCCGGTGCATTCCATTGGACCCTGTCGCAGTTTGTGTGAATCTGTACGGATCCGTTGCCATCCGGTGCTGCAGGGATTTGGGTTTCCCTGGCCGCCGGCGCTCGACTGTGATCGTTTTCCGCGCGAGAACAATCACGAGACCATGTGCATGGAGGGACCCGGTGAGACGCATCTGCCCATACAGGAGGAGCATGACATATATGGGCCGAATATGAATATGCCAGGAACTGGAATCAAATTGGCACCATCTCTGCCACTCGATTGTTCCGCATTGGCCAAATCCCATTTATATGTGAAGCTGCATCGCTCCGGACGCTGTGCACCACTCTGCGAGGCAGACATTCTATTTACGCCGAGTGAGAAGCATTTGTCCGAGATCTGGGTATCAACGTGGGCATATGCGGCCCTTGGACTCGCTTGCGTTGCCACACTTTGTCAGCTCCTCCTGGGTGGCGATAATTGTGGACGTAATGCGGGCGCCAAATGGTCGCGTCTGCTGTCACCGTTGCTCTGGTGCCACAACATGATCACCATCGGCTGGACGGTCCGCTTCATTGTCGGACGCACCGGCACTTCCTGCGGCACGGATCCCCAGGCGCCAAATGAGCTCCTCCTCAGCGTGGATGGACTCTCCAATGCGGCCTGTGCCAGCGTCTTTCTATTGCGCTACTATTTTGGCATGGCTGCATGTGCCTGGTAAGTTAGATCTCATTCATTAAATTTTTTTGATGATGACATGATGGCATCACATCCATAAGCCAATCAAAACTGCTTCCCAATTGAAATGTAAACAAAATAAAATCGCTAAAAGTGCCCAAGGAACTATTTAGCGGGACACAGGGTATCTTTTAGGTCAGCACTTACTTTATATATATTTGTTTCGTTTGTTCACAGGTGGGCAATTTTATGCCTTGGTTGGCATCGCGATATACGCCGCAATAGTCCGGACACCAAGGGACACATTGCGTTGCCTGCCGCCGCCAAGAGGCATGGTGGTAGTGGGAGTGGCAACACCGCCCAACATGATTTGGCGCGCAATAATTTTGTCTGCTTTGTAGCCTGGGGACTGCCGGCATTTCAAACGGCAGCGGTCATTGTAATGCGGCTGGTGGATGCCGATGAGCTACTGGGTGAGTCCTCGCGTGTCCTTTTTGTGTATCAATTCGAACGAATTTCCAACATAATTGCTATAATTTTGAACAGGCGCCTGCTTCGTGGGCAATCAGTCGGATAAGGCGCTGCAGGTGCTGGTCGCCACGCCCGTCTTCTGCTACTGGATCTTTGGCTCAATGAATCTAATATCTGGATATTTGGTGCACTGCCGCAACAAGGAGATCCTGCGCAATAGTAATGCGCTAAGTCTGCAGCAGCAACTGCAGCTGGCCACGCACAACAGCTCCGGCATTGGAATATTTCTTTTCATTTATGGCGCCGCCTGTGCCCTGCTGCTGCTCGCTGTTATCTATGAGTTTGCCAACATTGATGTGTGGCTAAGCGCGCGGGAGACGTGTACGCCACTTTGGCCATATTTAACGCGAGCCTTCATGGAACTCATGCTGGGTATTTGTTGTTTCGCTTGGGTGCTGGGACCAAGCATATCCAGCATGTACAAGCGACAATTGTCTCTGCGTCCGCTCAAGCAAACAACGAGCGGGGAGCGCACAATACACCCAACTCATCAGCAACAGCAGCATCAGCAGCAGCAGTTGCAGCAGCAGCAGCTCCATCCACGTAATCATCATCATCGTCAGCATCAGCACGCGCTCGACGGACAGACTAGTTCGCGTGGCTCGCATATTGCCTGCAGTAGCACGGTTGTCTCCTACCATTCGGTGCGTCCGTCACATCAGTCGATGGCCAGTTCACCGCCATTAATCAGCAGTCCGTACAAGCACAAATCGCAAACGAGTGCTGGCTCCATCTCTTTGAATCAAATGTCCAACTATTCGCTGGGACGCAGCGTTCAGCAGCAATCGCCGCCGCATGCACACTCCTCGCATCATCGCCTGTATTATGCGCCGCAGAAGCATCATCATGGTCATCAGGCACATCATACCAGCTATTTGCATTATCCGCAACTACAGCGCTACGGCAATGAGACGCTCCTGTGAACGTATGGGTAAATCAACGAAATAAGTTCCACTTATCCTTATCATTCATATTTGCTTGTATGCCCTCAACTTGCAGCACCTTCTTCTTCTTGTGATGACGTGCATCGTCATGGCCAGCAGTTCTTTCAAGTCTGACGCCGCACTAAGATTCCCAAACAGTTGCGGCTGCTTAACCACAAACGTTCCTGCCAAGGTCAGCTTAGATCTGTCTAGTTTAGCTTTTAAGTTGGATCATCAGCTTGTGCCCAATTTGTTGGCGCATTTTACAAGGTATATTAGCGTTAAAGGTATCTATCCAAACTGTTTCAGCCTGGTTAGCAATGAACTGGTGTAGAATTCAAATTGAAAACGCTACACAAACTCAGAATTACAATTGGAATTTTTTACTGGCACACACTTTTTTAGGAATCAACCTAAATGTATTTCTGTAATTGTATTAGTTCCAAATAATGTGTGTTAACTTAATTGTCTTAACTTTTATATTGTGCCTTGTTTCGTTGTGTTTTTTGTGTATAATTCCAAGTAATAACTTCAGAAAACTCAAAATGAAATGTGAAAAAGAAAACAACTTGCCTTAGATATATATATATATACAAATTATTAACATACACTTTAGAAATTTGAGAATTCATTGATAACAAAATGTTATGCATGATGCTTTTATAAGTATATATACATATATTTTTTTAAATATTTAATATTAAATTTAGGTCTGCTGCCGATGACACCAAAGTACAATCCACTAAACAATTCTTGCCCGCATACAATATTTGTAGCATAAATGTTATTCATTTAATTTTTTTCATTTTGCTTTTGTTTTTATTTTTATTTTTATTTGTTTACGCAGCAACAAAAATACTGTGATACTGTGATTCATGTGCTTAAACTTTCAAGATAAACAAATAATTCAAATCAAAATAATAATGTAACCATTTCGATTGACCTACAAAACATAAATGATGTTAACTGCAAGTGTACTTAAAATATAACGCAATTGTAATTGTATTCAATGTGCCATTAGTTTAAGAAATTACTAAGCGAACTTCCAAGTACTTAATGTTCAATGTACTCTAATCTATAATTATATATATATATATGTATATGTGGCCCTATGAAAGTGTCTACTAAAGTCCGGCATCAACTTATTGGTTAAATATATTTTTGAATAGAATTAAAAAAAATTATGTCCCAATACAACGGCTCGCTGGGAAATCTGAACCTTCAAAATAAACTAAAAAAAAATATGCATTAAAAATGCATTAAACGTCAAAATTTTAATTTGTATATCAAAATAATTGGTTTGTTTTCGAAATACTACTTTCGTCATATTTTTCCAGCGAACAATGAATGTGCTTGTACATTAGCTATATATTATTTATAATATATGTATATTTTGCCAAATTTAATTGTGGCGCCTTTTTTTTTTTTGTCTAATGAAACAATGTGTTTAAATTGTTTATAAATATGTATTTTGTATTTTGTAACTTATTTATAGCGAATAAAGTGTCGAAAATGAATGAAGTTCATACTTTTTATACATATTGATTATGTACAGAGCTTAAACACACAATTTTTACGATTCCAGCCGATGAGCATGTTCATGGCAATATCCTTGAAAGTTGTTTAATCATTGTTTTATTACTGGCGAGGTCATCGAACATTTAATTTTTATTGTCGACTAGGTGGCAACGATGGCTGTGGTTGCGGTTCCACGTAGCCGTTACTCCGAACGGGCTCACAAACGACAATCGTATTGTGGTGACGATTGTTGCCCCTGCTGCTGTTGTTGTTCGTTGCTGTCGATTGCCAATTGTTGTCAGGGTCTTCGTCGGATTCCTTCTGTTCCCTCTCCCGCTGATGATATTTCAGTTCGCTGGCATATTTGGAGCCTGAGATGCCGAGGAAGGAGGCCAGCCCACCGCCCACATAGTCAATGCCGGCCAATATGTTGTTGCCCACCTTGCTGGCCTTGTAACGTAGGCGTGGCACTAGCGGCAGTTCGCGCTGCAAATGAAATGAGTCACATACGTATTAAGAGGGTTTTGCGGAAGTTTGCCATGTGGAATGTGTCACAAACCTCAAGCTGGACATCGTAACCCTTATCGGTCACGTCCGCCTCTATATCGCTATCGCTGGAGGAGAGTTCTTCCATGACGCCATCGCTAAAGTACAGCATGCGTTTATTCGATTGCAGCTCAATGTTGGAGACGCGATCAGTTTCGCAGCGGTCAGTTGTAGTCGACATTATTATATTGTTATTTAATTTAAATAATGAATGAACGGAGCTTATTATGCTAATGCTCCCTTAGATTGTTGTCACACGCTAAAACGCGGCTGCCACAAATGCACAGCACGGAGTGAATGGCCGAGCTAGCCAAAACAAACACAATTTGAGCGGTTTTGGTCTTGAATTACCAAACTAAACAAAACATAAAACAAAACAAACACGTTAATGCTGTCCGTCCATGTAGGGGTAGCTATTGTCCTTGGGTTGGAGGCCGGCGTCGCGTGCCAAGCGTTAGTTTGCCATATGCAATCAATAAAATGCCGTTTCAATGGCGATGCACATCAGCCACAAACACAAGTCAAAAACAAAAACAACCAAAATTGTATCAACAATTGAATTCGAGAACCATCGATGTATCGATGTTTTCATCCCATTTCAAACATCGACGATGAGAATATCAATCGATATGTTTCTTTTAACATCGATGTAACCTTGGCGCGCATTTTTAATTCATGCTTATTATTTTTTTTATGTTTTCTATGTGTGCATTGAAATTGTGTGCCTAAGATGACTAAGCATGGCCTTTTAAATAAACGACGATTTAATTTTTTTAGTTGCATATTTGTTGCAGCATATCCGGGTATAATGTGCATTCTTGCCCGAACTTGTCATCAATCGAAGATCATCCATACTCACCCACGCGCTCGTCAATGGCACATGGAGAGTCCACGCAGGCCGCGCTCACCTTAAGTTTGTCGACTGTCGCCACAAGATCATTTAATAATTTGGTTCTGGCATTAGTTGATGGCATCATCTCTCCTGCATCTTTTATTTACTCTGCTTGTATGCAAACCGGCTGTTCATCCTGGGAATGGTTTTATTCAGCTCTTTGACTCATTCTACTTTGGTTCATTCTATTTAAAGCATTTGATTTTTCAGAACTGAAACTAAATAAAATGTATTTGATCCTTTATTTGGTTCCTCATTGTAATTACTATATTTTCCAAAATGAAAACAATATTATTGGATTTTAAATTTTCTTTTTTAATAGAAAAAAGAAATGTGTGTGTGTGTGTGTGTGTGTATTTGTGTATATGAGTGTGTAGATGTGGGTGTATGGTCTTGTTTGTGTTTTATTTTTATACAATGTTGCATTATTATATTAATGACGGCATTTGACATTGACATTGGCCGCATACATAAATATTTATGTAGTTATTTATAATATAAATTTGTTTTTTTAATAATTCTTAAATATTTTACTGTAACCAAAATGCTTCTAAAAGTTTCGTCACTTTCATTAGTCTCTAAGTATTGTTTCGTTATCTCACTCCAACATTTGTTTTTGTATTTAAGGGCATACACCATAATAAACCAACCAGACCAGCAGGATGGTTGGGATCAATTGCATAATTTACAATAACTACTGTGGACCATTCGAAATTAGCCAAGTTTGTTTAAGGTTAAAGTTCTTATCAATTAATTGTAGGTAGTTTTAAGCTGAGCTTTAATTTTTTCGATTTTTCTCGTATTTTTTTTTTGTTTTTTTTTTTTTCTAGAGTATACCAAATATGGGAGTAGAAAATAAATTAAAAAAAACTGCCACTAGCAGTTGTGTTTAGATATCCGAAATAGTTGCTCTAATAGACCGATATTACATAGGTACATATTTTATAATAATAATAATAATAATAATAATAATAATAATAACAATAATAATGATGCAAGCGAGAGTAATAAAGCGATCAAGCATAGTATAAATGTTTAATATAAACCTATTCTATGTGAATACCAAATAATACATCTCAAGTATCATGCCCCAATCAAACAAAGCTAACAATTGTGTGTTTGTGTGTGTTGGGGGAAATTGGAAAGGGACAACCAAAAAAGAAGCCAAAAACAAAGCACAATTCATCTTTAACCCATTTGGTCCGTTTGGTTGTACACTCGATATTCGGATTTCAGATTTCGGTTTAGGTTTAGGTTTCCAAAAAGAGATACACTACATAAGTCTGTACATACAAGATACGATGGTCATTTGGTTCCGCAACCTAAGTATGTAATTAAGAACAATTTGTTTAATAGTACACATTAAATTAAAAAGATATGTATCCATTTTGAATGGCACAATATTCTTTTGTAAATATCAGGGTATCTAGGGTTTTTGTGCACTACAGTCACCTAACGCCTACGTAAGTACTCGGTATTTATTTTGGTAGTATATATCTAGAAGACATTAACTGTAATTTAATCAAAAACTCAACACTTTAACTAACTCTGTGGGAGATCATTAATTATTATATCATATCCGATTTTTCGTTAGCAAGCAGCTGATGATGGACCTGCGGAAAACAATTGGAGTGTGTGTGTGTGTGTGGGGGGGGGGGGGGGGTCAGGGAGGTGTTCCTTTCATTTGTTATGTACTATGTTTAAAACTAATCGCAAAATGCTATCCAAGAATGGTCTAATGATCCCAACTGATATGCCGTTTGATTTCAAGAAGCTACAGCCATCAACATGAAATATTATGTACATATATAATGCCTATTCTATATCGGAAGGTGATATTAAGAATTATAAAATAACTATGTATCTGGATGGGTGTGTGTGTGTGTGTGTGTGTGTGTGTGAGGTGTGTGAGTGGTGGAGCGGGGAGGGGGAGTTATACTTTAGCCAACAAAAACACGGCCTTTTGTAGTACGATTTAAGTTGCAGTATTCACATTCATTTTGCATTTGCATTTTCATTTCCATTTTCATTTTCATTTTCATTTTCAATGCAAAATCAATTTCTTCAATTTTCACGTACGCCCTTATATACGATTTTTCGTTCTCCTCTGTCGTTTTCATCATATTTTTGTTTGTTTTTTTGTTTTTTTTTTGTTACATGTTTCTTTTAAACTTACAATTAGTATTCATTTATGCTATGTATTTTTAAACAACCCATGATTAGAGTAAAAGTTGAAAATGCAATCCTGGACAAGATTATATATTTTGGCTTATGCATTTTCCCATATTACTTCTTCTTATGCTTCGTTTTCTAAGTATATTAAAGTTATTTTGATAGCTTTTTCCAATTTTTGATTTGGATCATTCGCAATGTTGTCATCGCTGAAATGGTTTAACTATCGCAAATACTATAAAAAACACAACCATAGTTAGAGGGCTGGATATAAATCGAGTCCCATTCGCATGTTGCATTGCAGCTGGCTCTTCACCTGAAATACAAATGGATACCAAATAAAATATATATATTCAAGAGTTTCCCTCTCGCTCAATATTGATGTCAAGTCATTCAGATTCATTCTTATACATAATATATAATGCGAAAAAGCCGATTCTCAAGTAAGAAAAAACAATATACTCATAAAAAACTAACATTTTTGATTTAGTTTGTATTTTTTTTAAGCTTGCCATAAGAATTGCTTCAATTAGTTTCAATTTTAGCAATTTCCCAATTTTTTGTCGGTCCTTTGTTCATGTTTATTTAAACAGGAATCTGAAAATTACCGTTTTGACTTACCGTTAAGCACATGTACAACAACCGTTTCTGTTATCTCATTTCCCAGCATGCAGGTATAGTTGCCGGTATCCTGGCGATTCGCATTGGCTATATAGAGACGACTTAAGGCCCGGCCAGGCAGCATGTCTGTTTTAACGCTGTGCAATGGAGAAATCGAATGGATTCGTATACACTCTGGGATAAGTATATGAAGGTATTCTAATAGATACCTAATGCCCCCACGACTGGTGTCGTAGTTGAGCAATCGGACGCCATGACGCCAGGTGATATATGACGATGGATGTGGAATCTTTGAGATGACGCACTGCAACTCGATGGTGCTGCCAGCCTTGTAGTATTTCTCCGGTGTGGCCGATCCTCGCTCATCGAGAATTTCCACATGAGGAACTGAGGAGCACATGATGTAAATGATGTACATGATGATAATGGGTCTCGATTCACTTACCAATTATAGTTAGGTATACCAAAAGTACCAGTGGTGGATGCGATGATACTTGGCACTCATAGGGTCCCTCATCCCGTTCATTGGCATATTGAATCGAAAGTTTCCAATCGTTTGGCTCATCGAACTCCAACGAGTATCGCGAATCGCCGCTGTATATATGCTGACCGAAGGTGATTAGGGTCAGATCATCACCCTTGCGTCGCATCCACGAGACCGTCTTCCCTTGCAGATCATTGACCCGACAGTGCAGATAGACATTCGATGACAACTGGGTGCTTACATTAATTGTCGTATAGGGATCAGCGAAGAACGGAAATGGTTCGTGCGTTGTCGTCTCGGTAACCTCAAGCTCCTCATCTTCGGGCGTGTCTGTAAACGGCGATGAGAACTCTTGCCAGAAGTTTTTTGGAAACGTGTCAAACGGATCTCCAGCTCGGGGACGTTTCACTACAATTGATCAATTAAACATATTATGAAAGAAAGCCAGAAAGAAGAGCTATATGATGATAGATTTTTCACCCTTCTATTGAAGCTATAGATAAGAGTAGTTCAATATTGATATGTTAGAATAATAATTAAACTTGTAACTGATGAGCTTGGTCGGAAAAAAGTTATTCAAATTAAATACCATTGTAGACCGAAAATATTTGTTCGCCGTTCGAATAATTTGTATTTCGATTTTTTACTCTCATTCTATGGATTGTTCCCATGGCGGTTGTCTCCGACATTATTATAGACAAAAGCAAAAAGTCGAATATATACTGAGTTTCATTGAGATAGGTTAAAAATTAAGGGAGGGCACACGAGACAACACAATTGAAACAGACGGATGGAAGGATAGAGAGGGGGAGAGGGGAGCAGCTACACAAAGATATGAATGAGTAATATTTAAAATATTTGAATACTTACAGGTCGTCGAGGTGGATCCGGAACCTATAAGATGTAGCGATGAATATATAATTGCAAATATCCAAAACAATCTAGATTTCATCACTGCAACAAACAAATTCGAATGTATACACAATATGTAATTACCAGGTACACCTATTCATACCTATTCGTATGAACTGCAAAGTAAGACAAGTGAAAAACTCACCGCAGCATATGCAAATTTACTTTTGAATCCAATATAATTGATGTTCTTTTCTTCACTTCTTCTTTTTCTTCTTTGTCGTCGTCGCCGTCGTCGTCTTCTTCTTCTTTTATCTAATTAGCCACATCGTTTTTGGCACTGAGTTACTTCTCTTGAATTGCGTTTATTAATTGAAATTTTCCTCAATTTTCCTTTCGAATCCTTTATAATTGGCTGCTGCTGCTGCTGCTGCTGCTGTTCGCCATATTGCAATTTGTTGGGGGGGACATGCTTGGCTGGCTTTTATTCAATCATTTGAACTGTTTGTGCGTGCGTTCCTCGATTGATTGATAACACTGATTTCACTGTGCAAGACAAGAAAACGTTTATTTGCTTTCTCAATTTATATGTTTGTACGAATGTGAAGCGAAGTGTGTGTGTGTGTGTGTGTGTGTGTGTGTGTATTTCCATTTCAATTGCTCTTTTTTTTTATTTATTTGTATATATTTTTTTTCTTTCTTGGTTGGCGTTGCTGCTTAGATGACCAATAATTGAAATGTAGGTCAGGATAGGATGTGCGCATGCCAAAACACTCAACAATAAACGAACGCTCGGCAGCTCTTTTGTTGGCCTATCATGGAGCACAGCAGATTTTAATGGGCTCTTGAGATTTTGATAGGAAACATTTTATTGGATTGCTTGTTTATGGCATTTTAACTGTGGCAAACAAGTATTTGGATTAGATTGTATTTATGCGCCATTTTTCATATTTATTATCCAATTAGAACATTGATAAATATATAAGCGAACCACTTGTTTTATTTATATTTCCAATTGGACGAAATTACAAAACTTGGCATTAATTGTGCAAACTGTGATATTAATAACAACAAAAAAAGACGTTGTGCATTTTTGTTGCGCCTCTAAAACACACAGAGTTGCTCACTTTTAATAATATCATGATAACTATGGCCACGTTGCATTTGCCGGTCAGGACAACGTTGTTGGTTCACACGCAATTGGCTCGAGACTGCCGGAGAAAGGACTCGCATTCCGTTTGCCAATTAAGCGCTCTTGAAATTGTTTCCTCTCTCTCTCTCTCTCTCTCTCTCTCTCTGTCTCCCTTATTCTCTTTCATCTGTTTGCACAGAAGGATTCTGGTAAAATGCTTAAGTCATTGGGGTTGTTTTGGCGCCATCTGCGTATTGTTGTTCTCATTTTTAAATTTCACATGCATATTCAGATGCATTTATCAACAGCTTAAAAGTATGCAACACTAATTGCTAATCGTGGCGCGCCATCTTGCGTGCATTTATAATATGGTGCAAAACTTCCTAATTCACCAAATTATGATAACAACAATTGAATATTCAATACGAGTCCAAGCACAAAATCAAAATCGCCGTTGAGCGCCTGAAATTATCGTCATCGGTTTTTGGTGTATACTTCCTGCGCATGTGCAATTTTCAGTGAGAGTAAGTAATGTGATGTGTATGTGTGTGTGTGCGTGTGTGTGTCTGTGTCTGACCAAGCACATATGTGCCCCGTTATCGCTCATTGGCGGTGGTGCGATATGCCTGCTCAAAATCAAGCTGAAAATCGTGAGAGCACGACTCCGTCAGCCGAGCACACAACACTCAGACACACACACACACAGCTGCAAATGCATAAGTGGCGCGACGCTAGAAGCACACGCATACTCACTCACACACACACACACACCCAAAATATGCTCAATCGGAAAATAAAAAAAACTATTCATTTCATATTCAGTCTCAGCGGTGACATTTCGTACACATTTCTTCGAAATTTTAATATAGATTTTTCGCCAAAAAAAAGAAGAAAAGAAAGTAAACCATAACAAGCTAATACCAAAAGGAAATTCTCCCTTAATATGCATAACAGCAGAATTGTCGAACTTGCGCGCTAATCTGCTTTGAATATTAAACAGAGACAGGCGACAACATACCCCGCCTAATTCGAGACTCTCAGTGAATTCATAAAAAAAACAAAATTCAATTGACAATCTCAGCTGGAGAGAGAGGGCAGTACTTCGAAACCAATACAGCGAAAAAGCAACGCTAGCAGCGAAACACAGCAGCGGCAGCACAGCCAGCAGCAGCAGCAGCAGCACATCGAACAGCGGTCCCAAACGGAGTCCGTTGAGTCAAGACACCAGCCCACAACAGCACACAACAGCGCTGCGATTAATTATTGCATTTTTGGGAATTGCACACGACTTTTTTGAGATGGAGGAATATTCGCGTGCTTTGATCATATTGGGCAACATTGCCGTGGGCATTGTGGGCTTTCAGATCCTCCGCAAGGTCCTGCCCTGGATCTATGTGAATGTGCTCGGACCAAAGCTGTTTGGCTCCTCGGTGAATCTGGCGAAGATGGGCGAGTGGGCAGGTAAGTCTCAATTGCATTTGGCATTTGAACTTTGTACGTAATAAAGACAACGTCGGGCGTGACCGTATCCCTGATAAGGTGTCAAATTACTCATGTGTCAGCTTTATACGTTTTGATAATTGCTACCAATTATAATTGTATATATTTTACAGTTGTTACCGGCTCCACGGATGGCATTGGAAAGGCTTATGCAAGGGAGGTATGTACACACAAATGGATCAATGGAAAAACCAACGAACTCGACCAACAAGTCAATCGCGAGAAATATTTCTCCTTCTTATCACCTTTATCAGGCATAGGTTCTATTAATTGTACACCCAGAAAATGTTGGTTTACATTGCAATTAGTCTAGTTCTAAAATTACTTTTGATTTAGATATCAAAAATTAAAATTGTAATTGTATTATTGTAATTATAAATTGTAAGTCAATGAAATTATGTTGATTTGATTGCAATTTTGAAATTGATTTAGTTAAACCCATTGTAAACCAACAAATTTGTACTGTATTGATTGTAGGAAAGGGTATTGCTGCTGCGGATTTGACGTAGAGCTTCAGCTAGAGTCTGTCTTGCATTTCCAAATCCATGATGACTGCAATATGTGTGGGTGTTGTCCAGAAAAAACAAACTCAGTGCAAAAAGTGCAGCTTACGAATTGTCATTCGATTAGACATTAGATCATGACTTGAACATTGTATTCTTCAATTCGCTAATGCACTTGATTGCAATTCACTTACTGCTAATTATTCATTAGGCAACAAAAGGTTCGACACCAGAACACAAAAAAATAAATAAATAAAAAAAAATTGAAAGTGCAAGTTCAGTCTATAATCCATAAACAGCTTTTATTTGCTTAGCCACAACACTTGCAAATGCTTACAATACGTAAAGCACAGAAATGTTTATATAGCACTTTTTCGTATGGGTTTCAAAGTGTCAACGTCCAGTTAGCAATACGAGAGTCGCAACACAATTTGTTTACCAAATTGCAATATTGAATATACACAAGACACTTTGACTCTTAACTACTCAAGTTGCCCTTTAATTTATAAACAATCCAAAAACACACACACACATACACTGAAAGCTTCCTTCTGCGCTGCACCCAACGCATCTAATTAGCATTCAAATGATTTGTGTATGTTTCTCAACCAAGCATGGATTGCTAATTTAAAGAACGCTTATTATGCGCATCGAGTAAGCTCAAATGTTCAACTTTAAAATGCTTGGCGGATACGGAGGTCACCAGAAGTCTAGTTTCGTCATTAAATTAGTTTTTTGTTTGATTTTTGGTTGCGTACACACGCTAAATTCGAATAATTTATTGTATGTTTGGAATATAATTTAACCATGCTTACATTTTGAATGAATCCTTTGATTCAGCTACAACTTTTGATCATTAACCTGTCATTTTGTATAGGCTTATGAAACAAACGCGTTATAGTTTTCGAGTGACCACTGTACATAATGATCAATGAAACATTTACAAGGTTTCTGTAATAAACTAATTATTAGAAATGATGACACAGGTTATAATAAACATAGTTATTAGGCTCACTGAAGAACATCTTGCCTTATGTATTTGCACATAAGGAGCCCCAACTTTTCTTGTAGAACTACAATTTAGTATGTTAGGATTAGTAGCTTAAGTTTTACACTTATATGTATAAATAATTTTATTATTTGTCGCGACATTTGCAGTTGGCACGCAAAGGACTGAAACTGGTGTTGATTAGTCGCTCATTGGGGAAACTCAATGCAGTGGCCAAGGAAATTGGTAAGAGCTGAATATGGCTTAGTGTTTGGGCCAGGCTTGTAATTCTTAATCATGGCATACTTCCAGGCGATAAATTCGGGGTCGAGACGCGCGTTATCGATGCGGATTTTACGGATGGCTTGGACATCTATAAGAAAATACGTGAGGGAACAACTGGCCTGGATGTAGGTGTACTGGTAAACAATGTGGGCATTAGCTACAATCATCCGGAATACTTTTTGGATTTGTACGAATCCGATCCCAAGTTCTTGCGCAATATTGTCGCTGTTAATATACATTCCGTGACTCACATGACGGCGCTCTTTATGCCCCATATGGTGACGAAACGTAAGGGTGTCATTATAAATATATCCTCAACTTCCGGAGTAATCCCCAGTCCCCTGCTGAGCGTCTACAGCGGTACAAAGGTGAGCACATTGAGTCCCTAATTTGTAAATTATTTATTAAGACTGCTGTTTTTGTGTTTCGTTAGGCATTTGTCAACAAGTTCAGCGATGATCTGCAGACCGAGTACAAGGCGCATGGCATACTTATACAGAGTGTGCATCCTGGTTTCGTAGCCACTAACATGTCCAAGATACGTAAGCCGAGTTGGTTTGCACCATCGCCCGAAACGTATGTGAAATCCGCATTGGCGACACTCGGCTTTGCCACACAAACCGCTGGATATTTACCACATGCATTGCTTCAGCTAGTCATACATTTTATAGAAGCTGTTTTCGGCGAGCAGTTTGCCAGAAAAGAGGTTCTTAAGAATATTTCAGCTACACGCAAGCGTGCTCTCCGGCGCCAAGAAAAGGAGCAATAATGACAATGCCAAAATGTGCAAATTGTTAATGCCATTTAGAGTCTCTACGACGGTCTTAAGAGGAGGAAATGGGAAAGGGGGAATGGAATGCCTAACGGAACGACACGTGACGCTCTCGGTGGGGGCACACAAGTATGTTTAACCATACGTGCTTGGTGCCACCACTCATATACACATTGAATAAAAACACACACAATACTTGTAATACAAAAAAAAAAGTTAATGTTTTCAAAATAATTTAAGTATTTTTATGCAACTGAAATAAATTGGAAACTTATTGAACTTAACGGCCGGCACTTTTGTTTACCTATTGAAAAGCCATCGATAGTATGTGTGGCGGTTTGTCGATTTAACGCATTAACGAGCTGCGCACTGAATTTTCGAAATATTATCGTTATCGATATAATATCAACAAAATTAACACAAATGAGAATTTTGATTTTACTTTATTGTATTTGTGATTTTGATTGAAAGTGGAAGTGACATAGCCGTGTGATGAGTAATTACAACAAAACCGCCTAACCCGCACCACAATTCCAATAGCAACTTGTCATAATCTACGCAGCTGTGGTAACAACAACAACAACATAAGTCACAAAAAAATAATAACAACAGCAGTCAACGATTTGAAGGACACCGAGCTGCAGACATCATTCGCCGCCGCCGCTGCTCCGCTCTTATCACTTGTCGTCGTGAGGCGCGCCGCCCCTTCTGCAGTTATCAATATCAACTTGTTGCGATAAACGTCGACTCTGCGGATGCTGTGTGCATATTTTTAATTGCTCCACGAACGTAAGATTTAAGACCACAGAAAGTCAAGTGCTTAAAGTAGACGTCACTGCTCGGGCAATTGATGGCAAGGGCGCAGTAGGGCTGCACAGTTCTTTGGTCGTGGAGGGGTGGCGGAAGTGGTTATAGAGAACTATTTTTAATATACGTATGTGCTTCGAGTGGCAAGGGATGGCAAAAGCCACAACAAGAGCTACAAATTAAGCTGTGACGGTTAACGACCGACGTTGTCACAAAATGTACAAAACGCATCAAATATTTAAATACCAGGAAAAATCACAACAATCGACAAAAACAGCAGCAACAACAGACAATATTAGGAAACAACAACAACAACACGACTAACTGGTAATAGGAAGACACAGACAGGTTATTGTGACTCAGCTGGCCGCCATGGAGCGACGCCGCCCATTGTTTCCCATTGAACCTGAGCCGCCAACAACGCCCACACAGCGCCTGACGCAGCTCGCAACACGGTAAGTGGAAACGGTGCATTTCAAACTTTTTTCATATGCGTGTGTGTATCCTTTGCATATATACATATATACAAATGTACGTACATACATACATATGTACATGCATACAAGCAAGCCAGTAGGCGTACATACTTGCATATGTATAGGTCAAGAGTGAATGCTTAATGAGTGACGACCGTTAAAAGGGGTTGGTAGTGTGTGTGGGTGGGGTGTCATTATTATTATTAATAGATTCAGTTGTGCTTCCTGCCTGCTTGCCTGCGTGCCGGTCAGCCTGCCTGCCTGCCCGCCCACACTGTGTGCTCATCACTTTAATTCATTATTATGATTTTTTTATATTTATTTTTAGTCTGCTACGTGCTCTGCAATTAAACTGGAAGATTATCATTTCGGGAATTACATTGACGCTATTGGCCGTTATTTGGTATTATCCAACGTTCTTCTTGTTCTTCGCTTTCGTCATCTACTCCCTGGTGCTGGTCTTTGCAGGTAAAATTCGTGCCGAGAACTCGATACACTTATCTGTTGCGACAGTTACAGTAAGCAAATCCATTCGTAATCTAAACCGTGACTCATTTCTTATCAACAAAATTTCCAAATGATATACAATATGCAAATACACATATATATCTAATCATATATATATATTTGCATATATTTTTGTCTTTTCGTTAATTAAAAAATTATCTTGAATCGTCGTTCCTTTTGATTGTTCACCCCTTGCGTAAATCAACAGCTGTCGCTGGCACCGTTTATATTCATTACATATTTACGACCAATGAGCCCCCAAAGCCCAATCGACTGCCCTCCAAGTTGCTCTACAATGCCACCAAGTAAGTAATGATGACAATTCCAGTAACCCCCCTTCCCCCCACCACACCAAAGAATTCTCATGAATATTGTTCTATTTACAGATGCAGCATTTTTGATTTGCCAAAGCCCATCAAGAATCCATCGAATTTACCTTTAATCTTTGGCAAGACTGTCGATCTGCAGCTACAGCAGATCATTGAATATGTGCTGCGTGACTTTATGGTGCCCTGGCTGGGGTAGGTGTCAATTGAAGCCTCCTCTCTCCCTTAAACCGATTCTAAATTCTAAATTATCGTCCAATTCACAGCTATGTCGTTACGAAGCCAAAGCTTATTAAGATGTTATACGCGAGGATCTGTGGAATGCCATACAGAAGATACACGAGCGTGCCGCCAAAATGGATCCAGCCAAGATCATAGCAGTCGATATGGTCAATCGCGTCACAGTGCATCTGGAAAAGATACGCATTGCTGAGGCGCGTGTGTAAGTTCGTTTTCACTGCGAGCACATTTCGACATTTCCCTAACTTTGCTTCTTGCTGTTGTGCAGTGCGGACACGAATAGTGCTCCGGTGTTTAGCACCAATTCGTACCTGGCCGATGAGGAGAAGGAAATGGAGTTTTTGCGCAAGCTGTGCGAGATCATGGTCATACTGCTGCTGCCGCGCGGTTACTCACTGCCCCCACTCAAGGTGCTGCTTAGTGAGATGCTCTCTTTTAAGAGTAAGTTCCATTTCAGAGTCTCAGAGTATCTGTGAAACATGTTGAAGTTTGGCTTCAAATCTGTTGGCAGATTAAAAGAAAGAGAATTGTATTCAAATAATTAATTTTAACTATCTTTATTTTTATTTTTAGTATTCTTTCCGATGATTAAAATGGTAACCGCACCAGACTACATCAATCAGAAGGTTGTGCAGAACATTGAGACGCGTCTCGCGGCGGCAGCGATAAGTAAACGGAGCTACGAGTACGCTGCAAGCTTTGAGGAATTCCTAAAGATCATCAATCAATCAGGGAATCTGGAGGAGCTGTCGCTGATACGAAAAAGTATTGTAAATGATCTGATGCATGCAACCAGCATGCAAAATTTGCAACGTGCCAAAGGCCTCGATCCGGATACCGAGGATCATACGCTGACCAAGTCAGAGCTGACAGCCGCTGTGCGGCTAAAGCGTTACGTGCACCAACTCTCACTGGCCAAAGGCCAGTGCGAAAAGAATCTGGCCAAGTTTGGCTGGAACGGCAATTACTCGAGCGATACAGTTAGTTTTTTCTCTTTTTTTTTAAATTATAAAACTATAATTATATTAAATCTTAACTAATGCAGGACTTAACTCTGGTGGAGATACTCAATACGGCTGTGGGAAGGCGCTTTTTTACGCTGTTCCTGGAGCCGCTAAAGGCCAGCGCCCTGGTTGGTTTCTATCTGGCCGTGGATGAGATGAGGCACTCGCACAAATCCGCCACACATCAGCTGGGCACAGAGATCTTCTACACGTACATACGCGTGCCCAAGCCAGAGATCAAAATCGATAAGCACGAACGCAAACTGATCGAGACTTTTGTGCTGGGTGATGCGGGTCCAGATATATTCTATGATATACAACGCAACATTCTGCGCACCCTGGAGGACAAATACTATCCACCGTTCGTTCAGAGCGAACAGTATCGCCAGCTAAAGGAGGCGCTCGACTCTAACGAATTTAACGATCCCACCTTGCTAACGTGCCCCACATTGCTGGGCGATGTGGCTGACGACGAGCAGGCATTTGCCACGGATGGCCTTAATGGCACCAGCGTTGCTTCCGCTGCCATCGATGTCGCCGCTCACACATCGTATGCACGCAAGAAACTGGAGCAGATACAGGAGCGCATCGATAAGAAGAATCAGGCACTCGACGCACTTAAATACTCGGTAAAGCCAGAGTCGAAAGTGCTGCAGATTCTCGAGAAGGAAATGGAGTGGCTCAAGAGCGAGAAAAGGCAAACAGAGGCACATTTGCGACGCACAGATGCTTGGACCGAGCATCTGGGCAAGTGGAAGGCCACAATACAAAGTGTCGAGGTGGGTGTTTGGCTCATAATTATAATAATAATAATTAATAATTATTTCAAATGCCTCTTTTAAATATCTTGTATAGTTTATTTTTGTAATTTACGTGCTGTTTTTGCTGTTTCATTTCAGGTGTCCGATGAAAAGGAGTCACTGCAGTTCATGATCCTAGTGCATGTGGACGAGGATATTAATGCGCCGGCGCAGTCAGCTCACAAGAATGGGGACAGCAACACTGGCCGAGCGCAGAGGCGTCGTCCCTCGGGCATCTCCAGTGGCTGGGTGGTCATGCGGTCCCTAAACCAAGTTCATGTGGGTGTGGCTGATAACAAATTACAGATCAATACTGATACCTTGCTTGTACATGTTCCAGGAACTGCAACGTAAACTGCGGCATGTGTGCTCCAATTTGAAATCGCTGGATTTGCCAACAAATTTCAAGTTCTTCTTTTTAAAGACAGATCGTCATGCGCAGGAGAAAGCCAAGGGGCAAATACAAAAGTTTCTAAATGTATGTATATGTGTCCTGTGCAATGCCTGTTAATCCCTGACTGTAAACATAATCGTTGCATACAGTTTATACTGGAGGATGATCATTTAAATGGCAGCGAGGCAATCTACACATTTCTCAGTCCCAGCTCGGATCATTTGAAGCAGACGCTGCCATCGCCCAAGAAATCGAAATTCTCTCTTTCGACACTTTTCAAGAGCGACGCGACGAAGGCACACGAATCGAGCAAGGCGAGCGATCCATTCTGGGGATTGCAGCGTGATGATGACGATATGTCCACATATCTGGATGGCGAGACGAGCAGCGATGCTAAACTGCTGGCGGATATTGACAGCAAGGACTCAATTGCTGAGCCGATGTATGCACTAATGGGCGAGGTTTTTGACATGGGCGGCGTCTTTAAGTGGCTGCGCAAGAGTATCATCTCGTTCGTGCAGATCACATATGGACGTACCATAAATCGGCAGATACGCGAATCTATCACCTATCTGTTCGATGAATCCATGCTGCACAACTATTTCTCGGCCATATTGAAATCGTTTTGGCCAGGCGGCGTACTCGCCTCGGCCTATCCAGTGCGATCCGATGATATGAAAGAGATGACCACCAATGCGGCAAAAGCCCTGCTTACGGATCATATACCCGAGGTGCTATGCAATCTGGTTGGTGCCCAGGCGGCCAAACGTGGCGTACTTAAGGTCTTTGATGCCCTACAGAATCCCGCATACAATAAACAGCTATTCTATGTGAGTTGCTCAGTCTCATTTGAAATATTTTATTGATTTTGCAAATTTGCAAAAATTGCAGGAGCTGCTCGAGATCTTGATGGTTGAGTTCTTTCCCGAAATACGACAGCTGAAGGTGAACAGCGGCAATGGTGGCGGTAATAAATTAACAACGGGCACTGCCGGCGGTGTGGCAGCTGCCTCGGCGGCAGCCGCTCTGGCGGCCGTTGCAGCATTGCCACTTAACTACAATAATAGTCACAACAGCCATTATGGCTCAAATCAACATGGACATGGCTCCTCATCATCGTCGTCAGCATCGGGCAGTTCAATGGGACACCCCAAGGAACATTACCATCAGCTGCCGCCGCAGCAGTCGCCGTATCACCAAAGCTCTGCACAGCATTCACATCAGCAGCAACAGCAGCAACAGCAGCAGCAGCATTCGCATCTACTCCATGCGCATCATCATCCAACGCATTCGTCCTCGCATGGCTCCACGGGCTCCAAGTAGACATAGCCCTTTTTTTTATAAATGGTTTTGTTATTGTTTATTTATTTGTTTTGCATTCTTATGCGTTAATTTTGCTCTCTATCTCTCTCACTCTGGCGTCTTTCGAACTTTGTTTTTTATTTATGTGTAACTAATTTTATAGTATCTTGAGAGTTTAGGATATCTGACCCTGTACAAAGCTGCAGCCCATTTAATCTGTCCATCCAGCTGTCTCTCTTCTCACACACACGCACACTACTAACACACACACACACACTTAGATACACACATGCACACACCTCTTTTTAGTGAACTGTTTCTTAATTTGTTGTTGGCTTCTTTTGTAGTTGTTTAGGGGGCAAAAATGTTTGTTATATTTTAGCATATGATATTCTATACATAAATTTGTATTGCTTCGCGTAGTCTCAGTATTAAGCGTTAAACCAAATTGTTCCATTTAGACCACATTCCCTATATTACGACAAAAACACACACACACACAACCCAAACAAATACCAAATACATAAGACCAGAGCAAAGATACACGAAAAAGTAATAATGAAAAGAAATTTTTGGTGCCGATGCCGCATTGTAATTAACTGGAGTCGAATATTGTGATCTTAGCAAGTAAACAGCACCAAAAAAATATAAATAAAAATGTAATTGTTTATAAAAAAAAAAAATGGTCGAATGTAATTCAATTTCGAACTAATCGATTAAGCACCTGTGTAATTTAGATAAACCAAATAGTAGCGTATATATTACAAAAAATGGGACAGTCAAGATATCGGATCGTATTGTATTGGATAACTATTTATATATATTGCAGTTGCAACGTTTTATGTGTAAACAATATTAACAATAGACCCAAACGAAATAAAGATGCTATTTATGTAGACATTTCTCGATTTATTCAATTTCTTAACTAATGTTCTTTTTATGTATCTATTTATATTCTAAGACATGAACTTTCTCTGCTTTTCAGATATTATCCAAAATTTTAGCCTTATTTGCTTTAGAAGCTTATATTAACAATTTTAATTTGGATTTCTTTAAGATGACTATGAAAAGGGTAAATTTGACCCACATAATATATATTAATATATATTTATTTTTAATTTAAAAGTTGAAACCAAATATTGAGTTTGAGATCTTAAATATACGTTTGATTATTCTAAGATATAGTATATAATATATATAGACAAGTAATGCTCTATTTACAACTCAAAACACAACTGTTTTTTCCATTAGCCTTCCCAGCTCGATGAGCTCCATGTCCACCACTATAACAGCTAGAGTTTTACGCAGCGGCGCTGGCTTTCTCACCAGCAGTTTGACCTCAAAGTATTTTAAGAGAAAACGCCATTTGAGATCGGTCTTCCTGCGCTCCGACAGCAGCTGAAAGGCATCCGCTTTGATGTCCAGCAAACGTTCCGCCACAGTGCCACTGAGCCGGGTCTCGAGCAGTGTGCCCGTCTGATCGGACAGTTGTATACTGATGTTGAAGAAGTGCTCAAAGCGTGCACCACTGTGGTGCAGCGAGAACTCGAGCAGGCAGTGCTCATTGTCGCAGTCGTTGCGGCTGTAAGGGATAAGACTGTGGCACGCTTTGCTGCAATCGGGCGAGTAAGCTAGTATTATTATAATCAAACATATATTAAAATAAAATACTTAACAACCATTTCTTGCTGATGCACATAGCAAGTCCATCAATGTCGAACTTGGTGACCATGCCGTAAAGCACGCTCGTAAATTGCTCGCTGGTTGCATCCTGCAGTTCGCCCTCGGCTCGAGCATAGATCTGTCGCACGGTCATCTGCGTCTGGATCTGATCAGCTGTTTTTAATAAATAAAACATTTGGATTTTATGTTAAAATCAAATTTGATAAGGATCTGCTTGATATTTTAGAGCATTAGCTAATCACCCGCTGGCAAGCTGTCCATGTCCGTTTGAGCGAATAAGTCAAAGGTTTTGAGTGGCGCTGTGGCTGCAAAGGTAGACAACGCCTGAGATTCGGCGCTGAGGGGATGTGGATTCTCATAGATGAGGGTGCAGCTGGTATGACTGAGCACCGGGCAGCCGTAGAATCGTGACTGCGAGATGCGCACATCGATCAGATGCAACTGGGTCTTGCGTGGATGCCAGTATTGGGCGCGTTTTATCCAGTCCAAATGCCAGAGGGTTAACACCATGCCGTCGGGATAGCTGTCATCGATGACCACCAGTTCGAGGCAGTGCAGCAGTACATTACCATTGCGGGCCGCTTTGCGCTTCATCTCACGCACCGGACGCAGCGAGGCAACCGCCACGAACAGATCAATGTACACCGCCGGTCGCTGCTCAGCGCCTGGAGCGACACAACGCACATCCGATAGCTTGAGAGCGGCGCTTGTCGGCTTGTGGGATTGATGCAATAGCTGGCCCAGTGGTTGCACCACGGCCACATCGTCGCTGGAATGCTTAATCAGATAGCCCTGGCCTTCGTTGATGACAAGCGCAAAGGGCAGCGTGCCACTTGGCTGATAACGCGGTGCGCCGATGTCCGCAAAATTGGGCGGCATAATGGCCATCACCTTGGCGCCAATAACATCGATGACATCGCCAATCTGCAGCATCGCATTGTATTCATCCACACTAGCCTTGGGGCCCCAGCACTTGCAATTGGCAATGTCACGCTTGGAGTCGCGCAACGTGAAGCTGATCACGCCGCGCTTCTCGTTGCTCAGCTTGTCGAGAAACACATTTGGCTCCGATTTGGCAATGATTAGCGCAACGGTGGAAAAGTTCGTCATCGTCGAATGCATGTTGGCCAGGCGTAAAGTTGTCTTTATTCTATAGCCAATTTCTGTCATTGTGAATCAATAATTAATATCTATATATGTATAATAAATGCCCAATTATATCCTGGCAAACCGTTACTATTCAATAATTGCTCAAATTATAGGAACAGCTGTGTTATTTTTTCCGTGCTATCGATAGATAACTAAAAATCGATTCGTCAATAATCAATCAAATCAGTTGCTTCAAATTTTATTTACTTTCGATTTGGTTTTTTTTTTTTTTGTAATGTGTTATTAACTTTTAATTTTTTACAATTTGTACATATCTACAACATAAAACGTAGGCGTGCCCCATTTATTGCTGCGGCTATACAATTCGGGAATATTATCTTCTTGTTTCTTTCTGTTTATCATGGGTTGATTTTGCTTTTTTGTTTTTTTCATTCATCCTAGGTACATAATATAGAACTCCTATGCTAAATTTAAAATCAAAAATAAATGGATAAGCCAGATTTTTTTGTTTGCTTTCTTTCAAACTAAGCGCAACGCGTTCGACACTTTACTTGGTGCTAGTTGCTCGTTGGTTGACTCTGTGGTTGAGGCGCACCGTCCTCGGACTTATTGTTATTGCCCAATATCCAATCCATGAGTACCATCGAGGGCGAACGCATCGATGTTTGTGCTGTATAACAATTAGTCTGAGAAATAAGTTCTATTTAGAATGATTGAGAATGTGACACCTACATGGATCCATATCCAGCTGCTGCTGTGGATAAGATGGTGGTGCTGCTGAGGTTGCCGGTGCTGGTGCGACTGTTGCTCCATCTGGTGCAATCGCTATCGTTGCTCCTACTGCTGATGTCTTAGCCATGTCCCTTTGCAGTTGAATCATCTGCTGCAGACGCTGCTCGCGCTCATCGACAATCACCTTGTCCTTGGAATGCTTCACTGTTTGCAGCTCGGCCAATCTGTGAACGAACATACCCCAAATTCCATATACACTTATATTATTTATCGTTATACCGATTTGCACAATCTTACTTTTGCTTCAGATCACTGCCACTGGAGGCGGATAGATCGCTGCTGCTGCTTCCAAAACTGAATTTACTGGGACTCCCCGAGGTGGCCGATGAGGACGAACCGGTGGCTGTGGTGTTGGTGGTGCTAGTAGCGTTGACAGTTGCGCTGCCCGTCGCATGCCCTGCACTGCCTGCTGCAAAATAATACAAAATAAATTATATATTGCAATTAAATGCTAATTATTTTAATTAATTATTACTTACGTTCATCGCTGATGCGACTGCGCTCGGCCTCCAACTGACGCAGAGTGTCTGAGAGCTTGAGCTGCAGATGGTCACGCTCATCGAGCAGCTGGACCAGCTCGACGATCATCTCCTCAACGCGCATGTCCCTCTGATGGAGCATCATCAGCGCATAGTCGAGATCCGATTTTAGGACGTACTCGGGCAGCGGCTCTTGGCTGGTGGTGCTGCCCGTGGACATGGCACCGGCACCAGCGGCAGCAGCTGCAGCAGCTCCAATCGTATTCTGCAGCCGGAAGGGATCGTATTGTGAGGCGAGACGGGCATATTCCGCGGATCGTATCGCCAACTGTTCCTTGAGTGTCACAATTTCCATTTCCTGTGCCTCCAATACCCTTTGCATTTTGAGCAGCATCTCGTTGCCATTATCATCATCCGTCGTGGTGCTGGTGGCGTCCACTTGGCCAGTAGTTGGAAGCAATGCCACTTTCGCTGTCAGCTGCTGGATTTGTGCCTGGTAGGCAGCCTCACGTTGGGCGAGATGCTCCTGCCAGATGCCTGCCACTTCGCTGCATTTTTGCTCCACAACCGCCTCCCATTGCTTGTTGAGAGCAGTAAGATCGGGTGCTGCTGCTGGTGCTAGTGCGATTGCCTCAGCCTGTGCATGTACCTGGGTCTGCTGCGATTTACGTAGCTCAGTTATCTCGATGTTTTTCATATCCAGCTCGAGAATGGTCTGTTTCATTCTGTCCTCCAGCTCCAGGCTGGAGAGCACATGATTGTTGAGCACACGCAGCTCCTCCTCTATCTCGGATTTATCCTGCTGCAACTGCGCGAAATGCTGTTGCAGTTCCTCTAGCTTACGCTGCAACTCCAGCGTGGCATCTGGATGCTCCACTTCGTTGGCTGCTTGAGTGGCATTTAGTTTCTCCAGCTCCTGCTGCTGTTGCTGATGCTCTTCCTGAAGCTGCTTGTTTTGCATGCGAAGCATTTGAAGCTCCTGATTTTTGGTAAGTATTTCTAGCACCAGCTTCTCGGTTTGATCCTCGCGCATCAGCTCCTCGATGCGCTGCTTCAGATGCACTATTTCCGCTTCCTTTTCCTGCAGCAGTACCTGGCTCTCATCACTTGGCGCAGGTGGTTTCAGTTCTGGCTCCAGCTGCTTGGCCTTCAGCTCCTCCAGCTCCAGTTGTTTGGCCTTCAGCTCCTCCAGCTCCAGTTGCTTGACTTTCAGCTCTTCCAGCTCTAGTTGCTTGACTTTCAGCTCCTCCAGCTCCAGTTGCTTTGCTTTCAGCTCTTCCAACTGCTTGACGTTCAACTCCCTCAGCTGTAGATGCAGTTGCTCCGCTTCTGCCTGTGCCCGCTGTACTTGCTGTTTCTCCTGCTCTAGCTGCGACTGCAGCTCTTGGCACTCGCTATTCAAATCCTGATTCTCTGCCTGCAGATTCTCTATTCTGGCCACCGACTCCGGAGATATAGTTGCTCCTGTAGTTGCGGCTGGTACGGCTCCTGAACCATCTTCGCCCCAGCTCTCGAGCTGTTGCAGCTTCTCTTGCAGCTCACGTATGCGCGCCTGATACATCTGCACATCCATATCTTGGCGCTCCTTCAGCTCCGCCATGCGCTCATTGCCCGCGGTGAGGACATCGATGCGCTTCGCTAGCTTCTCCTTCTCGAGGGCATGTTGCTGCAGCAACTCCTCCGTTTTCGTTTGACGTGTTTCATGCAGCTCCAGCTGATGTTTCAATTCCTCAATGATGGCACCATCCAGATCGTTATTGTTGCCACCCCGAGATTGATCCTGCTGTTGCTGTAGTTGCTGCTGCTGCTCCTTGCTGCGGTACTCCTTAAGCCGTTTCATAAGCTTCGCCGTTTTCACGTGCAGCTCGGACTTCTCGCGCTCCAGGTGCTCAATATTGGACTGCAGCGCTGCTATTGCAACAGCATCCGCTGGTGGACTAATGTCCTGCTGTTGCTGTTCCACTGCTGCTGCTGCTGATGCCCAAGGATCCTCATCCATGTCGACACCCCAGTCTATCTGCTGTTGCTCTTCGGGATGGCAGAGATACGCCTTCTTTGGCTGGATAAGCGGCTCCACAACGGCCTCTGTCTGTGGCATGCCCAGTTCCAGGCTGCTCATAGCAGCTGCACCGTCCGTCACAGTTTCAACGCCAAAGAACATGTCCAGTGTGGGAGCCACGGCCGTATTTAACGGCACAGGCACCGGCACCACCTGTTCCTGTGCCGGGGGCTGTATGAGTTTTTCGATGGCCGCTATTCGTTCCCGCTCTTCAGCAGCGAAGCGCAGTTGCGCAAGCTCCTGTTCCCGCTCGTTGACCAGGCGCTCCAGCTGCCCACGTTGCTCCTCGTGCTCGGCCAGCGCCTGATTGCGCGCCAACAGTTTCGTCTCCAGCTCCTTGGCATGCTTCTCCAGATCGGACACGTTGCGCTGCAGATCCTCAATGGTCGACTCTGCGTTGCTTAAGTCACTCACACCAATACCCATGCCCACGCCCATACTCTGTGTGCTCATCCTAAGCGGTGGGGCAACAATCTCATCGAAGGGCGAAGCCGCCGCTGCTGCATCGCCGCCAAAGAATATCGCCGGCGCAGGCAGAGGATTATTCTGCAGCAGAAAAACAAAAGCGATTATTTTTGGGCAATTGCCAAGGAACGACTAATCTTGATGCAATAAATATAATAAACAACAGGCTGAATCAACTGATGACTTCTTAGGCGTGCTTCAAACTGTCTTCAAGTGTTGCTAGATAAGGAAGTAATTGATTTCTCTGCCGACTGGAAACTTGATTCCTCTTCTAACATAACATTTGGCAGTTGTTGGTGCCCGGTAAACCTGGATTAGAATACATACTTGCTCCAAGGACTGCCTTTGATTTGATTGCATCATGTTGGGGTTCGGTCGGGACCACGAATAAAGCCAATCGTCGGCAGGCTGAGGCTGCACCTGGGCCTGCGCTTGAAAGTGTAACGCAGCTGCTGCCGGTTGAGGTTGCAGCTGCTGTTGTTGCGGCTGCTGCTGTTGTTGCTGCAGCTGCTGTTGTTGTTGCTGCTGCAGTTGTTGTTGCTGCTGCAGTTGTTGCTGCTGCTGTTGTTGATGCTGCTGCTGTTGTTGTTGCTGGTGACGTGCAATCTGTTCGGCCTGTTCATCGAGGCGGGTTTGCATTTCGTGAAGCTGCTCGGCGAGTCGCTTGTTCTCCGTCTCGATGTAGACCTGATCGTCGGTTTGATTCTGACCAAGGGTGTCCAGTTCGGCCAGCTGCTGTTGGAGTGCCTGCAGTTCCTGGTTGTGATTGGCGCACAGTGCATCGATCTGTGTGCGCAGATTATCCATTTCCGTTTTATCCTGGAGCGCCTGCATACGCAACTCCTGCGACTCGAGCACATCCTGCTCGGCGCTGTCCTGCTGTAGTCGCAGGAAAACCGCCTCCCTACTCAACGTCGAACGTTCGCGCTCCACATCGATCAGCTCCTCGTTGAGCCGCTGCAGCTCTTCGTTGCGTGCCTGCAACTGCTCCTGGGACCGTTCCAAATGTTGGGTAAGATCGCGTGTCTCCACCGTCGCTCGTTCCATGTGCGCGCTTAGCTCGCATTCGAGCTCATCCAGTTCGGTAGCCTTGGCTGCCAGCTTGGCATCGTACTGTTGACGCTGACGCAACAGCTCCTGGTTGCGCTGCTGCAGCTGTTGCTGCAGCTCGTGCAGCTCCTGTTCACTGCTGCTATTCAGTTGGTCGCGTTCCGCCTGCGCCTGTTGGGCCTGCTGGGCCTGTTGCTTGTGGCGCGCCAGCAGCGTTTCGTGGGCCGTTTGAAGTGTTGCCATCTGGTCGCGTGCCTCCTCCGCTTCGCTGCTCAGAAGCTGCAGTTCACGACATTGGCTCTGCTCCCGGTCCGTCAGCTGTTTGACGCGTTCGCGCAGCTCCTCCTCGTGTGTGGCCTGCTGCGCGCTCTGGTCGCGCAGCTGTTGCTCCACCAGCTGCAATTGCTCTTGACTGTGCGAGTGCTGAGCACTGGCAGCGGCCGCCTGATCCTCGAGCGCAGCGCTCTTCGTCTGAAGCTCGGCATTCTGTGCCTCTAGCGATTCGATGTAGGACTGATCCTGCTGCAGCTTGGCCTGAATGCCCTCATGCAGCGTCTCCAGCCGTCCAATGGCCAGCTCAAAGTTGACCTTTTCCGCGGTAAGCTGTTCGTTCTGTTGCCTCAGTGATTGCAGCTGTGTCTGCATCTGTGCCTGCTCCGCTTCTGCCTCCTCCTCGGGCTGTTCCTGGAGCCGGGCACGCAGCTCGGCCAGTTCTCGCTGCAATCCCTGTATGGTAGCATTGCGATTCTTGATGACCTCCTTGGACTTGTCAAACTTGAGTGACTTCTGTTCCAACTGACGAGACAGCTGGTTCGTCTGCTGCTCTAACTGCTGTTCAAGTTCGCTGATCTCCTGGTGCAGCGTCGTATTGTCACGCATCGTATTCTGGAGATCTACTTGCAGCCGCTGCACATCGTCCTTCGTTTTGGACAGGGCCGAGAGTTTGGACTGCTGCTGGGTTAGCTGCTGTCGCAGCTCCTGATGACTACTCGCCTCCTGCTGCAGTTGCTGTCGCAACTCCTGCTGCGCATTTTCCTCCTGCTGCAGTTGCTGTCGCAATGCCTGCTGCGCACTTTCCTCCTGCTGCAGTTGCTCTCGCAAATCCTGCTGCGCATTTTCATCCTGCTGCAGATGCTGTCGCAGCTCCTGCTGTGTATTTGCCTCCTGTTGCAGTTGCTGTCGCAACTCCTGCTGGATATTGTGCGCCTGTTGCAGTTGCTGCCGCAGTTCCATTACCGTTTGCTGCTGCTCCAGCAGCTGATCCTCGGCACCAGTGGATTTTACTTGCTCCTCCAGTGCCATTGCTTTGGTGCGCTCCTTTTGCAGCTGATCCTCCAGTTCCGATTGCTCGGCGGCGCGCTTCTTCAGATTCAAAGCATATTTTTTGAGCTTGTCGCGCAGCTCCTTGTTGCGCGTCTCACTGGTCTCCAGATCCTGGCGGGACTGCTGCACCTCCAGCATCTTCAGATTAGATTCGTACTCACTTTCGCTGTAGCTCTCGATGAGCTGTTGCTTCTGCTCCGCGACGAGCGCCTGAAGGATGCTCTGCTGCCCCTCGAGCGTTGCGATGCGGGATTGCAACTCGTGGCGCTGACGTTGCTGTTGCTCCAAATGCTTCTCGTGCACCATTTCGCTGTCGTTCAGCGTCCGATCGTGTTCCTCTGCTTGCTGTTGCAACTGCGCCAGCTCCGCACCCTGGCTGGCTATCTGCTGTAGATGCTCCAGCTCGTTGGCCCGCTGTTCGGCCAGCTGGTATTGCAGCTGGTTCAGTTCGAGCTGGTGCGCCTGCTCCTCCTCCAGTTGCTTTTGCCGCAGCTCCGTATTGATGCGCTGCAGCTGCTGCTGGGCCTCTTGTGTCGCATGCAGCTCAGCAATTGTTGATTCCAGCTGCTGTCGTTCCTGCCCACGCTCCCGCTCCTGCTCTGCCATCAAATCCAGCTGCTGCCGCTGCTCGATGGCTTGGGGTAGTCTCGGTTGCTCCACTGGCTCGTAACTATCACGCAGCTCGTTGAGTTCCGCTTCGAGCGCAGCTAGGGCTGATTTCAGCTCCGCATTCTGTGCCGTTAACTGCTCGTATTCCGCTAGTGCTTTGCCATTTGGTGCAGTGACGGCGACAACTGTTTCCACCACCGTGACCGTTTCCACAGCGCTGCTGGCCTCCTTCACCTTGTGCAGCAGCTCCGTCAGCTGGTTGAGCACATTTTTCGCCTCCTTGGCCAGCTTCTTGGAAACATTCAGTTTGGCATTGCGATCGTTGGCCTGGCGATAGGCCTCCAACTCGGAACTGAGCTTGGAGAGCGAACGTTCGCATTTGTCCAAGAGTGCGGCGCCACCTTCGTCCAAAGCGGCGACCACCTCGGAGGAACGTTGCATCGAACTCAGCTCCTGCGAGAGATTCGATTTTTCGACCAGCTGCAGCGACAACTGCTGCTTATCCCGCTGCAGTTCATCCAGTTGCGCCTGAAGTGACGCATTCTCTGACTGCAGCTGCTCCATCTTGGCAAGCACCTCGCGCCGTTCGTTCGTGAAGAGTTCGATTTTCTGGAGCAGCTCGATGCTCTCGTTGATCTGCACATCCGTTTGGGTCAGCTCACTCACAAAACTGGGCAATTTAATGGCTGGCTCCATGGCAACGGAGGAAGTGCTAGGATCTGCAACAGCAGCATCATTCCGTTCCGTGTCAGCATCTCCCTCGCTGGCTGGACGCTGATTGAAGTGGCGCTCTGTGGGTCGCTCGACAATCTCAATGGATTCCGCGGAGCTGGAAGAGCTGAGCTTCTCCAGTTTGTCCAGGAGCTCCATGTTCTCGTTGATGTAGTGCGTCAGCTTCTTGTCCAGTGCCTCCTTCTCCGATTGCAATGTGCTAAGCTGATTATGCTGCTCCTGCGCCTCTGTTTCAAGCTGTTGAACACGCTGCGTCAACTGCTCCTCCAGCTGCAGTTCGCTCAGCTCGGAAACTACACGCGCCGATTCACTGCCTCGCTGCAGTGCCTCCAGTGCCTGCTGCAGCTCCTCCTTCTGCTCCTCGAGTAGCCGTATGGTTTCCGTTTGTCCAGCTGTTTGATTCGATTTGTGTTTGCTACTGCTGCTGCTGCCCAACTCCGTCACCTGTTGCTGTTGCAACTGCTCCTGTTCCACATCATCTGTTTCGACATGCGCCAATTGCCACTGACCCTTCTCATCCTCGAGCACAGTGATGCGCTGCTGCAGCTGCTCATTCTCGACACTCAATTGCGCCAGCTGCTGTTGTGCATCCGTGGACTGAATCTTCTGTAGCTGCTTCTCCGCCTGCTTGCATTTAAGCTTCAGCTTGATGTTGCTCTTATTGCACTCATCCAGCTTCTGCTTAAGCTGCTGCAAATCCGTTTGTAGCTGCTCGCTCCCAATGGAATCGCTGGTATCCAAAAAGATGGGCTTGCTCTTGACGCTCTGCGTAAGCTTCTCCTCGAGCACACGCAAATTCACATTGAGCACATTCAGCTCGGTTGTTTTTTCCGCCAGCTGTTCGGCTTGCGCCGCCAGCTCCTTGCGCTGCTCGGCAATGGTTGCCTCCAATTCACTGACCTCCGTGGCAGCCGCATCCTTTGGCTGCGTCACCGGCTGCTGTTCGGCGGTGCTGTTGCGCAACTCTTGCAGCTGATTCTCCAGCTCCTGTAGCTGCTTGGCCAGCTCCACATTGACCTGGGCATCCGTGGAGGCAGCAGCGACAGAAGCATTGTTGGCCTGCTGCTCCAACAGCTGCTCCCTGGCACTGTGCAGCTCCAGTCGTGTTGCCTCCAGCATTTCACCGCTGTGCTCCAGCTCGGCGTTACGCTCGCGCAACTGCTCGGCCAGCGGACGCAGTGTCTCCAGCTGTTCGCTCTGCTGCGACAGCGTGCTTTCCAGCTGCTGGATGAGTTGCTCGCTACGCGTCAACTCCTGGCGCATATCGTGCAGCTCCTGCTGCAGCTCCTGCTCCTTGCGACTCTGCTTCATCTCGTTGAGCTTCATCTTGTTCTTGAGCAGCTTGAGCCGTCCCTCATCCGTACTGCCCGGCATCTGTTCCAGATCAAGAGCCGAATGATGTCGAGCAACTGGCGTCGCCGCCGTCATCGTCGTCAGCTGCGTCAACGCACGCAGATCGTTCATCGAGGAGCCCAGTTCACCGCTGACACTCTGCCTCAGACCCGATTTGACGGACTGCAGTGATTTGGCCATGTCTCGTTTACGCTGCTCGAGCAGCGCACGATTTTGCTCGGTGCGCTGATTGAGCATTTGCAGTTTCTCACTGCCGCTACATTCCAGCTGGCCACTGACGCCAGTATACCTTGCGGGCGTTGAAAAATCCTGTTCCAGCAGCTGCTCCTCAGCCGCGTTGTTATGTGTCTTGAGCACGGTACGCTTGTGGCCCAGCGATTTGAGTGATTCCATTGAATCACTCATGCTGGACATGCGTCGAATGCCAGCATCCTCGGATTTCCTTAAAGCACGCTCACGCAGCGCCGTCAAACGTTCCTGGTTAGGCACATAGGGATGCTTGTTAGTTAGTATCGGTAGGCTTTTGAGCTGCTGGGATGCGCATTCACTTACCTGTTGTTTGGACAGATTCTCACGCAGGCTGTCCAGGCGTCCCTTGCCACCGCCACCCGTCGACGCGTGTTGCTGCTGCTAAATGCAAAGAGTTAGCTAACCAAAATTAGAAACAGACAAATTTCAAATGGTAAAATTAGCTCACCTTTATTAGCGATATTTCTGTGATGATGCTGCTGTCATCCGCATCCTCTGGCTCCGTGTGATGGCTTAGTTCGGCCATACCGGACATTTAAATGCAAACTAAATTCAACTAGCTATATACAAAAAAAAAAACACTAATAATAATAGTAAAATCCCTCGGACGGACAACAGACAAACAAAAAGAAAGCACTGGACTATCTCCGGTATGGATGTGTCCAATGTCGTCGTCGCGTGTGTTTCGTTAATTTCGTCGTGTTCCTAGCTATCGACATTGACTGCAATGGTAGAAGAACATATCGTTCCAAAATATCAATATTAAATTTAACACAGAAAGCCTTCTGCTTCCGTTTTACAATTTTGAGCAGATTTCGTGGCACTGACGTGTGCACTTCTTCATTGTGTGCGTGTGTTTCTGAGTGTGTACGTGTGTATATATGCGTGTGTGTGTGTCTCTATTTGAATTTTGGTCACTTGGGTGCAGTTAGTTTCAAAGGCAACTCGTTGGCATCATTTAGTTTAATATATATATGTGCGTGGACACATTTTGCATTAGGGTTCATTTAAATAATAACACATACCATCTACAATTAAGCAATGCTAACAAAAAACTTAAATACCAGGGCTTCGAAGTCGTTGTTACTGCCCTTGTCTGTAATTGAACAGGGCTATTCACACCAAATCGATAAATTATTATTTATCGAATTCGAGCTGTGCGATTGTTCAACATTTCATGTAGTAGAAAACGCATATTTTGTTTTATTATTATTTTGAAATCCCGTATAAATTATTTGCTGGCTGTGTGTGTTTGTGTGTGAGAATGTGTGTTTCGAACGCAATTACAGAACAATTATTTTTCGGCGGTTACAGAAATGCAGAAGGCAGGCGACAAACTTAAAAAATACCAAAAATTTTGTTTTGGTTTTGCTGAGCAAAAGCCAGGACATAATATGTAATTGTATTTTTTTTTTTTAATGTTTACACAGCGCGACGCTTAAACATTTATCAGTTGGAACTTAGAAATAGGCATCCTCGTGTTGCTGCTGCATTTGCTGCATTTCGAATCTCAAAAAATGTTGTGGTATTCATTGTTGCTGCAGCATTTTTTCTGGTACTTTTTATTTGAAAATCTTGCCCTCTTTGAATTTGCGGCCATCCTTATCGGTGCCGACCCAGGAGAAGTACTGAGTGACAAGCTTCTTGGTCTCCTCGCTCTTGGCATCCAGTTTCTTCCAGTCGTAAACCTCGTAATCGATCTGCCAATCGGGCGACAGAGGGAAGGCTAGATCCTGTCCACGCCACACCCAAACACCGGATATGCTGCTGTTGTTATCCTCACCAAACAGGAAGACGGAGGCGAATGCCTGCTTGCGCATCTTATCGAGACGCTGGAACATGCCATCGATCAGATTGCAGGACATGAAAGTCTTCGTCAGTTCTTCGTTGTATTTGTATTCGCCAAACCAGATCGAATAGTTCTCCGCATCGAATTTCTCAAAGAAATAGGGAATGGACTTGGCCTCTTCCTCATTGGAATAGACACGCTTGAAATCATCAAAATTGAACGTGCCCTTGGGCATGGCATCAAAAGGATCCTTGGACTTGGGCTCCAAAGCCAACGCGGCATCGGGAGCATCGAGCTCCTCCGGTTCGGGTTCAGGAGCAGCCTTCTTGGCATTCGACTCGGTCAGGTAATTGCCATCAGCGGTCTCATAAGCTGGCACCTTGCCGCCTGGGAACTTCTTTAGGAATTCCTCCGATTTGTTGGACTCGCCAAACTTGAAGTTATCGGCCACTTTCACCTTAGCGTTCCAGTCGACATCGTGATTTCTGCCGGAGAGGATTTAAATCCTAATTTATTATTTCGTTACTGTGTTAAACATTGTATAAAAATACATTGTACTAAAATTCGTTTGATATTATTTAATTTTGAAAATGTCCATATAAATTTTAAAAGTATCAAATTTATGCAAATAACTCAGATTGCTCGATCTGCCGAATATTAATGTGCCTATCGTATATATATATAAATATACATAATCTTTTTATTGGAAACTACTTGATTTCGAGTGTACATGAGAATTCCTGCGAATAAATGCCAGCATTCAAATACGATTCAAATATTTCACTTCTTTGGAACTTAAGGAACAAGAGTCGTTGGAAGTAGTCGGAGCTGGACAACACAACTCAACAATGACCAGATGAATCAGAGGCAGGTAACGAGCGACTTTAAGTAGGCTGACGCGATATAGCACGGAATGCCAACGGATTAGGCATTCCGCACAGCTGTCTTGAGCAAATCGACAATATCCTGATGGTTGCCACGAGCAGCATAGTCCTCGGGCATAAGTCCGAGCATATCCTTGTTGTCGGTACTCTCCATATAGGGCAGCAGATAATGCACCAGCTCGATGAAGCCATGCAGTGCCGCCACATGCAATGCGGTGCGTCCAGATGGATCCGGCTGTGTCAAATCCGCTCCAGCCAGCTGATAGGATTGGATGCGCTGCAGTGCGCCACGTGAAGCAGCGGCGCAAAGTTGCTCGCCAACGGCACGCGAGGAGCCGGTCAAATGGGCGCCACAACTGATTAGCAGCTGAATGATCTCATGGTTATCCGTAGACACAGCCTCCTGAAGTGGCGTCCGATCATACCGATCCCGTACATGCACAGATACGCCATTCTGCAGTAAGTATCGCACAATCCGTATATCGCCCATCTGGCAGGCCAGATGCAATGCGGTGCGATGGTCATGATTGGATCCGGACAAATCGGCACCATATGCCTTCAGATTGTTGATTTTTTTGATGTCACCCTCGGCAACGGCGGCATTGATCATGGCCGGAAATAGTGTGGCACCCAGTTGATCCAGCTCCTGGGGCGATGATAAATGCAGCGAGCGGGCAACAGCATCGACCAAATCATAGTCATCCATCTTGGGCGCTGCTACCGAAGTCAACTCGCCCCTGAGATTCGATTGCATCATCTGCAAAATTGCATTGGATTAAATCCAAAACAAGTAAGTAAAGCTATCGACGCACCTGCTTCTTGACATCCAGCGACCAGTCGGTCTTGCCAATCACATAGGAGAGCTTGGTGAGGGCCGCCTCGGGCGTCATATCGTAGCCGGGTATAACGCCCGCATCGAAGAGAACTTTGCCCGTGTGATAGATCTCGGCAACGGAGCCATTTGGGCACTGGGTGCAATTGATGATGAGGACACCGCGCTCGGCGGCCGCCTTCAGCTCATCGATGAGGTCCGTGCGGTTGGAGGGCATGTTGCCGGAGCCAAACGATTGGAGTACCACGCCCTGCATGGGCGGCGCCAGAAATGCACGAAATGTGGCCAGCGAAATGCTGGGAAAGATGCGCAAAAGCCCAACATTCTCGTCCATCTGCAAATGGACACCGAAACGCTCCACGCTGCATGGACGAAAGATCAGGCGATAGTCGACATTCACATTGATGCCAATCTTTGCCAGCGGCGGCACGTTTGGTGAATTGAACGCATCCAACGAATTGGAGCTGAATTTGACGGTGCGATTGCCGCGGAGCAGCTTATTGCCAAAGAAGATGCACACCTCGGGTATCACATAGTTGCCAGCGATAATCAGTGCCGATGTAAAGTTATCCTTGCCATCCGTGCGCGTCTCAAAGATGGGCAGCTGTGAGCCCGTTATGATCACCGTTTTGCCCAGATTCTCCAGCATAAAGGATAGCGCCGATGCCGTATACGATAACGTATCCGTGCCATGCAGCACCACGAAACCATCAAAGAACTCGTACGATTGCTGCAAAAGGAACAGATCCGATTAATTCTAGAGAACTAAGATGGTGTTTCTTCATCATGGACTGATAATAATATTTATCTATTGAGAGTGTTGGTGTCGCTACTCACGTGTATATCGTTGGCAATGCGCGCCCAATCGTGCATGGTCATGTTGCTGGAGTCGAGGAGCGGCTCATATTCGGTCACCTGGTAGAGGACGCGTCTGGGCTCGCCCTGGACATATGGCAGCACCAGCGGCGCCATTGAGGCGCCGGCGCCAAAGCGACGCTGTGCATACTCCTCATCATGGATGTTCGGATATTTGCGGATGAGGCGCACCAAAGCTTTTGGAATCGGCAAAAGCACTACAAAAAGAAAAAACGAAAAAAAGAGAGATGAGAATGATGGAGGAGAGATGGGAGATGAGACATTGCAATACCGTTGAGCTCGTTGCGCATCATGCCAATGGTGCCGCCCGTATAAATGACCCGGACACGTGCCTCCTTGACGTCCTGGGCCATTAGGTTGCCTTCACTGTGATTGCGTCGCATTGCAGCATTTTGTGTGCTTGGGGCCATTTTTAATAGATTCGGTTGCATTGTGGGCGACGGCGGCACACCGATCGTTCCCTGCTCTATGGACACGCTGCGACTGTTCAACATCAACTGTATCGGCTCCGTGTTGGAGCTGCTGATGCTGCTGCTTCCGTTGTTGTTGCTGCTCTGATTTGCTACATTTTGATCTCCGTTATATGACATCATTAACTCTTTTCCCCTGTGTGCGTGTGGGGCAAGTGTGTATGTGTGAGTGGGAGTGAGGTAAGTGTTTATTTAAGTAATTTGTTATCAAATTTGACAAGCGGCACCGAATTGTTGTCAATGGTCGGATGGGTGGTCAAAGGCGGTGCCAGGTCTACTGGCGACAGCCATGCAAATTAAATAGCCGATATCTGATGTCGATATAATTTATCTCAATATATATATATGTATTTATATATATCAATATTTATTTATATATATATATCGTTGTCTGTTTTACTTGGAATAATTGCGTTGCCGTTGTCAGTTAGAAAAATGCGCACAGCTGTTTGGCCAACAGCACCGAACGGTCTGGCAGCGCTGTCTATTTCTAAACACAGCAGACACCTGAGGTTGGTACAAGTGTAAATCTGTCCCAAAAACTGGTACACTGCAGTTTCCATTGTCATGATGCTGTCAAAGTATTATCAACATCGGATTACTATGTTATACAGCTTCTAAGCTTACAATCAATTTTATTAAATTAAATGCATTGACTGTTATTAATGCTTAACATTAAGGTATTGAAACTTCTCTTCCATTGAAAATTGTACACTTGTGCAATTTTCGGTGTAACTGAATTTAAGTAAGTGGCAACGATGCTGACAGCTGCTGTCTGGGCACACAGCGTTTGAGCTCGACGGTGTGCAACTTGGCTAAACATGTAGACTGGAATCGCAAATGGAATGTGGTGACTTCGGCACTGGACTGTTGTACAAAATGTAACGGTCTCTGAGCTGAAACAACTCTACAAAAGTAGAGCAGTCAACGCCCCGAGTCACTCCCTCCCCGTGCTAACACGGCACTAATGCCGTCAGCCCTTGGCCAACATTTAACCATTAAGCAGTTGGTGTTGTCGGCCACATAAAGTAAAGTCTGTCTAATGACAATTTC
This sequence comes from Drosophila nr. perissopoda 5 BK-2023a, assembly GCA_035044105.1. Taxonomy (NCBI): domain Eukaryota; kingdom Metazoa; phylum Arthropoda; class Insecta; order Diptera; family Drosophilidae; genus Drosophila; species Drosophila nr. perissopoda 5 BK-2023a. The sequence goes on along the minus strand of JAWNMK010000620.1, from coordinate 3,005,342 downwards.
AATGATGGCTATAGTTGGCCTTGTAATGTAAGCTCCTCAACTCGGCAACTCTGCAATTGCAATTGCAATTTGAGAAGCACTTAAATGCAACAATGCAGCTGCCTTTGGTTCTCATCATTAAGATGAATAATGTTGCTGTTATTTTGGCATGCCTTAGAAACGAATTGATATCTTTTGAGTGGGAGTCACAATTATTTGCGATTCATATTTTAGCGACAAACATCCGAATTGATGTAATATGAAATTCTTTAGATATCGATAGCTGTTAAATCGATTAATTGAGTACTGATCTGCAATATTATTATCGCCCAACTCTTCTCTTTCGCTCACTCTCTGCCACTCTTGAAACTGCTAATAAACTCTGTTACATTTTTCTTCTTCTTTTTGTGTGTTAAATACGCTCGTTTTCACCTGAAGTGGAAGTCATTTGCCTTTTTTATCGACATTATTGCTGCTGCTAATCACCAGACGCAGCAATAACTGCAAGCGAGCGAGCGAGTGAGTGAGTTAATGAGTGAGTGAGAGAGCAATTGAAGGGCTTGCACTCAAGCCGGAAGAAGATGAGCACTTTGAGCGAGCAGTGCAGAAGAATTTCACACACACACACAGACAACCAACCACATACACAACTCGAAGGCAGCTACAGAAAAGTGGCCACATTGGTAGCGGATGCGAATGCACATAATGATGTTGTTGTTGGTGTTGGTGATGATGATGATGATGGCGATAATGATGAAGTGGCTGGCAAATGTGACAGTTACAGGAAGAAAACCGCGTCACTAGGCGACGTTAACGAACAACAATGAAAATATTTGTAATAATGGCGCCAGTGACAACAACAACAGCAGCAATAACAACGAGAACCATAATATGTAGAGTGCCCTAATGGTGGAGAGTGACCGACTAAATAAATATCCTGTAGACTGCTACTCATGATTATGTTAACTATTATTTAATATTATTATTATTTTTATTATTATTATTATTATTATGATTAATATTCTTATTAATATTGTTATTTTGTGTTATTATTATTGTTATTTTGTATTATTATTATTATTATTATTATTATTATTATTATAATTAGTATTATTATTATTATTATTATTATTATTTAATATGTAATATCCTTCGTCCGTTAAATACTTCGCTTTGATGTGAAACCATATTTCCCTTCTATATTTTAGCTTGAAAGGGTTTCAAAATCTTATTTTTATTCAAATTTTTTAATTACTATTTAAATGGATTCAGCTGCTGATCAAGAATATATATATATTTTGTATGGGTTGAGGGTTATTTGCTACATACGTTTGCCAAACGCCTATTATATCCAGCTTGCTAACTTTGTTTGGATACAGGGTATCGATAGCAGCATCAACGTCAACGTCAGCCTATGACAATGACAGTTCAAATAACGTGTCGGCAAAAATAACTTCTGAGCATAGTCGCCGCCATGTCTCAGCATCAGCTAAAGTTAACCACCACTCCCCCCTGCCCCTAACGTCCTGCCCCCTGCCATCCGCTTGAAATATTTGTCCACACTGTCTTCTGGTCTTATAATAATTTTTGCCTTACACAAGTGAGATAATTGAGTGTCTCTTTCTTGCGCGCGCTCTATGCCTGGCTCTGTCTCTGTCTCTCTCACGTATTCCCAAGTGGATTGAACTGTAATTAAAATGGCGCCCTTAAAAGTATGCAATGGCGCACACAAAATCTGCGCGACGCTGAAAAGTAGGCAACATGAAATTTAAGCGAAGCGACACTTAATGGCCAGCACCCGTTTAAAGCCACTGCGATGGCGAATGTGTGAGAATGAGGGAGAGGAAAAGAGAGCGATATAGTGAATGTCTGTGCATCTGTGTGTGTGTGTGTGTGTGTGTGTGTGTCTATATATTTACAGCTACTAAACTGTAATCGAGCCACACACCGGAAGTTGAAATGACTTGAAAATTTATTGCATTTGCTGCCAACGTTGTCGTCCTGGCTGCCGTTGCTGCTGTTGCTGTTGTTCTTGTTGTTGCTGTTGCTGCTGTGCATTCAGCAGCCAAACGCTTGACTGCCTTTGGCGTCGTCGTTGTTGTCGTCGTCGGTGTCGCCGTCGTTGCCGGTAGTGGCACGGCAGTCAATTGGAGCCAGTTGCACAGATTCAGCGACGCCAGCAAAGCGGCGATTGTGAAATTGAATAAGCCCAGAGAAAACAAACCGAACCGAGCCAAACAAGTCAAAGCATACGATTTCAGATCTGCTCCAACCAAACAAAGGCGCCAACAGCCAGCAGCCAAGTCTGTAATCAAACAAGCCCCAACGAAACGGCCGCATCTTGAGTACGAGTCGCGAGCTGCAAAAACAAATCCCAAAACGATGCGACACACAAATTTACTGCGTCTTTGCACTCAGCAAAAGCAGCAGGCAGAAGGGATCTGTTTTAGAGTTGGCAACTTTTGTCATGTTTTACTTTTTTACGTGACACGAAACACATCCGACTCTTAGAACTATTGGAACAAAAATAAAGACACAAAATTCAATTAGCTAAAAGTAAAGAGCAAGAAATATTAATCTTTGTTTTTCTGTTTATTCATTTGGCTTATAATATTCTCAAGTTACAAGCATGTTTTTTAAAAATTAATGCACTAAATTTCTTAATAATTATTATGGAAATCCTTAAGTCAAGTTAAAAACATTCATTGCATATATAAGTGTGTTTAATCGTAGATGAAAACTTCTATTCAAGACTTGAATGACTTTGGATAAGTTCAAGTTGAAATATCTCAATGCTATCTATAAGCGTTATAAGTTTAAGATTAAAACTTTCATTCAAGGCTTGATTGGATTTTGGATAAACACACATTTTAGATAACCAAAAATCTACAAAGCGTTTCACATAGATATTTGAAATATTTTCAACTTAATATTTCTACAGTTAAACTTATGCGGCATGCGCTTATCTCCGTATGTATGTACGAAAATACGCGTGTATGTATGCATGTGTATGTGTGTGTGTGTATGTGTGAGTGTTTTGTGCATGTACGGTCTTGCGTTCGTATTTGTTCTGACTGGCTGTCAGTTAGGGCAGTGCATCCATCCTTCAAACGTTTTACTGCTCATAAAAATCCATTAAATTATTCAAATTGCATGGCAAAACACTTTTGCAAGACGACTTCTACGTCGACGTCCACGTTGGCGCTTGCCACGCCTCGCTGAGATTTTGGGGCTGTACCGAGCTGCCAAAGATTTCCAGCTGGCAAATGTTTGTTTGGTTTTCTTCGTTTTATTTTTCCACATTTCTTTTTTGTTTAGCATTTGCATTTGCCTTTTTATTTTTTTCGCCATTCTTTTTGCTATTTTTTACGCGTTGACTGCTAAAAATAAAAGGCTGTCGGCCGGCAGCTATCCAGCGCAGTGAGGCATGCAATAACACACACACACACACACACACACATATATACCTATACCACAACCAACACACACTCACCTACCCACATGGCTAAACTTTCAGTTTGCATTGAAAAACTCGAGATGCTGTCGCTCGCTTGCGGCCTTTAATGTTTATGTTTGAGTGTATGCGTGTGTGAGTGTGTGTGTGTGAGAGTGTGTGTGTGTGTGTATGTGAGTGAGTGCATAAGTAATATAAGTATAGCACAGTTGGGCATAACCCCAACGCACACAATGCGTGCTTGCAAACACAATATGTAATGCAACTTGTTAATCCTATGCAAATCCCCAAGGAATAGACAACATATTAAATTTAATTGATGGAAGCAATATATATATATATATATAAATATACATTCAAAAATATGTATAATAACGCAGATATATATATTATAACTTGCTGTTTAAGTGTACAAGCTAGAAGCGCCTAAGACAACTTACTTTAATAATCTTTAAAAGCGACTTTCAGATACGTTATATGAATGGACAAAACTTAGATACACTATAGTATATATCCTGTATAGTATTGTATGTCCAAATTTATCTAGAGACTAAGTCTTAATCAAAACACCTTTTTGCATTCAATAATCGGTGATGTTTCGACCTAGTTCTAGTTCCAAAAAATGATGGTGATTAGGCATGCGGGACACATTATTATTGAAAGCTTCACTGAAAGAGTCACTGAGCCTGCAGGATGCATTTTACACACATAATTACCGATCTATTCAAATTAAAAATGTGCATATATTTGTGTGCATCTAATTATTTGGTTTAGCATGTTTTCACCGTGGTCTGAGAGCCATTGCACTCTGAAAAAAATCACTCTGAAATTTGGAAATGAAATTGCACTGAAAATTAGAGTTATGATTTTCCTAAATTAAAAAGAAAACTCTAATCTTTCATTAAGAAAAGAAAAACCGTAGTTCTTAGAATAACAAAATCTCCACAAATGTGTCAAATATTTTTTCTGAATAATAAGCTGAGTTACGCTTGAGGCTAACAAATTTCGAAGGTTAGCTAAAATTCTATTCAATTCTTTTCACTGTGAAAAACTAAATAAATCTGTAGCTTTGCACGTGGAATAAACTTTTTGTTGCATTTACATAGTGAATTTGTGTCCAAGTGTCTCCGCTCCATCATCCGCATCCTCATCCTCAGCTTCAGCCTCCGCCCGTTTGCCAGCCAGCCTACTTACATATTTACGTTTTTGTGATCAGTTTGGCGTCCACATTACGTAATTTGCTCAACGCATTACGTGGCATACGTAATTATGGCAGTGTGTGCGTGCTTCCATTTACATCTATCTATGTATGCATGTAGATTTCTGCTGCTGTGTGTGTGTGTGTGTATGAATACTTTCTGAACGTGTGTGTGTGTGTGTGTGTGTGTGTGTGTGAGTTTTGATGTTTTGGGCGTCGTTTCAAGGGCGCGGTGCGGCAATCAACGGTACTTTGTTTCCAGCTGCCTTGGTTTTTGCCCGTTGCCGTTGCCGCTGCTGCTGCTTCTTTTTCATTTTATTTTTAAATTTAATTTTTATTTTTGGTATGCAGACTGGTGGGCGTGTCTGTGCATTTGGCATAATGATAAAAACCAACAAGCGCCAAAGTGCACAAAGTGAAACGGAACGCCAAATCCAAAATGAAAATGTTCCCAGAAAAGTTCGTTTGCTTTTCGTTTTATTCATCTATTTTATTTTATTCTTTATTTTTTTCTTTTCTTTTGTTTTTTCTTTTTCTTTTTCTTTTTCTTTTTTTTGTGTGTGCTCTTCATGAAAAATGCAAACCAAAAGTCATAGCGGCATATGCATGTCTCTCTCGGTGTGTGTGTGTGTGTGTGAGTGTGGGTGAGTGTAATGGGTAGTGTGAGTGCGCGATAGAGGCTCATATTATGCAAGTTTGCATGTGTGTGTTTGCATGTGTGTTTGCATGTTTATAGCCCAACGGGTGCGATTACTGTGCTACGTGCATTATGCATAGAACAATGCGAGCTCTTTGAGTGTGTCGGTGTGTAAATATTAGCTAAAAATGCTTAGCATAAAATGGCCGTGTTACTTGGCGGCCATTTTTCGAACAATTGCTGCTGTTTCTGTTTCTGTTTCTGCTATTTTGAAATGAGATTTTTGCACCAGTTTTGTTATCGAATCAACTGAAAACCAGCATTTCTATGCCACACTTGCTAATCTAACAAATGCAGAGTACAAATTTCTCCATTTAAGATTTACATCTAACCAGCACATTTCTTGTCGGTTTCAAAAGTTTAGTTGGTCATCGAACAAAGTGTTTCCTTTAAGGTTTGAAAAATGTCAATGTTCTGCTTTCCTTGCAACTTTAATATTCTTAATAAGTTTCTTACATCTATGGTGAAGTCTTTAAGTAAGTTGTTTAAAATTAAGTAATTTGTAGTTCAATGCTACTCTTACATAGCTCGACGCCCTTTCATTATTATTCCTTGGACTTTAGTTACATCAGTTCGTAGAATTAGTTGCCGAACGGATAACTTTGTGCCTATCATACGGACTGACTCGGCTGTTGATCAAGAATATATACAAGAATATATACACCTTTAATGGGTTCAGGGTATAAATAAATGCAACTTCTACGGTTCAAATTGTATTTTTATCTTAGGAGTGGAAAAATGCACAAGCCACAGTTACAAAGTTTTCCCTGTCAAGTTCTGTAGACTTGTAGCAGCCCCAAGATAGCTACACGCTGCATATATGTATGCACATACATTTACATGTGTGTATGTATGCTTGTTAATTTGTCAACTGCAATTAATAAAAAAAACCGGTGTCATTTGGGGAATGTGTAACAACGATTGACCGCAACGACATGCAACGTTGCTGTTCGCTGTATTTGCTGAATTTTAATTAATTTTTAATTAAGTGTATATGTGCATATGCATATGTGTGTGTATGTATTTGTGTGTGTGTGTGTGTGTGTGTGTGCGCCTGAATAGCTTTCCGTTTTGTGTTCGCTTCGTGCTAACTTTCTGATTGCTGTCAACCTGCCATGCTCCCACCCATATCGATACACAAAACCACACACACACACATATCCACGCACACACACACACACACACAAAGAAAGCGGCAAATAATGAATCACTGCCAAATGAACATGTTGTGTGTGTGTGTGAACGTCAACGTCGATTGCAGGCGCCTAGTAAAGTGGAATTGATGTGCACAAGAGTTTTAAACATTTAGCAAAGTCAATTAAATAATTTCATCACGCACAAGCAAAATTGCCGCTGCTGTTGTCGACTGCACACAGTTATATGATGAGCTTGCAGCACCCTCATCACAAGCAGCAACCGCAGCAACCGCAGCAACGAAAAAATCGCACAACATTTTTGGAAAATCGCCAACCGAAAGTATTTCTAGTTTATAGAAAAAGATTTACAAAATTACGGAACAAAATTGTTTATAGAAATATATTTCGTAATAATAAATAATGTCCTTTAATCAATCCATTCTGAAATTGAGAAAATTGCAATTGGAAATATAACATATTTTTTTGTAAGTATTTGAACAGTGTTCCCTTGAATTAGGATTCAGTGCGATCTTTTTCTGAGTGTGGCAAACGTTGACTCGACCCTTCCAAAATCACAATCGGCATCAATATCGACATCCCCATTGCTATGGATATTGTGGCAACTAATGCTGAGTTGGTACCAAGCATTTCATTTCCACTTATCAATGTTGTGATATGGGTGGGGACAACAAAAGCAACACACAAACAACACACTTGCCCAGACAGACACACACGCACATTTAAGCTGACAGTTGCAGGTGTATTTGCTGCCGATTCAACTTGTCTGCCAGTCGTGCCACAGAAATTTGCTGGCATGAATTTTGGGCATTGCTGCGCAAGTGATGCTATGCCGAATGGCACTGTTGCATGCCACGTAACGTGTAGGCTACACGGGGCATGCTGCAAAGCTGAAACGAGCACAATGCGACACTGATTGAATTGCATGCAAATTAACTTGCTGATCCGATTAAAGTAAAGACGACTGAATAAATAACATATATGCGAACACACACGCTCAACAACTATAGTTGCTGCCTTAGCTTTACCCATTCACCTGTGCTCAATACATATTGCTGGCTCTCATACACACTCATACACACTCACACACATACACACACACACACACATCCATGGCATATGGCCGCAGACTTGTGCAAAAGTTTGTTGCCCGAGCACAATTTAATTTTGTTGTTGTGGCTTCTGTTATATAAATGAAATATTTCGTTGCATACTCTCTAAGCAATTTGTTTTGCAGCTGCTCGGTTAACCTCCGCCTCTCGTCTAATCCTCCTTCAAGTCCCCATCCCCAACCCCATCGCCATGAACAACTCAGCAGCCCTCAATGTAGCTCACAATACTTAGTGCTGAAGCCACTCGATTCAACTTGAATGCGATTTGTTTACCTCCACTGATATTAATGTTGTTGTTGCTGCTGCTGTTGCACTAGTTGTCGTATTATGCTCCCCAAAAGGGTATACTTAAGTGGGTGAGTTGTATGTAACAGGCACAACACGTATCTTATCGTATCTATGTATATACAAATGCACATCAAAGCATGCATGCAGATAACGTGTTGCAATAGTTAGTTTTCCATTCAACTTTGGCCCTGCCATTATCTTCTTCTACCAGCTAAGATTGTATACATATGACATATATTTATATTATATTATTATAAATATTAGTTGTTCCTTTTAATTTTAAATTTTCTAAATATATTCGTATTCTTTAAATTTTCATCTTTTAAAGTTGAGCCAATGTTAAATAAATAAATAAATATATAAATTAAAAACATAAATTTGAAGAGAAGGATTGATTTTTAGAATATGCAATGTGTAGTTACAGGAAATATCATGCAACCACATATTTCTTTCATATTTCGCATAGTACATGAAATATTCGCTGCTAAAATCAGATAAGTTTCATGTTGTTTGACAGCTGGTAAGTTCAGTTAAAGAAGTGCAATTTTTATTAAAGCTAATAAAAGTCTTTCTAATCTAATCTAATCATCTAATTAAGTAGTTGACTTTGAGGAATTTATACCCGTAAAAAGTTGATTGAAAACTGAGTACAGGGAATCGCCAAGTCGTGGCACTGTTCACTAGCTATTGTTGCACATTTTCAGCGCTTAACTTTTGCATAGTTCTGCGCGATATTTTTATTGCGGACTATCTCTTGACCGTCGAAAAGTTTGTGCAAAACGCTGAAGTACAACTTATTTATTTTCATACTCGAAAGCTTTGGTTTTCGGCTGCGGCTTCAGCTCTCTTACCTCCCCCCCCCCCTCTCCCGCCACTGGATCTCTTTCAGCATTAAGTTTATGGCGGCCATAGAAAAATGTGCACTTGGCGAATGCAGCAAATCAACAGCGGGCAAAAGGAGTAGAAAAAGAAGACGAAGAAGAGAAATTACAGCAAATATTTAATTTAAAATTGAGCGCTGTCCTAGCACGTGTGCGTGTGTGTGTGTGTGCGTGTGTGTGTGCCTGTCTGTGTGTGCAGCTGCCATTTTTAGTGCTGGAGGGTGTGTGAGTGTGGGGTAAATATGTGATACATATATATATATATGTATGTATATGGATACACACATATATGGGCTTTATTATGTACATAACAATGACTCAGTTATGAAACTGGGGACTGGGCAGCGCTTTGCTTAGTCGCCCAGCTCATTAACATAATCGCCAATTCATAATCTGCAAGTGCCATACGAAGCAGAACAGAATTCACACACACACACACACACACACACACACACACCCAACTGCTCATTCTCTCTGCTTGTGTGTGTGTGTGAAAAGGAATCGAAGCCTGTCGCATAATGACTTCAACTCCTGCATGAATCCTGAGAGGCTAGCAAAAGAGTATGGCATCGACTTTAATGGCCTTCGTTGTCGATGTCAACCATTTGGAACTACATACACTAACATTTTGGTCAATCCGCTCGACTGCGTCTTGAAGCTTGCAATCTCTGTAATTTTATATAATGCGAAAACATTTGGCAATCAACATTTGTTAGCCAACTCGCTTGGTTTAATCTGTGATATCATTTGTTCTTCTACAATTATTTTGTTAAATAAATAATTGCAAATGAATGATATATTTCGGGTGAAAGGGTATTCCTGCAACGTTTTGCGCATTTCAGTTTTCCACATTGCCAATTGCTTCCTTTCGGTCTTTCAATTCGTTGAGTGTGCTAGACATTTCGTTCATATCCCTGTGTGTTGCTCAATTATACAGATTGTGCAGCAGTGGCAGCAACATCAACGGCAGCAACAACATCAATTGGCGGAGGAGCAGTAGGAGCTGCTCGGTAAGCTTAAAGCTGAAGGTGGATGCTGCCTCGCGACGCACTTGGAATAATCAGTGGTGATGCCATTGGATGACAGCTGCGTAAAAGCTGAAATGCGAGACGAAGCTAATGAAATTCATGAAGAAAGCTCCCAAACAAGAATGAACCTCAATCACATTACAAACAACAGCAACAGCAACAGCAACAACATCATAAAAAAAAATAGCAATGTTAAGCTAAAGGCGAAGGAAACTGAACTGGAAATCGCTGCTCTCACGCTACATTTAAACTGCAGTTTTCGCTCACTTTGTCTCTACCACTGTTTGTCTCTGGTTTTCATGGTTAAAGCCTCTTAAAGTTGACTGTTTTTTGCCCACTTCTGTCGGAGCGCATGTAATGAATTTGTTTGTGTTGCTCCCTGCTGTGTCTGCTGTTGATTTCGTGTTTTGTAGTTAACAAATTCATAAAACGAATTCCTTTTGCCTTTTGTTTTTGCATAAAATTCACACTGACGAAAGGCATTTGCCTCGGCTGCTGTGGAGGGGTGACAGCAATCCCAGTGGGGTATGAGGTGTAAATTTCCAAGCGGTTGACCACACGAAACTCATTTGCCAGTCAGAAATTACAAGCAACAAAACAACAAAGAACCATAAGCAACATGCATGTGCAAACACTACAAACACGACCAACTAATGCCCTCTAAAACACAAAGGTTTGAGACAATACCCAATAATTTGCAAAAAATTTCAACACGGCTTATTTAAAACCATTTAAAATATACATCGTAAAACATAAAAACAGCTGAAATAACTACATTTCCACATGTGTAATATCTCATCTGAAAAGCCGAGCAACAATGCGACACGACTGAGACACACCCTTAAAAAACAAAAGAGAAAAAAAAAAAAAAAAAAAAGAAGCGCATAGTTTTTACAGCAGGTTTTTGATTACACAAACAGGATGTGGTCATGCAAATAGGCTTAAAAAGTGAGTGCTGTGTTTTGGATATTTGCATGCATGCTCCACACATGACATATCCTTAAAAGAAACGGCACGCCCCCTGCTGTCATTTTGTGTTTTGTGAATTGCATAACAACAAGAACAAGAGGAAGAAGAACAACAACAACAATCAACAGCATCAACAACAAAAGGCAAAATATATGCCACATGCTCGCGTTTTGCAGCATGTGTAAATATTATTCAGGATTTTTACCACTTCCACTCACAAACAACAACAAACATCGGCCACACCAAAAAAAAAAAAAAAACCAAAAAAACCAAAAAAAAATTCAATATTCCAGAACTGGTAAAACAGTTTTCCCTTATATTTTCGCCCCTTCTAGTTCTTTATTTATGTTTCTGGTTTTGTGATGCTGTCCTGGCATTGCAAAACTGTGTGTCACAAAAAAACGGCGACAGCGCTGATAACACTAATACAAACATACACACACACACACACACACACGAAAAACGAAATAAATGTAAGATGAAATCAGTGCTTAGGCTGAGGCTGAAGGGCGTGGTTTCCGAACTGTAACAAGATGCTAAACTCAATTTGACAATGGCAAAAAACTTGAATGCCCTTCTTAATTCGAATTGAGTAATGATATATGCAGAAACAAAAAAAAACAACAACAAAACAAAAACAACAAAACAAAAACAAAACAAAAACACAACGAAGACTATGCACCCTTACAGACCGGAGTCAGAAAATCCATTCTTATTCGTTGCATAGTTTAACTCAAAATCAACCTCAACTTCGAGCACCTGTGCCAGCCAAACTAGTTATCCAATTTGAATAATCTTTGAAATTTTCTATCTCCGTTGTTCAAACTTTCTTGTTGCCCATTTTTATTTCACTTCAGGGGTTCAGGGTATGAAAAGTATAAAAAAAAATAAAAAATGGTTTTCAAGGGTAGGCAATCTTCGGTGTGGCTAAGAATGCTGTTATTTTCGGGTTTTCTTTTTTTCTTGCGCAGAGTCATTGTTACACTCAAATTTTGACAATTTTTTATATATGCCAAAAGCTGAACATTAAGAGATGGATGAATGGATGCGATGCACAAGATGCGACAGCAGCTGAGCCCAAAGACGAAAGACAAACAAAACACCAGAAACAGAAACCGAAACAGAACCAGAACGAAAAACGGAACCCAAAACCATAGACCAGAGATACCCAAAAAGACCAGAGAGTCAAAAATGGCCCAGACAGACAGACAGACAGACAGACTCACAGCTGGGAGGTGAAATGGCGACAACATGGACGTGGACGTAGTGTTGGGGGACTGTATTTGGGATTGGGGTTGCGGCTTGGGAAGAGATGGGAAACCCGAATCAACGCAAATGTCATTTGATGGATAAGTTTTGAGCCGCCTGGACGGGCAAACGGTATAACTATGTTCCATATTTAATTATTCATGAATGAAAAAGCGAGAAAAAGACTGACAGAGGCAAGTGGATGATGGGCCGTGTGTTGGAAGGGATAAAGAGGCAGAGCGACACTTGTCCCTTGGTGCTTTGATTAATGCAGCAGCTGAGACAACATCAGCAATCAAATTAATTTCAGTTACATGAGCGGATTAAACAACAACAAATGTAAGCAAAAACAAACAAAAAAAAAAGTCCAAACAAAGGACAAGTACAAATCGCTTTGAGTGCAACGGACAACGGACAACGAACAACAAACAAAAATAAAACGCCAGCCAACATTTTTCACAACTTAATGAACTCATTTCAAATAATTTAAAATAATTATCAATGCTAATTTAATGAGCTGTACCGCATTTGACCCAACCGCATTCGCATCCACATCCACATCCACATGTACATCCGCATCAACATCCGTCTTGGGCATGTCGACAAATACATCATTTGCAATATTAATTTTTTTTACATAAAACAATTAAATTAGCTACAAATGAAATTGAGAATTTTTTTTTTTTATCTTTTTAAATATATAATTACGTAGATCACAAATTAATAAAACTTATTGCAATAATATTATGCACAGGCTATGACAAATGTTAGCCTAATTTTTGCAGTTTTTTTTCTTTTTTTTTTATTAAATTTTTTAAATTATTAAAAGTAGAAGTAAATTACTTAAAGAGGCAACGCCGATATGTTCAGCCAGCAAATGCGCTCGTTCCTCAATGTTTAGCTCCTCGCTGCTCTCTGTGTCCACACATATCATCATAATTTCATAAAATTACATACAGCATACATATATATGTACATGGACATACATATATAGATGCAGTAAATAAAATGTTTTTGTTTGAGCCAAAAACAACAAACTCGCATAAAATTGTCGAGCAAGCGTTTGGGACGGGGATGATCACTCGGGCGCAAATGGGAAGCGGTGTATCTGGAGTAGTGCACCGCGTGTCGGAGCACGATCATTGCCATTGAGCAAGTGCAGCGACAGAAACAGCGAAGAAGCGGCCATCTCGGAGGGCTTGTAGCTGGCCAAATTGTAGTCGAGGCTGGCCAGTTCCAAAAAGTACTTGGCCATGGCATCATCAGCGCCGGCTGCCTTCGAGTAGCGCCTCTGTTGTTGCTGATTTTAGCCAAGTCAACAGTTTCCTTTCTCAGCTGAACGGAAGCGTTAGTCTCCTTCTTGAGCTGTGCACGAGGCAACAACACCTCTTTCTTGGCTGCAACTGCAACTGCAGCTGGAGCTGGAGCCACATTGGGCTTCGTCAAAGTGGGGCGCAGCTTGGTCACCGATTTGCGCGAGCCTTGGTTGTCAGCTTCAGATCTTTCAGTTCTTTGTGGGCCACATCTTTGTATATATATATAGCATATGTATATACAATATATATATATATATATAGTAAAAATAAGAAATAAAACAAAGTTTAAGGCGAGAACAGTTGGGTGTGCACGAATCTACAAAATACCCTGCATACTACAACACACACGCGGAAATTTTGATAGAAAGACCACTATTATATGTATGTATATATAAGATATTTTTCAACAACTTCAACTAAATGTTTCCAATAAAAAACCGAGCTTTCGTTATTATAGACAATTTTTGACTGTTCTATTAGCAGAAGCTATTGGACGCACTGGGTATGCGGAATGGGTAGCTAAAAAGAAAACAAATAACAGTTAACCACAAGCTACAAAAACTTTTTAGCGCAAACAATGCGCTTGAATTTGATGCATTTGTTGTTGTTGTTGTTGTTGGTGGTGGTGGTGCTGGTAGTGTTTATGTTGTAAACCTTTTTAATTTATAGTTTTTTGTGTGCATGGAAGAAAATGTAAGAAACCAGTTGAAATACAAATTCATTTGGCTAATAGGAGGCTGGTGATGAGAGGTGGGCGGAGGGTGGGAGGGGGCATAGCAAAAACCAACTACCGACTACCAGCTACCAGCTAGCGTCGCCAGTCGTCGTCAAGTGGCAGCCAATTTAACTTGGCTAATTTGTGTGCATGAGCTGTCTAGACCAGCAAAACGAGCAGAGGAGTGCTAGCGGAATGAAGTGGTGAGGTGAAGAAGGGTGGTGGGAGGGGTTGGGCTGAGGTGCCAGCGAAATGCATTGAGAATCGTTAGCGTTGAGAAGTATACAGCGCATAAATTGCAGCAGCCGTTAACGGTAATTGTCGCCAACGCCAAAGCCAACATGACGTATGCGCAATATTTACCATGCTCTAAATGAGGCAGTTCCTCTACGCCACTCCAGTCCAGTCCACTCCATTCCACGCTCTGTTTCGCTTTCCCTCTTTCTTTCTCCCTCTCTCTCTCTCTCTCTCTCTTTCTCTATGTTGGTAAGCATGTGTGTGTGTGTGACTGGCTGGCAGGCTGGCTGGCTGGCTGGCGTGTGCTCAAGCGCCTGGAAAATGCCAGCTAACGATGGCGCCTAAAAGCATGCAACGGCAATTTAAATTTGCGTACATTTCAATTTTTCAAATTGTCGAAAATGCGCTAAACAAATGGAACAAAAAAAATTAAAGAAAAATACAAAAAAACAACAACCTGAAAAAAAAACAAAACGGCTTTACACTTGACTGCTCAACTAACAGATACCCTGCACACAACTTTAATATACATGCTCAGATCAATTATGCGAAACACAAACTATGCGAATTGAATCTTAAATAACTTTTTGCCTTTCTGGCCTGAGAGAATATGACTTTTGGCTGTTGCATGCATTTGCATAACATTACGATAATCTTTTTACACATTTTGTAATGGATCCAGGGTATAATAAAACACAGTGTGCAGTGAGTCTGCGTGGAGGGTGGACGAGAAAGGGGCGTGGATGCACGGCGATGCGAGAAAGCTAAACTGGAAAGCGTTGTCAACAATTGCTTCGAGCTGGTCGCAAAGTAAATTCACTTTGTACTCCACGGTGATTGTCAGCTGTGGCTCTTACCATTTAATTAGCATTAATGATTTTGCACAAATCAAGTTTTGCAATTTGGTTGCCAGCGAAATAACATTTGATTTCCTTTCTTTTTACTCCTTTGTTTGTATCATTTCGGTAAATGACGCTTTTACAATCATGACAAATTGTTGAATACCCTTTAGCAGGGGTATATAAAATAATAAAAGGCGTGGTGGAAGTGGTGTGTGTGTGTGTTCATGTGGGTGGGTGAGACAGCATACCAAAAAGACTATTGAAATGGTTTCCATTGTACAATGATACAAGGAAGCAGGAGTAGTGGGGAAAGATGGTGTGTGGCATGCGATTCGAATTCTTGATGTTGCTGCTGAACAGAAAAGTTTTACTTCGCAGCACGAATCGACTTATGTTTTGACCTTATTGAGTGCATTTCACTTGTTACAATACACCAACACCCGTCAACCCTCCCCACCCGCACCCTATCTGCCACTCTCTCTCTCTCTCTCTCTCTGTCTCTCTCATGCCCCACACAAACACGCAATCACACTGAAATGGTTTGAAAATGCAACTGACCAAAAGTTCAAGTGCTTAAGTGGAAGACTGATCGGGGCCCAGGGAATGCGTGCGATTGCCATGCCATCCGTCTCTTGTTAAGCCCAAGCAGCAATATGGTGAAGGGGGGAGGAGGCTGGGTGGATGAGCGGTGGACTGCTGTACGCGTTGATTGAAATGTTTCGCCACTGCGTGGCATATAAACTTTAATGGAATGGATCGCAATGTGTGCAATAAAGTGAACGGGCACACACGTAGGGCAAAGGGGTAGGATGCAGTGGCTGGGGCAGCTATGGGGGTGAAGACTGCGCAGCAAAGAGCTGTTTAGAGCGGAATTCGGACACGGGGCACAGCACGCACATTAAAAGTTCAAATGGTACAAAAATAAAATAAAATAAAAAAAAAATACGCAAAGAAGGAAAAAATCCGCTTAAAAATTGTAAGCGCAGAGCAAACGAAATGTACACTTAAAAGGAAACAGTAAAGAAGCAGATGGCAAAAGAGCAAAGGGATAGGTGTATGGGGGAGGCGGGAGGGATGTTGAGTTTGCTAGCTGGCACTCAACTTGAAAAGTTCTTGTTTTAATGAGCTTTTCTGCAGCTTTTCGTTAAACAAAATATTGAAACAGTGACTTGAGACAGGACGTAAGACAGAACAGAGCACATCGAGAGGACTCTACTCAATCAGCCAGAAACAGGTTCAGAATCCATGAAATTATTTTGAAATGTACCCTGAATTTAAGAAAAGAGCAGCCCCGATTCTAAAATGCACACATAAGGTAGTTAGGTGAAATTCAATGCGATTTTGTTCTGAGTGTATAATATAATTTGTATTATTTTACTAACATAAACCGATTTTATGTTTTCACTATAACTTAGATATCATGTATACATCTTCCTCCTCTATACATACACATCTGTCTCTCTCTCTCTCTCTCTCTCTTTCACTGTCCGTCTCCCTTTAACCAGTTATAATAGCCAAAAGATTATTAATTTCAATCGTGTGGATTATATTTACCACAAATTTTGTGATTTTAATTAGCCCTTTGCAGTTATTAATCAGCCCTTGGCTGACCTTTAGCAATTATGGAAGGCCCACACACACATACTAAGCCACACAAACAATACGTACAAGTGTGTACAGTGTGTAGTATGTGTAATTACTTGATTAAAGGCCAAACAAAAGATACAATAACAGAGCAAACAGCAACACAGTGAAAACGGGCAACAATGAAAGTCCTCGTATTTATCGCTGATCGCACACTTGTCGCACCCAGACGAGACCACACCAGGAAGTGTGTTGTTGTTGCTTTAGGGATAGAGAGGAGGGTGGAGGGGTTGGTTGGGCGTCCAGGAGAGGCGTTGCGAAGGCGTGTTGACAGTAGGCAATGCAATACAAAGGCTGATAAACACAAAGGAAGGATTTTCAACAGCACCGAGCACGTACAACGTGTACTAATGCTCGGCTAGAGAACGCTTGGCTTCGTACATACCCTGTAACTAGGCTCATAGTTATCTCTGAGCTCAACGATAAGCTTTGTAAGCCATAAGATATTTACAGGGTGTATTTCAAATCAATCTATTGCCAATGGGAAAAATTCACAGAGAAGCCAACCGTGCAAAATGTTGAGGCAAAAGCAGCTTTGTGTGTGTTGGGTTGGGTGTGTATGTGTGAGTGCGTGTGTGTGTGAGTGTGTGTGTGTATGCATTGTAAGGAGCGCACTGAATATTTCATTAATTAGTGAGAGCACCTATGCGGGTGCAAACAAATATGCATTTATGTAGCATTATGAACTTCAGCAAGGTGAAGCCAGAGTTCAAAATATAGCAGATGCTAATGAGAAACGATTGTTGAACTGCAGAATGAGCTATTTTAAATACAATCGCATATAATTTTAAGAATATATTTATTTTAATAAATGACGTCATCAATTTTTATCTGCATCTATAAATATTTATACTCTACATATCCCTAACCTACACACATACGACTTAGTCTTAAAAGTTCATTTGCCGTGTGAACATATTGCAAGAGGCGGTGTGCGAAAGGATTTTCCAGACTGCGTGTCTCGTTAAGCGAGTAAAATGTTGAGCTCCAGACTGGAAGCTGAGCAGATTATTCCTGCTGGCAACCAGGAGCAAGGGCAGAGGTGTCAAGATCATAAACTGTGTCAAATCATTTGAGACTTGGGCGTAGTCTTAGCGTCTTCTTTCTGTTCAGCTTAGCAGCTTATTAAACAGTAAGCGATATGAGCGGGGAAAGAGTGGTAGTGGGGTGGGAGGGGTATGGAATGGATCTGTTGGTAGAGTTAGATAGGAAAATGCACACACAGTTCGATGGCTTGCAAGCAAATCAAGCCAAAGCTAGGAGCAGGCCGGAGGGCTTGCCGGTGTAATAGAGACGGAAGTTTGACAAATCGAATCAATACCGAAAATCGCAGCACATGTTGCAAGTGGCCTCATCGCAAGGAGCCCTCATTGAATTTGTTAAACTTCAGATTCTAGATTTAATAATGAATATTTAGACGTTATGTACATTTCGAAAGAAATAACATTTCTAAATTACTGGTTATTTTGAACATATTTTCATTTATCGGTTTTTTGCATGAGATTTTGTCGGAATTTTTGAAAAAATCATTATAAATATAAAGAGTTTCTTTAAAATAGAAAAACCAATTTTTTAAAATATTGAAAGGAAAATGGAATCGATATATCGAAATCATTTAAAATTATAAAAATATTTTGGTTCTTCAGACCGATTTTCATTTTAGAATGCAATTTCTTAATTTCCCTGCAATTTTGTATTATCAAATGTAATTGTGTGCTGGTCGTGTCACGAAAGGGAACACGTGACACGCGTGCAGCACCAGACCAAAAAGCGGCTTCGAACTCTGGCGCCAAGGACTTTAACGTGTAGTAGCACATTTCATTGTCCTTGCTGCTCTTGCTTTGCTTCCTTTTACTTGGCGTGTGGATGTGTGTCCTTTGTCCTTTGTCCTTATCGAAATCCAGGGCTGTCAGTTCGCCTTCTTGGAGGGGGGCCGAAGGTGGAATTTGCAGTGGGGTCGAGGCGACAATTCACGGCTGCCAGTGATCTCCCTGGAGTGTGTTCAACATACGCCTGCCTTATATGCAGTGTGTGTGTGCCTCTGCGTATATGTGTGTTTGTGTGCGTGTGTGTGTGTGTGTGTGTGTGTGTGGGTATTGAAAGCGAGTCATGCTGCTTGTTGTTGGTGTTGGTTCTGGTCCGAGCTAGGGTCGTCGTTGGGGCTTATACAACCACTCAGTGACACAAATAAAAGTAAACATGATAAAACCATTGAAACTTTTTCCATTTTCACTTTTGAGTGTGTTTGTGTTGTGTCTTTACACACACACACAGACAGTACACACACACACACATGCGACACTCGAGTGCATCTGTATGGAAGTTAATCTCAAGTGCAGCCGAGAGCTAAATATTTACCAATATCTCTTTGCCTGCGCCTCTGCTTGCTCCGTCATTGCCTGCCCACCAGTCCACGTCCTCCAACTTGCATCCTTGTTTGCTGGCTTCTTTGACCGCCGTCCGACGCTCGCTACGGCTTCAGTCCATTGCTTATCGTTGATGCTGTGCGGTCCGCCGAGCAACCGGCAACCTGCAGGGCCAGCTAACACCACCACAAAAAAAAAAAAACAAATTTACCTCGTTTTTCGTCTTTTTTTTTTGGATACCCTGTGCAAAGGGCAACTTAATTCACTTGTGTCTGTGATAGGCATATAATCTGCTCATGTTCCTTTTGGTCTCAGGTGTATACCTTGTATGTAGTATTTAAATTTGTGTCTAAGAATAATGAATTCAGCTGCAAGCTATTTATAGAGCAAACACAATTTTGGATTTGATATCACCTATAAATATTTAAGTCATATTCAAATCTATTATAATAAATTGTAATTGTTTTCTATAGATAAATATGTGTAAACATTATATATATATCGAGCAGGGTATATCGAAGTCACACACACATACATACACCCACTCGCACACACATTCAGCTAGCACATTCATATGTGACTTGATTTTGTACTTTATACATTTTTTTTTATTTACTTTTGTTTGTTTTTACTTTTAGCCGCCTGCCCTCGTCCGCCAACTTGTTTACACTAAACTAACAAGCAAAGCTAAAAGTTGGCAAGCTGCAGTCAAGTCTCAACCCTTTCTACGTCAGCGCCTCCACCACGGCCCATCGTCGCATATTGCCGCTAGCTGGTTTGGTCCCACAAGTTTCCATTGAAAGAGGAGCTCGTTGTGCATAAATTGTTTATGTTGCCGCTGTCCCGTTGTCCTATCGCTTGCTCTGCTTGTTTTTGTCTGTGGCTGCAGCTAGCCAAAACCAAAAGTCCAAGTCCCCCCAAAAATCCCACACCGTAACCAGAAACCTAATAACCCGGCCACCACCGAGCCACAATTCGTAAACCCAGAGCAGCAATAACAAAGAGGTGAACCTGGCAAATATTTGTGTCAGTCGTTGAACTTCCTTTGCCTGACCTTTGCAGACACACTACGAAATGGGCGGTAACAGCAGGTGGGGCGTGACATAGCAGGGGTAGGGAAGAGCAAGGTGATGGGAAAGGGGTGGCAGCGGCACAGACGCCTCAGCATGCCAAGAGTTTTGCACAGTGCAGCCAACTAAATAAAGAGACTTGCACATGTTAGTTAAAGTGTTTATAAGCACTCTCTGCCAATGGCAAGTGTTTGGCAAACAGGGTTCAAGAGTGCACGACTAAGAGATACACTGCCATTTGTAAAAAATAGTAGTCCGGCGAAGGAACAATTTGCATTGATTTCAGTTGTTTGGATTTCATTTCGTCCACTGTTTTCTATGATATTTATGATTAGTCACTTCCAATTCGATATCAGCACTAAGCAGGCAATACTTTGGCTTAAACAGACAAGAACTCTTAAATGTTACTGGGATATTTCGGCACTCACTTAAGAAAAAGAGAAAAAGTGATCAGATTTAGTGTCTGTAAGGCATAGTTGTGGTATTATTAAGCGGAATTTGATCAGCTCTTAATGGAGACTACTACTAATAAAGTTCGAGGGAATGTCAATATATAAAAGAAACAGTTGGTTACATTTACTTATTTTACGGTAGAGTCGGTTCAAGTTATGGAAGATTTCATTGAACCGCAAAAAATAGTGATCAATTCATTTTAGTTGCTTAATTTTATTAAATAAATACTTAGTGTTCTCTGTGTTGGAAGGCACTTAGAAACACGTAAAGAACAGTTAGTTTAATAAATGAAACCCTTAATTGCAGCTCATGTAAAATGCAGTTTCACATTGGAAAAATGATGTTCGCCAGCAGCCATTGTTGAATAGCTTAAGCGCTGCTTAACCTTGGATTTAACTTGTCCCCGTTATTACAATAAAATGTCAGGTATCGTGCATTATGATGGGTGTGTGTGTGTGTGCTACGTAGCTTTAGAGGAATGTGGAGGATTTAAGGCTGTTGGCTGCCACAGCGTTTGCATTGTGGTCTTACGCTTGGCTGCCAGCTGCTATCAGGCAAAATGCAGCAGGTAAACGCCAGGATGCAAGAACTAAGGTGCAGTGCAGCTCAGCGGATGATGCGACGGATGTGCGGATGTGCCAGCTAACCGGATGTGAGCCCAAGTCGAAGGCAATGTGTAACCAAAGCAATGGGTGTGCTCAACCAAATCCCGACTGCAGTTTCCTGCAGTTATTGCTTCTCCCTCTCTCACTCTTCCGCTCTCTCTCTCTCTCTCTCTCTGTCTATGTGTCTCACTCCTCTTATCTCTCCCCGAGTTCTGTCAAATATTTCATGAAGATTTAACGCATTTGATGCTTCAGCGAGGCGGCTCATTATAAGCTGAACGACAAGAGACGACCCAACCCCTCCCACCCTCATTCCTTTTGCCGAACAATCTCTCCTGCCCACCACTCCACAGTTGTGCAATTTTAATTATGCATGCCGAACGCTTCAGCTACCAATTGCCAGCTCCAAATCACCCACAGCATCATTCACGAATGCGCAACATGAGTCTGCTTGTATGTGTATGTATTGTGCGTATGTGTGTGTGTATGTGTATGTGTATGTGTGTGAAACTCAGAACTTCAATTGTCATTCTATCAGCAGGGCACAGAAAATGGCGTGTAACGATGTCTTAATTAAAACTTGTCAAAGGACAAGGTCAGGATTTGGAGAGTGGTTGAAGAGGGATGTGGCATATGATGCATCGAATATTGAAAATCTCGTACACACAAAACTGACTTAACGAAATGCCGCAAACGGAAAGTGTGCCACATTCTGTTTTTTTTTGTTTTTTTTTTTGGGGTTTTGAAACTCGTTTGTTATGCTAATGTTTGGAGTCACCCTAAAATACTTATGTGCGACAAATTTGTCGAGTCATGCTCAAAACAGTTAGCAGCTATTCGCAATTTCATGTAATATTATTAGACCTATCCTTTGATATCTGATTAATTAAACTGAATATTCAATTCATAGCATTACATTTCAGTTTGACCTTTTTCCTTATATGAGATGGATTATTTATTTATATTATTATATATGTACATATGTATGTATATTATGTATGTATATTTGGGGTTCTTATATTTCCTTAGGGAACAACAACCATATTCTATCATCTATTTGTTAACATCGTATCGTAAGCTCATTGAAATCTATTTATTGATTGCATTCGTTCTATAGGTCCTTAAAGCTCTGCTCAGATTCCAAATTTATTGAAACGTCCAGAGAGAGAGAGAGAGAGGGAGACAGAAAGAGAAAGAGGGGGAGAGAGAGAGATAGCTTCCAAGCGTTTCGATTTTTATTGTTACCACATGCCGCTTTTAATTTCCGTTTGATTGTTTTTCTTGTTGCATAGGCCATGACACGCCCCACACTCCCACCTCAGTTTAATTGCTTTGCGCCAGGGTGTGCGTGTGTGTTTGTCTGTTTTGTGATTTACGCGTTGCACTTGCCACCATAAATAAAGCGCTAAGCATAGCGGAGTTGTTTAGCCTGCATCAGATGGGTAACGGAATGGAATTGTGGCTGATGCCCTCCAGCCTGCAGCTACGTATACGCCATGTCGACAACTTTGTCCTGTGAGTTTCATTTGTTCAGTTCATTTGTTGCTCTGGCAGCAACAGTAACAACAAAATAGACATAGACACCCGATTTATCCTTGAAGCTACCCCTTTAACACAGCCCATGTTTATTGCTTCTCCATTGTTGTCTTTGGCTAATTGTCGATGGCGGCAACAACAACAATAACAACAATAGCAACAACTGCAACCATTGTTCCCAGGCCATCGATTTTGATTCAATGATGTGAGATAGAAATAAAGTTGAAACATTTTCAGGATGCAATTTGTGGTGACTGTCATGTGCATTTGTTTATGCCACAAAGTGGCATCTGGAGAACATCATGCAAGGAGGGAAACGACTTTACACTCGTATGGATTTGAATAAAATGGAAATATAAAGGAACTATTTTGCGCCAACTGTGAAATTGCGCTCACGCAGAGAGCCGTCAGAGAGGGAGAGCAAGTGTGCTGTCAAAATTCGGAAATTAATAATGAAATGGAAAAGGAAAGGGGTGGGAAAAGTAATTAATGTGAAATGTAATTAATGTGAAACTGGTCTGAAGCAGGAAGCTAGAATATTGCAGATAAAGTCTTGAGAAGAAAAAGGTTACTTTGGTTAAATAGAATTTTCCAGTTGTACTGGAGCAAAGCCATGTTAAGCTAGTGAATGCGAATAGTCAGTAAGCAGGATCGAGTAGCCTTTTTAAAGTGTGTGTCATTCTGCGTAAATGAAGTTGACTCCGCTTACAAAATATAACAAATTCAAAACTACAGTACAAACTCAAATTTTCGTAAATTATCAATAAGATTGCCGGCGAAAGGCAAACAAAGAGGGGTCGCATCAATACGACAGCAACCAACACGGAGTCCATCGGGGAGATCTTAGCATACAACAAGTGTAAAGGATTCAAGTTCAAGCTTAGAATTCGCTTTTCAAGTGCTAGCTCTCATTTGTAATAATCTCCCTCTCTTTCCTTTGCAGATGGTTATCAATCTGAATGCGCCAATCAACAGCAGCCCATTGGCGGTTATCAGCCATTCCATGATCCACAATGTTATTTACCTGTTTGTTATTTACCCAGGGGATGATGTCGTCAAGTTGGTTACCCTCCAGGAGGCACTTCTTCTGTGTCCCACTGCTGTCGATCAATACACTCTGGCGCTTATGCATTGCATTACTCCGCCCTTGGAGAATCCAGAGCCCGATTGGTTTGACTGAAAATCTTCGCTCGTCTCTTTTTTAACCATGGTCCATTAATTAATTAATTGATTATATTAAATTGATTATATGAAAGAAACTGTACCAAAATAACTGCTGATTATTCGTGCAAATCACATTTGTTACATTATACACCAAAAAAGGAGTCTGGGTTTTGATTACATTAATTATGTGTCCATTATTTAATTTGATATTTTTATGATTATTATTTTTAATCAAAATCAATTTGTTGTTGCTGCGTTGCGAGCAAAGAAATTCAATATGTGTAACCCAAACTGAAGAAGAGAAAAATGATGTGATATTTATTGACATTATATGTCTACTGCCGGTCATTGCACTATTTAAATTTATTTATGCATACAAATTGGAGGATATTGTTTGGGGTGTACCCTATAAATTTGAAAATAGCAGATTTATTTGATCTCGCCTTGATTTTCAGTATAGAAACTCATTGAAATATGCCGAAGAAATTATGACAAATGTCTGTGCCTACATTTGTGATCATTTCTGGTATTTCCTCGTCGGCTGTTGACTAGAGTTCTCCTCGTGGCTTAAATCCTAACTCTTAACACATTTTTCGTTTACATAACTCTATTTTACTTTAAGCATATTTTATTTGAAAAACACTTAAAGTAAATTCCTTCTTTTTTTTACTATATCATTGTAGTTGAACAAATCAGCTCTGTTATATGTGGGTCAAACTGAATTATTTATTATTCCTTCACTTCTAGCAATAGATCTGAGTAGTAAGAGTCTCAATAATAAATTTCATTGGAAAAATCGTTCGTTACTCTTTCTGCTTAGTACTCCAATTTGTGTTCGCTTTTATTGAACTCAATACAAACGAAATTCACATACAATACATACAAATGCAACCTGATTGTGCCACATAAAGCAGAGCGATGAGCTTGTGGTTAATACTTGTGTACATTTGTGGCGGGCGACATTGACATTCCCTGGCTGGGCATGTCTTCTCTTCACCCTCTCTATTCTCTTCACGTCCCTTGACTTGACTTCAACTCACTTCATTTCCCTGGCTCTGGACTCACGTGCCGTTGTCGCATTTGTCAGCTCAAGCAGGTACACAACACACACACACACACACACACGCATAGAGCTAAATTGTTGACAAGGCGGCGTATGCGTAATGCGGTCGTGCCCTATTTTGTGTTGTCCTGCCTTTGCTTCCCACTCCCCTCTCCTCTTTCCCCTTCTCTCTCCATCTCTCTTTCTCTGCTCTATCATTTCTCTTTTTTGTTATGTCCTGCCCAACCTTATGCGCGCAACGGCAAAACGCTAAATTTGTCTTGGCTCAGGCATTTCAATTGCAAATTAGCCTCCCCGCCTCCCCGCCTCCCCGCCTCCCGTTTACTTTCCGCCTCTTTCTAGCCTCCCCTCTGCTTTCATACTCTTACTTTTGCCTGCCCGCTCGACCGCATTCAAAGTGTACATTTCGTGCCTTTTTCCGTGGCAATTTGAATGATTTATGTTGATTGCGTATAATTGCATGTTGTGCCTGCCCCAAAAAAACACCTCACCTCCCCGCATGTCCCCTCACCGCCCCATCCCGCCCCCCTTTCAGGTGCTTCTCTGGCCGTAACCTTAGACATTTTGTGGCGCATTGTTGCCAGTGGCGTCACAGCTTTTATGATGCGCCATCTGTCAACAGCTTGTTGTGACTATGCTCTTGGCCAGGGCGACAGCGCAGAACTGTTTTGTTGGAAAGCGTGAAGGGAGGTGGCCGGAGTTGCTTTCTAGGGCTTATTGCAGGGCTTGGCTAGACATTGTTGCTGTTGCTGCTGCTGCTGCTGCTTATCTAATTATGCGACCAACTCAAAAAAAAAAAGAAAGAGAAAAACCACACGCAACACAAAAATGCCACAGCAATAACCTCCGCAACTGAGAGGCAGGCTGTCTTTTGCGGCATGATGTTTCATTTTTCTAAGGAGGCAAAAGGTTGTCGGCGTAGGTTGGGGGTGGTTAGGGGTGTTGGCCTAATGGCGGGGCGCGCACGCATTTATTTCGCTTGTAAACGAGCGCAATTTGCAATTTGAACGCGTCCATTTGGCGGCGGCGACGCGACGGTGTCATTGCCTCTGATACACCCCCGAACCAAAACCCCCTCACTCCCTAATGCCAGGTACTTGCAATTGAATATTTATTAGCGCTTTAGTTAGGGGCGTCGCATTCAACTAAAAGCTATTACGCATAAGCAGAAGAAAACCTTTTGCAGCTGCCACAAGCAGAAGGAACAAAAAAGCCATAAAAGTAGTAGCCAAAAACGCACTTTGCTAATCAGGCACACAGAGAACAGTTTGAAAAATATCAGATATTTAACAATATGCCAAAAAACACACACTTGGATAACAAAATTAAATAATTCATTGACTAAGGTCGCAATAGCAACGAATGATGTGTGAAATCGATGGTCAAGTCTCGAATGATTGAATTGACGGCTGCTTATCAGGATTAAATCCTAAATTAATATTTGAGACATAAGTGATTTTCATTTCATTCATTTTCATATTGACCAGAAATGTCCGAAAATGTAAAGTGTTTTAACATAATTAATGTTAAGCTTGACAATTTTATTCTCATTTATTTATTTTATTTTTATACATTTTGTCCTTATCTGTGCATTGACAAAAATGTTGTTTGCTTTTAAATTTCTTTGTTCTGTTTTTTTTTTTTCTTTTATTTACAACGTTCCTAACAGTATTATTAACCGTAGTGATAAACAAAATGTTGAAAAATCCTTTAGCTTTAGGCATCGTTGCAATGTCATGTTGCAACACTCAGATAAAAAATATACCCACAATTAGAATCGCTCTGAAAACTAGAAAGTTGCTAATCATTTGAATTTATAAATGAACCAAAATGGTTTAATAATAATAAAAGCAACGAAAAATCTTATCTGATATACTCGGCAAACTCGACATATTTTCTTTAACTTTTAGAAAATTCTTTAAAAGCTTTATGTAGACACAACATTGCGGGTAACAAATACACTTTCTGAATAAGGTAAGTTGCCCTTGTCGCCAAAAGTATGACGATGCTCGAATATTCTTGGCGATTTTTCTTCTGAATGATGAATTCTTTTTTGGCCACTTTTCTAAGTCGCCTATTTGGTTAGGAATTGTATTTAGTTGGCTTCTGTAATTTTCACTTAACTTCAATTTTTTTCAAGCTTGTGTTGCTGTTACTCATACATTTCTCAAATCAGTGTTTGTATGTGAGGCGATATGAGTCTGTTGAAAAGTCATTACAACAGTATTACAAATTGAGATTTTTTTCATCTCTTTTTTATCAAACACGCTTTTTGCTTTGCACTTTTTGCAGTTACTTTGATATCTTTGTACTCCATTAATATGCCCTAACAAACCACTGGCTCGAAATACTGTTGGCTGGCGCATCAAAGGCACAACACAGAAGTCACAGATTAGAAGTGGCAACAGAATGCAATAACGAAAGAATTGTATGTGAAGAGGAGGGAGCGAGAGAGAAAAGGAGAGAGACAGAGAGAGAGAGAGAGAGAGAGAAGTAGAGGAGTGAGAAACGTCAGCTAATAAAATGAACTTTATGCGCAAACGTGCGTTGACTTCAAACACAAAGCTGGAGCTGGGAAAGAGGCAGGAGCAGCAGCAGCAGCAGCAGCAGCAGCAGCAGCAGCAGCAGGAGCACACGTAACGAAAGAATCAAACGGAGGACGGGAGGAAACATGATAGTTATTGCCCAATGTTCCTACCCCATTCCAACTCCCTATCAGTGCCGGTTGTTAGTGTTGTTGTATTTGCAACACGCTTCAGTTTCTGTTGCCTAATTATAATTTTGCAATTTCTGCCGGCGCATGCAAAATTCATGAGTGTGTGTGGGACGACAGGAGTTAGAGGGGGAGTGGGGCCGGGTGTTGTATACACAACATTGTGGCGGTATCTCCTCTTCCTCAGTCTCAGTCTGGCTTCTGCTGCTATTTTGCCATTTTCACTTGGCGCTGATGTAAACATAAAACATGACAACTTCCGACTGCTACGCACGGCAAAGTGGTAGGCGGAGGAAGGAGGGCTGCTAGGTACTAAGTGGGGAATGTGAACGTAAAGCGTTTTATGGCCAGAATGTGCGTTTCATTTGAGATGCCCTTCAAGACTCCCTACCTCCCCCTGCCCCACCTCCCACTCCCCACTCACAACCCGCTGGCGCTCATTTTGCGCTGATTCGCACAACTTCCGTTTTGTTTGTTGTTGCTGCTGCTTTTCTGCAAATGTTGCAAATCTTCGTGAAAAACTTGTCGTAAAAATATTTTCATCAGCCAAAGCGAGTTGTGAAAAGATAGGGGAAGTGGGTAGGGGATGGGTGGGGGGGGGGGCGGACTGGCAAAATGAAGCAATGAAAACGAGCAATAAACAAATGGTACAGCGCAGCGGAAGTTGAAGCAAAGCGCACAAAATGGCGGGCCATCGCACCGGAAGGCAAAGACATCAGAGACTACCACGACCCCGCCCATCTGTCCGCTCCTTTTTGTCGTGGCGAATTTATGAAGCATAAGCTGCATAAACATTAAGATTACATAAGCGTCAGAGGCTCGGGCATACCGTTGCAGAACCCCAAAAATTCAGCGATGCTTGCAACATTTTAGGTGTCGATAATTTTCGTGTGCGGGCTAAAAGGGGCGTGCCCTCAATTCCCTCAAATCCCAACTCCCTTCTCTAAAATCTCATGCATATGCATAAGCCTTTCAAACAACAGACACACTCTGCAAAAGCAAGAGAAAGAGACAGAAAGAGTGTGTGAGAGAGAGAGAGAGAGAGAGAGAGACAGAAACAGCGAGTGAAACGATGGGATAAGCAAAGCACTTCAAATTGCATAGCCCACGGGAAAATTTGCATTTTTCCAATACGCGAGAAAATTAAGGCAAATATAGTTTTCTGTATTTTTGTTTTTGTTTTTGTGTGTCAGTTATAAACTGTAGGGCAAACAGCGAATGTTTTGAATAATTGGAATTGAATCTCCACCATATATAAACACAAAGCACTAAAGAGTGATAAGGTCTCAAGGTGGGCTTAAAATGACAAAGGAGAAAGAAAAGGACTGAATATTTTATTGAGTAGAACGAAATGGAATTAAGCGAGTCAGTCTTATTGTTAGCAAGAGAAAAAATCGCAAGCAAAAAGACAGGGTATACACTAAGTTTAATACCATAAAAATTAACGAATATGCCATAAAAAGAGTATATTATAAATTGAATGTGAAGTTTGTAATGCATTGAGTGAAAGATCTCCAACATTGATATCTGTAGTTATTCCCATATCTCTGTATGTTTGCCTCTCTCTCTCGCACAATCTGTCGCTCTCTCTCTTCCTCGCTCGCTGTCGCCGCCTTTGTGCTCTGTGCAAGCACTTCAATTTATTAAAGCATCATAAATGCTGTCAGAGCTGCTGCTGCAACAACAACAACAACAAACAACAGCTGTCTATTTTTGTGCTCCTTGTTGAATGGTTCTTGTTATAGTCAACGCACGTGCGTCTGTCCCAACTCTCAGATCCCATCATCTCTTTCTGTGTCTTTCGGCTTTGGTCTGGGCTTGATTTGCCAAAGTCGTCTGCTCTTTGTATGACGAATGAGCTTCATTTTTACGCCGGCCACGCATCATTCTACTTGTCAGCCAGGTCTTATCTGTTGGGAATTTTTAAGTGTGGCCTGCCCACCCCGCCCCTTCCTATTTCATACTCTCTCTCTCTCGCTCTTTCTTGCTATCACCCTGCCTGCCTCATGATGTGGTTTTGCTTAAATATGTTGCAGCAATGAAAAAATAGAATGCCATTGGAAATTGTCGTTGTTTTTATATTTGAATTGAAATAACCATAAATCGATTTACTGCGCAATGCTTCGTCATGTATATCAAATATTGTAATATTGTTTAGCTCGTTTTAAGGCGTATCCGAGTTCTGCGTGTTATGCTCGAGAGTACACTCCGGAAAAAACATTATTCTTAACTCAAGCTCTACTGTTTGGATCTATAAATATCAAGTATACGTATTTGAGTTGATTACAAAATTCTACTTTTTGCAGAGCTTAAATCTTAAATCATAAAATATATATGTCTAGCTTGTAAGTATTTGTATTGCACCTTTCCAGAAAAGCGATGCCTTATGCAACAGACTACGTTCAAAAATGTTGCCATGCGTAAACTACGGCGTCTTACTTACCACTATTTTATGCTTTATGCTATGTGTTAATGCCACCCTCTCTGGAGACCTTCTGTTTTCAGCATAAGGGCCGGCAGCATATGTGAATATAAATATATGCATTTTGTGTAGCATTTGAAACTTTAAATGACATTCAGCGATTAGGAATTCAATTTATATTTTTCTCACGTTTTTAAATACTTTGTCAGCTTGTGAGAACAGTTGTATCAATTCGACTATTTTGATATGCTATAGTCCAAATATGAAATCCTTATCAGATATTATCAGACTTACAACGTGGACTGCTTCACAATTGAAACATAACTGAAAATAGGTTTTACTATCTCAGCATTACTCACTAATTTTGAAGACTATATGATACTCGAAAAGTTTACTACAGGGTATGCGACAGGCGATCATTTCATATTTGTGTGTGGTTTATTTTGTGTGCGATGTATTTGCATGCAGATTACAACTGCAATTTCCATATGCATATCATTCGCTCTGATGCATATCCATACTCCAAACACGATACAGTAGTACACACACCCCCCTCTCCCTCCCTTAATCCATATTCGCATTGTTATCGTTATCGAGATGCGTTCGTTGTTTGATTTTGATCTATGCAAATATGGAAAAAGGGAGAAAGAATGCAATTCTATGGCCTCGACACACGTGCTCTTGCAGCGTAATTTGCAGTCAAATATTTGCTGCAACACACTCGCATATCCACTTACTCACATATCCATCCTGCCCCCCTGCAGCTCCCCCAAGCTGGGAATAACAATTGCGCCGGATACGGATTCGAGTGCGGGTGGCAATTAATTTGCACAAACCACTTAGTAATTAAAATGAAATGTAAATTATATAACCAAGCCAACAACAAGCATAACAGAGGGGTGGCACATAAAGAGGTGATTAAGGGGGAGGTGGGGGGGGGGGTGGTTGGATGAGGGTTAGAGGTTAGAAGGTAACAGCAGCAGCTGCAGCAACTGGCCGCAGACAGAAGCAACCAGGCTTAGCCTTAAACTGACACAATTTTTGGGCTACACACAAACATGAGTGTGTGTGTGTGTGTGTGTGTGTAAGCTGGGGTTGCGTTGGGAATTGAGTAAGGTGGCAGGATGCTGTCTGTGAGGGGTGGCAGGGGGAGGAGTTGTTTTTAAAAGCATTTGGCTGCATTCTGCAAATGTATCTCGAACTTCGCACACTTGACTGCCATTCAATTTGCATAGGAAATTAGTTTGTTCGCTTTGAATTGAAGTTGGCCCCGCGGGGGCAAACAAGGCCAAATGTAACTCAAACACAGAGCGAGAGAGAGACAGCGAGAGAGAAAGAGAGAGAGAGAGGGAGAGAGTAAGAGATAGACATGTGTGCTGCATTTGTGTGTGCTCCATTTATGCTTTTTGTTGCTGGTTCTGAAAGTGGCAAATCTACCGTGTTCACTTGCAACAGCTGAACAAATAACTGGGTATGGTGGGGTGGGGACGACGGAGAGGGTGTCCTTATGGACAGCAGCAGCCAACATGGATGTGTAGTGTGTGCTTGCAAGTGATGCTGTGCAAGTTTTTTGCTTGCCGAAGCGAATCGCGTGTAACATTTTCTGCATGCTGTGCGCTGTGCATTACACTTGGTTAGCCCCAACGGAACAACAATAGGAAAGAGGGTGATGAGTGGGGTGGAGGGGGGAAGAAGGAGCTGCTAGTGGTTGAAGATTGGGCTGCAGTGCCTCACCATGGGCTGCTGTCCTGTTATTATGGCTGATTAACGAGTCGGAAAAGCCAGCGACTGAAATAGATCGCGCCGAAGCTCAAATTGAGCCGCCACAAAACCAGTGGCAACGATAGAGATATCGATTCTTATCGAGCGATAAATAAGCAAACTGTGAGCTCTACTTAACTCGCACATATGACTTATATCATAAATGGATTGCATGGCTGCATGCATTTATCAATTGCAATCGATTACATTTTGCAGTACACAAATTATCTTTGATTTATAAGCACAAGTGCTACGGTAGGTAAGATATGCTACCTGTGGATTTTCACATAAGGGACATAAGCGATGATTTTATTGAATTTCATATCGATTTTATGTAAAGTATCGCAAAGAGATGATTTTTGAATCAATTGAGGGGCTATTTTAAACTAATATTATAATGTCATTAATGTGGGCTTCAATCGTATATATAGTAAAATACACTTGTTAATTACAGAAAAACAACCATATATTCTCAATAGATAAGACTTTCAAACACTTTAATGTATATTGCTATCGATAACTTTGTAATTGTCAGCGAATTTAACTTTTGATAATTGGAGTCGCAATCACTTTTATCGCTCCCTTTTGTGGTGCGTTGCCATTGTAAGTCGAGAATTTTCTTATTTGTTTGCATGTGTGTGCAGCAAACACGACAAACGTGTGAAGGACCGGCACTCACACACCCACACACAAACACACACACACATATTTGACCAAAAGTCATCATTATTTTGAGTGAAGAGCCAAGTTCTACTATTGTTGCGTGCATGTGTACCTAAAACACGATGGCAAACAAGTGGGGATAGGGTTTGGGTGCTGTGCATATAAGGGTTGATGGGGGGATGGAGGTTTATTGGTGTTTAGAGCGCCTGCTGGTTGTCGCTGTTAGTTTGCTGCAATCGCAGCAGCAACGCCAACGCCAACAGCGACGAAATGAAAGTGGAAATTGTAGTGTGATTTTCATTTGGTGCACACAGCAGGACTCATTGTTCGCCATCCTTCAACTTGTTTTGGTGGGTTGTGGCCATTCAAGCCATTTGCTTTATGTGCGTTATTGCCTTTGCGACAGCCTGCGATATTCGCACAGCATGAGTCGGTCCACACTCGAGAGTACAGTCGAGCAGTAGTCATGGAATAATCAACACTCGTATTCCATCCATGTGCACTTCAAAGACGGGATTTGTTCGCTTCGCGTGGTCTCTATTTGCATTCACAATCAGATGATGTGATTAAAGCAGTGCTTTTAGTATTTAATCCTTAATGTTTCTCAAATTCCATAACGTTGATTATTCGATGATAAACAAATTTGCATCCAGTTGACTAAATTAATATGAGCTTCTATTCAGCCCATCATAATGATTATAATCCATGTGTATTTATTTGCTTGATATGAAATATATTTATTTTAAGACCACATCTGTGCATAATATTATCCTGATTATACTTTTGACCAAATAAGCGTCAATAAGTTGTTCGTTATACTACTTCAGCTTTCTCTAGTGTTTACACTGTAAGAAAAATTCCACTTTTTATTTAATTTAAGCTGTGACCAGAATCCAGAATCTAGCTAATAAGTTTCTTTGAGATACAGCTAAACGAGTATAATGTTTTTTGCAGATATTTTTTTTTTTTTAATATTCTCGCAGCGAGTTTATTAGCCAGCTCCGATCAAGCGGAAATGACTTAACGCAAAGTTTTCGTAACAACTTTCAAGGGGGAAATCCACCAATGCACAAGTTGTAAGTTATTTTTCAGCTTATACGAGCTCTTCTTCTTTTTTTGTGTTCGGTGGAGAGGGTTGAAAGGTGAGCTAAATACCAAAATATATTTTCGTTGCAAGACTCTTAGGCGCGCTTAATGCAGTTTAACATACTTGTTGTTTGTTCTTAGCTTGTTCTTGTTCTGTTTCTAGTTGTGCTGCTCCTTCTGAGTAATCATTGTTGTTGCTGTTATGGCTGTTGAAGAAGCACTCGCCTCGCCTCACAATGCATTGTACCGTTAGACATCAACTCAAAATATTTATGAAGATGCCGGGCAAAGTTTTTGGTGGCAAGCAACACGAAAACTTGTCAAGCAGCACCTTGCCCTCTTTACCTAACAACAAACCCAACCTCAACTGCTTTACATACCCCCTGAGTTGATGTTCTTGTTGTTTTTGGGGAAACTTTGGACATGTGTATTAGTTGTGCGCACACCACTTGGCGTATGAGCAATGCAGGGCAGCTATTCGAAATTTATGCACACAAGTTGCAGGTCAACTGAGAAACAAGCACATAAATCAATTCATCGACTAACAGTCAAACATGCCGACAACCCACACACAAACCCTTACCTACCAACTACCACCCAGTGCACTCTGCGTTAGTGTGTGTGTGTGTGTGTGTGTTTCTTTGCCACTGTTTGTTTGCGAGCATGTTTGTCACACAGCTGCGGGGCGCAATTATTGAAATTTCTGTGCGCAGCAACAAAATCAACAACAACCACAGACAGCAAATAAAAAGTTGTTAAAAGTTTTGAACATGAGGTCAAAGTGTGGTTTCAGGCCAACGCGTGGCTCTGCAATAACCTTTATATTTTATTAACGATCAATTAAAATTTAACGAAGATGATCTGCTCTATGCTCTATGCCTATGCTTATGCTTACCAACAAACTAGTGTTCCAGCAGTTCCAGAAAACTTAGCTCAATCAATAAGCAAATCAAATTCAAAATATATATACATACATATATACAAATTTATTCATTGCTTATAAACAATAGAAAGTACGCTGTTCAAAATAATTACGTATACTTCATATACAGTGACCCACACCTTATTAAGATCAGTGTCAAAGAAAAAAAGTAATTGCCTGCCATAAACTAATCATTAAGTATTTTTCAAAAATTCCAAAGACCGATGATAGGTACAGGTATTAACCACCTAAATTAATATATGACCCCAATACACTGGGGTTTCCCCACCTGCTAGGTAGGATTATGTAAAAAAGTAGCCTATTTTCTTTGACACTGATCTTAATAAGGTGTGGGTCACTGTATATAAAAATACTTTTTGTACTTTTTACCAACTTATTTGTATTATATATATCATTCTAGCAACATGATGAAATAAAAATAGTTTAATGTTATTTGAACTTACAAATAGATGTCAATTATTTAAAATGCTTGAAATAACTTATCGAGTGGCAACCAATTGACTGTTAAAGACTAGACTAAAATTTCACAACGATAATTGAATATGTTTTTGCTTTTTTTTTAACTAATCTTGCACATGTTACCTTTTAACGTAGTTAGACAGCCATTGCTATGTTTATGATTATGGCATACCAGATGGTTTTGTCTGCTCGAGCAACTGACACACAATCATCTGGCATTTGTGCAGCTGGGTTGCCTGCTGGCAGAGGAACTTGATTTGGTGCTGCTTGTTGCATAGCTCATGGGATTCCAATTTAGGCACAAAGCAGACTGCCTGCATCCTTTCGTTGTCTCAGTTTAGATGAGGCAGGTGTCGAATGCAAAAAAAAACCTGCTGAGCCGCAATCGATTATCAAGCAGCCCATCGTGATGAACTTCGTCTTGCAGAGTATGTTTAGCTACAAGGAGGCGACTTCACCAGGAAGTTGATCGCACCAAACGGATCGTCAAATACGAGGCAATACTAATTAAATCAGCAAATTCGTTGCGTTACAAAGATGAGATACAAAATAAGTATGCTCAAAAGCAGCTCCAGTTGGTGGCGATGCTGCTGCATCAGTTGCTGCAACTTTTAACGATGCTGTGCAACAATCTGTGACACATTCCCCATCAGCACAGGTTAGTGATCCACCAAACCATTGGGCAGTAATGAACGTCGTGCCAAATTGGGTTTGTCCCACTCAGTGCCACCGACAATGATTCCAACAAAACTTATTAACAAGCACATTTATTCTATTTACCATATTAAGGACATTTTGATGAAACTGGTAATACGATCGTATTTAAAATTTAGATATAAGCAGCTACACCTCTTAAAACAAAGATATAAAGCTAATAGGCTAATAGACTTCGATAATTTTGTTCACTACGCAGTGGATGGCAAATTCAATAAACAAAGTTGGCTGCAGGGTATTGCCCAGTCGATCACTGCACGCTTTTGGTTTATTGTTTTGAGCTGCGTCATCATTATCATCAGCGGTCGGTTAGGCAGGCTCTGATTATGAGCGTCTGCCGCTATCACTGCCTCAGGCTCTGCCTGTGGTTGCTGCGGCTGAGTGTAAAGCTGCAACTATAAATTAAACTACAGCTGAAACTGGGCGCATCATATTTTCCACAATTAATTTTTAATTGCACATGCTAACGAGTTGGCAGCACTAGTTGCTGCCTGCTGCATGCTGCTTTTTGCATGCTGCCTACCGGCTCGTTGCATTCCTCTGTGCCTTCAATTTTAATGACAATTTATCGCCCGTCGTCATATGTTTGTGACTTTGTCTAACGCCTTCAGCTTCTAGCCCATTTGTCCAGCTGCTGCTGCTGCACCTGCATGCGAAGCATACTCGCAATAAATAAATCAACCATAATTAAAAGAGTTACCTGCTAAAGTTAGCAACGCTCCAACGTAGCGTAGCCACCTATCTCATCTCATTCCACATCCATCCATGGCACAGACAACCGCATTGGTCTCATCCTGAATTTGAGCTTCTCCGCTATTCGCTCTATTCCTCTTCTACTTCTTTTGTTGTGCCCTGCCTGCTTGCCTGCCTGCTTGCCTGCCTGCCTGCCTGGCTGTATTCATCTGAAGCCTTGGCACAAAACTCCTAGCTATAAATTACATTGTGTTCCAGGAATTTGCGAGCGAAACAATATGAGCAACTAAAAAATGGAATAAATTCATATTTCTGTCTGGCTTGGCAGCGAATCTACGCAAAAGATAACGCTGGCAAAGCCCAAAAACAAGAAAAAAAAAATCAAATATAAACCGAAAAATGAGAAAAAGGAAAACATCAACAGCGAAAAATGTGAAACTGAAAAAAGCCCGGCAAAGCGCCAAAAGGCCAAAACGCGTTCCATAAATTGCGCTATGGAGTGGGATCCAGAGGGAGACAACTGAAAGACAAGATGATTGTGTTCTAACAGATACCCAGAGTGTTGAGAGTACGAGAGAGAGAGAGAGAGAAATGCATGGCTATAAATAGAGATAGGTAGATGAAGAGAGAGAAAGAGGGACGGAAACACAGGAAACAATTAAAGGCATGTCTTTAAATTAAAACACACCAAACGATAAAGATGCCCAGAGGACATTTGAACTCCAATGAATGAAATAAGCCATGCTGGCCGAGCCGATGAATCCCGCGCTGCTTTAATGAATCATTTGTGCACGGAAAGTTAGCTTTCAATTCAAATATGCAAAAAACTATTGCTTTGCTTCTTTTTAATTTGATTTGTGCGACTGAAAAGTCAAGCCAAACAAACTTTAAATTAACATCGATAGCCAGGTGGTAATTTGAAAATGTTCTTGTGAAACTTTTTTTCTCTTTTTAATAACCTTTTTATGCAATTGTTAAAACAATTAAATGTGCATCCAAACTTTCTACTGATCTGCGATGCAGCTTCACTTAGTTTTTTTTTTTTTATTTTTGCTAAATCTTTAAAGTCATTCAAAGCTGGGCATTTTTATAGATTTGTAGACTTGTAACAATTAATTGAAGGATACATCTGGGACCCCATAAAGTATATATACATATATAGTGCTGATCAGCATCACCAGCAGAGTCCATATAACCATGTCCGTCTGTGTGACTGTCCTCATTCTGCATACCCATCTTTTGAATAACTTGTAGTCTCTCACTTAAATCACTTAGGTAACGACGTCCTACCTGATCGGAGCAAAGTATTATTTGCTGCAATAGCTGCCACTGTAACATTTAAGTTGTTGAATACATATAATAATAATAACATTATTAAATCATTATTAATTTCATACGTGTTTTTTTTTTAATAAATGTTTATTATTAAAGATAAGTTACTGCATTGGATTTATATATAGACTCAACAGATGACTCCTTACTTAAATCGTCTCAAATGTGTTTCTCATGAGGTAATTCAACAGTGTTCCCGGCTAATCGAAACTGGATCTTGGATCCTAACATATATAATCACATAAGATTCGATTTTAAAGCACTGGAAAGCATGATTCATTTTAGCATCATGCAGAAGTCTCAAGCAAGTGGCTTTGTTTAATTAATTCACTGTTTGATTTTTTGACGGAAACAAGTAAATCAAATTTCCGAGAATAGCTAACATAATTGTTCACTTGCCATTTTTGAGGCAATAGCTGAGCAGTAGCTCCCAGCGGACCCCATTGCCATGCCGCTGATTAAGCTACCAACAAGCTGTAACAAACTTCTGTTAGCGGTTAGCGTTGCCAGAATGTTGCATACTTTGTGGCAGTACTTTCCAAATGCACCTAATAGAAAACACTTTCGCCAGACAGTTCGTTAAATGTAGCTAAGTATCGCCATTATGTCGGCAGCCCCAACACCGCCCACGTCTGCTTAAGCAGTTGGCCTGTCAGGACACCAACACACACATTCACACCCAGATAGAGCACAACAGCACTTGGACCACAGCACGTACTTGTTGTAGTTCAACTCCAGCTTCTTAAAGGGCGAATTATGGTATGTGGGGTTGGGTGGGAGGTTGGTCTACCACTTAGTTCGCTTAGTTTGTTGTAGCACCCATTGCTCCCCGCTAGAGCACCACCCACGATCCCATCAGACATCATCATCGACTTGGTCTTTGGACTAAAGTGCTTCGCTGCTCCTGATTGACGTGATATGATGACAGGCAGCTGAACTTGCGACTGCCTCTTCTGCTATTGCTTGATATATGGAATGCCTGCCTTCTCGAAAACTAATTTGTAGCTTGCTAAATGTATGTGTTGCAATTAAAAGTTATTGTCTCTCTGTCGAAGTTGATCAGTTGTAAAAAGAAAAGTTGGCAAGCTTACTTTTTTTTTTTTAGTTTTAGAATTATCTATCTTAACTATCGGTTGTCATTAAACATATGGTTTAAGTGTTACAAAATCAAACTTCAAAATTCATTTTCAGACAAAAATTTCTTATTTCATTTAGAAAATGATCTTATGCCAAAATAAGTTTCACAAACTTAACGAAAAATGTTATTTTGTCGATTTTTAAAAAATCCAGTCAATTAATCTGGAGGGCAATGGGAACTTCTAATCCCACAAGCAATACTTGCTGTCAGTTTGAGATAGTGCTACAAATACAATATATTTGTCCCATATAAATCACATCTCTTTTAGGTGGCAGCTGCTACTGCTGATGTATCTGATGGATGCATTTGTATCTGCGGCCGCAGCGAAGATGTTTGTTTGACTTTGGCAAAGGCGA
Organism: Drosophila nr. perissopoda 5 BK-2023a; assembly: GCA_035044105.1. Lineage (NCBI taxonomy): Eukaryota > Metazoa > Arthropoda > Insecta > Diptera > Drosophilidae > Drosophila > Drosophila nr. perissopoda 5 BK-2023a. The sequence goes on along the minus strand of JAWNMK010000620.1, from coordinate 2,966,043 downwards.
TTAAAGGATGAACAACAGTTGTTGCAATTTGTTGCTGTTGATTAAACATAATTTATGTTGCTCCAAGTAGTGACCATTAGCGCTACAGTTGCCCGGTTACCGATTGTCGGTTGCCCAAACTCCCAATTTAGTCAGTCCCTTCAGTCGCCAGCTGCATGATAAATGCGTCGCATTAGCGAGTCATCCGCAACAAACAATAAACCACCCACCAGAAACACATTGCAGATACGAAGAGAAGGGTGCGAGGGAGGGAGGGGGTGGGTCATTGGAGAGCTGGCTGAGGGAATTGACTTCCAAGTCCTGCAGATGAGCTGAGCTGATCGGACGTTTGGTTAATTTCGCTGCGGGAATTTGAAATCATCTTTAAATTAGGGTCATGCAAACTCAATAAAGCAAATGCGGAAGTGAGGGAGGAAACCCGAAACTGACTGCTTGGGGAATGCACTGTGTGTATGTTTTGTATTTGTGTGTGTGGCAGCAACAACTCAATTAGTGGCACACACACACACACACACACATACACAATAGCACACAGAAAGATATATACACAGAGAATGCGCCATACACATTTGCCACAATTTGGCAAACAAATCACGTAGGAACTGCCGTTGCCTCTCTTTGCTGGCTCCTCTGCTCATAATCCCCTACACTTCTCTGCGTTCTACTTTGCTTTTGTTATTTCATTTTTGCTGATTTCTGCCCCAGTTCCACCCAGACCAGTTCCCTTTTTCCATCACTAACTCTCTTAGGTTCTTCCAACGAATGCACGAAATAACTGAATTTATCGTTTTAGTTGTAATACCCTCATCTGACCACACCACCTTCATTATTCCCATTATTCCAGCACTGGAATTACGAGTAATAAACTAGTTGTATACCAATGAAAGGCACAAAGATACGTTATCAAGTTGAGGCGCCTAATACCGAGTGTATTAAATGAAAAGGAATCCTATTTTAAAAATAAAGTATTTGTATTAATACTAAATTCATATGGTGTCATGAATTAAATATATCTGAAGGATTTACCTACACTTGTGCATTTATCTGCCACAGGCAATAAATTGAATTTGTAAAGCATTTTCGACACTTCCATAGGAATAAAAAAATGTATCTGTTTAGTTATTTTGGGCATTAAAAACTTGTTGAACTTCAATGCAAAATGATTGCTGTCAGAGGCAAGCAGGCAGCTTCAGCTATGTTTGTAGCTACTCCGATAAAAAAAGTCGCATCAGCGCTGCACAACACAATAGCTTTACACACTACTCTGTATAACTATGCATCAATTGGTTGCTACGTTTTTTTTATAAACTATTTTGATTAATTAATGAATTTAAATTGATTAATGATTACTAATAAAAGTAAAGTAATTCTACATTCTACGATGTTCCAGAGTCAGAGCTAATGTTGTGTAGTGTAGTGTGGTTGCTGTTGCTGGCAAATAGTTGGCGTGACAAACATGTACCATCAGTAGGCAGTCTAAATATCAAACTATATACACACATTAGCAGCAGATGGGGCAGGAGCATTAGATGCAGCATTTGCAACAGCAGCAGCAGCAGCAGTTGGAGTAGTTGATGGCAGCGTTCCTGGAGGCGTCGCTCCTTTTGGCTTCCTGGTTGCGTTGTCGTCCTCGTTGTCGCTTATGCAGCTCAAATATTTTTGCAACAATTTCGCTCGTTTGCTGGGTAAATTTGCTTTTAGTTATGCGGCCATTTTGAACAAGGGGAAACTTCCAACAAACTGCCGCCAGTCGAATAGCCAGTTGTCCTGCATTGGACACATACATACATGCAAACAACGAGAAGTGGAGATGGCGATGGCGATGGAGATGGAGCTTATGCTGATGCTGATGATAAAAAGTTTCGAGGGGACACAAAGCAACGAGGGCGACAAGAGGAGGAAACACATATAATTGATTGACTGGATGAGAGGAACTGCCACTCACAGTATAATTAAAAGCACATTTATTTCAATTTTCCACGCTAAAGTGGCCATCGAGCCACTCAACCACACAACCACTCACGCAGCCAGACAGCCAGCTAGCTTCAGGGCACTACCGTCATGACAACAAATTAAATTCGTCTGAAACTGCTCGACCAGGCATAAGGCAATTGATGAATCAACAAAATACATTTAAGAGTTGCCGTACATTAAAAACAGTTTCTATCTACGATATAATTACCAAATCGTAACCTATATTTGATGAACCGAAAAGTAATCAAATTTGAATTAATGAAAAAAATTTACAATCCAATATTTTGTTTACATTTTTCATGTGCTAACCATACAAGATAGTGGATTGATTTGAATCTAGTATATAAAATAATTATATATATGAACAAAATAATTATATTATATATGGAACAAACTTATTATGAATTCTGAAATGTTCAGAAATGCCCAGAACAAATTAATGAGAAATTATGAACTTTGATAAAGATGCATATTGAAGGACATTTTGCTCGAGCATCATTATTATTATTATATTAACAGAGATAGACAAAATGAAAAATTTAAATTAAAAACTAAAATTCAAGTTCCAAATTTGTATAAGTAGCTTAGTAATAATGTAAAGTAAAAAGTTAAGAAAGGAGAGATATAGAGTGAAAGAGAAAATAAAAATAAAGTTCCTGAACCTATGCAGTAAAAATGTAGATTATTAGGGAATCCAAAAGAAATCTGAATTATGCCAAAAATGCATAAAGGCATAACTTAAACTACTGGAGAAGTATAAAATATACCAGAAAAACTATTCATAGTGTGTTACGTTCCAAACAACAAAATTACATAAATTACAATACAAGTACACGTGTTGAAAAGTAAATGTTAAAAAAAATAACGAGTCTTATTTATTATTTTGAACACGTTTGCAATAAAGGTTTGTTTGCTCATATCACTTACTTATCATTATTTGAGTTGCTGGATGCTAACTCAATTTCGTTGGGAATGCAACCAAGCAACGACCAATATAAGGAGCAACCATTATTTTCCCTTTGCCTCCGCACTCCCCTGCCCACCACTCGTCAACTTGTTAAGCTTTACAATTTGCTCATAAATAGGTTCAGTTATGGTTAGCAAATTGTTAAACAACATTTTCATAATTATCAGCCAACAGTCAAGCAGCCATTGAGTACAGGCCACAAGTCGGGTCTCAGACTCTAAGGCAGACACCATTTCTGTACTACAGCCAACACTCCACCCCCCACCACCTATACACACCCAATCGTGCTCCTTCGCAGCGTTGGCAACCCTAATTGAAAGACGTAAAACGTTAGCTCGCTGTTTGGTGTTGTTCACAGGGGTGCTGGGTTGGGATGGTTGTGGGGGTACGCGGGCGGATAATGAGCACAAACTGCGGAGCTGCCTTGAAAGTCGAGTACCGTGTGAAGTTGTCGTCGATGTAATTTTATTAAAAGCAACTAAGGAGAAGAGAAAGGCAGAATATGTGACGGCTGGCTACCCTTTGTCCTAAAAAATAGTCCATTGTGTATCTATGGGGTAGTTGATAGAAATACTTGAATGAAAGTTTTTATTTATTAAAGAGAAAATAAATGGATGAATTTTTAATCTAATGTTCAAATTATTACACTGTAGGGGTCTAATTTTAAGAGTCTGTGCCGACAATCTAGGATCAGGAAAATGATTTGTTTGATCGCTGTTGAATACGCATTATAATTATAAATTATGTTATAAAGTAAGCTCGAGAATATTATAAATTATTTAGGGCTTGGGCGCAATTTGGGACATTCTAAAAGAAAGAAACAAATCTGTTGCGGACGCGCTGGATCGGAACCAAATAATTATCTCGATCCCAACTCTGTCGATATACTTAGCCATAAAATAGGAGCAGATTTGATACAGACAGTGAAAATATGCTGACAGGAAAATGTTGAATGTGCGAAATAATAGTAGGTTGCCTTGCGCATACTTTATAAAATCAGAGACGTCTCCCTTAATGCGATTCAAACTTTACGATACAGTTAGGTATCTCTGCGTTCTGCAAGGATATACAAATTATAGTTCGTTGCTAAGGGCTCGAAATGGGACAAAGAACAGAGTTGACGGCTGCTCGGCTGCTTGACTGGTTGGCAGTGTGCCTCGTGTCAACCATTGTGCGCGCTTGCAGCAGCAGCAGCAGCACCACCACCACCACCACCATCACCACCACAACCACCACCACCACCATCAACACCACAACTATGCAGCTTTCTTTTAGTTTAAATTTCTCATTTTTTTTACTTTACTGTTATTATGTTAGTTTGCAGTTGTTGTTGCTGGTCTTGCAAGCCAGTTAATAGAAAAATCTGCAGGCAACGAAGTCTCTGAAAGTTTTCGGATCTGCGCTGTTCGCCCCTCCCCCTGCACTCCCTCTCTGCTCGTAGTAAACGCTTATTTATTTTGTTGTTGTGTTTATTATTTTGTTCGCAATGAGCATATTTTTCATAATTTAGTTTGTCGTTGCACAGTTTTTATGCTGCCGCACACCGCCTGTCGCGAGCCACGCCTACAATTTGCAGCATTCCGCTCCTGCTGTTGCTTCGCCTTGTTCTGTACTCAAATCCCTGGCCATGGCACACACTTTTAAGTTAAGTTCATTTCCTTCATGTATTTTATTTGATGAAGTTTTTCGTTTTTTTGGATGCTTCTTTTTGTTTTTACCCTATTTTCTTTCTTCATTTTCTTTTCCTCTTGCGTTGTTTGTGTGTTGCTCCGCGTGAAATTGAATTAGGTCAATGCGTCAAGTAAAAGTACCAAATATAAAATGACAACTACAATGGTCATCAACAAACAGAAGCACTACAAATTGTGGCAACAGCAAGGCAAGAAAGTGCAATTGAAAAATACTTTGAATTCTCGCTAACAAAAAAAAAAAAAAAATTGAAAGCCGAGAAAATGCAGAGCGAAACTTTCTCAAGTGTTGAATACAATTAAATAGATGACAATGAAGGAAACTGCATAGTTATAACATAATTAGCTTGTTAGTTTTTAGTTGTATAAACAAGTGGTTTAAATAGATCATCATTTGCTTTTCATGTTTAATTAAAACCTCTTATAGGCCAAGGGAGACATTGTTCTGATCCCAAATATTCGAAATATTTAAAAACAAACAGTCAAATTTAAACAAAAATAAATAAAATTGGATTAAAAGTTTTTTAAGAATTCGATTGATTAAAGTAATTTATAAAAATAAAGTGGCAAAGAAGACGGTGATCGTGACAAGGAAAATGGTTGGCATTGGGTGGCCAATACCGATTTTGAAGGACTCCAATAATTGGTAGATTGCTTGGTTAGTTTGGTGTTCGACGCTGCCATAGACCAGTTTTAATTCTCTATATTTAATGGATGCCGACAGACGGTCAGACAGGGCACAAATCCAATTTACTCATGTACCTTCGGTTTCAAAGTACAAAAAGCATAGTAAATTATAAAAATTTCCTCACACACTCACTATTTCAATTTTAGGGCGGGAAAAAAATGCAATCACAGAGAAAACCGCGAACTGTAATAAAGTTTGGCTTATTTGTAACTTTAAACCAGTTCGGTAATTTGATTAAAAATTGTTATTGGATTATGTAAAGTGGCCCATAATTACAAAAAGTAGTCCCCCAAAACAAGTATAAAATAACAGTCAACTGAGAGCTGTGAACTGGCAGCAGCAGCAGCTGCAATTACATTTACGCTGCAAGGATATATGGCGAACTAAATCATAATTATGACAGCAACTGTTGCAGTCAGCAACAGCAACCTATTTGCAATCCAAATAATTGCCACAATTTATTAGCTGTCGTGAATTGAAAGCATTCAAGAAGTTTGCTACAAATAAATAAATAAATAAATAAATAAAATAAAATAAACAAATAAAACGGAAGCAAACGAATATTGCAAATGAAAAAAAAGTGATAATAATAAATAAACAAAGGACATACATTTAAATGCACAAAAATAAGAGCAATAAATCCCAATTGGGTTGTTAATTGAATTTTACGCGTTAATAAGTTCGCAGTGGAGCCCATTGCAAATGGGAGTGGCCATTAAAGCAAATTGATTGCATCTACAAATGTATTTTTTGCTCAAATATATTGTTTAACGCATTTAGAAATTCCGACATGTAGATAAGCTCACAACGAAAGTATGCTCCACTAGGCAGATGCCCTGTGACAGCCGCTGTTTTCCTTTTTCTTGCCTGACAGTGAAAATCAAAATGAATTACAGTATTTGTAGTATTTTCCTTGGAGAAGCCTTGCAAATTTCTTAAATTTTGATAGAAAAAAAAACAAAATGTGGAAAGTAAATATAAATAATAAATATATAATATGGTAAATAAATATATATATACATATGTACATATATATGTGTAAATACGCCCTCAGACTTGAATCCCAATAACTGCCCATTACACACATACACATGGTGTGTGTAAGACTCACTAAACCTAAAGTGCAACTTCAATTGAACAACTTGCGGCTTTGTAGAAGTGAGCTTGAAATTCAGTTTTCCATTAGGCCTATTAGTCGAGTATGAGCTCTGTGAAACGACGCCATCGAAATCTCGATTCAATAATTTTCTCTGCTTTGATAAAGTGCCAATCGATATTGCTGAAAGTCAACTAACAATTTAATTAGTTTAATGAAAAAAGTTTTTAAAGTGAATTTTGCGGCTTGTGCAGAGCTCTTAAATTGATATGCGAAACGGGATCAGGTTGCGGTCAGGATCAAGCTAGTAGGCGGTGAGGCGGGTTGGCTCTGTCACACTGTCAGCCACTTAATTAACATTAAGCCTTTTGTTGGCTAAGCTTCTGAAGCGGTCGCCTCTTCACCCACCCACCGCAGCCATAGTCAGTGAATGGCAGAAAATTGTTTTCATTACATTGACGAAAGGCAAAAAGGGGTGGCAGGAGGAGTAGGGGAGAAACGATGAGTGGCTGATGCGACACTCGCTCATGCCACGCCCAAAACCAAAGGTAAATGCCTAACACGCAGACACACACACACACACCCACAACCAGACAAGCTGGGACGCAGTGCTTGGCAAATTTGCATTGCCGACGCAAAGAAGCACAAAGCGAGTGCTGAAGCGGTGGCGTATGTGACCATAGCTAGAGTGAGAGCGGGAGATAAAGTGACATATGGAGACAGAGTGTGGGCACTAGGGCGTGGTCCGAACGGTTCTGCAGCGCGGCCATAAACAAAAACTCATTAACCCAATTTCAATATTAAACGCAATGAAAGCGCAGCGAAGCCAAAGGCAAACTCACAGATACATACAGTTCCAAATACACACACACACACATATATATATATATATATTTATTCTTGCTCGATGCAGGGTGGAGGGGTAGGGGGGACATGGGTAAGCTGCTACATGGTTGCCAGCTGATGGCACTCTGACAATAATCACTCAAAGAGCCAGTCATTAATTTTCATTATATTTCCAGCGGATTATTTGTCAAAATTTTCCCATTTTTCTGTTACCAGAAATTACACACAACAAACAAGAAAATAGAAGTAGCAGCAGCGGCAGCTGAATGCGATGCTAATTTAATACAAAAACTAAACTAATGATGTCTGAGAGCAGACACACACACACACACACACACACACACGCACACTCCCAAACATCAATAATGGTCTTATCTTACTTCATCTTAGGTATTCAATAGTATTACAATGGTAACTGGTAAATGTCGTAAGATCCCCAAAAAATGTTATTTGATCAAATTATTTTTAAGTTTAACAATAACGCAGTCCATTCCAAATATTTGTATTTAATGGGCCTAATTATTTTTACCATACTTGCTGATATTATTTAGTAAACACGATTCCTTGATCTCTTGGGCCTTTTTTTCCACAGCTTTGTCCACCTGCTTATCCCTGAAGCAATTAATCATTGTCCATGAGCAAGAGTGCCCTAGGACGAATTTTTGGAGTTGCTCATTAATTAAATGCTTAAGTGCTGCTTCTTACTCGCATCACTGCAGACTCTTTGCGGGTTGAGTGGGCGAAGTTGAGGTTGATTTTTTTTAGAGTCTGGGTCGCAATTTGTTTAATGCTGTTTGTTAGGCCTGGGGAGATTTCGCTAAGCACACCTAAAAGCCGCAGTCAAACTTTGCCAATAACTGCAAATTCAATGCATTAAGCCGAACACAAACAGACACACAAAAAGAGTGAAAGCAATCGGTTGCAAAACGAATATCCACTTGGCCAAAGGCACACACACATATACCCACAAACACACACATCTCATCCCCTTGGGCGTGACCTGGTAACGCATCTGTCGCAAAACTGACATTAAATTCACATTACAAAATTGGTTGGCTGCATTGGAGTATCAGTTTTTGAGCTAAATAATGCTTGGTTGGATGGTAAAGGGGTGAGTGTCAGGTTGAGGTTGATAGTGAGGGGGGGCGGAAAAGTGGAAAATGGAATGGGTGCAACAGCATCAGCCAAAAGCCATCGATGCGCTTACCTGCCGAAAAGTTTGTTTTAATGGACAAAGTTGCCGACGACGCTCGACGGAATTGTGCGCTCTCCAATGCTGCAATGTTGTGGCTCCCAAAAAGGGCTAAAAGGTGCTGCAAGAGTGGGTGGGTTGTGTATACGGCGAGTGTTGCAGGTAAGTTGCAGCTACAGCTGCGGCTGTTCAGCAAGTTTTAAGCTGTGAGGCACTCACCGCAACCGCAGCCAAAGCCACAGCCACAGTCGCAGTCGCAGCAGCGATGCCTTTAAACTTTTAGTCAAAACAAATTAAATTACAAGTCGAGTGTGTGTCGAGGATCCATCCTGATGCTGATGTTGATGCTGATGTCGATGCCAACGGCATCCTCCCAAGGATGATGACGCTGTCGTCGATTGTGGCATGAAGCATATATACATTGTAACGCTATCCGTTTCGCTCGTACTCGCATGCGTTTTAAGCGATTTTCTTGCTCGTTAAATTTGGCTGCGCCGATGGGCGACAACGTGACGTCTGCGTAATCCGATATCGACAACTTGGCAAAACTTTTGCCAGCCTCCCAAATAACCACACAAGCACTCAACACTCACGCGCACACACAATCTTGCAACAAGATGCACCATTCTCAGCGATGGGGGTGGGCAGATCCTGTTTATGTAAAGTTGTCAGCTAAAACTCAAGGATTTTTGCTGCCTGATTTAAGGTTGCTTGCCCCCTTGACAAACATCATTTAAATATCGTTTTCCCGGTATTTTTTTCCCGTAAATTTCTTCTTCGTTCTTTGTTTTTGTTCGTTACATTTTTGACAAACTGGGGAAGTGACTCGAAAAGCTCGTGAATAATTTATGGAAATTTCTCAAGTCTGTCACGGATAGTGTATTACTATTGCAAAGAACATTCTGCTTAACAGCCTGCACAATGTGCCCTAACAAGAAATGCAAGGAAGCAAGAATGCTCAAGTCGAAAGAGCTCGACAGCGATATACCCTGCACGCATCTACATGCCTACGTAAGTATTCGAAAAATGCATGCGAATGCTGACAGCATTAGAAACAGTATGTAAATACGCTTGAGACAATAGCTTGTGTATTTTTTAATCGATCTGTATTTAATGACAGTTGATTAATATCAATTAATATGTCAATTGAAAGGCAACGCAGATCCGCTTGCTAATGCAGACGGACAGCCAGACAGGCGCAAGTGGCATGATCGACTTGGCTGTTGCTGCTGATCAAGAATACAAATTTATTTATAATTTGCCTGATTGCCTGATTAGGCTAATCACAATAAACGTGAAACTAATGAAGACAAAATCACTGAGGGCGAGAAATAGATAGAGAGAGATGGAGAGAGAGAGTGAGTGTGAGTGAGAGAGAGAGAGAGAGAGTGAGAGCCAGAGCGAGTAATATTTTGCGTGGATCTTATAATGATACTATTATAATCAGTCGCCAAACTATGCTCATATAATTGAGATGGCGTATTCTGCGGAGCACTGTTATTTAAGTGCTTGAACATATATATGTATGTGTATATGTATATGTATATATGTACTTGCAACCGCTTGTCCCCAGCTTGGTCTTGTGCATAAAAACATGCGCTTCATTTGTATTTTTGCAGACCTGCTCACATTTGGGTGCAAAACTTTTTGAAGAGAAATTTGCCAAATTTAACTAGAATATAATTAACAACTGGGTTCGGGGTATATAAAGTGCATTATTATATTGCAGCAGCTGGTTGAGTGCACTATTTAGCATTTTGCTTTGATTTTTCAATGTCTCATTTTCGAAAATTGGAAATTGTGGATGCTTACAGAGTGTCTCTTAGGATTTTGTTTTAGGCTTAGGGCTATTAATGGGCTTCAATTTGGAGCTGCTTTATTAGCAATGTGGGCCTTAAGCATTTTAAGCGATTTCGTTCCATAGCTGCTTACAATGTCTTTTACGTGACTGGTTGATGCTCTGTCCCTCTCCCTCAGTCTGGAATGCCTGACATAATTGCTTCTAGCTGCAGTGGTTGTCTGTCTACTTTTTGTACTGTTGCCTGGATACCGCAAGCAACAAATTAGTTCTGTGCCTGAACTGTTTAATGAAGAAAATTAGCAACGCAGCGCGCGAAAAGCCACACAGAACGAGCACAACTACACAGACGCGAAGAAAAGCGAGAATTACAGGAGCAGGAAGGCAGGCAGGCAGGCAGGAAGGCAGGCAGGCAGGCGGGCAGGCAAGATGCAATATGCTCGGCTTAAAGCTTAAACCAAATAATTTCATTCTCTCGCTTTTTTCTTGGGGCAACCAAGTCTGCAACCGAGAGGAATGTCGATTGAGAGATGGATTGGAGAATGAATGAAGATAAGTAAAAACCAAGAGAAAAGTCTTAACCGGGAAGTACACTACGGACATTAAGACTGAGATTAGGTTAAGAAGAAGCAGATCGAACTGAGCGATAGAGGAGGGCTTAGACTGGATGTAAGGAAAAAAAGTCACTTGAAGTAAAATAAGCTTTGAAAATTGTAGCGTTATGAAGAAATTTTAATTTTGTATTGAAAGTGGCACGCTTTGCTTGGTAACATGTTTAAAACAAAACAAATGAGAGGAGGACACATCTAAATGGCTTGTGCGCTGTAACTTATTCAGGGGCAGTCTCCACTCCCGTCTGGCGGACGATGGTTGGCGCCAGTGGAGCGTGGAGCAATTTATGTTTTCTTTGAAGTCCATGAGTCAAAAGTGTCTTAAAAACGTTGCAAATAAGCTTCGAAAAGGTGCAAAACAAATAAAAACTAAGGCGAGAGTGAATAGGGGGAAGAAATAAGTTGCCTTTGACTGACAGTTGAAGAGCATCAAAAAGTTCTTTTTGATTAATTTGCTGGTAACGTTCGATGAGCTGTTATTGTTGAAGTTGTAGTTGGAAGTTTAGCTGCAGGGTGCAGGTTGCAGGGTGCTGGGTGCAGGAGGGACACGAGTGTCCTGGTCACATCCTGCGGCAATAACTCACAGCACTTTATGCGCTTAAGTGATTTCTAATGCAAACCAATTTCCGAAATCAGCAAAAGCACTTGAAGCCATTTCAGCTCTGGCTGTAGCAATGCCGAGGACCAGCACCAGGATGAGGACTAGGAATATGAACATGAACGAGTCACAGGGCAACAGGCGTCAGGCTGGCTAAAGGATATTTCGTTTATGTTTTTGCCTTTTGCCGGGCAGGCAGAAGCTGGCAAAACCAAGCAGTCAGCCTTGTCTATCAGCCAAATGACAGCCGCGACGGCAGCTGCGTTCCAGAGTGTGTGTGTGTGTGTGTTGGTGTGTGTGTGTGTGTGTGTGTATGTGTGTTTGTGTGAAAACATGATTTGCACAAGCAGCCGGAGCAGCACATAAAAAGGACTGACATACAGACAACATTTTCTGGCAGCAGCGCCAGCGAAATCATAAAGGATAATATTGAATTTACTGCAAGAAATGCAAATTTTTATGTTGGACTTCACAAGGATGAAAAAATAAATATAGCACACAAAGTAAGCGCAAGGAGAGCAGCTTGTAATATATATACATATATTTGGAGGTTCACATACATTTTTCATTTATGCAAGTGGATACAACAATATATGCCATATGTGCAAAGAAAGCTGAATTTTCATAAAAACTTGTCGAAATATCAGCAACACATTTTAATAATAAAAATTACTTTAATTTTCATATTTTTGAAGGGAATCTGTTTCGAGTGAGGCTTGGTTTTTCACACTGAAACGCAGCTTATTAATATTTCAGACTGTTTTATTGGAATAGATTAATTTCAGCGCGAAAATTATGTAAACCTTAAGAGCACACCTCGCAGCTAGCTTATGTGACATGTAATCAAACATATTGGATTTGGATGCATATTGCGGCAGGCAGAGTGGGCAATAAAATGTAATATGGGCAAATGATAAACAAACCCACAAAATAAAAGATGAGGAAGTGGAGAGGCAGAATATGAGCAAAGCTAAGGTGTGGAGAGGGCATTGTGGGGGGGGGGGGGAGGGGTGGGAGAGGTGCAAGGAAAACATGGCTTGTAATAAAGTCAAATGAAAAGCAGGCCAGGCCAGAGACGAGTGCCAATGACAATAAAGGAAACAGCAAAAAGAAAATAGCGGGCTACGGTTGTGTGTGTGTGTGTGTTTGTGTGTGTGTGTGTGTGTGTGTGTGTGTGTATGTGTATGTGGCGATAAAATTAACAATTCAATGAACTGAATTCAAAATGGCAAGTCGAAAGGCGAAATCAAATAACAACAGCAGCCAGAAAACAACAAAAAGCAACCCACACACATACATACACACTTACACATACACGTAGACTAGTGGGAGAGGCAGGGGGAAGGCACATCGAATACGCGTTAGCCATAAAAGCAAAAAAAAAAAAAAGTAACGAGAGCTGTATAAGAAGCAGGCATAAATAGGTTACAGAAGAAAAAAAAAATAAATAAGAGAAAAGCAACGCAGAAGCCAACAGAAAACAACAAGTCAATAAAAATTAAAATAAGTTACAGCAGGCAAAAAGTTTTTATTTTTATGACCAAGACTGTAACAATTACGAGATTAGGGATTGAGATACGCATAGAAAACGAATTCAAATAACAATAGGGCCAGAAAGTTTAACAATAAAAATAACAAAAGTAAAAAACAAATAAAAAAAAAAATAGAAAATAGAAAATAGAAATAGACCAGACCAGACCAGACGACAGATTTCTCGAATAGTCAAGGAACAAACTTATGCGAGCTAAAGTTTTCATGTTTGTTTAGAATTTTCGACAGCATTTCAAGCAAGAAAATCAACAGAAACGAATTCAGTATGCATATGGATGAAAAATAAAAATCGCTCAAGATGGCGTATAGCTTTTGAAAATAGCTTAGCCCGAGCAACTCTTATTTTCAAAAGATGAACTCAATCTCTCCATATATACATTTCCATATACATGTATTGTTTATCCTGTAAACGCATAAATTACTCACATACCATACAAAAAACAAGCCCATCCGATTGAAGTGAAATGAGAAAAAAATACGACGCAAGTCGAGGAATATTCATTTTAATGATGGAAACCATAAGTATGTCTGAATGATCTATAGCACGTTATAGAGTATAATTTCAAGGATTATTCCTTTTTCTTTTGAGCAGTTTTTGTTGGCATTCACAATGTTTGCATTTTTTTTCGCAAATTTGCGACAATTTCATTTGTTATTATGTATTTTGATGATGGCATAAATCGTATTTGAAAACAGTTTCAATATCTTAACATTTTGTCGCGACTCTGTATTTGAAATTGACTTGAAGGGAGGCTATATGCGAAATGCTGGCTGTATATGTAAATTTTATGCTTAACATCCTTGCAGCAATGTTGCAGCCTTCGTCCTTTTGTCGATGTTCTACATTAACATTTACCATAAATCTCTCACACTCTGTGACGTTCTTCCTTTTATTTTTTTTACATTTTATGATCTCATGACTCACACATACATATATATTGATTTAAGCAAGTGAGTGTGTGTGTGTGTGGGTGTGTGGGCGTGTGCCAAAAAAATCACTGCATACTTTTTGGGGGAGGAACGCGACACGAAATAATCGAAAATAATTTCACATAAATTCTGAAATGAAGCAGGCGACAGTGGGTGTATGTATGGACGAGTCTGTGTGTGTGTGTGTATCTGTCATTTAATGAATTCATGCTGCCAGCAGAGAGACGTCTGAGTCGTCGACTGAGGCAGAGGCAGAGCCAGATGCAGATGAAGCTGCTGCGACGCTTTGCTAAAATGTTTACATTTAGTTAATCACAAACTTTGCTCGAGTGTCTGTTTTAGTGTGCCTGTCTATTTATGTGTGCTAAGCTTATTGTGCTCTGTCAAATGCAGCCTAAGTGGGCGGCTACAGTGGGCGTGGTTAAGCTGTAAAATACAGTTGTTTGAATTGTTTCACATTTTGATTAATTTCTGCTTTCTGCAACGTTCGCTTATTGCTGTTGTTTGCCTGTTGAAGTAATTGCAATATGCACTCATGTGCATGTGTACGAGTGTATGTGCGAGAGAGCGAGTGTGTAAGTACGTGTGTGCGTTGGAGCGCATAATCGGCACACACACACACCGCAATTAAGCAAATACAGCGCTTAAAATGAAAACTATATGAGTTAAGCGATACAAATCCACGCAAGAGTTGAGGATGGGGTGGCACTTACGAGCCGACTACTGTACATATACATATGTACACCACTACCACCACCATCCCCCTCAACAGCAACCCAAATCTCTAACGCTCTAGTGCACTTCATGCGCAGCCGTAAAATATGAGATAATAAAAAGTGAATTATGTGCAAGCGGGCAGCAGCTATGCCTGAAAAACCAAAGCAGCAGAAGAAGAGGAGCAAACAGTGGCAATGATTCAGTTAGGGATACCTTCGACTTGGTTATATCCTGCATCGGGCTAACTTGAAGTTGCCATAATACACATAACCCACACTAAAAAAAAATGCTTTTTGAATTAAAACGAGTTTTGGCTTAGGTTCTGCTAGGACTAAAGACAAATTTGATCGACAATCTGATTCTAACTTTCCCATTCGCGAATCAAGAATGTGTTCTTAGAAATGACAACTGAAATGAGTTTCCAGTTAATAAGTTTTCGTATATCATGAATACGTGATTTATGCTTAGGCATACCACCAAAGCACAATGAAGACCAATACCAAACTATTGATGCAAATTTGAATTAATAATGATATGCTATCTAGAACACCATAAATCACGGAGATTAATTAGGTCAAGCACATAATTCACCCAACAATTACTATTGCATTGCCTGCTGATTAAGATATTAGATATTGCATAACTTCTTAATACTCCTTATGACAAATTAAATGAATACAGGGTATACGGGGAAAAATCCAGCAACAACGCAACGCACAAAAAAAAAAACACATTTAATTGCAACTGTTTGTTTGCCAGATAGTTTTTATTTGCACTTTAATTATGAAGAATATGAAAAGCAGCAGCGCCAACTAATTTTTACAAGTTGCAGTTAAATTTAACAGCCAACGTTGCAGGGGCGGATAGAACGGTGCATAACAGCGCAAGTTATGGCCAATTCATTGCAGATACTAACTTAAGGCAACTGGCAACAAGAAACTAATAGCTGGAGCCAGGACTACCCACGAAGAGAACCAAAGTCAACTGCATAAGTTAACAAGAAGCAAGGACCTTCTTAGCCATACCGACGATACCCGTGTACCAAAGGCAATCAATTTTATTTGCATTGGTTTTTTCGCACCTGCAAAAAATATAAAAAAATAACCCATTTAGTGAATGCTGCACGAAATCATCTGCATTTGGCTGCCACTAATTTATTGTAGGCATATGCTTGCATATATTCTCGTAATATCTTTGGAAACTTTAATTCTATTGCATTATGTGAGAATATTGATATATGCAAGCCATTTGCATAAGAGAAATACATTTTTTACACATACACTTAGAAAAAAAAATCGTTTTGAATTTTGGAAAATCGGCATAGTTTGGTTGTCAAGGGTAGCTCAGCTTTGTATGAGTTCGCCACTTTAGTTTCAGGGCGTTGTTGCGTTGTGGACAATCTGCAAAGTGCATACTGAGAAGCATACGACAGAAAGTTATATTTATATATGATTTGGTCTCAGATTATTTCTCATTTTATTTCTCATACAATTCAGAACAGCATAGTAAATAGATAGTAATTGAAACATGCAAACCGTTTTAGTTAGTGATTAGTGTTTCTGGGAATCACTTCGATGCGAGATGTAATTCTACAATTTGTGGTGTTTTGTTGTGTTGTGCTCAGCTGCTTGTTAATAGTTTGTCTTCATGTGGTTGATTGCTGATTGTTAATTGTGGTTGTTGTTCTTGCAATTGTTGCGTTAATGAGTTTGTAACCAATTCGTTAACTAACTCTATGTTACGATGTGTTAGATTATGGAACAATTGTTGACGTGCTTTGTGGTCAGTGGTTGATTAGTGATTGATTGTGTGGCTGTTAGCGGTTAGCATAAACGTCAGCCAAGTGTGGGGAATTCAAATATATCTGTCACATCGACAGGTTGTTCCTCGGCTTGGACATCCCGCCACTTCAGCTGGTCATCATTGAACTTAATCTCGATGTCGACGACGCGCTGCTGGTAGCGCCAACGCTGCGGATGCAGGGAGGCATTGTAGCCGAGTCTGTACGTCTCGCAATTGATTTTCGATGGCTCGCTCTTCTTCTTCCTTAAGACGGTCATCTCTTTCCAGTCGGGCCTCTCCATCTCCCCCTCGCCGGCCTTGCGAATGTTAAAAACGGGCTTGGCTCGTTCAGAGCGCATTGACTCATATTCCTCAACCGTTATATATTTGACATCCTCATCGACTTCGGCAGCATTGGCGACTGCTATTAGTGCAACGTTGCGAGTTTTTAACACACGCTCCCTGTTGTTGTAGCTGTTGTTGTTGTTATTGTTGTAGATTTTGCGCAGCTGTTGTTGCTGTTGTTGTTGCTGTTGTTGTTGCTGTTGTTGTTGCTGTTGTTGTTGCTGTTGTTGTTGCTGTTGTTGTTGCTGCAGCTTCACTGGACCAGGTTTTGTCCCCAATTTCTTGTTCTTCGTGTTCTTATTGTTCACCACAATGCCCTTAGTTTTATCGCTGTGGTGTTGTTTGGTCTTCTGTTGTCCACTATTAATCTCGTTCATTAAATTGCGTTCGCCAGCTTCAGAGTCGTCGGAGTCATCGTCTATGAAGAGCATCTGATAGCGATTTTTGCTCAGTGAATTCATTTTGCAACTTTACAAAAAAAAATGTTTTACAATTTATTTTTCAGTTTTCAGAACTTCTCGTAAGCAGATCCAAAATAAACAATGAAGCCCGAATTTGCTGTCGGGGCATATAGCCTCATTTTCATTTCATTTGACTTGGACTACTAGATTACTAGTATATTTCTGAGCAAAGTGCTTAGTGAAGTGAATCAGTGATTAATTAACGAAATGTATTTATTTACTTACGTAAGTAATTTATGAGAATCGACAAATATGCTAAAATGGAAAATGTGACTGGTTTTAGCTATGTAGCAAATCTGAATTGGCCAAGCATCCAGAGTTGCATTTGCCAGTTGTTAGTTGTTAGTGTTGCACAATTCATTTTCTCCCATCAATTCGAATTGTAAACAAAAGTGTTTAATACGATTTTGTTCTTTAAGATTTTGCTTTGAATCACATTTAATGTTATACTCGTGTCATTATAGAACTAGCTATTTTTGCTCATCAAAATCTGTTTTATACTTGAACAATTCATTTGTTGAAGTTTACTGCAGTCCACAGTCCAACTACGCTCCAATTCACTTTGCATTCCAGTGCCTCTTAAAGTGAGTTAAAGATGAATTGCTGAAATCCTCCCCACACAACATTAATCGCAGTTTGAGTTAACCTCAGAGTTTGTGGTTGTGCTCCGCACAAATCTGCCCACCATGCCTAATTTATGCAAGTTTCGGATATCTGAGATTCGCAACCCTTTGTTGCAACAGCAGCAGCAGCAGCAGCAGTCTCCTCTTTTAGAGCTGGCATTAATTTCACCATTTTGCCATGCCTGCAACCATGCCACAGCAGACTTTTGAGTTTTATTTTTCATGTTTACTCTTTCGCTTTTTTTTTTCTCATTTTTCATTTTTTTGTTGTGTGTGTTTTTTATTTAATGGGGCTCTTGAGTTACAGCAAAAAAAGCAGTGCCTGCACTAAATAGTTTAAAACTTATATAGGAAAAATAATAATAACAAAAAAATAAATGTCTACAAACTTTTTTGTGAACGCCCTGCAATTTTCTCTCCAATTACAGCGTGTAACAAACGTTTGAAAAATAAGGTACAGCTTGCAATGTGTGTGTGTGTGTGTGAGTGTGTGTATGAGTAAATTGCGACGCTATTAAAATACACAAAAATTGCGAAACTTGTATGTGTAGGCCCTCAACTCTCTCCATAGATCAGTGTAAATAATCCCCGATAAAGCAACCAATTAGTTAACATGGGACATGCAGAACAAAAAGACTGCCCAAGAATGTAGGTGAACGTATCAACTACATACGTGTATGTATATACTATGCACATGACAAATGCAGGGCTTGGAATGAAAATGTTGCTTGTTAAAATTGATTGCTCGACCCAAGCAAAGACCTGGTCACACTGGGCAACCAAAAAGAGCACCTCTGGGCATTGATTTATATATGTATTGACACTTGAAGTAAGCCCCTACCCCCTACCCCTACCGCCTACCCCCAGCCCCATCTGCTCCACCGTATCTGTCCATTGTCCCTTGTCGATTGTCTGTGCTGTCGCACAAATTTGTCCTTGTTTTGGTTTACAAGCCCAAAAGAAGGACACTTGCTGTAGGGGAAGATGCGAAAACCAACTCTTCCAGTTAAAAGCACAAAATGTATCGATTAGCAGCAACAACAACATGTCATGTGACACTCGCCCAACACATATACACACACACGCAGACACATATACACAGTCGCACAGACAGACAGACAGACAGACTGAGTTGAGTTGAGTTGATAATTTGCAACTTAAACAGAAATTTTTCGTGGTCATTTTATGGGCCGTTGAGTTGTTGCATTGCATGCTGCCATTTTCCTGTTTCCGTCAACTGCAAAAGTTGGCAACGCAAATTAGCATTGATAAACGCCGGAAATGTGCAATGTGTGTAATCAGTGAACTGTGCAATCAGCACATCCAAAGTTACATCTGCGTATTAGCATATATATTAAACTTCTATATATGTACATTATGCTCTTTGTTTATTCTCCTACAGAAATAAAGTTGACTTGTCTTTAGTTTTTTCTTTTTAAAATATCGCATGCAATTTTACAAAGAACATCTAGCTAGAGGCACAAATGAATTCAAGCTGAAATTTTCATCCAGATTCTGTCGTTGTCGTTTTCCATTGTTTATGTGTACTTAAAAGTTGTCCAGCAAATTTGCATCAAACCGATACGAGTTTGAGTTCAGTCCTTCCATCTGAGCCTAAAATATGTCAATCAAATATAATTTGAATTTTTGATGAATGTATAAAAGCATATTTTGTACTACTCACATTAAAATACGGCTAAATTTGTTTTGGCCTTTAAATTGAATTCAATTTGCGTAATTTGTGCCGAGACGTAGGTTTCTTTTTCTTTTCTTTTCTTTTATTTTCTGTTATTTTCTGTTCTTTTTTTGTTGTACTTATTTATTTTGAGCTGCGATCGATGGCGTTCTTATTTTTGACAAGGTGACAACATTTGCTGACGAGGAGACGTTGTCGTGCTGCCGAGACAGAGATGCCACCACCTGGTGACGTGCGTCAGTTTTTCCACATTTAGAACTTAATCCTCTCCAGCTGCTGTTGCTTCTCAAGTCAAATGAGGCAGAAAGCAAACGACGCGACACCCGACCGCCTGCCAATTGTGCGATTGTGCTCTGTTTGTTTATCTAACGAGTAAATACGATTTTAATTAAATGTAAATCACATTGTCAACTCACACAACAACAGCAGACCATAAAACTGCCTCAGCACAGCAGCGGCATGGAATTGGGGAGCGTTAGAGGGAGCTGGCGCCGGAGTCGGAGGAGCAGCATCTGGCATTGGTTTCTCATGTTTGTGGGTAAAGTGTGCAGACAGGCAGACAGACAGACAGGCAGACGGCAGATGAAATCCGTGTACAGTGTTACCTCGCCGATTGGGAACCGATTCGAAGATTGGAATGAATAGAATATGGAATTTTGTAGATGATTATCAACTATCATCTGTTTCAATCTCAACTCAACATAAATACAAACGTATTTGATTAAATAAACTGTTCTAATTATCGAGTGTCAACTGTAAACAGTGTATACGTAATACGTCTATTGTTTTTGCCACAAGTTCACATTGTGTGCGCCCGGCTGCCAATTGAAAAAGCATACACACACACACACGCACACACAAGTATTTGTTTGTATGGAAAAGTATCTTCAACTTGTGTCTTGTCTGGCTTCGACTCCAGCTCCAGCACCAGCTCCAACTGTAAGTAAAAGCCGCAAACACCCTTGAGATTATTAATTAAAAGACAAGAAAACATAATTTCTAAATTTACACATACATGCAAACAAAGCAAGGCCCACTCTCCCCAAACACATACACATACAAATATACACACACACACACACACACACACAGTAGATGGGAATTTTAGAGTGTGTGTGTGTATGTGACTTTTGTTTGTCATAATATTGTTATACAAGCGAAAACATTTGAATGCTGGCAGTGCGACAAAAACACACACAAAACACGTACAAAAGTGCAAAAATGTGTTGCAAAACATGTTTCTATGTGTTTGTCTATGTGTGTGTGTGCGCGTGTGTGTGCGCGTGTGTGTGTGTGCGTTTCAAATCAGCTATGCAAACGTTGTGCAACACTGCTCTCCAGCCACTCTCCCACTTTGTTTTTCTTTCATTGGCATTTACGCAGCCTGTGAGAACATTTTCGCATCACGGTCCAAATATGGAGAGGAAAACCGAACAGGATGCAAACGTGAAATGTTTTGTGCAGTTGAAATCTACCGCAATAAATGCATTCAAGAAACGAATTTTACAGTTCCATCTTCGAGCTACGAACAAAAGCTGATTGCGGTCACAGCAAAATTGGCAGCCATAATTACAGCCAGGACCTATGAATGGGATATGCCTCGTTTCGTGAAAGGCGAAACTGAACAGAATGATGAAAGCAACATCTGAAGAGATCGAAGAAGAAGAGGACGATGATGATGATGATGACGATGAGGACGAGGATGCATTGGAATGAACAATCGACAGATATATTAGTCTAGACCTTAAAATTACACCCAACTGTAAATGTAAAATAAACATACAAAAATAAATCGTATATGCGTATATATACATACATATGTATATATATATAATACAATACTGTCTGCATGTAGTTTTCCCCACGGGAAGAGTTGGCTGCTCTCCAGCTGCAGTTGTCTGCGATTGATACGCAAATCGAGCAGCTTAAAAGTCGACGGGCGCCATAACCGTTAGTCATTTATATCAGTGGCAGCCGCCAAGTTGGCAACTTGGCAAGATGCCATCGCATGTGAGGCGCACTTAAAACGACATGCAACGCCCATTCCCGCCGCTCGGTCCCGTTATGCGGCAGACAGCATCAGGGCAGAGGAGGCTCAGGCGAAGCTTATAAGCGCAGATTACAGTCAAAAGTAGTTGCGAAACTCTTTCCTATAACTGAATTGGCTGAGGATTTGAGGCGCGCGACTTTTCCACGGCTTTCAAATGTTGTTTAGCTGCCTGCCTCCGTCAAGGGTGGGAGTGCTTGCCACACATGTACATGGCTGACTTGACATTTGTTCGTTTCACCATATTCACTGCTCGAAACCGGAACAACAGCAACAAGAAAAACATTCTTTGAATAACAATAAACATAAATCATTTTGCGACGAATAATAAGTGCATTACCTCAAAAGTGGGCGTTTGTTGCTGTGCAACATTTAGGACTTGAAGTTGTGGATAATCAAATGCTATTTATTCATGAACAAACTATAAGCAACTTTGGCATGACTGAATTCGACATCAATTTCAATTTACAAACACTCTTTTTGGTCAAAACCAAACATGTTGCGATGTATTCATCCATTCCTTTTAAAGCCGTCACTTTGCCAAAATGAAGCCAAATGAAAATTAATGTGTTTGATTCTTGCACAAGTATTGCATTACAGTTAAGAAACATGAGACATTGTTTTTTTTACTGCTTAATCACTTTAATTAAATTAACCACTTTCATTTCGCTGTGTGCATATTTGCGATGGATTGCGATTCGAATTTTGTGAGACACAAGAAACGGAAGTAAATGGCCAAACAATCAAAAGAACTTAATTGAATAGCTGCCTCAAATAACAAACAGAAATACATAGTGATATGATATTCAATTAAGTTCCTTATAGCATACATTTGACAACTGTATTTTTTTCCTAATGAGAGAAATATGGAAGCAATAAGCAACAAAACGTAGCTGTTCTTTAGCTGTAGGTAACAATTGCCAATTAGGTGTTGGTAGGTCTATCTGAATTGAACTATGCCATCATTGAAAATTGCTTTGGCTCTGGCGTTTGGCATGTGAGCTCGTCATGCATGAGAATTGATGTTGCCAGTTGCCAGTTGCCACTTGCTAATTTGCCAAGAGCGATAAAATCAGCCCTTCCTTATGTAGGTCTTTTCTATTGACGCGCATTTTCAAGAAACGAGGATATACACACACGTATGTGCACAAATTTTAAGTGTGCCAGCGAGTGTGTGTGTATGTGTGTGTGTGTGTGTGTGTGTGTGTATGTGTGTGTGTGTGTCGCCTATCCTTTTTCGTTTGAGCGAGCCAAGAGAGTGATTTTGAAGAAGGCGGCATTGTCATCGTTTATGCCGTCAAAGTGAAAATCCATGCGAGAAATTATATGTCAAAGTTTCACTTTTGATATGCAAAGGCATTTGCCTGGTTGCCATGCAATGGCGTTGGCGTTGGCGTTGACATCATCCTGGCATCGAGAATGAGAACAGGCAAACTGGTAATGGACTACTGCATAGCATAGTGGTCACTCCCTAACTGCAACGCTTTGGCTTCCATATTTTTCGTGATTGCCTTTTTAAAGTAGAGAGCGGAGATCCGACCGATTCACGCAGAAATACTTGTCTTCGTTTGATAGAACTTGTCAATAAGATAGATAAGTAATTGACTCGTAATCTGTGACTCCTTGAGTGCACAGTACACAGGAGCTCACTGTAGTGGGCGCCGCTTTGCTGGCTGCTTTCTGCTCTGGATGATGCTGAAACGGCACGCTCCAGTGACGCAGTGACAAAGTCACATTTGCAGGCACGCCGACCGCCTGGCTGGCAACAGGAGCACGAGCAGGGAGCAGAGAGCAAGGGGAGGGGGTGAATGAGAATAGTACCAATTACTCGAGCCAGTGGCCCAGTCGCTCACTGGAAGTCGGTCGGCTGGCGAGTCCGTCCATTGGTTCGTCTGTCTGTCATTGAAACGTATCCGGCCTCTTAGCCTTTCCATTTTATTTCTTGTGCCGCTCTTTCCCGTCAGTTGTGTGCTCGCTACCGTTGTCCTTTGTCCTTTGTCCATTTTTTTTTTATATTTATTTTTTAACTTTGTCTATGAGACGGTTACTTCCTATTCGACTGTTTCCTTTCTGTTGACTTTTCTTTCTTGGCTTAACTGGCGCCAGCCCGACTCAGCATCACTTTACGTCTGTCTCCTCATTTTGACTCTCTTTACCATCCTGTGTGTGTTTGTGCAAGCATTTGCCAGCATCTTGGTGGCATATCATTCAAAGCTATGTAATCTTCCCTGCTCTACAGTTAAAATACGCAAGGAGCGTTCGCTCCTTGCCAATGCACATCTGTCGACTGCGGTTGCGGCCACTGAAATGCATTCAATGCACTCTCAATGTCTCATTCCATCGCCTTCTTTGCACTATTCTTATTCTGTTTGTGCACTTTGCTTAATTTGATTTCGTTGCTTGCTTCGCTTTGAGTGTGTGTGTGTGTGTGGTGTGTGTGTGTGTGTGTGTGTGTGCATTGAAAGTCGCAGCGATCACAGCAACGGACAAGTTTTCCAACTAACACTACGCATGAGGGATGTTGGCGTCCTGCTGTGAATGGTGATAGGCTGCCTGTTGGAATTTTAACGCAAAAATAAAAAACTTGTCACAAGCCGTCAATGCGAGTGCGAAGGATTCAATTGCTTTAAGGGATTTGCTGCGTGGCAAGCAAGCCATATGCTTAAAGCGTTGGCTTACTCCCAAATAGATATGGAAAAGATAACGATAACAGAATTTGAAGCCTTCCTCTTCATTCACTCATTTGTTTTCCGGATGTTGTAACATTTGTCAGCTAATTGAACTATTCTTGTTTATAAAAATCATTCAATTAAAATTCTAGAATTCCATATTACTCAAAATAACCAAATGTTAATGCAAACAATTAAAATCTTAGTGGAAAGAGATCGACTAGAAGATATCCTAGAATATATAAATATATAATATAAATGTATTAAATCGCACTCTAATCAAGAATATATATATATATATATATTTGTACGTAATGGGGTCGGGGATGCTTTCCTTTTTTGCTTCCTGTTACATCGATTTGCACAACTTTATCATCAGCGGATTCAGAGTAAAAGAAAGGCTATCTTAACTTACAATAAATTGAGCTCTATTTTTAGAGTTGCTACTAATACTACTAATGAGAAATGCTGTAAATTTTGGACCTATTTGTTTTGGGCCAGGCAAAAAATGAGCATGCTTTGGCTGTTGGGGATGAGGAGGAATCAGTTCGCTGTTTTGGTTTTGTGAGCAGTGGCGCTTAGGAAAGGCTCGCGCTGCGTTTGCTTGAGCAACTGAAAGTAATTCATCTTTTGTAATGTAGTCGAGTCCTTCGTTGTTGGCTAATAAACGTTGAGGCCTGTCAAGTGACATCGTTAGACAGACTCCAGAATTTATTGAGTCCATTAAACGCAACATTGGTTGGAGCACGCTCTCTCCCTCTCTTCTCAGTCCTCTCGTTTCTCGTAATTCGTCTCTAGCTTCTGCTTTTGCTTCCGCTTTCGATTGGGATTGTGTATTGAGGATAGGGTAGGGTGAAGCAGGTCCTAGTTCTGGTTTGGCGACGCCAGTGACATGCAATTTATTGCTGGGCGGTAATTGGCCAACAACAGTAGCGTCGTTTCGAGTCGAGTCGAGTCGTATCGAGTCTGTTGCTGCTGCTGTTTATTAATAAATTGTCAATTGCAACTGGCAGCATTGGCGACACATCCTGACCAGGTTGGTGGTGTGAAACTGCGCCTGCACTTTAGTACCATGGCTGTCTGCTTATTGGGCATTATTCTTGCCTGCCATTCGCCACGGGGAGCAGCAGCAGCAATACCAGAAGCAGCAGAATCAGCAACATTGCCAATTAGCTGATATCATCATTCATCCTGGCGTCAGCCGTGCCGCTGATCCAGCGCCTGCTCCTGCTCCCCTGCTCCTTCTCCACCGGTTGTCTAATCCCTGTTAAGCTTTATCGAAATTGTATCATTATCATATCAAGTGACGCCATTTTTGCCTTCAACTGCAACTGCCACACTCCACCATACCCCACACCATACACCCCACAAACACACTCTGTGTGTGTGTGTGTGCTTCTTATACCTGTGGGAAATCTGCTCATCCGCATGACCACCCCCGCCTCCACCTCTTCGAGTTGTTGCCAATCTTTTGCCATACGCTTCGATTTGGCGCTAACAGTTTTTCATACAGTTCTTTATTCCTGGTGCGCATCGACTCGTTTTGGCCTGGACTCGAACCTAAGCTGCTTATTATCCTTTGGGAGCTCAAATACATTCTATGTCTATATGTATATGTGTGTGTCTCTGCGTGTATGTGCTAAGCATTTGGCAACGTTAATTGGATTTTGAAAGCCGTCATGCGTGGATGCCAAAACTACAGCATCTTTAATTTCAAATGCCTGGAACCATATTTTTATAAACTAAATTAAACAACTGCAAACACAAAAGCTACTAATGAAAAAGTAGCTTATAACCTCGTTGGAAAGCATAACATTTGTTGCAAACATGCTTAAAGTGCTGAATATTAGTTTCGCCAATATGAATTTAATAAATATAATTGCACTGAAGATGCACATGGATGGGTAACTTATAGACACAATTACAGTTGCTACTAAAAAATATAACTATTTCATTGCGTACTTCAGCTTTAGTTGCCTAAACTTTAATGTTTTGGAAATCTTGTATGCTTCTGTACTGCGACTAATGCAACAAATTGAATGGATTTGATTTTTTTTTTACTAGGGTGAGGCATTAGCATTAAATAATGATGGGCTTGGAAGTATTTAAAATTATGATGTTGGCTTATACTAATAGTGTCTTCATAGCCTGTTTTTTTAACTGTAGCTTAGCACTCATAAATTTGGATTTACTAAAACATAAACAAAATAATCTAGCGTCATTATCTAGAACACAAATTTCGGTGAATATGTCTATTTTTCATACTGATGCTTTTAGAATCTGTGTTAATTAGTTGGTTGAACAAAAATGCTCAAGCAAAGAATAATTGTTATTTTTATTTTCTTATATTTTGAGAAGAAAACCAACATGAATGATTCGCAAAAGAGAGCTAACAGTGTGTTTGAGAATGACCATAAATCGGGAATAGAGCAGACACTTGATCTCAATGGTGGGACATCGGATAGTGTCCGGATTATACACGGCTATATCCTTTTTCAATTGCCATCCAGCAGTCAACAGTGCCGCCTCAACGCTTACTGTTAATTGAGATGGGGCAAGAAGAGGCTAGAGAAGAAAATGGGAAAAAAAACGCGCACATAATTCATGGTCTTCTCGCTCTCATCCTTGCACTTTCTTTCTTTCTCCCTCTCCCATTCTTTTGGATATGAAGGAGCTGCGAGTCGCAAACCAGCCACGCTAACAAGCACATTAATAATATCTTAACAGAGACGTTGAAGTGGCGCCCACGCCCAGCACTATACATATAATATTTATATATATATGTATATGTATATACATATATATATATATGTATACATATAAATATTTATGTATAGGTGGGGGGAGGTGGGGTGGTGGTAGCCAAGACGAGTCGGCAATGTGATCGCCTCCAGTGCGAGACGTGGTCGAGCACAAAATGCAGTTAATTAATCATTTCGAGGCAAAAGTAGTTTGGTGCTTGATTTATTTTCGGCCATAAGAACTGGCTGCCAACCACAACAAAAGTTAAAGTTTTTTATCTGCTGACAGGCAGACGGGCATTGGAGCAGCAGGAGCTGGCAGCTGAAACAGAATCCGGAACAGGAACTGGAGCAACGCTTGGTGCTGGCGCCGTCGGTTCTTGTTTGACACTGGCGCCGTAACGGAACTGCCGCACTTCCTCCATCCAAGATATTAAAAATCCAGCACACAAGCACACGCACACGCACACACGCACGCACACAAACACACATTAACAATAAAAAAAACGGTACAACCACAGCGACAGGAAGTCAGTCACAAAAAGGGGGCGTATCGAACGAGGGCGGATCAACTCTGTCGGAGCATCGACTATGACTCGATTAATTAAACCGCAAGCGCTTAAGCGGCAAACCGCAGCAGCGCCAACAGCGGCAGAACCGCACCGATATCCGAGTCTGCTTTAATTCGACTCTCACTTTCACACACACACATTCGCATACACACACACACACACACACGTAGGCATACACGGTCATATAAGAATCTTTCCTATAGGTAACATTTAGAGTCGGACGCGTGCCGTGTTCTTTTACGCACGACTCAACACGCTTCCAGTGTCTGTTCATGGAATTTCAGATCTACAAATCCGACATACCAAACGTACCAAAAATGTTGTTCGAATTATACACCAATTTGAGCGATACGAAGTTGAAGTTAAATTAGTTTAAGTTTCAGAAACTGCGACTTCAATGAAGTTCGAGTCACAGAAATTTAACTGGAGAACTGTTTGCAATAAGTTCGCAATATAATGAAATATTCCATTTTCACAGATGTGCAACAACTTTTAGACTTAAATCGAACTATTTTTATAATTTATACGAAATTTATAATTAAGTTTTGAACTCTCTTGCGGTGGTTCTCTATGCGACGAGCTGTTCGGCAGAACTTCTCAAATTTTGCGTATCTTTTGGAAACATACACACACAAGAAAAGAACATTCACATTCTCGCCAGGCTGAGCCAACACTAGGCCGGAAAGTGTTCCTTCGCTTCAACGATTCGAATATCAGTAGATTCTTTTTGCAAAAATGTTTTTGCTTATTTATGAACATAATACACCAAGTATCGGATGTAGGGATTCCATCAAATTTTTCATAGCTATAAATTTGCCAAAAGTGAAACTATATTAATTTTAGGCTTAATTACTTAATCTAGAATACCATGTTATAGAATACATGTTACCAACTAACCACTTAAGCCATGAAAAAGCCAGTCTATTAATGAAACATTTTTGAAACAATTTTAGAGCTCATTTGTTGGCCGTAACAATGACTTTGGGTACATTAATCCCAAAAGCCATCAGTCATTGATTTGCAGATGGGGTAGATTTGTATTTAAACACGTTTAGTTATGTGTTCCTCAGCACAGAGAGTTTAAACTACTTCCGGATTGACATGCTCCGGGCAATGAAATATTTCTCATGACAGTTGACAACTCTGTAATATAACAGTTATTCATTAGAACCCTGCAGATCTTTATTGAAGTAGTGCTTATTGACACTAGTGCTGGCACTAACGGTAGAGGTTGAGGATCCCTGATGAAGATGTGCTCTTACAAAAAAGAAAATGAAATATTTAATTATGAGGAGTAATCAATAAAGTATCACATATGTGTACACGTATAATCACTGTATGTAATTTGTGTTGGCAATTTGATGATTTGTAATTCTGTCGTAATTCAAAAAATTGGGTATGCGACCATCTCTAGCTATGTATGCATGTGTGCTCGGAGTGAGGCGAGTGTTGTCCCATCGCGGCAAAAGCAATCAAATTTCGAATTAATTATGTGCTTAACCAAACACCTCCCAGCAGTGGAGTGTGTGGGTGTGTGGGTGTGTGGGTGTGTGGGGGCACAACATTTGTCGAATACTGTGCAAATTGTAAACTGTCAGCTGGGTCACGTTGCCAGGGATTATGCGACGATGGAGGGCGATGACTGAGAAAGAGAGAATGGGAGTGGCAATGGGACTGGGATTGAGACTGGGAATGGCAGCATACACACACACACACACACACACACACACACACACACACACACACACAGAGAGTCTGTACAGTCTGTTGGGCATCCGGGTCAGGGACAGAGCAATAATTCTTTGGTTTTCACAATTTGCTGGCACCGACGAAAATCCTTTTGCGGCTTATGTTCTAGACCAGGGCCGGGATACATGTCACGGGTCAGTTGCTTCTTCTCAAACAGACACACAAACGCATTTAAATATGTACAGATGGTTGTATGCATGTGTTAGTGTCTCCGTACGTATACATGATTTCAAGTTATACACATCCTTCATCGTTGAAACGGCATCTTAACACATTTTCCAGCGAACTGCGTGACTTAAAGTTCAGATTTTGCCAGCGTTACAGACAGGCGATGGCTCAGATCTAGAGTCAACACGTTAGGTTGGCACGCCACAAAATCAGAAATACTGCACGTGTACTTTCAATTGCTAGCATGCATGCAACAAATGGCACGATGCCGAGCAATTGGAATTGCAATTTAATTGAGATTCGCACAATAAGTGTGAAGAAGCGAAAGTCAAAGTATGAAAACTATTACGAGCAAAAGCGAAAAGTTGTGCACTTTTTTAAGTGAATATGATTGCATTCAAATGTCAGACATAAATTAGCGACTCGCATGCCACACACCCCCCCCCCCCCCTAACTCACACCCTCCATCCCTTCAAGCCACCACACCCTTTGCACTTTGCACACAGAATCCGTGGCATAAACGCCCCAACGTCGTGCATTACGTGACAGTAGTATGTGAAACTTTTCAGCTTGAACGAAAATTTATATGCTGAGAAATATAGCAAACGATGCTTCTGTAAATAAACCAAAAAAAAATATATATATGTATATATACATATATATATATCTATACATACTGTGCGAAAAATGCGCAGCAGGCAGGCAGCCGAGTGTAGAATGAGATTGGGCTGGGACATTTGTAGGAATGGCAATGAAAATTGCAGTTGGAGTTGCCGCAAAAGAAGACGACATTTTGTGCGGTTTCGCGTGCCACCAGAATATTGAACGTGTCTGGCTCCCTGCTGTGACTTTTCCCAGCTGCAGTAACGGACACCGCAGCTGGATCTGATGCAGCTGCAGCAAGCGTGGCTCTTCACTTGGTTGGAGCGGGCGGCGGGGTGGTAAGCATCCTCAAGCGTTGCAGATGAAAAACTGCCACGTATTACGTGGGGTGTAGTTAAAAGTTTTGCCGTTTGATTTTCATGTTGATTATAATCTTTATTTCTAACATGATCATGAAACGAAGTGAGATGTTTTTCTGATGAGGAGAGTAAAGGTGGAGTGCGATAAGTCTCCGGAGAGGAAATGAAGAAATGACAAGAAAATACTGTGCTGTAAAACTGCCTTAACTATTAATCTTGTACCCTACTTATTAGGAAAGTGTATCAACTAAATATTAACAGAACACACTGCCAATTGAACTAAATAAGCTCGACCAGAAGTTACCCTGAACCCTACAGTTAACTTGTTGATATTGATATCAAGTACACTTATGCATTTCATTGCCAAATTAATCTTTTATAGCTGAAAGTGCTTTTCATTTTGTATGTCAGATACTAAAGGTGCCCCAAATAAACTACAGCAGGGCTTGGGTTCCTTCACGTAACCGAAACTGAGGTCACCTTTTTGATATATATTTATTCACGCGCATATTTATGTATCCACTCATGCATTCGTTTGTATCCGTGCTCTACAGATTACAGATATTTTTATACCGCCCAATCCAATAATAATTCGTACATCGGGCAATTCTTTTGACAGTCACTGGCTGTGTGAAACCTGTGCGATATCTTATTTGAAATTAAAAGTTGATAAATTACCTTTCCGAAAATGCTCGTGCACGAATTAACAGAGACCTGTGCTGTATGAAATAAAAAGTATTAAATTACATTTCAAAAAATGACCGTGTACGAATTAAATATAAATTGGATTTCATATATATTAATCAATATACATATGTATATCCCGTGCTTGGTATCGTTGGGCCACTTGAATGTGCTGCTCGTTAGTACATCAACGTCCAATGGAATATGAAGTAAGGTTTACGGCTTTTGATGCTGATTAAGAATATATACTCACATGTGGGTCCGGAAATGTTTCCTTCTTCTGCTTACTGCTGCACACGTTTGTCCATTTTATATTCTTAATAATGATTATCTATTTAAAGTTGCTCAGCTAAGCGAATATAATTCCATAAAGCAACATAAAGTACGCATTTAATCGACAGCACTTTATATCGTGTATTAATGAGCATTTTTTGTGCATTAATTGCAATATTTGTATTAAACAACATTTAATATTTGCATTGGTTGTCAATGTGAAGTGGCTGCTATTGTGGCCATGGCCGACAATACTTTCACAAATTGTTGTGGCGGACGCACGTGCGAAAGTGTGTGTTAATTCAAATTGAACATTTGTTATGTAATAAGTTTGAATTTGTGATGACTGCCAATAAGAACTGATGAATTCTTGAATTTGAGTCCTACGACGATTATCGACTTGCTCGACTCCGATGGCATTTGCGTCAACTCTGAGATGAAGGCGTTGACTGCTTATATCACAAATACGAGCTGATGAAATGCGTTTGCTTCGCATACATTCCATTCGAGGCAGTGCTGCAGCTGCTCTTTACTGGCCCCCAATCCGTACAGGCTTAAGTGCTCAGTTGCCCGCAGATCATGAAGTTGACTCTTGTTGGCTCTTGTCGACGCCGCATCTGAATCTATGATCCACTTTCGCTACTTTCGCAACGTATAAGCTACCATCCGAGTCTCACTGTTGGTCTCGTCATCATCTTAACCCTTGCATGCCCACTCATGCAATGGTAATTAAATGAAAATTCAATGAAAGTTAATTTAATCCCTCACTTAACATTTAGCAACTCGAACTTGGTTTGTTGCATTCATTTCATTTTTTGGTTTCATATCTGTAATTTAAATACCAGTTATCAGTCACAATTTTCGTATTTGTTCTTTGTAAATATCATTTAGCCAGAGGTAGCCGAGCCACTGCATATATGGCAAATGATTTGATATTTAACCAGCGTTATTCAGTTTTCAGTTTTCAGTATTCAATTTTGTTACCAGTTCGTTTACTTTTGATTCACACACATACACACACATGCTACAACAGTAGTGTTATCCCACCCACTGCAACGTTTTCACATTTTTATGGTTGCAAGCGCTTTGGGGCAAGAATTTCATTTGATATATGCAGTTATGCCATAGCTGTAACATTTTCCGAGAAAACTCTTTGGGCGGGGTGGGCAGCAATGGCAACAGGCCGTCGACTCTGTGGAAAATGGTGCTAGTGACAAGGTGACCATTGTTGCTGAATGTTAACGAGTTTCGTTGTTGTCGAATATTTCATTCCATTTGGCAATTAGGATTGGGCAACAAAGGCTTATGACATGTGAGAGGAGCGTTCAGTTGTGGATGCGATCATTCGCAAAGGTTGCGGCCCCGTTTTGGGAATGTCCTTTGATATTTGATACCCGAGCATTATTACGAAAGCTGCGAGCATTACAAATTACAAAATATCCATTAGCAGTTACGGGAAATATTTCCGCTAATTGGCATTTGGCATTTACGGGCTGGAAGAGATGAGGTCAAGTTGCCGCCGTCGCGGCGGATTTTGTGGAAATTGGGGTTCGATTCCCAGGCCAGACATTTTTGTAATTAATCATTTTGTGATTTGGCACTTGGACTGTGTTTTAGATTTTGATTTATGGATGGGCCAAAGCAGGTAAGGAGCGAGGGGAGCAGGACTCCACATGATTGTTAGCGCGGGTGCGTATTTTCCGGCCATTTCACGCGCCGTTAAAGTTTAATCGAAAAAGTATTTTTGTGGCCAATGAAAATGCCAATAACGAAATTCCGGCAAAAACAAACGCAACACAATACAAAGTAAAAGAAAAAAATCGTAAGAACTCGACTGGCAGATGCCCTGAACGCACCATCGATTAAAAGACAGGTTCCAGTTGTATTGCCAAACATCACTTTAAATGAGTTTGCTTTTATTTGTTATGCCTAGGCACAGATACTGAAGGGTATACCCGCACTTTCAGATCTCAGGGCGCTCCAGAAATATACACATTACTTTATGCTAGATTTGCTTATCATGGTGCTTTCTTCTTAGAAGAATTAGTTCATTGGTTAGATCGATTCGGCTGTTTGTGCTCATCAAGAATATATATATATATACCCCATGGGGTCGAATAAGCTACCTTCTGCCTGTACACCATCTTCATCCATTTCAACAGGGTCAGGGAATAAAAAAAACGAAATTCTTGAGTTTCTTTTATGCGTGCCACAAGTCCAGCATTCTTTCAGTTACGATGCCCACTCAACTCCGTACAAGGTGCACCATGTAATTGACAGACAGAGAGAAAGAGAGAGAGAGAGATGAAGAAAGATGGAGAAAGAGACAGAAAGAGATAGAAAGAGGAAGAGAGAGAGAGAGAGAGAGAGAGGGAGACTGGGGGTCACCTTTTATGGCATTTTCACAAAACTTTGCGCCTAAACGCGCTATGAATCCAAGTTTAAAATTCAAAACATTACCATACTCGCAAATCTCAAAAATTTGATATATGCTTCAGGCAGCTGGCAGCTGGATGAGAGCAAGCTCTCAAGTTGTGTGGAATGGGATTTGTGCTATGCAGCCAAAGTAAAAAGTTAAATAATTTGTTACAATATTTTAATGAAATGACCAAAGTTTAGTTTGTTCCGCATGAACGTTTCTTTGATATTGTGAAACTGATGAAATCCATAATTTTTGGATATTAAAAATAATATTTATGTATGCATCTAACTTAAGTTTTCAAATTCCCATTTGCTGTTCTTGAGAAACTTGTCTTCTTAAGAGACTCAAGTGGAATTCATGTGGCCCTATAGAGTGTCATAGTTTAAATGTGCTGTGAAAAAAAACTGAAGCAAGTTCTACTGTCGGCATAGTATCTTATTTTCTGCCTGATCAATGTTAAATCCTCATTATATGCACGATTTCTTTCAACTGGATGCGAAGGTTTGCTCTGTCCAGACATGGTACACATATCTGAACAAATTAGTAAATATCATTTCAATCATTCAACATACACTTTGTAATTTGTAAGTTTAACAGTCTGAAGTTTTCAAATATTCTATTATGGAACCCAAATGAAAGCCATATGTTTACTAAAATTATATAATGGAGCTCTGTCACAAATTTACAACTTAATTGCTTTAAGCTTCAAATCTCAGGCCGGAAGTTATTTGTCATTCGTACAGGTGTAAAATACACACGACCTGAAAATTAAAACAAAAACAATTTTATTTTACATTGATGGGAGACATACTGGAGCCAAAGCCAATGGCAGGGACCAAGACTGCGCCACAGTCGAAGTTTAAAAAGGACAGCGTCCTTGGCGCCATTGATGATATACAGCGGTTGTGAGTAGATGATATTCGTGCGTGTGCTTGCAACTCAAGTCAAACTGCTTCTCAGGTCACCGGAGGCAATTGGCCAAGAGCTTGATCGTCTGGTGGAGCGCACACAGCGCCACTTCATAAATTATACTCGTATGCCCTGCTTGGATGTCGAGGCACAACTGATGCGCTGCCTGCGACAGCATCCCCAGGAGTCCTTTGAGTGCTTCAAGTTGATGGATCACTATCGAGAGTGCGTCAGTCGGGTCACACAGGGACACATTGATCAGCTGGCCGAATTGGACGAGCAGTTGGATCCAATGACACCACTGCCGGTGGTGCCACCCCAATCGATCCAACCGCCCCTGCTGTCCTTCAATGAGCCTAGCATACACAGCTGGTTCAAGCCCTGGACCTGGCTGCGCTAGCCAAGCACTGAAACTCCAGGCTCCGAAACTATCCAGTCTCAAAATTGTAGGCAGCTGCCTACAGATTTATTCGTTTTCCTAATTAAAATAGTGGCAGACACGACCTGCTGCTGTGCCACTTGTTATTCCAGCTTCAACTTCTGCAACTCCTTCTACTCCTCCTCCTATTCATCCAGCTCTCTTCCTGTCTGGGCCACAAAAAACAAGAAAAATATTTGAGAAGCACTCAGCTTGATGCTTGCAGCTGCTTAGTCCTGTACCTCCCGCCCAGTCAAGTCCCTTCTGGTCCAGCGGCTATTTGGAAGCCAAATTGAGAGCCAAGAATTTAGCTGCTGCTGCTGCTGCCAGTTGTCCCTCCACTCATTCATTTGAAAATCTACATCATTTCAGCTGCCAGCTGCTAGCTGCAGGCGCACTTCTCTATCTATATATGTGTGTGTGTCTATGTGTGTGGAATGCAAGGACCACAACGCAACCTTCCTGAGGCTCTGCAATTTGCAATAAAAGTAAATCTGTTGCAGCTGCAGCTCCTCATACAGCAAGAGCAGCAACAGCTCTTGCCTGCGAGTTGACCTTATGCACCCGGCCTAGCTCCCCTTCTCCGCTTTCGACCCCATTACTCCCTTAGAAATTCTCATGTGTGCGGTTACAGGTTGAAAGCTTTGGCCACGGTAAGCAAACATTAGAATTTATGAAATGCAACCCACACCGCCGTTTGCCCCACCACACATTACCCAAAAAAAAAAAGAAAGAAGTTGGAGCTCTATTTAGTTCATACTAAGCCGGAGAGATACCCTGTAGTCATACATTTGCATTACTTCTTTGAACTTTTATTGTATTCACCAGGAAAAGAGTTAGCTGTAAAATTTAAAAGAGAAACTTTTGCATTTTAATAACATTCTCTCCACTTATGAACCTCCTTCTTTTATGACCCAATCCTTATAAACTTTCGTTCGCTTCGAATCGTTTCAAAATATGCTTGACCATATGTATACTAGCCTTAAGCACTGCAAACTTAATAGCGCTATTATAATGGAAGGCACTTGGCCCACATATCTCTTTATGGCCTTGTAAATCCTGCGTCAACTAAAGCTTAAATCCTTAAATCCTTTTGTTAACCCTGCTCTGAGTACAGGGTATAAAAACAAAAATTATTACATATAAAACTCACCTGGCCAGTGAGCAAACAGAAAAAAACACTGTAGAGTGAGAGGGGGGAGAGAGAGAGAGAAAGAGAGCAGGTGATGCGAGAGAGGTAGCGTAATAAACTTTGGGGCGCCATTGCCACGCCCACACACATATAAGCATTCATACCCTTCTAGAGACTTGTATTATCTTTTAACACCCACCCATATATACACACACACGCAGCCAAGTACACATGGGCGCACATACACATACACATACCTATAATCCAACTTTTCTTTTAGCATTTTCTATCCAAAAACAACAAGAATCGAAAAAAAAACACAAAACGGATAGAGAGCCAAGCGGATAAAAGTAGCCAAAAAGAGTTTTCAACCAGGTCCAACCACAACAACGGCAACAATAATAACAGATAACGTATACGCTGACCAAAGCAAATCGCATCTGAAGATATGACATTTCTATGGGACTTATTGAAGCTAATGTTAAGCTCTTAGTAAAGTAAATTTTTCATCAAATATTCATTTAAGATTATGCTTTTCATAAAATCAAAATCAACGAAATATTAAATACAAGAAAAAGTTACAAGTTTATTTAAGTTTCACATTTAAAAAAGGGTATATCGCGAAATCTTAAAAAGTACAAAATAAAATGTATTTAAGATTTCTCCGATTACTTAAAGTAGTCCACATAGTATAAGAGAGCATCTCTTGAAAGTGTATAAAGAGTGAATAGGTGGTTGGTGTTCTTCCATTTCTTAAATTAGAATTCTCAGAAGTATCGATTTATCATAGGGAAAAGACTTCAACACTGAAAGTTGTCAAAGACCGTATTGAACTAGAATATCTTTAATCTAAAATCTCACAGCTAAGGCAGTGAAAATCAGTTCTTTGGGGTTTTGCTATCATTAAGTAAAGGGCCCAAGCTGTGACTTAATAAAAAACCAAAAACAGCATACAGAAAAAGGAAACACGAAAATAACGGAACAAGCAAAAACAACCACAACAACATAAACAACAACAAATCACAGTGTACTCAGCTACGCCAACCTGTGCCACCCCCTCTGCGTCCTGTCCCAGTCGCTAGTCTCCTCCCGACGATGCTTGAACCCTTAAGTTTTATGCTCGTTTAGCTGTTTTTCATACCCTGAACCTATTGAAAATTGGTAAAATGGGTATAATGACGCTGTGCAAAAGTGTGTAACAGGTACATATATATGTATATATATATATATAAATATATATATATATATATATTTCAGCAACAACTAGCCACGACCGTCTACAAGTCGATCTTAACGACTTTGAGAGCTTTGAGACTCTGTTAATTAGGAATGTAATCCAATGTAATTTATTTATAGGCTTCTTTTAAATCGATAAGAATCGATGGAATAATATATATATCTTGACATTTTATTACTTAATTGTACAAATTACTGCGAAATCGAAAGATAGGCGGGTTTTGTTTTCCAAAATGAATTTTCATATTGCATTTTGGGTATCTCTAAGTCGATAGAGCTGGACTATGGAATCGTTCCTTGTTTTCGATGCTGTTCGGTCTTTTTAGATAGAAAGGCGTATGAGACTATTTTTTTTTATTTTTATTTTGCTCGCTACCCTAAAACACCGTGGCATAAAGATTATTATGAAAGTATTTTTTGCTAAGCTTCGTTTGTGGCCTCTACCCTTGCAGCCATTTCGCCTATGGGTGGGCGTGGCATTGGGTGGGTGGTGTTGCATATTTGAATGGGTGTATGTATCTCGGTGTATCCATCTCTGTGACGTCATTTGCCTGACACTCTTGAGGCTTTAAGTGTGCATACACTTTGGCACCTACTCCAGATAAGCTTGCACATATGCATGCATGAAATAAACATTTAAATACATCTGGGTGTACGTATGGGATAATTTATTAGTGCCCTCTGCTTGAAAGTTGATTTCATGGTTTGCCAGAAGCAGCTTGCTTTTCAGGTAGTTAGACTGGTGGCCAAGTCAAAAAGTGCAACAGCAACAACGAATAAATCACCAACTCACTTCTCCTGAGCAGCGGGACCCGGCAATGGTGCTTTTGCAGTCAGTCAGTCAGTCAGTGAAACTAAAAAGTCAACTTATGTTGCCATGCGTTGTCAATGGTACCATTTGCAACAGACTGCAGTCAGTCTGCCATTCAGGCAGGTGACATTCACTCAAGTTCTCGAGTACAACTTGAACAGCATTTTGCCACCAAACATAGTGAACTGCGTGCGGATATCGTCCGAATAGCTTTAGTGAAATTAAAATCTATTTTTTACTTTACTGTTTGACGTAAATTATTATTTTTCAAATTTTCAATAGCGCATTTATAACAAATCGAATATATTTCATTTGTTGAGTTATTAGAATGAGATAAGATCAGAATTAGAACAATCGAATCAGCTTGAGAAACCCAGAAGCTTATATTAGTATGACTTTGCAGAGGCTTTGTCGTTAACTTTGTGAAGCATTGAAGGAGACATCTCCGACCCGAAAAAATGTATATATATTTTATCAGCATCACGAGTTGAGTCGATACAGCCACATCCATCAGTTTGTCTATCTGTTTCTTTGCAAACTAGTCCCTCAGAGATTTGGGAAGGAGCTGGATGGTTTCGATCACTACATCATACAGCATTGGTAAGAACATTCCATAGCCACGCTCAGCTTGTCCGCAAAAATCGGGAAAGGCAATATATCCAGTAATTCGAACAGCTAAGATAACCGAATTTAATCGGCATATTTATGATCATTCAATAATCGAAAAACACGAAAATCAATGCCACCAACCCTACATACAAAAAAAGAATTTTTGTCAACTTTTATCAGCTGGTGTTACAGTGGTATTAGAGTTCTCACTTGGTTTTATATTATCTTAGACTTTTGGGATATGAAATATGAATACAATTATCTGCAACGATTTTCTAAATATTATTGAGTTATCAAAAAATCATATGCCCAATCTCCCATTTCATTCCACTCGTATATCCTTAACACATTATTTTCCCGTTTATCGCTCACACGAAAACTGAATTCACGCCAAACTGTTTGGCAGGCAGCCCATGTTTTGGCTTTCATTTTTGGGTTATTGGAAACTTCCTTTCGTAACTCACTCAAATTTAATGCGATTGTTGCTTTGTGTCGCTGCCAGATGCCCGAGCGGATGTAGAACAATACGCTTCTTAGAGTTAAACAAGAGCAGAAACGAATACAAATTTGCTGGCATTTCATCAAGTGAATTGAAATAGTGCAAATCTCTTGCATAAGTGCATTTCTCTGTAGTATCCTGGGTGCCTATTTCGGCTGCCTACAGCCTACTGCCAACTACGCGTCCTACAATCCCGCTTGTTGCTACAAAATCAATTTAGCATGAGAAAAACAGTTTTTTTTTTTTTTTTTTTTGGTGTTTTGCCCGCACCGGCAGTTGCGTGACATGTGCAGCCGCCCAATGACTCAAGGACCTCGACTTGGTCTTGCACTTGGCTCTTGGGGTTTCCTTGAGTTTTGTGCTTTGGCTGCTGCTGTTGTTCTTGTTGTTGCTTCTTTGTTTTGGGCATGTGGCGCAATTATGTCAGAACTCGGGTATTCCTCACACACACGCCCCCATTCTCCATTCGCTCGCACGCTCTATTAATCAAAAGTTATACAAAAAGCCAGCAAACTGCGTCACAAGATTTACTCCCTGCTTCCTACATCCTTTTCTTCAACTTGTTTGTAATTTAACTTTGCTTTCAACGACGGCCTTATATGCTAAAGTTGTCGTCTTTATTTGTCAGCCATGGTTCATGTTTCCCCTCACCTGCGACTCAGGCCAGGATCACTTTGGGTGCACAACAAGCTATAATATTTTCTGAGAACTACATACTGGTCTGCGTCTGAGTCTGGGTGAGTTGAAGTCCCAGCTCCGATTTCGTAGCTATAAATCAATAAAGCAGCCAAACACAATCAAAAAGCAATGAAGCACACCAGCAGCAGCAACCGCAAATGACAGCAGCAAGGATCGAGCAATGGCAGGTTCCGCAGCCACAGCAGGCAGCGATAGCCAGGACCAAGGAGGGCACACAACATCCTTATCGGCTCCTTTCCCATCTTCTGCATCAGCGCCCGTTCACTAGCTTCGGTCAATGGTCTCCCTATAATCCTTGGCCATCCGCAGGAAGACCAGCAAGCATTGAACACATTTTTGTGGCCATTTCATTATTTACTTTGTTGCCCGGCTCACAATCGAAACAAATAACTAAAGCAACCCATCAAAGAACTCAACTCATCTCCAATCCATTTGCCAGAGTTAATTCATGTGGCTTAACTATTTCTGGCGGTCTGAAAGTGAAAATGGAAATGGACATG
Source organism: Drosophila nr. perissopoda 5 BK-2023a (assembly GCA_035044105.1). NCBI lineage: Eukaryota > Metazoa > Arthropoda > Insecta > Diptera > Drosophilidae > Drosophila > Drosophila nr. perissopoda 5 BK-2023a. The sequence goes on along the minus strand of JAWNMK010000620.1, from coordinate 2,925,380 downwards.
GGAATGGGGTTGTTGAGACCTACATATGAGCATTCGTTTCTTCAACATTCATTAGCCATCAGCTATGCTGAGTTATCCCTGAAATCCATTTATATATTCCAACAGGTAGATGTCGCGGTTGTGTCAGCCTGTCCAGTCAATTGCAGAAAGTTCAAATCTGCATCTCACTTGATCCATCTCTGCTTCATTTCTCAACGACATCGGTTTCTTTCAGTATGCACACAAGTAACCATGAATATTTGTGAGTGTTAACCAATTTATATGTTATTTCAATTTTTAGATTTTCTTAACATCTCTCAATGCCAGTTGGAATCCTTCTGTTTCAAACATTTCAACATTTAAAGACCGATTTACAATTTTTCATAAAGTTCAATATAATTTTAATTTTAATTTATTTTAAAAATTTGTATGCTGAATATTTTGAAATTTCTGTTGAACAATTGCAAATTTCCTAAGTTAAATGTTATTGTGAGAAAGCATATCAAATAAAAGAGAGTTTTACTAATGTGAAATGGTCTTTACGAGCACGCATCAGCTCATCCGATAAGCCACTTCGGTTACAGTTAAAGCTGCCTGATTGCGTGCAGCTTATCTGTATTCCGCAATTTGGTATGTAACATTTCCTGTACCCATGCGTTTCAGTTTCCGTTCGCTTATCGCCTCGCTTTACCCACTGATTCAATTTTAATTACGCGACAATTTCTTCCCGTACCCATTCCATCCGCTCACTCCTCCACCACTTCCCCCTGCAACCACAGTCCACAGCCCATATCCACAGCCACGCCCTTTTTTTAATTTACTTAATAATTTGCGCGTGGTTTGACTTTTGTCCCGAAGCGTTCGGGGGGATGGTCCAAAACTTAATAAACGAAATGAGCGCCCGGAATCGTGGCGCGCCTCCTTTTCTCTTTTCATCCACGTCCAAGACCACTCCCACCCACTTCCTGCCTTAGCACCTCTAGCACCTCTCATACTCCGGCCACATCTTATTTGGTGGCACTTTACAAAGTTTTGTGTTTAATTTAATTTGCTTGAGCATTTCAACTCAATTTGGTTCTCATGAATTTGCGCTTAGCGCCTGCGAAAACTTTTTAATTGCCAGGTGGCTCACATGTGGTTTATTTCTAGGGAATGGATGATTGAAGCGATGTATTTTAATTGTATTCATAAAATAAATATGCAACTAATTAAAATATCACTTATTTATTGCTATAATCTGGAGATGAGTGCTTTTTTTTTGAAGATCCAAAATATTTCTATACTGAATGAACAGCTACATACGTATGAAATTGCATAACACAGACAAACTCCAAGTTGGATTCGCTTATCATATTTAATAGGGGAGCTGTTGACCACATGGGATTCGTTGTGGTCTTGGTATCCTTTGTGTACGCCGGACGTACAATGTCGCGTAAACTTAATGCGTATACTTAATGCGTATACTTAATGCGTCGCGTTGCTCTTCAGCTGCTGCTGCTGTCGTTTTGTGAGTGACTTAAACGTTTGCACCATTTGACTTAATGAAGCTTAAAGACAATAAAATGCTTAAGCACACAATGTTGCTGCTGCTATTTTGTACCACGCCCATCAGTGCTCACACTTAAAAAAAACTTGGCCTGAAATTAAAAATTCGCTATACGTTTGATGCCAAGGTCAGTTTTTTTAATTCTCTAAGGCTCAGGGTCTTTATTCCTTACATTGACAATGTTTTTTGCATTTCTACCTTTTGAAAACATTATTCTTGTTGTAGAAAATATATAGCTGAAGTATATAAGTATATTTTTTCATATATAAATATTTCTCTAGACAACAGAAAAAATGTCTGATTGTTATCGCTATTTTTTTCTGAGTGCATAGACTTTTCTTTGGTTGGCAACTTTTGGCGGCCGCCCATCATAATTTCTATGAATTTTGTACACTTTGATAAGCGTTCAATTGGCATGCGAGTCACGTTCGTCCAGCCAGCCAGCCAGCCAGTCAGTCAGTGAGAGGACAGAAAGTAGAACATGACCCCAGCAACCACCACCTACTACCCGCCACCCACCAAAGAAGTCAGCAACTGTTGTTTGTGTTGTAAACTTTGGTGTCGGCCATGTAAATCAGGCCAGAAGACAATTAAACGCGCCGGTCACGACAGCAATGTTTAGGCTAATGGAAAGTCTGTGTGGCACTGAAGCTAAGGTACTTTGGATAACTGGGGTAGCCTGGCAACAACAATGGTTGAAACGAATCAACGAATTAACATTGCCGCCCCACAATCGCATTTCCTTGCGCCATTTCCGTTTGTTGTCGCAAAGTGTAAACAATTAAATTTTAATTAGTATTCGCATTGCTTGACATGACTGAAGGCTCAAAAGTCTGCAGATTGTAGCTGAGCTATTGGACTCCACTGCTCCCTTGCTGGCACATGCCAATTGCCATTTGCCATTTGCTACTTGCTATTTGCCACTTGCCACATCCGACAAACAGATACGGGGGCACAGCATTCGTTTCCGGACTCGTCTGCTGCGTAATTTATTGCTGTTGACTCTCCCTCAATGTGCTGCCGCATCCCATTCGGCTGTAAATTAAACTCTTGGCACTTAATAGAAAATGGCCAAAAGCCTCTCATTTGCCACACTCGGTTTTATAAACTCCAGCGGTTTGACGTATGGCCAGCTTAGTTTTAGCCACTTAACTGTGCGAACTGTGTGCCACGTCTACGATGACTACGATTTATGCTACCCCAAGGTGTTAATACAACAAGCTCTACAACCCCCCCCCTCCCCCCCAAACCCCCCTTGAAATGTCCTTGAGTCTGACAAGCTCCTAAGTCTTATGATTTGTGCCCCGATTAGTTGAAGCACCGACAAGCATACATAATTTAGTGCTGAACATTTTTTTTCTAAGTATATATACAATCTCATAAATTCAATAAAACCTCTAGAATTTATTAGCTCCATGTGATATGTATTGCTGGGAATACTGCCAGTAAAACGTTTACGAATGCCTCATGATGCAAAACTTAAAAAGTTGAAATCGTGTGAATTACATAAAACGCATTATGCTCAATTTGTTTGCATCCTGCGTGACACTGTCGGATATCAGACCAAAAGCACATTATGTTTTAAATTTGCTAAACTATCGATTGCTATGCCAATAAAAGATTTAAGCAATTCTAATAAAAACGAGAAGAAATCATTTCTTAGGGACGACAAAGATCGCTCGATTGCAATATGCTAGATATAGTAGTCCAATGTTGATGATTCTTTTGTCCAAATGTGAGGATAACAGCAATCGTAACTAACGAGATTGGTACGGATATGTTGGTAAGCAGAAATGTAATTCATAAATGGCTATATCTACTCGGCAAATGATGCTGGTACAGAATAGATTTACTTTAATTGTTTACAATGTCTTTCAACATAATATTGAACAATTTCCTTATTGGCTTACTTAAGACTAACTGGTTCAACAACATGGCTAAAACCGTTCGGTCAACATGTTTTTAACATGTCAAATAAAATTTGTGTTTAATTTTTAGTTTTTTGTTTTTACGTGTGTGTTGCACGTTGAACAACACTTGTGTCCATATAACAAGCTTGGCGATTTTAAACAAATTCCTTCCCCTATGTTCGCCTTCTTTCTAGTAATACCCTGCAACCACCCATTCTTGTTAACTTCCTTTGCGTTGCAAGTTTGAAAGTTCTAGAGAGCAACATAGCAATAATAAGAATTAAAATAACAAGTATAAATTTCTTCAGTTGCGAGTGCTTGACTGGCAGATACCCTTAGCATGAGAATAACTTTGCTTCCCTTCTTAGTAGACAGTTGCTGGGACTTAGAGTTACCCTATTTCTATTTATCACCATATAATATTTTGATAATAATTTGATCATTTCAGTTGTGCTCTTTTGCACTCCAACTGGGCACTGAACAAAGTTTAATTCTTGGTGCTTAATGATTATAGGGTATAAACAATTAAAAATAATGAATTTAGCAGTGGGGTATGCAAAAGTGGGCCAGTACCGGCTGCGGCGACAGCCGGAGGATGTGCCGCGCCCACAGTGCAACAACAGACAGGTCCATTTATGTTTTTGCTGTTGAAACTTTAGCTGGCTAACAGTAGCAACAGCAAAGCGCAGTTTATATATAGTAGCAACAAATAATTGACCGCACACAAAGAGTAAAACCACGTAAAAAAAAGAGAAAAAAAAGAAAAAAAAGAAATACACCCTTCACACACACACACACACACACAGGCACACATTGCTTGTGGAGAAAAACGCAGTCAAGTGGCAATCATCACTTCTGCTGCTGCGGACGATGAGGATCATCGTTGCTGTTGCAGCTGCAACTGGCAATTGTTGCCACTGGCAACATGCAGTGCGCCACGCCCAAGCTGAATACCGCCCAAATTAAGGTTCTGAGTGCTTAAAAATACATTGCACGTTCAAATTGAAGTGGAAATACAACGAAAACGCCAAAAAGTATGTACATACTTATTGGATATCATAGGATGTCTTGCCTTAATAACGCAAACGCCTTCAAATTGTCCAGAGTTGATTTTGATAGTTACATATATGAAAATACAGAAGGATATAACACCGTAAATAATAGTGCATTTAAATCAGATTTATTTAATGTCCATACTCAATGACTGCTGTAGGTAACCATATTTGTCCCAAGCATTAATTTAATCAACACTTATTACCATACGTTTTTCAATAATTGGAGATTTCTGGAAAAACCCAACGAATAAAAAGTTTCGGTAAGCAATATTTTCCTTATACAAAACAAATTTTGTATCTATTATTAATTATTATTTGGCGAAATTGAATCGAAAGAGATTTGGGGAACACACATATGCCACTTACATATATGAAAATATGTAAGATATTTATGTATATAATATTTATATGTATATATCGGAATGTTTTATATGGTTACGTTTATAATGGTGGCGTTTGCCCCTCGCTGTTTAAGCGCTGTCAAACAGATGCAATTACGGATTTACGTGACGTATGTGCAATATTTAACGCTTTCGGTTTGTGGTATGCGGGATGCAGGTTGTGGCAAGTCAATTTTAATTAGGCTTATAAGTAATTTATTTATTTTTTAATGGGTTACTGTCCAGTGCTTAACATTTTTCTTATTTATAGGAGTAGGGGAGTTTTTGGGGTGCATGTATCTTTCATGCTCTCTCTACATATGGTGCTCACCCTTTGTTCTAAGGATCCGGTCTCCTAAGAAGGGTTCACTGTCACCCTCTCATTGCACTCTGTTTCACTGACCTGTTTTCATTGATCCTGTATTTGATAATTTTACACTCAAAATGCATCGATTTGTACGAGTTGGCTTACATTTCAATTGAGCTGCCGGCCGGATTCAAAAGAACACACGACGGAAGAAGGGGCACATAAAGATGGAGAAGCAGTTAACAAAAATATGGCAGAGACTCAAGAAATTGATGCGCGTTGGGTGCGACGCCAAACACTTGAAATATGTTCTGTAAACTTGAGAAATGACATGAAAAGCGGTCTCGAAAATAACAAAGATGTATATATATATATATATAAATATATATATATGTTTATGTGTAAGGGCGGTGAGTGGCAGTGAAATCGCAAGAAGTGGGCGAGTGGAGGTTTCGCTGCATAGTGCAGAGCTGTTGGGTTTTTGAGTGGTTCAGGGACGACGGGGGTCCAAGTAAACAAAATGAAACGAAACGAAACAAAACAGAGAAACAAACAATTTGCGTAGCTCTCCCGCCCCCCAGCCATCACTTGGTTGTGCCTACAGGCATATGAGTGGAGTTTGAAGTATGGGAAAATGGTGGGGAGATGGAAGACGGGAGCATACATCTTATTTTTTGCACTGCTCATCGTAGTGCTCAGTAAAGTGCTGCTGCCTGAAAGATGATTGATACGGTCGAGTCCTTCGGTAAAGGATGGCAGGATGCTACGTGGGTTGAGTGTTATTTTAGGGGGGGGAGGGGGAGGAAGGATGTAAGGGGGTTAGGGTAGTTAGGTAATGAAGCGGAAATCGATTTGGTGCGCGGCTCAACCCGTGCCGGAAAATCGCTTGCCGGCTGCAGGCGTGCGTGAAAAGTTTTCAAAAAAGACGGCGCGGGAGACGAGCGGCTGGTAACAGGATGGAGAAAAGGCATCCGAACCGAGTCCTGGCGTTGTAGCTGAAGCCATAGAGCAAGCTTAGACTGCGACTGAGGATGATAAACAAGGGCTCTGGCATACAAAGCGTAAACAAGAAATTATTAAGCAGCACTGCAAGTGAACAGAACAAAACACAACACAACACAACACAACAGAAAAGATGTCCAAAAAAATAGCAGATGAAGATGAAGTGGAAGTGGGAGGACAGCGAAGGAGAAAACCTAAGAACGGCATGCAAAGAAAACTTTTTAGTCAACTGTTATCCATACACTTACACAGGGTATTCGAAACTTGACATTAAATGTGTAACCCATTAATGTTGAGCTTTACAAAAGATTCTTGAAATTTATGACGGAACATGACTGATATAGATAAATGAGATTTAATTAAATATATACTGATGCATGGAATATGGATTGGTGTATATGGCTAGTAAAATATGAGCTAAATATGACAGTATTCCTATTTGACATTTCATATCATATCTACATATATATTATATGGTTCCACTGAAGGTATCGATTGAGAATTGTGTTTTTAGTGAACAACATTTTAATTATTAAAGTTTGACGATTTTTACTTTTATTAGACGTACATAGGTATATTGGTAACTTTCTAATTATTAATGCAGAGTATTTAATCTTTGGCAACCAAAAAGTAAAACTTTTTTTTTTGTTTTGTTTTATTTTTGTGAGGGTGAAAAAGCGATTTCCACAACGGTTCTCACTGCCTCTCCCTTCTCACTCACACTTTGTGACACACGGTATATCTCTCTCACTTACTCGTAACTTTTCACTTAAGCATTTTTGTCACGTCTGCCATTTATTTATATACATATACATATACATTCTCTTTTTTTTTGGTCGTGTTACTGTGTGTGTGTGTGTGTATAGAAATACATTTTTGTAATATTTACTCAGCGCTTTGTTGGATTTTTGCGCCGTTGTTTGTTTTCGCCATTGGGGTTCAGGTTCAGGTTTAGGTTCGGGTTCGGTTGCGACTTGGGTTCCGGTTCGTTGCTTGATGGGGAGGTGGAAAAGGACGAGGAGAGAGAGGGTCGGTTGTTTCCGGCAGGTTCCTTAATTTCTTTTTGTGTATTTTGTTGTTGTTTGCTTGTTTGTTGTGCGTAGAATGTAGCTGAAGAAAATCATATTTTATTGTTATCGAAATTTAGTGGCAACAAATAAACATCGATCAGAATGTGAATGACTCGAGGAGGGAATACGCCCACACAGGAGTTGTCCTGATCTTTGACGGCTTGAAGTTTTCCTATTTTTCTTCTACTTTTCTTCTGCTCGAGCTGCACTGCTAAGCCGCTGCAAAGCTTGGCCCCGTTACTCGTTGTGACAGGCGAACTTTGTTGCATGCGGCCCGCTGTCCTCACCCCTCGCTTGAGAGATGGAAATGTGTGTGGGCCAGTTCCGCTTGGCGACGGACAGCGGCTTAAGCCATAACTCTGACCCCAAAAAGTGGGTCAGGCAACAAACATTGTCAACGCTGTCAGGCTCATCAGCAGCAGCTGAGTGTACGCTGCAACTCTGGCCAGTTGCAGTTTATATGCCCGTGGCAGCAGCAACAGCAACAAAAGCGACAGCAACGACACTCCGGATTAGGCCACGTTGAACGTAGAACGTTGAATGCTGTCACTGCGATTTGGTTCAAGCTTGGCGCTTCAGGCAACGAGTAGCAGCTGCCAACCCATGTAGCCAGGTAGTCAGGTGGAAGGTAGCTTATGACAGGAGGCACGGTTTTTTTTTTTTGGTGGGGGGGGGGGGGCGTCCATACCTAACCAATGGTAGGGGGAGGTTGCAGTTTCGAGCTTTGCCTGGTTTTGATTTAGTGATGCTGCTGTTACTAGCTACCTGTCACATTGTTGTCCATGTTGTCTCTATAAACAAATTGAACTTTGTTTGAGCGCTATTCTAGTTGCATTTGCCTATCAACTCTGCAACAACTCCACTTCCTCCCAGCTCCGTCCAGCTCAACAAAACGATGAGCTATGATTTGTCTGCTGCATTCGAGTTGCAATTCGGGATCATACTTCTATCGTATAGCGCCATGTGGTGGTCGACACGAAATGTGTCTCTAATTATGTTTATTTTCGATAGTATGCCCATACACCGATATATCGAATTTCGGGCTATAATTTTTACTTGTCTTCCGACCTCAAATTTCGTTTTAAACTTTAAATGTACGATTGATTTAGGGGCAAAACTATGATCAAAAAGCCCTCGCTTTTGAAGATAAGTTGAGTTTTGGCGAAGTTATGGCATTTTGAAGTTTCGACCTATGCCCATATATCGATACATCGATTTTCGGGCTATAATTTTTACTTGTCTTCCGACCTCAAATTTCGTTTTCAACTTTAAATGTACGATTGATTTAGGGGCAAAACTATGATCAAAAAGCCCTCGCTTTTGAAGATAAGTTGAGTTTTGACGAAGTTATGGCATTTTGAAGTTTCGACCTATGCCCATACACCGATATATCGATTTTCGGGCTATAATTTTTACTTGTCTTCCGACCTCAAATTTCGTTTTCAACTTTAAATGTACGATTGATTTAGGGGCAAAACTATGATCAAAAAGCCCTCGCTTTTGAAGATAAGTTGAGTTTTGACGAAGTTATGGCATTTTGAAGTTTCGACCTATGCCCATACACCGATATATCGATTTTTGGGCTATAATTTTTACTTGTCTTCCAACCCAAAATCCCGTTTTCAACTTTAAATGTACGATTGATTAAGGGGCAAAACTATGATCAAAAAGCCCTCCTTTTTTAAAATCAGATGAGTTTTGACAAAGTTATGGCATTTTGAAGTTTCCACCTATGCCCATACACCGATATATCGATTTTCGGGCTATAATTTTTACTTGTCTTCCGACCTCAAATTTCGTTTTCAACTTTAAATGTACGATTGATTTAGGGGCAAAACTATGATCAAAAAGCCCTCGCTTTTGAAGATAAGTTGAGTTTTGACGAAGTTATGGCATTTTGAAGTTTCGACCTATGCCCATACACCGATATATCGATTTTTGGGCTATAATTTTTACTTGTCTTCCGACCTCAAAATTTCGTTTTCAACTTTAAATGTACGATTGATTTAGGGGCAAAACTATGATCAAAAAGCCCTCGCTTTTGAAGATAAGTTGAGTTTTGACGAAGTTATGGCATTTTGAAGTTTCGACCTATGCCCATACACCGATATATCGATTTTTGGGCTATAATTTTTACTTGTCTTCCGACCTCAAATTTCGTTTTCAACTTTAAATGTACGATTGATTTAGGGGCAAAACAATGATCAAAAAGCCTTCGCTTTTGAAGATAAGTTAAGTTTTGGCGAAGTTATGGCATTTTGAAGTTTCGACCTATGCCCATATATCGATACATCGATTTTTGGGCTATAATTTTTACTTGTCTTCCAACCCAAAATCCCGTTTTCAACTTTAAATGTACGATTGATTAAGGGGCAAAACTATGATCAAAAAGCCCTTGCTTTTTAAAATCAGTTAAGTTTTGGCGAAGTTATGGCATTTTGAAGTTTCGACCTATGCCCATACACCGATATATCGATTTTTGGGCTATAATTTTTACTTGTCTTCCGACCTCAAATTTCGTTTTCAACTTTAAATGTACGATTGATTAAGGGGCAAAACTATGATCAAAAAGCCCTTGCTTTTTAAAATCAGTTAAGTTTTGGCGAAGTTATGGCATTTTGAAGTTTCGACCTATGCCCATATATCGATACATCGATTTTTGGGCTATAATTTTTACTTGTCTTCCAACCCAAAATCCCGTTTTCAACTTTAAATGTACGATTGATTTAGGGGCAAAACTATGATCAAAAAGCCTTCGCTTTTTAAAATCAGTTAAGTTTTGGCGAAGTTATGGCATTTTGAAGTTTCGACCTATGCCCATACACCGATATATCGATTTTTGGGCTATCATTTTTACTTGTCTTCCGACCTCAAATTTCGTTTTCAACTTTAAATGTACGATTGATTTAGGGGCAAAACTATGATAAAAAAGCCTTCGCTTTTGAAGATAAGTTGAGTTTTGACGAAGTTATGGCATTTTGAAGTTTCGACCTATGCCCATACACCGATATATCGATTTTTGGGCTATCATTTTTACTTGTCTTCCGACCTCAAATTTCGTTTTCAACTTTAAATGTACGATTGATTTAGGGGCAAAACTATGATCAAAAAGCCCTCGCTTTTGAAGATAAGTTGAGTTTTGACGAAGTTATGGCATTTTGAAGTTTCGACCTATGCCCATACACCGATATATCGATTTTAGGGCTATAATTTTTACTTGTCTTCCAACCCAAAATCCCGTTTTCAACTTTAAATGTACGATTGATTAAGGGGCAAAACTATGATCAAAAAGCCCTCGCTTTTTTAAAATCAGTTGAGTTTTGACAAAGTTATGGCATTTTGAAGTTTCGACCTATGCCCATACACCGATATATCGATTTTCGGGCTATAATTTTTACTTGTCTTCCGACCTCAAATTTCGTTTTCAACTTTAAATGTACGATTGATTTAGGGGCAAAACTATGATCAAAAAGCCCTCGCTTTTGAAGATAAGTTGAGTTTTGACGAAGTTATGGCATTTTGAAGTTTCAACCTATGCCCATACACCGATATATCGATTTTCGGGCTATAATTTTTACTTGTCTTCCGACCTCAAATTTCGTTTTCAACTTTAAATGTACGATTGATTTAGGGGCAAAACAATGATCAAAAAGCCTTCGCTTTTGAAGATAAGTTAAGTTTTGGCGAAGTTATGGCATATTGAAGTTTCGACCTATGCCCATATATCGATACATCGATTTTTGGGCTATAATTTTTACTTGTCTTCCGACCTCAAATTTCGTTTTCAACTTTAAATGTACGATTGATTAAGGGGCAAAACTATGATCAAAAATCCTTCGCTTTTGAAGATAAGTTGAGTTTTGACGAAGTTATGGCATTTTGAAGTTTCGACCTATGCCCATACACCGATATATCGATTTTTGGGCTATAATTTTTACTTGTCTTCCGACCTCAAATTTCGTTTTCAACTTTAAATGTACGATTGATTAAGGGGCAAAACTATGATCAAAAAGCCCTTGCTTTTTAAAATCAGTTGAGTTTTGGCGAAGTTATGGCATTTTGAAGTTTCGACCTATGCCCATATATCGATACATCGATTTTCGGGCTATAATTTTTACTTGTCTTCCAACCCAAAATCCCGTTTTCAACTTTAAATGTACGATTGATTTAGGGGCAAAACTATGATCAAAAAGCCCTTCGCTTTTTAAAATCAGTTAAGTTTTGGCGAAGTTATGGCATTTTGAAGTTTCGACCTATGCCCATACACCGATATATCGATTTTCGGGCTATCATTTTTACTTGTCTTCCGACCTCAAATTTCGTTTTCAACTTTAAATGTACGATTGATTTAGGGGCAAAACTATGATACAAAAAGCCTTCGCTTTTGAAGATCAGTTGAGTTTTGACGAAGTTATGGCATTTTGAAGTTTCGACCTATGCCCATACACCGATATATCGATTTTTGGGCTATCATTTTTACTTGTCTTCCGACCTCAAATTTCGTTTTCAACTTTAAATGTACGATTGATTTAGGGGCAAAACTATGATCAAAATGCCTTCGCTTTTTAAAATCAGTTAAGTTTTGGCGAAGTTATGGCATTTTGAAGTTTCGACCTATGCCCATATATCGATACATCGATTTTCAAGTTTTGCAGAACAAGGTGCTAAGAGATATCTCTGGTGCTCCACCCTATGTGAGCAATTTGACGCTGCACAACGACTTCTGTGTACTGACAGTTTTTAGTCAAATAAACCGACATACAAGTCGTTACAACGACCGGTTACATAACCATGTTAACACATTGGCCTGCTCACTTAAAGCGCCTCCACACCAGCGACCTCTGGACTGTTGGGCGTTAATATTTTTCGTTAATGTGCAATAAATGTTATATTTAATCTTACATTTGATGTTACGTAATATTGTAATATGTTAAAACCAATTATTTGTTTATGTTATTAATTTAAATTCCCCGTTATTATGTATTCAATCTTCAAAACAATATTTTATAACCTTTCAGTAGGTTGATCAATATTAAATTAAATTGCTAAATAAAAAAAAAAAAAAAAAAAAAGTATTTTTGACTCCAATTCAAATGTCGATGCGGCCTGAACCCCAGTGAGCAAATAAGTTATTTAAATTGGACACTGGTTAACTATATTCATATGTATAAAAAGGCTTAAGTTGAAATATATATATAGACAATTTTATTCGAATCTCAAGTCTTAAGTAAACTTCAAGAAACTGGAATACTTCAAGTTGATTTAAGACTTTAAGAAACTTGAATGCTTCGCCATAAGAAGCTAAATGCTATATTACAGAAATTCATCATTATTTGTATTGTGCTTTAGTTCAAGCTGAAAATCCTAAAGCTCAAAACTATCTCAAGTGTTTCCATACTCCATGTGTATATTAGATATCTTCAAACTTATCAACACTTTCAGCGTGCCTGATTTGGCTTCAAAGCCAGCTGAATATTTTGTTTTCATTTGTGCTACATTTATTCAATGACTCATTGTCAATTTAAGCCATTGGATCAACGCGTAAGGCTCTGCAGCCAGCTGACTGATTTCACACTCTTATCCTTAATATGTATATATTATATATATATATATATATATATGCATATACAATATGGTAGATACTATAGGACTTGTCTACTAAGATCTTTTAAGCACTTACTTTTCAACATTACCCATTCACAATGCGCATTCAGCAAACTCGAAAGTCGAAAACTTTTCATATAAATTACAACAATGCAATTTGATTTAAGCCAGCTAAAGCCAGCCAGGTGGGCGTGCCATCGGTTTGGGGGTTTGTGAGGGTTGGACGGGGTTGGAGGTGTGGTTGGGAATGGGGTTGGAGATGGTGCTTTACGGCAGCTTAAGGCCCCATTGGAGCGTGTTTCAAAAGACGCGTTAATATTTATTTAAAACTCTCTAGCCTAATGCCACACCTTTTCTTTGCCACCCCATCAACACCCCATCCCCACCACCACCCCTCCCCACAAACATACATCATACAAAGCACAATAAAAGACACTCACACAATACATATGTATGTGTGTATTTGGGGTTTTTCTTTTCGATAATTTGAATGTAATTCGGTTGGAGAAATTTACATGATTTGCTTAACAATCAAAAAGTATTTCATTGTGTGGTAAATTTGGGGCGGAATGAGGCTGGCTGTTTGTGGCTGTGGCGATGTGTTGGTGCAAGGGAGGAAGCGAGGTGGTGGCGGGAGAGGGTTGGTAAAGTGGATTGCGTGCTATCAGCGCTCACATATTAGTAAAGCCCGGTCCAAAAATGAATTGAGTTGTTCAATGACACGCCAAATTCATGTGGTCGTGACTTTGTTCGAGCGAAAAGCCCACCCCACACTGCCCCTCCACCTAACCACTCCTCTGCCCAACATCCAACAAAATATTACCTAATCACTGCTCGGGGAGCTGTGAAACTGCGTATCTCTGAAAGCTGCGGGCGTGGGAATTTCCACGAAGGACATGTACGTGTTCGGATCACGGCACAACACAACACACAGTCACAAGCCAACAAGGGGGAGGGGTTGCGGATTCGTGGAGATGGTGCGGCTGCGGTGAAAGTAGCCGCAAGTAAAAGTTTTTGCCCAGTCCATTTTGGTCAATTTGGGCTAAAAGAAAATTTGTAGGCTATAGAAAGTTTTTGCAGCGTTGAGAAAACTGGCATGGGAAGAGATTTTAGTCTATATCTTGCTAAGACACCAGCGGGCGTACATCATATAGGCGATAGTGTGGCGTAGGGAGGTGCGAGACGGAAGGGTGTGGCATGTGGCAAAGTTTTTCGCTTGCGCGCGCCCCAAAAATAAACAGCAACTATAGCAAGTGGCAGCGGTTAAGTTGACAGGACAGCAGCAGCTGCATCTGAAAACAGACATCAAAAAACGAAGGATTTGGGGGGAAGGGGAGGGAGGAGGTGTGATTTGGAATAGGGGTTAAGGAATGAGGGATAGGGGACTGCTTCTATGTGATATTTCTAGAGAGATAAAGCGCTGAAAACTTGAAGCCAGCGGCACTTGGCCAAAGTCGCTAAAGCAGCACAGCAAAACACGAAACAAAGGAAAACCAAACAGAAAACACAGCAAGAGAACAAAATGAAAACAAATTGTGCACTATAGATCCCCTTCCCCTGCTCCCCTTTGATAACATTAGGGGTATTATACATATTTGCACTAGAAAAATTAATATATCAGCAAAATCGAACAAACTTTGCTTACTTTTAAAAGCTCTAACAAGTTTGCACACAAGTATTAAACTTGTTTTTCATTAAAATAATTATTAAAGCTATGCTTTGTAATACACATAAAGCTAAATTTAAGTTAAAATCTCATCTGCTTTCCATTTAATAATGTATTAGCTTCGTAAGCTTCGTAAATAATATGTCAAATATCTCCTTGACTAAATTATTTCAATGCGTACAAACGCACTTGAATAGTTTAATCGGCTTTCGTCAGAACGAACTGTAAATTAAAAGAGTCAATTATTGGCCACTTGGGCCTTAACACAAAATGGCTTTAAATGGCAATTAAAATTAACATGTGAGTAATCAATTAATTTAAAAGGCGTTTCAAAACATTATGTGCAATAAATTGCATAAGTCACTAATAATTCGTACACTGAGCATTTTTCGTAAAATATTTATTTATTTTTCCAGCATCCGTTTGAAACCTGTGCCTATTTTTAAAAGTAAATAACATTTCCAAAAAGGATAAGCTTGTCTGTGTAGCCATCCACTAGATAAGTAAACCTTCAAAAAAAAAATAAAAATAAAAATTGTGTGGTGGTTTGTATACCAGGCACATTACAACCTACACTTTTGTAATTTTACCAACAAATAAATTACTTTTAGACTTCATTATCATTTCCAATATTTCTATCCGAGCACCCCTATTACGTTAGTAGGTGTACGTATCCATGTGTGATTTGTATACTCTCTTTATGCTCGAAAATAGTAGTATACCCAAAATTGAAATATTAAGCCATACAAATCAGGCAACTTGCAACAGAAGCAACAACGAAAAAAAGGAGCAGAAATAATTCGACACGCGCAGCATTTATCAGCAGCAGCAATAGTGGCAGAGGCGGCGGAGATACACTCAGAAAAAAAATCGAACTGAAAAGTCAAAAATCGTCCTGAAATCGCCTTAATTTCCATAAATATTCATCAACATTTCTTATAATTTAAGACGCTTGCCTAAAACTTGCTGATCTTAAATCAATGTTGTTTTTTCTACTTTTCAGAAATATTTGCATTTTTGAATTCAGGGTATATATAACACAGGGGTTATTTTAATTTTTAGAATTCAGAAAACATTAACAAATTTCAAATTTCTCAAAAAAAAAAAATTTCACTGTCCTTTTTTTAATTTAAGAAATAATTTACCAGCATTTTAGAAAACTACAACCACAATTTTTAGGGAAATGCGGAACTCCGTTTATTTTTTATTTATTTATTTTTGTTAAGTGCACCTTGTGAGACGGAAACGGAAACGGAAATAGACCAGAGCAGCAGAGAGACGATGATGCGAACGATAGCAGCAAGGATACAGACACGTACATCCAGAGGGCTGAGAGGAGGCGACGAGAGTGGAGAGGGAGGGAGATTTGGGAGACGCGCTTATTGACGTTGAGCAACGCTTATTGGCGTACTTAATCCTTTTGCCAAATTCCAATAAATTACCAGGACAGGCCAAAGCAAACAGCAAGAGAAGCAACACACAGTCAAGGCTTGGTTGAAGTGGAACGCGGGTGAAAATACCAAAAAAATAACAGCAAAAACAAAAAAGCAAAAAAAAAAAAAGACAAACATCAATAGGCCATGATGAGTTTCTGATTGCAAAGCGAAAGCAGCACAGGAGCACCCAAAAGGTCGCTCCAAACGGACTGTGGATGATGTTTTTCTTTTTGGGGAGCTCGGGGGTCGGCGTGCTCGAGGGTTGAGAAGGATGACGGTCGTGTCACATGGCTGGGCTTGACTTTGGCTGCCTTTGGGCCAAGTCATAAAATTGAACAGACATTTTATGTGCGACGGTAGGGGGTTGGGTTCGAGGTCGGGGGTTAAGGGTTGGGGACTGGCTGGAAAGTTAAATTGAAAGCCCAAATCCTTGGCATCCTCACAACTGGATAGGCATCTCCCTCCCGTCTCCTCCTCTCTCCTTCCGTTCTTTGTCTTATCTTTGACTGCTTAGCCCCTGAAAACCAACTCCTCTGCGCACCTCGCAATGTTTTTTATTGTAAATGTTTTGCATATTTTTCATTGGCCCCTATAAAACAATAAAAACAAAACAAACGCTCTCTTTTTTGTTTTTGCTTCTTCTACTGCTCCTAGCTGCTAGTCCCAAATATGTTGCATTTAGCTAATCCTCTCAAAAAAAGGACTCCACTTTCCTACAGGCCACCCACAATAATTTTGTTGTACTTTACAGTAGTTCTCATAGAAAAACACAGACCGACAGACTGACGAACATGGTCATAGCTGCTCCGCCAGTGATGCTGCTCAAGAATATATATGTACTTTGTGAGTTTGGACACATCTCCTTCAATGCTGCAAGGATATACAAATAAATCACTTGACTTATAAAGAAAAGATCGAGAAATAAAACTTGTTTCGAGACTAAAACAATCACAACAGACAGGTAGATAGACACGACAGACATGACATTTATTCAAGTCACAAAGATTTTAGATATACAAGGAGAAGATAATAATTTAAATTTTCTTAATATTTTGGGCTGTAGCAGCATCCGGCTTATGAGACACTCCAGATAGAGTAATATTTTATCTAAGCTCTAATTCAACTTGACCGATATGTGGAAAAATCCAATTGTGCACAAGTCAGTAGATTTTTTTAAAAATCAACAAGAGCACACAAGCAACATGCTTCTTTCTTTCTTAATACAAGCCTCAAAATTGCACTATTTATTTGGTTTTGGCTGACTTTTGCTATGCTGTCAACTTGTTTTTAATGAATTACCCAAATAGCGCCGAAATGTGTATATTAAATATTCCAAATACTGTCATTTAGATTGGGCTCAATTATCCCTCAAGTTGCAGCTGGGCTTGCCAATTAGATGGCAACTTTGGCGGCCGCGAGGCTCGAAAGGTGGCTGCTGTCAACGCCATCGCCATTGCCATCGCCATCGCCATCGCCTTCGTTTTGGTGTCTTCGTCTTCGTCTTTGCCTTCGAGTGAGTTACTTCAGGTTGTCATCATCGCCGTCCTCGTCGCTGACCTGTCAGCGGGCGCCAACAATATTCACTTTGCGATTCTTGAAGTGTTTATAAATTTCCTCGCCAAATTTGGCAATTAATCATTAAACGCGCCACCTGCCGGCAACTTTTGCCTAAAAGGTTTACCAGACGACGCCTAGCCCCCCCCCCCCCTCCCCATTTTATCCACATTTTCGAAAGGGGGGGAGCAGTCTTGCCTGGTGGAAATACTCGCGCACTGAACTTGAAGATGATAAATTACACAAGCGTAACATTATGTAATTTCATTCTGAAACCCCACCAACGTTCCTTCTTCTGACACACACCACGCGGTCGAAAGCTCAGCGTGTGTGTTGGAAATGAAATGCAAGTTTTCCACTTACTGTTTGGCGGTCTTGACAGCACCACTTTCAAGGATCATCTGTTTTCGAGTGCCAAAGTAGACTTGCTGTCGTTGAGTTAACGAGAAATGTTTAAATGTTGATTGTATTTCAACTGGTTCCCAAAGTTTGGTTGTGTCCAGAATTGGATGAATTAATAGAACGCCCAAGAATTAAATGGAGTCCAACATCAGTTTATTAATATTATTATTTTGAATACAGTGAAGTTTTTGGAATATTCAGTGCCTAAATTAATCTTTGTAGTAGATTTGATAGATAATCAGTTAATGTTATTCCGGAGGAGCTTGTAATCTATTTATCTGTAACTGAATGCTTATCTGCAACGCATGTAATTTTTAACAGCCCATCTATCATCTACAGTTGAAAACTTTAATAAAACTACTTTTCTTTTCTGTTCTCTTTACTCTTGGAATATTATCGCTTTACGACTCTGATTACAGTTGCCCAGATTCAGGCCATATATCATATCCAGTTAGCTCATTCTTTCGCCATGTTGCTAATTTAATGTTCAATTAAGACTCGTGTATTCGCATTTTTGATTTACTGTGAGTGGGGTGGTGAATGGTGGGTTGAATAAACGAGAGATTCTCTTTGTCTTTGTGCTTGTCTCTGTGCCACTTTGATTGATTTACCTCTAAGCTAAGACATATAGAGTCAGTAGACGTTGGAAAGGGATGGAGTTTTTGGTGTCATGTTGGGATTTGGGCCTCAGTATTGTTCAGTTCTACGTGGGCTGTTGAGAATTGACAAAGTTCATTGTGTTAGGGCAAATTAATTAAGCAGACACTGAAGCTACTTGGCACCACTTGGAACCACACACACACTCAGGGCAAAAGTCATCAGCGAAAGTGTGAGAATGGGAAATGTGAATGTAATTGTGAATGAGAATAAGGAATGAAAGAGAATGAGAATTCGAATGTGCGTAGCTATGCGAATGTGTTGCCGAGCAGAGCAGGTGGCGTCTCAAGAGGCTGCAGTGGTGCATGGTTCGGTGGGTTAACGGTGGGTTAGAATCGTTGGCTGCTGGCCTGGTTGAGAAGTCGTTTGCACAAAGCCAACAAAAGGCAACAATTCTTAGCCACTAATAAAGAATAATATGACTGCCATAAAACTCAATTTATTACCAAAATGTCGACAAGCAGAGCAGTCGAATGTATATGTGTTTATGTGTGTGTGTGTATGTGTGTGTGTGTGTGCTTGTATGTGTGTGTTTGTGTGTGTGAGAAAGAATTACGACTCTAGCAATCGGGCACCAGGGCAAGCTGTCAGGCGGCACTCTAAGGAGGAGAGGAGGATGTGGAGAATGGCGCACCGAAGTAGCAAATACAACCAAATTTTATGCTGTTGCCATTCCGTTTTGCCAATTCTTATTTCAACTTCAGCTCTTATTTTAATTCAAAACAGTCGTTTTTATATTTGAATTTGCATTTCATTCGAGTATTTCGCATCGTGGGACTTGTTTAGATCCTATGATTTAATGCAAATACTCTAAAGTTATACCTTAAGATGATATTAAATATTGTTTCGCATAAAGTTGCTTGACATTTAGCTTTTGTGTGCTTTTATCATGTGAGTTTAGCTTTAAACTAAGCTCACATTTAGTCACCAATCACATTTTCTTTATTTTAATTATTTTCACATTACAATCATATAGCAATAGGCTGTTGCGACTCCTATAAGCTCAGTATGAATAAATTGTTTGCGAATTTTAATAAATGAGATCAGCTCTAAGAGAACCTTCACAGCAAACAGCTTTTGTTCGTCTTGCTGCTTATGCGTTTTACAGATCAGTCAGCTTTTATTTCATCTTAATGAGTTGCAGGGTATTAGTCGGTCTCTGCAATTTAGTTCAATTGTTCCCTTGTCTGTTGCACTTTATATCTTTGCCGACTTTTCATCATTGTTTCGTATCAATTTCATTTGCCATTTGGTTTGTTGTTGTCTACCGCCTGGCAATTTGTTGCTTTTGTGGCCCATTGCCCGTTGGATATTGCCTGTGGCTGTTGTTGACCGTTGGCTGTTGGATTTGTTGGCCAGCTGTTGGACACATTTGCCGGCCACTTTGTGGCCACATTTACGCTGCTTTGGCGCTGCTAACGGTGTACGAACCCAAATACCCCTAAATAACTGTTTGATAGCTAATACCCAATTTGAAATAGTCTCTCGTGGCGTATACATAATCGACTACCCGTTGCCTTTGGTGGCAGCGTGACAAAAGCTGCTTGCTCTCGGCGCATACAAACGCATAAATTGATGTGGCAGCTTTGTTTCCCTATTCCGATTGTTATTTTTAGAATGGAAGAAGTATGCGAACAGAGATAGAGGGAGTTAGGGGTACAGATAAAGGGCAAAGAAAAACAAGAGACACTTAGAGAGAGAAAGAGGATAAATGATGGCAGAAGAGAAATTCAAATAAACGACAGCTGAGAGATAGGGTTAAGATTCGGTGATTTATGGATAAATTATTGATAGCAAAGATAAGTTGGGGACATGCAGAAATTTCAATCTTTTGAAATTAAAGGCAAAGAGAATGGGAGAGTAATCAGCTTAATTAGTACTATAGAGGCTGTAACAAAAAAAAAAAACATACTGCAGCCAAATTGTAGTAGAAATATATTAACAAATTTTCTCCGAAAATCTTCGGTTACGCGGCATGTAAATTGGCAATTTGCCGTTGGGACATTTTGGAGACATGAACAATGTTTCCTTAATGTTGTGATAGAGTGAATACGAATAAGGTGGAACGAGGGGGAGATGAAGGTTGAAGGTTGTCAAGGGTCTTGTCAAACTTGTCGAGACATTGTGTCATTGTTGTTGTGGTTGTTGTTGTCATTGTTGGCGATGTCTCGGCAAATTATGGTGGCCTCAATGCGTAAATGATGCTTAATTAACATTCACAAAGTTTGCCACGTACACTCAGAAAAATGTGTAATGATATTTCAGAAATAAATTTCCAAACATACCCAAAAAAAAACAACAAAATATAGTTTATATGGTGTTGGTTTACTATTTTTTTTTTGTGGAATATTTTGTATTTTCCAGATATGTATTATTCAACGGTAGAGATTGAGAAAGATCTGAGTGTAGGTCTGAACATGGAACGATGGAAGCATGGAAATGCTGGAATGTGAATGGCAGGCTTGTGGTTTTGGGTGCGAATGGGTTGGTTGGGGTTGCCACCTGCTAAACACATTTCGGCCAGAGGGCAGGCCGCACATAGACGCAGAGAAATTGCAAATGATGTACGCTTATAGCCTAAATACTGGAAACAGGCAATTGCAACAAGAAACGGGGCTGTGAATGGAGAAAAGTCTAAGCCCATTAACGCCAAGTGACGAAGAGTGACAGCCGCAAAGTATGTACAACGGCAATGCCATCAAGGCCAAAAAGGCAATAGTCACAAACACACGCACTTCTGGGACACACAACAAAAATGGGAAAAAGGCAACTAACTGCTGCCAGCGGCTACAATCAGTGAATCTCAGTGGGCAGCTGCTGCAGGCGCAGTTCAAGGCCAACCCGTTTACTTTGGCCTTAATTGAGCCATAAGCCAAGCTGTGCCCGGGCCAAAGAAAGGAAACGTAGCATCAACAGACGCAGATAACAGCTAATGAAAATCACTTGGCCAAAGAGTAACGGCACATCAACAACAATGTGGCAAATGCTGTGGAGCACAACAAAAGGAACGATAGAAGGAAAGGCTTGGAGGGGGTGGTCGGGTCACACAGGATACGCTTTTAATACAATTAGAAGCGCTTTAGCTAAGTGCTTCAATGGAAGTGCCTCAATGGAAGTAGAGGCAGCTGCTGAATCTGCTGCTAAAAATACAGCTCTTAAAACTGACCTCCAGCTGAAAATAGCCAAATACCCTCAAGCGATGGGCGTGGTGTGAGGCTGAGGCATAAGCGCTAGTTGTGTAGGCTGACAATGCGACTTAAAGCCAAAAGTGTGCAACAAATAACGTAAATGGGCAAAGCAAAAAGAAAAAAGAGGGAAGTGCCAAGTGAAAACAAAGCAAAAATATTTGAAATTGAGGCAGGTACGTATACACAGTAAAAAGCAAATGGGTGGCAAATAATGAAATGAACTGCAGCCGAGCTAAAAGGGTGTGTGGATGGCAAGGAGAAAATGTTGCGTACAGCAAACAAACCACTGCTGGGGGCAAGCAACGGGGGGTTAATGCTGGAGTTAGATGCTTCCGGAGGTAGTCGCTATGCTATAATGGTCCTCCCTTAGCTTGTGCATTATATTAAAACGCTAATGAGGCGGTAGTCGCATTGCTAGGCAACCATCCCCATCCGCCAACCCCCACTTTCAACCCGGTACCTCTTCCACACAATACCACACCCCCGCACTGTAAATGTCTGCAGCTGGCGTTGTGTTAATTGAAAATTAATGGCGCGATGGCAAAAACTAAACATGAAAATTTGCTGACGATGACGCTAACGCATTAAATGGCCGCCAGGTGGCGCTAAGGGTAGTGAGCTTAGGTCACTGGTTTGTTTGTAGCAGGCTGCAATTACCAGCAAATGCGTCAAGTGCCAAGCAGATTACCACATTTCCATAATTAAAATAATGTATATACATATATACATATACGTATATACAAATAAGGTAGCAAGAAGGTAGGTGAAAATGGTTGGGGGCCATAGGTCAGGGAACGGTGTTCGGATCAAGTGCTTCGCACAGAAAATTTGTAATTAATCACAATTAAAATCAGGCAAAAGTTGTCACTCATTCTTCCATGCTTCTTCTTCTTCCTTTTCTTATTCTTGTTCTTTTGCAACGTTTTTACTGGGGATATCACAGCATCCGAGAGGTGTGTGACATGGAAGTTGGATGTGGGCGTGGACTCACTCGGAGGTTGCGGTCATGGACGTGGCCGGAACAGATGCTCCGGCTATGGTAATGGCGACAAGTTTAATACTTTCGGCTGGGCCCGGGGCACCCCACGAAGAGGGCAAATTAAAATAAATATGTAATATAAAAAAGGGGTTAAATGTACGTTGAAGGACATTGGGGGGGGGAGGGGGTTGCCAGGGAAATTAAAGGAAATTACAGAATGAAAAAGTGAAGACAAAAAAAAAATAATAATAATAATAACAAATAAAAAGAAAATGCGACAAAAGCAAGAGCTAAAGGAAAGATAACATTTCTGAACGAAAAAGAGAATTAAGAGCAGAGAAAATGCTGCGTAGAATAATAATATTACATACCGCGGTTGTAAAACAAGAGACTGATAAATTACGAATAAGAGAAAAGCATCAAATTAAAAATAAATTAAGGCAAATGCCGGGGCATTATTTTATAATGTAACATTTTCCAAAATGTGATGCATTTTCGTACTATAAAAGATTCAGATCGAAATTTCTAGTTTAATTTGGAAATGTTTTTATTTTTTTGCAACAACTTATAAAAGGCAACTGAAACTCGTAAGCATTGTTAATTGATAATTTAGTTATCGAACTGCTTGAAAGACGTTGTCAGTTGGGGGAATTTCCTCCGAAAAATGTTTCAGTTTTGATGAAGCAATGCCAATTGATTGCAGTAAGATAAGAAAAATGCGTGATACTATTGAATGTGACGCATAATTGGAACACAAGTCCAATAGATACATGAGAACTTTGCGTGTGTGCTTAGGTGTGTGTGTGTGTGTGTGTTTGTGTGTGTGTCAGTGACTGACACAGACTACTTAACAGACTGTGTTTGCTCGCGACCAAGGAGGGGCGAGTACGACTCTAAGCAAGTTGTTGCCAAACCAAATTTGATTGTCAAATGAGTATGGCAAGGAGGGACAGTGGGTGAATAGCAAATATATAGCTGAGTACTTGAGCCCACAAATAATACCGTTACTTAACATTTGGGTCGCAAACAACACGCATACATACACACATGTCACACATAGACACTCATACAGATAGTAACTTTGCAAAGACTGCAAGCAAAACTTCTCCAAATGTGTATGTGGCAATAAATGTCTCCTGCGGCCAGTGGCAACAACGAAAAGTTGCTGCTTAAGTGATACAAAATGCAAATATACGCCACGCTACGAGTTCGAAGATGCGGAGAACAAGACGGCCAGTGATGACACAGGATGCCAGAGGGTGGGGAGAGAGTGTGTGGGGTTGGAGTTGTATGTGGAAGTGGAAGTGGCAAGCAAATGCGTAGACAGTGGCTGGCAAAGTCACTTGACGAGCTTCACGGCTTAAGGTTATTTGCACGATGTCAACTCGTCTCGACCCGGCCCGACCCGCACACGTGATTTATCCACTCGACTCGATTGTTGTGCATCACCCACACACACACACACTACACATCCGCAGACCCCACCTTCCCTACCTCCACTGCCATTGTCAGCCACTTGTGGAGGCTGTAAAAGCGGCTTCCATGTGACTGATATGTGGCATTGGCAGCCAGCTTAAAATGAAATGTAAACACAAACAAAACGTCGGCCAAGTTGGAAAACGAGAAAAAAAATATGCCTAACTACCCCTAGGTGACGACCCAACCCCCAATTTTCTGTGCCATATTGTTAAATTATGCGTGGCAAAATTTGGCGCTGTTGTTGTCAGTTTTGTTATTGCTTATAGTAGTTGTTGTCGCCAGTTTGTCAGCACATAAAACGCAGTAAAAAAAAACTGATAAATAAAAAAAAAAAAAAATTCATCTGCATAGCAGTATCATCTAAATCAACTCAGCATTTTACATGACTCAAAGCTTCCACTCCTTCTCCCTCTGGCTATCTGGTCACGTATCACCCACAGAGCGAGAGAGAGAGCAGAAAAAAAAGAATATATGTATGTATGTATATATAGAGAAAGTCGCCACGTGCTTTGAATGGTTTGTGACACCCACTTGTAAGCTGGTACATTATGAAGATGTGGCCGTCGATCGTGACCAATTGGATACATTTTACTCATACTACTTATGTATATACATATATATATATATATATATACACACATATTTTTCAGTCAGCACCAACACCAAACTGCGAATTTGCACAATAGTTTTTATGGGAAAACATTTAAAAGTGATTTTGATTTTATACCCGCACAGCAACAGCTGCTCAATCCATTTTACATATGTACATCCCGACCATGTCACGAATAGCACTTGTCAAAGATGTTATCATTGAGAATTCTAGTCTTCACAAGACACCAGCTAATCATATAATAAATCCGACAAGACAGCCGGCTTAATTTTGAAAATTATTTACAGTCTCTGTAAAAATATCCAAATCCAAATAGTAGGCAATCGAATTGTGTTTGAATTTTCACATAGAAAATCTGTTGATTTCAGATCTGTGTGAAACAACGCAACTAGATAAATACCAAATTACAATATTTGTGCACTTTTTCAACTTACTTAGAAGTTCAGATACTCACCAACAACATGGACAATGCCAGTGAAATGAAGAGATTTGACATTTCACATATGATAAGAATACTGCTAAGGTTGCCAAGAAGAATGTGGTCAACGGTTCTATTATATCCATCGCAGGCGCAGACTTTGTGGTGATCGCATGCGATAATTGTTTGATCCCCAAATCAGATGACCTGCGTAAGGACTTTAAGCTCTTCCGGATGACACCGCAGTCGATAATAGGCTCGATTGTAAGCGGCGACCATATAGTCCCGACGCTAAGGACTCGTGTGCAGATGTACGAGCAGAATCAAAGAAAGATCATATCGACTGAGGCCTTCGCCGCGATGATCTCAAATGTATCGTACAGCAGACACGTATGCCTCAATAACACAATCCTAGCCGGGCTGGACAGAGAGGGTAAGTGTACCGTCTTCCAATATGATGAGATTGACCTTTCGAGCGGTCCGCGACATCATGTTGGCAAAGCTGAAGCTTAGCATCAGTAAGACCAATTTTAGATTAATTTGATGATTAAACTTGCCGCCAAGAATAATAATCATTGTCAAACTTTCTATTGCACAAGTATTTCAAGGTATATTTAGCATTTTATTTGGTTGCTATTTACAGATGTATGTTATATTTTACATTGATACTTTCTATTTATAATATGCAGATTTTGTTGTGATTGCTATGGCATTATTTAAATTCTGCTTGCTTAGTTTGCATGTGGCTTTCATCTCTCCCGCCCACTTTAGTATTTTTCTTTTGCTCCCTCGTTTACTTGGGTATTTAACATTTAGTATTCTTATTCTCAATTTAGTTATTGTTGTTGTTGTTGTTCCGGTTGCCCGGGCAACCCATTAAATGGTACAGGCCACCCCAAGAAAATACTGCTTCAAGCGTCCATTCACCCCCTACTCGGACGGACACTCCCGCCTGCTTCGGCCTGCTTCTGCCGTGTTCAGCGCCTCGCTCCTTGCCCCTCGCTCTCGCCCCTTAGCTGTCCCACTCCACTCGCTACCCCGGCACGTCAATTCAATACGTTTAAAAGTTCATTTGCTGTTTAGCTTGGTCATTATGTGCCTGCCTGACTGCTTGTTTGGTTTTCTCCCCAGTCACTCTCCCTGCCCCACCCGCTGGCAGTCGCTTGACAGGCCTCTCTCAGTCTGCGCCTTTGTCGGCTCGGCCATTAAATGGGCACTCAATGTGTTTGTCTAACTTGCCATTTGCGATGATAATAATGTCGTATGGCCGTTACATTGATGTTGCCTGAACGGCCCCGTTACGGCCGAGCAACCAAACAACCCGACTATCGGACAGCTTTGTCTCACCTACTCATTGTTGTAATACTCTTAGAAAATGCATATGAGGTCGGCTACGATTATGATTATACCATGTGCAGGCCATGATAGCAGGTGAAGTATTCCCAATCCTGGAAGCTTCATTCATATGAACATAGCGCAAAGTGAGAACATGTATAAATTCCGAAGGAGATCCTTTTGGAAATTTAGCTCTCTTCTAAAATTATTGTTTCTTTCCACATCAACTCAAACATATTTTATGTTATTTTACTTCATATATACATGAAGTAAATAAAGAAATACTTATACATATTTATGTATGCCAGTTAAAAATTGAGTTGGTACTTGCTAAAAACCGATTATTGTATACTATATTTATATATTGGTATACCAGGGTATTAAGGCTTGTCTTCCTAGCTATCTCTATCTCTCTCTCTATCTCTGTCTATCTCTATCTAGCTGTCTCTCGCTCACTTTCCTTCTTCCTCAAACATTTGTTTGCTTTTACTGTTTCTGTCGTTGTTGACGGTCTGTCGATATATATTTCCAAATCGTTTGGCTTGGCGTTTTGATTTCGTTATCAGTTTTTATGTTTATAAGTGCGACACACACCCAGTTATATACACAGCATACACGTAAGCTGTGCGTGTGTTAGTGTTGTCTGGTTTTTATTTGTGCGCTGTTTGGTCAATTGGAAAACATTTCGTAGCAGACTTTTCGGCGCTCGCCACGAAAACGTCGCTCGACGGGCGGTCGCCAAAGTGACGACAACCATGGAATTCGTTGTTTGTTGTTTTTGTTTCTGCTGTAACTAGATTGCTCCTTCTACTCCTCCTGCTGTTATTCATGTTGTCGTCAGTGGCTGTTGCTGTTGTTGCTGCTGCTGTTGCTGTTGCTGTCGGCATAATGGCGTCGTTATTATTTTGGCATTAAAAGAATTAATACGCTTCAATGGACTCTCAACGTAAATAGATCGTTAGGCAGTGTGCCAATAGCAGCTGTAGCAGCAGTAGCAACAGCAGCAGCCACACCCCGTTCTCCACACCCCTCCCCCTACCACAACCATGGCTTTGCATAGTTGTGTCTTTTGTCAGCTCTTTACGAATGCACGCTTTGCTAGTTTTGTTGGCTTTTCAGTTTGCGTTGTCACGCCATCGAGAACAATTTTTGCCATTTCACATGCAAAAAAAGCACTAGCATAAGCACACACACACACACACATACACTTATATACTTAGGGCTGAAGACTGGCGGGACTCCCTCCGGTTCAAATGGGCCCACCAACCACTTCACCAGTCGCACCACAATCAATAGACTTTCTCTTCTTTGTCTTCCTCTATTCCACTACTACGAAGTGTTTCTCATGTTAGGAAGCTGCTGTTGGTTCTTCTAATTCATCATATTTATGACCTCTTCTTTTCTTTATTTCCATTACATCTTTAATATATTAAATTAAAGGGTTTTTGTGATTTAGATTCCTAATTGGCTTTGCATTTGTTATACAAATTAAAAATCGAAGAAACAATTCCTGTTACCTAATATCTGTTTCGACCCAAATAAGTAAAATGCAATTCAATGCAACTCGTCTTTATTGTATGTGCATGTGTTTGTGTTTGTGTGTGTGTGTGTGTGTGCTTAATACAACATAATACAAATTTATCTGATATATGAGAGCCACAACTGTTATAATGCAACGTTTTGAATTTCAATGACACTCAATTGTTATGGAATTTTCCGACCATCAGCATAATGATTTTGATTATGTATAACTATAGGGGATGCAGCTGAGGGAGGTGGAGTGGGCGGTGGTATTGATATATTGCAGCTTCAGCAATTTTTAAATTGCAATTGGAAATTTGCATTGATGCTGGGACCAGCAGCATTTCAATTTAGTTGCATGCAAATATTTAGATAATTTAAAATGCTTCGGCTCAAATGCAAACAAGCATATCCAGACATACTGTATTGGGGCCGCAGAGGAGAGATACGGATGACGAGATACGTAAATACAGATACACATGTAACCAGCTGCTGTCGCTGCATTTCGCATAGATACAAGATACCTGCCTGCGACATACATATTTTGATTTTCACATTGAATTTCATTTCGCATTGCTCTGAGTGACCTGCAATTCAAAGCACAGGATATATTCTGCATTCAGATTACTTTTTACGTATATATTTTCGTTTCATATTTGTACATCGTATCTCTCAGGATATATGCGTAATATTGGGCATTGGTCAAGGTATTGCATTAGTGTAATTCGTCAAGAAAATTCAGTTACATATCGGTCTTATGGAATTCGCTGGAACTATTGTATTCTGTGAAATAGCAGAATGTCTTGGTATAAATAACATAATAATTAATTAATTAAGCCATAGTCATGGAGGAAAACACACAGAAGCCAGAAACCAAAATAATAATTGTTGAATTAAATGTTAATCGTTATTCAGAATATAAATGCTAAACTAAACGCACATACACCGAACAGCTCTATATTTCTAAGCTATAATTTCAGTGTGTGGGTCTGTGTGTGTATTTTATGATTGAGTCTATAATTAATGGTCATTCTATTCTGTTGTTATCCATTGTGTGCGATAAGCAGCCGCAACAGTAACCGAACCGACAGCTAGTTGCCAACATTTTTGCCGCTTGCCAACATTTTGAGTAGCAATTTGGCTACAGGGTCGGCCCCTTGCCCGCCCCTGCCCAGCATGTAGATGCCTGCATGTGGCACATTTTGAGTAATGGGCTGCAAGCCAACTGATTGCTACTCCACTTGTAACAGTTGCTGCTGCTGGTGATGCTGCTGCTGTCGCTGTTTTTACATGGCATTTTGCATAAAATGCGTTTGACGGAATACCGTTTCCCGTCCACCACCACCACGATCTAAGTCCTACCTAAAAATGATGAATTGAAACAACAAGAGATGTTGCCGCTTGCCGCATGATGCGGGTTGCATTTCTGCCTGTGATTACCAATACCAACTGCTGTCGTCGCTGCTTCAACTGCGGCTATGGCTCCAGAAGCGGGTTTCAGTTCCGGGCTTCAGGTTTGTTGTTGTGAGTTTTCTTCAGCTGTTGTTAGTTTCCTTTTTTGAAATCATAAATTTCACACAGCAGCAGCAACAGCAACTAGTCACACAACAACTAGCAACAAAACCGCTTTGCATTTTGTTGTGGCTGCTGGAAAATGCTGAAACGAGCCATCCCAGAATCCCAGGCTAATGAACACGATACACAGACACACACACACACACACACAGAACAGGGAGGGGGCGTGTCAGTTTATAACCGTTGCAGCTGCAGAACCAGCAACGGCGCTGAGTGCATTTGGCAATTATGAAATGTGCGCACGTAAATGTGTATGTGTCTATCATTATGCCCTGAAAGTCTACAAAGGGTATAATGAAGCTGCGCAGAGAGTATGTGTTACGAGGCATGAAACATATATATTCATGATGGGCATCAAAAGACGAATCGATTTGTCCGTAATATCCATAATAGCCGATTACCGGTAACTTTAAAAGTCACAATTTTAAAGACAAGGAATTTGTATTAGTCAGGAGCCAACTTAATAAGTAATGACTTGGCTTCAGGGTATTGCCTAGACGAGCTCTCCTGACTTTATTATTCACACTCTCTGTGTGTGTAGCCAATTTAGAACAAGCTTAAAATTTGCAATTAAATGACAAAAGTGGCCATGGCAGAGGCCACTCCCAGTAAGCCAGGCAGCTGTTCAAAAAGAAAAGGACAACGGGCATAAGAAAATAAGACACCGAAGTTAACTATAGAAGGAGACAAAGGGGAATGGGGAGAGACTTCACTGTAAGACAGGACTCTGTAAAAAGGAGGTCAGTTGCGCTGCAGCGTTTTGTGCGTTGTGACATTTTGGTGTAATAACAGCTGCAACTGCAACAGAGTTGGCAGCTAAAGCAATAACAACAACAACAGTTGCGTTGACTGCAGCTAAAGAAATTAAATAAAAATTACTGTGCACATTGCGTATACGCCACGTTTGTCACAACGCAATATTGCCACGAAATGCATTAAGCACGGCAGCAGCAGCAACAGCAGCAGCAACAACAGCAACAACATAACTGCATAAGCAAACAACAACAAGAGCGAGAGAGTGGGACAAGTGTCAGACTGTTTCGATTATATAAAATCAGCAAATGGGCGGGTACATGAGAATCAGTTTGCTCGCTTATGGTAAACACGAAGCGGGGGGGAGGGAAGCGGGTGCAGTGACACTGTCAAGAGATACGTTGACCCCGCACCACACGACAACAACGAGAGGTTAATGGAAGCCAGTGAGTGAGAGTTGGAGTTGTCGATGGGTGGTTGTTGGCTAAAGATTCGCAAACATGACAAATGATAAATGGGGAAAGGATACGCAATGCGCAATGGACACTGGACACAGGACACTGTACACAGATACACAGACTGAAACACAGAACCACATCCAGATTTCACATATCAAATGCTGACAGTGCTGTTCGGCCAAAAAAAAAAAAAAGCTAACAAAATGTTGAATTGTATGATTTCTGTCATGGAATGAATTGAATATAAAGTAGTATTGGAATTCAACACGTTAAATACATTATAATCAAACTAACTAAAAGAGTTTCCAATCTTAAATACACATGTGATATGTTGATATGCTTAGACTTCCATATAATCATATACCAAAGATGATCCAATAATATTTCAAATGGAAATAATATAATAATAGAAAAATGATTATGGAAATAAATTCATTTTGCAGATAATACATACATATACATATATGTGTATAATAATAAAAAAAAGCTCATTCAACATTTTCGCACTTTACACGGTATATGTTTGACAAACATTTCTCGTGCAACTCTGATTCATTTAATTATCATTTGCTGCTTTCCGCAAGCAAACCAAATAAATATCCATGACCCACTATTTATTTGACGAGATTCAAAGTTTTCATCTGAAGTGTTTTTCTTTTGGCACCCGCAGCAGTAGTTATCAGTTAAGTGTCCTTTTAAATCGGATGTATAAGAAAATGAATATATGTATGCATGTATACCCAAGAGAGAGGGAGAAAGCGTCACGCAAACAATTCAAATGAATGACCGCAAAAATTAATTGATTCAAGTTATTCGAAACGATTTGCACATTAAAACTCCAATGGCCAGCAAATCAAATTGAAATGCCAATGGACGTTCCGTTCGCTTTAGTATCCGCATCAGCATCCGCCTCTGCATCCTCTGTCTCTGTCTCTGTCCACGTCGACATCGTCGTCCATGTCCGGCTCTTCGCTTCTGGTTGAATTTCTGTGTCCATTTCGATGAAACTCTCGACATGAATTTAATTTTGATTTTTATTTGGCGTTTTATTCGGGTTTTAAGCATCGACCGATTTAATTGAATTGCACGCGACCTAGTTGCCTTCCCATTATTGTAACCCACCCCCAATCCACCCTCACCCCTTCTCGTCAGCAACGTGGCCAACGATATGATTATGCAAAGTGGATGGCATCGTAGGGTGTTCGAAGTGTTCCCAATTTTATCCCTCACCCATTTCTCTCTCGTTGCTCGTTGTATTTAAGTCCGTGCAAAACAAAAGTTGATTGACCAGAGGAGTAAAGAAGTTCAGTAATGATGGGATGGAGAGGAAGTGGACGGCGTGAAGAAGGCGGAGTTTCGTTTAGGACTTGCCTTTTCGATGTAAGTGCAAATTGAACAAGCGTATGTTGTAACATGTAGCCAATATTGGTTGCAGGAACTGCAGCTTAACTTTGATTTGGCCTGGACATCAACATACCTCCTTCCCCTCCATCCCCCATCTTATCCTATAGAAAAGACGCCACGCCCACTTTCGGTTGAACGTTCTGTTTGTGGCATTGCATCTTTAAGTGATTGGCCAGCTACTCGACATCCGACAAGTGGACAGCGCTCAGCTCACTTCAGCTTCTGCAATTCCCCAATTTCAGGCTCAATTTCAGGCAACATTTTCATTTGCAACTCGATTCAACTCCACTTAAGTCGATTGCCAGTCTCTTCGACTTGGACGCTTATAGATTTCCTCAATTAAAAGCATACACTCAAGTGGGTTTTCAAAGGCATTTCATGGCTTTTATTTTGATATCTTTGAGAACTTTAAAAACGTTGAACATACTTTAATAATCTTGTGGCAATATAGGTAAACAAGTTAAAGAACGAAGAAGTATGATAATATATGATACTCATATATCTTCGCCAGCTCAGGTTGGTTCCAAACTGTGAGTATTTTATGTATTTATCATTTTTATCAACAAGATTCTTGTTGAGTTTATTATATTTGTTGACCAATTGATAAGTCTGCATATGATTAAGTGATGCCGCATAAGCTTCTATTGCGGCTTCAATTTGAATACAGAATTGGCCTGGTTAGAAAATGATTATATAAATGAATCCGCCATGATGCACACTAAATTGAACAAATGCGGATGAGCGCTGAGTCAATCAATCACTGTCACAATTTAAAAAAAAAAAGAGGAAGCTATAAATAACAGCAATCAATTTTAAAATTTCATTACAATTTCAACGTTTATTTTCTATTGTTGGGTTTTGTTTGCGATTTGTTTATTGGCTTAGGCCCAAAATCATACAATTTGTTCAGAAGCTTTTTGATTTTTGAATGGACATCGTAATTGCAATTGCAATTCATTGTGCTACATGAGAGGAAAAACGGAGGAGCGGCACGGGTTGCCAAAAAGAGGACATGGGATTAATGAGTGGAAAAAGACATCAAAATTCTGTCCAAATGCCAATTTAATTACATGACGTGCACTATTATCGATTCTAAAATGTTGCAAATTGCAATAGTTGCTATATTTACAGTATATTTGGTCTATTTTGGTGCATGCGTGTGTGTGTGACAGTACGAGTTAATTTGATTTTAAATATGTTGCACGAGTTGAAGGTGTGATGTTGCCGCTGTCACCGTTGCTGCAAATATTGGACTTGCTTTGGGTTTATTTTTCATTTGCGGTTAATCAACTGACAGTGGCATTAATATTATGATTGCAAATGGCTGCAGCAGCAGCACCCACAGGCAGCCGCAGCCATTGACAATTATAATTAATTTGAAATGCAGCGACAATAGCGACATTTCATTACAAATTCAAGTTAACTCAACTGTGCAACACAAACAGACCATCGCTACACTTCACAGGAGCCCATTCCCTTCTCCCTCCAG
Source organism: Drosophila nr. perissopoda 5 BK-2023a (assembly GCA_035044105.1). NCBI lineage: Eukaryota > Metazoa > Arthropoda > Insecta > Diptera > Drosophilidae > Drosophila > Drosophila nr. perissopoda 5 BK-2023a. The sequence goes on along the minus strand of JAWNMK010000620.1, from coordinate 2,891,603 downwards.
CCACCCAGCCACACACACACACACACGTACACAGAGGGAATGTCAGTGAGAAGCACAGCAATTTAAAACTGGTAAAAGTTAAAGCGCTGCAACAACTGCAAAGAGGGTGGTGGGCGGTGGAGGGAAAACGGTGAGTAGGCGGATATGTTGAGGCTCGGCTAAATGGGAGCCACACGAGCTGGCTGGTTATTATTATTATTATTATTATTGGGATTCTTGCACTGCAACTCACCAGATCTATTGTGCCCTGGCCCATAATTATAAATAAGCATAAATTAAGCAAAATATGCAGCAAATACACAAATACACACTTGCAAAAGCATAAAAGCTATGGTCCCACAAGCTGACACAACACAATCAAATCAAATGACAAGCTTTGCACTCAAACACAACTATTTTGGTGGGCTGACTTTGATGAAAAATGTGATTTGAATCAAATAATTTTCGCATGCACACAAATGAATGATGTGAAATCATCAGACTACGCTCGCAATCGCATTTGCAATCTATACTTGGATAGCCCAAGGGGCACATCAATCATACATATATATTGTCGGAGATAATAGGACTAGATGGTAGATATCTAACTATTGACTGCATTTAATTTATAATTAAACAAATTACCTGAACTGCATCTGCGGCAATTCGAACTTGCTAAGCAACCATAATTGAATGCGGCATTGTTGAACAATATTATTTCATTTGCTTAGAATTGTTAATTGGATTTGAATAAGCATATTACATTTACCGGCTCGAACTCTCTCTTTCCCTCTCGTCCTCTGAGTATATAACTTGATCCTTAAACATGTTTTTGCTGTATCCTTTGTACCAAATAAACTCTGCCAACTAAATGCTGGTTTGTGTGTGTGGGATCGGGTGTAGTATATGTTTTCTGGGAATTGTCGCCTAACTGCCTGACTGCCTGACTTGTCGCTGTCGTCAGTAGAACTCAAAACGTGCAACTAAACTGCAACATTTTACAGACAACTTGCCAGAGTGCTCACAAGCCCACTAGGACACCTCGCCCACACCCATTTGCTGTAAGCTAGCCAAGAGAGCTGTGCTTCTTCCTGTGACAGTCAGAGTAGTTCTGCGCCTTCGCTTCGGCATTCCTGTCAATTGCTCTTTATGGATAACAACAGCAAATGCCGCCAAACCAAGCCCAACGGCTCCGCCCCTTGCAGTTGTCTCTTGGTACTTTATGGGCCTTTAAGCGTGCAGGCCAAGCCGCTTAAGTGGGCTGTTAGGGGCTTGTTAACTTTATTGATACCCACGCCGATCGAACGTTGCGGCAGTAATGCCAGCGAGATAAAAGAGTGGCACACATACGCGAAGAGACAGAGAGAGAGAGAGAGAGAGAGAGAGAGAGAGACAGATAGAGCGTGTGGGGGAGTTGGGGTAGCCGTAAGTAGAGCAAGTGGTGCATTGGCACTCGACGTTGACATGTCCGACACATGTTGCGGCTGAGGCCCTCCAAGGATTTGTTCCTCTCTAGCTGGAAGTTTATGTGCATGTGTGGGTGTGTAAATGTACATATGTCCTCTAAGCTCAGCAGCGCATTGGTATAAGTTTATGTGTGCTTGTCACAACCACAACCAACCACAACTGACCCCCGGAAAGCCACAAGGCTTATGGCCCAAAAGTCAAAGGCAATGTTGGTCACGGACAAAACCGAGTTGAAGATGGTTGCATTTAATTAAAATGATTACAAAGTTTATGTTTGCTTATATTATATTTGTACTTAATAAAGTTATGCGACTCAGGCATTTCGACCAGTTGCAGTATCTGCAGAAATCTTTCTGTACATCTTCCAGCATGGAAATAAAAAGAAGCTATACCAAAAGATTGGGTTTTATTCTGTATATCAATTTTATATTTTCAAAATAGTTAAATAAACATTTCAAAAGTATTATAGAAATCTATGATTAATTTATACAAACAAATTAACTTTGATATTTTAGGTATGAAATGTAACTTTATAGTCTTATAAATATTTATTTTTTTTTTTTTAAATAATCTCTACACTTATTTAAATTGTCAGATCATTGTTGTAGAATTATATTAAAATAAAAAATCACTTCAGATATTCCAATTTATTTCAAAATGTATCAGTTTAGCGTAACGACCCCTCGAGTATGTATTTATGATTTATGATTAGAAGCTCTGTGTTGAAAAAAAAAGGACGTTGATATTCTACTTACCATAGCGTTGCAGACCGGTACGAAGGCCACGCCACCCACTAAAAGATTCAGTTAATTTCTTAATATTTTGAATTTCATTTTATTCATTATTCCATTCGCTGGTTGACCTTAGTATAGTATGTCATTGCTCGCTTAGTAGCCTTTACATAGTTACTACCATTATTAATGTTTTTTTGTTCTTTTTTAATTTTTCAGCTTTTACTGTTCCATTCTCTGCGCTCAATTTCAATTTCAATCTCAATCTCAATCTTATCATTCTTTTTGGCTAACTGGGCTATATGTATATATATTATATATATAAATTATATATATACATATATATATATATATATATTTATATTCACATATACATATATATACATGTATATATGTATACATATATATATGTATTTTTGCATACATTTACACATACATACATATCAATTATCAATTTAAATTGTAACTTAAGTTAAATAACAATCACATTTACTTATTCTGTTGTTTTTTTTTTCTTTTTTTTTTTTACTTAATGTTCTTTTTTCTGTCTTCATTTGGCTCTTCATTTCTAATTTAAAAAAAAGTTTCGCTTGCCCATATTTGTTTTTCTATTTGTGGTTATATAAGTATATTATATCATATATAATTTATTTATTTTTTTTGCTTAAGTGTCTGCAAACAAATTGTCAATAAAACAATTGGAAACAATCAAATCAACAAAAAACTTAAAAATCGTTCGTTCGTTTTTAAACCGTTAAATCGGAACCGATCTAAATAACTTGCCATATCCTTTGGGTATTGCATACATATATAATTCACTACTTAAAACACGTGCCACTTGCAGTGCACGCATTTTCCATCGTTTTCATTCATATATATTTTAGTTATCATTAAATATTACACTATTTTTGCTGTCATTTTTTATTATTTTTTGTTTATGTGAAATCTTGACATTTATTAATAAATTGGTTTTACGTCTATTTATTTTGAGATTTTTTTGCGGGTTTTTTTTTTCATTTAATTTTTATGTTATTGAATACTGCTTTATTTTTGGACATGTATTGAATTTTGATTTTCGGTATGCAAGTATCCAAATATTTATCATAGTTCTACATAGTACATCCATATATAGCTTGTGATTTATTTCGAATTTGAAGTCCTCTGTTAATGTTGTTTGTTTGTTTGTTTGTTTGTTTGTTTGTCGTTTGTAGTGTTTAAAAAAAGGAAACTATTCTCTATTTGCTAGTCGCTAGTGGTTCAAAGATTACACAAGTTTCACACGTATCGTAATTGTATATGTATGTAAAGTTCTTATATATTGTATAAATTGTTATTGTAAATTGTGTGTTGTTTTGTTCTTTATAAATTTCGGCACATTTGATTACTTGTCACAAGAAAATAAATGTCAATGAATATCGGTGTACCACTTGTTAATAAGTAAGTAAGATTGATATCTATCTAGACCAAAAGTGTTCATTCGAGTCTGTTCTTAGTTCTTAAATGGAATGCGTTGATTATTTAAATGGCCTGCATACATTCTGGTAAACATCTCTTTGTGCTTATTTTAAATGAGTTCACTGGTTTATTTGCTGTATATAGTATTAATATGTCGGCATACTAAAGTGGAAATCTTTTCATTTCTATGGCTGCCAATCTTGTCAGCACATCAAATTGCACAGCGCACTCAATTAATAGTTTAAATGATTTGGCAACAGTAATGTATAAACAATTGAAATGCATTAATCATGCGATCTGCTTTCAGTTGAGTGTTTTGATTTGGATATCTGCTTATTTGCAGCTTCTTATGTAAATAGACATTGAAATAGCAATTGGCCAACACTGGCGTTAGCCGGAAATAGACAAACCATTAATTATGATGTATATTTATATTTAATCGCTTTTCAATTGTTTTTAAATCTTATTATTATGTTTTTTTTTCGCGTTTTTCATCGGTTTTGCTTTTATTATCAATATCTGAAAAATCAACAAACAGTTAAGTGGAAAAATTGAATTTCTTTCGATTTGCTATCGTATTTTATCATTATTATTATTATGCTTCATTTTTTTTTTTTTTTTTTTTTTATTTAGCTTGCATAAATGATGCTTCCTAAAGATTCTTAGCCTAGCCTTAGCATCTGACACATGTCTGGGAGCGGGGGAGTTGACTAATTCCGCTAGATGCTTTTACAAAAAAAAAAATAACCCTATGCTTTGACCGATCTCTAAATATCTTAAACTTTAGCGTATATATTGAGTACCATACCTTAAAAGAGCGTTACGGCATTGCCAGTTTAATTTTTATTTCTTGGGCTTCAGCTGCTTCTTCTGCTTAACTGCCATTCACTGCGACCGCATGTATGCCATTGCTGAGGCTGCCCGCACAGAGCGTGGAGGCTCCGGAGGTGACTGGCGATGCTGGCGGAGATGCGGGCGGCGTCAATGTTGACGGCTCCTCTCCGCCTCCATTGGTTGCAGCTGTGCCGCCTGGTGGGTGTTTCGAAATGGAGTTTAAGTTGGCAATGCTGCCATTCATTGTGCCGTTCACATTTCCATAGGTTAGCTTTATAGCTGCGTTTGGCTCAATCTGCATTTTCTGCTGTTCCTGCAGCTTTTCCCCTTCCTCCTCCTCCTCCACCTCCTCCTTCTGCTCTTGCTTGTCGCTTTGGTTGCCATTTTGAGCCTCGTTCAACGGTGGTGGCGGTGGTGGTGGCGGCAATGAATCTAATTGATTAGTTTCGATCAGCGTGAAATCGTTGAGCTCCTTTATCTCCTCATTGGAGGGGGGCGCAGGCAGACTCATCAAGCTATCGTAGGTGTTCTCTGGTTCCACCAGCATGGGCTGCTCCAACTTCTCGGGCTGCTCTTCGTTGTGCACATCCAACTGTATTTTCTTCTTCTGCTCCTGCTCCTGCTCCAACGGTGACTGTTCCTTCTCGATGTCTTTGTCAGTCTCAAAATCTTTTTTAGCATCCATCTCATTGGCATTTCCAAAAGCAGCAGGAGCCGGCAATGGCTGCTCCTCCAGCACCAACTGCTCCGACTGCGAGTCTGACTTAAGCTGATCCATATGCTCCATATCATTTGCTTCCTGGCCAACAAGCAGCTGCGAGTGTAGCACTAGAGGCGAGTTACCAGCATAGCCAGGCTGCTCGATGACATAGAGCTCCTGGTTGCCATAGGAGTAGCGTTTGTTCGAATCACTCGAAGATGTGGAGCTCAGATCCGACTGCGAAAGCCCAGTTTGCGACATTATGGGCAGAGGCTCCTCGTCAGGTTGTTCCTCCTCGATGAGCTGCAGTCCAACAGCTGCCACTGATGCGACTGTTCCGACTGGCAACGGATTGACAAAATCGCTGGGTGGAGCATGTATCTGCACCTGCTCATGGCCAGGTGGGAGGCTGCGCTCTTCAGTCGATGTCAGCTTGCTGCTTGTATCAAAGGGCAGCTCAGTGATGTCTACGCAGGCGGCGGGGCTATCGGGCAGCTGCTTGGAATCGATGCCGCGTGCCACCTCCACCACAAAAACGCCATCCTTGTCCGTGTGCATTTTCGTCTCGCGTGCGTTGCGCGAAATGTCCTACGGGTGTGTAAGAGAGCGAGACAGAGAGAGAGAGAAAGAGAGAGAGAGAGAGATAAAACAGAGGAAAGGAGTGCGAGAAATCTGGCATTGAGCGCCAGCTGGCGGAGTGCATTAATGACAATATATCAGGGACACAACAATCAATAACAGACGGCCAGATGCCGGATTGGAGAGAATGCAAGGAGATTGCCACAAGAAGGCGGGAGACAAATCGAGCGGCTGCCATGCGGAAGGTGCAGAAAATTGCATTTGCATATACTTTGCTTGTGGCACATTTACACCTCAAGCACACATACGCACAGAAAGTGAGAGTGAGAGAGAATGAAAGAGTGAGGCCGATATATGGATTCGATAACTGGTCTGGTGCACAGGTGTTGCTGGGACTTGCACCGGATATTTTGTCGACTGCTTGACAAATAACTGACACTCGACAAGCACAATACGGCAGCCTGGGCAGGACTCCAAGGACGGTGGACAAAATCCAGATAGTGAGGCAAGAGGGTGGGGGGAGGGGAGGATGGCTGACAAACGATGCGTTACTTGCAATTGCAATTGCAGTAATGCAGGACACAAATTACAAGAATGGAGCAGACTCATGTAAAGAAAGCGGGGAGAGCAACAAGAATTTCAGTTCGACAGGGAAAGAAGCAGTGTGGGAATTAAGAATTGATGGATCTAGAGTTATGTTATCTTCTGTTGCTAATCACCTTCCAATATTACATTTATATACATATATATATATACATCAATCCATTTTTAGTATTACAATATATAATGGTAAATTACAGCTGCCGAATTTTCAAGATCAACGCTTTGCAAATATTACAAATATTCAATTAGAAATATTCTAAGTGTTAATGTTATTTCACTCTCATTTGATGTTTTACTTATGCTCAAAGTTGATCGATTGAGAAAATATATAGTTTCACAAGACATCATGAGCTATGTCTGCTATCGCAGAAGAGAGAGAGAGAGAGAGACAGCTAATCGGCTAGTTAATTGCTTCAAAATCTTTGAGAAAGACTTGGCAAATGTGCCTCAACAATCAAGATCCAAAGAGACATATAACCTTTATAAATCCGGAATTCCTTGTGTGAATGAGATTATTATATGTTTCAGGTTACCATCAAAAGTACAGAAAGGAGAATTTTACAGGCTGTAAAAAAGGCAGACAATTTGAACAATACAACAATAATCAATCAATCAATACTACGACAATAACACGAATAGACAGGCGAGCGAGATAAAATTTTGATGCAAATATTGTGTACATGAATGAATGTGAAAGAGTGGGACAGAAAAGACAATTACAACATAATGAGCAAAAGAGACAACACACACACAGAGGCAAAGAGTAGACAAAGTACACTTATGGAGACACACACCCCTGAAGAGCTTGTTCAAGTAGCTGCTTGTTTAAATGAACTGATTCACATACATAGGTCAAATAAAAGGTGTATGTGAAATCGAAGTAAAAAATCATGAGTTATCTATAACTATATTTAAATTTAAGGGGAATACGAATTGAACATTTCAATTGAACGACACATTAACTATACAGATTAATATTTAAATATGCTTACTTTAAGCTTAAAAACTACTAAGCATTTGGCAAGTTCTTTGAAGTAGTTTAGTGAATCTGAACAACTGGCTTAGAGGGTGTGTATCTTTATTTAATTTATGCGATTGCGGTGTGCGAAATGGAGACGACAACTAGACAACAACAGGCAAGACAAAACTAGAAATCGAGACGTTTAACGGATGTTGACTAACAGTTTCGACTTACATGGCGCTCTTCGGTGACAACAATCAGATGATTATCTTTGAGCGTCATCTTTGTGACGGAACCACTAAATGCAAAGGCGCCCCCACCTAAAGTGGGCGTTAGAGTGTTAATTGAATTGGGTGTCTGGATGTCGGGCCGAGCCTCAAACTGAAACTCGATGCGCTGTACGCCACTGGCTAAGGCCAGCGACATGGAACGGATCAGAGCTGCATTTGGATTTGTATCTGGATTCGGATTGCCCATTTGCGATGATGGCGTCGTGGAGGATGCGACCGAACAGTAGGACGATGACTGTAAGTAACCAGAGTGCACAGGACTTTTGTTTAGTGTAATTACACCAGCTGAGAATGGTCGCAAAACCAAAGATAAACTTACGCCAGTCTCTGAACTCAGCAAAAATATCTCTTAGAAATATTTAGAAACCAGAACTATCCAAAATAAATTATCAAAATTGCAATGTATTTTATACGTATTTGTAGCTATGTATATCCTTCTTAAATTATTCTTATTTTGGTTCAACGATTCTTCTGTGAAGAAATTTATCACGTAGAATTGAAAATGATTTTTAATCAACAAAATAACTTTTAACGATTATCAATATTGTTGTGCATATTTTATTCTGAGAGTCTGGCTCTCGCCAAAATGTAAACAATTTAATTGTGATGAAGAAGTATCATTTTTGTATGCTTTATGCAACATTTGCATTATTCAAGGACATAAGAAAGGCGGCGGGCGGGGCTAAAGTTTGGTTGCTTGATAATGGTTATTATAGGTGCGCCGCGGTTGACCTAACAACAAAAGTTTCCGAAGCTTGACGGCATTCGCCTTCAGAATTCAAATTGAAGTCCTTGTTGTGTTTCTTCATTCAACTATTACTTTATCATTTACTTATAATTCATCATGATCAACATCATTATCATCCGCATCAACTGTTAGTTGTTTGGCTTATTCTTCATCATCCAGTTGAGCACTTACCTCATTCTTAGAGTCCGGGCCCTGACCCTGCTCGCTGTCATCGCCAGTGGCACTTGAATTCGCATTTTTATTCAACAAATAACTGCAAAGAGATGTAAACAGACACAGAAAGGGAAATAGAATATATATATATAGGTATATATAGGTTAGTGAGTGAGTTTGCAACATTTTCAAATGTAGAAAATGCACAAATTTGTTGCCTAGTTTGCGGTCCAATCCTAAATGTTTACCATCTAGCAAATCTGTTCCATCAAAACATATTCACTTAATTTGTAATTTATCTCATAGAAAGAGTGGTTTAGTTTCAAAATTAATATAGATACTTAGTTTGCATAATGCTAGACACAAGAGACACAAGGAGAGACAGTGCAACAGAGGGAAGAGGGATCAATTGGGCTGAGAGTAATCTACATAAATTATTTACTTCTCTTCTGTTGCTCACACAAGAGCCAGAGAGAGAGAGAGAAAGAGAGAGAGAGAGAAAGAGAGAGAGTAGGAAAGAAAACGGGAGAAAATAAGTTTTCTGAATTGAATTGAGTGGAAGCCATTCAGAGCTAACTTATTATGACAGGACACTGTAGTTGTAAGTGCAGAGTAAACAAATTTGTCAAGGCATGTTGCATATGATAAATAAAAAAGTGGTTCAGCTGCCCAAACCCACGTCCCTCACTTGAGGGTCCTTGGCATTTCACTTTCGTTTTTAATGCGTTTCTTTCCACAAACATTTGTACAAATTGTCGCACGCACAACACTCAACGCACACACACACACACACACTGACACACACACTGACACACAAGCACATACGCACAACTAATTTCTCGTCTCGACAGTTTATTGTGCAATTTCCTTTTTAGCTTCAACCTAACACATACGCACTTCACCAACCCAGCCACACTCTCTACCCCTGTGATGTTTGTAACCGCAACGCCAAAAAAAAACCAACAAAAAAAATAACAACAACAAAAAAACAGGCAGACAAAATTTATTTCCGTTGCGCATTTGTCGACTTTCTTCTGCGGCCGCCGTCGTGTGGCACCTTTTTGTGGCAAGCAAACTGGCAACTGCTGCTGGCGATTGCCATTTTGACGTTTTATGCGTTTCATTCCGGCCTCCTACACATCATGCAACACGGCAGCAACGCCTTGTTAGCTCCACTGCCACTTGCCTTCATCTTCATCATCTTCACTCGCCTGTCACTCTCTCTCTCTCCCTCTTTTTCTCGCTCACTTTTTCTCTCTGCCATCAAATGTCATTCTCTCTCCCTCTGTCGCTTTTGTACGCGGTTTGTCTCTCTGTCCGTTGGATGGGTGGCAACTTCCGCTTCCGGCAGCGTCTGTCGACGCGCCCGTCGTTGATTTGTGGCGCCTTCAGATTTTCGGGGGCACCTTTCATCTTGCTGCTACTGTCTGCCTGCGCCTCAGCCCAATTCCTGCTACTGTTTACCACCCAACCACCCCTCGTCGACTTTTTGTGCGGCGTTCATTTTGTTTGGCATTTAGTGCCCGCATATAAAAGCAACGGCAACAAATTCCCATTTATGTGGCATGCTCGAGATTTATGTGTATCGTTGGAGGCTGAACTGCAGAGAAAAGAAGGCAAGGGCGAGGGGGGGCAGAGGGAGGTTTGTTACTCTATTGCCTGAAAGGATGTTGCTGCTGACATTGCGTCACATCACTGCCCTTCCCGCTCTGTATCTCTCTCTCTCTCTCTCTCTTCTCACATGCTGTCTGACTCTCAGATTTGCTCACACGTTTGCCGCTGGCATTGCGAGAAATAAAATGCCAGAATGAAGCTGATAAATGCGACTTGGCACGCCCCTCGCACCAATAGCTCCCAAGTGTATTGTGCGTATGTCTCTGCATGTGTGTGTGTGTGAGTGTGTGCACTTTACTGCCGTTGCTTGGGATTTTGGGCTATGGGCGTACAATCAGGTAACCCTTTTGCCACTTGGCAACTGACAGCAGCTGCTGCTCCTCCGCCCCTTCGAAAATGCCAAAAATTCAATACACTAGCTAAGCCATATGGTAATCTGTGTTGCAAGCTTTTGACGAGCCAAAATAAACTTCTTTTAGGAAATAATAATCAAAAGAAAAACATATATTTATTTTAAATCAAATAAACTACGAGAATAATCTTTAAAAGTTAATTTATGTTAATTTTAATTTCATATTAATTTAATTATGGCAAGTCTACACCAATTGCTTTAAATATTTTCAGTCCAATCCAATATACAGATGTACATGTCAAATTTGGATTATTTCCTCAAAATCATTTTTAAAGATCTTTAAAAGAAAACAGTTTATTTTAGTTGAAAATGGCTAACCAGTCTATATTGACAAATGTTGATTACAACTTTTTGGGCCCAAGCAAAGCCAAGATAAGATCAAGAATATTTTCCATTTATACGATTGAATAGGTCGAAAGTATCGCCTTAAATGCATTCCACATCATGTGGCAAATCTACAGCATCCTCTGCATGGATACAACGAATGCTAGCTAAGGAAGAGGGAGAAGGGAGAGGCGAAGGAGAAGGAGAATGCTGTTTCTGAATTTTTTATATTCCAAGCTCATTTGTTCGTTGAATGCTGTGTCTGACTGCTTATTGCTTATTCCAATTACGCAACAGCTGCCATCCCTCGTCGCTGCTGCTGTTATGTGGAAAGTTTCAACATCATTCGCAATTATTTTTCATTTCAATGACATTGCATCTGGGCTGATTAAGCACTCAACTACACTGAACCCTCGGGGAACACAGACAGAGACAGAGAGAGAGAACTCTGTAACAAACCCACAAATCGCTCAAAGGGATTGTTTTGCGTTGGCTTAAAGCACATTGAATGCAAAGCTCAAACATAATAATCTTGGGTTATGATTAATGTTTTCTATGTTTCCAGTAATACTTGTATGATTAAAATGTACTAAGACTAAAGGTATATTTCGCAAGTAACCCTTGCACTTACCGTACGGCGCAGTACATAGACGTTAGAAGCGCAGCGGGCAGAATGACAATAATTAGGCCCATGGTTACGGCGAATAGATTTAAATAGCCTGTGGAACGAAAGAAATCAGCAGTGAAACGAGGAAAATTGATTTACAAGTTACGAAAAAATTGCCTCAGCTGGGACTTACCATCATAATCGGTCAATGAATCTTCCGAAAGTGGTGTGGCATTGCCCATGCGCTCCGGCATCTGGTTGCGCAACAATGGCGCCATTGCAGATGTATCACCCACATTCAACCCAGGTTTGAGACTCTCGTTGTGCTGCTGCAATGTGGCATTGAGGAGCTCTGCGACTGGCAGCTGTTCGCGGTGCAAATGACTGAATCCGTGATTGAGCGATTGGCGATAAAGACCATGTTTTGCCTGCTGCTGGTTTTCAATCTGTTGCTGCTGCTTCTGGCGATGTGCTGGACTCTCAAAGGGATAGGAGCCCTCGACACCATCAAAGCCACCGCCGGCGCCATCGTCAATCAGATCGCCACCATATTGAATGGAGCTCTCAAGGACATCCGGATCGCTGCCCATGCCAAGACCATTGCTATCAATATCATTCTCATAGATGCTGCGACCCTGACCCACCAGCTCGCCGGGCATATAGTCAATTTCCTTCAGCTCAATCTGTGGGGGTAACTCGCCAATAACCGGAACTCCTATTGCCAAATCGGGCAGCATCGCTGGCTGTATGATAATGTCCGGCAATTGGGAGCTGGCCATATTAAGTGGCGACTGAGTGGAACTGCCAGTCGATGGCAACGATTGCTGCTCCACCTCGATGACCGATTCACCCACATAGGTCACATCCAGCGGTGGTGCATCGTCACCGTTGCTAATACCACCGCTCGGACGTTGGATTTTCATTGTGTCGGCACTGTGTTGCAGCGGAGATAGAATAATATCCTCTTGCTGCTGTTGCTGCTGCTGCAGCTGTTCCTGCTCCAACATGTAGCTGGCGGGAAAGAATTGATTCTCAAACTGAATCTTACGTTGCTGCTGCTCGGTATTAATGGCGCTGCTGGTCGTGGGAAGAGATTCGCCAACCTTTACCTCCGTGTTGGAGATGTAGAAAATGGTGTCGGAGTCGCGATCGATGCTTGGTTTGCGTGGCATTGGTGGTGGTGGTGGTGGTGGCGGTGGACGTGGCAAACCACCTTTTGTATCCGCCATAAACAGCTCGTCGGCAGCATCTTGTGGGGGACGCACCGCTGGTGGTCGTGCATCTGAGCGATACGGGTAGTTAAACATGGAATTCAGATTCATGTGCTCGGCGCTGGCACTAAAGGAGTTCTCGGTGTTGTTGTCACCGGTGCCGTTGTCAATGATCTCCACGACGAGTATCTCATCGCTGGGGTTATTGGATTTGCGCTCACTGGCCGGTGGCTGGCGATAAGAGAATTCCAGATCCTCGCTCTCATTGCCAAAGGCCTCGGAGACATTGATGTGAATCTCAATGGCTGCCGGCTCGGGTTTGCCCAAGATATTTCCAGCTGCCGGCTGTGTGGAGACATCTGCGCGATCGATTACGTATTGAGTGAAGCGCTCCTGGACCACCGGTGAACTAGGCGACTTGGTGGTGCCCACTCCCGGCTCCAGCGGCATCGGATAATAGCCCGAGTTGTCACGGAAATTGGTCGAGGCGACTATCGAATCCACCGTAGAGTCGTAGACCTCGATTTGTATATCCGATATCTTTGATTCGGTGCGCGGTGGTGCAGCCAGCACCACTGAGCCTGCCACGCTAATCTCTGCCGCCGCCATAGGCAGGCGAGTGGTGCTGACCTCGGGCACCTGGAAAACTGTTGTCGACAGCACAGACTGTGACTGTGGCTGCACTGGTGGTGCAGCTGGCAGCAGTGTGGTTGATCGAGTAGTGCCCGGACCCAACGAGCTGGTCTCCAAATTTAACTCAAGTAGCGCCGTTGGTGCCAAAATCTCCACAATACGTCCTTGTCGCAGCTGCAGCTCAATGGAGTCCTCAGGCGACGGTTGCTGATTGGGCGCCTGTGGTTTCTTTAGCGGGTGCACCACACTAAATGTTTTCTCACCCATAAAAATGGGACCCAAATAGCCGTTTGGCACAGGCAATAATTCGGTTGGTTGACTGCTGACCAGACTGCTGCTGGTGGTGGTTTCAATTGTGGTTGTTGCTGCTGTGGTTGTTGTTGTTGTGGTGCTGGCTGCTGCTATTGGATATTGTTGCTGTTGTAACTGCTTCTTTTTGGTTAACTTACGCCCATCGTGGCCATTGTTGATTGGTGGTGCGACCGTGCCTTCCAAGTCCAACAGCTGCACCACCGACTCCAATCTGTGCGGTGCTTGGCTCAAATGCAAAGTGCTGCTACTGTCGCCAGGAGTTGCTGTTGCCGCAGTTGATATGGTTGCCTTTTTGTTGGCTGGCAAAGCGGTGGTGCGTGGTTCAGCATTAGCTGGTGCTGTTGTGGTCATTGTTGCTGCTGTGGTTGTTGCAGCTGTCGCGGCTTCTGCAGTTGATCTCATTGGCAATATTTTGACAGGTAATATGGTGGTGCTTAGTTCAGGCGGCAGCTCGCTAAAATCATTGACAACAGCAACGGTTGCTGCTGTTGTTGCTGCTGTTGTCGTTGTAGCTGCAGTTGTTGTCGCTATGGAATGTTGCTGCTGCTGTTGTTTTTTTGTAGTTACAATCAGTTTGGGCATTTCCCCTTCAACGCCAATCTGCAGCTGGTGTGTTGCTGTTGCTGTTACAGTTACTGCTGCTGGTGCTGCTTGCGCCTGGCCATTACTGTTGCTGTTGGCCACCAGCAGCAGCAGTATGATCAACAGGGCAACAACTAGGTGTCTCCTCCTTGCAACAGCTGCCATGTTGCGGTAGTTGTTAAGCTCTATTGCTCTAGCTGTAAGTTGCTGCTGTTTTCTATATATTTTGCTTATGTTTTTTGTGCACGCAATGCGCTTTTCCTGTTTTTTTTTTTTAAATTTTGCAAAAGTTGCTGCAGCTATTGCTGTCGTTGCGTTTGGCACTTAATTTCCCCTTTTGCACTGCGTGTTGCTGGTACTGTTACTGTTACTGTTGCAATTGGCACTTGGCATTGTCGTGTAGCACTTCAGGCTGCTCGGCATCATCGTCTTCATCTTCATGAACATCAGCAATCCGCGCAGCCGTCGCAGCTGTCGCAGCTTTCATTCATTCACTCAGCTGCTGTGGCTGTGGCTGTTGCTGCTGTTGTAGTTGTTGCTGTTGTTGCTGCTACTGTTGCCGCTGTTACTGCGGCCATTTTCTGCGGCTGTAGCGCCGCGGCTCTGCGTTTGGACTGCGCTGCGGCAGCTGCTGTTGCTGCGGTCGCTGCGGCTACGGTTGCTGCTGCTTCTGCTGGCTGCTGCTGTTGCTGTTGCCGGCGGGCGTCGGTCTCTTTGTTGGCACACAAATTCAAAGATAAAAATAAAAATATATTTGTAAAAATAAAGGCATATAATACAACAGGCAAAACTCGCTGCTGCTTTTAGCACAAAGCGCGACGCCTTCCCCTTTGCTTCCTTCTGTCTTCCTGCTGTTTCCTGCTTCTTCTTGTTATTCTCCTTCTTTTTTCTCGTTCTGCTTTCAATTTTTTTGTATTTGGCTGCGGTTATTTTTTTGGGCTCTCGCCTTTTCTCTGCTCTCCCAATCAGTTCTGCTCGAATGGAAATAAAATTTAAAATAACGAAATATGCTTCAATAACAAGAAAGTTGCTGCAGTTGATGTTGCTGTTGCTGTTGCTACTATTGCCGATGTGCCAGCAATGCAATAAAAAGCAATGCAACACAAAAGTATGCAATAAATAAGAGACAACACAAGCACAAAGCGAACGCAGTAACAATATAAAATAACGACCAAAAATAATGCTGGCCAGCTAGTTCAGCCCGGCATTCCAGAGACGGATTTCATCTCAGAAATGAAGCACACGATTTGCAAGCGAACTGCAAAAATAAAGAGCATTGCGAACATATCTAAATAAAATAAATCAGAGAAAGTAAAGATTTCATATGTATTCAAAACTAACAAAAAATCCTTATAATATTAAAGTTGATAAAGTTAAATATTGCAGCCCAATCGTTCACTTTACTCATGCTTAAGAATAGGACTAAGAACTATTCAGTGGGTGCACTACCTTGAAGCTTAAGGCTTGATAATGCAATCAACAGATCCGTTTCGATTAAAGCTTACTTTTCCAAGCAAACACGCAATACAAATTTGCCTCATTGTGTGAATTGCAGATGCCTCGTCCATAAGTGAAAGATATGCGATACGAGTGATGTACGAGTGCTTGCAGTGATGTGTGAAGACATTTCATAAAAGACGACAATCGGGAAAATGAAAACAAAAGACAAAATATGCCAAGAAATACCAATTTTCAAACAACATCACCATCAACACCCCTTTACCTCCACCACACCTCCTTTCAGCCATGGGCAACTTGTCGAAATTGTGAAAATTTCTCGTTTTGTTCTTGTTGTTGAATGTATTTGGACGGGGTGGCGGAGTAGGAGGGGCACTCGTTATAGCTTTTGTCTTTGGTATTTTTGTCTTCGGTTGTGAGCCCAAAAATGCCATGCAAATTAAATAAAAGCCTACAAAATGATTCGATTTGAACTTTAGCAAAGAACCAAGCCAGAGGGTCAAAAAGGTTTCACTCCACTCCACTCCCCCAGTGTTCCACCCTGCCAGCATCCCTTTATGCTTACCTCGTTGCCGCTATTCATGTAGCCGCAAGCAAAAGGTTGCGGCTAACTGTTTACATTTCCACCAGTTGGCCAGCTGTTCAGTTGCCGCTCTCCACCTCTCCATCTCTTCATTTTTCGCCATCTCATCATTGGCAAACTTAGTGCGGCTATCAGCATCGTTATCAGGGTTAGAGTACTTACCAACAACAAGCTCCAACCCAACCGAGCCCAACGGTACCCACCGCAGTCGCCACAAATAGCAGCTGCTCTTTCATAACACTCTTCATCTCTTGGCCATTGGCACCACCGCAAAATCAACTTCAAAGCAATAGCAACAACAACAGCAATAGCAACAGCATCAATAGAAATAATTATAATAGCAGCAAATGCTCAGAATGATTACATTCGGGCATCACATTTGAATACTCGGTTCTTTGATATTTGATATTATTATTATTACAAATTCATTTTTAACAATTTTTAATTTAATATTTCAAATGAGTAATGATGCGAAAATGCGATAATATATTTGAAACTCATTCAACTATCTCTAAACAGATTCGTTAGAGTTGTTTTTAATTTATGGTATTCTCGATATCACTAAAATAAAAATATGTATCAAATGTGACCAATTATTATTATTACGGTATTAATATTCACAAATCAAAGTATCGCGCAGTCGAAAAATGCCGTCAGCTGCATTTGAATATTTGCTGTAATATTTTCTCATTTTCTAATTTTGTTTTGTTTATTTTTTCGATTACTTACCGGATGAGAGAGTGCCTGTTTTCTGTTTCTGTTTCTTTACTCTTTATTCGTCACTCTTTACTGTTTACTGTTTAGTTGGGCGGTTCTGTCTTTTATTTTTTGTTTTGTTGTGGTGGGCCTCGCAAGGTAATCCAAGGGTCCTTGCAAAGACCCGTTTAATCTCACAGCGTGCCAATCACAATCACTCAGTTCACAATTGTTTTGCTCAGCACTACAATAACAATAACAATAACAGTTACAAGAACAACAACAAAAAAATACAAATGGGCTTAGACTTTGCTTTCGGCCAGGGTCAAACCAGCATGCCACACGCCCGGCATTTAAAGCCGGAAACTAACACACAGACGCGAAGCACTCAGCAACAGCAACAACAACGTAGCCGAAGCAGCAAAACGCATAAAACACGCGCCAAATTTACAAAAATTACAAATATCAAAATAGAAACATTTTAATTATATTCAAATTAATTTGATTATTTTGAAAAATACATTATTATTTTTAATTTGGTTGCGGCGGCGTTTTTAGTTTTGCAGCGAGTAAGAGAGACTGGATAATGGGATGAGGGGATGATAGGTGTAGGTGTGGTGGGGTAGGCTAGGGTAGGGTGGTGAGGTAGGGCTGTTGTTGTAGTTGTAGTTGGAAATTTATCTCACGGCTGATTTGGTATGCTTTGGCTGGTGCCGCTGTTGCGTCCTTTAGCTTCGAATACCGCACGCAAACTGCGCAAATATCCTCGCATCCTTTGGTCTAAAAGGACAAGGATTCAACGCCGTCGACGCCGCAGTCTGCGTTCGCCGATTTACCGTATTGCCAATTCAAAACAGCTGTTCCGACAGCGACACTGCGTATCTGCTTCAGCATCGACGGCAGCGGCGCACTAACAGAGAGGTTGATGTCTAGGCTAAACACATGACTACCAGACTGCTGGAAACAGTTGTGATTTCCCTGTTGCTCATATGTCTGCTCAAAAACGCAGCTGAAACAAGCAATCACATATTATAAATTAAATATATTCTTTTGATTGACAGTTTGCAGTTGCTTTGTGCTCATGCAAATTGATTAACAATCTGGCAACACCATGTAAATGGAATGCTGTTACGACTTCCAGTCTACACGCCCCATAGTGCGGAGAGCTTGTGTGGTGAAAAACTGTCAATGAAAGCTTGTTGAGGAACTGTTTCGGCCAGTATTGAGCTTTAGCTTCACAGCTTCGGGTACTATCTTAGTCCAGTTTTGCACCACTCAATATCAAAGAGCTTTTCTTCAACAAAATATGTTGGGGAAAACATGATACGGATAATGAAGATGATGAAGATGAAGAAGGTCTTCTGAGTTGCATAATAGCTACAAATAACTTTACTCTATTATGTACAGTATATGTTGAATGCGCAAAAATGTAATATTTGCAATTGTTTTGCCAATTCATTAAGTTAAATTCTTTAGATTTCTATACACGATACAATCTTGACATTAAGAAGTTTTGAACAATGATGAAATTTATATAAGAAAAATTTAGAAAATAAATTTGAGGTTTTTTTTTTATTTATACATTTATAAGGTTGATCTTAGGTCAATGATGATGTGCGTAAATTTTAAATAGTTAGTTTTGTTTGTCGTAACTTTCCACTTCTTGCCCTCATTCATTCCAGCTTTGGCATCAGCTGTCATTTAACATCTTTAAGGTAATGGAATGGGAATATATATATATATATATATATATATATAAGTAGTTGCTAAATTCCACATTCAATACCGTTGTTCGGTCACCGGCTTTGCCCGCTTCTACCTTGCAACAGCTACAAAAATACGTATATCCATGACTCTCTCAGTCCCTCTTTCTATCTCTCTTTCTCTCTCCCTCTATCCATGTATCTATCTATCTATTGCTGCCCGAATCTTCTGTCTGACTGTCATTCATTCTGTCTAATCCGCTTGATCCATTTGATAATGCAGCGCGCACGATAATTCCCATAAATATTTCGCCTTTAGATTATGTAAACCTCTTTTTGGCCGCTTTGCTTCATTCCAACACATTGCCATAATACACAAATGTAGTTGTTGTTGTTGTTGTTTTTATTGTTGTTGATTGTTGTCTTTGTTGTTTTCTACGCTGTGGAATTCGAAGCACTCCCAAAACACCAGCAACGAGCAACAACAAAAACTGTCATTCGCCGGTGGCAACGTCTATATTTGCTCCACCTTCTGCTAACTGTTGCCTGCTGGCCTCTTCTTCTTGCTGGTGGGTGATAGACACTGCGCGGCAGCAATTTGGCAAATGGTTAGCAACGCATTCGCACCGCCTCCACTTCACTCCACCTGCGCATAACTTGTGGCGCATGCATTAAAATTTGCCAACTTAATTGAGTTTCGGCGTTTTTTTATTATTGAAATACTTGCCACATAAAAAATACTTGCAAATAATAAAAAAAAAAGAAGACAAACAAAGCCAACAAAAATGATGAGTGACCTCAAAGCTAATTCATTTAATTCAATTCATATCACTTGATATCTTTTATAATTTAAGGTTTTTTGTATGCCTTTTTTTCGTCATTTGTTTTTTATTTTGGCGCAACGCTTTCTTCTGCGGCTGCCGTTTGATGGCTTAAAGAAGTCGAGGCCGATCGCATTTATAGAGCGTAATGAACAACAACAATTTGAGATGCCGTTAAAATACAGTTTCATACACTCAAAAGTAAACAGTTTCAATTACAGACGGAGTCAAAGTTCGAATTAGAAACGAAGTCTACATCTTTCTGTCTCTCTCTCTCTCTCTCTCTCTCTCTCTCTCTCTGTCTCTCTCTCTCTCTCTCTGTCCCTCTCTCTCTCTCTCTATAATTCGGAGCACCAGAAACTAGCGAATGAGACAAGGTTATTGGTCGCACACAAAAACAGTATAGCTATCAGTTATGGCCATGAAGAAGCAACTAAGAATAAAAAAAAAAATATTATTATTTTAATTTGATGATTTCAGAATAATTAAAATATTAATTAATAATTAATTCGCATGAATTACGTATCTATATCAATAGGAATATTTTTGCACAAAACTACTTATGAATTTTGACATTTTTTCTGATTTTATTTCGATATAACTAAAACTGATAATCAGACACACATTCCAAATGTGTATATTGAGATACAGGCTAGAATGTAGGCTAACGGCAAACTGTCTGTTGGTTAAAACTCAAAGCCAGAGGCTTGACACATGGACTGAGGCATGCACCACAGGATCTGCGATTGTTTAAAACTTGGCCTTAGGCGCCGATTACCAAATCACCAGAGCAAACGCTGGCCACACCAAAGAAATGCAAAAACAAAAACAAAATCTACACTGATCCAGCGAACGTGCGACGTCGTCGATCAGACATTTGCCGTTGTCAGCTGAACTGTGCCTCAAACTGCGGCTGCGTAACGGCTCATTTTAATTTGAGCTGCGCCACAGCACACCTGACGCACAGCTTTGGCCAAGCGCCAAGCTCAAATTGTGTACACTTTAAATAAAAACAAGTCCAACTCAACCGGAATTCCAGAATTTCTGTACAAGTACAATTTCTGATTCGAAAATCGAGCATAAAACGATATATTTTACAATTTGAGAACTAGGGAGTATGTATTTGAAGCTACTAAATATGTTGCCCCCAGTAATCAGGCACTTGACTTATCAGCTATCCAAACATGTCGTCGATGATAACAATCTTTCTTCACTTCTCCGAAAACAGTCTTGGATTTAGTGGACTGAATTAAGACTTTTGTTCTCGGGTCAATGGCTTTCGATCTTGACTGGATGGGAGTACAACATTTCCCCTTTTTTTTTGAAGTGTAGACGCCCTGGCCAAACCCATCGCATGACAGGCAGAAAAGCCCCAAGGCAACTCACTTGCACGCTGGGGCGACACGTTGACAACTGGCATCGATTTATGCGAATGATTTTCCATGCGATTTTCGACCTCATCGACCCCTCCTCTCCCCAGCAACATGCAGCTGCGCGTGCCTGCCATACGAATAGGAGGCACAAAGCGAAATCCGTTTTGGCCAAATTCTCTCCTTATTTGCCAGTCAGCAAATCGATAGCCAATTGAAACCGAAACGGTAAACATGGCCCGCAGAACTGACTGTCGATCGATAAGCCAAGCGATGAAGCCGCAGTCAAAGCCAAAGACGCTGGCAGTGCCGTTGTCAAGGCTCATCCATCAGCCTTTGCTTAGGCCACGATACTAAGCCAATATGCTCAAATCAGCCACCGGCAACTGACAATTGGCCAAGCAAAGCGTCGCCCCATCTCTCATGCTAAATGCCATAGGCTTTTAAGAATTTTCGAGCTTAGCACCGATGAGCAATCATCCACTCAGCTCCGCTTGACTAGCTGGGTCAAACAACCGCTGCTGGGGACTACAGATCTACAGATGCATCAGTATCTCTCTTGTCGAATGTTAAACTAGATCATTGATTGCTCAAAATACCATCGAATTCACAACTTCTTAGTCAGACATTTAAGGATATCAAGTATCAAGGACAGTGAAAGAGAGGCAGGCAGGGAGAGTTAAGGCTTGTTAAGAATTTGAAAAATTATTATTATTATACATTATTTTTTACATTTTTCATTTTGAAGGTAATAGGTTCAAGGTTTGATTTTATTTCAATATTAATATTATAAATTGCCTTGTTTGAAAGATGCCAAAGAAGATTCTTAAAGATATATATTTAAAAACATATTAAGTGCCACCCTTACACAGAATCAGAATTATTATAACTGATAAGTTCAATTAGCAGTAATCAGCTGGACAGACTAATATCTTAAGTATTTTGACCTCTTTCGATTCTTACAACTTAGCTCTTACCTCATATTTGATATGCCATTTTCATCTTCATAAATTGATTTTTATTTTTATTTTCTGCTTTCTTTTACTCATTCTCAGAGTTATGTTTTGCCAATCAACTTCAGATATAGTTCTTATATACGTGACATATCATGTTTGATTATATTCTTTTTGTTTTACGCTTTATTACATTTGAAGAAGCTCGTTAGTTTCATAAATCGGGTTAGTTCAGGCAATTTTACCAATAGTTTATATTTCAAAAGACCCATCAAAGAAACGTGTGAAAAATGCGATTGGAATCGTTAGCGTTTGGTTTTATGGTATATTTATGCATGAAATGAGATGGGTATGGGTGGGGTGGGGTGTGTTGGGGCATATATTTATGGCATATGCGATAAGAAACTTTCGCATTTTTGGGATATTTCAATACGCAACAACTGAATCATTTGTTTGTTAGGCAGTTGGTTGTTGTTTGTTGTTTGTTGTTTTGCTGTTGTGGCTCAATAAAGTTTATGGCTTAGCTTCGGAGTTGCCGATAACTCGCTGACAGGGCGGCCAACCTCAAATGGGGGCGTGGCAGTTGAGCTGGTTGACTGTTGATTGAATCATCGCTGAGCAAAGCGGCGTCCATTTCACTTTCATTTCTTCTTCTCCTTCTTCGTCATAATTGATGTTGTTGTTGTTGTTGTCGCTGTTCAATTTCTTTTCATGGACAGTTGCCACGCCCCTCGTTTCACTTTCTTTTGACTCATCCTCCTCGAAATGTCGCTGCCGCTGCTTCTTCTTCATGAGCTGATTAACGTGGGTGACGATTGCAGCATAGTTGCCAGCAGCAGATACACTCTGGGAGAGAGAGCGAGACAGAGAGAGAGAGAGAGTGCGAGTGAAAGAGAGAGAGTGTTAGAGAGGCCCATTTGAAGACAATGCCAATGCTCTGTGCAAGCCTTCTTTTCATTGTCTTCGATTTCGTCATCTGGCTCCACTTGCTCCACTCCCTTTCCCCCCTGGCACCACTTCACCCCCGCTCAACACTCATCACACACACACACACACAATTAATGTGCATTATTGTCGCCTTAACCCACTGGAGGAAAAAAAGCCACGCTAAAGTTGAGAAATGAAAAGGAAGAGTAAGAAAAATATGCGTATGTGTTTTTTGTAATTGCTACAGTAGAAATTGTTAAGCAAATATTTGGCCTGGTCGAAAAGCATAAAGAAATGAAAGGAAAAATACAACAACAAATGCAACGGCGACAAAAAAAACAACAAAACAAAACCTGTCGTGAAATTGAGAAAAATATTTTCGGACTGCTTTTGGGCTGTGTGTGTGTATTTGCACAGTTGTTATTGTTGTTGTTGTTATTGTTGTTGTTGTTGTTGTTGTTGCTTATGTTGTAGTCAAAGTTGTTGTTGCTGGGCAATGTTTTCGTTTTCATTTTGGCCCGAGTTCGCATTGCGAGCGCATGACTCAAAAACCAAGCCAAAATCCAAAAACCCACAGCCAAACGTGATTTTAGGTAACGGAACTCGACCTACAAATACCCTGTAGCCAGCTTCGACGAAAGCTCTTTATTAAAACTAATTCGAAAATTAACGCTTAAGGTAACATGGCTAACAGATATTATACTATATGCTTATAGTAGATAGAAATCTGATATGAATCTAGGATAAAACACCTAATTTTTTACTGATGTATTTTGGGAAAAACCAAAAAGGTTTTAGGCATCAGTTAATTGTACTCTTATATTATTCTGCAGTTGGGAAGAACCGATACTTTTTTTATTTTCTGTTTTATCTTCTGAGATTTTTGTATACCCCGCCTGAGAGACTTCAGGAGCACAGGGTATTACAAACAATGTTTTGGCTGCCTTCGATGGCCGCAGAAAAAGAAAACTTTCTTTCATCCGTGGGCTCAATTCTGGTGACTGTCACGTTCCTTAACTGAACTGAATTGTTGCAGTGGTTGTCGTTGTTGTTGCTATTGTTATGTTGATGTTGTGGCAATTGTAGTCGTTGTTGTTGGCCTGTCCAAGTGGTCAAGTGGTCAGGTTAAGGCATTGAGCCAACATTGCTTGTCTGCCTTGGCCACTGAAATCATAATTTGCTAATAAATTTTCATTTTCATGTCGCGTCGTCGTCGACGTTTTTGTTGTTGTTGTTATTGTTGCTGTTCACATTTTTGTAAAGTGAAAGTTTCCTACCCCCCTCCCTCCCAGCCGACCCGCTGCATCTCCCGGTGCCCTACCATGTCATACGATGTGACAAGGCGCCGAAAACTTTTTTGGACCCTGGCTAAGAGCTACATTTCCACATTTTCTCCTTCACCATCAGCTTTATATGGTAAGTCGGCGCCAGCGAATCGTATGACCTAAAAACTTACAAATTAAAACAAGAATAAGAAATAATATTTGGCCGCTATTGCTTCTCTAAAAGCTACATAATATATCAGGAGCGTAGGAGCATATTGACCAGTGTCAAAGATAATTAACTATATTGATTTGTGACAGAATATACGCATATATTCTAAATCCTTTACTAGCAGAGAACTTTCCAGCTAAGTGCCTAAATACCGACGAGGGTATACAGCAGTCCATCACTTTTGTTCGTACGTATTCCAGCAATATTTGTTTATGGCAGTTGTTCTTGGTCTGGCCATTAAGCGAAGCACTTTGTCAGGTGTAATATGAAGCTTAAGATTTCACTCTCGTTTTCCGTTTAGAAAACTTTTAGTTGAAAGACTCGAATTGGACTTGGAGTTGAGTGGAAACTAGTTTCTGTGGTCTGCTCTGACAGTTAGTTTCACTTTTATTAAGTAATTTGAACGAACGGCAACCGCAACTGGCACTTGTCAATTGCTCAGATACAAAGATACGCGGATACGAAATGCCGCCAAAGATACAAAAGCAACATCAACATCAACTTCAACATCAACATCAGCAGCAACAATAACATGAATGAATGAAGCTGATGAGGAAAGCACGCGGCAAATGGCAAATGGCAAATGAAACAATTAAACAACAGCCACATTAAAAGAGAAGCAGCTCAAATGCTTCAGCGCGCAGCAGCAACTAAATCGGGGAAGATGAAGAGCACGTGAGTAGTAATAAAAAAAAGAAGTACTATGGGGAGGGGTGGAGGAGGGGGGGGGGATTTAGTGAGATACATAGATGCATGTGTGTTGATAGTCATAAGAACGTAAATTTCATGGCTGCACATTTGGCACACAGAATGCCACAGCAATAACCCAAGCGAATTCATTCAATCAGGGCACTTAAGAAATGGCTAGAAAGAGAGGGCCACAGTGAAAGGAAGGGGGGAGTGGAAAGAGCGGGGCATGCAGCTTATATAGCCATTAAATGTACGTACGTATGGTGTTGATAAAAATCATAGCATAAATTGAACCAATTTCAGGCCACAGTAATTTCTATTCGTATGCATCTCTCTCCATCTCTCTCTCTCTCTCACTGTCTCTCTCTCTCTCTCTCTGACTTCTTCTGTCAAGCACTCTCAACATTGCGAACCATATCAAAGTGATTTTTTTTAATTTTGCCGTAACGACTCTCGTTTTCCAGCACTTTCTTCATCATCATTAGAAGCCTCAAATCGTAGCTCTTCGATCTGCCATTTTTGGGATTCTAAGCGAAAGTTGCTTTTATAGAGACTCTTTGCCATGACGCCTTCATGATTTATAGAGCATATTGTAATACTGTAGTTTGTAAAGGAAATTATTTTTTTTTCACATCATAATTATCTACTTAACCAATCTCAACTCTTCGAAGTTAAGGTTTGGATGTATATAAAAGGTTTAATTTATATCTTTAGTAACTGTATGCTCACGAAATATGCAATAGATCTTTAGCTCAAGCCGCAGCTTCCCATCGATTAGCGATCTCAAATCGCTTTTCTTTGTCATCATTACCATGTAAATGAATATCCTCCCACAACATGCCTCTGGTTCTATGCGAAAGTTGCATTGAGAGTTACCTTTACCCCTTACCTTTCCTAACATTTCTCCATTCTCATATAATTTATAGAGCATATTGCGTTGGATGCCATTAAAAAAATACTTGTTTTTCTCACGCATTTGTCACGATGTTGATTTTTCCCCCTTTTTGGTCTTTCAGTTTCCAGTTGTTTCCACTTGTTCACTTTGTTTTTGTCTCACTTTTAATGAGCGGGTCATCAAGGCGACATTTGGCCATGTCGTAAATTATATTTACTGCATTTCGCATATAAACGCCAACACACACACACACACACAGACACTTTTAGCAGTTGCCACT
Organism: Drosophila nr. perissopoda 5 BK-2023a; assembly: GCA_035044105.1. Classification (NCBI taxonomy): domain Eukaryota; kingdom Metazoa; phylum Arthropoda; class Insecta; order Diptera; family Drosophilidae; genus Drosophila; species Drosophila nr. perissopoda 5 BK-2023a. The sequence continues at coordinate 2,865,538 of JAWNMK010000620.1, read as the reverse complement.
TGCACAATGTTTTCATTTTCGTGTTCGTTTTCATTTTCATATTCCACATGTGTATTTTTGTGGCATTTGCAGCTTTTGTTTAGCACTCTTCAATGCACTCGATCCCTTCAAATCGGCCAACTTCACATCTGCATTCAGTTTGCTAGCCCCTAAACATATATTTATATATACATATATCTATAGATAGCTTAATAACACTTTAATGGGCATACAAAAATAATGAAGGTTAGAAAACTTTTATAAAAAAAAGTCGAATTTATTGAAATTTTTGAAAATTTTCGTATATATTTATGCATAAGATTTAAATTGAATATATGCAACAAGACGAAGGGGCATAAGTTAATTTTTATAGAGCATGCAGTGATCATTGCAAGGCAAAGTGGTTTTTCCCCTATTGATATTGATATCCCAATGATAAGCGTTGCAGCTACTTACTGCAATTGCCACTGGTGTTGCTGCTGTTGCTGCTGTTGCATTGTTGTCGCTCTCTATGTGCGCTTCCCAGCATTTACAGCCCGAAACGTGGCGTATGCGCAATTGCTGATGGCAATGTACAAATGTAAGGGGAGTTGAGGCGGGCAAAGTGTTTGAAGGAGAGCGGTGCAAGACTGCAGAGATATTTGTGGCAGCGGGATTTTTGGCCAGCTGACCTTGAGCCCCATCTTTAGCTGCAGCTTTCCCGCTAGGCGATGCCATGCGGAAATGTGGCGAGCTATTGTTGTTGTTGTTGTTGTTGCTCCTCCAGCTGGCTGCATTTACTGCACTGGCTGCACTTTCAGGCCATTCGTCACACGTCTCGATTCGCTGACAACTTGCAGTCCTCGTCGCAGCCGCAGCAGCAAAAGATACAACAACAACAGCTCAGCTAATCATAATTTCAGCCAATTTAGCAACAAGCGACAAGTGTTTTCTGTTTTTGCTGTAGTTGTTGTTGTTGCTGTTGCTGTTGCTGTTGCTGTGCAGTGACTTTCTCCCGACCTCGTTTAGTTCGAAGCGATTCCGATTCCGATTCCTAAAATAAATTATTGACACACAAATTGTTGTCGCTGTTGTTTCTGTTGCTGTTGGCGTTGTTGTTGCTATCGCTTGACGTGCGTCTATTGACCCGCAACAGCAACAGCCCAAAAAAGCAGATTTTAGAAACTCTTTTGCGTCTGTTGTTGTTGTTATCTTTATTATTATTGTTTTTGGCCAGACCATAATCATAAAGCCCAAGTCGGAAGCAAGCAGCTAAGCAGCTTGAAGACTCCAACACATATTTGCATATACATATTTCTCTCTTAGTCGTGCATACCCGAATGGCGCATACTCACTTCTTTAGATTTCTTATACATTTTCAAGCAAACGCAGTTGGATGGGACAGTGGCAGGGGCAGGGGCAGGGGTTGGCACGGCTCACTGGGCAATGCGCGGAATGCGTTAATTACCTAGGCAGTTCGGCCAGAAACCAAATCAAACACACACACACACACACACACACACACACACACACCACACAATATGAACAACAAAGAAATAAAACAGTTAGGTCTCACAAGCCCAAGCCAAGAGCCAAGTCCGATTTCATCAAGAGTTGGCAGCCCAATAATTCACCTGGGCCCAAGTAAGCAGCCACTTACGAGCCTAACGAACCATAAATTCTAACTAGGCAACAACAACAACAATAACAACAACAACCACAACACACTCTTGAATTGGCATCGAAAGTGCCCATACACACACACACACACACGCACACACACACAAATATTGTGCGAAAAATTTCTAAATGAAAACATACATTTTCATTCCGCCCAATTCAATTAACAAAATGAAAGTTGCGCATTGCGCGAGTTTCGGCATCAAGCGGTCAATAATCACGTAGCGTACATCAATAAAATTGTCAAATTGGCAAAACGAGGCAGACACAAGGGTTAAGCGGCAGATTTTTTACATTTTATTTTATTTACTTTTTTGGGCGTGGCGCTCGTGCTTGGCATAATCAATAGCCAAAGTGCTGTCTTCTGTGTCTTCGTCTTCTTCTTCTTCTTCTTATTATTTTGCTGGGTGCGTCGACGACAAAAAAAAAAAAGAAGAAATATAATACAAAAAAAAGACTGAGGCAACGAACTTGAGCAGAACTTTTGCATTTGGCCAAAGCGAATTGGCGCTGCGATTGCTCTACCGATGGCTTTCTGGCCAGAGCTCTAGATGATTAGGGCCAAAGCCAAAGCCAAATGATGCGAGAAACGCAGCGCTAATGCCACAAATTGTTGCAATCACCTCGATCGAGTCGAGTCCAGCACTTTGACAAGTCAAATGGAAACGTGAAAGAGATAAAGAGCAATTACACTATCGCAAAGCCAATCGTTATCGATAAATATCACTGATAACTAATTGATAAAATATATAAAATAATAGTTTAAATTAAAGTAGATCTAAATACAATTCATCATGTTAAGTCGAGAAAGTCGAAAGTTGTCATTTTCGATAATGGTGTTCCCATTGATATATGTATATAGAATAAATATAAAAGTCGAGAAAATGCGAGTTACTCTCTTAATAAGCAGCATTATATAACAACTGAAATGTTGTTATTTTTTTGGATGCAAGAGTTGAGCACTATTCAGATTCATATATAGCATAAATGAATCTCATAAACATTACTGCCAATGTTTTGGCAGAGGGCATTCACAATTCGCTGTCGTAAATGTGATTTATGTTATTATTAGTTTGGTATGTGGCTTAATGCGTGGAGGAAAAACAAAGGAAAACAAAACTGAAAGAAAAATATAAAAAAAATGTCATCTTTTTTATTGTGGTTGTTGTTAGAAATGAAATGAGTTGCTGTTACAGTTGTTTGCTCCATTATTAAGTATGACACAACCACCAACAAAAGCAAACAACAGTGACAACAACCACTGCAAAATCCAAGTCAATCTGTCAGACTCCAACGCAGCTGGAGCTGAAGAGCCAGACTTTAAGAGCTGTCCAGCCAGCCAGCAGGCTAGGCGGCCTCTTTTGGTGGTGATGGTGGCTCTGGGCCGCTCTACTACTTAGCTGCCCTGCGTGCACCACTCGATGGCATTTTTTTTCTAGCTCTTAGTATTTTTTTTTTTAATGATATTTTTGCAATGTTTTGTTTATTGTTGTCGCTGGCACACACACAATTGCTGTTAATGCTGTTGTTGTTGTTGTTGTTCGTTTTATGTAACATTTGTTGAATTCTGCGCTGGGGCAGGCATTTCACTTGGGTGGCTGCAGTCGTCCATTACGAGCAGTGTCCAAAAATGAAATGATTGCAAATACTGGCCAACTCCAACAACATGGGAGACAGGCAGGTAGACTCAAGTGGGGCAGCTGCAGTCAGTGGTTGTGGTTGTTGCTGTGCCTTTTTAGGGTTTAAAAGCAAGAGAAAACTGTTACTTTCGTTTCATTTCACATCACTCTTTTTGCACTAGCTGTCTGTGTTGCACAGGGCGGTAATCAGTGTTTCAAATGGAATCCGACTAGCAGTTCGGCCAAGTGCAATCACTTTTTGTTTTAGCCCCACTTATTCATATTGTATAAGTAATAACCACACTGACTTGGTTCCACCACTTAGCAACTGGGAAGCCGAGGCTTAAGTTTGGAAGTTTGCATTTTAGTTTGAATTTGGCAATTCAACCTGAGCCAGACTCTTGCCACACAATGTGGGCGGACAGTGGTGCAAAATACATTCACACACACACACTTGATTTGGGCACTTCTCTTTTGCTCTATGCACATTGTTTTGAGTACACATGCTCTCAAACTCATTATCCCACTTTGAGCCACTAAATAACCACTTACGAATCTTAAAATTTGTTACCTTAAATCTTTGAGTTCCGCCCTGGCGTTTTCAACACTTTTTAACTTTGAGTTTCATTAATGATTATTTTCAAGTCATAAATCGTTGTTTTCAAAATAGTTAGACTTAATTATACCCCTGCAAATGATATTACGATTTGGCTTAACAATATATCTGGAACAATCTCCCTTGCAAACATTTTTACAAAAAATCATCAAGATCGGAATATTTTATCATATAGTTTTCATATTCACAATCGATCGGCTGTTTTTTTTATTCTTTAACTTGTGTTACACTTTAGATGTCTGCAAAATAAAACTTAACTTCGTTAATTATATAATCGTTCCACGGGCAGCACAGATGCAAGGATGCTCTACGTCAGTTGACTCCTCCTCCTGTTCGAGAAGCAGACATAAAAAGATTTTATTGTGAAGTGGAAAGAGAAGAGAGACTGGATTGCTTTTCTTTTTCTTATTTTGTTATAGCATTTGTATTTTATAAGTTTTTTCTTAACTTACGTTAGGTGCACGTATTGGCATATATACAAGTTAAGCCTATTCAGGTTTAAATAGCTGAATGAGCACTTCTTGACTTACACATTGCTCTTCCCTCCTTATTCACCAATTGCTCAGTTCCCCGTCAAACTGGAACAGATTGCAGACACATTTTCTTTGAATTTGACTCGTGGCAATGGAGCATGGATATGGTTAGGGGCAGGGGCAGCAGCAGGTAGAGCTGCAGGGCAGCTGCTGCACATGCAGCGAGTTCAAGATAATGAAAAATAAGAAGCAGAGGCAGAAGCAGGGGAGAACTGTGTCTGGGAGCAACTCAAATGGGAGTTGGGAGTTGGTAGCTGTTAGGCAGCGACTCAGAACATTAATCTTGAGACTTTGCTGGAAATTAAAAATAATAAAGCACTAAATAGAAAATGAAGCGAACAACAGGGAACGGGAACGGGAACGGGAATGTGGACTGACTGGCTGGCTCTGTGGAACTGGAACTGCCAGTGGGTCTCTGGAGTTGCGACTGGACTGGCAAACGTATGGGATGGGTAGCGGCCTGAAAGCGAGGCAAACTCTTAATTGAGCATCGTGAACGCAAATGCAACAATTCGTTGTGCTTGGCCGGCTGCGGCAAATAGCCGAAGAGCTGCGGCGATGTTGGGCGTGAGGATGATGAGGAGGGTGGGGGGGTGGGGGGGGGGATTAGTTAGTTTGGCTTAGTCTAATATTCTTTGGCTTGAAAGATGTTGCGTGCGCTTCAGTCGATTTCCTAGCTTGGCTCAACTCGGTGGGCGTCAGTGGCTGCGCACGTGCCAATGCATCCACCGTCTACCGACTCGCCACTCGACCACTGACCACCGATCACCAAGCGTAACAATTGGGCGGTGGCACCACAGTCCAGCACCAGCTCTAGGGTCCACCACCAGCACCAGCAGCAGCACCAGTAAGTGCCGCCTCTTTGGAGGCCCCGTGCCAAAATCTGTTTCCTCATTGTCTAATTAAATGTTTCTGCAGTCATAGGCACACACAATTTGATTAGTTAACTGTTAACTGCGCACTTGGTGAGCTTAACCTCAAAGAGTGAACGCCTGCTGACAGGTGGCGCCACACGTCAAATGCAGTGAGTTGGGGCAGCATGAAAAGAATTAGCGTTTTATTCTAAGTCAATGTGGTTAACGTAATTCCTACCTGTTGTTGGCCTCAACTAATAAGCCAATAAAATGCTGCAAAAACTTAATGTCGTTACAGTTTTAGAAAACTGTAATAAATTTAAAGCCTGAGTTTTGACAGGTAAACAGACAAAAGTGAGCTTAGAAATGATTGGAACTAAAATATTAATGTTAAGTTTACCCCAAATAGTCGAAGCAAAAATTGGCATTATAGTTCTTTGTCTAGATAAATATTGCTTCGCACAATTTGATTCGATTGGATTTTACTTGAATTTACTGGAATTTGTTACAGTCTTGCTAAACCTTAATGAGTTAAACAGAGTGTTGACACGCGAACGTTAGGCTAAGGAATTACTGGAATCGAAGTTTTTTTTTTTTAAAATTTATAACCTTTAACTCTGAAATGGAGCAGCAGTTGCGCCCAATTCTATTGGCATCTGGAGAACTTGATGAGTCGCTGCTGGATAAACAGCAATGTTGCAATCAACGTTGTTGCTACTGCTGCTGTTGTCATCACTTGCGGCAACATTTTCATTGTTTTTTGTCGGTGCAGCAGCAGTTTAAAGTGGGTTAAAAGCACAAACAACACTCACAAATGTGATGACAATTCGCCAAAGCAATGCTCTAAAGAAAGAAGTGAGTAAACCACATCCAGCAACAACAACAACAGCAACATTGGCAACAAAGTCATTAGCTTGACTCAAATGACTGTAACCAAATGATCATTTGAGATGATGACAATGATCATCATGCCTGCTGTTGTTAGAACAGATCCAGAACAGAACTAACACAGCCCATAAGAAAAACGACTTTTGCACAATAACTCAATCAACTGACAGCTGGTCTCCATGTGGACTGATTTAGATCTTGGCAAATGGAACAAGTAGTGTATTCGAAAGGGAATCTATTGTCTTATATGCCTACTTACACACAAAGTTAGAAAATTGATTCTTAAGGCTAGAATTTACAAATGAATTTCGAATATCAAGTTTGCAAATTTAATTACAGTGTTCAAGTTACAGTTACAGTTTTGTAAGGCTTGCAGTCTATAAATTTAATAATTCCAAAAATACAAAATAAAATATATGAATACAAATATAGAATTTAAACTAATTCAAAAACAAGTCTTTGTTGTGTTTTGGGTTCCCTAGGTTGGCAACATGAGCAACTCGATTTGAGTGCTCGCTTTGCAGCGTTTTAGCCTTAAAAGGCCAAAAATAGCAACAACAACAATAAAGTAGTAGCCAAATTATTGTCGTTTGGCATTCCACTCAACATGTCGGCGGGATGGTCTAGACTCAAGACTCTAGACTCGCGTCTAGCAGAGTTGCTTCTGCTGCCCATTTTGGGATAATGCGAATCAAAGATGTCTCCGCCGCAGATGTTGTTAGCATATTCTTTTGGGTGCATTTTTTTGAATTGTGCCCCACATGTGTCACACAAATTGTGCGTTGGCCAAAGTAAGCCAAAAAAAAGAAACAAAAAGAAAAAAATTGTGGCAGTGGCTGTTGCACTTGGTGGCTGCCTCAACTGCTCCAATTTGCTGACCATTTGGCATACTTAAAGCTGAGCTGAGTAACGCTGTTGTTGTTGTTCTTGTTATGCTGTGGCATGCAAATACTTGTGCAACGGCATCGTTCGCTTTGTGGCAATGAATGTCCAAGCGGCAAGTCCAAGTTACCACAAAGAATTATTTGTGATGTGGCTGCAATTTGGTGCAAGCAGCACAGTTGCCACAGTTGCATAACCTGTATTAGTTGTTATTACCGTTTTGTAGCATCCACACAGACACACACACACAGCCAGCAAGCAAGCGAGCGAATGCTAACCAACTTTCTTGCCAGACCAAATCGAACCGGCCAACGGATTTGCGATTGATCAATAGACCCAACGCATCGAAAGCCCTAAGCTCCAGCTCCAGCTTCAGCTCCAGCTACAGCTCCAGAGAGCTTTGGCACTTGCCGAAAGCGCAGCAAGTGACAGCAGCAGCAGCAGCAACAGCAGCAACGGAAGCAGCAGCAGCAACAGCAGTAGCAGCAGTGTAAGCAGCACCATAACGCATGCAGTCGCTGCCAGCGTTGCCGTTGCGACTTAAGGCTTACAGCTTACAAGACGCACAACGCGTCGGCGCAAACTTTCAGTTGCTTTCGAGCTGCACAAGACGACGGTTGGTTTGCTTTGTAATCCATACGCAAGCACACACACACACACAGCTGCCACAGCTGTCGCAAAGAGAGCGCAAGGCGTTGAGAGAGAACTGGAGAGCGCGTGCGCGACTGTAAATCGAGTACGTGAAAAGTGAAAGAAAACGTCTCCTGAACTTCGTGTTATTTTCTGTTTTTTTTTTTTGGTGCGCATGCGTCGTCGGTTTTTTAAGTCGCGTTTCGTGAGAGTCTCGACGTCGCTTTAAGCTCGACTTAGCGAGCAGAAACGAATTCAGTTGCCGTGCTGAACGCAAAGCGAACGGAACTGTGCGCATCGTGGCGCGCTTGACGATTACTTTTGTTTTTGTTTTCTATTATTTTTCGAATTCTGCTCAACACTTAACGTCTAGCGGTCGTAACTGGCCTAACGGTACGCGTCTAGTGCTCGAGAAATTGCGCGCATCTATTGTCTGCTTCTAGCTTATTCTATTCTTAAATTTTTTTTTCATTTATTTTTTTTATTTTTTTGTGGTTTGTGTGTGTGTGTGAAGGATAAATAAGTTGCTGTCTCGACTGACACACTTTCCGGCGCACCTGTTGCAAATCTCGAAAATATTTAAACTGATTTTTGGATTTAGAATCGATTTTGTTGTATTTTTGCAGTTATTGTTGTTGTTGGTGCATGTTAAAAATTGGCCACACTAAACGAAAAACAGTCATAACTTTTGTTCATTGGAAATCGTGTAAGCAAAGTCAAAGGAAAATAAACAACACAAATATAAAGGAAAGCAAACAAACAAGCTGGCAAAAATTGTAGTGTGACAACAAATTGCAAATTCTTAGAAAAAATAACAGCAAAACAACCCAAAAAAAAAAATAAAAATAATAATTAACAAAAAAGAGGAGACAAATTAAAAAAAACTACAAACGCAACGAAGTGAGCGACAAAATGCAACGCACGCAGTCGCCGCTGCTGCGGCTAAAACTGCTACCGCTGCTGCTTCTGCTATTGGTGGCGTCGTCGCAGTCACAGTCGCAGACTCAGGCGCAGGCGCAGAATATAGGTGAGTGTGTCAAGCGAAAGACGAAAACACGAAAAGATGATGAGAAGATGAGAAGACTTTAAGTCCAAAACAGAAAAGCAAACAAATTTTCTCTCTGTTATGCTGCTTCTGCTGCTGCCCTTGCTTGATTTTTATTTTATTCATCACACATTTTTCAGTTTATATATTTGATATATATTTTTTTTATTTTCTTCTTTTTGGCAAGGGGTGGGGGCGCACCTTTAAAATTTTTGCAAACACTTTTGTCGCTGGCATTTAATTTCCGGTTCTCTTTTGAAACAAAAGCGACTGCGAGGCTCGTGCACTTTTTCCCACGTTCATAAAGCAGCAAAAACAACCACAAAAAATCAGCTAAAGTCCAGCTTCAAGTCAAGTGCCAGCAACTGGTCAGCTTGCTGTTGTTGTTGTTGTTGTTGTTGCTGTTGTTCGTTCGCTCGCTTTAAATCGGTCAGCTTTTGTGCTCGTTAATTGTTTCGTGGGATACGCGCGACAAATGGAAACGCAGAAACTGACCAAAGACACGACTCATATGCATATTGCAAGTACAGTAAGCACTCGTTTGTTACTCTGCTGTTATTACAATTCCATAGAAATTTCCTTGGAATATTTCGTTATGTTCCTTCCTTTTATGTTCAGGTGTATTTACGCGAAAATAGTTTACCAAATGGATTTAAATTTTCGCATAATTTATATCGATCTGTATCTGTACTTTTGCGTCATCTTACATCTGATCACCAGATCAATTCTCTCTCTCTTGGCTTGTAGGCATCGACACTGATTTTTCAATAAACTGTTATCTTAAAAGATTCTTCTTATATTATTCATATTTCTTAAACTTCAATTATAATATTCCATTTTCTTACGTTTTTCTCAAATTGTTCGGTTTAACGCGAGTGCACTGTGCTTAGGTGGGGTTCAGCCGGTGGGCGTGTCTGCGTTGTCTGTGTTGACCGCAGGAAACGGATGTTTGTTTGGGTCAGCAAGCAGATAGAGCAGCAACAAAGACAACTAAAGTGAATGCCAAATGTGTCACAAGAAACAAAAGACTTAGGCAACAAACTGGCTTCTGACGCCGATGCTGTTACTTTTGCTGCTGCTGTTGTTGCCGCTGCCGCTGCTGCACGTGGCAGCGTCACCTGTTTTGGAAGAGGCAAGCAAACACAACAGGTTGTGCCGTTCTTGTCTCCAATTACCAAACCGTGTTTGCTGCACGTGGCAACAGATTGGGTTACAGTTATGCACAAGCAGGTGTCTCACAGTGGGGGGAGGGGAGATGTATTCCCAACAACAATGCCTTGAACTTGAGAACAGAAGAGAACAGCTTAAAGAAAATGCAGCCACTTTTATTGTTACTAGAAATGTTCTTCGTATTGTATTGGCCAGGTACGAATCCATTAAAATAGGCTCAATAACTTAAGAGCATGTTAATCGAATACCCAAGAAAAGAATAATGGAATACCGCTCATCAATCTTCAATCTGTTGTCTCGATACGCTCTTATCACTGAAAAATGATAAAGTCATTCTTGCAAACCGTTAGAGCTAAGAACCACACGAAGAAGTTAAGTCTACAAACAAAATAAAACTGTGGGAATCGCGTTGAAAAGATATTAATTGAAATTACAAATCAAAAACAAGAGACGGAAAAACTGGAAAACTAACGAAAAATGTTGCTAAGAGCAAAAGGAAAGGGCGATAATAACAACAATAGCCACAACAAGAAATTGTCTAAGAAATTAAAATAAAATTTACGAGCAGCTAAAAATTTCACAAACAAAAAAGTGTTGCCAGTTTTTTTTTGATCAACTTTTTGCCTCGACCAAATGGGAAAGTTTTTTAATATATATACACATACATATATATATATATATTTATTTTTTTATTTGTCTACACAATTGTATTTTCATACTGTTGACAATAAGAAAAGTAAAAGTGCAATGTAAACAGCCCGACACAGATAGACAGAGGGAGAGTGGGAGGGGGAGGCAAGCAAACAACGCTCGCTAAAAATTGCTAGCAACGTGTGGCAAGTCTCTCAGGCACAGCTCATCAGAGGGCATTACTTACGTTGTAATACCCCACCCATATTAGATGATGATGATGACTTGTTACTCATACGTATAGCCTTATTTTATGTTTTATGTATATATAATGACCGCTGTCTAGCTGGTTGAGGGCACTGTAATGTCATGATATACCTGTATGAGATGTATGAGATGTATGAGATGGTATACCACACATCGTCATTATCGTTATAATAATGATCATCGTATCAAGCTAATGACTCTCATTGCATTGCGGAAGCTCAGCGTTTAATTGCAATGCGAAAAAAATCAAGCATAGCTATTCGCAAGATGCTCACATCTAACAGATACAACAGATACATAACTCACAATGCTGTTGTTGTCGATGGCTCGACTCGGCTCATTTGTGCAACCACAGTGCGCCACACAATGCGGCATTTTGTTTGAGGCGTGGCACATTGTGCGCGCATGCGTGCAAACATCAGCGCTGTTTTATTTTTTTTTTTTTTGTCTTAGCTTTAGTGTTTTCGTTTCTGCGGTTTGGACAAATCCCGAAACGAGGCGGTGGCTGCCTGTCTGCCCTTACATAATAGATAAACAAACTGGCACAACAAGGAAGTCGTGTCCACAGTTGAGGAAGCCAGACAGCCAGATAGCTAGTCAGTGAGTTGGGGGCTGTGGGCGTCTATAACGCACTTCAGCGAACAGCAACAGCAGCAGGGGACTTTTACTTGAGACAACGACCCAAAACTGTGTTTAAGTATCCTTTCTCTCTGGATGCTGTCATCATCACTCAAACGTAGTTAGTTTTTCGCCTAACTTTAGTGTTTTGTGTTATGCAATTATCATCCAGGTTGCAGAATAGTTTGTTAACACTCAGATATGTTGCTCACCAAAAGAGAATATCTTAGGCATTGCAAGAGTTATTATTAGTGAGTAAAACACAGTTTTCCGACAACTAACAAAAATATTGCATATTCATTTTAATTGTATTGCCCTAACTCTTACTCTGGCTTAGTTTAATATACACTTAATTTGCTGGAAATCGGCTTCGCTCATTAAAAGAGTGACCACACACTGAAATTTCAATGAAAACCAAAATGGCTTTGATCTGTTTTCGGGCAATCACAAATATTAAATGCGGCTTGAACTTAATCTGTTTAAAGCCAAATGCATTGCCTCAAGTCTTACAGTCTCTGCTTTCCATGTGCACTTTTCACAACGTTTTAATGATTTGGTTTTTGTCGTTGCGACAATCATAGCGATAAGCTCAGACTTTAATGCTTTTGATTTGTGTTTTCTTTTATAATGATCGGGCCAAAAGTCACAGTGTAGGCCAAAAGTTTGGGCAATTGTCGCGCACTTGTGTCACAAAACGACAAACGAAGTAATGCCCCTCAAAATGTTTGGCCTCACAACTTTGCGCAACTTTTCGAGCTCATTTTATTTTGTTTTGGTTTTTCTGTGTTTTTTTTTTTTGGGTTTCGAATAAGTTTTAGGTGCAATCTTTAACAAGTGATGCCGCCTTGACACGTAGCAATGTGTGTGTGAGGGGGAGTGGATAATGAGGCAAGTGTGGAATGGAAATGGAAGTGAGACACTAAATAACTGAGCAACTTGCGCAAGCTGACGAGTGGCCTTGCCAGACACTCCACAGAAAGTCAATTACTTAGCTGACATTTTGTGTTGGCGTTCAAGTCAAAGATTAACACATCGTCAGAAGAAGAAGACACAGAAAGGTAGATAGTGAAATATGGGCATATAAATAGCTTAGATAAGCCTTAATATTGCAACATGAGATGAGGATGAGGTACCGCAACAAGCTTTAAACAAAAAGCTTGAAATTCAGCTTGAAGTTCATAATTTTTCCAATGAAAATCATTCAGAACCTAAAAGTAAAAAAGGATAAGCGCTTTGACATAAAGAGAAAAAAATGCAAGACATATAAAATTCGATTATTCAAAGTAGAAGTTTAATTCATGGAGAAGATTAATGATCAAAGATCTTAATCAACTTAAACTATTTCTCAAGAAAACCGCAACACAATATAGACTGCAACACTTGCATTGCTAAATAGCTGAAAGATCGAAAGAGCAGGCTCAATCAGTCCGTTAAACAAAAAAAAATAAAAATAAAAATAACTTTTATATATGGTCAAATAAATTAAAATTCGATCACTTGCACAAAAGGTTGTGTTGAGGAAGCAGTTCGAAAGATCAGAAACGATTAATCAATATTTTGAACTGAAAACGATTAAATGAAAATGAGTTTCAAGTTGAAAAGGAAAAGATTTAATGAATAGAAAAAGATTATAGCAAAGTATCCGCTTAAGCGCAGATCTTTCAAGCATTTAATCATGATAATAATATTTCAGAATGTATATTATGTACAAGACTTATCCTAGGCATATCTCAACTTTCCAACAGCAAAGATGACACAATGCCATTGCGATTTTTGTATATGTAAGACGTGAGTATTCATTTCATGTGCATTTCGATTGAAATCATCATCAGTTTAAGTTTTCTTTTCGTTATTATTATTATTATTGTTTTTGTTATCTGGGTGCAGCTCATTTGTATGGAATTCTCATTATATGAATCAAGTGTTAGCTGCAGTTGAATATTTAGTATTATTTATGAACAATATGAACGCACACACACGCATTAACAACCTTTTAAGTGTGTGTGTGTGTGTAACTTTCGCGTTCGTTGCCTAAGTCTTTCGTTTGGCGCTGCCAGCTGTGTGAAGAAATTTTAATGTGTGTCACAGTGAAATGCGCGGAAAGTGAAACTAACGTCTAATAAATAAATGAAATTGTTTGCTATTAGTAGCGCATTTAAATGACAACAACACCAGCAGCAACAACAACAGCAGCTGCAAGTGCTGCCGCCATGAAAGCTGAAAGGCAAAAAGGTGTAGCTAATGGTTGGACGACAGAATCTATGTGCTTTTTAATTTAATTAATTGTAATGAATGTGCGACGCGTTGCTATGGCTACTGCTGTAGCTCTTCTTGTAGTTGTTGTTGTTGCTGCTGTTGCTGTTGCTGTTGTCGCTTGCCACCTGTTGTTGCCATTTTGAAATTGGCTGGCAACAATTGGCTCGCTGTTTGGTATCTGATTCATGACTCGTTTTGCAGCCGTCAATGCCACGAGGCGAACGCTATCGAAATTGTTATAAATAATTACCTTTTGTTAATAACTTTAAGCGTTGCTTATGCGTGTGTTTGAATGTGTGCTTGTGCATGTGCATGTGTGTGTGTGACTCTGCGCTTGTGTGTGTGCGTTTCGTCACTGGCCCACTAAAAAAAGCTGTTGCAATTGCCATCAAATTAATGCCATAAAATTGACTGCCAAATGCGCTATAGTTGGAGCTGGGGCTGAAAGCTGAAGCATTACTGATATATATCGATATATATCGATTCTAATTATATTATATCTCAATGTGCATAAAATCATTTTATGCTTACCCCGTAGTAGGTTAAAGCACAACTATTTATTTGAATAGATGTCTTTCGAATATCCCACTACAGTACATAAACAGATTAACGAACGTAACCATCTTTATTTTAAATATTTAAAATAAATAAATAAATAAATACTAACTAATTAGTAATGTTTTCACTAGATACCTTGAGTCTTGCCTTATAAAAATTAAAGTACGGGCTTATAAAAAGTGTGAGGTTAGTTGAGGCTTAAATTTACTTATGTTATGGTACAGAAGGGTTTAGAAAAATCTGTAACATATATGTGTACGTATGTATGTATGTGTAAATTTGATATTAGATATTTACACACAAAGAGAGCATTCAATATCAGGTATCAATAAAATTTTACTTGACGCAGTAGTTTTCTGTCGCACCAGCTCAGATCTTAAGGTATAGCAACTTTCACAGCAACAGGTTGCAAAAAAAATAAAATATATGTATATATATGTATATAAAAACTATGCGATAGCAAGTATTGAGGTATGGCAACGCTTTTGGCAAAGCGCCCACACACAAACACACACACACATATAGACAGAGGCAGAGAAGAATGTTGGGCAGCGCCTGATGTGGGTGAAAGCCAAGCCCATTTGCTGTGCCTACCGACACACACACACACACACACACACCACACACATTTAAGCAAAAGCAGCTGACATATATAGCCATGGCCATAACTTGATAAAGCATAAGCAAACTTATTTTGAACCACTGTGCGGCAACTGTTGCTGCTGCTTCTGCATGAACAACCAAGTGTAATAACAATAACAATAACAATAACAATAACAATTGCCAGAGATTATGGCGCCTTCCTAGGACGTTGCCTTTTGGGCCCGTACCAGCTACGCACACAAATATATATTAAATCAGTATGAGTGTGAGTGAGTGTGGGTGTATTTACATATACATATAAATATTTATACATATATTTATATAAATATTTATACATATATTTTATGGATATATATATATTGCTTATAGCTGTGAGCCCAGCTAATTGCCAACATGGACTTACACTTGGACTCCGGACTCTAAGCTCAGTGCTAGGCAATGCATCATTATCATAACCATTATCATTATCGTAATTAACATCATTAGCATTGTTATCAACTGCTATGGCACAGGTTCAATGGCCGGCAGCTCTAGCTAACTGATTGGCTTATCCGCGGCATTCGGAAGTGTGGATGACGCTGCTCTTAAAATCAATAAGCGCTGTACCAGCTACACATGAGCAATTGTTGCTACTGTTGCTCATGGGGCATTTATGAGGACCGTTGCTAGTTGTTAGATAGTAGTCGGTAGTTGGTAGTTATTGCTGTTGTCCACCTGTTCACCGCCCCAACTAAACAAGCTGTATATCAAGTTCCAAGAGTTGTTCATCTGCAGCTGATTCAACTGATTTCATAATGTTGCTGTTGCTGTTGCTGCCGCTGCCGGCGGCAACTGTCTAGCGGTAAAAAGCGAGCAATTGGAATGCCAGGCGAACACAACAAAAGCGCTAACAGCAACAAGACTACATTTATTTTATAATCAAAGCACGCCAGCAACAACAAACGCCTGCACGAGAACAGCAACAGCAACAAATTCAACGACTAAAGTGAAATTTTCATAATAATAAAGAGACGATGCCCACTGACTGCTAAACTCCTTCTAATTTAAACTATAAGTGGCTGGTTGTTGTTGTTGTTGTTGCTGCTGATATAGTAGCTATTGTCGTTGTTGTTGTAACCGTGCTTTGTGTTGTTGTTGTTGTGGTTGCTCTTCATTTGCATAGCGTGCGATGACGCGACGCGTTGACAAAAATATTATGAACTCTGCTGAGGAGAAAGGCCAACAGCAACAACAACAACGACCACATTTGATTTATTTGAGTTTCTTTGCTTGTTGCTGTCGCCTGCGTTTGCTGGTGTCTTATGCAAATTGTTAGCTTTAGCTAGACAAATTTTAACCCACAAATAAATAATGTTTGTATATTTTAATATTGCTATTGCTGTTGTTCCAAATCGTTTCAAATGTGGGAACAACAGCAACGGCGGCAACTGTCAAACAAAATTTTCAGCGGTTCGCCACAAATCCACAAAAATTCCATATAAAATAGATAGAAACAGAAAAAAAATCAAGAGTCAACCAAAAAGATGCCAAACATCAGCCGCAGCAACAACAAAATAGCGTAGAAAATGTTCACAACAAGCAAAAAACAAATAAAATATTTTCAGCGTGTGCAACAAATTAGGCACAAACCAAAAATAAATGCAAAAATTATACGGCTGCTGCTGCAGCTGCAACAACAACAGCAAATGATAAATTGTAAGCTAGCAGTAGCAGCAACAGTGATGCACACACAGACACACACATACACACTCAAAATTAGCAATTGCAATGAGAACACACACACACAAACACAGCACGAGCCGTGAAGCGAGTTGAGCATGCGCGTTGCTTATACTCGTATATTGCTGCCGTGTGTCCGCCCCTCATGTTGCACTGTGCCACCAGCAGCTATTGCAGGTGTTTTCGCAGCTGCTGCTGTCACACACACGCACACATACACTGGGTGCATTTGGGCTCGTCTTGACCCAGTTTTTGTCCACACAGGCAGAGAAGGACGACGGCAAGAGCAACAGTTGCTGCTGTTGCTGTTGCTGCTGTTGCTGCTGCTGCCAACACCTTTCTTTCTACGCTTGCACATTGATTTGTTGGCTTGACTTGGAATGCGGTCAACTGCCAACAACGAAAAGAACAACAACAACAAGAACAGCAGACAGAATCACTGCAGCAGCAACAGCAGCAGCGCAGCAATCGCATCGCTTTGGTCAATGTCGTTGCCTGACGATTGCTGTTGCGAGTTGCAAGTTGCCGTTGCTTGGCCTTGCTTTGCTTTAGTCGGCAATCAAGCGTTTCCTTTGGCGGCAAAAGTGCCGCAAAAAAAGTATCGAACCTGTTATAGTATTTGCCCAGTTCTGCCCACTTTTCCTCTCTCTCTCTCTCTCTCTCTCTCTCTCTCTCTCTCTCTGTCTCTAGTCATTTGTTTTTTTCTGTGATTTTAGCTGATTCTACTTTCGAGGGAGACCTTGTCAACAGCTTAGCGCAGGTGAAAGATGTTGCTGCCTCCTGATGCTGTCATTGTCTGTTGTGCTTATAGCTGTGCTTGTTGTTGATTCTAAGTCTTTTTTATGTAACTGTTTAAGCTTGAAAATTTATTGTTACTGTCTTCGTCTGGGCCGCCTATGTTGCTGTTGCTGTTGCTGTTGTGCGTACCGTTACATAAATGCCAAGTTAAGAGAAGACAACTAAAGAGACGACTGGCGGGAAGACAAGTCAAGACAAGTCAGCACATGTTTATTTAATACGCTTAACAGCTTTTAGCCGGACAACGACTTATAGACATGCTACAAACAGCTAACTAACAACAACCCCCACTCGCCCCACACTCCTCATTCATAACCTCCTCTTCTATTGGCCCCATCTTTTGTTCTCTCTATTGATGTCTCAATTCTATGAGCAACAACAACAAGAACGATGAACTTCAGCGGAAGTACAAATCAAAAGACTTAGGCAACGAACTTGCAACTACTGCCTGATGCTTTTAAGCTAACAACAAGAACACCAATAGCGAAAATTCGCATGCATTGCATAAAATAACCAGTTGCGAAATGGCTTTTAACAAGCTGCCACTAATTTTTGCCTGCCAGGCCAAGTGCAGCCACTGCCACAACAAGAACAACAACAACAGCCACAGCCACAGCAACAGAAACTTCTAACTGGGTCAAACAGCGTCTGCTTCAAGAAGCGGCTTAAATGAAATTCTCGAAAACCGGCCAAGTGAAGCAACGCGCCAATTTATGTAAATCTAAAAACCAATCAGCTTCAAACGGCAACAGCGGCAACAACAGCAGCATCGTCATCATTATGATCATTATGAGCGCTGATAGACTAACGGTTTAAACCGTTTCTGATTTGACAAACATCACAAAAGAGCGAGAGAACAAAAGTCTCCGAAGTGGGGGGAGGTCAACTTTAGAAAATTGTTTCTTATACCCTATAGCCATTAAAATCTGTGTAAAGATAGAGGTTATGCAAACCAAGAGCTCGTATAAAAAAAAAAAAAACAACCAAAGACAAAAGAACAATGCTTTGATTTCTAATTTGCGTATAGTTGTCTTACCAAAAATTTATTTGTTTTTTTTTTTGCAATTAACAATTTATAATCAATGATCAGAATGAACAACGAGTGATTTCATATATTGAGTGATTTCTAGAGACCAATTCGCTGGTGTAGACATTTTTGTAATTATAATTCTAATTATGATTCTAGTTTTTGACAATAAAATTTTTCCAATATTTTACACACATTATTCTCACAACAACAAAAAAAGCAATTGATATAATTTTGTTGATTAAATGATTATTGAAACGCATTGTGGTGTTTACAGGACAACTGCTAGTCGAGCAACAAAATCAGTCTTTGCTTGTTGTTCGCTTCTCTTTTATGTGGCGGCACTGAGCGCGCTCAGCACGATATCTGAAAATTAGTTGGCCCATGAATCATTGCGGCTTACAAGCAAAGAAAGACCTGCCTACCACCTCTTCCCGCGACCCACCTCCAAATAAGCAGCGCTTGGTGGGCAGCCTCAAAAAATGAAAAATATATAAAACGTAAAAGAAAAGGGAAAACCTTTATAATGGGCGCATCTTTTGGATAAGCTGCGCTTTTCACTCACTGCTGCTGCTGCTGCTATTGCTGCTGCTGCTGTTGCTATTGCTGCTGCCGTGTATTGCTGTTGTGTGTTGCTGCTGAACTATCTCAATTGGGTCATCAGCCAAGGCAAATGTTTGCTTTCCTTCGATCGCACTTGCACTTTTCAATTTCGTAATTGAAGCGGCGATTGAAGAAAAAGAGGAGGAAGAGGAAGAAGAAGACGATGGAAAGGAAGAGAAGAAACTCATCCACAAGCAACAGCAACAGCAGCAGCAACAGTTGCCGAAGCGTGGGCGTTAAGCAATCAGCGCATGACGCGACCTACTGCAACTTGCACAGCTGCTTCTGCCTCTGCCTCTGTCTCCGTCTTTGCTTCCACCTCTGCCCTACCCTCATTCGTACCCTATCTTTTCTGTAAGTAGTCCCCTTCCGTCTGAAGTATCTAATTAGCCAGTGTTGTTGTTGAGGGGCTTTCGAGTTCAAGTGATGCGCCCAAAACGAGCAAACAAATTTCACACAAAAACTGGGGGACAGTGGCCAAAAGCATGCTAATTGCGGAGAGTTGGCAGACAGCAGCTACCCCTTCCCCCCTTCCGCCTTCCCACCATTCAGGCAATTAGGCTGCATTTCTCCTCTTATTATTGCTATTGCTGTTGTTGTTGTTGTTGCATTTGTTGTGTGCGCTAAAAATGAAATTAAGCAGCATAGGTAAATTGTTGTCTCCATGGAAAGCGCACTCTATTCAGACTACTTGCAGCAAGTTGCGACTCTTTTGGGTGTACGTAGAAAGCGCCCTGCAACCAGCAATCAGCTTGATTATAAATAGTCGAGTCGAGATGCTCCAGCTAAGCTTTAATGCAACCGAACTAGTTCCTTAGTTCAGTTCTGACAAATCTCTTTGCTACGAGGGCTGTTGATGCCCACAAGCTAACCTTACCTTTCATTTTCACTTTAGTTAAATGCTTAGAACTGTTTCCGTATTTAATTCTCCCTAATCGAGATTCTTCGCTGAATATTGTATTTTCGAATTAGTTTCTTAACTTACGTAATTAATTACATAATAGTCGATAAATAAAATCTCACTCTCGCTATTACTTTCAGCATGAATAGCACTTTACAGTTATTCAAATTGCTAAAGTTGCCAAAATTTAATTGCACAAGTTCACACACACACACACACACAAGTTCATTGAACTAGTTCCACAATTGTGATTAATTGACTGATCAGCGTCCAATCAATTCACATGCAATTATCATTTCACCTGCGTTCGTACAAAATAAAAGAACACCAAAAACACCAAAAAAATACACTGCTTCCAACCCCCACACCCCCCTTCCCACCATACCTTGGCACGTTGTTTTGGCCTTGCTGACCCAACTGGCCGGCACGGCTGGGCCAAGCTTTCGCTTTTTGTTCGAATGAATGCTTTTTATCTCTCTAACGCTCTCTCTCTCTCTCTCCCTCTCCCTCTTTCTCTGCCTCTGTCTGAGTATCCCTCAGAGCTCTGGTCGATTTCGACAATAGGCGTTGATAGCCAATTTGTTACAACAACAACAATAACAACTGTTTTTCTTGTAACTCATTACTATTATTAATATTATGAATATTATTCGATGTGCATGTACAATGTATATCCCAAACTTGATCGAGTTGCTGGCATCTTTTGTTTGCTCTTTCTCCAATTGCTCGCGTTGTCACTTGGCTACACACAAAAATATATGTGTGTGTGTGTGTGTGTGTGCATATAGCTATATAGCTATATATGCGGGGTATCACTTTCACTGAGTTGGCGCACGTAGAAAGCCAAATGAAAGCAAAGCAAACCAAACAAAAAGCTTACAACAAAACGTTGCACGTTGTTGCAAGTAACAACAACAGCACCACTTGCTCATACCCTACATATAGTTGTGTTTTACATATATATACATATAGTATAGTCAGATGGGCATAACCCTTACCAGATCTAGCGACCCGCACACAATTTTCATGCTTGGCTGACGCCTTACTCGCAACCTTTTTCCTTTTTCCTCTCTTTTGGTAACAGCAACAACAACAACAACAACTCGCATTTCCCAACTCCGGAGTTGCAGTTTTTTGTTGTTTTTCTATCTTATTTTTTTCGGGCTCGTTTCAGCGCACAGCGTGGGAGTTACAGCGGCTTAGCCATCCACCTCCCCCCTCCGCCAGCGCCACCTTTGGGGTTCGCTCGAACCATTTTGTAACTGAAACCGAAATTGAAAATTTTCATGAACTTGATTTCTTAATTTGTGGCCCAGGCGTTGCAAATGTCTCAACTATATATATACTTGTATATATTGTATTTTATGTATTTTCTTTCATTCCGTTTTATTTATTTTTTCATTGTGTGATGAATTTAAATTTGGCTGAACTAATTTGATTAGTGCCGGCGCAGCAATTTGTAAGAGACTGCAGCAACATCAGCAGGCAGCAGCATCAGCCTCAGCAGCAGCAGCAGCAACATGGGGCAGGCAACGGGTAACCGTTATGATGAAATTGCTCGACATTGATTGTATAAGCAGTTGTGCTGTCTTGCCACTTGCAAACTGACTAGCACGCTAGCAATTGTTGCCAGTTGTTGTTGCTGGTTGTGTTGTTGTTGTTGTTGTTGTGAGTTACCAGTTGCTGTTGCAGCTGCAGTCTTGGACTTGCTTGGAAAGTTGCATTGGTCAAATGATGCTGCAGTTATTCGAGCATTTATGGCATGACTGAATCACCTCGAAGACTGCCTGCACAGTCTATAAAGCAAGCGATGCCTAATGATCTTCCAGCTGTGTACAGCATGAAATGACATACACAACAACAACAGCAACAGCAAGAACAATAGCAACAACAACTGCTCAGAACTGCCATGCATAAGAGCTCAAACTCAAACTTGTACTCCGAGGTCTCTAAGGGGAATGAAAATGTTTAGCTTGGAATTTGCTGCCGACACGACAGCAGCAACAGGCGGCAGCAATATCAAACTGACTCACATATGGAGCAACAGCAACAGTAAGTGCAACAGCAACTGCCACAGCAGCAACATGATGATCTATGGCCAGCGGTCAGCCGTAATTCAAATTCAACTGATGAACAGACGCCTTGGTAGTCGTCATCGTCGTCGTCGTCGTCGTCGTCGTCTCCATCTCATGACATGCAAATGCGCCTGGGAACTAACTAAATGGAAAATGTAATCACTGAATGGCAACAGCAGCACCAGCAGCAGCAGTAGCAGCAGCAATAACAATTGCTAGACATTTGATTTTGCATACGATTTGAAGTTTGCGAATCTCACAGATGCAAACTTATTCACGATACGTTCAGCTGCTGCTTGGGGGGAAGTGGGGCATGTAATTAAATTAACAACATTTTCAATGCAACTGCTGCAGCAGCGCCCAAGAATATAAGGGCTTGAGGTTGCAATTGCATAACTAATGTGCAATTAAGAGATTATAAATATTTATTTGCAATATTTATTTAACTATCAACAGCTTTTTACATTTTTCGAATTCACACCAAATACCTCTCAAATGCTTGAGCCCGAGTTCAATTCAACTACAACTACCTAGTACTCTGTTCTCAAATGGGAAGAAGAGTCACAAAGTTTGCTTAAAATAAGTGATTCTTATTAAATCGTTGATTTCTATATATATATATTTCATAGATTCTTCTGTAAATGCGATGAATATTTGCTGAAAAATCTGATATGTAAAGCTTGCTAATTTCTGTTTAGTACGGGTGCGGGAGCACTATATTGTATGCTTATAATAGAGTATCGTGCAGTCGAGTACTTACGTTATTGAAATGCTCGACAGTTTTGCCAATGCTGTTGTTGTTGTAACTTATTTTTCTCACGCTTTGCATTGACAGCAATTGCAAGCAAGCAGCAACAATAACAACAACAAAAATAACAGCAGGCTGAGAACATTTTGCAATGCTGAATAGTTGGCATATTTGAGGTGTTTTGTTAACGCCATCAACGAAATGTCCAATACCAACACCAACAAACAGCAACCAGCAACCAGCAACCTGCAACAACTGACAGCAAGCAACTTAAACTGGAACGGAACTTGCTTAATTGTCCAGTCCAAAGACATTGCCCAGCTAGCTAGTTAGTCAGTTGGCCAGTTAGCTGGCTTGGGAATTTGACAGGTTGTTGGCCGACAAATGTTGACATCGCCGCATATTCGCATTGATTGCCCATGAGAGAAGCTCGCAGGATCTGATCAAAACAATATTTCTATATATATATTGAGTTGGTTAATAATCAAGACCGGTCGTTAGAATGCATTTCTCTAGATACGATTATATGTGATGGAAGTGATTTTTAGCTTAAGTTCAGCTTAACTTCAGCTTAGCCTCAAGGCTGGTCTTTAGCTAGAACAATCCCATGCCACTTCGTAGCTAATGTCATCATATCATGATGTTAAGTATAGATTTAAATCAGAGTTCAGCTTCGAGGCACAGCTGTAAACTGAATTAAGAAATCAATCAAAGAGACTCTTACTTTTGCCCAGAGGCAATGTTCATGAAAACAGCCGCTTAAGCAAGCATCTGTCCGGCTATTAATGAATATTTAATATGCGGCAACCAGATTCCCTACAAAAATGAATATTCAATTTATTTCAAATTTCACCAAAAATATTTCTTTGCTCAACTTAACAAACTAACTTAACTTGTGCTCTCTCCCTCTCTTTCTCTCTCTCTCTTTATCTTTTACAGATGGAGCCTGCAGTTTTCCGGGCTCACCTGCGCACAGCAGTGTCGTCTTCTCGAGCGCTAATCTGACGCAAGGAACTGTCGCCTCCTACAGCTGTGAGCGGGGCTTCGAGCTCCTGGGACCCGCCCGACGTGTCTGCGACAAGGGTCAATGGGTGCCTGAGGGTATACCGTTTTGTGGTGAGTAATTATGCTAATAAGAGCAAACTAGTTCATTCGTTTGCCCTAGACAAGATAGGATAAAGTCTAAGATAAAGGGAAATCAATTATGAAATATCCTGTATCCAAATCTATAAAATCTCAAATCTTAAGTTATGCACAGAGCACTGTTGCGGATGTTTACTTTTAGCAGAGTACATTGAGTCAGAGTGAAAATAATATACATGCATACATACATGGTAATGCAGCGGTCCCTTTTATGCCCATCCTCAAGTCATACTGGGCATCAAGTTGTTACCTGGAGTAGACAAAAGACTTAAGACACAAACCTGCCACATCCAATTGGCCACTTGAACATTTTTTGTGCCCGTCAATTAGCACCTTTGACTTAAACTTGGCAGCTGCTGAAATCGTCGACGGTATGTGCTCTCCATATGTGTGCACAAAACTTTCACCAACAACAACAACAAGAGTTGAATGTTCTCAATGATACACGCGCTATTCGGAATTCCAATTCCCAATTCCACAACACCGAATCCCAAAGCCGAAATCCAATTCCAAATGCAAAGTTGTCGTGTGGAGCTGCCAAGTGAAACATGATTAACACGACGCACAACTTGGTGTCCGTTTCAATGTGTGTGTGTGTGTATGTGCGTCTTGTCGATGAAAGGCGGAACACACACACCAACAACAACAACAACAAGAGCAACAACTAAAATGCGAGTCGAGAATTGAACGAAACGAAACGAATTGACCCACATTGGCTAGTGGGGCTCGTTTGTTTGGTTTTTGTGTGGATCAACAAAAAATAAATTTACCCAAAAAAACAAAAAAAAAAATGTTCTAAGTGAAATTCCATGTGGCTGGCTGCTGTTGTTGTTACACAGTTGACTTGACAACAACTTCCGCCCGTTAAGCAAACAACGTGAAAATTGATTGACAGAAGCAGATCACACGAATGGAAATAAAATTGAATTAAAATTGGGGAAGAATTGAAATTGAAATTGTAAAATGGAATAGAAATTAAATGTTGGACTGCAACCTTGACCTTTCCTCAGCTACTCCAGCAGCTACGGCTACTCATCTGCAATTGGATAGTAACAGCTCTTGAAAAAATAAAACTTCTTCACAAATCATCCATGGCTGAGCTATCATCCATGGCCCACGCTTATTGAAACTAGTTTTCTTTTTTCGTGGGTTCATTTGCATAACTGTTTTTAGAGCACATTTGGCTATTAGCCAAACCAGTTTTGAATCGAACTACAAATGTTTTGTAATTGATAACATTCAAACTGTCTGCATACCAAACTTTAGTCTTACAACTCCATATTTTACTCAGCATATTGTATAACAAAAAAGAATTAACTAGTGAAGATACCATTTAAAAAATCTCTGAGAAAAAAAACATTAAGTTTACAAAATATTTCTTTTCAAAAGTTCAACTTTTTTAAATAATCAGTTCTTTGAGCAGCTCAACTCAAATTTTTAGGGTACATCCAATTTGACTTTGGTGCCTCGTCAATTTTGTCATTCCGTTGTCAGTTTCGGAAACTGTTGTGAACAAAAAATGTTAACGGGTCTTGTGTTTTGTTGATTTACGGCTGTCACTGGTTTTCGAGTGGTAAATTGCGCCCTGCGGTTGCAAGTTGCCAGTTGGTAGTTGTTAGTTGTTAGTTTCCAGTTGCGAGTTGCGAGTTGTGAATTGCCAGCAGACAAATTGCCGCTTGGCAGCTAAACCGAGTGATGGCAAGCCAAAGCCGCCGGTTCGAATCATTGATTTCATTGATTAATTGAACAATGGGAGAACTGAAAGAGCGTAACGCAAAATTGAATGTGCCGCTGATGATTATTGGACCAAGATGACGCAGCAGGCGGCAACAAAAATAAGTCGAGAGCACGAAAATCAAATGAAAATGGACGATTAGTGGCTAAATACTGAAATTGAAATGGAAACAGAAAGGGGTCAATTAAAAGGTATTTTGTCACTGAACGAAAGTCACTAAAATTGAGGTTAAACTAAAATTGAATTAGAATTCACGTTGTAAATGAAACCACAAAAAAAGATATTGAATTGAAATTAAAATTCAATTAGGGAAATGACAGTGTGTATCAAATTTATATGGAAAAATAAAAAAATATTGAATGCCACAAAATGGGAAGTGGTCATTTAAAAGGTGTAAATTTAACTGAAAAAGTGAAGATATTTTCAAATGAAACTGTTAATTTGGTGACAAATTAAAAGTAATTATCACTTGCAAGGAAAGTGGTTAATAAAAAAAAGTTGAAACTGGCATCGAAACTAAAACTGAGACTGAAACTGAATCTGACTGAGATTTAGACTGACACCTGCCCGTCCACAAAACTTGAGGCAGCTGAATTCAGTTGCTGTGCTGTGTAGAAAGTCAAATGAAACCGAAGAAGAAGAAGAGGAGGAAAAGCACACACAGCTACACACACTCACACACACACACACACAGAGAGTTTTACGATCTGCGATCTTTGAGCGCGTCATGAGCCGCTGCCTGCCTAGCCTTAGTCTTAGCTTCAGTTTTAGCTTTAGAGTTGAGTGAGTTGCGAGTGCCTTTTATCCGACAGATGCATCTGATTAATTAATCTCTGCCACACACAAGCACACACACATGCGTAGCAGTGTAATTAAGCCCAAGCAACTACAACCACTACAACTCCAGTTGAAAGAAAAAGTAAAAAACAAATATTAAAAAAATAAATAAATACAAAATTTCACTTTTGCTTAAAAAAGTTGAGGTCTATGCCCAGATAGCAAACAATTTGTGCAGGCCTGGTAGCACTTGTTCCATTCTAGCACCCCCCCTCCGCACTTGCAGCCATTCCACTCATTCTACTAATTGGTCAAGGAAGGTCAGTCGATTTTAGCGACTTGACTTGACAAATGTGCAGGCACACAGAACTTTTTCGTATTTTGTAGATTTTGTGGTTGTTTGCATTTTTTGTTTTTGTTTTTGTTTTGCCCAGAAAGCGTGTCAGGGCCATGCATAGACTTATGCAGCCCACTATCTTAGCCCTGGCCAGTTGCAGAGACCTTGCTATCTTGGTCTGGGAAACAAAAAAAAAAAAAAAAAAAATACAAAAAACAAAACCAACACACACAATAAAACAAAAGCCTGAAACAACAAACACTCTTTGAGAATCCCAAAAACTATCAAATCTCAAATTAGAATCTCTTTAATCTTAACTCTTGAAATGTTTTCCCATCTTTATAGTACTAAATGTGGCCGCTGGTAAGGCACCAATGCAAATATCAACGGATGGGGCCGGAGCACCGCAGAAGGCCATCGATGGCTCCACCTCTGCCTTCTTCACGCCGGAGACGTGCTCCCTAACAAAACCGGAACGTTCGCCCTGGTGGTATGTCAATCTGCTCGAGCCCTATATGGTTCAACTGGTGCGTCTGGACTTTGGTAAATCCTGTTGTGGTAAGTTCTACAATCATGATTTCTTTAAGCAACTATATTAATTAAGTATAATTTTGAGCTTGAAAGTCCAACTTTGATGAATTTAAATGAAAATCAGACTTAATAAGCAACTGAAGCCAAAACTGTTCTTTATGGAAGACATTATTTGATTCTGATCCGAAGCCTAAGTTGCAAGTACTCTAAGAGTGTTTTGCGGGTTAAGGTTAGTTCAGTTTGACAATGGCAATTGGAGACGGAGACGGAGAAGCCAAATGGCAAATGTTGCACGAAGTCACCTGACAGGTTGCAGACCTGCAACCAAACAGGCAGAAGGGTAGCCCCAAAACGTTCGCTAAGGCAAACAACTGTCAGAGGGACAGACAAAGAGAGAGAGCGAGGAAGAGGAGAGGAGAGGAGAGAAGAGCAGATAAACAGTAAAAGAGTGAAAGAGAGTAAGGCAGGGACAGAATGAAGCCAGCTAGACGAGTCAACCAATAAGTTTTTTCCCAAATGCTTTCACTTGGCTGCAACAAGTTGAGGCTGCCGCAAAATGTTATGTGATTTTCATGCGGCGGCGGTGGTTTAGTCAGTGGCTCAGTGGCTCAGTGGCAGGGCCAGTTGCTGCTGGTGGGGCGGGCAATATATGTGGGGAGCCGAATATTTATGATTACTTTCACTGCGCACTGCGAACTGAACTTGCCTGACCCGCAACATGCCGTACATGCCACATGCCACAATGGACTATTGGGAAAAAAGATATTTGTTTTGGGACAGAAAGTCATTGCTGACGGGAGCTAAAAAAATTTATTTTTAACATGAAATAAATTAAGAATTATTATTTAAAGCAGTTGCAATCAAAGAACATGCTGTAAAATTCAGACATATGAACAAAGTATTTAAGAATTGTGGTTCTTCCATCTTATTGTATTTCTTACATTTTTTTTATGGATATCTTCACAGGTAACAAACCGGCAACAATTGTGGTGCGTGTGGGTAACAATCGTCCAGATCTGGGCACGAATCCGATTTGCAATCGGTTTACGGGGCTACTCGAAGCCGGACAGCCGCTCTTTCTGCCCTGCAATCCACCGATGCCGGGCGCCTTTGTTAGCGTCCATTTAGAGAATAATACACCCAATCCGTTGTCCATATGCGAGGCATTCGTCTATACGGATCAGGCGCTGCCCATCGAGCGCTGCCCCACATTCCGGGATCAGCCACCCGGCGCGTTGGCCTCATACAATGGCAAATGCTATATTTTCTATAATCGACAGCCGTTGAACTTCTTGGATGCGTTGTCTTTCTGCCGTTCCCGAGGCGGAACGTTGATCAGCGAGAGCAATCCGGCGCTGCAGGGCTTCATCAGCTGGGAGCTGTGGCGTCGCCATCGCAGCGATGTCAGCTCCCAGTACTGGATGGGGGCGGTGCGTGACGGCAGCGATCGAAGCAGCTGGAAGTGGGTCAATGGCGACGAGCTGACTGTCTCCTTCTGGAATCATCCCGGCGGCGATGAGGACTGCGCTCGCTTCGATGGCTCCAAGGGCTGGCTGTGGAGCGACACCAATTGCAACACCCTGCTCAACTTCATCTGCCAGCATCAGCCCAAGACCTGTGGCCGACCCGAACAGCCGCCCAACTCCACAATGGTTGCGCTCAATGGATACGAGGTCGGCGCGCAAATCAAATACAGCTGCGATGCGAATCATCTGCTCGTTGGACCCGCCACACGCACCTGCCTCGAGACGGGCTTCTACAATGAGTTTCCGCCTGTCTGCAAATGTAAGTGCCACAAAGTGTACCCAAGCAGAGGCAGTCTGAGTACTACTCATGACTCTATTGCTCGTGAGTAGTACTCATACTCATAACTCTATCGCACATGAGTAACACTCAAAACGAAATCCGTTAGCTGCAACTAATAGTTGTTATCAGAAGGACTAATACGATTCTTTCTTTAGATATTGAATGCGGTCTGCCGGCCAGCATTGCTCACGGCTCGTATGGACTGCTCAATGGCACCGTTGGCTATCTCAGCCTGGTGAAATATGCCTGCGACGAGGGATACGAGATGATTGGACGCGCCCTGCTCACCTGTGACTTTGACGAGCGCTGGAACGGACCGCCGCCACGCTGCGAGAGTGAGTCTCAGATTGAAATCGCAATCATAATCACAACATAATCAAACTATTTACACTGCAACTCTTTGATATTCTCTGTGCACAGTTGTTGAGTGCGATACGCTGCCTGGCAACTATTACAGCACTATAATCAGTGCTCCTAATGGCACCTATTATGGCTCCAAGGCGGAGATCAGCTGTCCGCCGGGCTACCGCATGGAGGGACCGCGAGTGCTCAGCTGTTTGGCCACCGGACAATGGAGCAGTGCGCTGCCGCGCTGCATCAAACTGGAGCCACCCACGCTGGGCACACCCCCAGCACCACCGGCGCCGCCATCGACGGCAGCAACACTTGCACCACCGTCATATAGGCCCAAGATTATAGCAAGCACCAGTCGCACCCCAGCGTATCGTCCCCCCAGCAGCAGTTCCCCCGCGGGCGGCACGCCCAGCACTCCAGCCAGTTATCCACATCCTCATCCCAGCTTGAGCACGCCACAGGTGGAGATCAATGGTGAAGGTGAGCAATAAAATCGATTATTAGCAATAATATTATGCATAAAAAGAATACTTAAAACCAATTTGGTTGCCTGAAACATTGATTTCATGTTCATATTTGGCTGGTAGAGTGCCGCCTCTCATTTTTGAGTGCAACACTCGAACAGCTAAGCTGCTTTGATAGTGTCTGCGAAAACCGAACTCACAAATAAACCCCCCACTCCCAACCGACTGCAAATGTAAAGCCTAATGCACAACATATTATCTCTTCGCGCAGGCGACTCGGAGGAGGACAACATCAATGTGCCCGTACCCGGCACTGTGCGCGAAGAGTTCCCGCCACGTCGCACCGTTCGCCCCGTGCTAATACCGAAGAAGCCGAGCAGCACGCCAGCGACCAGCTACAGTAGCAGTACCAGTAGTAGCAGCACCAGCACCACACAGTATGCTGGTCCTCGTCCGCAGGCGGGTCCTGGTTCCACCTATGCACCGACACCGACGCGGACGCGTCCCACGTTGGAGACGACGACGCGGAATACACAGCAGATAATCCTCAATTCGCATCCGCAGGATAATGAGATCGCGGACAGCGTTAATATTCGACAGAATCAGTCGCCCAATGTCAACGTTCCATTTGCCGTCGATAATCCCGACCGTAAGGAGACCAAGGAAGCCAAACTGAATCTGGGCGCTATTGTTGCACTTGGAGCTTTCGGTGGCTTCGTCTTCCTTGCCGCTGTCATCACCACTATTGTCATCCTGGTCAGAAGGTGAGTACTTCAAGCAATCAGTCACTTAACCAAACAATTATCAATTTAACATTGAAGTTGAAAGAAAAATTCAGTTTTGAAGATGAAATTACAGCAGAGGCTACGCATTCACATTAAAGTTAAATATAAATTAATTAGAAAATATAACTAATATTCAATTTCACTTTATTGAAATTCAGAGAGAAAGCAAAGATTAAGACTTTTTTCAAAAATTGACAGACATTTAAATTGAAATTAAATATCATTTATTACCTCATTTTTCAACTTAAATTGAAAAGTAAAACTAAATTTATATGCGTAAAGCTTGATTCTTAGCTAATTTTAAAAGAAAATTTAATGTTGTGCCAGCAACTAAAAGCGTAAAAAGAATCGGAAACCTATCGCTGACTTATCGATTTCGATAAGTAATTGAAATAGAATATTTTTATAATATAATATAAAATATAAACTTTTCCTAAACCCTTAAGCCACAGACAAAATTTATACACCCTATTTATATTTCCCACACCCCCACCTGCTACTGTATCCCCTGTAACTGTAACTGATTTTTTTCTAGTGCTCTTCTTGTTTGCCTTTTGTTTGTTGCTTTCGTTCGGATTTGTTGTTGTTTCTATATATATTCTAAACCTTGGCCTCGTACTCATTGATCTCCTAGCTGTCGCCCTCGCTCTCATTTGTATAACCCCCATATAACTGTACATACACCAGTGAAGATGAATTTGAAGATGAAGAAGAAGAGAGTCTCTCGGCCGTTGCGCACTCACACTCACACACACACACACTTACACACGCATACACTCGAGACACGCATACATACATCGAAACGCTTTCTCTTTCTTTTGTTGTACAACTCTCTTTTTTCGTTTTCGTTCTCTCCTCTCTCGATTTCGGCAAAAACCATTCGTCAGCACCCCGAACAGCAAACGGCGGCACCTAGCTAAACATTTTACCAATTACCATCAACAACACAACCATCATCATCATCACCAGCAGCAGCAACAGCAGCATCAGCAGCAACATCAGCATAAACAGAGGCACCTTCAGCACCAGAAGCGTCAACAACAACAGCAATACCGGGGAGCCGGGGTACACAAACCACCAGCACCACCACCATTGCCCCCAAATCGATTGCCCAGCTATGCAACCGCAACGGCAAGAAGCGCTACCAGCTTTGCCTCAACGGCCCAATTGACCGGCTGCAGCAACAAAGGTAGCGACCGTGTCAAAGGTAGTGTCATCGGTGGCTATCACATGCGTTTCTTTGGCGATGGGTACGGCAGCATCACGTCGAGTACACGATGCGAGCCAGCACAATCACTGTGGTATAGCGTCCTGGCGCTACCATTTGATGATCAGAAGCTCGCCCGACGCGAGCTTAGCACCTATGGGCGTGGTTATAGAGCAAGAGCGGGTCTCTTTAGCAGTACTCATATGTAGAACGAAACGAAACAAGGAACAAGGAAGAAAGGACGAAGTGAAAAACGAAATAGTTATCCTAAGTATACTATACAGAATGGGCAAACAAGCTTATGCCAAAGAGAGACCAAAACGAAACGAAATGGAATGGAATGAAACGAATGGAATCGAATCGAATCGAAATGATATGAAACGAAGCGAATAACCATAAACCGAAGACTACCTGTGAATGTAATGTGAACGTGTGCCAAAGATGAGCTACAATCAAACTAAAGACAATTATCAATATACTATCGATCAATCAATATTCAATCAAAACACTCAATCAAACTATAATAATACAGTGCCTACAATCCAAACCGCACACCAACAACAACAACGGCCATACACACAAATGTAAGCAGCCAAAAAAATACTTAACATACCAACAAAAACCAAAACACAATACAACAACACACGCTCAATCAACAAGCCAATATAAACAATCAATCAATCAAGCAACACATATAAACTTTGGACCTTGGAAGTTATTTTTGTTTTTCCAGTTGAATGCTGTGGGGCTGCCTATTTGCTGTTTCATTTCATCAATCAATCAATCAATCGATAAATCATTCAATCAATCAGTCAAACAAAAGCTGTTGTCGGGCTACACAGACACACGACACACACACAAACATAAACAAACACACAAACACATGCATACTTGTCCCATTCTTTTATATATCTAAGCGCGCTCTTTCTCTCTCACTCGCTCTCTCTCTCTCTCCCTCTCTCTCTGTCGCTCTCTTACACTGCACATTTGCTCCTCCAATCAGAGGTTCGCGCTCTCTCTTTTGTGTTTAATTTCTCATCTCTCATCTGTCATTTGTATTGTAATGTGATGTATGTTACTTGTCTCTAATCTCCCGCACGCACTCCACCTAAATGTATGTTCTCTCTTTCTTTCTCTTTCTCGTTCTCTGTGTTTTTTGTGTAACTCTCTTGTAACTAACAATCGCCCAAGTGTATTCCTTGTAGCACCCTATCCCTCAACCTGCTCCTTACATCCCTCTCTATCTCTTACACTGTCTCTCTCTCTCTTTTTCTCAATTATTATTTGTAATTTAACTAATTAAATATTTCTCTCTCTCTCTCTCTCTTTCTCTCTCTGTGTATTGATTTCTCGCTCTCTTGCAGAAACCGTACGACGCAACATTATCGTCATCGCGCCTCGCCCGACTGCAACACGGTCGCTAGCTTTGACAGCTCTACCTCCGGCTCTCGCAATGGCCTCAATAGGTTCGTGTCTACGCTAAGCGCTTTTGCATTGTGGCCGCAGCTAAAGCTCTCGCTTACCTCTCATTCGCAGATACTATCGCCAGGCGTGGGAGAACCTGCACGAATCTGCCTCGAAGAACAGCTCACACAATGCACTCCGCCGCAAGGAGACCCTTGATCCGCCCAGCATGACGCGCTCCCGCGACAATCTACGTGACAATATGCAACGCTCCCGCGAGAATCTCGACAGGTGAGATGACAACCACTAAAATCCAAAATTTATGGAATTAGGTTTATTTTGTGATCATGCATAATAACCTAAATTAAAACTTGGAAAATCAATTCTCTAGCGAAAAAAAATTTATAATAATATGGATAATTAACGCTAATCTCTCTTTGCGTCTCTTTCAGATGCGGCCGAGATAACTATGGAATGCGTGACAATTCAGAGATGGTCGTGTCGGATGTGTGCTTAAAGGGGGAGAAGAAGCGCCACCATCATCATCATCACAAGAGCAGCTCCCGCAATGGGGACTATCGCGATCGGGATCAGTCCGCTGGTAGACGCGATCATCACAGGCACAGCGGTGGTGGTGGTGGTGCTGGCAATGGGGGTGCTGGTAACGGCGGTGGTGGCGGACACTATTGACCAACCATGATAATCACCATCAGCGTGGAGGAGCAATAGGAGCTATCGAAGCAGCAATCGAAGCAATCGCAGCCTGGAAAAGCACACAACGAAACTTTTTAACTCTCTTTTTTTTGTAGTTTTCATGTGTTTTGTTTTTTTTTTTGTCTACACTCGAATTGCGCTTTAGTCGTAGGTCCATAACTTTCTGTTTATAGCAAAAATAATTAAGAAGATGAGGAAGAAGAAGAAGAAGAAGAAGATGAAGATGCATATTAGAGTTACGCGATTCTTGAAAACTTTTGCAAGTCAATAGCTACTATATATCGTATATATCGTATATATCGTATACTCGTACTTACACACATATGTATGTATGTATATTCCCTTATCGCTTATAGTTTTGGTATTACTCGAATACCCCTTACCCCCCATACCACCATATCCCTCCATCCTACTTTCACCAGCCGTTTCGTCTATTTATTGCGAAAGTTTTTTTTTAGTTTCAATTTTTATGAATTAGTTGTAAAAAACCAACAAAAACAAATACGAAACCAACAAATGTGTGGGAAAGGCCAGTCGGCGCGGCTTATATATGTTAGTTACTAGAAAAACAAATAACAAAATATGCGAAATTAAAATAAAAGAGCACATGCACAGTGAAAAGTCTCCCAAAATAAAACAAACCTAAAATATAAACCTCAGCATATACAAATAATTATGTGCAACTTGGTTTAGCTTAAGGCGAGGGTAGTTCCTGCAGTTCTTAGGCCAAATCGACTTGTGCATAGTAGTTGCAATATCTACTTAGTTACGTATACCCCAATATTCCTATGTCCCAGCAACAATAGCTCACAAATCGAAAAATCAATAAATAATAATATTGTAGTACGCGTGCCATTAAGGGCAACGAAGCAAAAACAAAATCAAAAACAAAAACAAAACAAAAAACAAACGAAAACATTTTACATTTACATCTGTGCACGTAATATATACAATTGTTCCATTCCGCACACAAAACACACACTTTCTTTTATAGCGTTTACTTTTTAATATTTTTAGAGTGTTTGTTTTGAGAGTGTAAAAATTATTTTTGGATAGGGCGGACGCTTTCTTTAATGCAAAAGCCGCAGATTATGCAATATTATTTGTATTTCATGCATTATATTTCCAATGTAAATAATAATAATTTATTTCATAAATAAAACAATGATCATTTTAACTGAAATTCAAAGCAACGACTTTTATTCAAAATTATAGCGCCAAAATGCGCCATCTATTGATATCAAAGACATCCACCATCAAATTTTCTCCGTTTGGCTGCTCACTCAACTATCGATAAGTGCGGCTAGACAGCTGTGTGTATTCAGTGCAACCCTGCGTCGCTCCGCATCTCCACTCTGCTGCTGTCAAACTGACGTTTATACGCTGTGCCTCCGTCTCGCTCTTTCTTCTACCAGCGTTCGCCACACAACATGGTGCGTTAATAAAATTTTCACGCGCAAGACGAAATAAAATCGCCAATTTTTATAAGCATCCGAGCATATTTTTAACTAAAATCATATTGCAATTATTGCGCGTGTACCACATATTTTATATTAATTGAGATTTCATATAACTCCTGCACCGCTGCCTCACAAAAAATTAAAATCTTAAACAAATTGGAGATTTATATTTCTGTTTTTTTTTTTTTTCGTGTTTGTTTGATTGCCCAATACTAACGCATTATTTGTTGGCTGTTGCAGACGAAGGGTACCTCCAGCTTTGGTAAGCGCCACAATAAGACGCACACTTTGTGCCGTCGCTGTGGACGCTCCTCATACCACATTCAGAAGTCCACTTGCGCCCAGTGCGGTTATCCCGCCGCCAAGTTGCGTTCATGTAAGTTGCCCCTTAACTAATTGTTGCCAATTATTACGCTCAACTTTCTTCCTTTTTTGGGACACAGACAACTGGTCGGTTAAGGCCAAGAGGAGGAAGACCACTGGCACTGGCCGCATGAGCCATTTGAAGGTGGTGCGTCGCCGTTTCCGCAACGGTTTCCGCGAGGGCACCCAGGCTCAGCCCAAGAAGGCTCGCGCCAGCAAGTAAACAGCAACTCGCAGCAGCAAGTAAACAGCAACTCGCAGCAGCAAGTAAACAGCAAATCGCAGCAGCAGCAACAAAAAACATACCGATAAAGAAATACAGAATGGATAATCTGCCATTTCGCTGGATTTAATAAATCAACATTTTTTTTCCAAGTGAATATTTGTGCTTATTGTATTTAGTTTATTTTTTTTACCAGTGGTTCTGTGAACAATGTGTGGTGCAAGGCGCAGCAGTGCGAGCAGTGCAGTGCAGCAATAGCAAAATATATGCGGCCTCGTCTTATTTGTTATATGCTTTGCTGGTTCGCGCTTTTATTTAATCAAACCGGGAAAAGCATTTTGTGGCGCATTGACATGAGATCATTATTTCTGCATTGGATTTCCAGTTGTTATAACCTAGTGGAATACAGAATTGAA
The DNA here is from genome assembly GCA_035044105.1 of Drosophila nr. perissopoda 5 BK-2023a. Classification (NCBI taxonomy): domain Eukaryota; kingdom Metazoa; phylum Arthropoda; class Insecta; order Diptera; family Drosophilidae; genus Drosophila; species Drosophila nr. perissopoda 5 BK-2023a. The sequence continues at coordinate 2,829,141 of JAWNMK010000620.1, read as the reverse complement.
GCGTGCCGGGATGCAGCGAGGAAGCAAGAATTGTTTTGCACAGAGTAGGCACTGCTGTATAGGGCAATTATGAATACCCAAATAAGACGCTTGGCTCTAGCTGAAGCCCAGCGCCATTTGTGCACAAATAAGTCGTCCATCTGGAAATTGGATACAGTCACTTTACTAATACCAAAAAGCTCTTCATGCGTCTTTGCGGATCTAAGCTATCGTTGCCAAGTACTAATTTAATGTGCACCGTTTCTTATCACTAAATTTCCAACTGTTATTTTCTTTTGTACCCTTGTAAAGGGTTTTATAATTTTGTTGTGAAATGCGAATATTTTATATTTCTGGAGAAAGAGTGCTTGTATGCGATAACATTATCAACATATTGCTAGTAAATAATGTGGGTTACACACAAACAATTTGTCAGTTATTTACATCTATGTGTTTCACAGACGCTTTGGTTACCAAAAATTAATTGTATCTTTATTTGGCTGGAAAATATGGATATACATCGATTTGTTTGCAGGTGGCAGTATTTGGGGAAAACACGCACGCGCCATTCACCCGTTCCAAAAACTTGGTTCCTGCATTAACTAAATTTCTCTCAACCAATAAATTGAGGCATACTTCTAGGTGTTCTCTGACTAAGAGAAAAACTAGGTTATTGAATTGCTATGTGAAAAATATTGTGGCCTACTTTTGGGGAAACATGTGACGAAACAATAGCTCGGCAATTACCTACCGATTTTTGTAAGGGCAGCGTGTTTTAGAATCACAAGTACGTACTCCATCGAACTACATTCAAGGATTATGGTGTCATCTATAAACCCAAACACATACAAATTTGTTCAGCAGTGCGAGTGGAAATAAGCCGAAATCAAAGAATTCTGTTATTGGGGACATTATGTTCCATGGGTCACATGAATGAACCGCATCGTATAATGTTTTCGATATTATTATACTAATAGTACAGTTCAAAAAAATTCATAATATTAACCGCAATCGACGTCGCTTAAAATTAAATACAATATATTTTAATTATATATAACACAGGAGCTGGGACAAGCTCCAGAACGGATTTTTTATGTTTTCTTTTTTTTTTTTTTTTTTTAGCAAGCAAGATGTTAAAAGATAAGATGCCGTATAGTAAAACAACAACGACAAGCAAGCAGTAGTTGGTTAATTAATGACTACAACAAAATTCGCATTTTTCTTTACAGAATGACTAACAATACAATTTACAATGTATAAAGCGTTTCACTATAACTAAGGGCGGATTGTGGGGTGCGGAAATGAGCATGGGGAAGGGTTGGGAAATAGGCGTAAATTAAATACATTGCCACTAAATGCTAAGACAAATTTACAAGATACAAATACAAAAGAAAGCAACGGGGCTAATCGGCGTGCGGGTGCTGATATTGAAGAGAATCCGAGGGCGGATGCTGCTGATGTGAGGCAGTGCCATTTGGCTGTGTGCTTGGCGTTGTCATCGTTGCTGCTGGCAGCGATTTGGGCTTGGCGGGGGGGCTAGCGTTGATAAGCAGCTTCTTAAGGTTCTGGAAGGGTGCATCAAAGAGCACCGTTAACGCCACGGATGCCAAAAATATCGATATAAATTCGTTGGTATCGAGCTAAGAAATTTAGTGAAAATCAAGTTAACACATATTAACATCATTATACGGATATACTCACAACAACCGAGATAAAGTTGTAATAGTGATGGATATGACGCCTTCGACCGACATTGTAGAAAAATACGGGGAACTGTGTGAGGTATATGGCATACGATAGTTTCGTGGACACTTGAAAGCCGCGCCAGGCAAACAGCCTCGTTAATTTATCTGCAATCAGTCAAATCAATCAATCAGTAAGTAAAATAGCATTAACATTTTTAAGAACATATATGATATATATATATATATACAGGAATACTACTCACTCTTGTAGCCATTGTGAGAGACAAACACAATCCAGGAAAAGAACAGGCACCAGGCAATCGGAGCAAATGCGGCATAGATGGCCGCATGCGTTGAATTGTACACATAGTTAATGTGCCCCATCGGAGCAGGACCCAGCAAGGAGCCGACGACACAAACTGTCGCTGCCAGCCAACCGAGACGTAACTGGAGCCGGGTCAGCTTTGCCCCCTGGTACTTGCGCAACACATAGCCCAACAGGATACCCATGATGTAGACCGTGGAGCGGTGTGGTGGGAAAGAGTACATATAGTCGGCGGTGCGAAACAGACGCTGAATGCTGTAAGGGATCGAAGAGCAGATCGAGTAAATAGATATAGAGTAAATATTTTGAACCATTAGTTACTAGAAATTAGATCGATCAACTGGCAGAATCCTGCACATATATTTCCAAATTTCGATATTAGAAGTGATAAGTTCCTAATCTATATATGCAAATACGGACAGATCTACTCTTTATACTTTTACCGTTTATATTTGGCATTAAATATAACCACTTAATTAAAATTTAAGTCAAAATATTCACGTGTTGCTGATGCAATTCACTTACTTGGTGCCAAAGTATATATAGTTGGATAGCTGATTCACAATCGTTGTATAGTAGCGTGCTGCTGTGCCCACTGTGCAGAGCAGAAGGAGGGCGAGGAGGCCGCGGCGTGGCCAGCGCCAGAGAGCGAGGATGAACAGAGGCGCCACAGCGAACAGTTCCGTATCGATGCCCAAGTGATGGGTGTGCGTCAAGCACATCTCGCTGAATCCAAAATAGTTGTGGATAAACAGAAGATTGCGCCACCAGTGTTGCTTGCAGATGTCCGCATGATGACCCACCACCAGATTCCACTGCGGACCACTGCCCCACAGAGGCAGGACATACGTGCAGAACAGGATCAAGGCGGCCAATGGCGGCACGATGCTGTACATCATCATCAGAGGAAGAGAAATCGGTAAGGTGTTCATAAATATATATGCATTTCATCAGCAGATCGTGTCCGACTTACCGCAACAGACGACTGATGTACTCGTTCTTGAGGCGTATGGGCTGCTGTTTCATGAGGCGTCCAAACAGAGAGTAGGATGTCAGCATGCCGCTGAACAGGAGAAAGGGATCCGTGTAGAGGGATGCGGCACGTCCGATGACCGTCCACGGTTGCCCCAAGCTCTCGGACATGGCCGTTCGATTGTTGTACGGATTGAAGAACATGGCCATCGATTTGTGCGAGAAGATGAGCATCATGGCATTTAAGAATCGTATGCCATGCACAGCCTCAATATCACCCGATGAGCTGCGCGTGCTGAACAACCAGCGCAGATTCTTGTCCAGCGAGAAAACCGTGCACCAGTTATCTAAGAGCCACTCTTGTTAAGATTGATAAATTGAGAAAATGATTGCTTGCTGCACTTACTCTGCTTTGGTTGTGCCTTAGTGCTGCGATCGTAGACGGTGGAGAGCACCGCCAGGCATAGGACGAGAACAAAGAAGCGCACCGCCCATGTAGTATTACGATCCCAGGGCTGCTGATCCCTCACCTGGCACATCTGCTGCTCGACGCGGACATTGAAGCTAATGCCCGTCGCGGACGTCTGGTTGCGCAGATACTCTGCCACACTAAACTCCACGTCGCGGTGCGTGCAACCGGATGGCACACATATGCCCCAGTTGATCAGTGAGTACCGCGGTACGCGATGACCCGGCTAACAAATGAGGATGTACGTAAGAATAAGAATAAGGCTTGAAAAATAACAGCAATCGTATAAGATCGTATGTTACTCGCAACAAAATGCCACTTTATAGCAACTAAAACTAAAACTCTATCCCCCTCAATCTTAATTTTGAATAAATTTATCAATTAATGCAATCAAAATAAAAAAAATCGGCGTAAATGCCGACTATGGAATTCATTCATCATCATTCATCTATCGATTTACGTTAAAAAAAAATGCACAGCTTCGTTGGGTTCGATGAACTTCAGCAATTGGCTTGGGGCTAACGATTAACATATTATGCCCATCTATTCGCATTTGCCAACAACAAAATTAACGGATAGTGACAACAACTTTTTTGGCGAAATCAAATCGAATATTTCGTGCTGCTCGCATATTTCGACAAGTTCAATGTCGGGGCTTCGAAGCAGGGCTTTCGCAGCTCTCAACACAACAACAAGTGCCACTATAAAACTACAATGTTAGCTGTTGCTATCTCTCTCTCTCTTCTCTCTCTCTCTCTCTTTCTCTTTCTCTCTCTCTCTCTATTTCTCTCTCTCTCTGTTTCTCTCTCTTTCCCTCACTAGCTGCCTAAGTATTTTAAGCGACGTCACGAAATATTCGACAAAAGCTTATTGAACTTTCCTGAGAGTTTCGTAAAATTGTCGGTACACTTACACTCAAACACACATAGGCATGTGTGTGTCATGGGTTTTATCACATTTGATCTCATTGCAATCTCAGTCACGTGCAAAGAGCGCAATTAAGATTGTTTCCAAGTATATTAAGCAACCTTCTTTTGTTCTCATGACATCTTCCAAATATCGGGATATGCATCGGCATATCGGCATCCGCCTGCCCCTCCACCAACTGGACTATATAAACGTTGTCGCTTCACTATGCGATGACGCATATCTGAGTTGCGTCTGGTGTACTTCCTCCTAGTACAACCCAGAGCCTGATTAATGTTCTCCAGGCGTTGCTCCAAGCTGCGTTGCACGTTCACCTTCTCATCCGGATTCATGTGCATGCATGCCAGAATTAAGTTTTGCTTGAGTTTTCCTTTTTTTTTCATTGACAGCTATCATTTGTTGTTTTGAATTTAATTCGTGCACCTCTGATTTGGTTTTGATGGAGTTTTGGCAGTTTGACAAAATGGAACTTCTGGTGGTGGTAGTTGGAGTATCGATGGCAGTATCGATATCCCTGTTATTAACATAAGTAGTCAATAGTCTTATATTGATATTTTCAACAGGTTTTGAATGTGCTTTTCAACACACTTTTCACTTTTTCCAATATTAACCACGTTTATATTCCTATTCAAACTACTTTCTTAGTTTGAAAGCTTTCTCTATTTTTCAGAATGAACACATGTCGGAGCTGCCATAGGATCGATCGTTTTTGTATGAACAACTTTTTTATTTGAGGAGCTATTCGAACCAAACTTATCCTCAGCGCAACCATGTTAATATGAAAAGATTAATATATGTGTGCAAGACTCACATCATTGAATTCGCTCCTGAAGGGCCCGTGCGACTGCAGCAGCTTGAAGAAGGCCTGCAACCGTTTCGAGTTGTGTGGCAGCACCGGCTGTGCATACGCCAAACAATACTGGCCGCGCAGCATTGAATTGGCCTGTCCATTGCCATTGCCATCGTCACTACCGCTGCTGCTGACGTCATCAGCCGACTGCTGTATGCCCAAGCACTGATCAAAGTCGCCCGGCTGATTAATGTTGCCATTTAGAATGCCAGAGTTCAGCTTACCACTCGCATCGTGCACTACAAGAGAATGAGAGAGAGAGAGAGAGATTTTTTGAATACTTTCACATTTGCAAAACGAGATGCATACAGTTGTACATTTCTGTCATATTTGTATTTTTGGTTCAAGGAATGTTATTGCAACACTGTGTCTGTGACCTTGACTGTGAGTGGAGCGTGCGCGTCGCAGTCAACAGAGCGCTGCAACAGCAGCATCAACAACTCGTTCTCGTTCTGATTCTGAGCCAGCAGTCAGCCAGCTGGGCAGCTAAAGCAAAAACAGCAGCAACAGTTTTGTGCCAAGTTCGCACAGTGTTTTGCTGTTGTTGTTGTTGTTGTTGTGGCTGGTGCAATTTGCTGCAGTTGGCTTAAATTCACTAGTTGCGTTTGGCATTGTGGCTGCCGTCGCTGCTGCAACTGCTGCTGCCTCTAAATGTGGGTAAAGTTCGACGCTTGACCTTCACTTTAGCCGCACGACACATGCACATACATACATATATAAAAAGATATAAATACATATACATATATATATATATATATATATAGATATACATGTATGTTTGCAATTTCAGAACTTGATTATTTGATGCTTTTGACTTTGCACTCTTACAATTCATGTCGCCGCGTCTGGCGGTCACAGTGCGGCTTCAGTTCTGGCTCCGGCTCCGGCTCTGACTTCGACATCGGCATGCCTCTTGGCTGCCCAGTTGGCAATGACTCGAATTCTGAGCAATAGCAGCTGATTGGCAGGCAGGCAGGCGGGCAGAAACACACAACTCGCACAATATCACATGCAAATATTCGGATACTCACTTTTCAAGGCCCATAAATCGAAATTGTCCAATGCTTTAAAATAGCGACGCATCTGCGAGCGGCACAACGGCGATGCGTCCGGATTGCGTGCCGCATTGAAGGGCTGCGAGATGGCCAGAAAGCGTTTACCAATGTTATATAAATAAACTGAAATTAAAGTTGAAAATCAAAATTATTAATCAAGTTAAGTGCAGATTGGCAAGCAAGTTGCACTGTGGCGTTTCCAACATTTCCCCAAATTTGTTGCCACAAAGAGAGTACACAGGAGTGAACATATGTATTATTCATTCTGATAAATAGATTTTCAGCATTTTAAAAAATAGTTACAATTACAAATTTGTTTTTCGCCAACAGTCAGTGCAGTCTATTCGTCTTATATGATTTATTAAACAATTATCGAATAACTCATTTTTTTTTTTTTTAGTTATCAATGATTTTGCGGGCTACTTATTCGATTAGGCGCGTGCCCGCAAACAGGAAATCAACTGATGTCAGCCACACATGGCAGCTGGGCAAGCCAGCGAAAACAGAAAACCAAAACCAAAAGATCCGCTGCAAGCCAACAAGCAGGCTGCATAGAAATCGATGATAATGAGGCGCCTCAACATTTTTTTTTTCCATATGCTGCAGCCGCTACAAATCATCTTTTTCTTTAACAGCTGCCTTCGGTTATTGTTTGTATACCCTGTATACATTCAAAATGTTCAACAAGTTGACACGAAAGTTAGGCAGATCTTTTAAGATTTTCACTTATTGGATAATCCTCAGAAAGAGACACAAGACATTTTGCTATGATATTTGTTAAATTTAAATCTGAAGTTAGAGAAAAAAAACTTTAAAAATTTGATTTAATGAAAAAATCAGATAATTTTAAAATTATCGAACAGCTAATTAGTTATTTCAGAACGAAGAAGATAATCACATACTAGTTACAGGGTATCTCCCAGCTCATTCTTCACCATTTCCATGGGGTGGCGTGCGTGCCAAACCCAAAACGGAGATCCACTCCCAATATCAATACCAATGCCAATATCGATACTAACACCAAATCCAAGTCCAGCTTAGTTTTGGTTTAGTTATTTGCTCGTGCCTCAACATCAGCATGCAACACGCATCTTTTGACTTGTTGTTTTTATTGTTGTTCTGTTCTTATTAACATTATCATTGTTGGGCTGTCGCCTGTCTTATTTTTATGCTAAAGCTAATAATCTCAGTCGTTGTCAACTCTCATTTCGCATTCAGTGGCCGTTCCGTCTGACTACTGCCGACGACGATCGGTCGAAGCGTTGGATCTGTCAGAGCTAAATTCGCTTCATTGCCTGCATCCGTCTTCGAACTGTCGATTGATGGGCTTGAGGAGTGGGATCGGGGTGGTGTTAGTGACCGGGCAGTCCCCAAAGCTGTTCAAAATGCGTCAGAAAAGCGACGACAAGCGACGACTGCGGAATTTGTCCTCTTGTCGTCATATTCTATACACAGCATGTGCATATATGTATATATATGTTGCTTGATTATTATCTACAAATTAGAATAGTACATATAGAAAAAAAACCCATCCAAATGGGAAAATTGGTAATGTGACAGAATTCGCTTACGAAGTTTTCATTCCACCAAAGATTCTAATTCTAATTCTAATACATGTATGTCTGTATGTATATCGATTACTAATTTTACTTAAGGAATTTGAAGATATATAACGCATTGGATATAAAGAAGCGCATTGCAGATATTTGCTAATCAGTGTGGTTAGATAAGAAAAAGTAATTAAAATCGTTTCATTATCGATTAAGAGGAAGTGTCGATTTAATGAATGAATCAATAGAATTGAAATTCAAAAGACATACAACAAATGAATAAGCAAAAAATATAAAATGTCTTTTAAATGACAAAAAAAAAAAGTAGAATATTCACTTGGAGAAATCATTTGCAGTGTTTGACTTGCCTAGCATATGACGCAAGAATTGAAAGTTATCGTTTAAATTTCAGCTAACTGAGCATGACACCACAGATTTGGCCAAGTCTCGAGCAAAATTCCATTTTGGTATATATTTTTGCATTTTATTCAATCTTTTCTTTATTTTTATTTTTTTGTTATTGTTATTCATGCTGCCAATTAGCGTCGCACCATTGGCAACAAGTATCATGTACTCTTATGAAATAAGTATCGAATTTGACACTTGCTAATGCGCTGCACTGTATAATTATTGAATATATATTTGCTAAAATAATTTACAGCTAGTTTAAGATTGTCTGCGTATGTAATTTTGTATCCATAAAAATGTCTTTATGTTTATTTCATTTTGTAATTAATATTTTACAACTATTTAATGAGAATGTAGAGAGATGAATCTAAGCAATTAATCAGCATATTTGATTAAAAAGCTGATGACAGGATGACTTGCCACTATTTGTGGCATTTGAATTTATTCAGTGCATAATCGATGGCCATTAAGCGTTTCAATTGGCGATAAGAACTTGAATAACCTTTTCGACCAATCATCATTGGCATAATCACAATCAGAATTCAAATCGAAATCGAAGTTGGCTTTGTTTTGTCATGGATCGAAACTAGTTTCGCTCAAAAACACACGCGTCACGATGAACAAGTGCTGCAAAGGTATCTATTCGTATTTCTGCAGTGTTAACTAACTGATTATGTTTTTTAGAGCAGGACTCGCAATTAGATCATCTCTAAATAGAGTCACACTTCAAATAGGCGTTCAAAGGCATTAAAGCTTACGTGCGATTTAGCACGATTTGCAGTCACCCAGTTCACAAAAAAAACTTTGTGCAACAATTGATAAAATTGTGTAATTCGTCATAAAATGTTTTTTTTTTCCCCAAGTGTAGGCTTTCCACCTTCGCTCCCGCAACGCAGAGCAAATATTTGAAGAAGCGGCAAGGCCGAACCTTTTAGCAAGAATAAGTGGGCAACAATTAAGTTCGCTGACTCTGCAAGAGGAATGTATTGGGTCGAGTGTGGAGCCAGTTGTTTTGGCATGCTAATGAGCTGAGCTTCACCCGGAAGCGTCCTAAGCAATTGGATCAGCCTAATTTCTTGTTTTCTCATATTTGTTGACACTTTATCATTATATGATCAAAACTTGAGAGCCATGGAACTGTAAAAGTAGACTCTCATATTCTTCAAGCAAATGCATAAATGTAACTTAATAAAGCATTTACGTCACACAATATGTAAGTCTCAGTCGTAATAATTCTCCTTTAAACTAAGATACCTAAGATGCTCAAGTACAACAGTTTACTTAACCATTTAAAGTTTATTTTCTGAGATTTTCACACATCGTCAAATTTGTGATACATATAAAGGAATATATGAATACATTTGTGAACTTGAGCATCTTGGATATGTTTCACCTGGTTAGAGGGCATATCAATGTCGCGTACTCTTTTTTACTTGCGTTGAACTGGTCAAGTGGGCGGTTCTTAGCCAAGGGTTTGGTTCAATCACGTAGAGCTCTCATATACTTTTTGGCTTGGAGGTCTTTCTGACCATTATAGTTGATCGCGAACGTGGTAGGTCTGGCTCAAAGACACACTCAAGACACAGCCAAACAACAGAAACAGCAACAACAACAGATATGTCAATTTTTTAATAATGTTATGGAGGGGGGGGGGGGGCTCTCCGTAATCGAGCAATTGATTTTATTTAACGCACGCGCAACTTTTATGCAACAATTCGAGTCGCAGGCAGCGTTGTGCAAAAGTACGCAAAGGGACAGCTTAAGAGGTGTGATTGGAGCCAGAGCAGTAGAGGGGGGAGCAGGGGACTGTCCACTCGAAGAGTGTACAAAAACATTAACAGCTACAAATGACACATCACAATTGATATCGAACACAAAGAGCAACGGCAATAATAAAAACAATTACAATTTGCCTGCGGACGTTGCTTGAAGTGTGGTGGAGGGAAGAGCGCGGAGATGATGGAGGAGTCTGGTGCGTGGGTGGCGCGAGAAAGTCCAAAATTTGATTTGATTGTAACTGTCCGAATTTAAAAATACATAAAAACGAAAAAATTTGAATATATGTAAACAAATAGCAATCGGCCTAAAGATACCCTTGGTGCCCCCCTACCAAGCTCATTTGATATGTGGCTAGCTATGCGTAAAGCCACAAAAATGCTTACTAATAATATGCTAATTAATATGAAAACACGGCATTTAAATTTATTTATCTCAGCGACAGCGAAGCAATTTATTTCACAAATTAATTCAATTATTTGAGAATCTACATGCCAAATTCTGCTTTCTCTACCTCTCGTATCTCCGGAGCTGTCTCAAACGGCTCTTTTCAAAGATGATTCTAAATTGCAAAAAAGTATTTTTTTTTTACAACAAAAAAGTTACAAATGATATTTATTAGATTTCATGATTTCTAACGAGCAATTTGCCAAGTTTCGAGAATTTTATATTTTTAAGTGTTTAACAGCAGAATAAAAAAAAAAAAAAACAAACACTTAATGGAAGACAGACCTAATGATTTATATATCCCAGACAATGGAAATTTGTAGATGTTGCAATTTCTTAGAGAATTTATGGTACTTTTCTTAAAGTGTATAAGTAAAAAAAACACTCACCTTGCTCCTCATCCTGCGTCTGAGTTTCATTTTCTTCTCCGTGCTGCTTGTCGCTAAATTGGCGAACCGTAAAGTTGCTGGTGGTGAGATGGTGGTGGTGGTGCAGCTCACTGAGATTGCCCGCAGCAAGTGCATCGTGCAGCACATCCAACACCGTTGTTGTCGTTGTAGTTGTTGTTGCTGTGGCTGTTGAAGCTGTTGCATCATCCGCAAACAATTTCAAGCTATAGTTAACTTTATCCTCAAATATGGAAGCAATATGCGACTCCACGGGATCCGTGTCACCACCGGCCACTGCCAGCAGATTGTCGCCCAAATTGCAATTGTCCTTCAGGGTGCACATGGGATTCGCAACAGCGGCAGCAGCGCCACTTAGCGCCCAGCAGCATCCTGGCAGCCCGCAGGCCAAAAGGAGCAGAAGCAGTCGCAACATGGCTCGACTAACAAAAAGCGATACGTTCAGCTGAGTTGGGCTAACAGTTGCTGGCACATAATAAACACACAAAGAACACTCAAACAACAAAACGGAGAAACACACACGGTCAATGTAACTTGCAAAAAAAAAAGAGGCACTCGAAAAAAAACAGTAGTCAAAAAATCTGTCATCAATCTATAAGATTTTAGAGCACTTTTTGTTTTTCACAATTATTTTTAAATTATTTCTAATTGGCTGAATTAATTATACTTATATTGTGCGGCTTTTCGTTTTGTTTGGCGGTAGGTGGGTGGGTGGTTAATGGCAGAGCCCAGCGACTAAGCTCAGCGACCGTCAAGACGAAACATTCAACGTCAACTGATTGTCCAAGAGCCGCCGAGCGTACGAAGACCGCTTAGATGGGGCTGCGATTTCGACGGTTTCGTCGCTGCTCGGCTACAGCAGCAGCACATATGCATATGTATATATGTGTGTGTGTGTGTGTGTGTGTGTGTGAGTGTATGTGTGTGTGTCTTATATGTGACTGTTGGCAATTTTTAGGCGCAGACCGAAAACATTTCAAAATCAAATGCAAGTCGAATTTTGAGCGACTCAGCTGCTGCTGCTGGTGCTGGTGCTGCTGCTGCTGCTGTTTATGCTGCTGGTGCTGCACATCTTAACAAGAATTGTCGATTGCATTGTGATTCGTGCCGCGCATGCGAATCTTTTCGTACGTTTTGTTAAAGTTACAACTTCCCTTTTTTTTTCCATCCATCAATCGATCTCTCGCATTTCTCACAAAATTCACACAGCACATCTATCAGATCGTATTCGAGCAGCGCCACAGAACTATAAACTAAACTTATTTCTATGCACAATCATGGGACTTTTTTGTTTTCCATATATCGCAAATTGTACTTTACATTCTACACTGTAAAAAGCATAAATAGTTGAAAAACAAACAACATTTTTCTAAAGTGAATTGGAATGTACATAGATTTGAAATACAATCATTTAATAATAACAGTGTTTAGATTTTGCTTGTTTTTTAATAGCACGCCTGAATGTGCTTATTTGAAAATTTTGAAATCTTGATTTCACAATTCTTTTCCAATTCAAATTCGATACAAACAACTTAACTACGCCTAGGGTTATGGACATCTAGCAAGTAATTGGTTTAGTTTCAGCTTAAACTGAGCTAAGCTGCTAGTTGGCCAAGCTGTCGGATGTAACGTTTCAATGCTCGATAAGCGATTTTGCAACTGGCTAAAAGCTTGGCTCGGCTCAACTTGAATCGATCAACTAGCAAAAAATCTGCAATTATTGGCCAACAACTGGCGACTTGTTTTTTTTTTTCTCTTTTTATCGCTGGACAAGCCTAGGCAACATAGTAAAAATCTAAGCTCCAAACTGAGGCCAAACAGCTAAAATAAAACGCAAGCTGCGGGAACCAAATTTTCACTAACCATTTTGCCACACAATTAATACCCTTGTTGTTGCTCAAACAGTTAACAGTTAACAGTTAGCATAAATCTCCATTTGTCTTATTTTGCGTATCATAAATACGATGTTTCTATAACATCTATCCAATGCATAGTCAAACAATTTTGATCAAATTTCAACTGTTCCTTTATATCCTTGCAGAGGGTATTATTATTTTGTCATTAAACGTGTAACGCATTGACTTCTCCAACCCCATAAAGTATATATATTCTCGATAAACAATACAAGCAGAGTCGATATCTTAAAGTAGATTTCCCTCAGCCTTAATTCTTGATGAATCTTGGCATATATTTGTCCATTTTGCCTATGTCACCGAGAAGACAACAGTCGACACTGAGAAAATCGAAACACCCTTTGTTAGGGTATCAATAGATAATACTAATAAAAAAAGTTCATAGAGAATGATTGTCAATCATTGTTTTTTGATGGCTAAGTGCTTAATAAGGCTAAGGCAACGGTCAAAAGGGGTAAGCGAAAGAGTGCCCAATGAAGACACACAGCGTTGATGAAGATGATGAAGAAGCAGCAAGTGGCAGGTAGCAGGTGGCAGGTGGCAAGTGACTCGTACTTGTAAGCAAAAATAAATAAGACAAAACCATAATAAAAACCTAACGTCCGAAATTTGCCAACTACTCAATACTCTGTTGGCAATGGAAAATATGGGATATTAGGAGTTTTTGTTCTGATGACTTAAAAAAATATATTTATATATTGTGTGGGGACACTTTGACATGAACTATCAACATTTGTACCGCTTCACAAACAGAGCATACAACTAAAGAAAAAATTGTAAACAAAAATAAAATAAATATGTAAACTGAAGCAAATTTATTGAAAGTGAGCCTCTGGTTGCCAATATCACATTACACAAGCACCTGGCAACAACAATTTGTAGCTCGGTTGGCCATAAAAATAAACAAAAACAACAACGAAAGACAAGCTCAAGCTGAAGCCGGGTGTAAGTGGCAAGCTCTTGATGTTGTTGCTGTTGCTGTAACTTGCTTCTTGCGACAAGTCAGATTGCAAACGGAACCGAATAACATTCTCTTTCTGGCCAAGAAAGAATGTGTGGCAACTGGGCAATGTGGCTCAGACTGGTCATCGTTGTGGCAAGAGCTGAACGAGTTTCTTGGTTCCGTGGAACCAGCTACTCATTAGCTAAGGAGGGGGCAATAAGTGTGAGGAATAAGGGGCAGCGCATATTGCGTAGTCTTTTCAAGTGGCAAGCAGCAAGCGGCAAGCGCCAACAGCCAATGTGCAATGAATGCAACACTGTTACCAATAAAGGAGCCACTTGATTTAGTTGCTGGCATTTGTTGCACCCCCTGCTGCACACCTGTCTGTCTGTCTGTCTGTCTGTCTATGGGGCCGCCTGCCCCTGCCTGTTGTTTATTTTGTTTTTGGCTATTAGGCAACCCGGCGTTGCAAATTGAAATTTAGTTGTTGGCGTTCTTTGTTATTTCTCGTTTTATGCCGTCTGGCTTTTGTCATTTAGTGCGAATTGTCAGTTTTCAAGTCTATACTTATTGTCTTGCAATTGACCAGAGGTAAGACTCTCCCACTCGCCCCCTCCAAAGAAGAAACCCCTCACCCCTCAACAGTGTTAGCTCTTGAAGACTCTATTAATAATGATAAATTCTTGTTTGCACAATGGTTTGGCGATGTGAAAGAATGTCCGACTCGAGAACACCCTGTGTGTTGTTAAGTTAAGACTTACTTCAGTTAAGAAGCCTACCTAGAGATCCTTAGATCATAGAGACAAGCTGTTTGAATTTGCCGCTAATACAGAATACCTTTATTTTACCATATCAAAGATGAACTACTTGAACATACCCGTTTACATTTAGAGTGTGTAGGATATTTGAACAACAAACAAACTAGACAAACTTAACACATCGACGCTGCAAAACGAAACCAATTTTGAGGCAGGTCATGCGGCGGCTTTTGGTCAAAAGACTTTGGAGCTAAGTTAACTGGAAATGCAAATGCTGAGCCCTTTTTAACAACCACAAACAAGTCACAACAAAAACACCGAATGCAAGTCCCAATGCATTCAATACTTACTTGCAGTTGATGGTGGGGCAAGGGGAAATCGAAGCCAAACAGTTTAACACGAATTTGTTTCGGTCTATTTGGGATGCATTGTAATGCAACAAAGCTCATAAAATGTATTTCTGTGAAATATACATATATACAAAAACGAATACGTATTGATCTATTGATCTGTTATCTGTCGAAAATGCCACAGTCCTAAATATCAACTGAATATGAATACAAACAAAGAAAAAACCATAGATTGGTTGCAGGTTTCTTGAATGAGCTGGACTGAGGGGGGAAACACATGAAATAAAAGGAGGGTCTTACAAAAATGTTGGAATGTTAAAACGCTTTAATTTTAAGATTAAGGCAAATCGAAATTAAAAGCTGTGAAAAATAACCAAACCAAAATGTTGAACTGTTCCAACATAACTTGTTGGCAGCCTTTCGTCATCCATTGCAAAATAAATAAAGAGACGCAGATGCATTGAAAACTGCATCGGCAAAAGCTGAAAAGAACTTTCAACACACGTCTTTAGATATAGCTCGAGACAAGCGTCAAAACGTGTCGACACGAGCCAGAAAAAAAAAAAAAACTTGATGCCGTGGGAACCAGTTGCCATTCAGCTCTGAGGGTAGTTGGATCTCACCCAATTGTCCACCAGATCGGAGAGTCTATCAAGTTGCACGCTGCAGTCAAGTTGCTGGCCAAAGTCTTTGGATTTTCACTTCTTCTTTTTTCCTTTATTTGGTGTTTTTTTCATTGATTCATTGATATATTTAATATGCACATTTGGTAGTATTCGATAAGTCTTGCAGCGACCTTGGCAGCTGTTAACCCATTTTACAAAACGTCGCAGTCACAGCTACAACGATTCGTATCTGGAATTTTAAATAATGACTCAATTGTTATTGTCATTTGTGATTTGTTTTGTTGTTGTTCAGCTGTTGTCTGTTTGTTTTTCTTTTTTCTTTTTTGGCTTTGCACATTTAGATATAATAATGTTGCAAATGCATTTGGATATGTTGGTTTTTTTGTTATCTGCTCTTTGAAGGGCTTTGACGCTGATCCAATCAAACATGACGCCTTATACACAAACCCAAAACAACAAACCCAGATCGCGTGTCCACTTAAATAATTGACGTCATGGTTAGGAATAGTAGTTGTTTTTTTTTATTTTCATTTCAGGCTCTTTGCCTAATTAACAAGTCGGCCACGATAATGCCATAATTCGCGGCTAATGCCGCACTTTAAATTAACATTGCGCCATTAACCAAAAAAAGACAACCGAAAAAAAATATATCCAGAATTTTAATCTTTCTTAATGTGTTATTGACTTCCTTGACTAAGCTAATTATATTATTTATTTAATATATATACTCTTAAGCAGAGTTTTCGAAATTAAGTCAACAAATATACAAAGACAGTGTTAAATCGATTTATTGTACATTTGATTAAGGCGACTGTCGAATTTATGATTTTCATTTGCATAATGCTATAATATACCTTTAAGGATTAAAGATTATATTAATACTCCAACAAAAGATAAGTGTCTCTGAGCATCGACAGTGCATTCTTTAATTTATTGTGAATATACCTTTAAGGATTAAAGTTAAAATTAATACGCCAACAACAAATAAGTGTATCTCAGCTTCGACTGTGCATTCTTTAATTTATTTTCAGGTTTTTTTCTTAGTTTCTGATTTATGCACACAACTTTAATTAGCAATTAAGTTCAACAAAGCGCAAAACATTTTAGAGATCCCCAACTTAAAGTACATCCATGTCCATCAACCATACCAAGTTTTTTTAAAAAGGAATTGCATAGAATGAATGGTTTAACAAACAGTCATCAACAATGGAGCTGGTCATCTGTGACAACATTACAATCGCGATCTCAGCGTCAATGCCATATATACATATACATATATACTAAACAGCATAGATATTCTTCGAAGGCGAAAGTTCTTGAAATTTCTCCACATATTGAGAACATGGCAAATGAGATTTGCTTGACCCTTTGTTTGGACTGAATTAACCATGAATGCTAAAAAAAAATATGTGGGTCTATATAGTGGCAAATATTTCAAAATAGTTTCTTTTTTTGGCATGTCTTTTACAAACGGAGCAAATTGTGCATTGCAGATTTAGGTAGCTCTCATCGAAGAGCTTTCTTTATTTTTGGTTGGTTTTGTGTTTGAGTAAAGATTATTCCATACCGATTTTAGAAGAAGATCAAAAACCTGTTCCATTAACAGCAAAACGCTGTCACCTTTTGGCAATGACAGTTCTTGGTTGTTGTTCTTGTTATGGTCGGTCATAATTGAAGACGTCGTGTGAAGAACAAGGAAAAAATGACCACAAAGTGGCAGAGAGTACTAAATGACTAGCCAAACATTAGCTAGTAGCTATAAAGCCACGATTTACGACTGTATAATGTTTGCGGCAACAACCATAAATGAAAGCAACAATTTGAATGCTATAAAAGTGATTTTGTGCTCATATGTAGCGCCTCTAACAGATGTGTGTCTGTATATGAATATATGTATGTATGTATGTATGTATGTATGTATGTATGTATATGCGATGGCTTCAGTGTAAGACTTGATCGTAGATCTGCTGAAGTTCAAGGCGTCGACAATAAAACAAAGACTTATAAATTTGTGTATTTTACAATTCGCACTTCGCAAAAACAAGACAACTAAATAAAAAAAAAAACAACAGCAACTGAAAAAAAGAAGAAGCAAACAAATCTATGTATATTTAATAAATTCCAACAATTTTAAATCGTTGCTAGCATACCCTGGACGAGCATGAAGTCGGGCATAACACACTCGTGCAAATTTAGGATAATATCGATATAAATATCTTCGGAAGCACGAACAGTAAGAGTTCGAATATGAATTTAAAGATATTGCAGATTTAATCGGAGAATATCAGAAACATAGAAACTAAGTCTAAGGTAATCTAATTAGTGGGCTACTCTTAAGTCGGACTCACTTACGCACTCACTTCTTGTTTTTCTTTAATTTGCTTACATCAAAATCATTTAATGTTTTTTATCATTTGCTGTTCAACAACTTTGAAATCGTTTTTTCCTTCTTCTTTTTTGTATTATTAGCATAAGTGACCTTTGTGCCGTTCATTGAGCTCTTAAAGGCTCACGAATTGCTGAAAATGTTATCAACTCTTCTATTCGGCTTCTTAATTAATCATTTTAGTATGCGTATACGGCAACAATTGTTATTGGCCTAAAGCAATATTTTGCTGTCACTGAAAGTTGTCCAAAAAACAAATTCGGATCTGACAATTAATCTAATATATACTTTAATATATCTGAATATCTTTTCCTGGAATGTTTTTTGAGATCCATGATTTTAATGAATTAAAATCAGTCTTTTTGTATTACAAATATTTGAGATTGGCGTACAAATTTGCGTTCATCTGTTTTAAGCCGGAACTAAAGTAAACTCACTGAGGCGCGGCTTTGAGTCAATGGAACACTCCATTCCAAAGGTCTCGAACTTTGGACAATAATTTGGTCAACAGCTTGCAGACTAAGTGCTGGCATATAATAATCAGTAAACGCAATGGAGCGCGACCATCTCGTAACGCCCATCTTGTACAATTCCCCACAAGCTGAATGTGCCAACTCATCGACACTCACCCATTCATTTATTGAACCAACTAAACTGATATTTGCACAAGTCTCAACGGAAGTCCATAGGCTAGTACGACGAGTGTGTATACCAATGTATAAAGTTGTCCAACAAGTCGGCTGTCAAGTATTTATTTACCCATTTTATTTGGCGAGCGATGAGCTGTCAATTGGATTGTCGCGCTGCTCAAATATTACAGCCTCCTCATCCGGATTGGGCTCGTTAAGTTAATACTAATTCAACAACAAAAAGAAATAGCCATGGGAAAAATGGATTTTGCATATTGTATGGTGTTAAAAAGCATTTCACTCAGCCTATTAGTTAGTTGCGGAAATAGTTACTTTCGACCTATAAACCAAACAGTTATCCCATTTTTTATTTATTTATTTATAAAAAATAAAAACTTGACTGTTGGGTAATCAATACTTTTTTGTATATTTGAATAAACTATAGTCTAACGGGAATATATATGGGAATTACAGAGAACTTTGTTTTATAACACAAACAATTTTTTGATTTTCTGTTTTTTACCACTTACTTATTACTAATTCTAGGCATATCCATTTCCCAGACTAAACTTGATTAAATCAAGGGGGAAGAATTGAATGATGCTGAGCGGGACAATTCAATGTGAATGAGATAAGTATTTGCTATGCAGGTTCCCACAATTCAATCAACATAGTCTCGAGTCTTACAACTATTTATGATCACTCAGGTAGAACAATGGGTTTCTCAATTTGTTTATACGCGCCGTATTCAAATAATCAATACAGACGCTAGATAAAAGACTCTAATAGATAAGACGAGTAATGTATAGTTATACATATGTATATATATATATATATATGTATGCTTCTATATATTATCAAAAACAGCACTTGTCATTTACTATGAGCCACGTCTTGTGGAAACAGGTTTCGACTGATAAATTGTTAAGCTCAGAGCTGAGCGAAGATGGGATGGATGAATGGATGGATGGATTGATCAGGCAGATTAGTTTGATGGATGGGTTGGCTACTGCCAGCGATCCGAATGCAAATTGACATCATCACAACACCTATTCCCCATCCCCAGCAACAGCTGCATATTTGTGGAGCGTGCGTTGTTCAGCGTAATTTTTTTTTTTTTTTTTTGGTATGCCAAGGTCAAGATCCGATGCAATCCAATGCGATGAGTTGTTCTTGTTGTTGCTACTGTTTCATTGTTGTTGTCGTGTTATGTATTCGCATTGAAATTTCCAATTCTCATTGGGTGTGGGGGTCAGTTGGGGGTAGCGGTGGTTTGGCTGCTTGCTGCCTCAGCGATTGATATGACATTCCTCAGATCTAACCTACTTAGCATGTATCTCAATTTAATTGAAATTAAACATTGACATTATTAACATAAACTACTTAAATGCTGAGATAAGCGAATTCATTTGCCGAATGCTTGTCCGACTGACTGACACTGACTAAACAAGCGATGTCAAAACTTAACCGATTTACAAATGCCAAATCTTTCTTGATGAACAGGTCAGTTTCTCAATTAATACCATATTTTAATATTTTATAATATACTTGTCGAAATACGGCAGTCTTATTGCTTTTAATAACGATTCTTTCAATTTTTTACAAATAATTTTTTAATAAATAATAGAGAAAAATATTTCTAAAATTTGAAAAGGCTTGCTCTAAATCGACAATCCCTAAGATTGTCATTTTTTCAATTTTTTAGAAATATTTTCTATTATTATGAAAAATCTTTCCAACAACTAGAAATGCAAGCCCTAATTTTTAGTCAAATTTTTGGTTATGAGTGTACTAGAACACAATTGTCGAGTATTGTAGACCTATTTACAAGGCATCTTCTAGTCGCGCACCTGCAATTACAAGCTCTTCTTTTGGTGTATGCCATAAATAAACGTATGTCAAGTGCATAACGCGATCCCATTATTCCAACATTTTGGACTCCGAACTGACACCCCCCCCCCCCCCCACCCCCAAAAAAACAAAGTAGACACGTCCGAGCAAACACGTCCAAGTGCGTAACCCACGCTCGCAAATCGAGCTCAACCGTTGTCCGCTGTTGGCTGTCGATCGTCCAATTCGCAATGGATATTGGGCATTGGGCATTGGGCAATCTGGCATCAACTCAACTGTCGACCATCGGGCATCGCCCATACAGAAAGACAGACAGCTGGCTGATTGCCCCAAAGACACGCGTGTTGTCCATCTTTGTTTGGGGGGTAGTTGTTGTCGTGCCAAATCAGTTGACGACCTTGACCCAACAATGGCATTTCGATAGTGAAACTTACTTAAAGCTTATCTTTTCCATATCAATCTACAATTCAAACAAATTAGAATGCTGGTGATCAGCATATAAATCTTTACAAAATTTGATAATAATCGTTTTCCCCATTTTTAATGCATTCTGGGTATAGAAACTAGAACTGGTTACGAGCATTATAATTAACCGTCACGGATATAAAATTGGCAATCTTTATTTGAGTACTTTTTCAGACAGACAGACAGATGGGTAAGCTAGGTATAGTGGTTTTGTGCAAATACATGTAACAGGCAGAATGAAGCATCTACGACACCTTAAATCATAATCAGGATAAAAAGCCAAACCTATATAGTCATCTTATGTTTGTGTGTACAATTGCATGTACTCATACATACATACATTTGCTTACATTTGAGTGTGCAAAAGGGAAATTTGCAAATAGAATTAGAAAATATTTAAGTACAGGGTATAACGTAGTCGAACTCACTCGATTATAGCATGTTGTGATACATATTCTAAATTGACATTTTTTGAACTCATTTGGGTAATTTGAGATTGATCCGGTTCCTAAATACGTAGCTTACGAACTAACCTGATAAAAGGCACTGAGAATTACGCCAGCTTTTGGGCCGATTTAAACCAGTCTTAATTGGTTTGCGCTCCTCAAGCAGTACCGGTTGTCTCAGCCTCAAAGCTTGCTACCAATTGTTGTTCGTCTCGAATATGAAAGCAGCCTAAAAGTCTGCCATGTTTTACGCCTAACTATAAGTATGCATATATAAACATGTTATGCTCAAATGTGCACCTTATCTATCTTTGCTGAACTTAACTTAGTCCGCACAACACTTTCAATTTTAAACCGATTTTTTGCTGTTATTGTTTATTTGGCGTGTGCCCCCTTTACAATAATCTCTAAATAATAGGAAAAAAAAGAGGCTAAGCTATGAACTACGAACTGCAACTGACGTCAACTACTTATTTATTATTGTTAATTATGGTTGGTTATATTACGGTATTCAATATGTGGACTAGATCTCTGTGTTACTACATATGTTTCGCTACATACATACATATATCTTATGAATTGCAATGCAATGCACAAAATACGTGATTTAATGAACTTTGGACTGAATATGTACAACATGAAAACAATTTGCATTTTACATATGACTCGAGTACTATTAGGCTGGCACTCAAAACGTGATTTTTGAATATACATTTATAGATATTTATAATATATTTTTATTATGATAAATATTGTTGGTGTTTTGGGTCTTGTTAATAAATATTTGCAGCAGTTAAGGTTGCACGATCATCTTTCTCATATAGATACTGGAAAAGCGTGTAACGCAATGCAAAAACCAGTTCAAAGCCAAGAAACTTGCTGATTTAACTTGCAACGCACATGTTGAACGTGGATGTAGGTTAAAAGCGCCGCATTCCCTGTAATCAAACACTCTAGACCAGTATTTGCGGCGTATGCTCGTAATTGATCATTAAGAATCAACGTCAACTGTGTTTTGATTAACTTAATGTGCTATAAAATTCAATTACTAATTATAATTATCTCAATATTAAATAACATATTGAACTTTACCGACCTCATATTTTATAGAGTTGCCAGAGAAACGATCGATTATATTGTTATTAAAGGATCTGTAAATTCTTTTATTTAACAGATCGCGATCATATATTTTGTAGTTGTGTATCTATTAGACACAAATGCACTGCATCAACAATTTCACAATTTTCTAATACAAGCTGGTTGTAAGAGTATACAATTTTCTACATCTTATATATATATCAACTACTTAAGGCTGTTGCGAAAAGTCAAACTGAAATCAGTTGTCTTAGTTACTTAGAGCCGATTGGTTGTCCGAAGCGCATTCTCTAAAGCTACAATTTAAAATTATTTAAAGAAAAAAATTTACCTGTTTTAGTTTTTTTTCTTTTGGTTTTTCCTGTTTGCACCATGAATACTGTGGCATTGCTTGCGTTTGCTGTGTGGGTAATATTTTTGCGCTACTTGCCGCAGATTCTGAGGTTTGTGCAACTGCAGCGATTTTCCAAAACAATACCAGGTCCCACTGTGAGTGAACTGATTGCGAATGTGAAGAGAGGCGGTAAGTGGAACAGCAGCAGAACTATTCACGACCAATCATGAACAAAGTCAGAAGTCAATAAACTCTACCCCGGGCAGAGGTACTCACTTGGCTGAAGGAGTTGCGTGCGCAGCATGGATCCGTTTTTCGCATTTGGTTTGGCAAGGATCTAATGGTGTTCTTCACCAAGCCAGAGGACATCAAGCAGCTGCTGACCAACAATACGTTGCTGCACAAATCAAGTAGCTATCAGCTGGTCGAGTGCTGGCTGGGCAAGGGTCTGCTCACCAACGGCGGCGTGAATTGGCATCGGCGTCGGAAACTGCTGACGCCGGGCTTCCACTTTCGCATACTTGGCGAGTTCAAGGAGCCGATGGAGGAGAATTGTCGCATCCTAGTCAGCAAACTGCGCGAAAAGGCCAATGGCGAACCCTTTGACATCTATCCATACATCACGCTCTTCGCCTTGGACTCCATCCTGGAGACGGCGATGGGCATCAAGAAGCACGCCCAAATGCAGAGCGATTCCGAATATGTGCAAGCGGTGCAGGCGTAAGTTGATGTTGTAATAATGCCAGTGTCCTTTATACATTAAATCTTTAACCACATATACTTCAGCATTTGCCGGATCTTGCACCAGCAGAGCTTTTCCTTCTGGCAGCGCTTTAGTCTAATATTCAGGCTCTCCTCAGCAGGACGAGCGCGTAATGCAGCTCTACGCATCCTGCACGCGGAAACATATCGGGTCATTCACATGCGACGCAAGCAGCTGCAGCAGGCACAGGACGAGTCGCAACAGAAGGATGAGGTTAATCAGGACAACGATGTGGGGGGCAAGCGACGTTTGGCATTCCTTGATATGCTGTTGCTGTCACAGATGGAGAGCGGGGGCGTAGAGCTGAGCGATTTGGATATACGGGAGGAGGTGGACACTTTTATGTTTGAGGGGCACGATACGACCAGCTCGACAATAGCCTTTACCATTAGCCTGTTGTCCAAGCACGCCGATGTGCAGCAGCGCGTCTACGAGGAGGCTGTGGAGCGGGAGGGACGTGAAAAGGAATCGATGCCCTATCTGGAGGCAGTGATCAAGGAGTCGCTGCGCTTATATCCCGCTGTGCCATTCTTTTCACGCAGCGTGCGAGAGGATCTGCAAGTGGGCAACGTGACGGTGCCCAAGGGGGCCAGTGTTAGTTGCCTGGTTTATATGCTCCATCGCGATCCCGACAGTTTCCCCGATCCGGAACGCTTCGATCCCGATCGATTCTATCTCAACGAACAAAACCAGCATCCATTTGCCTTTGCCGCCTTCAGCGCCGGGCCACGCAACTGCATAGGTCAGTCTTTTAATGTTTTCGATTCCAACCCACATTAATTAATGCACTGCACTCCTTATTCCCATCGACAGGTCAAAAGTTCGCCATGCTGGAGCTGAAGTGCACGCTGTCGATGTTGTTGCGGCATTATCAGTTCCTGCCTGTTGCCGGTCATGAGCCACAGCCGCTGGCCGAACTGATCATGAAAAGTGCCAATGGTATACAAGTACGCATGCGGCCACGCCCTTAACCGTATTGAGTTACCCTTCTGAATTTCCTAATCAACATATACCTAATCAAATGTATTTCTACTTATCTTTTTTTTTCAATTCAAAATAAATTATGAAATTAATACAAAACAAAATTTAATATCAATTTGGGTGCAGGACTATATCATAATAGTGCTGCATCTAATATATGCCACAGCAGAATCCACATGAGATTAGATAGTGAGTAGCTATAGCATAGTATCTGAAACTTTCTTGGAACTTGCAAAATATTCCATTGGGGTCTCCATTTATCAATTAGAACGCATAAAAAACCCTTAAAAGTGAAGTGTTTTCGGTTATTTCTGTGACGCATAAATACTTGGCGTGGGGTCGATAAGGCTGGAGTCGGACTTTAGACAGATGCTGTAGTTTGCCTAATCAGAGCGTAACAATTCTGAAGATTCGAATGCGACTTAAGAAAATAGTTTTTATATTAGCATTGAATTTCTGGTATTGTTTATTTGCACGCAAATTTGAACTATGGAAAGTACAATTGATTTCATTGATTAGATTAGACATAATCATATATACATATGTATGCATGTATATGTTATATATCGTTACACATGTATAGATATAGATAAAGCCAACAAATTTGTATCAACAACAAAAATATTTATATGTTTTTTGTATACAATATATATACATATATGGATAGTTAGTTGGAGTTACATATAAGTATAGTCGATATATATATGTATATGTATATATTGATACATACACTTTTGCTGAACTCTGTTACACATGTTACATATTAAGATACGCATACGCACACACATACATATTGCCATCCAACTCTGTTAAAGCACTGTTAAATCTGTCGACTATTTTTGTTTATGTTACAATGTGTTCCCTGACAATTCCTTAAGCTATATAAATATATATATATGTATACATATATATATATATATATATATATATATATATACCTTCTTGCGAGATCTTACTTAAGTTTTACTAATCGTAATGCAATTTATGTTCTTTCTTCACAAGTTTCAGTTAAGTTGGTTTTCTTTCGATTATCTAGTTAAATTCCTTGAAAATAGCTTTCGATTAATTATAAGAATATAATAATATATGGTATGTTACATTTCCCTATCTAGATTGCCTTCAATTTCCATAAATGTGTTGTTGTTTTATTTTGTGCCCATATTCGATCTATAATCCATATATATACACATATATATATAGTGCCTGATTCGATCTATATTATCATATATTTCCCCTCCAGGTTTGTAGTAAACATAGTATAGTATAGTATGTATGTGTCTGTTATGCATAGTGTGAACTAATGATATGATACGGTAAGGTTAGGTTAGGTTGGTAATGTTCCATAGATATTGTATATATATGTATATATATATATATATATACATATACTCGAATTTAGCGAATGAACAATCTATTTAATAGCACAGGGAACAATTCGCAGATTAGCAAATACCCTAGCTGTAGTAGTATACTCAGTAAATATAACAAGAACTAGTTGCAACTCATACTCATATACATAGATAACAATTGTATTATTCTTTAGCATATAGTATGTATATGTATTATGTATCATTATTATTATTATTATATAACTGTGTATAACCCGTAACAGGCTCTATCCTAAACAGATGCCATAGGAACAAGCGATAGGGTGCAAAAATACGCCTGGTACTTTAATACCGGATCGGAGCGGTTAATAGTGTAGTATAACATCATTAGGAATCCATCTAAGTACGTTCTTAAAAACCAATTCTGCTTAAGGGGGAGGGGCTTTCATTTTCGAAATTAAACGATAACTTTTAATCTAGTGTCATTCTGGAATCCAAGAAGCTTGGGCGAGGTGCAGAAATCTATAGTTATATTTGGAATGGGTTTTCTTAAAACCTCGGACGATCGTGTTAAGCAATTCTAGGAACATTATCTCTACACTCAAAAACTAATAAAATCTGCAAGAATATACTATAAAAAAAAAGTTCAGTTTGGGCGGAAATTAAATTAGAATGCCCGATCAGCAACTTAAAGCCAGGGTATGCAAATAGTGCGGCAGACATCGCGTCTGTGTGGATGTGGATGCGGCTCCTCGCCAGTGGGTCCACCACCACCGCCACCGTCATCACCAGCACCAGCACGACCACTCCCGCCAGCAGCAGCACCACCACCTGAACCACTATTAAATTTGAAAAATGAACTCCTTCGTCAGTGCTTGCGATGGGCCTGAGGCGATGCACCTGCAACGTAACCAGTGCTGGAATTCGATGTGGAATTGGAAGTGGAACTTGAATTGGGATGAGAATGCGAACCAGCGTTGGCAACGGCCTCGGGCATTGACTGCAGCGCAGCGGCGACACTGCCGTAACTGGCGCGCTGCTGCTGCTGCTGCTGTTGGTAATGTTGCTGTTGTTGAAGCTGGTGGTGTTGCTGTTGTGGTGCTGCGGTTAGTGTCGATGCGCGCGCCAAACGCTTGGGTATGACAAATGGTGGAGGCGGCTGCGGCGTATATTGCGGCGGTGTTGAATTCGCCGACGCTTGACGCACAAACGAGCTGCGACTGCTTGGCGGCGTTTGAATGGAACCGCTTCGGGCAATGGCGCCGGTGCGTGGCGGTATCGCTGGTGGTGGACCGAGCGGTGGTGCAATGCGCTGCTTATGCGACGGCGGCGACGATGAGCTAATGCTGGCCAAACTCTCTGTGGATGGTTGCGATGGCACACGAGGCGGCAGCTGCGGCAAATGTTGGCCAGACGATGGCGTCGGTGTCGGTGCGGGCGTTGGTGTTGCTGTGGATGTTGTTCCCGGTAGCTTTGCCTGCGGCTGCACCGTCGACATGGTTATGGTGGGCTTCTGCATGGGCAACGTATGGCGTATGGTAACAGTGCCCACTGACTGCTGTTTGCCAACGTTACCGCTGCTGTTGATGTTGATGATGTTTGTGAGTGCGGCACGCGGCGAATGCGATTGCAACTGCAACGGTGACGGTGGCTGAGCTGCACCAGCAACTGCGACTCCCGTTGTGGTCACAGTTGTTGTCACTGTTGTTGCTGCAATTATTGCTGAGTTAGATTTTTGTTGATGTTTTTGCTTGTGCTGTGCGTGTATGTCCTGAATTTGTGGTGTTATTACCACCGGATTCTTCTTCTGATCCTGTCCAGCGGCGACATAGCTGAAGACGCACAACACCGAATAGCATATCTGATCGGACTGCGTATTGCGGAATCGATCGTTAGTATTGTGGCATATAGTATTGTTGAATGAAACGGTGGTTGTGGTGGTTTTTTGTGGTAGTTTTTTGAGGTGGTTTTTAGTGTTGTTTTTTTATTTTTTTTGTTCTTTTTTTTTTTTTTTTTTTTGGTATTCGTGTTAACCACAACGTGTAACAAACTAACAAAGGATTAACGTAATAAACCAACGAATGCACAAAACTTAAACAAAAAGAGGAATTTCATAAAAAAAAAGCATGCACTGTGGTACAATGTGGAGTGAAACAACAAGAAAAAAAAAGTGGTGCCACAGCTATGGTAAGAGTAAATTAAATAAATTTTATACAGCTTGCGCTTGATGAATGACATTTGCTGTTGTTGTGATTGTAGTGTTGTGAAAAGAGATCACACTCATACACACACACGCACACACACACACACACACACACACACACATAAGAAATAAACAATTGGCATTGGAATTTTATTTACAACGCTTAGGGATACTTTTCTCTAGTTTATATTTTTCATTTTAATGGACATTTTTAATTGAGACATTTGATATTATTGCCACTGTTGGTTTAGAGCTATATTCATCCAATCCTGTGCTTCCTTCAGCCGCCAGCGCCTTCTCCTTGCCGTTCAGATGACAAATGTATGCGAATCGAACGGACGTCACACGATGGAAGCTCAATACAATTTCAGATGCCTTTTGTTTTAGGATTGGTTTTTAATTGTTTTTTGATTTTTGGTTTCAGTTTCATGTTTCATTCACGGGTTTTGCGGATGTTTCAGCGTGTTTGATGTTGATGATTGATCAATGATTGATGGGATTGTGTTAGTTAAGTGGTCGTGGTGGTATTTTCAGGCATGTTGTTGTTGTTATTATTTGTTGTAGTTGTAGTTGTAGTTGTGGTTATTGTTATTGTTGTTGTTGTTGTTGTTGTAGGTCGTATACATAGAAATGTTGACAAGGTAACGAAACGAAAGTGGCAGCAAAGAACGAAACGAAACGAATAGAAAAAGGAAAGGCAAATCAAACATACTGATTTATATATATGTATATATATATATATATATATTTATATACAGTGGCTCACAGTTCAAGTGGATCAGTGTCAAAGAAAAAAAGTAATTGCCTGCCATAAGCCATAATTCCAAAGACCGATGGATGATGTTATACACAGTTGAGTTGCTCAGATTGACCATTTCAGCTATTTGGCGATGTGAATATCCGTTTTTGTGGTGTTCCAGGATGAGTTTCCGTACCTCAATGGTAGTCTGTTTGCCCATAGTCCTTGTTGGCTTGTTGCACTCGAGATGCATTACATAACTAAACTGACTACGAAGGATTGATCTATTTGTCCACAATGTACCTGGCCCAACTGAAATGTTCCTTAAAAGTATGCTACATTTTACATAGTCCTACCTAGCAGGTGGGGAAACCTCAGTGTATTAGGGCCATATATTAATTTTGGTGGTTAATATATGTACCTACCATCGGTCTTTGGAATTTTTGAAAAATAATAAATAATTAGCTTATGGCAGGCAATTACTTTTTTTCTTTGACACTGATCCACTTGAACTGTGAGCCACTGTATATATATGTATATTATAGATGTATGTTGTATATACAAAAATTGGTTGTGCATTTCAAGTGGTGCATATGTACAGTATTTACTATTTAAATATTATGTCTATAAATGCATAGAATGCAACTCATATTAGTACAATGCCGAATGATCAGAAAAAATTGATTTTTCAATTAAATTTTCTAAAATAAAAATACAAAATAAAAAAAAAAACAAATACAAATATTGCAAAAAAATTTTTTTATCAATATTGAAGAACAGAAACTTGCAACAATTTGGTGCATCTTAATGAGGGTGCGAAGGGTGAGTAATGATATAGGAGGAGTACACTTACCATGCTAGACTGATATTTCCGCTGGACGAGATTTCGCGTCTTGGGATCTGCAATGGAGAATAAGTGAAAAATCAAGTAAAACATTGAATACATTGGACATTAAGAGACGGTTGGGTCTGGTCGATAAGGACTTACTGTACTCTTCCAATACAAAAATTCCGCCCTTCTGTGTGAAGCATTTGCGTATGTGATCCAAACGCACAAAAAACTGAAATTATTTGGTACAAATTAAGAATTTTAGCTTGACTCGAACAGAGCGATGGATATGTGATTTTTTTTTTTTTTTTTTTTTGGGAAGGTTGGGGTACCGTAGCTAACAGTACGGCAAGGAACTTAAAAGTGGAACGGAATGAACGGAACGCAATTAAAAATTGGAAAATCGGCAGAGAAACAAACAAGATTTGTCACACAAAAAGACTTGTGGATTGGTAGGAAATACATATGTATCATATACGCTTATATATATATATATACAAATATATATATATATATATATATGAGAATATATATATATATATATATATATATTTACTTAAAAAAAATATATTTTTTACTTCAGTTTTATTTCATTTGTGTGTGTTTAGCTGTAATAGTGTGTGTGTGTGTGTGTGTGTGTGAAACTAACATTCAACGCAACGGAACAAAACGAAATGGAATTGATACGGATACGGAAACGGAAACTCAAACGCAACGCGCAACATGGCGATGCAAACAGAAGCTTAATGCTACACAAGCGCATGAGCAGGCAGAAACAGAAGCAGTAGCTGAAATTGAGGCAGAGACAGATGCAGATTCAAACAGCATGCAACAATCACAAAACAAAACAAAATCAAACCAAAAAGCAAGAAGCTGAAAAGCAGCTGCGCGTGCTGTAACAGCATGCAATCGATTTACAGTTGTTTTTTTTTTTTTTGGTTTTTTTTTTTATATTTCACAATTTAATTTACACAAGATCTGTACTGTTAAAAAGTATCTTTTAATAGTGTCATTATAAGGGCAAAGAGACCAAATGAAAAGCAAAGTGAAAGTGAAACAATTGAAAAGATCAAAGAAAATTTAAGTATAAAAACAACAAAAATTTAATACTTTTATGTTCAACGATAAGATAAAAAATATAAAAGTAAAAAACACAACAAATCAGAAATGAGAGATTTGAGAACGCAGCAAACTCATGTGAAACAATTTTTTAATTAGTTCAGTTGATAGTTTATTATTTTGATTTATTTTATATATATATATATATATATAAATATATATATATGTATATAAAAACTTTAGTTTGTATTTTTTATTTTGGTCTTATTGATAAATATCGATTTGCTCAGTTGGTTTTTCTAATTAGCACTTGTGAGATGGTCGTTTATAAATTAGCTGGGAGTTGTGTGGACTAGGGGCGGGGCGATTAGTAGAACTATTCAATTGGCATTAAGTTTCAATTCAAATTTTTGCACTAATACTAAAACAGCTACACATTGCACTCGAAGGCTGTATCTGTGAGTGTATTGGTTGTATGTGTGCGTGTGTGTGTATGTGTATTTATATGTATATTAAAGTAAAGGGAAATGACAACAAAAATATACAATGTATTTAAGTATAGAAATCATTAAAGAATTAATTCAAGTTTTTATTTGTTTTTCATTTGTGAGCTGGTTGGGCCAAGGGTTTTGAGAGAGGTAGGTCTTACGGGGTGAAGGGAGTTGGGGTTCGCTTATAGTTGCAGTAAAGAGCATGAATGAGATGAGAGAGAGAGAGAGAGAGAGAGAGTATTCGTCTAAGCGCTACAGTATACTAATGAGTATCTTGCTGTCGCTTTGTGATTTGTGATGGATGTTTAAGTGATTCGGCTCTGCAGCGGTTTAGTTTTTCGGCTTCGGTTTCAAAATTAAGGTTAGGCGGCAAACACATCGGTTACAGTAACAACATGCTTTACTATTTTCGAACGGAATGGGCGTTTCAGAATGAGGGCGGGAAACGGTTTTTTTTTTGTTGGTTTAGCATTTTGATTAATATTTGTACTCTACTGCAGTTTTTTTTTTTTTTTTTTTTTTTGTAAAAAATTAAACAAGTGAAAATTGTAGGTTAGAAACTGAAAGTAAAAGGTAGTCAGAATTCTAAATCCGTTAAGAAATCTACACAAGCAAAATTATAAACAATAACAAGTTTTCATTTTATAACACTATTGTTTTTTTTTATTATTATTTATTTTGGGTTTGTCTCAGATTGCTTGCGCATTAGCAAATTAAACTCACAACAAAGGACAATGACTAAATTGAAAGACTTAAGAATTATTCCTAAGTGGCTCTAAACCACAATTAAGTAGGGAAAATTAAAGTTTTTTTTTTTAATCGAAATAGATCGCAAACAATCGTTGCAAATATTTGGCAAGCCAAACAAATATTTGGTACCTAAACTTTTACAATGGAACCGAGACAACCCAGGTTTCTAATCAGCAGTTAAGTATTTCATATTGGGCCCAACTAATTTGGGTGGTGAAACAGCTACAACTACGGCTACATCTACAAACTATGTATGTTATATAGAAAATTGTGAACAGATCTGTTGAGTAACGCAGATAACTTGTAAATCTGTGTGCGTGTGTGTCTGTGAATGTGTTTTTGAGTGTATGTTAAACATTCAAAGAACTTGCTCTTATCTAGTGCTAAATCAAAAGCAAACTCAAAAGACGTATTAGAACGTGAGATGTGTGTGTGTGTGTCTGAGTGTGTGTGTGTCTGAGTGTGTGTGTGTGTCTGAGTGTGTGTGTTTCTGTGCGTATGTGTGTGTGTGTATGTGTAAGGGGTTTGGCAACCAGGTAGAAGAAGCGCTGGGATGCGTCGAAGGTGAGGACATTTAAACGGAATCATACGGACTGACAGTTAAGTATGCAAGAGAGTCTAGTGTTTTCCCCAGAAACTGTGCTGTACAATGTGCAAAAGACTGGGTCTGTTATCGTTATCGATAGCAGTTAATCGTGCAGTTCGCGCACGGAAAAACAAACTGGTTGAGTGGCCCCCTAAAGTGTGTGTATCAAGTAGTTGGTTGGTATTCATTGTCTACTGGGAGTGTGTGTGTGTGTGTGTGTTAGTATAGAGACAGAGAGAGAAACAGAGAGAGAGAGAGAGAGAGAGACAGAGAGAGAGAGAGAATGAAAGATAGAAAGAGAGACAGAGAGTACAACTCAAAAACTAAAGAGCACACAATAAAATACATATATATATATATATATATATATATGTATATATACATATATATCTATTTGATGTATTAGTTCCAAAACGTTCCAAACGCCCGCTATATATATGCAGTATTCGTATTGGAATTGAAACGCAAATGAAATGAAAATGAAAGTGAGCACGGAAAAAACGGTGAGAAATGAAACAAATAGAAATAAAGTCAAATCAAATATACATATATATTAATATATATATATTTTCAAATGAATAGTAGAAATAGTAGAAAACGTCAATGAGAAGTTTACGGCTTTGGTTTAAATGTAACAAACAAACCAACCATCCAACCAACAGTTTCAATTACAACATAATCTCGAAACGTAAAAGCTTATAAATAATATACATAACTTGATATATATATATATATTATTTAAATTCAAATATATCAACTACAATTTTTTTTTTTTGTATAGGTTGTTTTATTTACGCTGTTGTATGCCTTTTTTTGCGTGGGTGTTTAAAATTCAAGTGTTTTGAAAACGTAAAAAGTGAATTAAGAAAAAATAATGATATTTGGATTAAAGAAACGCAAAGTTTGTTTGGGGAGGAGGGGGGTAGGGAACAGGACTTAAAGAACAATAGTTGCTTATAAATTTAAGTTCAAATATAACAAGAAATTTGTTCATTGCAATACCTCGAAATCCTTTATCGTATACGACATTTATTCAGATCGTATTGTGAATATTTGTTTTATTTTCATTTTAATTTTTTTCATTTTTTTTTTTTGTGTGTTTTTTTTTTTTATTTGGTTTGTTAATTTGGCATGTGAGAAAGGTTGACCAATCATTGGAATTATTCGCAACGTTTCGATTCGATTCGATTCGTAGGGAACGTGTTTGAATCCGAGTCCACAAATGGGAGAGCAACGGAGCAGCGTTCCACGTACGACAAAAAACATTAAGCAAACAACAAAGAAAATTATAAAAAAGAAAGTTGACAAACGCTTTTTGATTTATTTTTAAATATAGTTTACATATACATATTATTTTTTTTTTTTTTTTGAGGGATTGGTGTAAATATATATTTTTTTTTTATATATCTGTTCGATTGCAAAAATTGGAGTAGAATAACTAGCGATTTTTTTTGTTTTTTGGTAGCACTAAAGAGAAACGTTATGAAATGTGGTTGTTGTTGTTGTTGTTGTTGTGTAGAGAGTCGTAATATAAATTTATTTTTGGTTTGGAGATGGGACTTTAGGGGTTATAACGGTATACAATGGGTGGGGCAGCTAAATCTTAGATATTGTTTTTGTTGCTGTTGTTGTTGTTGTGGTTTATTTTTCATTCAGAAATATTCAAAAGAAAGAAGAACATAAGAGAACAACCAAATAGAAAGAAACGAAATAGAATTCAATAAATTGAGCTAACAAACTTTGCATGTAAAAGAGAGAGCGGGAGGAGGTGTAGAGAGAGAGAGAGAGAGAGAGAGAGAGAAGGCAAGTGGAAGAAGGGAGCGAGAGAGAGAGAGAGAGAGACAGAGAAAGAAAGAGGAAGATAGAGTAATAAGAAGAAAGATACGAAAATATCAAATATATACCGAATACGAAAACAAAATTGAAACGCAAAGGCAACGAAATAGCAAAATTTAAAATATGGATAAACTGGAAATATACACAAGGACCATCTCAAAAGTGACCAGCATACAATATATGCACAAAATAATTATATATATATATATATAATTATATATAAATATGTATATATATATATATATATATATTCATTTTTGTGGAATTTGTTTTTGTTTTTGTTTTTGGGAGCGGTGGTTCTTTGCCTAGTTGTGGTCAAATATTTGAAATCAATCGAAAACAAACGTTGAAGAAACATTAGCAAAGTGAAAAACAGAAAGAGAAATAATATGCCGATACACTCGCACACACAGAGACCAGCTCTCTCGCTCTCTTCTGCAATGGCATACGAAAGAGAGCAGGGCGAAGACTTTTCGTTTTAGTATATATATACAATAAATAACGGTAGAAAGTATACTTAATTTTAGTTTTAATATAGCGCAAGGTAAAAAAAACAACAAAAAAAAAAACACAGAATTATTCGCTCCTAATCTCGTTTATACTTTAGAGTTCTCGATGAGGCCTCAGTGGGATGCGGCTCTCAAAACAAAAGAATACAATTCTTATTTGTAAATATACATAGAGCCCTATCATATATTATTTTTAGTTATTGTTGTTTTTTTTTTTTAGTTGAAATTGTACACATTACAAAAAATTAGCGAAAGGAATTTGAAAAAAGATTATGACAATGATAAGAGTTGCCTGGAATCGCTCGAAAGTATCTTAAGAACGATATTATATATACGAATAAGAAACAAAGTCAAGAACAATTGTAATTGTAACAATGAACAAAAAAAATACAAATAAAATGAAAAATATAATGCCCATTTTGAGGATATAGAATCGTAAGCGTAATTATAAGATGATGATAAGATAAGAAAATGTGTTTAATTGGTTAGAATAATTAAATAAAGTAGAGAGTATAATGAATATAGCATTCAGTACATTCACTAGCACAATAAATGGGTTATATGATATATGGATTTTTTTTTTTTATTTCATATAATTTTGATTTCGATTGGGACGATTTTTTTTTTTTTTTTTTGTTATTTTTTATTTTATAAATATTATTTTATTTTATACAATATTTTGTTGTTGTACTTTTCGCAATATATACGTCTTGTAAGTAAAAAAAAAAAAAAAAAAAACAAAAAACGAATACACATACAAAAGGCGAGTGAAATCAAACGTATCAAATGAAGGCCAAAACCGAAACGTGAGAAAAATGTCGCAATGTAAAGAGTTAGATTAGGTAAAATAAGTTGGTCATTTTCTATTGATTTAAATTATAGTTGGGTTAGGTTTGGTGACGATTAGGTACATGATTAAACGGCAATAAGGAAAGACAAAAAAGTAGAACCAGTCGCAAGAACAAATAGCCAAAATGATAATATTATATATTGAAGATATGCAGTAGATACGATACGACATATATTCCTTATATAAAGGAGAGAAAACGGGCGCTTTAAGTTCAGAATAAAGAGTTTGTCACTCTGCTATATGTGGAAAACCGAATGGGATTTTCATGGGCTCTGAATAATGGAAGATCGTCCAGTTATATATAGACCAAGACTGATTATGCCTCAACTTGTATGGATTCAAGCCGTTATAGCAACAGTGCAAGAGTCAAAACACCTGTCTGTCTCTATGGAGCCTGTCTTAAACAAGGTATTATCCTATTCATAGTAGTTGAAAATCATAATGCGAAATATTGAGAAGGTCCTTGTATTACATAAAAATATACATCATTCAACCAACGGATTTTGACACATATGACACAGCATCATTTGCTTTGCGACGATGCACAAAGTGAAAGAAAGTTGAACGAACCAAGAAACTAAACCGAAATCGAAGAGAATCCGAGCAAAACTCAACTTTAACTCAAAATGAACGAAAATAAACCCAATTCGAAAAGAAATATAGACATAGTTGACAAATCAAAAATACATATAAAAAAATAAAAAACAAATGCGCCCAAAATGTGAGTACAAGTATTTTAGTATGTATATCCTTTATATTGCATTTTTACTGTACTTTTTTTTGACGTTTGTTGAGCAAAAAAAACAATGGTTTTATGTAGGTATATATATATATTATATATTGAAGAAATAGACGCACATTGGGAACATTTTTGCATTTTGAGGGTGGGGAGGCGAGGAATTTTTGATAACTGGACTTTGAGTTTGACCCTGTAGCAATGATGTTCGCCGAAGGACAAGCCCTCAAACAACATCAATGGCAGGGCCTATCCAAATCTATATAAATTTCGAATAAATAAAGTTAAGATAATACATATATGTATATATATATGTGAATGTCTGTACATATGTGAAGATCTTTCAGATTCTGTGGCTCAATTGAGGTAGAGAGAGGAGAGATCGATTTTGGAATGAATTTCTTTTGTTTTTTTTTTTGGATTTTTATTATTATTTTTTTCTCTTTCATTGTGGGCTTTAGTCTTGGCTTTTGGTTGAATGTCAATTTGTGTCTGTTTTTTTTGTTGGGTGGGTGGGAGAATAGGGTAGGGGATTGGGTGTGGGTGTGGGGGTGGAGGTGGGTCCGTCGATACGTTTGGGTGGACTTTATGGATGGACTTATGTTTATGGCTTTTTATATAGATGCAGAGAAAGTTTTACACAAAACGAGTATTTTAGAGAGCGGCGATATGTATGTGTGTGTATGTGTGTGTGTGTGTATGTAAGTGTATTTAAATATACGTTCATGTGTGTGTGTATGTGTGTGTGTGATATATTCGTGTAAGAGATAGAGAGCGATAGGGAGAGAGAGTGAGCCAAAGCAAGAGGGAGATCAACACTTACCTTGCTGTTGGAGAACAACAAACCGACACCCTCGAGACAGACCTGCAGCAGACCGCCCTCTCCCGTATTCATATCCTGTACGGGAAACTCACCACCCAATTCGGGTACATTTGTTGGCGTGCCACCTCGCTCCATGGCCTCTTTTATGCAATTATATAGCTCCTTGCACTGTAGATAAAAATATTAAACATAAGTTATCTAGTTGATGGCAAATTATCCAAATCGATTGATCTATCATCGCTGAATACCTTTCGTGTGTAGTATTTGTGCAGTTGGGTCTGGCCACCATTGCGACGCCAGAGGCAAAGTAGCTTCGTTTTGGGTGAGTAGGTCATATTGACGAGACGCTCATACCACCAGCGCTCCACAATGGTGCCATCCACAGAGCGCAGGACGAGGCCATCATCGCGCACCTCCATGAAACGGAGCGGCCCATTCACATCGATGCCCTGATGAACGGTGAAGCTCTGGCGGTGCAGCAAACGTGAACCCAAAGGCTTCAGGTCGATATCATTTCCATTCTGTAATCATATATAAGTCAGCGTTTTGGGAGAGACAGAGAGAGAGAGAGCTGACTTACTAGATTGTTAATTTGATCGACCACATTGTGCACCTCCTGCGAGTAGACGAGTCCAATGTGACTCTTTCCGAGCAGACGGCGTATCTTGCGTCTGATCTCATCCTTGGTCACATTTAGCATGACCAATATGGCGGTTAGGTTGTAGAGCATGGTGCTCAGTAGTCGATCCTCGTCATGCTCCAGTCGCTTACGTTCCGATTCGCTCAGCGATTTGTAGCGCTCCATCATCTCAATGGGACCCTAAGTGTGCGGAAAATCAATCAATCAATCAGTTCCAAATTGTTTAAGTCGTTCGCATATTTAGGTAAATGACTAACCTGATCCATGCCAATCATATCACGCTCTTGACTGACGGCATCCAAGAAGGCATCCTCCCAGAACTGCATTTGATTCCACAGATTGAGGCGATCCTTGCCGAGAAGGCCCTCGAATAGATAAACCCGTGGACTGTCCGGCGATGGCGAAGACGAGGTATTGATCAGATGTCCGCCTGTATAGCGAAAACCAGCGCTAAGCGTCGATTTACCAGACCACAGATTTCCACTCTTTTTCGAATCTTTCGATGTGGTTGTCTGTGAAAATAGGGGGCACATGAGTCATGGCTACGAACTGGAATCAATCGAAACTATCGGTAATCGGTGCTGATCATTAATCAAGGAATACAAAAAACAACAATAGCAACTACAACGTTGACAAGACTAGATTTGTGGCCTCCTTACGATTCGTTTGAGGGCTTGTGGAGCTTGGAGTCGAATTCATCGTATCGGTTTGGGTTTTAGGAATTTATCGATCAGTGGCGTTCGATTTCTTGTTGATTATCGAACTGTGTACTTACATTTTCGTATTCGGTGTCTGAGACAGTGGAACGGCAGCTGGATGGCATGCGGACGCTCAGACTGCCAGCTGGCAGCAGATCACTGACTACGGATAAGGCGCCCGTGGAGCCAGCAGCCTATGAATTACAATACATACGATATATACGATCGATTGATACGATAACGATAACGATAGCGATATACGGTATACGATACACGATAATTGCTTGAATACACGATAGGTCGATCGCACAACATTAAATATTGAGTGGAGGTGGTGGAACGTGGCCCGCATACCTATATGCGACTAGATATATCGATATGCTGATAAGCGCTTTCTACATTAATACATACGATTTATACCAAACAAATGCATATATATATATATATATATATTATATATATATATTATACATATATATATATATATACATTATGAATAAGCAACGATTACGATTAAGATCACAATAGCGACGCACGATACAAGCTGATACGATATTGATAACAGCAACAATGGGCATGGGCGAGGGCGTGAGCGAGGGCGTGGGTGTGGCAATAATGATTAAATGATTGTCTAACTATAATGCTAAGTAAAGTGAGTAATATAATTGGTATGCGTATGTATGCATATTGCTTATTGCTCACACTCACATCTGAATCGAACGAGGTGAGCATATTCTTCAAGGCACTTCTCTTTTGCGACAACATATCCTTGAACATCTCCGTTGTCGACTGCCCATCTTGGCTATCAGTCGAGGATAGACGACGCGCTGCGGCCGATGTTGTTGTCGTTGTTGTTGCGGCGAGTGCTGTATGCGTTGAGCTCTTGCGCGACTCCTGCGGCGATGCCCATTCACTGCCCAGACCCGAATGGGAACCGTTTGGGCTGCTTGGCGAACGGAGATTCTCACGACTGCCTAACGGACTAGCCGCATGGCTCGAGAGTAAACTGGATGACATATCGCTACCCTCATTGATCTCTTTGCTCCAGAAGTGTGTGTGCGCCACCTCCATTAGCTGAAATACCGATGCCATGCCACCAAGCCCGAAATTGCTAAAGGTCACATCTAATCCGCCAGCAATTGCTTGGACACACTTCAGCATACCCTTCCACACGGGCTTTGTCACACACTGTAAGAAAAACATATGGAGACCCTTAGAAGTGAATCCATTAGGATGGGTTTGTGAGGTGGTAGGCAATTACCACATCGTCTATGTGATCATCGGGTGCTATTTTCTTGTCCAGCGTTTTGTTGAGCTTGCTCAGCACCAGCGTGCGATAGGATTCATCCTCCATGAGCTTTCTGAAGCGATTGAGCTTGAGCCAGCCAACGCCCTCGCCGGCTAGCACCTGGTTGGTGACATCCTTGAGGAATGACTGATTCTCAGCATTGCTGTGCGAACGTTCCTGATTCTGTTGACGCGTCAGCTCCTCTTGTGTCTGTCGTGGTCCGGCATGCTTTATGAGCGGCGTCCGTTCCACAAGTCCCTTGCGACTGGGAAATGGATCAAAGTTGATGCCAGCCTTATTTCTAGCGCTGGACACATTTTGTTTGGTGTGCGGCACCTGCACCTGCTTCTGCTGGTTCTCTGTGAATGAACGTAGAAGTTGTGAATTGAATTGAATTGAATAACATTTGAAGCATTTTCATGGCTTACTCTTGCCAAACATGCCGGAGAACATTGTCGTTGTGGAGGAGGCCAGATCGCTGCCAATTGTGGAGAAGAAATTGTTGCCACCACTGCCGCCGCTTTGCTGCACCTGCTTTTGTGTGGCCACCTGAGAATTGGAGCTGGGCACGGTGGCATTGGAGCTGCCAGCAGGGCCATGTTCCTCTATCTTAATGATACCCTTCTTGGTGGCCGCCTCCTTGGCCGTCTTCGTAAGATCGCCCAGCGTTGATTTGCCCACATAGGTGAGATCCTCTAGGGTGTTCTTGCTAACGCCCGCCGCCTGCTTGGAGACCTCCAGCGCCTGTTTGGATGCTTCGCCAGCCGCCTTCTTCGCATGCAGCGTAAACTGTTTAGGGCGCAAAGTGTGAAACTAGATTAGACACCGCATTGAGAAGATCATTGAAAGCTCTATGGAGAGCTACTACTACAAAACAACAGCGCAGAGTGCAGGATGAGGGCAACTAAGACTACAAGTTACATCTAAACTACTCACGTAAGGCATAAATGCATACGTTATATAAGCTGAGGTGGTGCAGTAATCACTCTCAAACTGGAACAGTTTCTAGTTGACAAGCGATTACTGTATAAAGGATTGAGAGGTGCGTCATTTTTTGGTGTGGTGACATTAGCAATCCATTCCACTTCATCGTGACTTAGAGGATTGCGACCATAGTAATTTCATTCCCGTCACTCAGAGTTCTTGTATGAAACTATACCGGAAATTGCTGTTGACTTGTAACATGGAACTCATGCCGAAGCAGAGTTGTCACCACACAGCAGCTTATTGCAGCTTATCAGTTCCAACGATGGGATAATTTTTCAAAAATTTTACTATTGGAATTAAATATGAAGCAATGTGTATTTTTGCTTAGATTCACTAAATACAATTTGTAACAGGGTTGCCACCACACCACACACAAAAAAAAAAGAACCTAGTTCATAATGCATTAAGTTAGGTGCTAACTATAGGTATGACTCCTAAGCTGTAGCTCGTATATGCGATGAGTGTGAGAAGTATGTAAGTGGATGTGAGTGTATGTGAGTGTATGTGGGTATGTGTGTGTGTTTGAGTGTATGTCTGGATATGTGGGCATGACGGGAGTGTGTGTGTGTGTGTGTGTGCGAGTGGCTGAGTACCAACCTTTTCAAAAGTGTGACGCATTTTATCGTCTAGATCTTCGTCCAGGGCATGCTATACTTAGTTATTACATTCGTTTACAAGTAGTGGACACATAAAACGTGCGATCATCGATATCGATACGCATATCGATAGCAGATGAATCGATTTTAGTTTCGATTTAATCGAACAGCGTTATGTTTTTTGTTTTTTTTTTTCAATAGATCAACAACAAGAGCACAACAACACATTGAGTCCGACAATGGATGCACATACATTTATATCAATTTTGGGGCACAACTCACCTTATCCACATGGGCGAGCAGTCCCTCTTGGCTGCTCTGCCTGGTTGTCTCACGCACCAGCTCCTTGGCATGCGAGGCAAAGTTCTCAAAGAGCGAACTCTGCGAGCTCTGGCGACCCGGACTACTCGAACTGGAGCCGGAACTGCCGGTACGGGCCAATATATTGGTAACACCCGGTTGCTTAACGGGTGGCGTGAGTGGTGGCTGAGAGTGAGACAGTAAGTAACTGTAATTGACGAAGAGAGAGAAATATGAGAGTGGAGTACTAACCGGTATCTTCTTCTCTGGACGCTCCAGATCGCTGGTATTGCGCTGTAACTTGCTGCTAGCTATAGT
Organism: Drosophila nr. perissopoda 5 BK-2023a; assembly: GCA_035044105.1. Taxonomy (NCBI): domain Eukaryota; kingdom Metazoa; phylum Arthropoda; class Insecta; order Diptera; family Drosophilidae; genus Drosophila; species Drosophila nr. perissopoda 5 BK-2023a. The sequence goes on along the minus strand of JAWNMK010000620.1, from coordinate 2,787,185 downwards.
CTTGCCGGTCATCGTTGAGGTCGTATCAGATTCGGCTTCCAAGCTGGCCATTTTTATGGTCGCCTCCAGTCGCATGGCCAGTGGGGTGGCCAATTCAAAGGGGCCCTGCGACGACTGTTGTCCGGACTTCGGCTGAAAGTCAAACTCAGAGTCACGATTGAAGCTGGGCGAGCTTAGATCTGAGCGACTCGATGACGAGGACACGGGCGAATCAGCACGTTCCTCATCCTCTTTTCTAATTGCAGGACCTGCGAGTCCCTCGGGATACTGGAGCTTACTGGGCGGATGGTAAACAAGCGCCGGATCCAGATTTGAGGACAATGTCTGGGGCACTACATGAGGCCGATTGTATGAGCCAAATACATCATGCAGGCTAGGCGACAAATCCGAGGAGGCCATCTCCGAGACAAAGTCACTAAGCGAACTATACGATGAGCTGCTGCTGTCGGCACCTTCCGAGTCCGAGCCACTCTCATCCGTCGGCTGACACTCGAGCTGCTTGAGGGAACGTAGTGCGCCATTTAACGAGCTGCCATCATCCCACACAGAGAAGCGTATGGGCGTCAGGGAGTGGGCGAACCATTTGGGCTTGTCGCCCACCTGCATCGGATCCATGACGCCCGTCTGCACGCGCAGGAAAGCAACATTTGTGGGCGTTAGCGACCATTCCGCAAGGAACTCCACCGCTTGCGTGCGGGCAAACTGATTGAGGAACGATGACGCGCGTGGACGCGATCGCAGGAAGCTATTGATTTGAAAGGCGACAACGGGTCGCGGATATAAACGCAAAGTTCGTGTGTGCTCCGCAAAATTGGCCAACGTATTCTGGGCATTAAAGAAGCGCACCATTGCCACACGTGTGGCCACATCCACCGAATCGACATCGGTGCCGTAGACAAATGGATTCAATGCCGGCGAATTCATCGGACTGGGCTGACGGGACATCAGAGCACCCTGTGCCGACACCGAGTTCCTTTGGCTGGCCTGTGCCGAGTGCGGCGGCGTTTGCAGTGGCAGACGCACCTGTGAGACCCTAATAAAAAGGATTCAGTACACAATTAATCTAAGAGTCTATTTTCGAATCTTGGCCAGAGTTTTGGATTTGAAACAAACACTGTCTTTATTTTTGTCTGACTGCTTGAACTTACCCCAAAAGTGGCGGCTCTTGTAGACTATCACGCACGGATGGCAACAGCTGCTGTGAGGAAACGGCTTGATTGGAGGCCGTCATCGAGGTTAATGCCTGTATTCAGACCCAAAAAAAAAAAGAATTTTTAATCGATTCATCGAATCAAACAAAAGTACAAAAGCTCCAACTTCAACATGGCTAACTATTAAAGAGCAATGGATCGAGAGCAAGAGAGGTGAATACACAAATTGGGAAGGGTCCATGGGCTTTAAGGGGGTGGTTTTGACTAATTACAATATTGAGCTCTATATCTCAAGGACATTGCTAGCGGGAAGGAGAAATGAAGAGAAATGACGGAAAAGGCATGCACACAGAAGATCACAAGACGAAATACTCAAGAGAGAGAGAGAGAGAGAGAGAGATAGAGTAAAAGAACAGCTAGTTAGAAGATTTTTAGTGTGGTTATCGCTCGAAAATAAGGATGATGTCAAACCAAAAACTTTTGTTTTTCTAATAATCTTCGAGCGTCAATAGTGAAAATGTTCTCAGTTAGAAGAGAGGGAGCTTGAAACACATAAGGACATACATATGCATGGGACACTTCAGCTAAAGCTAAACATATATAGATTTACAGGAGGTTCGTAAGAATATGTTATGTACTATGTAAATTATGACTGTATGCATGCGATTTTATATATATATATATATATATGTACATCTAGTAAGTAGTACGTTTATTGATATGTTATGTTTAGTATACAACACTCCAAAGTAGTTTTTAGTATGTACAAACGAAAAATATGTAGCCAAAAACATAAAAATAATATTTTTAACATATGTGAACGATATTTACACCAAGTCCAGCTTCATCCATAAGTAGCATAGCCTGCAGTTGTTGTTGTTGTTAATATTGTAGTAGTAGTAGTAGTTGTTGTTGTTGTTGTTGTAGTTGTAGTTGTGATCGAGTTTAACAAATTCATATAACAGATAATGCATGAATGTTAGAAGTAAAGTAGTAGTACAGTATTAGCGAAGTAAAAGCCACACAAACAGAAAGTCAAAGAAAAAGAGAGAGAGAGAGAGAGAGAGAGAGAGAGAGAGAGAGAGATAGAGTAATAGAGGTATAGAAATGAAATGTTAAAGAGAACAAATATACAAAAGCAGGAAATGTATATGTTAAAATCATGTATGGGCAGCTCTGAAAGTGTAGCCTCAAGGCGATATAGACAAGTCTTATAATAATAATAATAATAATAGTGGTAGTAGTATTATATAGAGCACAATCATACAAATTGGGGTAAAGAGACACAAGTAATAAAAATAGTAGTACAGTTATCAACGGCACTGGCCGTTCGATTATCGATTTGCGCGCTTCAAGCTATCGATAATAATGGGCATACGATCGATTTCCATATGACATCATTTGAAGCCAGCGCAGATCAAGGTTTCTCAACACTTTACCATATAGACGATGAAAGCGTCATCCATATCAATATATACAAAAATGTAGTATATGACATGAAATACACAAATATTTAGGATTATATTAAGGATATGAACATGTAAGAACTCTCGCGTCGAGTTTGCTCAACTTGCAGATACCCTGTACCCTAACACACGCACAGACACATATAACACATATAGCTGGCTATGCAATTTTGAAAAATAGTGAGAAAACATATACATATATAGTATCCGAGATACAGACAAACTAATCAAGAAGATATATATATATAGACTTTAGGGCCTTAAGTGTTTTTACCTGCGTCACATTCTTTCAAAACATTCCGCAACCATTTTTATGGGTACAGGGTATAATCATAGATATATGAAAAACAAAACAAAAGATATATATCCATATAATAGGTTGAGTTTTGTGGTGTGTTTATGAATCGTATTCGATGCGATTCCATATCGTTGGTTTCCCGAATTTTGAACACTTCTTGCCAATCACCCAAAGAAATTGCGACAATGTCTACAAAAGAGACGTCATCCCTCCATAGATCAGAAAGCATGCGAACAGTCACAAGCTCCATGGATCCACGAGTGGACCAGCCAACATGGAACAGCTACGCCTCGAGAAAATCAAGTGCGTGGGTGCCAAACAATATTGCATAAATGTGCAAATGAAGGTGGTTAGAAAGGTGCAGCGCATGCTCCCAAATGTTGTCTTCACGATGCGCAACGAATGCGACAAATTCGAGCGCTTTCTGCATACGGAGGAGGCTCTCAAGAGCATTGATCTGGTTCCATTAGGATAAGGGATGCCAGTTGCTAAGCGCCTGCAAGCACACTCTATAGATATTGTCACACACACAGCAACAACACAATTTAAATTGTAATTGCCGCATTACAATGAAATGGTGACTCAACCAATCATATGGATAAGATTAATCCCAAGCTATGTGCATGAATTTCATTAGACCCATCACCACAAGTGGGGTTTACCTGTTTCAAATGATTCTTCAGTATTGTGCCCTCGGGTTCGGGCAATGGAGGTATCTCATCGTAGCCACCCGTTGGCGGTGTCAGTTTCGTCGAATCCAAATCCACCACCCAAATATCATCGGGCAGCCTATCAGACAGAGAGATTGATAAGGCAAATGTTTGTCATTCTGCCACCCAATATGCCGTACATACCTAAAATTCTTTTTATAGATGAGAAATGAGGCCGGCACACCGATGACAAAGGGCGTGGGCGCGAGCAGCAGCTGCTCGGCACAACTGAGGCATGTGGGCAGCAAGGGTATCACTGGAAACATGTACTCCAACGGATACAGCATGGTCACAAATGCCATTACCGACATTGAGAGGGCATTATAGTCGCGCGATTGGAAGAGCACCTTGTTCTCCAGTATAATCAGTGTCCAAACCTTCAGGCACGTCTCCACACCCAGCAGCTCCAGTGGCAAGTGCAGCGGAAAATCAACTAGCGAGAAACGTGTGTGATCCGGTAGTGCAAACAGCAGAGGTTCGTGTACAGTCGGCGACAGCACCTCCACCTGTGAAAATAAGTGAATGAATTAATATCTGGATCACACTCTGAATGGAAACTATTGTAGAGAGAGAGACAGAGAGAAAGAGAGAGAGAGAGAGAGTTTACACAGGGACACAAGAAGTGATGTTAAAGGAATGAAATCCAAGATTTCCTTATAATATATGAAAGCCAGCTTAAATTTCCCATTCAAGATTCTCTTAACTCGGGGCGTATAAGCCTACCTCAACTCGCGTGGAGCCCGGCACCGGCACTGGTGTGGAGAGCAGACGCAAAATCCACGTCTCGATCTCGCGCACATCGTGCAGCACAATGGAAGGTGTTGCCTCACTGACATGTCCCGTCAGCACCGTCCACACATTGTCCCGATTAAGTTTCTGTGAGGCGCCGACGCGCTTCGGCGACGACGACTCGTTGCAAGCATCGATCAGCTTCTTCAGTATGAAGAGGCACTCGCGGAAGGTGGTGAAGAATGGATGATGCGATATGATGCAGAGCGATGTGAGCGATTGATTGCGTAACTTGGTCCGCTTGCGAGATGCACGCGGCGACGGTGAATGACTGCCACCCGATTCGGAATCAGCTGAGGGTGCCATCAGGCCCAATTTGGGGCCCGCTTGCGTTTGAGGATGATGCGCGTGGAGACGTTGCTGGTCGGAGTCGCGACGCGAGGTCAGTTCACGATCCGAATCACTGGGCGCAACGTTACTTCTGTAGTCGCTAGAAGTAGTTAAGAGGCCGTAACTATTATGGAAATGGTTTGGGGGAATCCGTTAGATCATAAAAGCCAAAAGCAATAAATCAGCCAACAAGCTCCAGACCAAAAGCAGCCTGCAAACACACACTTGCCTGCTAAATGCCGAATCCGAGCTACGCTCCATGCTCTTGCGCCACGACTCCCGCCGGAATGCCGATGAGCGGCGACCACGCGCTCCACCAGCACCGCCGCCAGCACCATGTCCACCAGCCGCCCCATTTCCACCAATCAGTCCGCCTCGGTCCGCTCCTGTGCCGGGACCCGCTGGTGCAATCGAGCTGGGCCGCTCGACGGGTCGATAGAAATTCACACAGATGCCATAGCGCGTCTTGCCCGAATCCTTGTCGGTTAGCGCGAACACAAACGAGGTCATGTCACGTATGGCTGAACCAGTGCGTCGCGGTCCCACACTGGTGCAACCTTCCGGCTGGCAAAAGTACACCATGTCAAGCGGCAGCGGAAAGTCCGCGTGATCCGATGGTGGATAGCGTCGCAACAAATCGGGCACCTGCAAATAAAATACATTATAAATACACGCCTAAGAACGAGTTGCAGCTTAAATTGAATAACAACTGAATACTTTTTGTATTGTCGTGAATTAAAATGTATAATGGCGCTAAAGCTGCCACTCCAAAAATGTGTGCCACATGATGAAATTATGGCTCAAAGATTGTTAACTCATTATGAATACAATTAGTGGTTTATTCAAGCAACTCACCTGCACAGGCGGCCCCTTGCTGCCCTGCATGCCCTTGGGCATTGTCGGCGTCGTGTGCGCCCCCACAATGGCCATATAGTCGACGAGGCGAGGGCATAACGAGGCACGTTGCTGGTCCGACATTCTTGGGATGCGCTACGCTGCTCGCTGCTCGCTGCTCTCTCTCTCTCTCTCTGCCCTTGAGTCGGGCTGCGAGCCTTCAGTGAGTGAGGGATAGAAAAATAAAACGAGAGATGAATACCATTAACAAATAGAAAGGAAGAAGCGTTAGGCGTTAGGTGGGTGGTGGTAGGTGGTAGGTGGTAGGTGGTAGGTGGGTGGTGGGTGGTGGGTGGTGGTAGATATCTTGTTTGTGGTGTGTGTCCTGGCTGCAAGGTCGCTTGTACTTAAAACCTTAAGCCATTAGCCATTAGTCTCCTAATCGAGTTACGCCTCACACACAAAGCCGTAAATTGAATTTACTGGAGCTAACATTTGTGTGCCTGCGCACAGTAATAATTCAAGCAAAAAGGAAAAAAATGAAATCCTTGTTTGCGTTCGTTAGAGGAAAAGCCTTTTTTCATCCTCTTGATCACCGTTCTATGCTGCTGCAATCGGCTCTAGTCAAGAACCGAAAACTTAAACTTTCCTTAAATAATCGCATACTGTTGGAATTCAATTTAATTCAAGACCATTATCTTGAGCAACACCCACTAGAGAGCAAATGTATTCCAAATAATATATCATATGTAATCATTTTTACAGGCTAAGCGGAATCTCTTTACTTGAAGATAGAGTCACATCAGCTAACTTTTTTTTACTATATTTTTAGCCTTTTTTTTTAAATTTTCTTAAATAAAGTAGAATGCCTTAACATGAAAAAGGAGCCATCTAATTAGTTTTAGTACTTAACGATTTGAACTCTGACAACATAACCAACTAAAAACGCCAAGTAACCGCTGAGATGTGTTTCCGTATTAATCTTGAATGCATTTAATAATACTGGAATACTTTGAAATTTGAATATAATTGTTCTCATATCTCATGTAAGGCTATAATTCTGATTTATGGGCAATGTTAACAGCGTAGTCGTTACACTAGCTATAATCGCAGGATATGAGAGAGCAAAGAGCAAGTTGTAATTTAATATGGTAGGTTCTGTTACTTTTCCAGCTGATGCCTCAAGGAGTAATTTGCAATTCAGTTTGTTAGCCAGCCTTGTCAATCAAAGTGGGTTGCTCAGCAATACTTCAAAATTCTTCCATGCTTTTAACTAACTTTTCTTCTCCACACAAACTCTCATGAATTCCTATTAAGCATAACTTGCGAAAGGACTAGAGAAAATCGTTAAGACCGTTTATTTATAGTGAAGAAGTTGACCTATCGCTCAGGCAGATATGAAATTAATTTTAAACCAAACAAGTTGCCCTTTTCTCGAAAAGGTCACTGTAACTGCTGAGGACTCAGTATGTGGGCCGTGAGGTCATTAAAAAATTAGTTGCCAGTATTTATATTATTTGATTTGACTCCAGCTAAAATCAGTCGGAGTACAAAAGCAATGAATCGACGACCTGCGGTCAGTTGAAGCCAATCAATGCCACTGGGGACCAGTCAAATCATGTCCAATGACCTCGTCAGGATAACGGGAGGTATGGAGCTGTGGGCGGTGGCGGTTAAGGGTTGGCGGTGGACATGTTGTCAACGGCAGAAACAGGGCAAATGTCGATGGGGAAAATGCTTTTAAATAGCGCAATTTGCAAATTTCGAATCGCATTGACGTCACTCACGACCGGATGGTAAGGCGAATTGAGAATTGGGATTGGGAAATGGGAAATGGTAAATGTGAAATGGAAAAAGGGAAATGGGGAATGGAAAGAGGAATGAGGCAAGTTATGTGGAATGGCATGCAAATGGCATAGCAAAGCTGAGTTATTTAGCTATACGAATGACTTTGATGATGGACTGTCAGAAAACTCATTTGCCACGATTGGCGTGCAAAAAGCGAAAAGAGCAAGCAGGAGTGATACAGAGAGAGAGAGTGAGAGAGAGAGAGAGAGAGTGATAGTGAAAGTAGCGGGTGAGTGAGAGGATTAGACCTTGATGGCACTTGACAAGCTCACGCCAGTCTCAAAGTCAGCTAAGACGGGATTGTAATGCGCTTTGCAAAATCAAAAGGAGATTCTGTGTTGCGGCATTAAAGGCCAGAGGGGTGCATGAGAAATGCAAAGCAATCTCCTGTTGCCGACATTTTCAATTAGGCAGTAGACTAACTAACGATGCAGCTCCATCGGAAATAACTTATATGTACAAAAACCAATTTATATATTATGGCAAATTAAGTGTACAAAATGTCCGCCACAAAAACTTTTAAGAGGAATTAAACAACAACAGCAAAAAAACTCAGAAAGAGCGCAGAATCAACGCCACAACAAAATGTTGTATAAACTTCCAAGTATGTATAAACAGAGGGAACTTTGGGGAAGGATTGAAGGACAACTGAGTAGTTGGCCTTGTGGCAAACAATTTTCATTAATGCAAAATGTATGCTGGAATGTTGATGTACACAAGGCTAAAAGAATGCGTCCTTGGTTCTATGCACACACAAACATATCCTATTCACATGTCACTTGCTAATTATGTCAAGGCTGCCGTCCTTCTCCCCTTTCAATTTTTTTCAGTGCAGCAGAAATTTGCAGCCGCAACAATTGTTGTTTGGCCCATTCACTCCACGACTCCCGGATTCAGAGCTGGGAAGAATGAGCAGCAGGCATTTGAAGACCCTCATGACATCAGCATCATCTCTGTCTTTGTCTCCATCCAGCTGTACCGCGAACGCTAAAAATATCCAACAGCAAAGCTGTCAGTACCCAAGTTGATAAAAAAGGAACATTGCCAGCATTGCTCTTATGAAATCCTCCCATAATAATCCCCACGCCACAAACATAATCAATAAAACCCACGCATCTCTATTGTGGTTGTGGAAATTGAAAAGTATTTTCAGACATTGGCTGATGAAACACTTGACAGCGTTCACTAACTGAAATTAACTTGTCAAGATTTTTCTTACTTACTTACGACTTACCAAAGAAAATTACTTTCAATATTTGTCCATCTATAATATGCATTCGAATTTGTATGTAGCTAATGAAGTTGCGCTTAATATTTTCTCAACTCCATGGAATTTAAAGAAACTTAAAGTTTCTTGAACATTGTTTAGAGTTGGATGTGGGCCGGCAGCTTAAGAACCATGTATGATGGAAAACGCGTGGAACAACAGGAAGAACAAGTGCATAAGAGACGGCGATAATACCAACGACAATCAGACAAAACAGTGACAGAAAGAAGAAGGAAAGAAAACCCCATTTCGCCTGGAAAAAGATGAAAACGGCAAAAGAAAGAAAATATGCCACACACAATAAGCATTACAATAAAACTCAAATGCAAGCAACTGCGCATTTAACGTGAGTTCAACTAACGACGACTGCGGGAATACTCTAAAGAATTTCCGAAAACAAAAACAACAGACAACAAAATAAATGAGGACGCGCCCATTCACAAATTAATTAATTAAAAACGAATGGTAAATTAGTAAGCAAAAGCAAAGCGGTATTCCACCTGGACATCATTTGTGAGCAATTTGTGGTTTCGAGCAAGCTTTACATTCATATTTGTGTAGCTTTAACTTTAAAGACTTTTGATTAAAAATAACGAAAATATAAAAATAAATATAAATATTGCAATTGAATGCAATTTGGACATAAAGAGCACAAACCATGACAAGGAAAGATTTTCATAGCTTATGGGAAATGTGGAAACAAAGAAAAATGGAAGTGTAAGCTGCATTTGCCTAAATACATGTACATGTGTAATTATTCATGTTGGAGAGTGTGTGCGCTTTGTGCTTCTTTCTTTGTCCGTCTGTGCGTCAGTCAATGTTTTCTCCGTCTGTTTTTTTTTTTTTTTTGTGGCTTAAGTGCAGCAGAAAAGCATGCACAGTTAAATCAGATGCACGTCAACGGTTCTGCTTTAAGAGCGAAGCGCGCAGCGACCAAATGACAAAGGACCAAGCTCCGTCCTCGTCTCTGTGTCCCAGTCTCCGGCTACGCTTCGCTATGGGCCACTTACTTATGGACTCGAGTGTTGTGGCAACGTCTCTCGGCCGTTGCTTTTCAATTAATTTAACGCTATGCGACTCAGCTTACACATATGTATACATATGTATGTGCCTAGGGAATCTAAAGTGGTGTGAATGACTTGTTGTTGTTGTTGTTGTTGTTGTTGCTGTTGATGTTGTTGTTGGCTCGCACGTGCCCTGTTGTTAGCTGCTGCTGGAGCAACATAAAATCGATAAAAGGCTCGCCAATTGCATTGCGTTATGGTCAGAGACATAATCAGAAAGAGAGCGAAATAAAAAGAAAAAAAAATGCTACAGCCAGAAATAAAAAAATGAAAAAAAACCAATAGAGCGGAGACACATTACCATCAAGGCCACAAAATGTGCTGCTATTCTGGATGAATGACAGCAAAGCTGTATAAGATTATCATACACACACACGCACACATACACACAAGCACACAAATAGTACAAGCCGTAAATAAAGCAAGAAGCAGAGCAAATTGGGCAACAAACATGAATTTCGGATTTAAAAATTTATTGGAATTAAAAAACAACAAACTCAAACTCAAGATACACACACACACAAAGAGACAGAGAGAGAGACAGAGAGAAATGTGCTGAAAAGTGTGCTACAAACGAACAAAATATATATTTTTGGGGAAAAGAAAAATGAAGACCGTTTTGCGGCGACAGCTGGGTCTACCAAAAATACTCATCGCAGGTGAGGTGGGTTGAGCTGAGGTGGATTGACAAGGCTAAGCAGCGCCAGCAGCAGTTAGAGTAACAATGACATACACACACACGCACTGAATACGGCTCACTCCCTTACACACACTCACAATAATACGCAGCGGGCGTTCGCGTACGCAACAAGGTCACTGGAAAAATCGTTAGGCAGCACCAGCACCAGCAGTAAGAACAGCAAAAACAGTAGTAATAACAACAACAGCAGCAGCAGCAGCAGCAATGGATGTGTCGATACACGAGCTGATGTTATTTTTGTTGTAGTATACACACACACACACACACACACTCACACAAATAGGGAACTAACTCTGGGTATGTGTCGATGCATCATGGATATCATAGTATTATTTTTACATTACGCTACTTACCAGTTTCGTCAGGCGATTGTCGATTGTTGTCCTTCCGTTGTTCAGGGCGTCAACATTATTTTATTGCAATTGTTGCGCTGCATTGGCGCACAGTGGGATGCACAGTGTAGTCTTTAACAGCGAAACGCGCGCCATGCAAAGCAAAAGTCACACAAAAGTGGCACGAGTGCAAAAGAACAGTTTACACACGAAAAAAATAAATAAATAGAACTCAGTCACTTAATACGTAAAACAGTTTGCGTTTTGAATGTTATCAATTTGCTTAAAACAATTTGAGTGTTTCTCTCTATGTGCAGCAATTCTACTGCAAATATTGACTTCTATTTTGTTTGGAACTTTTAACGTCTGCACTGCGCACTGTCCATGGTGTAACTGATGTGACTGTGACTAATGGGCATCCAGGACGCTGACTCCACTATGTGTGTATGGTGAATTGTGGTGAGTAAGTTGTTGTTGTTTTTGCTGGTGTTGTGCGACCGTTGATGGTGAAATTCCTATACGCGTTCAATGGACGTTAAACAGACTGGAAATGGTGTGCGCGCGTCAGCTCGGCCATTTGGCGCTTAGCCACTTTTTTCCATTTGCCGTGCCGCACTTGTTGGATTCCGCTTCCAGCCACTGCGCATGACAGCTGCCTGCCAGCTAGCCACGTGCATTCCAATGCAGTACAACGCCACCGACAAGTTTGCTTCCCTCATCAAACACAAGCATATATATGATAGTGTCTGCGTATTACAGCTACAGCTATAGCTGGAAATTGAGTTTAAAGCCCTGCGAGTCCAGATAAAATAAAAATAAACCTAAATCAATACGTATTCATGCACGTATATCATGTTTGGATGAATTGGATGTTTATAAACAGACACAAGTGGTTTGTGGTACGTCAAAAATAATATATTTAAAAAAATGAACAATATACAGTTAGACTGTAAGCAGCATTAAAAACTACAACATAAGTGAACTAAGAATTAATTAATTAATCTTTGTTGTTTTTTTGTTTTTTGTGTGCAAATGCAACATAAATGCAATTAAGGAGAAAGTAGAACGGTTAAACGGCCATGTCCGCCCAAAGCTTAAAGCTAAACAAATAAAGGGAAAATCGAGGAGCCAGCAAGAGTGGCGCCTGCTATAAATGCATTCTGGATAGAGTTGGTGGTAGTTTTAGGAAATGTGCGTCACATGGCGGCCAGTTGTTCCTTGTTGTTGTAAAATTATTTGTTTTTTGTTATTGTTTTTGTTTTCTTTGTAAATAAATGCAAGAGTACAGCCTTAACGGTTGATCATTGAGCTGTGGCAGCTGCAGTTGGAAGTCGGATGCTTCAATGTAGCGAAAAAAGCTCCGGCTGCTCCAAGTGCTCTTTCCACACATTGGAGAAGCGGGCAATGGTGACGCCGTCAATCACCCGATGATCGGCGGACCAACTGACGCTCATAATATGCGCCTTTATCAGCTCGTCCTTGTCGTTGAATCGAGGCTTCGCCGTCGTTTTCCCCATCGCCCCAATTGCCACCTGGGGTGGCATGATGCAAGGATGCGTATAAGTGCCGCCCACCTTAAAAAAAAAACACACACATTTATCCATTAATTAACCATAAGCTTTTCAAAATGTAAATCTGAACAAAAATGCAGGAATATCAATTAACTTACCGAGCCAATGTTGGACAGGGAAAATGTGCCGTCAGCAAAATCCGCTGGCGTCAGCGTGCCAGTGCGTCCGCGCTCCACGAGCGCATTCAGATCCTTTGCAATCTGTACAATGCTCTTGTGCTGACAATTCTTAATGCTGGGCACGACCAGACCCTGGGGCGTATCAATGGCAACGCTTATGTTGTGCGCCCCCTTGAATACAATCGACTCGCTGGCCACATCCACTGAGCTGTTCAATATCGGATACTTGGTCAAGCCAATGCTCGCCGCCTTGATGCAGAACGGCATGAAGGTCAGCTTGGGCACACCCTGCTCCTTTGCAGCCAGCTGCAGTTGGGCCCGAAACTTGATCAGATTCGACATATCAATCTCATCGCTATACGCAAAGTGCGGAATTTGCTATGCGCCACAGAAAATAATTTGACAAATTAAAGTAACTCAACAGATTAAGAAATCAAATTAAAAAAAATATATATATATATATATATATAAACTTCTTTTCAGCCGTCTTTATCGCTTGTACTTTATAGCCTTATGCTACAGTTAAGGACAGGGAAGAGATCGGATCAGGACTTGAATCTGCTGACATCTCAATTGCTAAGATTCAAGAGGGTAGCTTTAACAGATGGCTATGACCATATCGAGTCTGGTACTCATACTGATCAGGAATATATATATATATATATATATACTTGATGGGTTCGAAGACGTCTCTCTCAACCAGAGCTATACTCACCAGGGATGCCGTCATAGTCTTGAACATGGCCTTGCGTACGCCCTTGAGCACCTCCACACGATCCGCTGGAGCCGGCACGGGCGGCGCTGCAGCAGGAGCGGCGGCTGGAGCAATCCCCTGTCTGGGCACATTGCTGGGATGGGGCACATTTGTTCCCTTGGGCACTTGGCCCAAATACTCCAGCACATCGCCCTTGAGCACACGACCATTTCTGCCCGTTGGCGGCACCTCAGCCAGATTCAACCGGTGCTCTTTAGCTAGGCGGCGCACAGCGGGCGTGGCAGGCGTTATGTGCCGTACACCAGTGGTGTCCAATGCTGCTCCGCCTTCTGCTGATGCTCCGCTAGCTGCGGCTGGATCCACATCACTTTCGGAGCTATCGCTACCGCTGGTGCTACTCTCAGACTCATCCTCATCGGCGACTTCAAATTCGAGCAGGGGTTTACCGACCAGAGCCAGCTCATCGATCCGGTGAAAGATCTGGGTTATCTTGCCATCGTAGCGACTGGTGATCGTCACCGATGCCTTATCCGATTGCACCTCGCACAGATTGTCGAACTGTTCGACGGTGTCGCCCACCTTGACGAACCACTCCTTGACGGTCACCTCCCGGATGCCCTCGCCAATGTCGCTCAGATGGAAGGCCACTTTCTTCTCCACACAGGGCGTCAAATGTAGGCAGCGAGCCAGCTGCGAGACCAGAAAAAAATAAAAACCAAATTCAAATTTCAACTCGAGTTCAAAATTCAAAATGCAAATTGAGCCGAAAAAGTCAAGTCAAGAATGGATGAGGTGTGGTTTACATCGGTCAAACCGAAGACTAAATACCCTTGTAATGTTCAAAAATTTGACTTTCAAGAAAAAAAAAGAATATAATCAAATTAATATTAATATTGTCAAAGTTAAAGTTAAAGCGATTGCTGTTTACCAGCATAAAGATGCGAAAGCTTCACTAACAAATAGGACTGATTAACGAGATATAGTCATATATATAATATACTTGATGAGATCGGGCATAACTACTTCTCTATGCGATTACAACGTTTATCACAAATTAATTAAACGCTCTGCCCCCTGCAGAGCACAAAATGCACCCTCTGACAGCACTCTGTCTCTCTCCTTTCTGTTGCTTGTTTGCTCCCTGTACCCCTTTCGCTCGCACCTGTTGCTGTGATGTGTGTAGCGCAGCATGCTATTGCGTTCGCACTCGTGCAGCAATCGCCGTTCAAATTGCCCACTTGTTGTGCGAATTCGATTACATAACACAAAACACATCGCTGAACTTCACGACATTCTCGATTGATGTCGCTTTCTGAACTTAAAAGAACTTTTTTTTTGCTCGGCAAATAAATATAGGAAAATACTCACAGTGAGAGGCCGCGAGCGACGACAGTTTCGGAGCAGCCAAAGTGTGCTGACATTTCGGAGCAAATGTGTTGCCATTGCCATTGTTTAGTGGGTGGGTGGGAGGGTGCGTAAGGTAGATAAAGCGTGGGAATGGCCTGAAAACGAGCAAATGCTAAACATATTTGCACTAGCTTGATGGCGCCTTGAGCACACGACAACAAATACAATACCTGGAAAAGCTGCGACGCGTTCGGTGGTCGAGAAGTTGCTCTCCTTCCTAATGATCGCCCTTATCGAGCGAACTTCTGGCCGCGTTCTAAGCAATCGAGTTTGTTGTGCATTCAGTCAGTCAGCTGTTCGCCAGGTGGTGCTGATCGATCCGCTGGCGCCATTTGCCATCAAGCGATAGCGTTTCGATAGCGCTTAAGATCTGTGCTAAAGTTGATTGTTGTTTTTGCCAAAAATTAAACATGCTTAAGTTATTAAAAATTCAAAATGTTGTGCTCATTTACAAAAGTTCCAGCTATTAATTGGTATGTTATGTGCATATCGATCGTTACGCTGACGCCATCTAGCGTTAAACATCGCCACATTCGATCAGCCGGAATATCGACCAACAGCTGTGCCAAAACAAACCAAAACGAAAAACGTGCTCAGCAAAAATGGCAAGTCGCATTAAGTTTGTATATAAATATTATTGTAGTTAATTGCATTTTGAAATTGCAGGCGAACTTACGCAAGGAGCTGCAGAAATGCAAGCATCCTAACAGTCGCAAAACCAAGGCGCTGGGCAAAAAGGCGCGCCGACAGAACAACAAACACAAATTGCGTTTGGGGCATGCAATCAAGAGCAACATCATGGGCGAAAAATTGAGCTGGTTCTTGGGCCACATCGAAGAGGGACGCACAGAGCCGTTGAGTGCACAGGAATTTGAGGATTTGTTTGCATTGTATTTCCAACGATTCGATGATGAACTGGAACAGATTGCATTGAAGCAATCGATAGGAAAAAATCGGGCCAATCAGCATGCGGCGAGACAGGATGTCATCCGAATCACCCTGGAAAAGGAGCGCAATGAATACCAAAGCGGTGGCATGGGTGAGTCTTTTTTATTTTTAGTGTATTTGCAATAACTTACTGTTTCCATGTCGCTGATAGAATTGCTAAATCTGTGCGATGCAGAAAAATTGAAAGTGCTGGTCGATTGGGATGGCAGCGCTTTGAGCGTGCAACATTTAAAACTGGATCTGGTCTCATTCAATATGCTGCAACGACTAAAGCAGACGACTGCAGAGGGAGGAACAGCATCTACAAGCAGCAACAGCAGTAAAGACAAAAATACGCAGCAAATGGAGTCTGCGTAAATTTTATATATATTATTCTTACCATAAACAGTGCTTAGTTAAGAACATACCAACAAACGCAAACAGTTGTCATATAATAATCAGTTAAATACTTGCTTGCATATCGATAAGCAAATCGAAAATTGAATTGCGCGCGCATAGCAGAGCTGTAGCCGATATATATATAGATTACATAAAATAAAGTTAATGTTGTAATTAAAGCATTGACTTCACATTTTCAACAAACATTGCCAAAATTTGGTTGCATCTATAGTTTCGATAATTTGCTTGCTTGTGAGCGCAGCACGTACAATGCAACGCTACCTATCGATAGGCAGCAGCACAGCTGTTGTGTGTGCATGCGAGAGTGCATGTGTGTGAACTTGAATTTGCTATCCATCAGTTGTGGTGAAATAAATATACATTGAAAATTTTGGTAAGATTTATTACATAAACAAAACAAGCAAAAGTGCATAATTTCTCACATAAAACGCACAGCAGCAAAGTTTCCGCTAAATACACAATGGGCAGCAATTCATCGAAGGGAGTCGAAGTCGTTGCGACCGCAGCAGCGCCAGCGTCCAAGGCCACAGATGCCGCCGCCGCCGGCGACAAACCCAAATGCAAAGCGTGCTGCGCGTGTCCCGAAACCAAACGTGCACGTGACCAATGGTAAGAGCGAGAGTAATAGAAAGAGCGAGAGAGAGTGACGCAACAATAATTATTTGCTTTATCCGTTTTGCTTGCAGTATTGTGGAGAACGGCGAGGAGAACTGCACAAAGCTGATTGAGGCGCACAAAAAGTGCATGCGCGATTCAGGCTTCAATATCTAAAGAATGAAGCTGGGCCCTGTACTTAGAATATGCCAGCAATGGCTAACAAACCCATAAATTTAAATTTCTCTTGTTCTTTTTTTTTGTTTTTGTTCTCTCCTAGCTGTATCTCAATTTAATTATAGTTAAATTAATGGCGAAACATAAACCAAAACCAAAATTGTTGAAACCAAATCTGTGTTCAAATTTTGTAACTAGCCACGCATGGTAAGAAATGTACAAGGTAACGTAGCTGTGACGTCAGTTAACAGGAACAGTTAACTTTGCTCATTTATTTAGTTTTTCATAGTAACCAGTAACCCTGGACCTATTTGAATTTTATGTTTACGACTCTGGGAAATGCGCACTTGCAAATGACGCCATTAAAATTCAAATAAAGCTAAGGGTACGCAAAGCAACCATAGCCGCCATGTAGAAGGTAATGATCAGCATGGTGGAAAAGGCGAGAAAACGTGACGGTTGCGGCGCTGGAACAACGGCGTAGACGAGCGTGTGAATAATGCGTGCAATGGCAGCCACACGGAACAGATTGCAGGCGATCAACGGGTCGGGATTTGTGCACAGGTAGATCAAGGCCATGATGAAGTACGGCAGAATGTTCTCCATATCGTTGCGATGCGCTCTAAAAAAGAGAGAGAGAGAAGGAAGGAGAGTGATATGATCCAGTTTCCACATGATGCCACTCACCTGCGCACGCGTTCCACTCGTGGATCATCGAATTGCACTTCGATATCCTTGAAGAACAGATCCTCCTCATTGGGGAACACCTGGAAGCAAAAAACTCATCGTTCCAGTGACAATTCGCAAATGCAATAAGACGACTGCGCTCATGGGAAGGCAAATAGTAGCTCACTACTACTCCCACTTCCAATACGTGAGCGCAGGAGGAAGAGGGAAAGTGAAAAACGAGGGACGATCCGTGAGGGAAATGCAATGAAAATAACAGCTTCATGGAATGGAGTTTAAGTTGTGAATATTTTACCTTACGCCGCAACGCCAACGGCACCAGAATCAGTAGCTGTGAAACGAATGGGATTTATTGTGTGGGAATGAGTGCGGAATAAGTGGAATTTTATATTCCTATTGCACCGGAATTAAACTGACCTTGTAGCGATAGCGTTGCATGCCCGTCAGCAAGGACATCAGCAGCATCTTCACCACCAGCACAGTGGCCCAAAAGAGATAGCAACAGAACACTGGGTTCTCCAATGAGAGCAAATCCATTGTGCTGTTATTGTTTTCAGTACTGCTATTCATATGACTAGAGGACATTTCGAGAAGTTTTCGCGCTTGTGGTCTAAGCTGCGTGTTGTGGTCTATACTGCTAGGGCGAACTTTGGCTAATGATTTGCTGCGCAGCATAAAAACACGCAAATGGCGCAAAAGCCAAAAAAAAACTCGCCAAACTGGTTCCAAATATTGTGTGTCCTCTGTGTGTTTGTGTGTTGTGTGTTTGTGTGCTTGTGTGCATGTGTGTGTAATTTGAGTGGTTCAAGACTAGATGACTAAGCAGATATTAACTTATATATAGAAAAAAAAAAAAGAATATGGACGGCTCATTAAACTGACCCCCCCACTTCCCCCTCTCCGTTTAGATATACTTGACGGAGCAGACGATCACATAGACAGCCTCGTAGATCATTATGGCAAATGTGATAAAGAAGCTGATCATACGAGTCGGTTGCGGCAATGGAAACACCGCGTAGACCAAAGTGTGCACCAAACGTGCACTGGCCCCGATGCGTATGAGCAGTTTGGCTGTGAGGGGATGGGGGCCGCACGAGATGTAGGCGAGCGTCATTAGCAGGAAGGGCAGAATATTCTCCAAATCGTTGCGATGAGCACTGGAAATAAACAGAAGTCAATTGAAAGTTTGGGGGCTCACACACGGCATGGTTTGCATGATGGATGTGAAATGATTATAATCGGAATAAATTGATGTGTCAATCACAATAATATTAATAATAGCTGTAACTTGTGTAGTTCTTAGCGGGTCCCACGCACTACACCACGACGAAACCAATATGCATTATGCGTCATGCGAATAAGGCATAAAAAGCTTGACTCACGCAATTAGCGCCCGGCCAAGGAGGTGAACGAAAGTGAAAAAATGTCGCACTTATTTGAAATTGATTTTACAGTTAGTTCGTTTGTTTGTCGACCCAACGAAAGTGAGAGTAATTTGCAAGCAAATGAACTTGTGCGTGTGCTACTATTATTATTGTTAGGTGTATTTTACTCACCGACGCACGCGCTCCACGTTGGCATCATTGAAACGAACCTCGTCGATGCGGGTCATCCGCAAGTCCTCGGGATTGGCAACCGATTTGGTCTTGAAGCGCTGACGGGCCGTCAACAGGGTCATCAACAGCATCTTAATGATGAGCACAGAGCTCCAAACCAAATAGCAGCAGAAGACCGGATTCGATTTACTGAGCAATGAAGCACCTGAAGCGCTACTGTTCTGCATCATGTCTACTGTCTCGTTGTCCATTTTCAACTATGACAGGACTCGCGGCTCGCAACTCGCTTAACTTGAGGCCTGCCTTAATTACAGGCCAACAGCTGACCATTTTCCCAGTGACAGCTTGACAAATTCCTATCTCAATTACGCCCCCAAACTGATCATAAATGTTTGTACAAGCCTGGGCAGTAAAATAGGTGTGAGGATAATAAATGAGTTGCAAGCACATTGCATAACTGTTTTTTTTACTTCATTTCTTTTGAAACTCTTTACATATTGGGGACTGACCAATTGATTGACAAATTGATTTGATTTTAATGACTTCAGAGAATGTTGTGCCATTTTTATTTTTATATTTTGCTAACTTAAGAACATTTGCAAAGGAGTTCTGAGATCTGCATGTAGCTATGCAATTTTTAAACTTTTTTCTTGATGTTATCTATCTTCTATCCGCAGCCCTATTGTATTGTCCTTGGCCCATTTAGTATTATTCGATAGCTCTGTTAAGCCAAAATTATAATGAATATATTCAAAACGAATGTTATTTTAAGCAACATACTCACAAATTAACATATTCTATTTTGGACATGATTGGAATTCAAAAAATTCACAAATTATTGTCCTCATGTCCTATTTTGCTGTCCAGGTGTGTAGATTATCCTTATGTACATTAACAGGTCCTGCCCCATCCTGTCCTGTCGACCAACTTTGACCTCTTTGACAGATTGAATAATTCATTGTGATTGTACTAGTACCGCAAAATGTATATATACATTTAAATGTGAATCTTAATGGGATTTTCCCATCTATAATCCATTTACTAGCAAATGGATTTTCCGAAATCGAAGAAACTGCGCTAAGCTAAATTTGTCTCTCTACTTATGACTATATATGATCTTATATTTCAGTTCCATAGATTTAAAAGTCGGATCATATCACATCTTGTTTATTGGCGAATTTCAAGAACAACACACAGATGCACAATTGTAGAACTCGCACATCCATAAATAAAAGATCAAGGTTGTGCTTTTAGCAAACAACAAACAAACGAAAAAAAGAAAAACAAAAATATAATTAAATTTAAAAAGCTTGCGCCAATAAATATGCGTACACACACATACATACAAATATGTATGTATGTACATATAAACTAATAGATTATTAATATAGACAAAATACAGCAACGGAAGCGACGAAGGAAGAAGCTGAAAAACAAAAACCCAACAGCAGCAACACGAACAGCTTTTAACATATTTAAACTCAAAGTTCAGCGCAGTCCGCAAATATGTACGTGTTCGTATATGATATGATAGTTAACTGTTTGTCATTGGAGCGAACTAAAAGCTTTCGCAGTGCAACAACACATGCAAAAGCAATTTACCGTCTGACTCGTCTGTGCATGTGTGCGTGTGTTTGTTCGCAGAACATTTGCACTCGTTGATCTGATGTTGATCGGCGCAGATGTGGAGCATTAATGCGTGGACGAGTGTGTGGCATGTCGAACTGTACCCCCAACATGGCAACTGGCATGCATACATACATACATAATATGCATGTCTGAAATGACGTATGCCAAGAGTTGGTCTCTGCTCTCAGCACCAACTTGTCTAATTTTAGTTAAAGAACAAAAAGAGTTGGTTTTATTCTAGTTTTATTATTACGCTTCCACTCATCGAATTTTCTGAACGCCACTCAACGGCGTCGACATCGCGGCCGCTGCTGCTGTTGCGACGTCGTCATTAGCCACGCAGACGACAACGACGACGCCGGCAGCGACACGTAGAGCGTTCAAAGTCCAAGTGTCTGGTTTTTTTTTCTTTCTTTTTTTTTGTGTAGCTTGTTTCTCTTGTGGTCTGCTTTATGACGAATTCCTTTTAACATTTAAAGAGGCAAAACAAAGAGAGGGGAAAAGCGGGAGAGAGAGAGACCGAGAGAAAGCTGGAAACAGAGAGCGAGAGAGGGAGTCAGACCGCACAGCATGTGAAGCAATATAATACAATAACGTAATAGGCATGGCGCAGAAGGACCCCATCAAGTACTCGGCGACTACCGTTTAATCGATATGTGTTTTACAGTTTTCTGTTATGTGCTTGGGCTACGCAGCTGTTTTCCATAAATATACCCAAGCGAGCAACGTTTTGTCTTGGGAAATGCATATCTGTTAAATAATAATTATAATTAAGTACATCAATATGTCTCATATTACTTAGTGTGCTGTGTACGCAAGATTTCCCATTTATTTGCACAAGAACAGGTTGTGAAGTAAAAATCAATACTTGGAATTTACTCAGAAGTAAAGAACACCAACTATATTTTAGAGACCAACCTTCAGCTTTATGGATCCAATCATACATCAACTGCTAGACAACGTATAGCTTGGCAATTTGGGTAATCTTTCATCTTTTTTTACCTAGCAAGTCAGTTTCTATAAAGATCTCAAGGTTTCTATGAACAAAAACATTTGTTATGCATAGACTCCGTCAATTCGAGAATACCTATGAAGATCTCTATATTATATATATTCTCACAGAGAAGGCTCAGAAAATGTATACAACATTATGATAAGCAAAATGCGCATTTGGGTATATTTATTTTGCCATATTTCTTAACTTTTTTTTGTAATAAAGCGATAGCGTCTGGGTAGAAAAGAAGAGGAGTACAATTGGGTACAACGACTCATCCAACTTACGCATGAATACCAGTAGTGAATGTCGTAGCTTCCAGTGCAAAGTTCACCTTTATCATCATATTAAATGGGTTTTTTCTTTTTGAGACTCTTGATTAAACATACAAAGCACTGAACTTGCAACTAACTGCAATTGATTTAAAGTACAGCGCTCGCGATGTGGAACGTTATGGGTTACAGAGAAATTTACATATAAATGTATAAACCATACTTTAATTATTCCCATTTGGGAATACTTAAATTATTCCCGCCGGACTCTACATAAGACATGTGTGCATATACTCATATGTGGCATGATAAGAGCGATGAGTGTCAACAGTCGACAACGCAATGCTTTTTTGGACCGAGCTGACATACATAGGATGTATTGGGGGGATAAGAATGAATAGTTGGCGTCGCAATCCCCAGTTAATATAACTAAATTCCCAGTCTAGTTAAACACTCGTTAGGTATGATGAAAACAAGTTGTGGCTAAAATAAATGTTTACCCATCGAATATTTGAGGATGTTTAAATTTACGGTTTGTTGATGTTATTAAAGCTGATAATAAACAGTTACGATACAGCGAACAAAGTTTGAAATGATTTACAATGTTGTAAACAATTAACAGGGACACACATATTACTCACTAATGGCGCACATCGCAACTAACAAGTGTGATATTGGCGAAGCTCAAAGTCGACTAGATGACAAACTACTATTCCGACGATTAGTATTGATATCATTCATATGTCGGGCGATAAGAATAATTAGCACCTGACAAAAGTTATAAATATGGGGGCGATGTTGGCCGCCGCTGAACTTTGGATTCATCTCCGATATGCAACCAAATAGTTAGTTTGTTAGTTGCTGGTTGGTGGAGAAGTGGGCCACGCCACAGACGCCTGACTGATAGCATGGGGTAGACCACTTAGGGCCAGTGTCTGGAGCGGATGGCTTATCATTACAACGGCCAGACAACTTTGACTGTTCGTATACTTATACTTTGTACCCATTTTTTTTCTTAATTTCTGTTATTTTTACTGAGATATCTCCATATAATTCTTTATTTATTAATTTTTGTAATTAGTAATCAAATTTAGATGTGAGTAGCTCTGCAAGTTGAAACAATTTTCAAAGTGTGATGTTGAAAGTGCTATTTGCATCTGGTTATGGGGTATCCGTTAGTCGGTCACTTGTGACTTGAGCAGTCTTACTTTATTTCCATGGACATTTAGTCAGCAACCGGTGCGTGAACTTTGGAACTGTGCACTGGAATTACATTGAGCTGATCAAATGTTACGTGCATTATGTACATACATGTTGTAGGGCCTAGAGTCTGGGCTAATGGCGCCATATGCCCAGCTGTGATGACATGATCTGTCCAGTGTGAGGCAAGCGACTGCATTTCTTATCGGGGACGACAAAAATACATTTACAAATACATATGGATGTGAGTACGTATGTGTACGTAAGTACGTATGTACTTAGACAACTTATGTACCAGCATGAATTCTGGGGGGGTCAAAGGTTTCGCACGCACACAAACAAAACAATTGATAATAAATTCTATTAGAAATTTCTATTGGTGCACTGTGCTGGGCTGGGTGCGGGGGACGACGGCGACGGGGGCACTGGCAGCGTGTTAATCTAGTTGTCAAGCATCGCGCGTCTTTCACTCTCTATCACTACACACTCTCTTATGCTCCCTCCCTCTCTCCATCTCTCTCTGTCTCTCCATCTACGCTCCAGCGATCGTGTGCGTGGTTGGAATTCTCACATATCTATATTCCCGTTCGGAATCTTGATGTGATTTCAATTATGCAAATTGCGATTGGAATTGCATACTGCCTGTCTTCCGCCCTCAGCTCAGTCTGCCTACAGTTTTAGTCGGCACCCATTAAAAATGCAAATAAACACTTAATTTGATTACACCAATTTCGAAACGTCATTTTCACATGTTGAAACTCAATTAAAGTCCAAAGTAACAACAATGCGACACTTACCAATACCTCTTGTATGAGACGATCACCACAGTGCGTCATGGCAGTTAGCGGCGTATTTCATTTTGTATTTGTACAAAGTAATTGCATCATTTTGTGTGTAAATATTAAATATGCATAGAATTCCATATTAATGTATATATGTATTTTATTTAAATTCAATTCTCTTTTTTAGTTTCTTAACAAGTAAATTCTTAACCTACTGCTAAATTATAAGAGCAATAACTTGCTTTTGGGCTATGTTTTCGTTTATTTCCATTCAATGGTAAACAGTATTCTAATGAAATCAACCCAAACATACACAACTACACATACAACTTCAACAGTCACATACTTTTGCCACACACTGTAACTCAAGCGCAGTCGATTGCAGCAAAGTAGAGTCAGCGCCGTCGGTGCGCCCGCAAGTCCAAAACTCAATAGGCAGCGAAGAGAGCGCAAATTGGTATCTCTCTTTATGCTTCTCCTTCTCTCTCGCGCTCTCACTCTCGCTACGTGACTGGCACGCTCACACTCGGTATGAGGCATCGGCGTTCGCTCGCCGCATGCTCTTCGACGTCGTCGCCGTCGTCGTCGTCTTCTGGAGGAGAGGCCCTCATAATAAACCAGCCGCGCAGCTTGCAAATCAGTCAGAAACGCGTTGAGTGTGCCATCGAGTAGACGTGCCCAGTGTTCATGAGATCGCATCAGGCCCCTAAGTTCTTTAGCCTGTTGAATTAACACGCATACATATACACATACACTCACACACGCACGCAATTGTCAGCCTTTTTTCTTTGGTGCCCCAAAAGACAAAAAAAAAAACAAAAAAGTGCCGTGCAAAGCATAAAATAAAAAGTGAAAATCAAGCAAGAAAAAAGAGAAAAGAAATATTAAAAGAAACATGGCAAGTGCAGAGCAGAAAAACGCAACTGGCAACGGCATCGCCACCGCCGTCGCCAAGAACAATCACAGCGCCATAGCAGAATCCTCTGAGACGCCGAAGGATATGAAGGATCTGCTGCCCCATTTGGAATCGCTGGAGCGCATTATCAAGCTACCCGTTGTGAATGCCGCGTGGGATAAGTCACAAGATGTCTACGGCAAAGTGAAGGGTAAGTCTAGAAACGAAACTAATCGTAGATTAGCCATGTGCTCGCTCGCCTCTCTTTGAGTGCATTGAACTCTGGTTTTACTGCATACTGCCGGTCAACTAACGGCACACTGCCAATTGCAGTTCGAAATTGTAACGGCAAACCGATAACTGACGAAATAGAAACGAAATAGAAACCAAAAGGCAAAACCGAAACCAAAACCGTTGCTTTGCACGCCCAAAGCGCGACTTCGTTAAGTGCAAAGTTCGCCATTTTGAAAGTAAATTGCTTGACGAATTCGCCGCAAAAACTCGAACTCGAAACTTTAATTGAACCGGCGTAATTGCCAATTTAACTCAATTGACGCAACAGTCAATAAAACGCACATGCAACAGCAACAAAAACAACAACCATGACCTGCCGCTGTCGCAAAGACGGTCGAAATTCTTTTATTTTGCTTGTGACGTGCCACAGCAGTGCGTACAAAGTGCAAAATCACACCAAATTTACATAACTTTTAATTCATTTTTATTTATTATTATTTTTGCTAGCCAAACACGTAGTTTGAACTTTTTTTTACACACACGTACATGTATTCAATACACACATGAATAATGTGGAATGATAGTGAGCGTGTGTGTGTGTATATGAGTGTGTGTGCTATGAATAATTTAGGAAATTGCATTAAATGGTATGACCAACAGGGGGCGCCAGTCACCGGCCCTCTGTGTGTGAATTTAAAATGAGTGTAGAAACGTTTATGTGTGTGAATATGTATGTGTGTGTCTAGTTGGACTTTCGACTTGTTTGCGTTATTTTTTTTCGTGCTACCTTAAAGCTGATTTTGTTGTAGTTGTTGGCGATGATGACGAACTATCAAAGTCTAACTCAGAATACAGCTAATAGCTGCAACTACAACTATAGCGACGACAAAACTACAGCTAACCTCTCGTCTGTGCTGTGCTGTGCTGTGCTTGGTCTCTGCTAGCAACTGCGCAGTTGCTTATCATCAATCACGCAACAGCACCAAGTGCCGATAACTAAGGCAGGGGGCAGGAACGGGGATGTGGGACGGCTGATGGGAGGCGCCGACTGCTTATCACTTGCCCGCAGGCCAGAGCTCAATTCTATATATATATATATATATATATATATATAAATGGTTTGCTCGCATATTAAAACTTCTAGAAACGCAAACAGATAACTTACATATCTAAAATTGTTTGCTTCACGAGAAAATTTTGTTTGATTAAAATATCAAAATTATATGGAAAAAACTAAGTATCTCATTTGAGTTTGAACTACTCAAAATAAATTCTATTCTGCATAAAATGTTGGATGGGGTTTTCAAGAATATAATATTATTATCAAAATATGAATTTCTTAACAATTTGCATACATTATTTCTATATTTTTACTTTAGTTCACTTCTCGAGAAAGTTCAACTGTTTAACGCATGTTTTCTTTATTCATTTTTTTTTTTTTTTGGTTAGGCAATAATCGCGTCTTCAATTGGGCTTTAAATGCCGCCGAGGATTGTGTGGCCCGAGCAGTGACGACCGCTGCGCCCATTGTGAATCGCTTGGATCGACCCATTGCCTATGTGGATCAGACTTTGGTTAAGGGCATCGAGTCGCTGGAGGTTAAGGCGCCCATCATTAAGGACACACCGCAGGAGATCTACACACAGGCAAAGAATAAGGTTATCGATGTGGTGCAGCCGCATCTGGAGCGTGTCGTCAAATTCAAGGCAGCCGGACAGCAGAAGGCCGCCTCGCTCAAGGATCTGGCCTGGCAGAAGGCCAATGAGGTACTTGCCACACAATATGGCAGCCTCGCCGTCAATGGCGTTGATACGACAACAGCCCTCGCTGAGCGCCTGCTCGAATACTATTTCCCCAAATGCGATTCGGATGTCGAGGAGGATAATGGTGAGTAATTCATTCCACATTACATTTCCATTTATTGCATCAATCATAATTAAGTGGAATCGGGCCTTTATTTTTTTTCTTTTGTCTGGGGTTGGGATTTTCTTTTTTTATTTTTCCTTCTTTTTTTGTTTTTGTTTGATTTATTGGTCTGGTTTGATGAAATCTGAAATCCCTCGCATTCGCTATAAATATAAATCGTAAATATTTTTAATTCTCAGATAATAAACAAAACGCTGTCGCGCGAAATGGCAGAAACGCTAAGACTGATAGTAAGTGTGCCCTTCCCTCCCTCCGAGCCACACTAACACACACCCTAACACCATCTGACTAACAAAAAGCATGCGTTCTGTTAATTTATAACACTACTATTCAAAATTTACTATTAAATAACAATTGGGTTTCAAAACATAGAAATTCTGGTTATATATCTTCTTTTTCCAATCAATGCTCCACAATTTTGATGAGAGTTTACAGTTGCAGTCATTATCCTAGATAATAATTGACATTTTTATTATTGAATAAATTCTCTAATTTAAAAAAAAAAAAAAAAAAAAATCCTTACAAAAAATAATAATATTTTCAAGTTTAATTTTTTGTATTCCTAGTTATGTGTGCAATTTGGGTTAAGTATCTAAATCTTTATCTAATAACGGGTCTTCATTTATTTCAAAATATTTCAAATTTGCCCAATCGATTCAAATATATCAAATATTTACAGCGAATGTCAATTTGTAATCATAAAAACTGTTAAATTTTATCTATAGATAAATGCAAATATAACCCGAGATACTATAAAACCTCTTCTTAAAACCCAGGGGAATATATATATATATATATATATATATATTTGATGATTGTAATTAAGCGTTAGTTTCAGCGGGTTTAACTATAAAACCATCTACTCCTTCTCGCCCACCCCCTCTTCAAACAGTCCATATAAGTTGTAATATGTACATAAGAACTGGCTCCATTTTACCACCACCACCACCACTCCCCCGCCCCCGTCTCCCGTATGCCCATTTATTAAATTTTTCTCTAAGCTATGCATGCCGAGTTGACTAAAATTTGTTAAAAAAAAAAAAAAAAAAATGCTCTATCTCTTCCGTCTGTTATCTCTCTCTCTCTCTTTGCTCTCTCTCTCTCTCTCTCTCTCTCTTGTAGTTGTTGTTGTTGGGGAGCCCGACTATGATCAAGAGATTGACACTAGATTCTTAGTAGCCGCCTCCACGGTATTTCTGTCCATGTCGTTGAAAATCATAACCGAAATTGTTGAGTACATTAGAAGAAATCCAGAGATCGTAGGCATTATCGATAGGGAAATCAACAAGCTGATGGTAAGCAAGCGAAACTAACACATTAATTATTACCATACCTACACAACACAAAACTCCTCGAAGCTTATACTAACCACCCCCACCCCGCACCTACACCACCATACTCCAATCCACAACCAAAAAAAAAAAAACCACCTGCCACCAGCAAAAGCACGCAGCAAACCAAATGCAATAATCGATCGATTGAACATTTGAAATTTGTTG
This sequence comes from Drosophila nr. perissopoda 5 BK-2023a, assembly GCA_035044105.1. Classification (NCBI taxonomy): domain Eukaryota; kingdom Metazoa; phylum Arthropoda; class Insecta; order Diptera; family Drosophilidae; genus Drosophila; species Drosophila nr. perissopoda 5 BK-2023a. The sequence goes on along the minus strand of JAWNMK010000620.1, from coordinate 2,758,792 downwards.
CTGATTCCTGATTCGGATTCGGATTCGGATTTGGATTGACATCAATTTCCAATATCCGAGCGACGATTACTGCAAACGCATTTATAGAATATTTTTCAAACCATTTTGTTTTTCTTGTTTTTTTTTTTTTCGTTTCGATTTTTGCAGTGCCAGTTTCCGCCAGCGAGGACCCAGTTCTACACACCGTACAGACCGTCGGCCGTTTATCCAATAAGATCTCGCGTCGCGTCTATAGAAATGTCTCCAGACAGATCAAGCAAGTCCAGCAGGGTAACATCAACGACTATCTGAGCTCGCTGATCGCCGCCTTGAAGCTGCATCAGTACATCAATTTCATTAACTCGTCAATGGGCACAAATGTCGAGCAGTCGACGTTGGTCAGTGACAACTGTAGTACACCCTATGGCAGCGGCTCCACAAACTCCAAGCCGTCAGCAGCAGCAGCAACAACTACACCAACAACAACAACAATAGCAACAATGGCCAACAAGTCCTCGAAGAGCAAATCTTCAGCAGCATCAGCAGCGCCGTCCTCAACTGGACAGTAAATTTATTATTGTGTAGGGGAGGAAGCAGCAGCGAGGGGGAAGATCGCATGTGAAGCGGTTGTAAACTCCCTCCCACCTCGCTCCACTAAAAAAAAATAAAATAATAATAATAACATTCGCACCCACCACCACCCCCCCTCCCATAAACGCTTCTCATTTTTTTTTTTTTCCTGTAAGACCTAACAAAATGAAACATTAGAAAAAGGCAGCCCCAACCACCACCGCCCCCACACGCGTTTGCTTTGTAAATATTTATTGGAAGTAATACACATACCCCGCACAACCCTACACAACTGCACACACACACATACACATACATACACATACACACATTTATATATGTATATTGATATAAGTTGTAGTTGTAAAAGTCTTTTTTTTTTTACATGAATTTCTATAAATTTTTAGCTGTGCTAAATTGAAAAGAAAGAAAGCGCCACCTGGCGACCATGTGTCACACATGCACTGAATGGAGAATATGCCTAAAAATAACAAAGAAAATCGGAAACAATTATACTAAATATACGTACATATATACAATATACAATGTATATATATATGGCCCCTTCCGTATATAATATATATGTATATATATATATATATATATATATAGCGAAATCGATTCGCAAGCGAAAGGGAAAGGGAGATCAGTCTCTGATCCTCGCTTATGCTGTATGCTTAATGATATATAAAATACTGATGTTTCTTTTAATTATGCTTAATATGTATCCTAATCTTAGCAGATGATTTAATGATGAATTATGCTTTATATATATGGAGAATATATCTTTAATACTTTTGCCCTAACAAACCACAAAACTAAATACCATATGGAAAAGTAATAATAATAAACCACAAGAAACAAAAAATAAAAAAAAATAAAACCCAAAAGAATGTGAATTATTATTATCGTTACGATCAGTGGGGAGTGGGGCGGGGTCTCAACAAAAAAAAAACATCAGACAAAATTTTAATTTATTTGTGACGCGCACTAATACATAGAAGTATGCATGAATGTGCAGGCTGTGGCCCAATTTGACGATGACTCGAGCTGTTCCATTTCCTATTCCAAAGTCCCCACTTCAACCGACTGGCATTCGCTGTTTTTTTTTGTTCCAGCAGCGATAAGCCCTCATAGAATATAGTATTAAATGATATAGTATATATGATGTGTACTGGAAAGAGTTGGAAGGCTTCGAAACGTTGGCATATCTTACTGTGCCGTCTCTAAAGTGTTTGGGACTTTGGATTGTTTGAGTCTATGTTCTATATAGATAAACTTCCCCATTAAGTTTACCCAAATCAAAATCAACGCATAAATAAATTACAGCCCGAGCTTATCGTGCCTAACAATTTTGTACCTGATTGTGTTTTATAACACTCAGAGTGGTTTTTTATAGACAAACATATTATTTGTTCTTATTTGGCTTTCACATCCGTCACTTTGGCTATAGCCTTAATCGTAAATCGGAGAGATAACGTACATACCAGTGTGAATCACAAGTCTATCTTCGTATTAGCCTGCTATATAGAGTTTTTGTTGTTGATCAGATATTTGCATATTTGAGATCTTTTCCAGGTAATTTCCAGCGAAAAAATCCAAATTGCATCAGAATTAATCGAAATTGCTTTGGAATAAACCGATTGTTTTGCAGTTTTGAGAAATAATTGTCTGCAAATCATTGATATACTATATACAATGGATTGATTATATTGTTTTTTAATAGCTATTCTATTGAGGAATTTGTTTCCATTTTTTTCTGCAAATCATAGAGAGATATGCCATATCAAGCAGCAATTTTTTATTTTAAGATTATTTGTGCTATTTGCTTTTCGAGCACATAAGTGGATTTCCACTCAGAGAAACACGTGATTCGAAATTAAAGTGTAAAGACTTAAAAAAAAAAATACTACACTTCGGTTTTTCCAGTGTATAAGCCTGGTTTTTGTTATGGCGCCACAAAAGGTGGCACATTTTTTCTTTTTTTTCCTTTTTGCTTTTTTTTTTAATGGAAGACAGCATTGCGTTGTTGTTTGGCTCGTGATTAAATTGCACGGTATCGAATCGGTTTTTGTTATCTGCAGAACTCACCTGGTCCCGGAGAGTCCCAATTCAATATATGTATGAAGTTCAGCAGTTGTGTTTTTACCGCGAAGGGCCTATTTATAGAGCGGGGCCTGAGATAACATACACGCACACACACACACACACACACACACAGGCACACACGCACACACACACACACACAGCTATAAAAGGGGGACGAAGGTGGGAATGAATGTCGAATTCTACAAAATTTTCAATACTAATACTAAATGCTTATTGGTATTTGGGCTCTGAAACTATTTCTGTTTGCTCATTGCATCGATAATGACGGTGTTAATGTTAATGGCAGTGGGACAAAAAAGCAAAAAAAAAAAAAAAACATGATCGTAATTTGATGTTGCTTATACCCTTTCAATGGATGTTTCGCATGTGTTTGTCGTATTGGAAGGAGACATCACCGCAAAATTAAGTTGAAACGTAAGAAACTTAATCTTAATCTTGTCATTCTATACCATATAATATATATACATATATATATATATATATATATATTTGAAACTCTCTTTCGTTGTGCAAGGGAAGAGTAGGTTAAGTTCGGCTTGCCGAATACAGTTATTCTCGCTTGTTTCGTTTTCATTTCGCTTTCGCTTATTTTGTATGCCTGAGCGCGTTTTGGAGCGAACCCAATTTTGGTTATGGAGCTGGATGCTCTTGCATAGCTGGAATGCCATTTGTGACTACCAAAGAAATGGGAATGCGGGGAACGCATTTAAGGAGAAGGTCAATAATTATATATATGTGTGCATGCATACATACATATATACGTATGTGGTTGTGTGTGTGTGAATGGAATAAATTCACAAAAAAAAAAAAAAAACAGTTGATCAGATTCTTATATGCTGTATGTACAAACTTAATGAATTCTTCTGTGTGCAGGGTATATCCCTTGCATTGCGGTTAATTGGCTTGATCATGCAATGTACTGCATAGGTATATATATATAAATAAGCTTTAAGAAATTTATATACAAATATATATATTTGTAGGGATTTTAGAGAGCTTCAGTTCACTTTTCCTTTCTATCCTTTTAAATCAGATTTTTTTGATTCACTTTAGTTACAACGTGTTGGCAAATTAATTAAAGGGTATTTACGGTCTACCATTCAAAACTCATTGTGTGTGATATTATTATTCTATTTTTTTTGTTGTGGTTTCTGTGGTTTTTTTTCTCCGTAACGCTTGGCTGAAGTACTGGTAAAGCTGGTTTGGACTTAGGATCGTAATGATTATTGACGATGATGTTGTTGGTTGAAGCAGACCGCAATATGTGGAAATTTACTAATAGTATAATCCCAGTGAAACTGGGAGCTGTTTTAATGGACTTTGGTCGTCACCCCTTGGTTGTGGTTGTTCTACATATGACGAAGACGGCAGCGCTTGGAAGTCTTTCAAGTTATGGGGATTACAGGGGGCTTGGGAAGAGTGGGGTAGCGTTCAGTTGACAAGGCATATTTCTTATCAGACCAATAAAGACGTCAACAAAAACAAAAACCGCTCCAAACGTTGAATTCAACACATAAATGTATATATATATATAGTACAAATACATATGTGGAGGAGAGAGCATTTGCAGCAGTTGCGAGATAAGGCGATCAGGATGAGGTGTTCTTGAAATGTGGGCGTTAAGTGCAACGGAAGGGGCGTGGCCAACAACAGTGTGTGGCAATCAACTGCTCGAAACTGCGTCGGCAAACAACGTGGAGGCTCAAGTGCTAAAGTACAACAAGTGGCGTGATTATTATTATTCTCTTTATTATTATTATGCCAACACTCGCATACATGTACGGTGTATATATTCGCATTCGTATTCGCACATCTGGTCTGGTTTGGCCTTTGCTGTTGTAATTGCTGCACTTGGCCGGCGTTCATTGGAGCGATAAGTGAAGACAATTTCCATTGATTCGTACATCACATTTAGCCGGTACATAAGCCCACCGACTGAGTAGCAAAGTTCCTCTCCCAATGCACTGCTTGAATGCCTTATTCGCTGTATATCCGGTTCCGCACCCGTGCGGTTGGCGTCTGGACTGCGCACAGATTTTTTTTGAACCTCTTTATTCTGCCAAGTTTAGACACTCTCAGTTCAAATTTGATTTTCCCAATTACATTGAATTCAATCGTATCCGTTGCGAGGAAGTTTTCCCCTACAAGCATTTGGATGCAACGCATCTCTGCTGTACCGCCCCGGGAGAACTTCTATCGTCTGGCAAACAGGGAATGTACCAAAGAGGATTTGATCAATAAATAATACTAATGCCATTCCGTTTTATTATTTTTAGTCAGTTTGTACTTATATTACATAAGACCAAATTAACTTGAAAAAAAATATGCGATCTCAATTCGATCTCAATCTCAATGTCAGTTCTTGGTTAATTCAATAGCACTTAACGAACTACCCTCCAGTTTCCGATCCTAGCTGATATCATCAGCTGTTGTATTCCAAAATGGAACAGCACACTGAAATTCACATTAAAGTTTCTCCAAGTAATTCGATTCAATTTATTGCACACGTCGTTCAAAACGAACGCGATTTGTATATGGGTAAATTATTTAATATATCATGATTAGATCTTAGCACATTATGAAACGTGGATCAATAAGTAGAACCATTAATTATATATAGTACATGTACAGTATGGATATAATATATATATATATATGCATATCCGTTCATTAGAGTGGCTTAACAACTAATTTTAGTACAGCTCATTTCCTCTATTTAGGATAAGGTAAATAATATTTAATTTTTGTTAATTTTATATTTAAACTTGTAGCTGCCAATAGTTGGTTGTTGTTGTTATTGAAGGTTTTATGTTATTTCTATTTTTTTGGTGGTAATGATGATTGGGACTGGGGGGGTGGGAAAAGGGGGCTTGAGCTTATCCAGGCATTCTTTAGCCCCATTCAGCATGTTGTTTATTTTGTCGTTTGTGTGTTTTCCGTCCTTTTGTATTTTGTAGTTCTCTTATCACGAATGCCCAGCACTACGCAGACCCCATCATGGGTTTGGGGTTTTAAGATCATTGTTTATCTATCACTTGGCTGGCTACGTGCGCACCCAATTTGCAATTTGTTCCTTTTACTTTTGGTCATAGCATCATAGTTATGATCAATATCTTATACAATTAAACATAACAATATTAACTATTACGTCAGATTAGGGATTCGACGAGTGTTGTTTTGCGAGTGCTTTCCACTTATTTTTGGGAGTTATTTTTCGCTAACATACATATATAAACGCTCCTTAGCTAGTTATATTTTCAGCACTTGTTGTGCTTGCGCTTCCAATGCTTTATCCACCAGCAGACAAACATATTTGTTGCCTTTTCCACTCTTTCTCTCTTTCTATCTCTCTCCCGCTTTAGCTCTCTCTCTCTCTCTCTGTCTGTCTCCCTCTCTAAGCCAAACCAGCCGAAAGATTGTTGCTGCTGCTTGTAGCAACAGGCTCATCGGTGTTCGAATGCTGCTTGTTGAGCAGCTGTATAAAATACTCGCCGAAGACGGCATGATTGTAGGAGACGAGGCGACGGAACGAGGCTATAAAGGCAACCAGCTCCTCCTCATAGTCGGTGAAGCCAGGCGGTGGCGGCGGTATATTGCCATTGGAGCGCAAAGCGACGCGCACAAAGCCATCCAAGCGATTGGCTGTAATAAATTGAAAGTGAGAGGTTCGATTATTTCAATGAATATGTTGCAAACATTTGAAAAGAAATATATAAATTTTGGATTCCCTAATTCGATTTTATTTTGTAAATATTTTCATGGCATAAAGTTTACTAGAAAATATAAAAAATTGATGAAAACATTTGTATATTATTTCTTTAGAAAAATTGACTTTCTTTACAGCGCACAAATCTGTCGAGGTACTTACCCATTAGGATGCGCACGGGCGACGTCTTGTTGGTCAGCTGGAGCACCTGACTTTTCAGCTGAGCCTCCTGGGACTCGATAAGCGGAGGCAGCTCCTCGCTGGCTAGTGAAGTATTAATAAATGCGCGTATCTGCTCATAGCAGTTATCAATGGCAGCGGTCAGTTGACTACAGTAATGTTAAGGAGCACATTAATAACGGATACAAACGCGTGTATACAATGACATTGCAACCACTTACTCCTTTTGCTTTACATGTTGCACCAGTACGTCCAGTTGCTGGGCCAGTTTAATGCGATTCTCGCGTCGCTGCGATATAATCGGCACACTTTGTGCTATTGAGATGAGCGAGGCGCACAGGATTAGTCGTTGTGCGCGCCAGCTGAGACCAGCAAAGCGATCCTTGTCAATGCGCAGCATTTCTGGAAAATCTTTTTCAGCCGGATAGTCCAGCAGTTGCATGCACGCATTGTAGATGATGTCGTCGTTGCTGTTGCATCCAACACGATTACGCTGCAGCCAATCCTCAGTGGACGGAAAACCAGCTAAAAGAAAAAAACAAAAGGCAACTGTTAAAATTTTCGCTAAAGCAAATCAAAAAACCAGCTTCAAAATCAAAGTATTAAATTACATAAATATTGAGCTGCCTCATGCCTCAATATACGCACCATTTCCATGAAACTCACGCAAATAGTTGCTAAACTTTTGCTTCTCGTATTCCACAGAGTTGGCAGCAATATCGTTGCGGGCCACGGAGAGCATAAAATTGGCCATGTCCAGCTTCATTAGAGACATGCACTCTAATATGCCACGGAATGTGTCGACAACATCACCGACTTCGCGCAGCTTGGCCACAGTCTCATCTCGTGCCGGCGCACACATGCTGGACAGCAGATGGATCACAAAGTTCGCATACGACTTGAAATCCAAGGTGCCCCTCTCCGCCTGTTGCCTGATTAGTGCCTCATCCAATGCCGCATTGATGCGACCCAAGGCACTTTCATTCTTTACCGACAACAGTTGCGGAAAATCCTCCTTAATCTCGCCCAGCAATCGAATGGCCTGATCATATGACGGCGGCTGACGTTCCAGTTGCTCGCGCAGCATATCCCAAAATGCCTTGTGCACCATAGTCTTGATGCGACCCTCCAGACTGCAAGCGGAATGAAAGCCGTCAATAAGAGAGAGAGAGAGATGGGGAGATTAATATAAGATTTCCGGAACAGAGGAAATGAGAGACAAGAAAGCGAATTGGATGACTCACCTGTCCATGGGTGGCTCATATGCCTGCAGCTTAAACTCTGGATTGAGTGCTATCTCATGGGCTAGTTCCATGTTTTGGAGATTCTTGAACATACTGGCAACCTCATCCATGGTTACAACCTTGGGCGGGCTGCCGGCGACGCTGGGTATTAGGAATCGCGTCATGCTATCCGTTGAGCTTTCGCTGTCTGTGCGCAGCCGCAAATCGTTGTCTTGAGTCTTCTGCTGTTGCTGTTCATTGTTCTCCTTGGCGTCCATGTTTTCCGTATTAGTTTTATATTCACTGGAAAAATATATATTGATCGCGCTTTTCAATAATTTCTTTGAGCTGCGCTGGTTTCCTTTGTTTCAATCTTTTTTCTTTTTCTTTGTACTTTTTGTCGTCCAACTGGTTTTCTGCAAATATGGAATAAAGCGTGTTTTTCCTTATAAGTTGTAATTGCGATTCGCTTCCGCGTTCAGAAGGAAACACAAAGTAAAGATTTTTGTCAAACTGCATCTCAGCTCAAGGTCAATTTTGATCGTACACACTAATTACTAATTAAATTTCTTTGCATATTAGGGTGTAAATATAACAAATAACATATTTGATAAATTTCGAGAAAAAATCATAACTATTCAGATCATACAAAATATAGAATATTGCAATTTTCACAGACCGTCAGAGTACGAGTCGAATATTCTGCCCTTAATGCTGACGAAATGCGACTTTAAAAATGAACGCAAGGCAACAACCGTTAAAAGTGTACGTTTGTGTATGAATATGCCAGACAACAAAGAAACAGAAAGAGCAGTAATGAAGGCTGGCAGCCACCTTGCAGTTACAGTTTGCACACTCTCACACACAGAAGAAAATGATGTGGGGGATACGTAAAAAAAAACATTTTGTAGCCCAGATCAAAATAAATATGTATGTAAAATAAAATGTTAGAATTAGAATCGGTGGCGCTGACACAGTTTCCAAAATTAGCGCAGAGAAGCAGAGCAAATTGCACAACTGGCCCTCGCAACGAAATGGCGACATAAACAAAGAGACGATAATAAAGCAGCCAATGAAAACAGAAACGACGAAAATTCGACTATTGCGCAGCAGTGCAGCTTTGCATGCTGGGTGTTTGTGTGCGTATGTGTGTATGTGTGTATTTTAAATTTGATACAAGGACGGCGCGGTTGGGTGGTTGGGTGGAGGATGGCACAATTATTGCAACAATTTCGAATACACATCGATATGAAAACACAAGCGTAAAATAAACTTACCTCCAATAAGAACAAGCTCGAAAATATAAATTTTCTTCCTTATATATACTCGAAAAACACTTGCACTTTTAATTTGGAATTTTATGTTTTCAACAAATTTAAAACATTATTTTAGCTCGAACGCTTCATCCGCTTGCGAAGTCCGAATTGTAATGTGAGTGACAATCTTATGAATGTACAAATTTCGATTTGAACTGACGCAGACCAGCTTTGTTTGTTGTGCTCCCTGTGCTGTGTTGTTTTTCCCATATGTTCCACAACATTCGAGAATAAAAGCTGGTATGCAGCTCAGCCAATTTGTAATAGCATGAAATCAGCAAATGAAACCATTAACCATCTAAATGCCACACAAATTACCTTTAAATTTTACGCCACTTGGGATTCGAGTGTCTCGTGACTTTAACTATAATATTTGTCCTTAATAATTATTGTTTATAAGCTGGATAAAATATTTTGACTTCCGCACAGCTGGTGCTATGCACCGTACTAGCCTGACCGCACAAGCGTTGCCACATTTTTACAAACCGACAGTAACAGTTTAATAATCAAAGTGCAGACAAATATTAGTTTTGTAATTTTGAATAAAACAAGCTGCCGTTTTATATAAATACAAACCATTATATTACATTACATTATTTCTGGTAACATATGTGTGGGTCTCAGCATTTTAATTTAAAATGTCAAGCGCTGCTGTACGGCCAAAAACAGTAACAGCAAAGCGTACACCCTGACAATGTGGCAACCCTACAGGCTAATCAGACGGTCGACAGATTCAATAGTATAGAAGAATTTCAGGATTTTTTTCTTTTCGGGCTAATGTTAATTTTGTTAAACACATATAAGAAACATTAACAAAATCTGTAAATTGCAGTAACAAACACCATCCACAATAACAACGACCATCACATCACATCAAGTGTAGAGTGTTTTGCGTTCGCTAATGTCAACCGATGTTGTAGCCAAAGTGCTGCGTGCCCCACCAACCACAACCAATAGCCCCCCTGCCATCCTGACACCCATTGCAACATGGAAAGTGAAAAGATATTGATGGCTGCCGGTGTCACCGTCGCCGCTGTGGTCGGCGCTTTCGTCTTTTGGGGTCCATCAGGTAAGTGATTGTCAGACTTTCATTTAAACATTTAACAAAAAAAATCTGTGTGAATTCGACGGTACTTTCTTCAGGCTCCCGTTTGCGACAGCGTCGCGGTCAAATCGCTGGACTGCACAATTTTGGGCGCACCTGCTTTCTGAATACACTGCTGCAGGCGCTGGCTGCCTGCCCGCAATTTATTGCTTGGCTGCAATTGTATAATGGCGCCACGCCCGATCGCAAGAGCCTCATTAGTTCGATGCTAAGCACCTTAGAAGTGGTAAATGGGACGCATGCAACACTACGCGGTGATCCTCATTCCCCGGGTGCAGTGCTGCGTGCACTGAACACTCTGGGCTGGGTCATACCGCAGGAGGAGCACGATGCACATGAACTGTTCCATGTGCTCTTGTCGTCACTAGAGGAGGAGGCAACGCGGCCACAGCAAATGGGCTGCCTGTCGGATGCGCTATTGCCAACTGGCCTAACAACAGCATCAGAAGCAGCTAGCAATGATTTTAATGATACGGGCGCTATGACGCCGCTGGCTTATCGAAATGTACCCGCCGTGGGTCAACGGATTGGGGACCAGCCTCACCGGCCATCTAGTGCCATGCTCTCCGATTTTCTCAATATGGAATACGATGAGTCTACCAGCTTGCAGCGTCTGGTGCGCTCCGAAGCGCATACGCCCGACTCTCCGGCCTCTGTGTGCGAACGTGAGTCGGCGGATATTTTAACCCCAACGGGTGCGACTGCCTCTTTTTCGGGCCATTCACCGTTTGGCTATCAATCCGCAGTTGCCGCCATGGATTTTATCAATCCACAGCCGCCGCTGAATGGCTCACCCATTCTGGGGGGCGAGCGTCTGTCGCGCCCTCGGCAACCGCAATCGCAGCAGTCGCAGTCGCAGCATATCGACGGCCTCAATCGACGCGTTTCGAGCTCGTGTCGCTCGTTGGAGCGACTTAATCGTGGACCTGGGCGCGTGTCCATTTGGTCGAGCATGATGCCCAGTCAGGTGGCGCATCCATTTCAGGGCGCCATGGGCGCCCAAATCGTTTGCAACGGTTGCGGCTCCAAGTCGGCGGTGCGATATGATAAATTCGATAGTGTCACCTTGAATCTGCCCGAGCAGCGTCGTTCAGGACTAAGTTTGGGGCATCTGCTAAGCGAGTACATCACCTCGGAGGATCTGAGCGATGTCAAATGCGATTCGTGCAACGAGACAACAATGCACACCAAATCCGTTACGTTCGCCAAGCTGCCGGCGTGCCTCTGCATTCACATTGCCCGCACCATCTGGCTAAACACTGGGCAGTTGTGCAAGCGACAGGATTACGTACACTTCCCCGAGAGTCTTTCCATGGCGCCCTACAGCTTCGTGCAGCCGCATCTCAACAGTCAGGTGAGTCTCTGAGCAACTTAAGATTTATTTCATTTAGAGTTTTTTCAAGCTGTAATATTATAAAAACTTCGAACTCATTAACCTACTCGCTGGTGTGGAGGCGCTTTAAGCGTCTACGGGTTGTATTCGACCCTAGTGAGCAGGCCAATGGGTTAACATGGTTATGTAACCGGCCATTGTAACGACATGTATGTCGGTTTATTTGACTAAAAACTGTCGGTACACAGAAGTCGTTGTGCAGCGTCAAATTGCTCACATAGGGTGGAGCACCAGAGATGTCACTTAGGACCTTGTTGTGCAGAACTTGAATTTGATTAATCCACGATTACAACTTTAAATGTACGATTGATTTAGGGGCAAAACTATGATCAAAAAGCCCTCGCTTTTTAAGATCAGTTGAGTTTTGACGAAGTTATGGCATTTTGAAGTTTCGACCTATGCCCATATATCGACAGATCGATTTTCAGGCTATAATTTTTACTTGTCTTCCGACCCAAAATTTCATTTTCAACTTTAAATGTACGATTGATTTAGGGGCAAAACTATGATCAAAAAGCCCTCGCTTTTTAAGATCAGTTGAGTTTTGACGAAGTTATGGCATTTTGAAGTTTCGACCTATGCCCATATATCGACAGATCGATTTTCAGGCTATAATTTTTACTTGTCTTCCGACCCAAAATTTCATTTTCAACTTTAAATGTACGATTGATTTAGGGGCAAAACTATGATCAAAAAGCCCTCGCTTTTTAAAATCAGTTGAGTTTTGACGAAGTTATGGCATTTTGAAGTTTCGACCTATGCCCATATATCGACAGATCGATTTTCAGACTATAATTTTTACTTGTCTTCCGACCCAAAATTTCATTTTCAACTTTAAATGTACGATTGATTTAGGGGCAAAACTATGATCAAAAAGCCCTCGCTTTTTAAAATCAGTTGAGTTTTGACGAAGTTATGGCATTTTGAAGTTTCGATCTATGCCCATATATCGACAGATCGATTTTCAGACTATAATTTTTACTTGTCTTCCGACCCAAAATTTCATTTTCAACTTTAAATGTACGATTGATTTAGGGGCAAAACTATGATCAAAAAGCCATTGCTTTTTAAAATCAGTTGAGTTTTGACGAAGTTATGGCATTTTGAAGTTTCGATCTATGCCCATATATCGATACATCGATTTTCAGGCTATAATTTTTACTTGTCTTCCGACCTCAAATTTCATTTTTAACTTTAAATGTACGATTGATTTAGGGGCAAAACTATGATCAAAAAGCCCTCGCTTTTTAAAATCAGTTGAGTTTTGACGAAGTTATGGCATTTTGAAGTTTCGACCTATGCCCATATATCGACAGATCGATTTTCAGACTATAATTTTTACTTGTCTTCCGACCCAAAATTTCATTTTCAACTTTAAATGTACGATTGATTTAGGGGCAAAACTATGATCAAAAAGCCCTCGCTTTTTAAAATCAGTTGAGTTTTGACGAAGTTATGGCATTTTGAAGTTTCGATCTATGCCCATATATCGATACATCGATTTTCAGGCTATAATTTTTACTTGTCTTCCGACCTCAAATTTCATTTTTAACTTTAAATGTACGATTGTTTTAGGGGCAAAACTATGATCAAAAAGCCCTCGCTTTTTAAAATCAGTTGAGTTTTGACGAAGTTATGGCATTTTGAAGTTTCGACCTATGCCCATATATCGACAGATCGATTTTCAGACTATAATTTTTACTTGTCTTCCGACCCAAAATTTCATTTTCAGCTTTAAATGTACGATTGATTTAGGGGCAAAACTATGATCAAAAAGCCCTCGCTTTTTAAAATCAGTTGAGTTTAAATGGTCACAATCTAAGTTATTATTTGTACATAAACAATTTCCATTTGTCTGCAGAGGGTTTGACATGTTTTATATTCCCCTACAGGCGGGCACTCCTTGGGGTTCCACAATGTCGCTGTATTCTTCCAGTCTGCCCATGAATAATGGCATCGGTGTGGGGGGCGAGTGCCTTGGCACAATGTTTCCTAGAAATCTATACCGACTGCTGGCGGTTGTCGTGCATTCCGGCGAGGCGAACAGCGGACACTTTGTCACCTATCGGCGAGGCTCGCTGCGCAACGCCCATCGGTGAGTTACCCCAGCAAACATATGTGAACGATTTAAAATGATTTATATTCTTTAAAAAATATTTCAGCTGGTTCTACACTTCGGATACGATTGTGCGTGAGGTGTCCATTGATGAGGTGTTAAGTGTGCCCGCCTATTTATTGTTCTACGATCGTGGACAGCAGCGTGGACAACAGATGCAGATGCAGATGCGCTAAGAACTGCCATGGCCATCTCAACCTCGTTCCCGCCCTTCAAGCAGAAGCAGAGAAGATTCGTGTCGGCCTAGTCATTTATACTTTTTCTCAACGTTGTGATGCAAAACTGAAATAATCATACGATACGTGAAACAGTGGCCATAGGACAATAGTCCTCAAAAAAACAGAAAACGATCAATGATCTGCAAGAAATGGTCTCAGCAAGCACCAAAAAAACACACACTTAAAGTCACACCTACTTCAATTGAGGACAGGGCTTATATGCATATAATACCTACAAGAACACTAATTAATCATTTCTACTGTTTGTTACATCAATGCATTTAAATTTTAAAAGTGAATTGAAAATTCAGGTCATGTGCTTTTAGATCTAACTGTATTTAATTACATAGCAATATAGATTTCATAAAATAATTCTGGGGTATTGCTACTTCACACTAAAAAATCAATAAGTATATTTTGTTTGGCATTTGTTTAAAATATGTATGTTTTTTATTTATTTATATAGTATGTATTTATATGAACTTCCCGCTCCTTGTTGATCAGGGGCAGAATTCGTGGGTCAAGCGATTCGATTAAATCGATTGACATTGCATTTATTGATATGCGAAGTGGTCTATATATGAAGGGAAAATAAAGCTATCACTAAACTGGAGAAGATTAAATACCCCCAAATACTCATATGGCAACAATGTACATGATATACTGGGTCGATCATTTACAATGTCGGCTAACACAATAATAATCCACGTTAAACTCATATAAATAAAGTTCGAATAGATATTTAAATGCACAAAAAAATTGTTTAATTTGACGGAAAGAAATTGTACACAAATAAATTTAAAGAATTCGAATTTTTCCAAGATCTCTAATAACCGTGATTACATTAAAAAAAATTTGAATATGAATGCCAAGCCCACTGCTTAGGGCTTGCATCTGTCGAGGAAGCTTGGATAGAGGCACACCTCGCGGATGTGATAGCGATTGAGCAGCCAGCAGAGGAAACGTTCCAGGCCGAGACCATAGCCGCCATGGGGCGTTGTGCCGTAGACACGCTGGTCCGTGTACCAGTAGTATGGCGTGAGATCGATGCCCTCGCGCTCGTAACCCTTCATTAGCTCGTCGCTGTCGTGGATCCTCATCGAGCCGCCGATAATCTCGCCCACATTGGGCAGCAGGACATCGACGCTCTCGGTAAGACGCTGGTCCTCCACACAGCGTGACATGTAAAACGATTTGATCTCCGCTGGGAATTTAATCAACAGAATTGGCTCATTGATGGTGTCCGTCATTTTGCGTTCGGGTGCCTCGGGTATGTCCTCGCCAAACTCATAGAAGGTGCCATCGTCCTTGGTCACATTGTGCTCCTTCAGCCATTTGATGGCATCGGCGTATTCCATGCGCCTGAACGGCTTCGTTGGTGGCTTAAAGTCCGGATTGAGCTCCTTGACGAGATAGCCCCATGGCGACTTCAGCACACGATCAACAACATCGCTGACCAGATCCTCCAGGCGACTCAACAGATCCTCAAACGTAATGAAAGGACACTCGCCTTCAATGTGCGTATACTCGGCCAAATGGCCACGCGTTCGACTCCGCTCGGCACGATAGCTTTGCGCGATGGTGAAGACATCGCCCAGCGCCGGCAGACAAGTCTCCAGATATAGCTGCGTGAGATAGGCCTCCTCGTTGAAGTACTGCATCTTGAAGAGCGTGGAGCCACCCTCGACCTGCGTCTGGACCAGCGTTGGTGGCGTCACCTCAGTGTAGCCGCGCTCGAAGTAATGCGCACGGAACGCCTGCATCACCACCGAACGCATCTTGAGCACCTTGGAGGTGTTCTCGCCACGTATCATGATGTGCTTGTTGTCCAGCTGGACGTCGGGATTTGCCTCCTCGTTGAGTATGGCATCAGCGCCGCCCGGCGGCGCCAAGCCAATCAATTCCTAATAATCCACATTCAATTCGTGTCCACCCGGCGCTGTTTTGCCCTCGGGCACCAGACCCAAAGTGCCGTACAGCAGCACCGAACTCTCCGTGCTCAGCACAACCGCCTCGTACGTCTGACAGAGCAGATCGTTGAGCACACACTGGACAAAGCCAGTGCCGTCACGCAACGTGATGAACATAAGGGATTTACCCTGACGGCGCAGACGATGCACCCAGCCATAGATTTTGACACGAATTCCACGCTCCTGGACGCCATCGACGATGCGAATGCGCTTGGCCACTGCCAAGCTGGGATCCTCACTGATCTTGATTTTGCTTGCTTCCTCAAGATTCTGCTTACGTTTCTCGGCATCCTGCAGTTCGCGTTGCTCCTTGTCCGCATTCTTTTGACCCTCGCGCACGAAGAGATTTTGGATTTTCTTCAGATGTGATTTGGCAGCCGGCTCAAAGACTTCGGCCGCTTTGGGATCCTTGCTGTCCACATAAATGGTGGGGAAGGGCTCCTTGCCGGCATGACGCATCGCCTCCAAAATGGTTTTAAATGGCTTGGCCTCACTGCCATTGCCGGACTCATCGCTGCCCCGCTTCTCCGACGTGAAGATCGAACCTGTGTTCAATTTTCAGATTTCAAAAATTCCACATGTATCACATATATATACACTATATCAATAATGGATTTTGACACAGAAAAAAAATCAGAGATGATAAAAAAATCAAATCTTTTTGGAGATATCTTACAATGGATCTGATTCAAATATTTAAGTTCCCAATTTTCCCAATCTGGTGGACATACCAAATAAGGGATAATTTTGGTTTTTAAAATTGCTAAGCTGCTTACGCTGATGAATCATATTTTTTACCCAGTTATAAGAACTGTGTTTATTAGAAGGAAGAAAATATGAATTTTCTCCTGTGTCAGAACACTTTCTTGACATAGTGTGGATGCCCGATAACGTGGACAGCCCTAATTTCAACTGGATGGCTTTACTGGCCTATCGTCATTTGAATTTAACGTTGTGACTGAGTATAAATTGTTATCGCTGCATATCGATAGACATAGAATTAATTTGTTGGTGTGTGCACACTTTTATTTGCTTACTCGCTCTTACTTCTACAGGCCCTCGAGTTTGAATAATAAACCCAAGCAATGCTCGAGTTGTGTGTCTGATCGTATGTATATATAGTATGTCAAACAATAATAATATAAATAAAAAACATAATGAAAGGAAAATGCAGCACACAACGCGGTTCACGCCCAAAATAAGAGAATATCTCGCCGAGCTGCCAAACGAACGCGAATTAGAGCTGGAGCGCTTCATGGCATTATCATCATCACCAGCGAGCAGCAGCGTCAGCGTTGGCGCGCACAGTACCGACGCAATGCGCAGCGGCAGCGGCAGTCGCAGTCGCTGCGTCAGCGAAAGGGTGGTTGCAGCAGCAATAGCAGAAACAACAAAAACAACAGCTGGCTGTACAACTGCCATGGAATGCATGCTTAGTAAAAATACAGCACCACAAATAATTAACATTCCGATCGTCATGGAAACTATACAGACTAGAACCAGCAGCAGCAGCAGCAAACCGACTGCATCCGTTTCTGTTGAGGATTTGCGCACACCAACGAAAGGCACGCAGACAACAACGGTACAAATGCAGACGCGCAAAACGCAAACACCGGAATCGGCATTGAAATCGCATAAGCGCTTGGAGTGGGATCCAGCTGCCGATGTGGGTTATCGTTGTGAGCGTGCCGCATCCGTCAGCAATATTAGCACACTGGAGCGCTCTGTGCTAGAGGCGGCTATACAGCCAAATCGTTCCGAATCCGCTTTGAATCGTCTGCAACAGCAGCAGGAGCAGAAGCATCCGCCTTTGTCTGCGCAGCCGCCGTTGGCTTCCAGCACCTTTGTCAATAGTCAGACGATGACAACGCCAGTGCCTAGGCAGAGTTCACGCCGTGAATCCGGCGTCACATCAGCGGCGAGCAGCTTTGACTATCACCATCACCACCACCACAACTCGCAGCCCTCTTCCACCGCTGCCACGAGTCGCAGCAGCAACAGCAGTCGTCACACGCTCAGCGCCGAGGAGCTGCTGCGTCATGTGGAGCAGCAGCGTCAGGAACGCGAGTATACCGCCCAGTTGCAGCAAGTGCTTAGCAACAATCGTCGACAGCATAACAAGGAGAATCAACATCCACAGCCGCCGCCGCCATCATCGCGCGCTAAATCCAGCGCCTCATCGGCTGCCTCCTCCGTCTCTTGTTCGCCTGGTCGAGGGGATTTGGATTTGGGCATCGAGCTGCTCTGTTCGCTGGTCAAAAAGCGCAGCCTAAGCCACGGCCATAAAAAGCAGCTAATTCGAGACATTGCCAAGCGCCTTGCCTGTCTCGATCTTGTGTCCAGCAGCAGCAGCAACAGTCGAGCCGAGTCCACGCGCAGCTCCCGGCGTAGCAAATCTGTTAGCCAGCATAAGGAGCATGATCAATTGCAGCTGCAACAGCAACAACAAGAGCAGACCAGTAACAATGATAGCCACTTAAAGGGTAAGTTGCATTGTCTAAATCTATATTATTTGATGGTTGACAAAATGCTTTATTCCTGCGATCCTTGCAGATACGCTGAGTCAGTGGCGCACAGACCAAGCCACAAATACGAGCAATAGGTCCACCTTGGACAAACCAATGGCGAAACAAGTGACTCCACCTATTGTGTCAGCTCCTGTAGCAGCAGCTGTGCTTGCTTCTGCTTCTGCTGCTGCTGCTGGTGCTCCTGCTTCTGCTGCTGCTGCTGGTGCTCCTGCTGCTGCTCCTGTGCCTGCGCCTAGAACTCGCGCAGCCACGCCCTCTCAATCACCTTTGCAGTCGTGCAGTTATGGATCGACAAGCAGCGGGGCATCCAATGAGCTGGTCACTCAAAAGACGAATTTACGATCAAAGTCCAGGAGCTCGGCAGATGCCGCCGATCTGCTTGCCATTCGAGAATGGCTTCATCCGATGACCCAAAGTGAGATCGATTACGAGGAGAAGCGACTACAGCAGCGGTTAACTCTGGACAAGGAGCGTCGTTCGCAATTGGACTGTATCGAAATGAAGATTCGGCGCCTACGCATGCTTCAAAATCTATTGAGCAACGACAAGAAAGAGGCCAATTCGTTACCACCGCCTCCAGCTACAATAAACATTCAGATTCAAAGGGTTGATGTGCAAACCACGGATGAAATCAATCAGCATCAACCGAAGCGTCCAGCGCCGCCAGCACCACCAGTGACACCAGTTTCAACACCGCTGCCAGTTGCAGTTACGGTTCCAATCGAAATTGCGACGACAATACCAGCTCCACCGCCAACGGCACCTACACCGCCACCACCACCTCCACCTCCAGTGACACGACCACTGCCACCGATACCGTCACCAAGTTACCCACCAGCGGCTGTGCATCGACAGATGCAGCGCAGCAAAATGGCAACGCCTAACACGCTGAGCCATTCGGGCAGCAGCGAGAGCGTCTGCTCCTTTATCCAGCAACGTCAGCGTCAATTCATGACCCACTATCAGAATCAACAGCAGCAGCGCCTGGAGCAGCAACAACAGCTCTTCATGCTACAGCGACATCAGCAGCAACAACAACAGCAGCTGATCCAGCGACAGCAACAACAATTGCATCCTACTTGCCAAATGGTATGATCTCTATTCATTACTAACCCAAAACGTAGCAAACTTCCGGATAAGTAAACTGATCCGATTTTCCCAAGCAATGCAAACCAAAAATGTATCACTGTAGGACAAGTAAAAAACATATTCCATATAATCATTCCTCTAACTCAATCCGTTTCCACATTAATTTCATTTTTTTTCTTCTGTGTAATACAGTATCAACAAGTTCAGCAGTGCCACCAACAGGAACAACAGCAACAACCACAGCAACAGCCACAGCAACAACATTATATACAAATGCAGTATGCGCATGGAATGGGCAATGATTACAGCTGCCTGGATGAAGGAGCTGTCTACTATCAAGTGGTTAACACTCGATCAGCGCCTTGCCACGTGCACACAACGGAAGCAGCAGCACCAACAGCAACAGCAACAGTAGCAACAACAAAAATAGCAACAGTAGCAGCAACAGCAGTAGTAAAGAAAGCTGCATTAGCAGCCGCATCAGGCAATAGCTGCACATCAACAAGCTCGAAATCGTCGATGCTGTGCATTAGCTCGGAGATGTCCATACCGATGGGCATGGTTAATGCCTGCGAGGCGACCACAACAACAACAACAACAACGCATCAGTACGATGACGTTGCCTGTTACCAGCAGCTGCAGCTGCGACGGCGCTTACGTCGTCATCATCACCATGCGCATAAGGAGCATAATGTGCAGCAGGTTCAGCATGAGCAGCGCCAACAGATGCTGCAGGTGCGTCCGCATGGAATTGCGTATGCCATTGAGTTTAACGCCAGTGGCTATGCCATCGAAATGCTCTCAAACGCACTTTCACTGCAGGAACATTTGCAGCTCGCCCGTCCACACTTCTGTGAGCAATCCAAGCAGCGCAAGGCTATCCTCAATGAGATGCAGTTGTTGCGCAATCAGCGTCGTCTCGAACTCGATCAACTCATCGAGAACAGCAGCTTGGAGACGCTAGATAGACGATTGCAGCAGCTGCCGCCACCAGTTACTTGTAAGCGCTATAAACTCAAAATCAAAAGTATGAAATCTGAAACTAATATTTGTTATACTTGCATTTGCAGCACGCGTTCGCATCTTCTCCACAAAGGAGATGAAGGCGCTGACGAACAAACGCTATGAAAGTCTGCCCGAGGTACTGGCCGCACAGGATCGGGAACGCGAGGAGCGCCGTCGTCGTAGCAGTCGCATCATGCGCGATGTCTTTAATAGGGTATGTTGCAAACACATTCACATTAAATCACACTGCACGCTCAATCTCAATATGAATTTCCATGATTTTATAGCGTTTGCAGAGTCGCGTGCTTCGTGGCAAACTGTCGCTGAACCACAGTCGTACCGTCATCTAGCCACTCTCCTCCGAGACTCCAAACAGTGCCAGTTCTTAGCCAGAGCTATAAAGGCATAACAAATCGATTTTTGTCGACAGCAGCTACTGAAGCCAAAATCACGTTTCTTTAATCTAATTTTATATATATATTTTTATACTCTTTGACTTATCACATGTCATTCAGATATATAATAATGATTTCCTTGTAGTATGAGTTAAACTGTGTAGTTTAGCAGACATTATATATACATATGCCATCTATCGGAATTATTATATATATTTATATTTTTTTCAAGTCAATAAATGTATATGCATATTAGTTTTGAGATCGATTTTCTTTATTTAAGTAATAACATTGGCGATTAACAATATGCGTAATAATTAATATGTAATAATATTAAACTCTGCAAGCTATACAACGTTCTTATGATTGACGTCTCCTAAATATTGGTGTTCTTTTTCTGAGGAAATTGCTTAAGATTAACATAAGACGGAAAATATTCGTTTATCAACAAAGAGACAAAGAAAAAACAAAATCATATTATATTGGTAACCAACATGCTATATATATATGTATTTATCCTTTATCGTTATAGTTTATCGCAATTGAGATTAGTATTGATTGTAATAATATATTTACGAATGTCATTTTTGTAATACCAGCCGCAATACCAAATCAGGTCACAGGTCTCACATTTCTGTTGCATATAGATCGAACGTGCTTTTATATCGACGATAGCACGGCGAACATTACGGAATTGTCGGACTTTTGGGTTAGGAATGGCTTGGAAGTGTACTGGGCTACCAGGAACTGGACCAACAAACAATGCACGGTTAACGCGTTTTAAGAATCAGTTATAGGGGAATAATTTTCGAGTATTTAACTACAGTATATAGATTTGGAGTATATATATATATATATATATATATATGTATATATGATAACAACTCTCTCGCATATGGGAAATCTTTTCTTACTTAGGAGCTAATAATTGAGATTGCAAAAATATTTTTTTTTTTTGCTAGACTCCTGCATGCATTTCTTTAACTTATTTGCGCGCAACCATATCGAGGCCGCCTTCTTCCTCCATTTTGGATAGAAACTTGATGGCACGCTGCGAGGGTTCCGTCTGTCGTGCCATATCAATCAGGGCCAGCAGTTTCTTGATTCCAATGAAAACGCTGCGGGAAAGAAACAGGAAATTAGATGTATTTGAATATTTTGGAAAACCTGAGCTTGCCGTAATTGGCTTACCGTTTGCCGGACATCTTCTTGCCAATGGCCTGGATTTCGCCCTTGCTAAAGATGTCGGATTGCTCAAGCACGGCGGTAACATGCTCCGGGCTGGATAAATTGGGCACATGCAGCACCGATGTGAAGGCCGACAGCATTTCCATTTCCTCCAATACTTCCCTGCAATTTACATAAGTTTGAAAGGCATGCAGCTTGGTCTAAATGATATCAACTCACCGTCTGCTTGAGGTGCAGAGTATCAAGAGCTTGCGTCCCTTTGGCGGCTGTTTCTTGAGCAGCACCAGCAACGCTTGCAGCGTTAGATTGGAGTAACGTGGCCCAATGGGTCCATAGTCGAGCAGACGCTCCACATTGTCGACCACAATGCAGCTGAGCGTGGAGCGATAAGCATCGTCGAAAATCTTCCGAATGTGTAGACACTTCGCCGACTCGGTATAGCCGACCATATCCTCGGGCGAGCAGACCTTCACAAAGGGAAAGTCTGACATTTTGGCCAGTTTGGCGGCCAATGCGGTCTTGCCAGAATTGGGCGCACCGGCAATAAGCACAGAGACGAGGCCACTGGATTCGGGCGCCTTCGCCTGCTGGACATAGAGCATGCCATCTTCGAGTAGATTGGTCACCGGCTGACCCCAGTTGATGACACTCCTAGCGAGCATATTGTCGAGTATCTCCTGGGCGGTACCAAATGCCGGCTTAATATCATTCTCCAGCGAGTGCAGAAAGTCATCGCGATTCACTTTCAACTTTTCCATGGCCTCCGGGTCGACGGTGACCTTTGCATCGGCCTTGATCAAACGATTCATGGCGCTCGATTGGGCCGCACGCACAAGACCCTCCAACTCAGCACCACTAAAGTTCTTGGTGAGACATGCGATCTCCTTGTTGTCGACATCATCATTGATTTTATTGAAATCCCGCATACGCTTCGTATGTATATTAAGGATCTGAACGCGTCCCACCTCATTGGGCAGACTGATCTCCATTTGGACCTCAAGACGGCCTGGTCGCAGCAGCGCCTCATCAATCATGTCCCGCCGATTGGTCATACCGATGACCAGAATATTATTCAACTGGTCGACGCCATCGATCTTGGTCAACAGCTGATTGACGACGGTGTCGTGAACACCACTGTTACCGGCCACAGAGCCGCGCTGCTTGCAGATCGCATCGATCTCATCGAAGATAATGATATGGAGGCCACTGTTCGGGCCCAGACGCTTCTCCTCCTCCTCGGCGTCGGCGAACAACCGACGCACGTTCGCCTCCGATTCACCCACATATTTATCGAGAATCTGCGGTCCGTTGACGATTTTCGGTTCGCGTGCATTCAGCATGGTGCCAATTTGGCGGGCCATCAGTGTTTTGCCAGTGCCGGGCGGCCCATAGAGGAGTATACCTTTCACATGCTTGCAGCCCAGCTGCTCCACGAGCTCGGGTGGGAAGACTCGGGAGGCGAAGGCCCGACGAAAGATCGCATTGAACTCTTGGTCTAGGCCGCCAATGCCCATTTTGCCAAAGTCCCAGTCAGGATTGATGATCGACTGGCGAACCACTTTGCCCTTGGATTTGCCCTGCAGATTCAGTGAGCTGTTCTCGGCCTTTTCGAACTGCACCACAGTGTTACCGAGGAGGCGACCAAAGCGAACATTACGCATCACTGGCTCCTTGCCCTCGCCAAGGCTCTTCGGATCGATCGAATCCAGCGATTTAACCGCCAAGCCGAGCAGTTTCTTATCCTTAAAATTGAAGACCAGTGATTGGCCAACGGTTAAAGCCATCCCAGCAAATTGCATTATAAATTCCTTGGCCATTTCATCCGAATCGTATGGCTCCTGCGAGACCCTATTTTTCAACATTTGTAAGTTTACCGGGTAAGACAGAGAGAAAGTTTCAAAAATATAAAGCGGAAATTAAATAAAACGGACAAAAATATTATATCAATTAATTATAGATATGATATAATTAATTACAAACTCAAAATATGTTCAGTTAAATAATTTTCGAACAAAAACTGTGCCTGCACATTTAAATGAAGTATTAATGTGAAAACCAAACAATCATCAAAATTATTATTTTCAAACTGTGCTTCCTTGCCAAAGTCATATGAATGAAAATTTATATACATAATAAATAGCAATGCATTGAAGGAGGCGTCTCCGAGCTTATAAAGTATATACATATATTACTGAGCAGCATCACTAGATGAGTCGTTATGACCATGTCTGTCTGCTCGCATTTTGTGGTCTTATTGCGAAAAACATTAGAGCTATATTGATGAAACTTGAGATAAATCCGTCTATTTGCTGAAGCCTGAACATAGGTCGGAAATAACCGGATCGGACCACTATATATATGTATATTGTTAGTTATATATAAATTAAGGCACTTACTTTCTGATACAATTTAACTACACAAATGTGGAATACTAAGTTCAAGGCCTCAAAGCGAATTCAACTAGTTTTTAAATAACTATTTTGGTGCTGAAACAACGATTATTACATGATTACTTAAATGTCAGCATATTAGACCCGGTCTACAAGGGCAAGTATTCCATTACATAACAAAAAAATGACACACGCACACACACTTAAAGGGCACTTACGTCTTCTTTTGCAGAAAGTCAGTTTCAAAGGAGACGGATGTTATGACATCGGAATTGGCATCAAAACGATAGGGTCGCACCTCCAGGTCCTGGTTAATGGAGAGCATCGCCCATTTGCGCTGCACAAGAGAGAAGCCCACATAGCCTCTTGGCACTTCGAGGCACTTCTCCAGCGCAAAGATGAAATGCTGTCCAGGGGCGGGCGAAATGTCCGCATAGCTGGATAAATCGGAATATATATAGAACAGATGAATTAGCTGCCACAAACAGAAGCTTTTCCAACCCACATGACGTCTTCAGGAAAATCGCCCGCATTGACAATGGCTCGATTCGTCAAGGACAGCTCGTCCGTGGGACACTTGGTGGCCTTCAAGCGCTGGTAAAGTGGGTACGTGATTATTAAATAATTGATCAGACCTAAATGCAATTTGCAAAACTCACATAAGCCATAGCTACTTCTTTTTCCTTGTCTCGGTTGAGGGGGGTTGTTTTGTGTGTGTTTACAGCCTAAGCCTCAGCTACTGTGTTTATCGATTCAAGAGCTTTGGGTCTCAAATTTTCGCTGTTTCTGTGCCTGCTGTGTTTCGTTTGTTTTGTTGCCTATATTTTGGCCTATTTGTCACTTGCAGCAATTTGATGAAATAATAGTGTTAACATTAAACACTTATTGAATTTTGATTATACTGCATTTCCCTGTCGATGAAGTTTATTGAGATTATGCTCGAGAAGAGATTTTACCAGAGAACCTTTATTGATTTCTTCAGCACAGATTTGCTGCGCAGCTTAAAATGCGCGCGCCTGGCCTGCCAACTCTGTTCGAATATCATAAGTTGACATGCCAGCCAGATGCAGAACAGCTGTTTCTATCTCTGTACATGAACAATAAAAGTATGCTAACAGTGGGTCTGTTACCAAAATGCGAATGGGTATAATGTTATTGTCAGCTAAGACGTCATCCGCTGCGGATGTGTTTGATCGCGTTTTGAGCGTTTTTGTTGTTGTCGACCGAAAACGAGCGATATTATTACTTTTTCAATAATTTTTTTGTTGTTGTTGTCAAGTGATAAGCGATAATAATTGTTATCAGTGCGAGTGTTATGCAAAAATGAGAAAGCAAAAAACCAAAAATGAGCTTTGCGTAATATTTGATTAAGCTACAAATTCGTTTCTCGTTTTTTCGCGCGCCTTTTTGAAAAGGTCAAGTGAAGCAGCAGAGCAGCAAAACAAACAACAGTAACAAGTGCAGAGGCAGAACCGTCCAACATCAGAATTTGGAAAGCAATCAAAAACGCACCTGAAGCGAACAAAAACCACCTTTGACTACCTGTTGAGAGGGTAGCGCCGCAGTCGACGTCACAAAAATTCCATGCTGCGGCGTTAGCTGAAGGTTGAAGCGAATTGTAAAAATTTGCAAGCTATTTGCTCTGCATGCCGTTAGCTGTTGTTGTTGTTGTTGTTGCCGCTGTTGTTATTATTTTTGTTGCTGGGTGCACGTGCATGTGGACGGAGCAAGGAAACGTTTAGAGACGTAGCAAGAAATAAACAAAATAACACACACGCAATGACAAAGACGCGATTAGCATCATGCTGCGGCAGAGGTATAACATCAGCCAGATACAGTCGGGATTATCTGGCGCTCTTCTGCTTTCTCGTCTTTCTAACTACAACAATTTGGTGCTTCAATTTGGAGCAGCGACAGCCTCTTATCAAGTACGGCAATCCAAATTCGTATTTTGGCTATTCGTTGGCCACGCACACAATCGGCAACTCTAGCAATGACATCAAATGGTAAGAGCTAAACACTTTAGTTTAACCGGTTTTACATATTGTTTTAACATTTTTGTTTTTGTTTTTGCTTATATTTGTTTTATGCATACCATTACAAAGGGTATCAGCCAGTTGTGTATTAAAAGTTTGGCCATTTTTTTTTTTGTCATATATTAATTATAATTAAATAAGCATCAATCCTAGAATATAGATGCATAAAATTGTAATGTTTTATAATGATCCTATATCCAGTATTGGAGGGCATTTAATAGTCGATCATGTTTTGGTAATTGTCTGAGTTGAGTGGCCTTGATTAATTTTAATACAACAACTTTAAAAAAATATATAAATTCATTTTTCGTGTTTTTTGCATTGCAATCGTTTTTGTTGTTATTGGCAGTGTTGAAATGAATGTGCGAAACTTGTTTAAAATTCAGTTTATTAGTTGTTGCTGATGCTGTTCTTGTTTTTGTTGTTGCTAGACACTTCAATTACCATATAATAAAATATAAAATGAATATTGATTATTTATAAAGATGATGCTATATGTACACACAGATGTTTCGCACGAAGGTTTCAATCTAGCACGTGCCTTCCATTAGTATTTAACGAACAACACTTTTCGATGTCTCTTAAGTCAAGATCGTTTAACTAATTGAATACATTTGCACAAGAAGCGTAACAAAAAAAAAGGGAAATACTTAAAATTCAAATTTCTGCAGTATAAAAAGTATTCTGATTAAAAAGTGTCATTAAAAAAACTTTGATGTTTCAGTAGTATTTATTTAGAAAACTACTTGGTTATGCAAATGTTTGCTTAATACACATAAAATCACAACAATTTGATAGTAATTTTTAATAATTGTATTACATGTGTAATGCCTCTCAGTGTTTTAAAAATATATATATATAATCAACAGAATCCCCGATGAAAACATTGATTAGACTCATTTTAAGGCTGGTCCTTTGGCAGTTGTTTGAAAACAGCGGTTTGTATTGAGGTTGGAATGTTGGAATGTGATTGGAATTTCCTTTCCTGAACTATTCCCACTTCTTGAGCACAAAGATGTTGTTTTATTTAAGCATGTTTATCTTCTTTTTTTCGTCATCTAAGGCGTTTATCAGGATTTACAAACGAAATATTTGTCGCATTTCGTCAAATGCTTTTCGCTAAAACACTTGGGCTATACAAATATATATATATATATATATATTTATATGTAGTTGTGTGCTTAGGCTGCAGTTGTGCCCAATCCCCGCGAGATAAGGCACTGTTTATTTATATATGTACATATTTACATCCATTACCAGAAATATTCCAACAAAATATTTCCTTGTTTAGCTTTAGTTTAGTTTCCTTATTTATTTGTTTTACTTTATGTTGTTGAGTTTTTTATTATATTTTTGCAGTATCGAATATTTATTTTTATGAACTTATCTTTTCTTATCTTGAGAATGGATATAAATTTTCGTCAAAAGCCACATGAGGACTGAGTTGACATTCCTCTTAAAAATACCAAAATAAATAATCATATAAACATTAAATGTTTCCATGGAAATTCCTGAGCCATTTGAATAAGACGGATGTTGACTAGCTCCATTCGACATTTATGGTTCTGCTGATTAAGCAATTATTTTGCAAATGCCAAAAGCTCATTAGAAACCTATAACGATTAGTTCAATCGTTGATGATCATCAACAACATAATGTGGCCCAAACGAGACCTAGTCGCGGTGGCTAGGCCGACAATTGCAGACGTCTGCATTTAAAATGGTTACAAAAACAACAGCAACAATAGCATTGCCAACTCACCGTATAACTGTCACACTGTTTGTATCCACAGTGAACACTCCGGTGTCCGTCGTCGGTTTGCACTCGCCATGCCAAACCAGGCAGACAAGTCGGAGCCAACCGCAATGCCAATAAAATGACAAACATCAAAGCATGAAACCATCAATTGCAACACAACGAAGACGCAATACGCTCACCGCAAAATTACTTGAAAGACCTTAAGCTGCCCATATATATATATATAAATATATTATTATTATTTATTATTTATATGAGTGCTTAAGATTTTTCTCCTATATTAATCAATATATTAATTACTAGACTAGAAGACATATTCCTCTTTAGTTCAGCATTCATAAACGTCTTACTGGCTGCTTTAGAATTAGAAAAATATAAATATGATAGATGATAATCTCCATTTATTTCCATCGACAGACATCGCTACATGAGTTGCATCAGTTAATTGTTATACCCACTTGGGCAATGGCAAGGGTAGCAAAATAGAAAATCAATGCAAGACTATGGGGAGCAAGTGGGTACGAGGGATGGGGGGATTGTGTCTGGGGTGGCAGCAGAAGACAATCAAAGCCGGCCAAGACATCTTATGGCTTATGGAGCCATAAAAAAAATATTACAAGAGCAATGTATCCATGCATTTGTTGTTGTTGTTGTTGTTGCTACTATTGGTATTTGTTGTTGTCGCCATTCAGTCTGCGCTGCGCGTCTGTGGAAGTTGGTTTCGTGGAAGTAACTTGTCCATTTTTGGGTGGCAGTAGGTCAAAGCAATTAGGTTGCTCCTTCTCACTGTCCCCATATTCCCATCTAACTATCTATTCATCTCCCCATCTTGCCTGCAGCTCATATATAGATGAAGACAGTCAGAACCATGATTCCATTTTGGCTAAACTTGCTGACTCTTCTAATTCAAGAATTTGAACTTAATTAGGATATAGCATTAAATTGGTATGTAAACATATCAAGGATCATTACAAATTCCTGATGAATTGTGCAACAAGGCAACCTTTCACATGACACACTTTTCATTTAGTATACAGTTAATACTCGTGTAGTTGACGTTCCTTTGTATATCCATTGTATATCTGACCAATTTATTTGTCCTTCAACGTGGACTTGTTGACATGTGTTTCCCCCAGCTGATGGTCGTGCATTTATGATTAGGCTTTGACTCTGACTCTGACTTCGACTCCGTTCAAGTTTCAGTCACTGATTGCATTTGTCATGCAGCTCACACAGCAGCTGTAACATCCACAATAACAACAACGACGACGACAATAACTGAACCGCAATAAAGCCGCAATGTGACAGCATTTGGCCATGATCAAGGCTAAGCTCATAAAAAAAAAAAAATAAAATAAAATAAGAAACCCCAAATGAAACCACACAAATTGTTGGCGGCTTTTAAAGCGAACCGCCGGGTAATCAAAAAGCGATTCACACGTTTATTCAGAAGTCAAATGTTCCGCCGAACTTGAGTTCAGCTCCAAGCACAACGGGCAAGTCTCCAATTCAGTCCCCGTCCGAGTTCCATATCCATTTCCCTTTTCCAATTCCAGTTTTTTTTTTAGTTCCATACCGATTGCCAAGATCTCAACATGTGCATTTTGCTCTTTTGATTTGCTGACAAACGGATGTCATGTCCGTCATGTTTTCTCAGTCAGCCAGTCAGACAGTCAGCCAGTCGCCCATTA
The DNA here is from genome assembly GCA_035044105.1 of Drosophila nr. perissopoda 5 BK-2023a. Classification (NCBI taxonomy): domain Eukaryota; kingdom Metazoa; phylum Arthropoda; class Insecta; order Diptera; family Drosophilidae; genus Drosophila; species Drosophila nr. perissopoda 5 BK-2023a. Next base: position 2,728,827 of record JAWNMK010000620.1, on the reverse strand, counting down.
TTCCGCCCATTCCCCTTCTGCACTCGAACGTGCGCTTCACGCGCTCTGTGCGGTCGCACAAAGATCGGTTCTTTCTTTCCTTTGCGATAGTCACGCGATTGCATCGTGTCGAAAGACTTTCGTCACTATCCATACAACATATCGAAACTATAAATCAGAACCTTTGACCAAATGAATAAAAAACTTTGTTCTTATTTTAGATGAAGACTTATTAATTTATGTATTAATTAGTATCATAAATTGTCAATTATAGATAACTTTGCATTAATTGTAATATTTGGTCGCATTTACTTCATTATTTAACACGCTTAAGAGCTCTGCAACTTTTAGTACAATTTTCTAAATTCATAACAGTTGGAGCAGGTCAAGGCATTTTTTAATCTATTGCGAATAATACAAATAAACATCTATGCACACATTTCTAACGCTGTGCTAATCTAAAAAAAAATATATTTTTATATATATATTCTTATATCGGTAAGCTGCGAGCTTTTCGGGTTCTTAAGGGAAAGCTCTGCTTTATATTCAAGGATTTTGTATGAGTATCAATCATACGATCATTGGGTGCAGAGTTGAAATGGTGCGAAACTGTACTAACCCATTTCGCTTATACTTAAGCAATATGGGAATTCGAGTTCGAATTCGTAATTATTGTATTTTTTATAGAGTGTGAAAATTGTACATGGCATATGTTATAATTTCATTAAGTGTTCCGAACCGGAACTGTTTGATTACTTTGCGCATCCGATGTGCTGATAAGCGATACCGAATGAGGAAAGATTTGTTGTTTAACACTTTTCTTTTATGGTTATTTTGTTTCTGCTTGTGTTATTGTGTTTTACATCGTTTTTTTTTTTTATTTTTTTTAATTTTGCTTGAAATGAGCTTGTTGTTTTTGTGGCCAATTTGCTTTGTAAATGAGTTGAGTTTGCCACATTGCAAAATAAGTAAATGCAAATCGCGTTCAGGTGTTGCCGGCATGCCTCTTTACCTAAATGTATATACCCTGTACCCATTACACCATAAGGGTAGTCTATACTTTGCATCCATTAGCCGCCAACAAACTTAACCAAACAATGGCCAATTTGCTCTCGAGTTTTGAAGTTTTATGCTTATTGGAATACACAAATGATTAAATAGCTGAATTTTTAACAATTCTTGTTTTTAAAAACAAAATATTTGGAATTCTAATTTTGTCTAACTAGCTCTTAATTGTTTTTAGGTATAATGAGACTTTTAGTAATTGATTCAAATATGGGATTCTTATAGAAATCGATGTATAATATAAATAAATGGGGTAATCTCGAGGCAAGCCAATTCAACAACACTATTTATGACTTGTTTGCTAATGTTGCTTTATTCAATTAAATTATTCAATATTTTTAAATAACACATGCGGTTCCACGTGCAACTCGCAACGCTTCAAATGGAATCCATCTATGAAAAAAATCATTAGTTTTCATTTTAATTTTTACTCACCGACTTGTTAATTATTATTGTAAGTAATGATGATGATGATGATGAAGGGTATGGTTCGTTTAAAAGTGCACACGCCTCCAGTGCAAATATTTGTAAATAAACCGATGTGAATACGTGAAATACTACGTCATACATGTCTCTTATCTAGCATGTTGTAGTTCACCCGGTCGGACTGCATAAATGTTAAGCTTCCTGTATTGATATGGCATAGTGGCAGCTCCAGAATTCGCATAAAATATACTTATCTAAGCTGGGGAGCTCTGTTGCCTGACTCGCAAAATAAATATGCGCCCTGTCGCACACATGTTTCTTTTTTTTACATGATAGTTTTTTTGGGGTTCTTTGCTCTGAAAGTGCGCCAAAATGTTTCGCCCGAAAATGAGGTCAACAGACGCCGAACAGTCGGAGCCAGGGCAATGAATGTGACCAGGGGTGAGGCTAAAAAAGCAATGGTGCGTGTGTGTGTGTGGGGGGGGGGGGGGAGCAGTTAATGGTCATATTTGTTGTAGTTGTTGTACTCAACTGGGGCGAGAGACTTGTACATGATAGAATATGTCTATTCATATTCGTTTTACGTTACTCGGTCGGCATTTGGTATACTGAATATTTGTCTGTTTCCACATGCAAAATAGTTTTTTTTCTCTTCGTGGTTTTTTTTTTTTTTTTTGGTTTTTGGCGGGCCCATGCCGATGGTTTGGCTCCACCGAAAAGACGCCGTAAGACATAAACAAATGAAGGCAGGCAGAAATAGAGAATAGAGAGATATACGACACACGCATTACGGCGGAAAAAGCAAAGAAATAACGAATACTAGACGAGGAAATGCCCCTAAGACAAACACAAACTTGCCACATATTTATTATAAGCGCAATGCGCACACAGTGAAGCCTGCTTAAACTGTCCGAGATCCATCCTCTTTTCTTGTGCAGTACGAGTAGATTTTACACGAAACGAAAACTTTGAACTAAGGAGCTGTTTCCATAGGTGAAGCCCCAAGCGAATGCTGACAATCGTCATTAGATTCCCACTTATTTGAAGCACATATTTAGCACTAGCTAAGATGCACCTGATGATGAGAAGTATTCGTTGCCTTTTGGGCAAGCTTTACTGTAGCACATGCCTCCTCATAAACATGCGTGAAAATTCAATTGATTTTTGTTGCGAAAGGGGATGGGGTAGGTGCGAGATGCCACTAAAAGAGGGCGGGGCAAATGGGCAAATGGGCAACTGGAAAAAAGGAGGCGTGCGTATTTATAGCGCTAGAAAAATTGCCCATCTTTTTGACTTGACGGGACGACGCAAGTTGGTCTGCGCTATGAACAGTTTTGTGTCTGTGCGTGTGTGTGTGTTGTGGGAAAACTTTTTGTGAAGCCAGCTAGAACAACAACAAACTGCGGCAAAGCGATTACAAACTTGCCTAGCAGCTGTCGAGTGTTGAATATATCTGAAAGATACAACACCCCACAAAAAAAAAAAAAAAAAGGAGAAAAGATCGGAACGTGCAACATAATTTTTGTAAAAACGTTTCATGGCTAAGGCCGAGTTGGGACGTCAGGGGATGAGGTGTGTGGTGTTCACTAATGAGACTGCGGACCAAGTGCTGTAGTCAAATGCAATCTTCGCCAGAGGCCAGAGAGAAGAGAGATCCAAAAAAGTGAGATCCACACACGCAAAATGTCATGAGGCTAGGCGAAGCGTGCAGTAACGAGGGATAGGTGGGGGAGGGCGGTGGGTAAGAGTTAAGAGACGACGTGTGGGTGTTATGATTTATTGCCAATTGCGACGGGGGCCGCACTCGAGTTGAAGTTGTTGCTTTGGCAACAAAGGTTGAAGTTTGCCCAGCAGAGATGCCACTCAATGCAGCAACAACAGCGGCCAACAACACACGATCATTCATCAGCGTTTTGCTGAACGCGTGTGGGCAACCAGCTAGTCAACCACGCCGCCCTCCCGCTCCCTCATTCACTCCAAACGCTGCAATTGGCAAATCAAAGCTTTCCCGTCACGTTGACGGCCCACGCAATCAATTCGCTGTGATTGCCGTTCAGGAAGCGTCGCTGCGACGATCTTAAAGCTGCTGCTTCGTCTACTAACTACAACAACAATAACAACAGCAACGAAAGTATCGATAAATCAATAAGCCAAAATGCAACCGTGGCTGCCGTTTCGGCTAATCTCCTAGCCTGACAAATTGCCCGCAGGCTAAGCAAAGCATTCAAGTAGGCAATAAAACACTTAATTGTTCGACTAGTTGCTGCCCTGTAGCCAACTGGATACCTGTTCCAACCTGAATGTCTGAGCAATAACAAATGGTTTTGCGAATAACTACTATCATAATAATGGGAATGTCTTCGTTGATACTTACATGAAGTGTATATGTCAAATATTAAGGCTGCAACTTTCAACTGTTGAATATGCAAGACCAAAATAATGTATAAATATAATGTATATTGCTTTGAAGATTGGATATTTGCTGATGATACCCTGTTTCCTCTGTTTAGCTGCAATGGGTAGAGGGTATTAAAGGTTACCTGTGTGCCTGAGACACACCCAAACGTCAAGTTGCAAGCACAAATGAAGGCATGGTGGCAAGGAGGCAACTGAGCTCATCTCACGCAGATACAACATGTTGCGCCCATGGGCATTAACCCTCGCATTGTTCAGATTTATGGAGCAAATCTCTCAATGCCTACCCGTCATCCCATACCGCTCTCTCTCTCTCTCTCTCTCTCTTTCTCTCTTTCTGTCTCGTTGGAGTCTTGCATCACGCCTCGAGGCGTTCGAATTGTGCGAATGAAACTCGTTACCAAAACCAAAAAAAAAGAAAAAAAAAAAAGAAAAGAAAACAATCCACGGCAGTCGGCAATTGCTGCTTTGGCGCTGCTCTCTGAAGCCACAGATCGAAGCTTTTGCCAATAATAATCCAATACCTGCCGCCAGTTCTCAGTTGCCCCCAACCCCCACACCCCAACTCTCAAGCCCCTTCTGCTGCCCCTGTCGTAAGCTGAAACTTTTGGATTCGTTGCTGTGGTTGTCTCCATCATCTATCTTTCAACTTTCAGCTTTCAGCCATGGCCGTAGCCTCTTGTATTAGCTGTTCTGTTGTAGCTGTTGTTGTTGTTGTTGTAGTTTGTCTGCTTGAATCCGGTCGTATTCGCTGCCTTGGATCGTGTCGGCCTGTTGCCGAGTTGCCTGCCTGCTTGCCTGCCTGGCAGCTTGTTTTCTAATGAAAATTGACGCCGTGCTGGTAATTTAAGTTGTTTTCGGTTTTTTCGGTTTGGGGGCTTTCTGTTATTCGTTCCTCTGTTGCTGCTTCCCCACCTCTCCTCATTCTTTTTATCACCGATGTTGTTGTTGCTGCCACAATCGAACTATTTTGCTTGTACACATTGCGTGAGATCGCTGGGAATCATTGGCATCTTTTGCGCTATTCCAATTCCTATTGCGGTCGCTCGCAGGCATTTCTGTGCCTTCTTAACCACTTCCTAACCAAAGAGAAAAATGGAGGCACAGAGCGAAAGGGGGTGGAAGAAGGGTAAAGTAGGGGAGAGTGTATCTCAAAGGTACACATACCACAGTGCCACATCTTTCCATATTGTATATCACTTACGTTTATCTTGTTTGACATAGATATTTCTTATCTGCATTGATTCATCCTCTCAAGATACTAACTTGGCTAGATCTTGTTATAATCTTCAATTAAATTACACTTTTAAAAATAATATGCTTCGCATTCTATAAGTATTCTAATATTTTATGTATTGAAAGCTCATATTAAATAAATTGTGAAAAATTGTGCATTTTTGTAAAATGATTGCAATATCTTTTGAAGGAGTGTCTCAGCTCACTGTTAGTCTAGGCCAAATTGCCGATACTCATTCCTAATCCATTTGGTAAGTTTCTCTTTTGCAATTTAAAGCAATTGATGTCTAGAGTAGATTTTGACATTGGTGATTGTTTCCGGAAAGTTTCTATTACTGTTTTTTTCTTGGCAAAAGCTCTTTAGACTTCACTACTCTGCACCTTTGCTTAGGCCATAAATTTGCCATGTTTGAAAGCCACTTGAAATTGTTGTTTCAATCTTAACCCTTGGTGGTGCTTCTCAAGGTTTTTCCAGCTTCAGCCAAATTGCCGAGCAATTTTCTTTTTTTTTTGTTTTCCTGGTTGCGTTTTACATTTTCGGGCTTTTGCGGCAGATGAATATAATCTTTACAGCATAAGCGAAAGAGAGAGAGAGAGAGAGAGAGAGAGAGAGAGAGAGAGAGAGAGAGAGAGAGAGAGAGAGAGTAGAGAGATAGAGAGAGAGAGAGAGAGAGATAGAAAAACAGCAACAACTTCACATGCAACTGTGAGATTTTTCGTGGCTCGTTTATTTATTATGATTATTTATTTTGTTTTACTTGAGTTGCTGCTGCCGTCGGTTAGTTGCCACAGATGTTGGCAGTTCGTGTTGAGTTTTATTTTTTTGTTTTCCTTTTCCGTTAGCCAGCTGCCACCGAGAAGATCACAACATCTGTGTGTTTGTGTGTGTGTGTGTCCACATGGTCCATTCAGTTCATCTGCGCGCCGCAGATTGATTAGTTGCGTTCAAAGTTTTGTTGCTGCATCAACACTCTTTCTTGTTTATCCCCCTTAACCATTTCAAATGCGTAAAAGAGATATATTAAAGTTAACTGTGTCCACTGTTTCCCACTGAACACAACAACTCTTTGGCTTGTAGTAGGCGATTATCGAAAATCGATAAATATCGTTTTGCTTGGTGGATGCCTCAATCGAGTGAAGCAGAGTGAGAAGAAGCGGCACAGCACCTAATCAAAAAAAAAGCTGCTTACAGGGCATCCTGATCGTCGGACACTTTCGAGTAGATCACTCTTACTTGTTGTTGCTGCTTCTTCGGCTTTTTAGTTGCTTGCCACAAAAGTTCAACAAACGCTGCTCGGCAGCAAGTTTGCTTTTGCCTCGTTTTGTTTGCTTTTGCTAAGAAAACAACAAAATTTTTTTCTCCGATAAACGCGCGACACGTCGCCGCTGCCCCTCAACCCCTTGAGCCACCCATTGCTCTCTCTCTCTCTCTCTGCCCCCTTTGTAGCTCTTTGTCCGACACTCCACATGCCCCGCACCATGTGTTTGTCACAGTTTGGCGTTTGGCAATACACAGAAATCCTGTCGGAAATCTAAGCTAGGCCATCGTCGGCTGCGGCTGTGGCGGCTGCCACACCTACCACGCCTACTATCAGTGCAGCAGCAGCGGCAGCCAAGTTGCAAGTGGGTGTTTTATACCCAAACCCAAACCCAGTCGCATTCGCATTCGCTTGCCCCATGTTGCACATGTGCATATGACGAATTTTGAGCTGTGGCAAGCAGTGGCGGCTGCGTGTGGGCGCCACAAAATCGAAAAAAAAATACTGCCGCCTTGATGCCTTGCTGCAACACGGCCAAAGGCGCTGGCGATGGGCGATGCCGACACAACTCTTGATAAGAATTGAGTTCCATACACACACACACACACACACATAGAAACCTAGACGGGGCAGGCGACATTGATGTTGACAAAGTTGCGGCTCGACACGGCGAGGCGGTTTTACCAAACGGCAACAACAACAACAACCGACAACTCGTTTCGCTTGTTGTTGTCGCGTTGTTTTATGTACTTGAGCTCCAGTTTGGGACTTGAATTAGTCGCAGACCTGCATCAAACACTCTATCCAATATCATATATTCCCCCCTCCCCCCTTTACAATACCCTGCCCTTAGCCTATTTCAATTGGGTCATCAAGTGTGTGACGCTTGAATGCAAACATATCCCCACAATTTCAGTTAAAATAAGTTCCTTAAATGGTTTTCATAAGTTTAGATCCAATATTGGAATTTCGATTATTTCGAATTTGGTTGGTTTCCATATCGTGAGTTTAGTTAAGAAGATTTGGTAAATAAAAATGCCAAAAACAAAATGATAAAATTTTTCTAAGTTTCGAACTTTTTACTTTAAAGAAATTTAACAATTTTGATTGTCTATATTGAATAGTTTTTAGTTTTTGTGTGATTTTACTGCCTATGCTATTTTCCTATCCAATCGAAGACAAGTTTGAAAATTTTTCGATTATATTGGCTTCAGCTCGCTCTCTTTTACTCACTTACTATATGGTCCTGTTAAGTGTATTTGTAACTTCGTCAGCTCCAAACTTAACTATTCTACATTTGTTGACTTGGTTGGAGAGTGAAAGAGAGAGAGAATGGGAATGAGAATGAGAATGGGTGATAACCATTTGGTTCACTCGCCGCTTTATTTGTGTTTGTTGTTGTTTTTGTTGCCTTATTTTTCCAGGTAAGCCACGGCAACAACAACAACAACAACAACTGATGACTGGAGTTTATCTGGCGACAACGAAGTGTTTGTCATTGCTGTTGTTGTATCCGTTGATATTGTTTGCCCTGATGCAAAAAAAAAATATATATATTTATATATATATATATAACAAAAATGAACAATATTTCCCCCATAGACTCAATTGATAAGTTATATTTTTTTGTGGGGCATTGCGAGCCTTTAATATAGGGGCGTTTCACATGGAATCGTTCTGATAAAATGACGTTTGAAGGTTGCCCCTTTTTTGGTGAGTCAGTTAATTAGCGAAGTGAACTAGTTCAGCTGTTTGTTCTCTGATTATTCAGAGGCACATCAACTATCTCTCCATCTACATTCCTGATGTGGACTTCTCTGAGAGAGTATTAAGAAATCAGAATTTTTAGTTCTTGAGCGTTTTATTGGCTATAAACTAATAAGCTCCTAAAGTCTGAACCATAATGAACCAGTTGAAGGAACAACATTAATAACGGTTATTAAATTTCGGCTTGCTCTTTGAATGAATATACCTAGGCAAACTACAGACCATTCAATTAGCATAATTGCGACGTAGAGCTGGAGGGGCTACTGTGCGCCCCTGCCACTATGTTCGAGTGGGTGTTGGAGTCGGTGTTGTGTTTGAGTCTTATGCAAGGCGGGGGCTGGGTGGGGGGTGGGGGTTATGTGTGTTGCGTGTGAGTAACGCCTAGTCCCAAAAATTTATGAGCCAGCAAGAATGTTGACATCAAAATCGTTGACTTATTTTTTTTACCAGGTGGAAAAGCATTTCATAAGCATTTTTTATTTTCTTTTAATTTTCGGCATTTTTCTCTCTCGTATTATTTGGGTGTAATTAAAAAGCAAATCACGTTTTCATTTTATGATTTCTGTTGGATTTTTCTTGTGCGTAGGCAGCGCTGCTTTCATTTCGTTTCGTTTCGTTCCGGTTCGTTTCGTTTCATTTCGCTTTGACAGTGAAAGTGAGCGTTACCCGGATACCAATGGCCCGGCGTTTCGAGTGCCTCATTTTCTTTCTACAAACCGTTTTCACACATTATTCAATGCTGTTTCCGTTTTGCAGCTAAGTAAAACTCACAGTTAATTAATTCACATATTGGTCGATTTGGATTCTCGCATTTGCATTAGAACGCATCGAATCGAATCCAATCGAATCCAATCGAATCGAATCGAATTGTCCAAAAATTATGTCATATATGTGTAGTCGTACCCACGGACCACGCCCCGTTGTGTGTCACTTATCCCGCCCTGGTTTTTTGCTCTGCTCAATTAATTGGCAACGCTTCGTTGAGCGCTTCCAAAACTAGAAAATGCGACAATAGCCGAATTTTGAGTTTTGTGAAAATAGATTGTTCATCATCGAAAAATGGTAAAAAGCCATCAAAAATTAAATGCGTCTCCAATTTGTTAGTCTCGTTTGCTTTTTGGCAAATTGTGAACCGTTTTTGCCGACATCCGAACGGTGGTAAACGACTGAGGGCGTTCCAATTTAGATTCCCCAGATGATTATTAATACGAAACTGGTTCGGCAAAGGAAAGTTTTTCTTTTTGCTTGAGTTGAATTACCAGCTGAACGTGTGAGTTTCCTTTTTGGGGAACCAGTTGACTAGTTCAATGGAAAATTAGTTCTCAAGCAAGCTTAGCTGCAAGCAAGCTAATAAAATTCGACGTTGGCAAACGCTAAGCAGTAACGGTATACTTGCTATTACTGATTCATGTTTTGCTCTTGCTAACAAGATCCAATTACTATAGCTAAAACTGAGCCAAATTTCTATTGTGGCACCCAAAACTAAGAAATTTCTAAAGAAGTCGCAGACCAAGCTTTGTGAGAGTTTCAACCGTCGTCTGGATGCTTACACTTATTTACGTATCTTAAGTGAAGATCTACATTCTATCTCTAAGCTGACATTCTTGACTCATCCAAGCATTTGCATATTGCCGATCCACTCGAGTCGTGTCGGTTCCTTTCATTGCCAGCAACAATTAGAGCAAATGGTGAATTACTAGCAGGAGACACTTATCACAAACCATGTACCATTTATGTGCTGTATGTGATTATCCACCAGCTTTTTAGCATGACCCAATTACAGGCACTGGCTGGCTGCACCCACACGACCATCAAGCAAGCAGACCAAAAGGGGGAAAGCGGGCAGCTCACCCGCTGGCTGGCAATTAATAAGCCGCCAGTTCAAATGCATTTACAATCTAAATGAAAATTACCCATGCGCCACGTATGAGGTGCTTATATTTTTTGTCGTTTTGGGGCAGGCGCTATTAAAATTGTTTTTGAGCCAAATATTGTAATTTGGCCGAAAAATGTTGTAATGGCAATTGGCCTGGTCGGCATATTTTGTGCACATTCTTCAGAACGTGTTTGGTTATTAGCTACTCCAAACCAAGCAGAATCGACCGAACTGTCCGATGGGAACTGCCAACAACCAATTGGGAGCTCAGAGCTGAGCTTAGAGCTGGACAGTCGAGTTTGCTGCCCACGCGCTTTTGGCTTGAGCCGGCTGCGGGCCAACTCTGTTCTTTGCAGCTGCAACAAAGTGCACGCTTGCAAATTAGAACACTTCAGGTGTTTCTAGGCCCGAAATACCACAAATTTCAAAATATAGGAATTGAAAGTGTGTTTTCACAAATTAAATTCACGAAATTAAACATTTGAATATAGCAAAAAATTGATCATTTTGGTTTAATGATTCTTAGGGAATTGACCACTGTAAAGTGCAGGGCTGGCATCGCATGTTGCGTGTATGCAGCCCTGTTGCCAGTTTGGTGTAATTGCCAAAGATTGCCGCAATTTGCTGTGCGGCTTCCGTTTCATTGGCATTTTCAACGCTTCGTTCGTAAATGACGCTGACGCTGACGCTGATTGCCAGCCTGCAGGCGTATCTTTCTCTTCCCTTCCCCCCACCTACCCCTTCCATCCTTCCCTCCCCCTTGCCTTCTGCAGCTGGATCCTTGACTTTAGATCATTTGCATGCGCAACTCATTCAATGTCACCAATGAGTGCAATTTGTTGTTGTCGTTGTTGCTGCTGCTGCTGCTGCTGCTGAAGTGCCTCAAATTGCTGCGGCTCATTCTTTTGTTGCTGCTGTTGCTGTTCACAATAAATTCCAATCAAATTGCTTGCACTCAGTTTGAGACTCAGCTTGAAAGTCTGAGAGTCTGAGAGCCAGAGCGCTGAGCTCTGATCTCTGCTTCTGTCCCTGGCCACTGCCTGTCATTTAACACACACGGCCGCCAGCTGCACCTGTTGTTGCTGCATTGATTGAAAACTTGTTGCAGCAGCAGCAGCAGCAACAGCAACTGTGGGGCGCGCCCCATCAGCTGTCAGCAATTTGTTGTGATCAATTTATTAAAGAAAACGCAAAACCAATGCATCATCAGCAGCAGCAGCAACAACTCCTTGTGGCAGCGCAAAGTTGAAGGACGCAAAGCGCCTTGGGGGTCAGGCAGATGCTGAGGCTAAGGCTGAAACAGACACAGAGGCAGGTACAGGTACAGGTACAGGTACAGCAGCATCATCACGATAATCACAGTCATCAGTTGGGCCCTGCCTCATCTGCATAAATACTAGCAATCTTGGCAATATCGGCAACCGGCTTTCAGCCAGCAGACTAAAGTCTGTCGGGCCCTGGCCCCCACCTCAATAGGAGGCTTAGCCACCCAGCAAGTTCATGGAATTCGCAGCTATTGTAGCACCTTGACTTGGAATTTGTCATTGTTGTTGCTGCAATTGCTGTTGCTGTTGCTGTTGCAATTTTTTGTTGTATGATCATTTTCGTTGGGTGATTCAGCGAAAAGTAAACAACCAGATTTAGTATATAGAATAGACCTTACATATTGACAAACTAAAAATATACAGGTGTATTTCTATCTAGGTTTTTCTTAAATATAATTTTTTACTAGAACTTGTTCAGTCAAGCTTCTGCTTATCATAGTCATAACTCAGTTATTGTCAAGTTAAAATTTTGTTTTTTGTACAACTTCAAATCTAAAAAAGAAAGAATGGCTATTAGAGAGAGATAAAGAGAGAGAGAGAGACGGACGGCGAGAGCAGTTATTTATCGTTCATCTTCTTCATATGTATTTCAGTTTTTTTTGCAACGTTGTCATAATTGAGACAGCAAATTAGCGAAGCGATAGCTGCCAGTGCCCAATGGACCGGGTGTGAGTGAATTTGGTGACCCAAGACGTTAGGGGCGTTGTATGGGAGGGGTGGTGGGTATATTGCGGTGAAAAGAGAAGAGAGAGAAGGGCGCCACGGTGGACAGTCCAGTGCGAATGGTGCGGCTGCTGCGGCTGTGGCTGTTGTGGCTGCTGCAAGTCATGAATAGATGCATTCATATTGCAACTTGAAGCTGGAAAGGGCAGCAACAGCAGCAATTGCTGCCACAGCTGGCCAGAGATCTCTCAGATCTCTGGCCGAGCACAAAGATCACAGATCACGATGTGGTTCGCTCACGCTAATGAATGCTGATGATGATGGACCATGCAGCATGAAGAACTTGACTCAACCGGACTGGACTGTGAGGCGGTCAGCGTTGAGAGCGTGTCGTGACACGAGAATGCGTTAATTCTGACAAGTACATACCAACGACTTCAGATATCCAACTAAAACATAGAAACACGGATGTAGAAAATGCCTACACAAATCGGTATTAATGAATATTATTTTGTGGCATTACTAATACTAGTCTTGTTTAGTAGCTTTTTGTTAAATACGTTGAAGTTGGCACTTGTGACTCGTGCTCGTGTCGCGTTCATCTCGATGAGAAATGGACTGTGGGGAGGCAGAGACAGTTGGACAAACTGAAGCGAACTGGACAGCTTTTGGTTGATGTTTTTGCGTGCCGCAATTTCAATTTGTTTGGCACTTGACTTGGCAGCCGCTTCTCTTGTTGTGTGTTGGTTGTCTTTCACTTTGCTGTTGTGGTTGTTGTTGTTGTTGGGCGATTGTGGAGCGAGTTGCGCAAACATTTTACTTATGGAAGATGGAAGCTGGTTGAGTTGGAGATGATGCTAGATGGGAGATGTATGATGCTGACCAGACTTGGTCAGGCTGCCACTTGATTGTCGTCTTAGGCCTCGGCAAAATCTGCAGCTGCACTTGAACTGAAATGCGTCAGTTGTGGCTTTTGTTGTTGTTGTTGTAGTTGTATGTATGTGTGCGTGGTTGTTGCGACTAAATGAGAAAGTACAAATAGAAACTGAGCTGCGGCACCACTCGCACCACTCGGACAGTTGTGCTAACGGTTTGTGTTTTAGCTGTTTGCTGTGCTTCGGTGCGCTTTTAGCCTTGAGCATTACACGCGAAAGGGGAGACGTGCAAGAGGAAGGTGGTGGGGTGAAGGTGGGAGGGAAGGGAAGGGGAGGGATGGGGTACTCAATCTAGTCACTGTTCCGGTTGCAGCAGCTGTGAGCTGTGGCAGGCGTGGCAGCAACTACAGCCGCCGCTGCTAAGTGGCGACAACTTCAATTTCTCACCTCGTTACCATTTTGGTGTCATCGTGCTGTGGCCTTATCTCTTCTTGGCCATGTTTATACGCGCTTTTATGTGCACGTTTACTCTGTCAACTCATAACCAATATCTGAGACACCCTGCTCCCTCCACAATTCCGCCTCTGTTGTTGGCTCGCCCTTTTCCGTTTTGCTTCTTCCTTTATGGCATTTGCCTTCGCACTCCTCTCCAGTTCTTTAGCTCCTTGTTTGTTTCCCACCTTTTGCTTGTCACACACACACACACACACACACGCACACACATACTCACACTCAGACTTGGAGATGCAAAGATACAGATACATTCCGCCCGTGTGTTAATGCCAACTTCATAATTTCAAACACTTTGCTCTGATGTTGGCCTGCCTGCTCCCCTTCCTCATGCTAACCTTACCCTTGGTTCGTTTATCCTACACAATCATTGTCCTAATCCCAATTCCCACTCCATTTGCCTATACATTCCCATATTCTATTCCCTATGCACCGTCACAACTTTTTTTTTTATATATGCCCTTACGGGTAGTAAGGTATTCAAATTTTGGTCACAACATATTCTGGGCATAACGTCTAATCCATTCATATCATCTATTCAATGAGGAATATGCCTATTGGGATATAAACAGATACAAGAAGTAATCAGATCGTTTCACTGGATCATATTACTAGATCATAGACATGATTTGTTTTTGTATTAAACTCAAAACATGTAAATCTAAGTATTTTTGTCAGATATTATTCATAATCGTTAAATTTGCACATCGTAATTTGTCTAAGATATCCCCACCAAATAGTAAATTGATCTACTTGATATCTTCTTGATAAAATGTAGTCGAAAAGTATTTGAAGCGTATTCAAAGTTCGGCATGCCGAAATTGAAATTTTTGGTTGTTGTTCTCATCATTCGTACTTCTTTCCAGTTTCTGAGCTGTTGCTTTGCATCATTGTGTGAGACGTTGTTGATGTTGTTGTTGTTTGTGCTGTTGCTGTTGTTGTTAGCGACAACTATTTGGGCGTTGCACCTTCGTCTATCCCCCTTTTCCCTCTGGTTTTCTCAGCGTCAGTCGCTGTCTCAGACTCAGCATCATCCGCAGCATCATCTCAGATTTTATTTTTCTTCTTCTGCTTGTTGTTCTTCTTCATTTTGTTTCTTTTTTTCACTTCCATATCAATATTTATTTAAAAAACCGAAAGAAGAAGAAGAAGCATCATTCATTGTAGGGTGCAGGACCACATTCTTATTCATAATTTGAGGCTCGAAAAAAAAAAAAAAAAATGGATGATGAGTTATGCACGAATATTTGAATGCTACATGGCGCATCCAAGGTCGCTCCACAGTGTTGCCAGATGGCATGCAGATGGTTGCCTGACTTTGCGAATGTAGATAGAAATGGAATTTGCAGCTGCTGAGTTTGTCGCCCACGCTTTCCTCTGCCCACTTCCCCAGCCCCATCAAATAAATAATCACTCTGGTCAGCCAGCTGTGCACAAATTGACCAACTGACCAAAATCTGTATTTATCTGGCTACCTTATTGCCCATTATTATTGTTCACGCTCAATCGTTGGGAAAAATGCCTTTCAATTTTTGTTGGTGGCAGGAGGGGCTGTAGCCGGAAGCCGTCGTTGTGGACGGCGTCAAAATCCATTAGGCATAGGCCAATTGTCAATTAGTCAGCCAAAGTATTAAGTTACACAAGCTCAAACTCCCCCGCTCGCCTTACATTCCCACTGTCTTAGCTGTCACAGCTTCCACATCATTTGCTCTCATCGGACTCCCAAAACTCCCATTCGAAGCTGGCTGTCGTCACTTTCGCTTCTGTTCAAAATCTGTCCAATTATGTGCAGTCACTTGAGAGGCAAGTAGGTGTGCCATAAGGGGTGGTGAAGTGAGGGGGGGTGGAGTGGAGTAGATGCTGACACCATAGATGGTCAGTCTTAATTAGCAGGCGACGGCGGGTTGCAGATCGCGCAGTTATTTCATCAATGACATTTAAAGCTTCATTAAAAGTCCTGCCAAACGGGGCATGGCCATATTTGGGCGCAGGGCAAGCGACCAACGCTTACCTGTGTTGTCACTCGGCACGCAGGGCATCTCTAAGGACGCATCGCATAAATTTCATTTGATTGGGGGCAAGCTCGCTAACGAGCTCAGCGATGCCCTCGTGATTGTTTCGATATGTATCGTTATCGATGACCATAAGCGATTACGTCATGTCATTTGCCTTCTCGTTTTTCGTAAACAGTCATAAGTTGTGAAATCACCCAGATAATGCAACATTCAATATTTGTTCTTTAAATAAGGTATGAATAATTTTTCATATGATCAGTTGTGAACAGATTGGATTCTCGGAATCCCGGTTTGTCTTACAAATATTTACAAAACTTCAGGGCGATATCTAGAAGGCAATTAGTCATGAGTAAAAATGGTTTAATTTGTTTTTTTTTTTTGTTTACCTGCAAGAAAGTGAGAACTTGCTTTACTCACCTTACCAGAAATTCTTCCGCTTCCTTGCGATTATTCATATGATGTGCTTGCTTACAAGAAGTTTTTACCTTACTATAACTTATTGCCTTACCTTGCAGTTAGTCTCTCTGATATCATTTGATATAGCTCAAACGAGTTGCTGTAGTGTCACGCGCTCATCTCTTGCCCAGATAGATGCTGTCTGCCCACAATTTGTTGGCCACTATGACAAATTCAACTAAGCATCATCCACACACAGCCTTTCCACCTCACCCTCCACAGCTCGCCTGAGAGGCCCCAGGTCTAAGTCCCAAGTCCAGGCCCATTCCTGATGCCATTAAAAATGCAAGTTGCTTGGCCAGTTTTAGTTGGTTAGTTGGTTGGCTCGTTCGTTGCTTGGTTTGTTGTTGGGCTTTGTTTTGTTTGGTTGGTTGGGTCTCTGCTCCTTCGTTACGTTTTGCGCGCCTGTTTCGCTTTTACTTAACATTTTAAGCCTTTGCGCCGCTAATTGGCAGAAAATACCAAAAATGGCAATGCATGACGCCGGATGACGACGAATGACGGCGACGGTGGCGACGGTGGCGACGATGGCGACGATGGTGATGCTGGAGCGATGTTACGAGAGTTCGCACTCTAATGAGCGGCATGCCGTTTGTCTATCGGATCTGGCAGTGGCAGCGCCCAAAAGGGTTATCGATTAATGATAAGCGATTAAAAACTCAGCTCTCAACACTAATTGACAACTCTCTTCGGGCGAATAAAAGCGGGGGCGTTAAAACAATAAACTCAAATATACATAAATAATATTTATTTACTTTATCGACGTGTGGGCGGCAGCTGCCGTCCTTTTTCTCCTTTATGTTGATATTTGCGTGGGTGCCAATCCAATCCCATGGGGTACCTCGATCTGCTTAGTTTAGGTTTGGTTTGGTTTGGTTTTTTATGTGCCTCCTTCTTTGTGCGCTGGCAATCGCGGGGCGTGCATCTGAGATGTGAGGCAGACGTGTTGCCATAATGCTCCAGCAACATGCAACCGCCAACATATAACATGCAACTGTCGATTGGCAACATTTGCTAGTGTTGCCAGTTTGGTTTACACGCTGAAAAAAAGTTAAAATTTTTCTTACCAATCATGAGATTAAAGATCGAAATTCTCATATTTTTCAAGACCCCAAAAGTTTCGTATAGTAACACTGAATTTGGAACAGTGCTTTTCTCTGAGTATACCAGACCAAAATTGAATCATTTGCTGCCCTATATGTGAAAGAGCACACACACACACACATGCACATTATATACCAGAGCTTTTTTATCTTATCAGAAATTTGAAGTAACCTGTCTGCCAACTAAATGAACTAACTACAAAAAATGGGCCAGCCTAAAACTCAAGCATAAATTCCATTAAAACTATTCAATGATTAAATGGGCTCCGTACTGGGGCAACATAGAAAATTACCAGGAATTATATTCTTATACCCTGTTTATATGCTGTGATAAAATTGTGGAACGCAGATGTCTTTGATAATATTAAGGAGCCGCTTTTACCTGAAAATGCTTGAGCATAACTGCTTTAAAAGTAAGGCAAATTCCAATCTGTAAAAGATAAAGTTAGTTGAAATTGTTAAGGTACAGTTTGAGATAATCTTAGTTCCCTCGCTAAACGAAGCAGAGCGCTAAAGAGTTCTCAGTTTTCATATGTTTTAATGCCAAATATCACAATCCAAGCTTTAAAGCTTGTTGGAAACAGACTCTAAGAAAGGCTACAAATTCTAAAGCCAAATGCGCAGCACTGCACAATTTTTGTTGTTGCGGCTGCCAATAAAACTGAGCGCCAAACAATTTAAATTTGAATTTAAATTAGCTGCTCTTGGCGGCTGCCGCCACATCTGCAATATGCTTCCACTTCCCGGCCCCCCCCCCCCCTCCCACCACCCCCTTCCATCCCTTCTGGATGGCAGTCCAATAACCATTGTTGATGCCCTCGAACGATATCGAAGGTCCAATCACGAGATGCTGCAGCTTTTCATTTCCTCGACTCCGAGAGTTGAGTTCAGCTGAAAGGCTGCCAACTGTTTTTGTTTCTTTACTTGTGTATGTGTATGTGTGTGTGTGTGTGTGTGTGTGTGTGTGTGTTTGATTTGAATGAAGCTTCTTTGTTTGTTCTCACTCCTTCCCTCCAGCTTTGCTTCCAGTTTGAACTTTTGCGCCAATTTTCTTCTCATATTAATTATATTTATTTATTCTTTCACTCACGCATTGTCTAACTCTCCACCTCTCTCTCTCTCTCTCTTTCTCTGTTTCTTTGCAGGTATGTAATTTAGAGATCGATTCGATCAAATCCTGTAATGATCAACCCATTCGCTGGAGTTGCAGCTGCAGCTGGCTTCTTTTTTTTTTTTGTAATTCCATTTTAGAGATTTGTGATTAATTAACAGATGCTGTGGCAACAACAACAACAACACATTGTTGATTTGTGTGTGCATAGTATGAACCATTGTCGTTGCCGCCGCTAACAATGGACACACGTATGTGGCACGAACACGAGCACGGGGGCAAACAACAACTACAACAGCACTGACAGTTCCATTTAAATGTCAATCAGCGACACTTTTGACATGCGGACAGACATTTTGATGGGATGTGAACGGTGTGTGTGTGTGTGTGTGTGTGTGTAAGGGGAAGTGTGTGTGAGGTGTTTAAGGGGCTTGGCGTGGGCGAGCACACGCGGCGGGTCGAGTAGTGGGCCAAACAAACAATTCATTAAGCCAAGGAGGCGTGCAACTATGAATGAGTCAAGCTCGACCGTAAAAACTCCCTTAAGCAACACATTTATGTAAGTAGGCGATACTGGTGTTGGTCATAGGAACTATTTAACAAAAAATATCGATACCAAGATTAACAAATTATCGATTTATATTGCCTTACTAATATAAAGCTGGATGCCACCATATTATATGAAGATGGAGCTAAGGTCCTTCTGCTGTTCTTATAGCCTACGTCTGTTGATACATTATGTGCATAGTTTTGAATTGATCAAATCCGATCCGCTCACTACGATATCGTTGATGGTCAACTTATTTAAATAAAGTCAACTTCATAAAACAATTTCGACAAATGAATTTATCAACACTTCCGTTGACAACACAAGGCAGAAGCTGTTGCTTGCTTGAGAAGCAGGTGCAGATGTAGGGGCATAGAGGAGGGTGCTACTTTGTGTGGCATGCTGCACAGTTGCAAATGTCGACACAAAAGTTTTACAACATCAGCAGCAGCAGCCACAACAACAACTGCAACTTGCAAACGCAATTTGAAATTCAAATTGAGTTTTTTTTTTTCCTTCTTTTTTCTTAAACATTTAACGAGGTTTTTGGTGGAACAGGACACACCAGTGTTGTTGCAGTTGAATTGGTGGCAAGAGCAGTGAAGTGGTATGTGTAGTGCAGTGTAGTTAGTTGTGGATACAACTAAAGTTGACAGCAACCACACTGGCAATGCGCTTTGTGTTAGTGGCAACAATGGAACTGCAGTTGAAGTGGTCGAAGCTGAGTCTCCAGTTTGCAGTTGGGGGGTTGGAGTTGGGGAAGGCGACTTGCTCGATTGTCATGTAGACGCTCATCAGGTTGACAGCTCTAGCAAGGCGATACATACTCAATGCACCCACTCCAACCACCGAGTAGCCAGCAACCATACTAACAATCAAACGGTTGCATATTTCACATGAATTTTGTGGTCGCCATCGCAGTTTGTGCGAATGAATTTCCAAAAGTTAATTGACCATGCAAAAAGATCAGATTCCAGTTACTCAGTTGCTGCTGGTACAACAGCAAATGTTGTTGTTGTTGCGCGCCCTTTCCGCTTCGGCTTCGTCAGCAGCAACACCAACAACAACAACAACAACAAAAATAGCAGCAGCTCCAAATTTGCAAAGTCAACAGATATAAAAGCAAATTTAGCGTAGCTGCCAACACGAGACAGCTTACTGCAAATGGAGCAGGGTTCAATGGGTTGGGTTTGGTTGAGAGTGGGGTTGAGGAGGCAGTTATAACATCGAGCTCTTGGGAAAAATGTAGATGCCAAACGAATGTGCACTCAATATATGTAAGTAATCAAACAAAAGGGGTAGAAGGAACAGACATTATGTTTACCAATAATTAAATAAGAGCTTGATGTATGAAAATCCACATTGCATAAGAGCCGACTTTTTAGAATTTGTTAAAAATCGGCATAAATGCAAATTTAGATTATATATATAAAAATTAAATCCTTTTTAGATGCAACTTCGCATGCAAGAAAAGTTAATTTGGAATTTTCTCAGTGTGCCATAAATTTCGATGCAGTTTGCTTTATTGAGTTGTGTTTGAAGACACATTTAAGATACGTAATACATAAGATTGATATTATATGCTTATTACTTAAACAATATTTTCAGAAGAAACCTGATAAATTCGAAGAATATTTTTCGAATTTTACACATATCAGGTGGCCAAATACAATTTTGATGACATTTCTTATATAATTTGTGTTAATTTTGAGTTTATCTGAAGTTTTAGTTTTAAATGTACTTTCATGTTAATTTTCATTTTTAATCTAGCTTGCATGCAAATGGTTAACGGTAAAGTTACAAACATAAATGGACAAAAAAATGCTCATGCTGTTTTTGTTGTTTTTGGTGACGCCCAGAATCGATTTAAATCGAATAGGATATCTGAATCTCAAAGTGTAATCTGAGCGCTTGCAACACAAAACTCAACAGCTTCTCAAGCCACAAGAAACCAAATAAACAAGCCAACACTTACTAGTTGAAAGTGCTAGACTAACAGATACTCTGTTATGATACACTTTAGTTTCTGAACCTTATGCGATGCTTTGATCTAGAGTAATTTTATGATCTGTGACATCGAGCAAGATAATCTGATTGGTTAACGTGATTGGAAGGTCTTATCTTTTGGTCTTTGGGAGCTGCTTATACACTTTAGCATAATTTACAGGGTATTCAAATCAAAATAAGCCGCCAGTCAAAAGGGCAGTGAAAATGCTTGAGCATGGGAATGTGTACAAAAGTATTTATCCGCATTCGTCGATTAAGTGCTCGCATGTATAATCGCATCTATTTGGCAGCTACCCCACCCAGTGAACCCCAACCCTTTCCTCTTTGTACTGCCATAGAGGGTAATTGGGAATGTATATATATATGGAATAGAGTTCAATAGCAATAATCAATAGCAATAATAATCAATCGACTTGGTTCGGGGCTCCAGAAACAAATGTGATGCTTTGTTCGGTTCTCTTCTGTCTGTGTAGTGACGGGCCGTACCATTCCGTCATGCTGATAGCGACTATCTCTGTGAATGGCGGCGGCGCCCCAAATAGCTGACCCAATTTATCGGTTACAGTTCAGCTCAGCTGCAACTTCCCCCGGGATAAAAGGGGCGTTTCTGTCAAAAAGTCTGACAGATGTTCGATCTGTTTGTTGCTTTTGCTCTGCAGCTGGCAAATCGATTTGGCCCTGCAAATTCCCTAATATTCATACACAATGTCAATCTGTGAAAGGAGCACAAGCCAGCCCACAAGCCAACCATGAATCAGCCATGGATCGACAGTTTGTCAACTGAATGCAACAGGACGTGTCCGCAACAGCGACGATTCCAATGGACATGCATCAGGCCAGGAGCAGGCGCCAAAACTGTGGCCCAAGCTGCTTTAGGGCAGTCTACAACTATTTCATAAGCATTAAGGTGGTGGTCCAGATCGATGGTGCACGAGTGGTGCAAAGGGAGTTCCATATGGATGATATATGCACATTATTCCATATGTAGAAGATCAAACGAATTTTGAATGGCAACATAAGCTGCTCTAAGCATTCCACAACTTAATTTGACCAAGTGGTGCTTCAAGTGGTGCACAGATCTGAAAACAACAACTGGCAATGAGTACAAACTCTGGTTGAGCAAGTGGTGCAACCTGTGATGCTGCAAGTGGTGCACGGCGCTTTTTTGAACGGCATGCCACAGTGTGGAGCAGCCAAAGAGAGTTTGACCAAGTGGTGCTCGAAGTAGTGGTGCCCCCATGACATTTCAACACATATTTCATGTTTTTTTTTGGAGACAATATAATATTTCGTTTGGTGTTTTTCGCTCTTCAATTAAAACTCATTAACATAATGATTGAAGGGGCCTTCAAAACTGTATGTTGGTGTGGCTCGGGTTGTGTGTGCGTGTGTGTGTGGTGCCTTGTAATATATGCAAATTTAATGCGAACAGAACAGAAATAAAGCGGCTGGTAACAAGAGACGACAGCAAAAAAACACAAAACAACAAGAGCTGCAGACAAAATGCAAAGCCACGCAAAAATGTTGCCTAGAACCACTTAAAAGAGGCAGAGCGAAATGGTGGGAGGGGAGGGTCGAAGGGTGGTGCCAGTCGCCCATAGCCCTCCCCTTTTGACGAACTTCTGATGACAGCAGCGTTTGGCATCGACTTCATTTAGTTGATGGTGACATAATTAAAATTTATTTGACAATGCCCGATCGCTTACAACAGTATGGCAATGTGGCAATTATTAAACATAATGGCAACGCCCGCATCAGCATTCTTGCGAGGGACAGAATCGGAAAGAGTCACAAATTCTAGAAAGAGTTCCCGCTGCTTTGGCAACGTTTTGAATTTAATGTGTTGCCCTCACAATATCTCTCCCTCAAGCCCACTTTTACATTCATCTATAGATTTGGTGAAGCCGTGGATTGCGGTCTTCCTCTTTCGCTACTCTTTCCTCTCTTTTTTTTAATGTCATAGACCTTAGTTCTGATATAGTTATGGACCTGGTATAAGCTGATTGTTCTATCTATCTATCTCTCTCTCTCTGTACACACTCTTTCCTATTCTAACAACCAATTATAGACCTAATTACAATGATGAAATCGCATCGATCATGCTTATAAGTTGGTTTATTGTCCAGCCACAGTCCAATTCTCTACACACTCTCGATTTCGCTCCCGTTTTTTTTTTATAGTAAGTGTAAGCGTTGCCGGCATAAGCTTATCACAAACCAACAAATGGATTGAGAGCACATAGTTGTATCTTATCGAATTTTTCGTAATCAGTACTGCGTGCATTCTACTAAAATGTACGTTTACCTTTTGATTCTTTCGTTGACATAAAATTTGTTTGATTATATTTGTTTTACTCGAAACCCGACAAAAATGGGTAACAGGAGAATGAGATGACGTTGTACAAACGTTTTAACAGGCAGAAACATCTTCGTCTCCATACTGCGGATATATATATTCATGATCATGCACAAACTCTATGCCAAAACATGAATCTATTGAATGTGTAAACAGAACTCAATCAGATCACATTTTGTTCCATGTATTTGTCGCATCATTTTCGCCACCGCTCCTCCCTCCGCACACACTTCTCAAGCACTACTCTTAAGTGGCATCTTTAGGGAAACAGGTTCTTGAGTTTTGTCCCCGCTCAACTCTCAACACCCAGGAGCATCTCTCTCTCTCAAAAAAAAATTGAAATAGGAAAACAAAAAAAGCAAATAGCAGGCGGGCTCATAACGCCTATCAATTTCTATGGAGCACGCCCCCGCTTTAGTTGATAGTGTGCTCCCCATCCCCATCACCATCCCCATCCCCCTGCCCGGATACAGCAGTTGGGTATGCGGCACATTACCTGCAGCGAGCGAGTTCCAACTTGTGTGGCATGGTCATGTCAGCCAGCGGCGTTTGCTCGACCGTCGGTCGGCCCGATGCCAATTCCTTTCAAATTCAAAACCGAAACTGAAACCCAAAACAAAACAACAAATGCCGCCTGCTTCAGCTTCAACATATCGTCCGTTCTGTTTTTTTTTTCGTTCTTTCTTTTTTTTTTTTGTATTCTTTTTGGAGTTCTTCCCAGTTCTTTTATTTTCGTTCTGAGTTCTGTTCAGTTCTGTTTATTTATGCGCACGTTTTCAGCCGTTCAACGTTTCATATCCTTTTGTAATTTACCTGCACAGTGTTTTTGTTTACCTACCACGGCATACCGGCATTTCTGTGCCCTGCTATTTATTCTCTCTCACTGTTCATTGGCCTCTCTTTCGCACTTTGTCCCTGGTCGGGCGCCCACTTAACGCTTGGGCCATTAACTGTCATTGTCTCCAAGCGGCAGCTTGTGTTGGCCTACGAGGATAATAAAAATACCAGATTATGTTTAAATATGCCAATGACTTGCCTTTGCTATATACATACATACATACTTACATACATACTTACATCCATACATAAATACATATCTCCCTCTGCTATCATCCATCTCTTATAAAATCTTCAAAGGGCCATAAACCAAATAGTGACATTTCTTTCTGGCGTGGTATCAAGGCGTGTTTTACGATTTTTATTGTCATTCTCTTTCTCATTGTCATACATGTGCTATCCAACAACAACAACAACAGCAGCAACAACCACCAACAACAATTAACGACTACGCCCCGATACTTTTCCTTCGATCGTCAAACGGTTTTATGCCATCATTAAAGTCAAAAGTCCCAGCTATCATTTGGTAACACAGTTCATCCAATTCGGCGTGGTTGACCCAGGCCCTCCTGACCTAGCCCACCTTGCGACAAGCCCAACCCTAAGAGGGTTGGCCACAAGTGCGCAAAGGTATGCAACAACCATCCCTAAACTGCTGCAAGTTTGACCTTACCCCAAGCGCATCGACTGACTGGCTGGAAAATCCTATAATATGCTTAACAACAGGTTTCGAGACAATGAGTGCAAACATTTGAAAAAGGGACTTCAAGCAATTCCAAGAGTTTGGTAATATGCAGGGGGAGTAGCTTAGCAGTATTGTAGGAATCCGGTAAAAACAAAGTGAATTGTAATTGAAGTCATAAATATGTAACCAGTGACGACAAATGAGGACGACATCTTCGATTCTTAAAAGTAGCATTAATAAACTTTAAACCCAGAAGAAAGAGTTTTTTTAGTAGAGTAGAAAACGTGTGAAATAAACATACAATTGAAAAGAAATACCAGCAATAGTCCAATAAGTTGAAAAACTTTAAGATAAAAATCGCAACAATTAATAATATCTCATGGGCCTCGAAGCAAACTCGACCTCCCGTTGAACCCAAGATAACCCAATTTCTAATCTCTAAGCGCTGTACAAGCTTACCAAAAGTATCGATATGAAATTTATTGTCTATTGCCATAATTTGTATTCGATTCGAACATCGAAATGAAAGCCCACACTTCCACTTGCTTACGCAACTCATACTTACACACACACACACACTTACACACACACACACAAATGTGTTTGCTCCCCACATGATGCCCCTTTCGCCGAGGTCTCTCGCTTCCCGATACCACCCCACTACACACTTGCACTGCGACCACAAGGGTTCAAACGTGAATGACGATCCATGTCATCAATCTTTCAAACGTCGTTGGCGGCAGACAACAAAAAACTAATACAAGAGTGTTGTAGAGTTGGAGGGGGGAAACACAACACAACAAAAAACACAAAAAAACACAAACACAGAAAAAAGTAACGACACAAAAATTTAGTTGCTTGTACAATTTATGAGCGATGAGCCAAAAAAAAAAACAACGCATCAACAATCCACACAAACAACAAATGAAAGAAACACAATACAGAGCGAAGTTGGCTGCGCCTGCGCACTGAACTAAGCGCTTGACCTTGCCATCAATTTACGTAATGGAAATGGAAATGGAAATGGGAATGAAACTGGAAAACGCTGAAATTTGTAGCCAAAGCAAGTTGTTGTTGTCGCGATAAGCTGTAAGCTCGCAATTTGTGCCACTTTGTTACGCTACGACTATAGGGCATAGCGTTGGATCGGGAGACAGTCGATGGAGGGGGGGGGGGGGGGGAGGGGGCTTTAGCTACTGATGCTTCAGCAGCTGGCAGCAATTTGACGCTCGAATGCATCGAACAAGCGCAGCTGATAAATGGTATCTACACACATATAAAAGTGTCTATACTTAAACATATAGACGCGATCCGAGTTAGGTGTCTATTGAGTTCTCTTTCATGGCACAACAGACATACGAGTAATACGAGCAAATGCACTCAAAATACATCGATTGGACAACTTATAGAATTTTGTATTAGAATCTAATCAGAATTTAAATATTAAATTGTATTTCAGATCTGTATGAGGACAAACTATTATAATCAAAAGCAGAGCATCTGCAAGTCTGTCGTCAATAGACTCAATTCTGAATTCAGTCATTGTTGATGTTGTTGTTGTTGTAATCTTATCAGCTGCAAACTGGCAGCTCCAGTTTGGAGCGAGGCCACCGTCCACGTGGGCTGTGCTCGAATCGGCTTAAAAAGCTGTTGGCTAAGCTGACAGCCAACAGCTGCCCAGCTGTCCAACTGTCTCACTGTCCATCTGCTTGTCCCACTGTCTGTCCGATTGCATTTCTTGTGCAGCGCATCAATTTCTCATTTCGTTGACCACATTAACGAGCCGTAAGTTATGACCCCAAACTTGGTTAACTGGAGCGAGGCCGGCGCTACCGTTAACCATACGCATTTCGAATATCGTTCAAAATTTTAACGGGTTCAACGCCAGGCAAAGCGATGCGAGCGACGACTTTGAGTGATTTTCTAATATCTCCTTCCACCGCGCTCCTGAAATTCCCCCAGCACCCCTCCACATCAATTTGTACAACTAGCTTTTTGATATTTCTAATGTCAATTTCGACACTTCTTGACGGCGCCATTAACAACCATGCACACCATATGAGTAGAACTAGCTGACGTCGTTGACTTGTCTTGTCTTGTCTTGTCTTCTGTTGTGTATACCCTAGAATCTATACCTCATACGCTGCTAGTGGGTATGATGTTTACTTTACCAAATTGTGTGATCACAGATTAGCTGAGTTGATATAGTCAAAGACCAAAGTCATTCAACCAAGTTATGCTATTGGCTTATATCATTTATATTTAATCATATGCTTATAATTTTATTAATTAATTGCTTGCTAACAGACTTTGTCTGAAAGCCGATAGTTATATCTTTTACCTTTTAATTAAGTATATTTACAGAAGGGTATTCAAATACCGACTATTCCCATAAACTTCCTTTGGGTTTTTTAACTTTTGGTTAACTTAATGGACACATTATGTCGACTTTTTGTTGTTATGTCTTCTTGGCCAAAATTTGGCCGGAAGCGCGTGCTGACCTCGCATTTGGCTAGCTCAAATGAAAACATCAAAACCTTGCCTGCCTGCCCATAAACCAAAGTTAGAAAACTAATTGTGAAAAATGCGCTAAATGCATGAAAATGTATTAAATAAAAGGAAAAACTTAATGAGCTGGCGAAAAACGTGGTTAACTATGAGCGAACATAAACCATGACTTCATATTTTTTTTTTATTTTTAGGTGTGGGCCAAGTCTTTTTATAGCCATGATGCGTTGATACCTTGACAACCCTCAAGCACAGCCACAAGCACAGCACTCGCAGCGGCAACCCTGTCATACACTTGAATGACTTAACCGAAATCCCATCAAATTATGCGCGTTCGCTCGCTGCCTGTCTTGAATTTTAACTTAATCCCCCCACAAAAAAAGGAAAATTAAAAAAACAAAACATCACAAATTTATTGATTTACAATGGGAGACACATTTTTGACAAATCTCTTTGGATTTAATGTCAACTTTGTTGCTCTTTCTGTCGTTATTTGATCTTATTTGTTCGGTTTTATTCATTTGGCTATAGCATGTGCCATTAGGCTACAAATTTCAAATTGTTTTTAAGTTGTGTTTCTCCGATTTTAGGTTCTTATTCAAATCTTTAAATCGAAATTCAGTTTAGTTTTTTTATTGATAACCACGTTTGCATGCTTGATCAAATGGAATATGCCCTTCGCTGTAGCGCACCACTCCAAGTGTGATTTTGACATTGAGCACTTTTGGGTGTCAATCGTCGTCCACATTCGCATTCACATTCACATCCACACTCAAATCCTCATTCACATTCAATGTCATCATCATTTGAAGGCGCAAATTGAATTAGCCACTTGGGTCAGCTTTTGCTGTTGTTGCTTTTGTCTAGATGTTAGTTATTGGATTTTGGTCAACATACTTTCCAATTTGCCTATGATTCCTGCACCGTCTGCTGCTTTTAGTTCGTTCTCCCTCTGCTGATTAGCAGGGACAGCTGCAGGTAAGCGACACCGCACGTTGCCTATCGGCGCGTTCGATCTGACAGGTAACAAGCCGAACGGCAGGTAGAGCCACAGAAGATAGCTTCATCAGCCGGCTGCATGAGGCATGTCCTGCCAGCAGGATGTGCCGCAAGCTGGGCCTCCTGCGTCTTCCTGCCTGCTGCCTCTTGTGTTTGTATAACTCACAGAAAATCACGTGAGTTCCGCTTTCAATGGAATTGGGAAACAACATTATTGCCTGCTGTTTTGATCCATTGCACAAGGATAGCAGAAATACAATACTTTTTTTTATCATTGAATGCGCCATCTAAATGTGAACGTGACTAAGTTCTATTGGCCCGTGGCCATAATTAGTGCTGCCATCTACAGGATTCGTTGTAATTCTGATCAACTTATCGTAAATGCACGCACAACATGTACGATGGGTGTAAAGAAGTGTGTGCGTGTGTGTGTGCGAAGCTATTCAGTAGCTGTGACTGAATACTATATCGCTTGGCTTAAGGACTTTTCATAATAACAAGATTTCTTGCTTGAATTTCTGGGTGAGAGTTGTTTATATTATGACAGACATATTAAAATCCTTATAGAGAAAGGCCTTTCATTTGAAGATGATTTAACCTATATGCAACACACCAGTAAATTACAAATGATTTGGGATTTGTTCGTGAGTGGTGTGTCGGTGGTGAGTGGGTGGTTTTTCGAGTGAATCATAGTATATCTCATCTAGTGTACATCGGTGAGGTATCTGCGTCACCATTTTCAACTTATCAGTAAATAATTTCAGTTGCCAAGAACTATTTAGTATATGCCATTTATGATTGTGTCCCGGAAGTGCCATCCAATGACCAAACAAAGCAGTTCAATTGACCAAAAGGGCAGAAGAACGCATCAGTGAAGAAGAAGCATCAGCAGCAGAATAAGGAGGCATGCCACAATGGGGCCAAAATTGTCAACATTCTTGTTGGCTGCAATCCAAGCATAAATATTTATATAAACCCGAGAAGGGAGAACGAGAGATTGGGGTTAGACCAAAACTGTCGCAATAACAGCAAGCAAACAAAGAAAGAACTCTAAATACATGAAAATTAAATGAAATTCTTGTGGCAAGTTGCGGGAGTCAACTCCAACATGAGTGGGGTGGGGTGGGTTGGCACTGGGGACTGGAGCAGACAAATGATAATAAATATTGTAAAGAGCATTCGGAATTCGGGTGTGTTTCTGTGTGTGTGTGTGTGTTGAGGGTGCAAGGGGTGTGGCAAGCCAGAGAGGGCCATGCTGCAACACTTACCGCAATTCATTCACTCTCGCCTCAAAGTCGGAAGGGACTGAGTGCCGGGGGTACGGGGGTACCGGATTGCCCCGAGCTGCTGGCTGCAAACACTTGAAAAACACTTGTGATAATGATGACTAATAAGACATACAAGCAAACCAGCCAATGACTCCCAAAAAGATCCAAACAAAACCGAGCATTACCATGGAGACATATAAGTTGGGGGAAAATAAACACAGCTGGGTCCAGGGGTGGCTGCTGTCATTGAGAGGGGAGGGGTTTGAATTTTTGAATAAGTACTCAAAAGACAACAGACGATTCATGTGGCAGACGATTGTAAAAGAAGATGAAAATAAACACATTAAAAATGCTTCCTGTGGATTACTTTTGGTGACGTACGGGTCAAAGTTAACTGGTTAAAGTCACAAAAGATTAAGTTAACTTAAGGGAACTAATTCCGGCTTCATTCATTTAAAAATTAGTAAAAACTTATTATTGAAAATATAGAACAAATCTCGCTAGCTTTTTCACTGCTTTTGTACATTTCCCAAAAACTCGTTTAAAACTGAGGAAATTTAACGAGAATTACTGACGAGAATGCTGACATTTATGAACTAGTTTCTGCGTAAGGTTCCCTTTTTTGTTTTGCATTCAATTCAATATTTGATTACAATTACAATTAGAAGACCCAGAGCTAAAGAGCATTTGGCTTGGCATGTCAATCCAATCAAATTTCTAGGAGTTCTTTAGCTGCGGGCTACACTATGAGAACTGAGAATTGAGAATGTGGGGTGGGGTTAAGACTGGGTTGAGAGATTGAGTAAATTTGCGGGGCGCTTTGGCTTGATTGCCACGACCAAAAGCCACTTGAAAGGGTTTCGGGTTGGGGCTTTGGGGTGGGCTCTGGATCGGGTGCTGCTGGTGCAGCTTGTGATGCTCAGACTCTGTGTTGTTTTGTGGCAATTGAAACGACACGCGCGGCGCGTTTATACGTCAATTAATGCTTAAATTTAATTAAATGCATTTTATGAATGCGTCTCGAGTGTGAGTGTGAGTGTGAGTGCATTCACTCAACATCCGACGTCAAGCTCATATGAGCGTTTTAATTGCTTCTAGGAGTTGCAAGTGGAGCGAAGGGGCATTCATTCATTCATTCATTTAGGCCGCAACGATAATTGATTTGTGTGCGGAGTACACCCCAACCGAATAAAAAACCACCAAGCCCAGCACCTACCCCTACCTCTACCCATAAGTCCTTCCTCCCTTTTTGAAAGCCATGTGCTAATTGATAAGCTAAGTGGCAAGTGGCATAGAATCAGCCCTCGTTCCGACATTTCTAGCCACTCAAATTTTGTTGATATCAAACACAACTTTAGCAGCAGTTCGAAATTTCGAAATTCCAAGCGGGCACTGAAAGATCATTAAATACGGTTTTATGGACTGAGCGACGGTGCTCCACTCCAAGATTTATGGCACAGCGGCACTCTATGCACAGATTTATGTTCTACCAACAACACTCCGAACTCAGATTTGTCGTCGCTGTTGTCTTTGGACTCGTCTTCTTCTATCGTTTCTTGTTTGCTACCCTTGTTTGTTTTCATCAAGGCTGTATGCATACATACCCTGTAACTTTGTGAAGTTTCAAACATACAGACAAGCCTAGCAAACAGTGGATGACATCTTTCATCTCGCAAGTCAGATATATCCACATCTAAATCTACCTCTTTAATCTCCTGGGAACAACAAACTTTGTATAAGGTTAACACGCAGCTTAACATCAATTGCAGGCCGTAAAGTTCGTAATGAATTTTGAAAATTTTCAACCTGTTAAAGAAGCGTCAAATAAATCTTCAATAATTATTATTTTTCAATATGAATTTGGTTATTATTAGTGTTATTATTATTATTAAATGATTATAATTTCTAGACGCCTCTGGTTTCAGAAAGTTATAGATTCCAAGCAATATCTTATAGTGCAGACCTGACTAAATGTCATTTTGCAGTCGTGCACTCGTTACTACAACATACATTTGTTTTTTGTTACATTTTTTTTCAACATTTCATTACTACATCTCACAGGTTGACATGAGACTAAACATGCTAAATGAGCAGCAAACTGGCCGAAAGACCCAATTGGGCCAATAACGAGGCCTTAGGTCTTAAGCCAAGACACTCTCCAGCCAGATTTCAATTTACACAAACGTGACACGGACAGGCCATAAAAACGGCATGGAAATGCGACCAGTGGCCTGCAGTGTTGCACAGTGTCACACGTGCATACATTCGGTAAGGGGGTGGGGGGAGGGGGCAGGTCAGAGCCTCAAGTCCAGTCTTTAAGTGTCCGAATCAGGTCTAGCTAGTTGGCTGGCTGGAACCAGTTCTCAGTTTATTTTGCTGGTTCAGTGGGTGTGCATTAAGATATTCAAAAGTTATTACAATCTCAATTAATGGCTCCATGTAGCCCGAACGACTAGTTTATGCCTTTTGAGCTGGAGAACTAGTTCATAAATTTAGCTAGCTGCTTGCGGTAAACGAAGATGCGTCGATACAAGAGTTGAATACTTACCTATATGAAATGTTGTCCGATTTTTATAGTATTTTTATATGCAGTTACGACACTCATGTCGAGGACGACGATACACTTGTTTCTGAACGTATCAAAAGCATAAAAAATGCACTTTAACGTAGATCTGATATCATAACGCTTCCCCTATAGAAGGCTGAGTATCAAATGTTCGTTATCTTTTTCATTTTAGTGCGAGTACTAAGTAACTTAATTGTGCTTTTTTTTGACTTTTTGACTTTTTCAACACTTGCTTAACAAAAGAACAATTGCGCAACAAAGAAGGTGTGGCAACAAACCCAGACACAAACTAACGTTAAATGCATTAAACAATTTGAATTTGAAAGTGTTTACGTAAACACCTAAAAACCAAAACACTTAAAGCAACATCGTAAAAAAGTGTCAGAGACGGCCAGTGTTGGGTAATGTCCGCGGCTTAGTGTCAAATGGTAGGCGACAAAAAAAGTAGCTGCAAATGACTTTGGACCTGCCCTCGACTCTGTCTTAACCGCTGTTGTTCTTGTTATTGTTGACTGTGGAAGCACTTAAAGATGCAACTTAGCCGTGTGGCAACGTGTGTGTAGGTGCCACACACTTAATGGTGCCCATAAAGTGGCAAATGCTGCTGCTGCTGTTGCTGCTTGGAGGATAATGAAGTTGCATGTTTACACTGTGCAACGTGGGTGAAGCAGCTTTTTAAACTTTTTGCCTCATTAGCAACATCTTTTCGTGTTGACGCGCCCAGGTTCAAATCACCCCCACTACCCCGACCTCCCATCTACCCGCTACCATTTCCCTGTCGAAACTACGGTTTTGAGCAGTTCTAAGTAATTACATTCTGGCAAGCCCCTGTGCAGAGAAAAAAAGGTGCATTGAACTGGTTCCACCTACAATAATCGATTTGATTGTCAAAGTGAGTCCCCCTATCCCTTTCTCAAGTTCCATAGCTGCCGAATTTGCTACACTCATGACTTTAGTTCACTTTTGCAACTTGAACTGAACCCCAAAGACCAAAAAACGAGACATCTGAGAATCAAGCAACTTCGACAACTGAAAACTGACCGCTGTTATGGAATCGCCTGGTAAACTGAATAGCTGGCAAGCCGCGGTGCAAATTGCGTTGTTACTTGAGATCGTATCGATCAACTGATCGTCAGATAGTGCGATCGTGGCATCGTGATCTATAGACCCATAGTTTGAGCTAACTTTAATCTTTTCTTGCGGTTTATGCCAATTGATCCGTAGGAACTCTGCAATAACTCTCTCGTTTCTTCTGTTCTCTTTCAATTGCAGCCTGCTGGTCGGCGCCCCATTGGATCGTAACAAGCAGCCGCAAACCAATCAATCGGGCGCTTTATATAGGTGTCCCATAACAACGAACTTTGACGATTGTGAACAGGTCATAACCGATGGCAGACGATGTAAGTATAGCCCATAAATATATTTCCAATTAAGGCAATATCAATACTCTAAATTATTAGCGATAAGCACTACGTATATAATTATTCTTAATTTTATTTCGATTGTATAATAATTTACTTTTATGCAGCAAAGTTTTAAGTTGTTTTCACAAAGCGCACAGCATTGGAAAACAAAAAATGAAAAGTTTATCGTAAGTAACAGGTATATAATATATTTAATCTATTGTTCGTCAGTCCATAATAAACTAACACTACTGCGCTGCTGAGGTGAAGGTAGTTTTACATTTGGAATATAGGAAATATAAACAATAGATATAATAATAGTAAAGCTTATTGTTTGCTCATAGTTTAAGCTAAACAATCTTTAAATAAAAGAAAGCTTGTTATATCAAAAGTTAAGTGACTAACAGATTTGCTAAGATTTATTATAGATAACGCTGACTGTACTCAGCGAGATTAAGGTCTAATATATTTTAGAATATAACAATATATCTCTTTTGAAATTACTTTTTGTCTATGTATATAAAATCCCTTGCCTTATTACAGCTGTATAGAGAACTGTGACTAAAATTTGTTAACACTCTAATGTTAGTTAAATTATTATGTTTACTATAGGCAACATACATGCTACATGGATATATCCATAATATAAATATAAACCTTATATTTTTTAATTGTATAGGACCAGTATTTTAGTAATCTTTTCAAACACATACATATTATTTGTTATTTTATATGCGTTTTTTTAATTTTCTTTTTTCTTTATTTTTTTATTTTCGTTCTACTCTTTGCTTAAATCCCCAATAAAAAAAATAAAAAAAAAATAAAAAATATATTTACATAAATAATATATTCGGTGCGCATATGGAAAACTCATTACCTCTCCAAAAAACCAAAATTATTGACCAACTACTTTTGACATTTTTAATTCGTCAACCCGAAAATCAAAATAAAAAACGAATTTGTCATTTAGCAACTGAAGGAGACTATCTATCTAGTAAGTGGTATGGGTGCTTTATTTGTTGTTGTTTTGCCCACATTTTAAAAATAACAAACAAGAACCAAAACTAATACACAATTAAAGCATTTCATTAATTTGTTAAAAAGTTATTTTATTATTTACATATGCGCTTTGACTTCTCATCTATGTTGTTATTTTAACCTCTGACTATGCAGCGCACACATGCGATAAATACCATTCGATAATCAACTATCGATAACGCAAGAAATTTTGCCAATTAACGCACACTCATTATTTGTATATAATCAATAAATGCACAGTTTCGCACGCATGCCAAAAAGCTAACGGCATTTGTTTCGATTGCATGCGCGCGCTAAATGCTCCTCAACCTTCAAGCACAATGCACACATACATATATTTATATATATATATATATATAAAACTCAACTTACCACTTGATTAAGACAATATAATACACATATTTCTCGCATTAATTTACATAATATTTTTATTTTAAATATGTATATATAATCACAATATTGAATCTACAATTGTAACCAACTTACTACTTGCCCAAACTTCAACTTCCACCATTTATTGACATCATTTGAATGAGCAATCATTGTAATTAATTAAATCACTGTCTAAATCATTGCTCAGCATTGTAAGAACTGGAATAGCTCGGGGTTAAGAGCCGCTCTGGAATTTGTATTTGGCTTTAGGACTTCGCTCTGTGCTAATAACTTGTTTGCTATTGGCTTGTACTAAAAACTATAACTCTAACTGACTTTTCAGTCGCACTTATGGCTGTGTACCATTTAGAAACCATTCACACAATATTCGCAGGCAACTTATTGGCACGGCAACATAATTGCAGCTTTTTTGGTATTTCGCTTACTTCTTATCAAAATCAAATTCAAATAATTAATCATTGTGGACAGAAATTTGTTGGAAATCAAACGCAAATCTAGAACGATAGGATTTCCAAGTTATGCGGGCATTTCATAAACACAATTTTATGTTTAAAGCTAAATTAAGAACATAATTTTTGCTTGAGAAACGTAACAAGTGTGGCCTGCACAAATTTAGAAAATAAGAAAACTTATATAGAATTGAATATTTGAAATGTTTCTCATTTACTTAATCTACGTAGTGATAGTTTCGTACACATCTACTTTTTTAAAATTAGAAAACATTTTAAATAAATGCTGAGAGCATGTTCGCTTTGTATTTCGGAGATAGACATTGTTTGTAATATTCCTAAAGAAAAATATAATTTGTGTCTATGAACAAAATATTTATTAAATGGATTTCAAGTTAGATAATATCTGATCGATGAGCACTCTTGACTTAATATAGATTTATCGTATTTCTACTGTCTCCCATTGATTGTTTTATTGAGCAGTTTTTCATTTGGTCTCTGTTGTTATTTGCTAGCATCTGTCACCTGTTAGGCATTTCCTCTCCCAAAATGACTTCTACGAATTTTTCGTTTGCGGCTATGACTGGAACTGTGTTTGCCATCAATTGGTGACTCAGTTAGCATTAATCATATAGACTCAGCCCCGGATCATTTCATTATTGAGATGTAAATTAAAAAGTTTTCGTATGTATAGCATCTCTCCACTCCCCTCTCATTTCCACTCCCATTTCCACTCCACCTCATTGAATGTTAGCATTCCAAATGTTTTGCGATATGTGCCCGTTTCGCAGTTGTTGCTGTTCTTGGGTATTGTGGCCTTTGCTAATGGTAACGCGCGCGGCAATCAGAGCGTGCGGTTGCTGGCCGAAGCGCCCCCAAGGCGGCTGCCAGAACGTGACAAATTTCACAAAATGCTGAACCACAAGAAAAAGAAGTAGAACAGCAGCCGCAGCTTTGGCAAAGGGCTTAAAAATAGCTGCGACAAAACGCAAATTTGTGTGGCATGAAGAAATTCTTGAGGCGTCTCAAATTGTTGAGCTAAATTCCCCCACGACAAAAAACTAATAGTCGCACACAACACCACCACCGACGCCGCCCAACAGCCCCACTGTCAATGTCAAAAACGCGCCGCAAAGTGCAAAAGTTCATTGGGCCTATGCCAACTTAAACACACATACTAAAGCACACTCACACAAACACATACAAATACATACATAGATGCAAAATATTAAGCTGCAGCTGCAGCCAAAAATCGCGTGGGGCGCAGGCGCATTTTGTATGTTTTTTTTTGACAGCTGCGCTTGCGTCGCGTTGTGTCTCGTGACTTTCACTTTACGTGTCAAACACGTAAAAACGCGGCTGCCGCGAACAACCCACGCCCCACTAAAAACAAAGCTTCGATTAAACAATCATAAATGATAAACGCTCAGCGCACACCTCGCATCCAAAACTGCAATCAGCATTCTCTCGCTCTCCCGCGCTCTTTATGTTAGCGCTGCGGGCACACTGTAATGATCATTTATCTTATTTCAACACTTTGATGCTTTAAAATGCATTTTAAATCAATTTCGTTACGTTTCACACTCATTACACACACACACGCACATGTGTAGTCTCGCGCTCTCACTCTCTCTCGCTCTTTCTCTTTATGGAGCATGTGCGTGCATTGGTGTATGGCCTAAGCAGGCGCAAACAACAACACCCCATCCCAAAACATCAACTCCAATGCCAACTTCACCGTCGACGTCGACATCGCTTCGGCTGCGGCTGCTGCTGCATTTTATCAAAAGTTGACAGCGACGCTGGCAGCGCTTTCCATTTTCTGGTGCCTGCGCATGTTACTCATATGCATAGGGTATGCACTTGTGTGACAAACTATGCAAAACTCACTATAAAATCGAAATAGTAGAGCAATAGAGTTTACAAATATGCTTTTGTTTGCTTTTGTGTTTCGGTTACTTAATTAATTTTACATATATTGAACTACTGTAACCCAATATTCTTTGCATGAATAGCTTTTTTAATTCAGAAATAATCTCTCTCTTGCTCAATCTATACACATATCTCTCGAAGATGTCATATTTATTTGCTTATACTCTTTACACCGCTACTTATTGTGTGGTATCTTGTAGTCGAGCAGTCCGCATGTCGATCACTTTATAATTTTTAGTTCATGCTTCGTTTGGCTTTTTTTGTTATTTTTTTGTGCACTTGTTGCTGGCGATTCTCGTGTTCCCGTTCCTGCTGCTTGTCTTGTGTAGCACATGTGCTGAGCAGCGAGGTGCATATGTATGTTTATGCAGATATCTACAAGTAGAGCAGCAGCTTCCCCCTCAAGTCCGCTCCTCCTCCAACCACTTCTGCACATGTGCGCGATGCTGAGTGAGGATGTCTTATTCTTGTTGCGCTCACTCTCTCTTCTTGCTGATGTTGCTTTTAATGTTATTTAACAGTTGTTGTAATGTTAACAAAGTCAGACTGTGAATACTGTAAATACTGTAATTTTGAGTTTACTTTAGTTTTTTATAAACTTATTTAAAAATTAGAAAAAAAACAAGAATTATATAATTGTTAATGCATATCACTTTTGTTGTTATTGATGTTGTTGTTGTCGTTACCGCTGTTGTTGTTAATATTGTAACTGATGCGACACACACACAAATACACCCGCGCACACATACTTACGTATGTATATTCTATTATCACACATATTGCTAACAAGAACAAAAAAAAACACTTTTTGCACATTCTATCTACTCCCTGGCGCCATCAGACTACGATCAAAAGGAGCTGATACCGCCATCTGATGACGAGATTAAAGAGGGACAATGGATGGGCGTTACTGTCCGTTCCCAAGGATTGGGTGGCAAGGTAAGCTCAAGACATAATTCGATTTCACTGCATATCGGATATAATTATATCCCCACTGATCCTTGATTCTCTCGATTCGTTCATCAGGTGCTTGTCTGTGCGCATCGCTACGTGACGAAAATATCCGAGAATCTCTATGGGCAAGGCATGTGCTATGTCCTGACCAACGAACTACAGTATGATGAAGTCTACGAGCCGTGCAAGGGACGCACCGTGCAAAGGTGAGTATTTGAAAATGTTATTGTTATTTTTAATTTCGGTTGAAGACATATGGCTTAACTTGGGTAGGATGTGAGTATGTACCTATTAGCAAGGGTTTTTCTATTAACATCACATTAATCGTTTGGGAAACTTGTGTCTTTAGTTAAAACTATTCAAATTTTAGTATGCATTTAAAGTAAGGATTTATTTTTTTTTAAAGAACTTGAGTTGGGGGTGGAAAACTATGAAGCCTAGGCAATGTGGGACTTGACTTGAGTTGGAAAATCTCAGCAATCAAGGCTTGAAAATGCGTAAAAGAAAATTAAAATGTCCTAAGTTTTGTTAGAAACCAAATCCATTCAATCAACAAATTTCATACACTGCATATTAAAACTGAAAAATTTGAAGTGATAAATTAGACATGGTCAGGTTCATTGCATAAGCCGTCATCAACGGAAATAGAAGAAAAAGAGGGATACACCGAATAAGTGTCAAGGTGAAGTATGTATGTATAAATTATTAATTGTATTTAAAAACGAAACTCTCCGAAAACGAAATGGGGAAGCAAACTGAGGAACAAAGCAACGCGTGTCTAGCTTCTGTTTAAGCCAATTAGCATGCATTGTGTGTATGTGTGGGTGAATATAAAAGATTTAGGAGGGTTGGGTATTGCTAGCTGGTCAGGTGTGACACCGATGACGTCCTCGTCGTCGTTGCAGGAACCCATGTCATAAGGGCGAAATTTTAATTTATTTAAATGTCAGCGCATGTAGGAGGAACTGTTGTGGCAAGGGGCGAAAGTAGGGTCTGTGCATGGTAAGAATGGGTGCTATAGATAAACAGGGTTGCACCGCACCCAAAACGTTGACCGAAAACAAAGCATAAATGCTATCGTATATGTTATATGGCAATATGGAGATGACGTGGACTTGGACTTGGACTTGGACATGCAATTATTCATTGCGCTGGCATCGCGTGTTCGAAAAGTGTCCTCGAACCAAACATAAGTTGACCGCATATCGTGCTTTCATTTGTGACACGAACTCTAAAATTTGGTGAATTACAGGAATAAAAATAAAGCCATTGAAATTATATTAGCATAATGTAACGTTTGCTGGAGCGCTTTATTTAGTTTTACAAGATCTTGTGTTTAGCCTTAGACTTGAGATCTGCTTGTCTGTTTGAATATATATTTCCTCAATATTGTTGTAATATAATTACAACGAAAATGTAGAAAGTGTACAACTTTCACCAAAAAATGTAAATATGAGTCAACTAAAAATAATAAAAATTAATACTAAAGTAGTACACGCAACCAACTCTAGACATAATCTTGAAAAGACCACGCAACCCCACCCAGTTGATAACTGACCCTGGACTCATTTGTTAATGTCAGCCTGCCACGTTTTAATGTATGCATGTTTATTTTCTGCGTTGCAGGCAACACGAGGACTATGCGTTCTGTCAGTCGGGCACCTCGGGTGCGTTACTGGATGACAATACAATGGTGCTGGGCACTCCGGGTCCGTTTACGTGGCGCGGCGCCATTTTTGTAACGGAGATTGGGGGCGAGTATCTGCTGCGGGACAAGAGTATGTATTATAGTGATCACTCGGAGACCAATTCTCCGGTGGATAAGTACAGTTATCTAGGTATGGCCGTAACCGGAGGTCGCTACTTTGGCGAACAGATGTCCTATGCGGCGGGCGCACCCCGTTCCAATGGCAGCGGTCAGGTGGTGATCTTTGACAAGGCCAAACCCAAGACCAGTATAATGCCCGTGAGCATGATTATTAATGGCGAACAGTTCGGCTCGAGCTTTGGATACGAACTGGCCACGGCGGACATCAACGGCGATAGAAAGCCAGATCTGATTGTCGGCGCACCATTATACTTCTCGAAGAATGACGGCGGTGCCGTCTATATCTACCAGAATGATAAGATGAACGATGAGCTGCCCCAGCGTTGGACGCTGCGCCTAACGGGCGCCATGGAGAGTCGCTTCGGTCTGGCACTGGCCAACATTGGTGATCTGAACAAAGATGGTTGCGAGGATATTGCTGTGGGTGCACCCTACGAGGGCGATGGTAACGTCTATGTGTTCCTTGGCTCACGCAACGGCCTTAACGAAAAGCCCTCCCAG
The DNA here is from genome assembly GCA_035044105.1 of Drosophila nr. perissopoda 5 BK-2023a. Taxonomy (NCBI): domain Eukaryota; kingdom Metazoa; phylum Arthropoda; class Insecta; order Diptera; family Drosophilidae; genus Drosophila; species Drosophila nr. perissopoda 5 BK-2023a. The sequence continues at coordinate 2,688,476 of JAWNMK010000620.1, read as the reverse complement.
CGCATTCAGGCCTCCGATCTAGGCATAAATGTCCCGAAACCAATACGCAACTTTGGCATCTCGATAGCGGGCAACATGGATCTTGATGGTAACTCCTACGTGGATATGGTTGTAGGTGCACCACCCGCCGCCGTTGTTCTCCTCGCCCGTCCCATCATTAACATAAATACAACATATCGGAGCAATGAGACAAGCAACATTGATCCCAATCGGGCGGGCTGTCGAATGGATGTCTCCACAAATTTAACGTGCTTCACGTTCGAGGCGTGCAGCAGCATCGAACAACACGAGCAGCTGAGCAAGGAGATCAATTTGTTATACACAGTCGAGGCGGAACCCTCCGAGAATCACAAGAAGATCTCACGCGCGTTCTTTGATCACGACAACAAGCGGAGCAACGTGATCAGTCGACAGGTTCGGGTGAGAACCGATGGTGGCGTCCAGTGCCAAATGGTCACGGCTTACATCAAGGCCAACACTCGCGATATCCAGACGCCCATTCGTTTCCGGCTGGACTGGAAGCTGGAGGAGCCCGAATTGGCGGACTCTCCGCTGACGCATCTCAATCCCATTCTGGATCAAACGCAGGCCTACATTGAGTTCGAGGGCACGTTCCAAAAGGATTGCGGCGATGATAATCTATGCGAGAGTAATTTGCAACTTCATGCCGAACCCAATCTTACAGCAGAGGGTGAGTATTGCTTATACCAGGAACCCTTAGATTAGTTGATTGATTTATATTAACTTTGATATTTATTGACACCGAGCAGATGGTGAATATGCACTGATCCAGGGCAACACAACGGAACTAGAGGTTATGGTGAATGTGAGCAATCTGGCGGACTCGGCATACGAGGCGCAGTTATTCATCTCGCATCAGAAGAGCGTATCCTACATAGCGACCAAGAAACCGGTATGTCCACCTATCAATGTCTCCCTCAACTTACCCATACCTCTCTCTCTCTATATATATATATATATATATCTCTCACTCTTTCCCATCTTTTTTCCATAGACAAATGCGACTTGCAACAGCTTTAATACGACACTGGTGGCTTGTAGCCTGGGCAACCCGATGTTGCGTAACACCACCACACATGTGATTATACGCTTCGATCCCAACAGCCTAGAAGCGGAGGAGACGCAAATGGTATTCAAGATATTTGCAAACACAACCTCCAAACTGGTGGGTCAAGAGCTGCCCGAGCGCAAACTGACAGTGCGTGTGGTGCGACAGGCGGAGGTGACGTTACGTGGCTGGGTTAATCCGGAGCAGAGTTTCTACAGTGGCGTTTCCAAGCTGCAAGATTTGCCCAATGAGCTGGACGACATTGGCTCTCCGCTGGTGCACACCTACTTCATCTTCAACGAGGGACCCTCGGCGGCGCCCAAGGTCCAGCTGGACATATTTCTGCCGCTGAGGCTTGAGAGAAGACATGGCGATGATCTGAAGCACGGTGACGGACAGTATCAGTATCTGCAATATCTGGAGGAAAGGCCTCACATTGAGACCGGGCAGGGTGAATGCACGGTGGAACCTAAGTATGTTAATCCCCTCAAGCTGGCCACCTTGAAGAAGCAGCCAACGCATCGCCAGCAACAACTGCAGCAACAGCAGCTGAACAAAACCCATTTTCGGGCGAATCGTGTGCCCCGCAACACCTTCGAGCGCATTGTGCGACCAGAACGCTTCATGGATGGACGCGATGTGGGAGGCAAAGGCAAGAAGCAACAGATTGTGGAACTCAACTGCGACAAATTAACCGCACATTGCATCAAGATCCAATGTGAGTTCTTTGGGATGCCGGCCAAAACGGAGGCACAGGTCATTTTAAAGGCTCGACTTTGGAACTCAACCCTCGTCGCCGAATACCCCCGTGTGGATCTCGTGAGGATTATGTCGACGGCCCATGTTAAAATACCGCCCGACTTTGGTGTGGAACAACTAGAAAATAATAATCTTATTGTGGTATGTACATATAAAAACAAATTTCGAACCGGTTTTAAACATGAGCTCAACTTGAACCACTTGCAAACCAAGCGCATTGATTTTGAATGCAGAATTAATTTAAAGAACATCCTTAAAAATCGGTACAGCTTTGAGATTTTGCTAGGAGTTTCACAGTTTTGGAACCGGTTCGCTTATGTTTTTATATAGACCTATATTGAGAGTCAATTGGAAAGTAATTGTTGAATTTCTTATTTAATCCTCAAGGTGGAAACACGCGCCTATCCGGAGCTGCTGGATCAGCAGCGTGAGACATATACGCCAATGTGGGTCTACATATTGGCGGTGCTTGGGGGATTATTGTTACTGGGTCTCTTCACGTATGCGATGTGGAAGTGCGGATTCTTTAAGCGAATGCGACCGACAGATCCGACGCTCAGTGGAAATCTGGAGAAGATGAACGAGGAGAAGCCATTCCTGGCCGCGAAAAGTAGCCAGACTGTTTTCTAACAAGAGGGCACCGTCGGATGGGATCTGGTGCGGCGAATTGCTGCACCTGGGAGAAAGCGCAACAGGCTCAAGCAGCTGCTACTCCATAAGCCGCAACAGCACTCGCACAAGCAACATCATAGAAAGATACTATTCGGCTGCAACAACAACAACAACATTGAGGATGCAGATAATGATGAATTTGATGTGTTATCCTTGACGCCGCCACCGCCGCCGCTTAGCGTATTGAATTGGGGCAATGATGGCTACTATCAGGCGAGCGGCACATGGTGGGGTCACATGTGAATGCTGGCAGGGATCATGATGAGGAGCAACAGCTGTAGCTGGGGAACAGTTAAAGATTCTGGTTGTGGGACTTTCAATGTGCCATTATGTTTACTTAGGTTCGAGCTTCAGCTGGCAAATAGTACTTAACCAAAACCGAAATAAGAATTGAAATTCTTCATCTATTTGCCAGTTTGTAGCCTTAGCTGTTTAATCTAAAGACTAGCTTATACATATACATTTATCTAACTATGTTATATGAGTGTTATTCGTCATGCAATTTATAGGGATACTTATCCGCGCTCCAAAACTAGCTAAAATATTCATAATTTTAGCTCTTGATGCGAACTAGTTTATTGATGTAGCTTCAGAGTTATACCACAAGGTCTTTCGTTAGAGGAGCGCGTGCTATGGGGGGGGGGAGCTTTGTACCATATTTGTTATTTATATAATTTAATGCTTACGTTTATTTGTAAGCGCATCGCATAACTTAATTCCGAATTCTTTAACATAACACATCTCTAATTATCTCTAATTAAACGAAACTGCTCGTCTGCGAAAAATTACACTGCCACTAAGAAATAACATGCGTCATATGAAAGCCACAATATGTTTCTTGAAATGCTATCATTATTTCTAAACACTACACCATAAACGAAAGTATTAATTGTTTTTATACATAATTATTACATGGATTGTTTATGCGATATAGGAATATATCCTTTCAAAACTATTTACTATTTACTGCGATCCCAATTTTTTTTTCTTTTTTTTAAGTCTGTCTTAATTTTATTTATTAAATAGAAAAAAAGGAAAAAAAAATAAAAAAAAAATTACGATTATTTAAGGCTTTATATATATGTATATATCGTATATGTATATGTATGTGTATGTGTATATGTATATGTATGTGTATATGTATATATATATGTATATATATATTATGCACTTGTAAATAATATTAGTTTGGCATTAGTTAAGCAAGGTTAAACGTTCATGTGTATATGTATATATATGTATATGTGCTAACAAGTACTATTTGTAATTAAAGTACACAGCAACAAATACTCATGATTGTCGCAGCCAAGTGCAAATCTTGAAATTGGGCCAGCATTTACAGACCAGACATAAGCACATAGCTATTATACTAAAATATATATATATATATAACATAAAACCAATCAAATAAAATATATATATAAAAAAGAAAAAAACACTTGTTGATTAACTATCTATTTTAAATTGATTTAATTATCTATTTTAAATTGATTTAATTATCTATTTTAAATGTCAGAAAAATGGAGAATAAATAGAAAAAAGATTAACAAAAACTCTACAGCATTTGTAATATTTATGTAATTATATTTCGATTACTAATATATATATATATGCTGTTGAATCTATATATATATATAATAAAAAAAACGACCATTAGAAAAAAAGATTACCATAAATTCAACAGCATTTGTATTCGAATTTTATCAAAAATAAATCAATACGTAAATGTATAATTGAAAAAAGAAAAACACTTTTTAACTATTTGATTTACTATTTTATGAATATGTTAAATGCCAGCGAAATGATTCATTGTTTAAGTGTTGGGGAAAATCGATTACCATAAATTCAACAGAATTTGTAGTATTTATTATTTTATATTTCGATGTTAACAACTACTATTCAAAATATTTGATATAAATAGAAAATAATGCAAAATAAAATTATTATATATTTACAAGGTATTATATAAATACATACTTCTATATACATATGTATCTTAAGCTAACGATAGGCATTGAAATATAGAACTATTATTTGTATGCTGCCAAAAATATTTGTATGTGTTTGTCCATACTAAATACGACAGTTTGCAAGTTAAGGTCAGGGAACAGTCCTCGGGCAGGAGGGGGCCGAGACTATCACAATTTATCTGTTCACTGCCAATTAAACTGAATGTGTGTGTGTGTGTGTATGTGCATGGAACACGCCAATTTCAAGTGCCATTGTCAAATACAACAAGAACAAGAACAAGAAGAACAAATGCTGTGTGTGTCGCCCAATAGCCATGGAATGAACAACTCTTCAAAAGACAGGCGGCATTTGCTTTAAAAATAAAATGAAAATAAAATACGAAAAAAGATGTTCATTAAAAGGTTCGTTTATTGTGGCATGGCAGCATACATATAACAAGAAAGTGATGCCAACATTTGAGCAACGCATTTCAAATACCCTGTAAATACATTCCGTTCCAAATTAATCGTCTTCTTTTTTTTTGTTGTCCAAATGGTTTTGTGTCATCGATCATTAGTGATCTTGAAGTGCTGCCAACAAATTGTTCGTTTTTTTATATTGTCACCTAAACTACCTAATATCCTGTAGAGTTATTTATAATTAATTAAAGCAAAGTGACTGCAGATTTATTTGCTAATGCTGATGTGGCATGGAACGGCCTGGTTATCACCAGAGTCAATTGTTTCGAACCAAGTTGGCTCACTGGAAACTGTCATTGGAAGCGATATATATATATATATATAGATAAAGTTAGTACACTTTTATTATTATAAATGGATAAATAATTGTTGTATTTATATTTAAGATGCTATGTGCATTATTTATGATGTTATACATCAATCACATTGTATACCCTTTGACAATATTCCATCAGCATCAAGCATTTCCCTCAGCTGATGTTGCATGTTGATGCGGCACCATCAGCTGACAGTGACAACCTGTAACCTGTAACCTGTTCGAAAGGCGCTCAATTGATCGCTCGACACAAAGATGTCTAAAATGCTGATGGCGTTTGCGAAGCTTGTGGGTGTTTTTTTTTTTTGTTTCAAAAACAAAAACAAACGAAAGAAAATAAAAAACCGGTTGGCCATTAGAACGGTTTCCGTCAGATATATACAAATATATATTATATTGTATTGCAATGCGTGGCAGCCACGGTTAGGGAGAAAGTGAAGCAACAGGGGTGGGGGGAGGGGCATCGCAAGCAGCCGCTGTCAGCGTTATGGCAACGATTACGACGACGGCAGCAGCAGCAGCAGCGGCAGCAGCGCCAATGAGAGGCGGCAGCGGCAACGGCCCAGAGTCTCAGTCAGTCTTGATGATTTCGTGAAGCGATTAACACACAACGTTGACAACGTTCTGGGCCAATTTCAACGCAAAAGCGGCAAAAACGCATCCGTATCCGCTCGACACCGCAACCAGTAACAAGTAACAAGTAACAGTAATAACAGCAACACATGACACATCTAAGCGAACAACAACAACAACAAAAAATAATAATAATCAGAACAATGCAATAAAAATAAATCATTAAAAACAAAATCAAACAAAAAACGCGCCAAGGAATTTCGCCAAATTACGCGTCCGCTTTATTTGTCAGGTCGTATCTCGTACATTGACCGACTTCTCCCATCAGCAACTGCGACAACAGCAACCAGCAGCAGCTGCCAAAATGGATGCAGAGGTGTGTAAATACCGCTTATAGATTATAAACATAAATATATACTTATGAACATATACTTAGAAAGCGTGAGTGTGAGAATTATAAAGCAATTATATATATATAATAACAATATATATATATATATATACAAATTACATGAAATTTGTATTTTTCACATAATTAATTTTTATTTACTTGTATTTTTTTTTGCTGTGCATCTCATAAATTTGTAATTAGCATCTAATACGACGTCACAAAACCAGTTACATTTGCTTCTCACACTCAAAGCATGCTTCGTTTTCATTTTTCGAATGTAAATTCAAGTGCAAAGTCAACACCAACAGCAACAACACCAAATACAACACGTAATATTAACAACAACAACAGCAACAACAAAGCTTTGCTGTGCTCCAAGTGACGCAGCCTGCTGTTGCACATGTCAGCAGTGGCGGCGTTTATAGGGGTTTGTTTATAGTCCCAAAAAAAAACGAGTTTTTTTTTTAATTTTTTTCCTCCATTACATGTTCTCTATTTCCTCTGTTTATTTTTTTTACATAAATCTTAAAACAAAATATTGAAAAGTGTTTTATTTGTATTATTACTTGATATTTTAAACCGAATAAAACTTGTTTATTATATTTTTTTACTCAAAACACTTTTATTCTTTTCAATATTTATCCTTAATAATGGAACACATATTTTACGGATTATGATGATTTTTATTTTGAAGATGTAGTCAAAGAATTGAATACAAGAGTTGAAGTTGTGTTTCATTATCTTATCTTGCATAAGCAACCATTTAGCGATTAGTGGGCTGAGAAACTGTTGCATTCATAGATAACTGTAAATTTGTCATTTGTTAAGTATTACAGGAAAAAAAAATGTCGATGTTCTTGTAAGGTTTAATGGAGACAATTACAATAATTTGTGCATATCATTTGTAATTGCAATTTACTGCCAGATTTTGTGCAACAGTTAACTGGCAGAGAAATGTGTGCCTGCCCTGCCCCATCCATACCCATGGGCATCCCCATTGCAGACTGGCAACATGCCCTCAACACACCAAATGCATTTAGTAAGAAGCAAACTTGACGTGCATGGAAAATTTCCACTGAAAGACATTAAATTGGCTGCCACAAATGAATGAATGAAGAATACATACATAAATAATACAGATACACAAACCACACAATTTATGATACGCCCGATTGAGTCCACTCGTGCCACTCGTGCCACTCGAATCTCTCTTCTATGCCAATGGCAAATTGGTGGAAGCTTCAGACTTATAATAATCTTATCACCACCCAGTTAACCCTTCACTCTGAAAAAAATTAGCCAGAAATTTCTTGATTTTCGAAATATTTTCTAAATAGACGAAAACAATTTCTTCAAATTAAAACGAAATACTTTTTACATTTTTCGGTAATATATTTCTTAATAATAGAAAATATTTCGAAAAATGCAAATTTTCTATTTAGAATAAGTCTTTTCTAAAGTAATAATGCAATTTTGCCATGAAATCGTAAGTTTTTTTACTATTTAAAATTGCTCCGTCGATATTTTTCTGAGTGTAACATCTTTTGATATGGATGTCAATAAAATTACCGGAGCATGCCGATTGCCAGTTTCAGCTATTAGTTACCTAGCTACCTAGTACTGCCCAACCAACCCCCCAAACCCGTGTCCCTGTCTGGTAAAAAAAAGAAAAAAGACAATTGAGCCACTCGAGCGTTTGGTGCCACATGTTGTCACATTATCAGCAAAGCTCTCCAGTCCGCATCGCGCAACTTGGCTGCAGGCTCTCATGCACGTCAATTATAATCACCAAGATTGACATTAACTTATAATACTTCGAATATCATTTGATAGATTGATTATATTTTGCAAAAACCTGTCGTCAGAAAATAAAGTCCAGTTTATGGTTGGTTTTTTAAAATCGTATATATATTTTTTATGACTATTGATGTACATTTGAAGCAGCAAGATAATCACATGAAATATGAATGAAAGATCAAGATATACCAGTATAAATTCTAATCACATTATTTGTTCATTCAATTCATTCATTAAACTACAATAAATTGCGGTATTAATGCTGATATCTCAATCCCTAAATCAGTAAGAATTAAATCAAGCAAAAAAATATTAATGACAAATCGGAAATATAAGAAATAATTGAGATTAGATTAGACAAACTTATGAAACTTGTAATGTATCTCAAAACTTGATTTTAGTTCAAAATTGATTCCAAAAAAATACGTTTCAATTTTTTTTTTGCAATTTTCTTTTTTTTTGTCAATTTTTTTTTTTTTTTTTTTTTGTTATTTTTCTTTTTTTTTTTGTTATTTTTCTATTTTTTGTGATTTTTCATTTTCATTCACATGGTCAAGTTGAGGATGTGATAGCTAACTAAATGTTGTTGTTGAGGTTGCTGCTGCTGATTTGCCATGGTCACATATGACATATAGACATAAATTCATACACATTTATAGATATAGATTTGCATATCGCGAGTGTTTCTAGTTTGGTGAGTCAATTAATTAGTGCACACCCAGAAATGAATTGCGTTTCGGAGCTAAATCATTTTTTTTTTTTTTGAATATATATAAAAATCTCACGGCTTATCTCTCGCATCTATGATGAGGAAATGAACGCAATGAAAGTGATTGAATGACTTTATTATAATTATAAATAATGGCTTTGTGGCTATTAACTCGAATTATTTGGACTGACGCATGGCTGTGGCAATATTGCACCAAGTACAAAAGGAAGTATTTCCCTGCAATTCCAATATTGACCAATCCTAACCAATCCTAACCGATACCAACCAATACTAACCATCTTAATAAATACGTTAAATATATATAAATTTGATGACAATATGATAATTATGAAATTAATTATAAATTAATCATATTTATGATTGATCAATCATTTGGGATTAAAGTTAAAATTGGCCATATCTTCACAATTGTTGTAATCGTAACGGGAACAATTTTTGAGTGCAAGAATTTAGATACCAAATTGAAAGTCTGTAGCTCTTAAAGTGTCCGAGATCAGATGGACCCGGCTCGGAATCGACTCGGATTCGAAACTGATCAAGAGTGTATATACATTATGCATGCTACCTTCTGCCTGTTATATACTTTTGCTCAACTTCATTATAATCGCTTATCCAAATAAATACGCATATTAAGTTTGAAATATACAAACACATTTTTGGATGTGTGTGCAAATGGAAGTGCTTTAAGTGAGTCATCACTTAAAGGGCGCTGGCATATACAAACCCGGTAATGACAGCCGAAAATGAGGCAATTGAAACCGACAACAAGCGTTCGCATTTGTCAATTGAGCCGTCGTAAATAATAATAATAAATAATTTGCCTTTCCCTGCACCGAACAAAAGGCACCAAACATTCCACAGCCAACAACAGCACAAAGCACTCGGATTCAGAATCAGAATCATAATCAGAATAATGGAAAGACGACAACGACTTCCGCACCAGCGACCGATGGATCATCGTTGGCAACAGCAGCGAGCCCAAAGCCAGACTCTGGCAATGGGGAGGATTATCACCCGCCCACAAGGTATGGCTAATGGAGAACTACATAAAGCCAATGCTAACAAACTTCCAACTAACCAAAATCTAACCAAAAAACTAAGACTTAAGGATTTACCCAACCTTATCCAACTCATAAGACATAAGGAAATACTAACCCAAAAAAAATAAACCACCTAATCACCAACAATTTGTTTGGATCTTCAACTAAAGAATACAAAAACCCTATCGAAACTAAGGCATTTGGTTTTACCCATATTTCCAAATCTACTCCTAACCGAACCTGACGAAATATTAATCAAAACTAAAAAGATAAACCCAAAATTCGTTTTGATCTAACAACTAACTTAGTTAAGTTAAAAAAAACAACAAACAACTAAAAATAATCCCAAAATCGATGCATTATCTTAACCATTCCTAACCGAACATAAGAAAATACTAGCCCAAAAAAAAAAAAGACAGAAACCCGTTAACAATTTGGGCTGCCTGTTATCGATTTTGAATTTTGCATGACTTCAATTGGGCAGCTACCTGGAGACAATTGTGCATCTGTTCAAGGGGAACATTGGACCCGGTCTCTTTGCCATGGGCGATGCATTCAAGAACGGTGGTCTGCTTGTGGCACCGCTGCTCACCATCCTGATAGCCATCATCAGCATTCACTGCCAGCACGTGCTCATCGCCTGCTCGAAGAGGATGCGGGATCTGCGAGGGGACGCGGTCTGTGCTGATTATGCAGCCACTGTGGAGCTGTGCTTCGAGAATGGTCCGATGAAGCTGCGCGGCTGGTCACGCACCATGGGTCGTCTGGTGGACGTGTTCATCTGTGTTACCCAGCTGGGTTTCTGTTGCATCTACTTTGTGTTCATCAGCACCAATCTGAAGCAGGTGAGCAAGCAATTCCCACGCTCCAAACACAACAAGAAAGAAAAATAAATAAATAAATAAATAAAATAAAAATAATAAAAACCAATAAAAGATCCTGCAAGCGTATGGCACCGACATGGATGTGCATCTGGTGATGCTGCTGGCCCTGATCCCGGTGCTGCTCAGCTCGCTGATAACGAATCTGAAATGGTTGACGCCCGTCTCGCTGTTCGCCAATGTGTGCATGGTCCTTGGACTGGCGATAACCCTATATTATGCACTGAAGGACGGCTTGCCGGAGGTGAAGGAACGCGCCCTTTGGACGAATGGTGGCCAGTTGGCGCTCTTCTTTGGCACCGCCATATTCGCCTTCGAAGGCATTGCACTGGTGATGCCCCTGAAGAATGCCATGCGCAAGTCGCAGCAATTTGAGAGCAAACTGGGCGTTCTCAATGTGGGCATGTTTCTCGTCTCCGTCATGTTCTTGTTCGCCGGATCCGTTGGCTATCTGAAGTGGGGCGAGCATGTCGGCGGCAGTTTAACCCTCAATCTTGGCGATACCATGTAAGCAATCTTTCTCTCTTCCCCTCTCTTTCTCTCTCTCTTCCCCTTTCTCTATCCATCAATTTTTGGATATTCGCATGAACCGTTTGTTTTCCCTTTTGATCCATTTGCCAATCCGATGCTGGCACAGACTAGCGCAGGCGGTCAAAGCGATGGTCTCCATGGGTGTATTGCTCGGCTATCCGCTGCAGTTCTTTGTCGCCGTCCAGGTGATGTGGCCAGGTGCCAAGCAGATGTGCGGCATCGAGGGTCGTTCCCTGAGTGGGGAGCTCATCTTTCGCTGCCTGCTGGTGATCATGACGCGTAAGTAATCCCCCAAAAAAACCATTGTTGCTCGTGGACTCAACTTAACCAAAACTAAAAAACAAAACCAAAAAAACGATATAGTGGCCATAGCAGAAATGGTTCCGGCTTTGGGTCTATTCATCTCACTGGTTGGAGCACTCTGCTCGACTGCATTGGCGCTGGTCTTTCCGCCGGTCATCGAATTGATTGCCCACAGCGCACCCAGCAAGGGACCCGGCCTCTGGATTTCCTTGAAGAATCTCGTCATATTGGTTCTGGCACTGTTGGGCTTCTTTACCGGCTCCTACGAAAGCCTCAAACAGATTGTCAAACACTTTGGCGAGGAGGAGCCACACTAATTATGAACTAATTAGAAATTGATCAAATTGATATATGATATATAATATATATATATATAGTTTATAGTTTCTAAATATCTTCTTTTTTTTTGTATTGCATTGTTTAAGTGTAAGTTAGTGTAAATAAATTATAATACTTCATTTTGGCTTTGTGTTTTTTTTTTTTTGTTGATTTAATGTGTTTGAGTCGTGGGATAAACAATTGTTTTGCAAAATGTATTCCAGAGCTGAGCTAATTATTATTGTTATTATGTGTTCATGCTCGAACTAACCGGCAACAGAGCTCAACTTTATATACTTTTCTAAATTCCAAAACCCCCACAACTGCTACTTAATTCTTGTATAATTGGCTAATCGGAATCGAAAGCGAAATTGCGAAACTTTTCAAATAGTGTAAAAAATAACTAATAATTCAAATAATATGCATTAAAGAGTTGATTACGAGGGCAGTAATACTACCATATCTATAGGAAGAAATGCATTCTGAATTTATTAAGCATTCGACATCTATTTGGGACTATATCAAACTATTTACAGTGAAATATGAAAAGAAAAAAGAATTTACAATCGGAACCGAAACTTCACCGATTGAAATTCAGAAGTGGAATCGAAATTCAACAGTTAAGCGACCTAATATAATGAGTCCATATAATGCCATAACGGAAACGAATACCAACAAATAAATGGAACGAATTCATCATCTTTCCCGGAACGAAACTGACAATTCAAAGATGCAAATACGTGCACACATATGTACATATATGATGCACAAGTCTCAATGGGCTTTCGGCTTATGATCTCGGAAATAAATCGAATGAAACCGAATAAATCGAAATCACCTATTCAAACCAGTTGCTCGATTAGCGACCTTCAAATAGGCCTCCAGCCAATAAGAGAGAAGAAAATGATAAGATTGCTGTAGTCGAGTAATCTCGACTACGATATACCATCTACCACAGATCCCAGCTGAACTGCTCTCAATATATTGCTTCTTGTTTTATTCTTATTATTATTTTAATTTCTCTTTGATTAAAGAAAAAAAGCGAGAAAAGATTAAAAGCGAGACAAAAACATTTATCTTGCTATCCCTTTCTCACACTTGCATGCTGATGGAAATGGGATCAATGTGAGAATATATCTTCTACAGCTGCAACTTGTATGTTGCTAATCCGATCTTGATGAAATTTTGACAATTGATCCAAAGTTTCTCAATGTATATTAAATATCAATTGGAAGCCTCTACTCTTATATGGTAAATAGTAGCTTTCATTGCTAGTAAAAATCGATATTTGCTAAACGAAGGCAGTTATCCATAAAATGAAGTAAACTTGATCTGCGCTGGATATACGAGAACTTATATTCCAAATTTAAAGTCTCTAGCTCTCACACTCTCTGAGATCCCTGATCAAACATTATGCACTTTTTTAACCCATTTGAATTGATAAAATATACAATTTTTTACGCTTTTTTAATGGGTTTCCATAAAGACTTTCGGCTAAAAAAATGACATCGAAACACTTATGTTTATTTTATGACGTTGGATTGGGTAATTCTATAAAAAAAAAAATCATCAATATGGTATTATTTGCGAGCATCTTGAATGCGGAATGCAGATGCTTCCGTTTGACATTTGGCATTGTTGTTGGCTTATATAATCCATTTGTGCAATTCCGTAAACATCGTTTGATCGAACTTTACGTTGATTGTCTTCTATCAATGTGCGACAAAACTGGCAATCGGAAAAGTCCAAACAGCCCGAAGAGCCATGTCATGAATTCCATGCAATTCATTTAACTGGCGCCACACACACACACACACAAACACACACACACACCAACAACAACCACAGCAAGCAATTAAGTGCGGTAAATATCCATGCGTTCCAAGTCAAGTTTTTTTTTACAGTTGCGAAAATAATAATGGCACCACTCTGACAAAAGCGAGAAAGAAAAAACAAATTATTATTTTTGTTCAGCTTGTTTAAATTTCCAATAAAATTTAAACTTAATTAAATGTTATGAAAAAGGAAGAAAATTAACGAAAAACAGAATAACAACAAATTGAACGATTTCTATTTCTTTTTCATTGCAAAAATATAGATACATATATATATATTAAGTGAAAATAATTTCAGGAGCAGATCTGACTTTAATTTATTTGGGGGTATACCAAAAACAATCTATTAAATGGCATTTGAAGTGAGGGAAAAACCAATGATTTGCTTCTTACATGCGTAAGAAAAAATGTCAGAGTGGTGTTATTATTTTGACAGCAACTGTATGTGTGTATGTATGTGTATGTGTGTGTCCGAAGTGGGGCAGTTGCAGGTGTAACGATCAATCACGAACGCTTGTTGCGCTTTCAAATTCATGTTGAGCCATGATCGGCAAAACGACGAAGAATTTCGAAAATTGTCATGTAAATATTGGTGTATGTTATTCATCGCTCGATCGGCACGTGCATACAAACAATATAGTTATATATATACATATACATAGTTATGTATGGATGTAGGTATGTGTGTATGTTACTCATACATCCATAGTTGTCATGAGTTCGATTTCTGTTTGTATTGCAAGTGCCATATTGCCTCGTCTCCTTTACCCCTTACGTTATGTTATGTTAAGCTGCTTCCTTCCTCTTACGTCATATGCACTGCTTTATTTTTCTACAGCTGATGATGATGATGTTGATAATGATTATGTTGTATGCATCTCAGTTACTGTGATTGCATTATGATCTAATAACATTCGAACTATATTGATTTATGTTGATTATATTGAGTGCATCTCTGTTACTGTGAATGCATTATGAGGTAATAACATTCGCTTTATGTTAATTTATGTTATGATTTTTATTTTACATTTAAATATGTTAACTCCTGTTAACAGCTGTCATGGTCATTTTTGCACTAACATTTTCAAAAAACATTTTCAAAAAACACAAAATATGAACTATTTCAACGATTAAGCCAACAACTATGTGCTGGCTAAAAACATAATTGAACAGCTTGCTGAGCTGATAAGATCGCTTTTAAGGCACAAAGCAAAACAATAAAACAATTAAAAACTTCAAATTGCAAACTGCATCCAGAAAAACAAAAACACTACACGACAGAGAGCTGTAAATTGTTAAACAAGGAAAGAGCGAGGGAGATAGAGAGGCAACTGCTCGCCAATGCAAGGTAGAAAAGCAAAAGCAAAAGCAAAGCAAATCACAACATACACACAAATACACACTCACAGTAGCAACAGTCACTGTCATATTCCCAGGGGGATGGGAGAGTGGCAAAGGGGGGTGGGGGAACTTCACACGCTACGCCTCTTGGCCAATTGGCGTATTGAACAGTGAGTCTGGTTTGAGTTCTTGACGCGTCAACACGCTTTCATAAAAAACACAAAAAACAGTCAACGCACGCGCAACTTTCCGAAATATTTTTCGAAACGAAAAGAAAACTAAAACATCAATTTAAACGACAAAAAAAAAATTTAGCAAAAAAAAAACGGATCAAAGGTGTGAATTTGATATCAATAATGTTCCTCATGCTGACATAAAAACGGTTACAATTTTTCCATTTGTGCTCATTTGGCTTATCTGAATATTTATGCAGAAGCTTCAGCGTTTGTTAATATACTGAAATACTATCAATAAATGTGGAATTTATTATCTAACCACATACATTTATTTACAACTAGTGTGGAAATATTTGTGATTTTATTGATTTGTGTTTTCACTAATCGCATATAAACTCTGCCAATGTTTATGTTGAAAAAACAAAAATTAACGCCTTGAAAATGGGCCATAAATAATACACAATATTTTTGTAAATAATTCACAATAGTTTTATAAATAATACACAATAGTTTTATAAATAATTTACAATAGTTTTATAAATAATACACAATATTTTTGTAAATAATTCCACAAATTTTAGTTCAATCTAGTGAAAATCAACATTTATTAAAGTCCTTGAAATGCATAATTCGTTTAATGGGTTAATTTCAATACCTAAATTGTTTAAATCTTAACAATATATACGAGAAATGTGAATAGATATACAAACTGAATCGGATACATTTGTAATGCAATAAACCTGTTGAACTTAAGGGGAAAAAACATTTATATCATTCAACAGATCAAAATTAATACGAAATTCCGGTCCGCTTCAATGGCTAAGCTTGTTTTGAGTCCCAGTTTCGTGATTGCTATCAGATAACAATAAAATCGACAATACTAAACATATATATATCTAATCGAGATATATATACAGTGGCGGACACCTTATTTGGGACATTGTCAAAGAAAAACTTTAATTGCCTGCCATAAGCTAATTATTCAATATTTTTCAGAAATTCCAAAGACCGATGGTAGGTACATATATTAACCACCAATATGAATGGATGATCCCAATACACTGGGGTTTTCCCACCTGCTAGGTAGGATTATGTAAAAAAGTACCCTATTTTTAGGGAAAATTTTATTTGAAGCAGGTACATTGTGGACACCTGGGTGCCATAAAACCCGGATTTTTTACCCAAAGTTGAATATATTTGGTATAAATAGATCAATCCTTCGACGTCAGTTTAGTTATATCCTGCATCTCGAGTGCAACAAGCCAATAAGGACTATGGGCAAACAGACTACCATTTCTCAACGGAAACTCATCCTGGAACACCACAAAAACGGATATTCACATCTCCAAATAGCTGAAATGGTCAATCTGAGTTACTCAACTGTGTATAACATCATTCGGCGCTTCGTCGACGCAAATCGGATTGAGGATTGCACCAAACAAGATTTTCACCGAAGAGGAGGAGCGAAGGATCACCAGGAAAATAAAGGGAAATCCCAAGCTATCGGCTCCAAACGTGGCTCAACAGGTGGAGGATGAAATGGGGAAAAAGTGCTGTGTGGAAACTGTGCGCAGGTTTTCTGCGCAAACATGACTTTAATGCCCGAGTACCACGAAAAAATATCTTTATAAGCGTACAAAATAGAGGGACTTGGATGACGTTCGCCAAAAACCACTTGGACAAGGATTTGGAGATCTGGAACACAGTCATATTTGCATATGAGTCCAAATTAACCGTTTTTGACTCGGACGGACGGAATTATGT
This sequence comes from Drosophila nr. perissopoda 5 BK-2023a, assembly GCA_035044105.1. NCBI lineage: Eukaryota > Metazoa > Arthropoda > Insecta > Diptera > Drosophilidae > Drosophila > Drosophila nr. perissopoda 5 BK-2023a. The sequence goes on along the minus strand of JAWNMK010000620.1, from coordinate 2,671,551 downwards.
GTGGCGACAGTCCAATACTGACCTGAATCCCAAACGCGTAAAGGCAACAGTCAAGCATTGTGGAGGAAGTGACATGGCATGGGTATGTATCTCGTCAGCCGGATTCGGGAATTTTGTGATTTTTGAAACAACAATGGACAAGAATGTGTACTTCAACATACTAAAGGAAAATTTACTAAAAAGTGCCGAGAAGCTAATAATCCGACGTACTTTCCGGTTCAACCAGGACATCGATCCCAAGCATAAGGCCAAGATAGTGCAGTCCTGGCTCATCAGGAACTGCCCCCACATGATAATTCCACCGGCCCAGTCTCAAGATTTAAATGTTATTGAGAATTTGTGGGCTCTGCTGGAAAATAACATCCGGAAGCACAGCATATCCAGCAAAGAAGACCTCAAAAATGCTCTGCGGGATGAGTGGAACAAATCAGCCCAGAAACTACCAGGAAGCTGGTATCTTCCATGAATAATAGGTTAAGGGAAGTAGTTAAGGCTAAAGGATATCATACTAAGTATTAACATCCTTATTTAAGTTTTTATTTTCAAAATATATTATTTTATTTAGACTGATCCAAATAAAATTTTCCCTAAAAATAGGGTACTTTTTTACATAATCCTACCTAGCAGGTGGGAAAACCCCAGTGTATTGGGATCATCCATTCATATTGGTGGTTAATATATGTACCTACCATCGGTCTTTGGAATTTCTGAAAAATATTGAATAATTAGCTTATGGCAGGCAATTAAAGTTTTTCTTTGACAATGTCCCAAATAAGGTGTCCGCCACTGTATATCTAATCGAGATATACCTTAGCAAAATATTGATCATCTGCAAAAGCTCCATAAAGATCGAAAGATTGGAAATCGTTCTATCTATATTGAATTAAGTATCTAACTTTGTATCTGACTTTGTGCAGGGTATTTTCTAGTCGGTCCATCTCGGCTAGAGCTTTGATTCACATATATATTATTAATTCTATTAATATCGTGACTATGCATATTTTAAATGCCCGTTTTAATAGAATATACACAGCTCCGGTCAAAATAATAGTGATTTGGAAATTGTTCAAATAAATAATTACAATATAATTGAAAAATTATGAAAATATTAATTTAAGCACAAGCAATCAATACTAAAGACAAGTTAATACTAAACGTTGGCATAGCTATCAAATAAATAATAAAAAAATTTATTTTTATTATATTATTATTTAAATTTATAATTATAATTATAGTGGAATATTGGTAAAGTTTTCTCAACTTTCCCATTCTAAAAATTTACTTTTAAGTAATTTTTTTATGAAATGCAGCAACAGTTCTATTAGATTGGCCATGTCTGTATATATTTTGAAATTAACACCGCGGAAACGCTGCAAATGTGAGGCAAAAACGTGACCAATTATTCGCATTTAGTGTAGAGATCTGGAGATGGGCAACTCAAGAACTAAACGCGACTAATCACGACTAATAATATATAAAAATAATATATAATAATAATATATACATATTTAAATGAGCATTAACTGAGCAAAATTTAAGTAAACGATCGAGAGAGAGAAAAGCGCATCGGCTTTCTGGGGTTAATTACAAGTGGAATTGCTTGGTTGATTTTTTTTTTTAGACCGTTACTCGAAGCCTTATCTACATGTATAGCTAGCGCCGCTTATCCTCTAATCTGAAGTACCGTTAACTTAATTTGTGGCTGCGCTTTAAACTTTCGCGCTTTTCGCCTGATTCGCAATTTTTCATTTGCTAAATTGTATCGGAGGCGGGCACAACGAACAAATTAATAGTATAAAGCATAAACAAATAAAATTAATTTTCTATGTGCCTACTAACACGCATACACACACACACACACACACACACACACGACACACACACACACACGACACACACACACACGACACACACACAAACACCCTCTTTAACAGAACAACAACAGCAAAGCACTCCAAGCCGGCAACATGGGCAAAACTTTGGAAATAACCAAACCACAACAACAACAACAACAGCAGCAGCAGCAGTCGCCGCATGGAGAAAAGGATGGGGATGTGGAGGGCAGCGTGAAGCGGCGTCATGCCACAAGCAATATGGAGGCAGCCACACATCTGTTCAAGGGTAGCGTCGGCGCCGGCCTCTTCGCGATGGGCGATTGCTATAAAAATGGCGGCCTAATTGGCTCCACAATAATGCTGCCCATTATTGCCATCATGTGCGTCCACTGCGAAAGATTGCTCATCCGTGGCTCGCTGTTGGCCGTATCGAAGACGCCGGGTGCCAGCTTCTATGATTATCCGGAAACGGTGGAGAAGTGCTTCGAGTATGGGCCACAGCCACTGCGCTGCATGTCGCGCCCCATGAAACTGATCGTCGAGATGTTCCTCTGTGTGACCCAATTCGGTTTCTGTGCCATCTACTTTGTCTTCATCACGGAGAATCTACACCAGGTGAGTGCCCCTCCAGCAGCACCAGCTCCAGCCCAGAACCCACTGCAAGTGCACAGCAAGAAGATCTGTCTAATCTCAGAGATATCAGACACTATTTTAGCTTCAAATTTGGAACATAAGTTCTCGTATATCCAGCGCAAATCAAGTTTGCTTCTATGTATCGATAACTGGCTCATTTTCTCCAAAATCGATTTATTTCGATTTTCCATTATGCTGGCGTACATATATTTGTCTCTCTTCTACATATGCAAGCATTACTTTTTCTTACTCTTTCGTACCTGTAACTGCCATAAGAAATGAGGAATATATTTAAGAGCTGTTCAGCTGGATTCTGGCGAGATGCTGTATCGTAGTCGACTATATGCTGACTTGTTTGAATCTTTTGGGTTGCAGGTGTTGCAGCAGAATGGCGTCGATATTAGCATGAGCGTTGTCATGCTGATAACACTGCTGCCGGCAATGATCCCATCTCTGTTGACCAATCTTAAGTATATATCGCCCGTGTCGCTGCTGGCGAATTGTGCGCTACTCTTCGGTTTGATTGCGACGCTAACTATTGCCTTCACGGAGGGACCAATGCCCCCAATTGGTGATCGTCATCTGTTCACGGGCACCTCACAATTATCCCTGTTCTTTGGCACCGCCCTCTTCTCGTATGAGGGCATCGCTCTGATTTTACCGCTGCGCAACTCGATGCGTAATCCGGATGCGTTCAGCAGTCGATTTGGCGTGCTGAATGTGACCATGTTTTTCATTACGGCTCTGTTCATCTTCACCGGATTCGTCAGCTATATGCGTTGGGGCGAGGAGGTTGCCGGCAGCATTACGCTCAATCTTGATGTGGAGGTTGTGTAAGTATGCCTAAAAAAAAGGAGAAAATCCCATTTATATATTTGATTTTGATGTTTACGTTGTTTACGCAGTTTTGCGCAGGTTGTGAAAATGGTTGCCGCATTGGGCGTCTTCTTTGGCTATCCGATCCAGTTCTTTGTGATGATGAAGATTCTGTGGCCGCCCGTCAAGCGTGCCAATGGCTGTGCCCAGAAGTATCCGATTAGCATGCAGGTCGCATTGCGTTTCATCATGGTCATGATGACATGTGAGTCCAATATGAACACTGATCCAATAAGTAATCCATTTGAATCGTTTGTCCTCTTTTCAAATATATTTATAGTTGGTGTTGCCCTGGTGGTGCCACAATTGAATCTATTTATCTCGCTGATCGGCGCATTATGCTCAACATCGCTGGCATTTGTCATACCGGTGATCATTGATTTTGTGACACGCACCCAAGTGCCCAAGGGTCTGGACACCCTCATCTATCTGAAGAATATCGCTATTCTGTCGATCGCCATTGTCGGCATTCTTACGGGCACCTATCAGAGCATTGTTGAGATTATCAAAGAGTTTAAATAATCGTCGTTTCCAATCTGTGTGTGTGTGTGCATGTATGTATGTGTGTTTGTAAGTGTGTCTGTGTGTTTGTGTGTGTGCTTGCCAAGTATTTTGTAAATAATGCCTATAATCATGTGAATGCCTTATAACGATTTATTGTCCTCGTAATTTAAGTTTAATGTGCTTGTAGTTTTTTTTTTTTTTGCATACTTATTGCTATTAATTTTAAGCTGAACCTGCCGTTCTTATTTGTATGTGGCGCCATTATTTAATTGTCAACAGCTAGGTAAAAAAAAAAATACATATATTTTAATAAATGATAAATACACATCGACATGCTTGGCGCCTTATGCGTTGGTACTATGGGCACTTAACAACACTGGCGCATTCAAAAAACGAGGGGCTGCAACAACACATTTAACAGTCTCAAAAATTGATTTAACAGTCGCTTTTTTTTGGGAATGTTTTTTGTTTCTATTGGGACCCGGGACCCGAGAGACTCTTCTCCATGAACTTCTTGCGGGCAAAGCACGTCCACCATTTGTTCGGCTTTCCATCGGGCGTATCGAATACCTTCTCGACCACACGCAAGCCGGTCTCCTGGCGCAACTGCAGCATATACTCGCGCATCAGATCAGCATTATCTGGCTTAGCATATACGGAATTTAAGGGAAATCCGGCATCGCCGGGTATATCAAATTTTGATATGGCCATCGCATAAAGATCCTGTTGTCCTTGCTCCTTGGTCGTGCTACGCACCAATCGCTTCAGGCATTCCGATATATAGAGCGTTATGTAGATAAGTACACGATCCACTTCCGACTAAAAAATACAAATTTAGGTTTAGTTCGATTTACAAATGTAAACAAAAAAACCGTAAAAGTGGGACTTGCCTTCACTTCGTAGGTGCGAAAGAAAATGTTCGCTTTGAAATAGTTAAGTGACTCATCGATGATATCGTTATCAGTATTCACACTGGGCGCTGGCCCTCGTATTTTGGTGCGAAGCGGCAGAATTGCCATGTTGCCCACCTGTCGGTCGAATTCTTCGATTTCCGAGTGATACGCCTATTTTGGAGAGTGAATCAAATGCACACAAATTGAAAAACAAATTAAATTTTGAAAATTACACATTATTAGTCATCGATGATTTGTCAACACTGACTACTTACTGGCATTTTGGGTGAATTGTAATCAACTGAATTTTAACATTGGCACTGAATCAACCGATTCAATTGTTTGCTGTTTATCAACTGCGAAATGCATAGCAGCCCTGGTAATATCGATAAGTGCTTATCGTTACATTTGAAACGTAGAAAAAACGTAAATCGGCGTACATTAAAAACAAAAATATTAATGTTACTTAACCGATAGAACCGATTCAAATGTCTGCCGTTTATCAGCTGCGAAATGCAAAGCAGCCCTGGTAAAATCACAAGGCGCTTATCGTACGTCGTAAAGGAACATAGGCTAATGTTACTTAACAGAATACTGCAAATTCGAGTGGGTGTATATGTTATTTTCGTGTCGCACTCGAACGGTCACACAGAGCGCACGCTTTGCGTTAAATAAATGGGGAAACAAATAAAAACCAAATCGGATAGCGATGTGGAGCTGGAGCAGCAGGAAGAGTTGGAATCAAACAGTGATAAAAATCAGCTAGTGACAAATAATGATAGCAATGATGAAATGGATTTGGCCAACTTTAATGGAGGCGCCGTCAATCGAAAGAAACGCAAGAAGGGCATTATTTATATATCAAATATACCGAAGTACATGAATGTGACGCGTTTGCGTGAAATTCTTGCTGATTTAGGTAAAATTGGACGTGTTTATTTGCAGCCCGAGAAGCAGCCGGGTGAGTGAAATGGACAACATGTCCTCCCTCAAATGTAAATGTAATTTATCATTTTTGTCTTTGTATTGAAGGTGGCGGAAAGGAAAAGACAGAGAAGAAGAAGCGCAAAAAATTAAATTTAAATTACACCGAAGGCTGGGTGGAATTCGAGTCGAAACGTGTTGCAAAGCAAATTGTGCCAATGCTGAATAATAAACAAATTTCGACGCGAAAGAAATCACAGTTTTATGACTCGCTGTGGTCAATGAAATATTTGCCGCGCTTCAAATGGACGCATTTGACGGAGCGCATGAATTACGAGCAGGCGACTCACAGGCAGCGACTGCAGACGGAGGTATCGCAAGCTCGTAAGGAGACGACATACTTTCAGAATAATGTGGACAGGAGTGAGCTTAACAAGAAATTGGCAAAGAAGACGAAAAAGCTGAAAACAGTTGCTGAGAAATAAATATTTTGTTTTCTCTTAATAAAATCTCTGTTAAATGACATGCTGACCAAACCTGCTTCTTTTGCGTTCTGTAAGCCTCTCTATTGCGTTCTGTTAGCCTCGCTCTTGCGTCCTACGAGCCTCGTACTTTCGTTAGCCTCACTTTTGCGTTTGTACGTACGAGCTTCTGCGATGTTTTACGTGCACAAACTGTATTTATTTACAGAAAGTTGAGTTGTTAGCATAGGTGCTTACCTATAATTTCATAAATAAAAATTTAATTAAAAACAACATGATCTCTAATGCGCGCTTTAATCATATGAATAAATATTTTTAAATTGTCCGATATTGCAGACTGTTAACCAACTGTTGCGCTCTCAGAGAGCCTGTTAACGTAACAGTGGCTGTTTTTTTTTTTGCAGTCAGTCGAAAAAAACCCATTGAACGGACTAGCGCAACGGCGTCTGCGTGCGCTTACAATTATTATTATTTTTTTTTACAATTTGTTTTTTGTTTGTGAATGGAAGGCTCGCTTTCGATTGAAAGTAGACAAAAAGTGTGTGCAATTGATAAATAATCAATTGTGTTGTTATTGCGGTTTTACAAAGCTGAACAAAAAAAAAAGAACGAAAACAAAATATAAAAAATAAAAATAAAGTAAACTCGTTTACCAACACACACTGTGTTTGTTTGCATTTTGCCTGTGCCTTTTGCGATTATTATTGCTAGTGTTGCGCGCGGCATTCAGATGTAAATTGAATGGAAATTTCAATTAAGAACCAAACCGTATTCAATGCATTCCCAGCACAACGACAACAACAACTATAGCAACAACAGTAACAGCAACCTTTACAGTTAGCAAACTGTGGCAACAGTTGAGGCGGCAAAACAAATTGAATGTAAAAGGTATATTATATATGTATGCGTGTGTGTCTGTAAATACATTAACATTGTATGTAAAATGCTCTAACTGTTCATTAAGATTTACAGCAAAATGCGCCCACTACAATCAGCATAACGGTATTGTCGCTGTCTGCAGGCGCAGTCACAGTTAAGTTGTCAAAAAAAAGTAAATAATAACCCAACGCCCTTGACAGATGCTGCTGCGCGACGTCAGCAGAAAATAGTGAAATGCAGTGAGAAAAAAAAACAAGAAAAGAAAAGGCAAAGGCAGGCAGCATCGAAACCAAATGGAATTTAGCCGGTTTCCATAAAAGCAGACAAACTGCCAGACAACGTCTCTCCCTCTCTCTCTCTCTCTGTCTCACTGGCTCTTTCTCGCTCTGCAGGAGTTATGGATGGCAAAGCCCAGTTTGTTTTTTTTGTTTTACCTTTTGTTATGAACTTTCGCAGCGCATCCCAAAGAATTCCACTAAGCTGGAATCCTATTTGCGCTTTACTGGGATGAGTGCTCTGATCTTTTATAACCGTTAAATGATTTCATTTTGAATGTGAACTAAGACTAACACAATCCACTTGCTTCCACATTGCTAAATTACAGACTAAAGATACTCCCATTAAATTATGTAAATTTTATAAAATGCCAAAAACTCAAATTCAAATTGAAATTGAATATATAATAAGCAGCAGCAACAACAGCAGGCAAAAGTAAAAAAAAAGGTCTGAGAACTTCTTTTGTTCGACATTTTGTGACTTTTTCAACTTTTTTGTTTTTATTTGCTTTGTATTTTTTTCAGTTCTAATTAACGTCAAACGTTTAGAAATTCCGAAAGGGCAACCGAAATAGGTTCAAGCGTTCGTTTGGCTATTGCCCAACTTCGCAGATACCCTTTGCCAGTTCCAGAACGAAATCCAGATCCTAGTCAATATATTAGTAGACCCCACTTTATGACAGCTGCTTAAACTTGATTTGACTTGATTTCTATACAAGTTTTCAGTTCTGATTTGCTGTTTTTATACCCTTTATCCATTGAAAGTGGTATAATGGATTTATGCAAATGTTGTAACAGGCAGAAGGACGCATCTTCGCACCTTTTAAAGTATATATTCTTGATCACGATCAACAGCCTCGATATAGCGATGGCCATCGGTCTGATCTCAGAGACCATAAGAAAATATAATTGTATATCCAGCGCAGATCAAACATATTTTCTCATATGAATCTAATTACTCTCAATCAGCATGCATGTGTGTGGGAAGGCAAGGTAGTCGACACGAGCTTAAATATGTTTGTCTTTAATCCACAGCACCCCCTTACAAATGTCTGTATGAATGCCTTCCTTTTTTTTTGCTCTTCAATACCTTTACCTAACATAAGAAATGAGAAAAATTCCGATGGGTTCGGTATACAGAGTATATCGTAGTCGAGGTCACTCACTACTCAATCGACTACAGCATTTTTACGTGTTGTCATTGGCTTTATCATTGCCTTTGTGTTTGCCACGCTTTGTGTTTGTTGGTTGGCTCGATTTCAGTGCTGTCGCGACGCCTGCGCTGTGGAATTTAATTGCAGTTGATCTCATATACATATACCCTGTAAACACCTTGTATAATGCATATGCTCTCCTATAGAGAGAGAGAGAGAGTAATTACAAGTGTATGTAGGGTATCTTCAAGTCGAATACGATGAACTGCAGAGTATTCTTACTTGATTTCTATGCACATAAATAATTAGATATATGTTTTTTTGTATTTGTGTATCACATTAAATATATTTAATTAGCATTCTTGCTTGTATTTCATGATTCAATTGCTCAAACCGTTTCGCAAAGGTTACATTAAATAAAAATAAGCAAATAAGACCAACCCACAGCACAGGTGTTGTCATAATTATGCAGACAGTGACGCTTGCAGCAGAACCCAAATTTTGTTGTTTGCACAAGAAATTATTATTGTTATTTATTTTCTTCTTTTTTTTGTGATGTTGCACATGCATCATAATCATCATGAACATACAAATATCATCACCAGTTTCAGTTTGTATTGCCAAAAAAAAAAAAAACATGTGCGACTGTCAAATGCAGTTTTGTGTGACAGACAGACAAACCGAAAGATAGAGAGAGATATAGTGTGTGCTAAAAGTTTACCGCTTGTTATGCATCATGTGCACTGACACAAATTTGCTGCCCTTGCCAATTTATATTTATGTGCTATGTGCGCTGAAAGCAACTTAAATAAATATCTACACACCTAAATAATTCACATTAACTTGAAAGAACCTACGATTCAATGGCGATTCTATGGTATCTAAACTCTAATATAAAAGCCGAGCCAGTATATTTCATTACTTGTTTCTGAACTTTCGAAAGATAGCAAAAATTAGGATTTGCATTTGTACGTTCTAGAAATGTTTTCGTTGTCAATAGAACATGTTTTTATGATTTTAGAAATTCTCTATCTTAATATCTAGAAACTATTTTCCAAAAAGATGCAGCAAATTATTCGATATAGGGGCAAAAATGACACGAAAGCAAGAGAATATATATACATATACATACATATACGTATGTAGATAAGCACATATAAGTCTTCAGAATTAGTTGAGACTCTAATAACTCAATCTGAGATAATAACACTGAGCTCCCAGTTAGTATAAATCATTAATCAACTGCTCTTTTTTATTTATTATTTACATACATAGATAGAGAGTTGGGCAGTGTTCAATTCATAATAGTTTGATGATTAATTGCTAGTCCATTGATTGCATATGATTAATTACCATTAAAATAAGTAACAAAAATCGGAATATACTATTGCCAATTCAAATCAATTAGAGTATTAAGGGGTTTTTGTACCTTTTGTCTTAAGCAGTGCAAATTTAATGATATATAGCTTTAAAAAAGAAGAAGCAAATACTTAAAATATAGTTCAACAATTACGAAAATTTTATTTAAACACAATCAATCCGTACTGAAGATAAGAGAACATTACCAGTTGGTATAGATATCAAATAAATGAACAACAAAATTTAAATTCCTTAAATATATTATTTTTAGATTAATTTTCTTTCGGAAAACTAGATATGTTTGATGATTATATTTTACTACATTTAGTATTTGTACTTTAAAACATTTCCAGATTAAAAATCAACAAAATTTTCAACTGATTTGTTTTTTAAATTGAAGATTTTGAAGAGGTTTCGATTTGATCATCATAAAATTCGTCATATTTTTATTAAATGCTTTGAAAAGTAGTACTATTATTTTGACCGTAGCATACACTCAGAAAAAAAGTCGACCAGCATTTTACATACATACAATGTACAATGTGTGTCAGCAAGGGTATTTAAATTTCGGCTTGTAGCATTTGTGGCATTTATTTGTACAAAGAGGCATGCATAACTGAGAATTACCATGAAAGACGCTTTTATTGTTATTTGGTTCTGCGAATACGAATACGAATCCGAATACGAATCCTCAGATCGCAGATTGCAGATGCAGAAAGAGATTGTGCCACATCAAATTACAGCTAAAAACAAAAAACGAAAACAACAATGATCTCAAGAACTTTAGCGGAGTTCGCTTACATTGCCATTACACTGAGTATGTGTGTGTGTGTGTAAAGTATACACAGGAAAAATAAAATTGGAATGCATAAATGCATTTGTACTTTGCAATTTTGATGTGCACAAGCGTCTTCTTCTTGTTTCATTGATTTTTATTCCAAGCAGAAGCTGCTTGTGTCTGAAACGAAAGCGTTTTTCTTTTTTGGAGAAAAAAAAAACCAAGCTGCCAAACGACGTTGCCAACTCTCCTGAATTGTTCTCGTTTGATGTGCGTGCATATGTATGTGTGTCAGTCTCTGACTATACATGTGTGAGCTGTTGCTGCTGTTGTTGTTGTTGTTATTATTCTTTGCTTCTTTCTTTCTTGTTTTATTTTGTATTTTTATGTGTGTTTTTTTCCATTTCACACTTCTTTTTATGCGCTGCACGTTTTGTGCTGTTTGCTGTTGCAGCTGTGCGTATTTTAGCCTGCTGGAACTTTTCGACAACAACAACAACAGCAGCCCATTGCCAATATTATGTTGAAGGCGGCCATAACGGTGTTTCATTGCGTTCATTGCCACCAGCCTGCAATAACAAATACAACAAAAACATCAGCCGAGGGGGAAAATTGAGCATTTGCATTTGAAGCGCACAAACCGGACGCAGTTTGTCAACCGGCCGTCGGTGGATCGGATCTTTAATGGTGCATGGTGCGTGTTGCGTGATGAATAATGTCACACACATACACACACGCTCATATATATGTAGCGAGGGGCGTTCCATAAGTTTTTGGCTGTTGCAGCCAAATAAAAATAGAATCAAACCTGTCAAACTTTACAATACAATAATACAAAATAAAATATATATATAAATATATATAAACACACTTGGACAGTAAAATAGTAAAATTCTTGATCAGAATCAACAGTCGAGTCGATATAGCCATGTCCGTCTGTCTGATCTCAGAGATCTTAGAGACCATAAGAGCTAGAGCCGCTAAATTTGGAACACAAGTTATCGTACATCCACAGATAAAGTTTGCTTTATTTTATCGATAACTGCCGTTTGTCGAATATATATACAATTATATTTTCGATGGTAATAAAAGACTTCATTTAAAAGGCAGAGGCTTTGAAATGACTGTTATAGAAAATATTTTCTCATATTGATCTCATTACTATCAGAATGCATGTGTAAGAAAGATATAGTAAGATAATTGAAGCTAGGGCAAATATGTTTGTCTCTTTTCTACAGGGCCCCTTACATATGTACATATGCCTTACTTATTTTTTAGTCTTGAGTGCCTATGATGACATAAAAAATGAGAGCAATTCCACTCGAAATTCTTGAAGGGAAATTTGGCAATCAAACTATAATATATTTAAGAGCTGTTCAGCTGGGTTCTGGGATAGAGGGTATATCATAGTCACTGACTACACAATTCCGACTTGCCTTCAACAATTTCCTCGTTTTGGTAGGGGTTTATGGAGCGACCCTCGCTCGCACCTAGATAAATACACATTTAGAATGTTGCATGTGGCGACACCTTTGCATTGCTTTGGTTTTGGGCTGCTCCCATTGCAAATGGGACAATTTTGCTGTCAACTGTCTTGACAAGCCATAAGCGCACAACTATTCATAACAAATGACAATAGTCGCAGCATAAAAATTTTGAGGTACTCAGCCAAATAGGGCGCATCCGTTTTCCGGTTGCCAGTTGCCAGTTGTTGGACTGCAAAAATAACAGCAAAAAGCAGAAAGCAACCACAATAACATCATCGGCCCTTATTTGTATATGTATGTGTATGTGTGCACAGACATATGTGCATACACACACATACACATAAACAGATTGAGGAAGTTTCGAGTTCATAAACCTCACGCATGTGTGTGGCGTGGGGGTTGCTCGCATAACACACACATGCCATACACTCAAAAAAAAAACGACATAAATTGTCAAGTTTTTCTATTTTTTTTTAGAAATGATTTCTAGATATTGGGAAAAATATTTATAAAATATACAAAGGCTTGCCATAAATTGACAATTCCATAAATATGTTGATTTTTTTCTATTTTCTAGCCATGTTTTCTATTATAAAGAAAAACAGTTCTATAAACTAGATATGTAAATCCTAATCTCGGCTTTTATTTTAGAGTTTAGTTGTTGTCGAATGCCCGTAGAATTGTAAGTTCTTTCAAATTAATTTATAAACTATGTAAATATTTGTATATATAAAGTCTTAAAATACAAATGTTTAGTAATAATACAAGTTACAAAAATCAAAGGCGATTTACTGAAATGACGGGTGTTTTTTATGAGTGTACGTACATATACATATGCATGCATATATGCATGTATGCATGTATAGCTGTTGTTCTGTTAAACGGCAACAATGACGCAGTCTTCGCTTTTGTTTGTCTCGCTTTCCTTTAATTAAAAACGCAGTCGACGGAGTCGCAGTCGAAACCAATTGAATCAATAAACTTCACTTAACATTCGCAATTGAATTGTCCTTTACAGCTGCGGCACCTACGCTAGCAAAAAAAAAGAAAAAAAAAAAATACGTAGCGTCGCATCAAGTGCGCACAATGCACGCGTGCGCGCTTGTGCTCGTTTATATCTTATTCGGCTGTTAGCGCACGCACGCATGCTTGCTAGTGTTGTCATTTACACGTATGAATTTTAACATTGATAATTGTTTTTGTTTGTTTTGTTGTTGCCCATGTTCTCATTTTGTACTAATAATGAAGTCATCCAGTCAAATCAAGTTTTGCCCCACGCTTGCTGAAAGTGCCTTTTAATGAAATTCCCATTGCTATTGTTGTTGTTGCTGTTGTGGATGACATAAGCAGCGGCGCTTTAAAATTTCCATTGCGCATTTTGTGCACTTTTGCACTGTTATTGTACATTTGCTGCATTTTACAGTTTACTGTCCTATGCAAAAATACTTACATGCAAAGTGTGTGTTTGTATATATGTGTGTGTATGCGTAAATTATGTTATATTGTTATTGCTGTCAAATGGTATACACCTACAAGCAAACATACATACATACATGCAAATGTGTAAATATTGTTATATATTTATTGCTGTCAAATGGTTAACAGTTACTTCAATTGAACTCAATTTGAGCATTCAAAATGAGTCAAGCAGCGTGAAGAACTATTTAATTTTGTGTGTTGTGTTGTGTGTGTTAATTAGATTTTCGTCGTCTTGAGAGATGAGTAGAGGGTCTCGAGTGGCAGCGTTCTGATTGTGTTGCTCCTTAACATATTCGATAATTCTTTCAGCTAAATACATACACATAATCACAATTAACAAGCCACTTAACAGAGACAAGCACACATACCGAAACACGCACGCTTTATTTTTGACAGTTTCAAGTGGCGCCTGTGTGTGGGGCTAGGGCTAATATGTTAATGTTGATGTTAATGCCTTCTCACACACACACAAAACCCTTTGACAATGACAGCAACTCGTTGAAACTGACAACTCACTCACACACACGCACGCACACATTGAAAGTGGATTGCATTTTTGTATGCAGCTCGATTTGATGACATATTTTCCCTTGTTGTTTATTGCACGCACGTACACACATGCACCTACAGATACATACAATATGTACGAGGGAATTATTGCAATATAAATTTAAGTCTTCGTGTCGCTTTCGGCTGCTTGACTGACCTTCACAATCCACTCACACCCAAAAAAAAAAAAAAAGCAACACAAAACGCAAGCGTCTAAAATCGCGCGCGTTTTTATTTAGATTTGTCGTCGACCCCAGTGGCCTCACATATATTAATAAAAAGCAAAGAAAACACCGTACAAAATAAATAAAAACAATTAAAAAATATATTTAATTTGTATATGGTTTTTTTTTTATATTTTTTTTGCTTTTTGGCTTTTGGCTCTGCATGCTGTTAATTCAAATTGCGCATTTTGTGTGTCGGCAAATGTTTATTTTTATTAACATACACTGAACACAGTTGCACAAACATTGTTCGTAATTGTGTCTGCCAAGCATGTGTCACATTTTATATGTGTCCACACTATAAAAACTAGTTTGCTTGTCTAGCCTACCATCCACAGTGGAATCCATTATGTGGCCAAGCCCCCAAGCCTCCAAGCTCTTACTTTGAATACGATCCACTTGCAGTGCGAACGTTTCTTCTTGGGGTTACATGGGGATAAATCGCATATTGGAAACTCTCAAAGAAAAAAGAAACCCACGCTATCTCGATCCACTCCAAATGTTTGACATACTTTTTGCAACCCATTCGTAAAAAAATAGAAACCGCTTCTTTTGGCAACTGAAAGCATTACGGTCCACATATCTTCCTGCCCACATTGTTGGCTTAAGTCAAGGTAAATATTTTTAGTTGTTCAACAGGCAAATTCAATTAGCGAACGCAGATTCCCAAGTTCTGTGCTATGATGACAACAACAACAAAAAGAAAAACAAAAACATAAGCTGAATGATATGCCAGCCAAAAAAAGCGCTTGCCAATTGAAGACACGAGTCGAGTATTGACAGTTGCTGCGCTAATGCATAGTCTCCATATATGTGTGTGTGCATATGAATGTATGCGTACCCCCCACACCCCGCTCACTTCATTTGTTTCTTTCTCTCTCTCTCTCGCTGTGTGTGGCTGTTTGTCGCCCGCACTATCGTATTATTGAAACGGTGTTTTTGCTTTTAAGTTGGGATACACAGCTGTATTTGTGTTTGTGCTCTATAAATAAAGACAACCAACTAAGAATGGCAATGTATTGGTATTAATTTTCCTGTAAGACAGAAAGAGTGAGTGAGTAAGTGAAAGGGAGTGAGAGAGAGAGAGAGCGGCTGCAGCGAAAGCAAAAACAATTTATCGACTCTGCGGGAAGCTGTTGGCTGCATGGGAAATGCATGCATGAATGGAGGTGAGGAGAAAAGGAGCAGAATGGATTGGGTTGAAGTTGGGTGTTCTTTGTTTGTTGTTGGCATTCGGCTGTTTGGGCTTTGGCGAAAATTAAACGGTAATTGTGTTGACGTTGACTGTTTGTCTCGTTCTTTTTATTTGACTTTTGACACTTTAATGAGTGTGGTTTTTGTGACTTGGTTATACGTACCCATAAGCAAATGGCGAGATTTGAGTTTACGACAAATTGAACAAAGAATTTGTTTTTCAATGGCATTTGCAAAAGGAACTTTCCAATTTGGCTTGAATCAGCATCTGTTTTAGCTTCGAAAAATATACATTTTATTAAGTTTCTTCAAGGCCGCAGTAGAAATAAAGAAATGGATGGTAAGCATATATTAACATAACCAGTTCTGTTCTTCATTGTTCTTATCTTATCTCAATTAACCGAGATTTGGATGTCTCATTCCAAAAAAAGAAACAACTAAGAGTGCTCACTGCGCTGTATCCAACACCCGTAAAAGCCGTTAAATAGATTGGGTTATATTGCCAAATTTCCCATTAAGAATTTTGGTTAAAATTGCTCTGATTTCTAATGGCAGGTACATAATAAAAAAAGTATATTATATATCAATTAGAAGCCTCTGCCTTTAAAATAGTGACTTTTATTGCTATCAGAACTCAAAATGTATAGATATTTGCCAAACGGATGCAATTATCGATGAAATTAGGCAAATTTGATCTGCGCCGGTACTTTTATTCCAAATTTGAGATCAGACAAATTGACAAGAGGAGATGCTTTCTTTTGGCATGTTACATACATTCATATGTATTAATGGTATAATGGGTATAAAAAGTATGAGCTTTCATAACAAAAGAGCACAATTACTGTTTGTAGTTGTGGAACGTATGTTGTTTTTGCTGTTATACCCTGACTCATTTAGCTTCTCATCCATTGTCAATTTGCTTTGTTGTTTTGCTGTTGATTTCTTTGATTTTATTTATTACACATCTGGGTGCTTTTGATGATGACGATGATGATGACGACACTGACGAAACGCACAAAAAACGCACGACGGAGACGCCGAAAATGACGTTAAGAAAAAGAGAGAGAACATAAAACAAAACAGAAGACGAAACAAAGACGAACGCAACTGCAAAGCAGATGATTCGAATGCATTTCGTAATGTTAATTATAATGTGGAGTGGATATTGGAATGGGAATAGAAATGATGCAGCATCAGCAGCAGCAGCAGCCAGTTGTCAATGCAGTCTAGACAAAAAGCATAGAAAGTGTGAAAGAGAAGAAAGCAGAATCACAACAGCTATTTGCGAAAGCAGTGAGAAATGAATGAGCAATAACAAGATCTGCACATACATACATATGCACAAATATGCAAGCCACTAAGAGAATGGATCGTGTCATAAATGCAATCCACAAGCAAACCGTTTCAAAGCGCACATTGCTATCAAGCACCCATAAATCATATGTTGTTGTTTTTTTTTTCAAATGCAATCCACATGCGTTTATCACAACAATAAACTGGTCGCATCCACGCACGATGCGTTCCACAAGCGATATTACTCAATCACATTGCTTAGAGTTTAAACATACACATACATACATATATGCGTCTGATTCGTTCACCCTCAAATACATACAAGCACACGCACACATAGACACGGTACTTGTAATTGTAATTATGACACACGCAACAACAATATTAAAGAGCAACAGTAACAGCAACCGAGTGCTGCTTGGTGCTGATAATGATAATGTTCAGAGAAGTCAGGCGGAGCGAAATCAGTGACAAGAACAGCAACAACAACAATGACAACACATTGTGGCTTATAAAATAAGTACAATACACTCAAAACTCAACAAAAATTACCATACATTTCAGTAAATCGTTATACTTTTGGCACCAATTGTTAGCCACAATTATTATTCAGAAAGTAAATTTGTAAAATTTATGGTTGTGGTTTGTCTCAAAAAGCAGGATATTTTTCAATTTTGTTGTGGATGATTTGATTTGATTGATTGATAAATTCTTATATTAGCTTTTTTGTTACTTATATTATTACAAAAACTTTTGTATAGCTCTCATATATACACAAACATTTTACATAATTTATAATTGAATTTGAAAAACTTAAGATTTCATGGTTCACGATAGCTAAATTTTAATATAAAAGCTAAGCCAGTAAACTGTATTACTGGATTTTTGAAAGGATTTTTCCTTAAAAACGTAGGATTTGCTTATACTTTTTAGAAATGCTTTTCTTAATAATAACATATTTGTGGGATTGTCGGCTTATGGCAAGCCTCTCTACAGTTTTGAAATATATTGCCAAATATTTAGAAATTATTTCTAAAAAAAAGAAGAAAAATGTTAAATTTTTTACTGCGACTTCTGCGTGTATATACAAATGAAAATGATGCGAGTCCAATGAGAACTTTATCAGCATTTAAAAAGAGGCTCGCAATATGCTCCCATTTCAGCTAGTTATCCATACAGTTGGCCCACATACTACACATACACGCACACAGACACGGACGCACACACGAGCACATAATAAACATTGTTGAGGTTGACGATGATGTAGCTTAATCGCATTGCTTTTGCTTTTGCTTTTCCTGTTGTTGTTGGCTTCGCTTCCTCCTATTCGCTGTCGGCCACTTTTGGTGTTTATGACCCAATTTGGGTCTTGGAACGTTTCGTAAATGGCCCACCGCAGCCATTTCCGCGCCCAAAAATAAAAAAGTGAAAACTTTTTGTGTGTCGCTCGCTTCGTTGCTTTCCATGTCTCCACAACACACACACACACACCCAGGTGTGTGTGTGTTATCAAATGCCGCATTCTTCATTTATTTGCCCAATGTCGTTGATTGATTAGCTTTCCAATTGATTTCGATTCGACTGTCGCCATCAAGCTGTGATCTGGCAACGCTGGATAACTGGGCAGCAGCATCTGCCTAGCTGTGAAAAATACCATTACGAATTCGATACGTAACCTATACTTACATAAAATATATTTAATATTTCACTATGCACATTGAAAATTTAAAATATATTTAATTTTTCACTGCACAAGTTGCATAATTGATTAAAAAAAAAAAACTACTTTGTGACGCATCAGTTAAATCAAGAACAGAATAAACAAAGCTGCGCCAGCGCAATAATTAAAAGAGATACTAGAACAGGTAGAAACAAAAACATATAACGAATATGTAATAAAATATAGGTTTTATTACTTTTGTATGTATGTAGAATGCATTCGGTAATGAGGAGGTCATTCACTAGTTCGCTGCTGGGTTAATATGCGTACAGCTGTTGACGCTTGACGCATGCACGTGTGTGCGCGCGCGCGCCGATTTCCAGATGCACTCCACGCGCTCCCCTCCCCCACAGACAACATTCGAGCGTACGTGTGTGTGAGTCCTGCTCATTAGAAAAGGAAGCAATAGCAATTTAGAGCAGCTGCGCTCACTGTGCCTGTATTCATGTGCGAGTGTGAGTGTGCGTATGTGCATCATTCGTGTTTTATTTGTGTTTGCCTTGTGTGAGTGTTTCTCAGTTGACAATTTCACGCCTTGCCAAATGGACGCGCTGCGTCATCTTATTGTGCGTGTATCTCTCTCTCTCTGTATTTTTTCTTTTGTACTTCTTCTAATCCGCTTTTCTTTCTTTAATTTCGCTTGCAGATGTCATTGACGAAGAAGGATCCGTCGCTGCGTGTTGCTGCCTCTGATCCGCATTTGGTTAGCCTTGGTGGCGGTCGGCTGAGCACCGCCGTCACCATTCATTACATACATATAGGTGAGTACACACATACGCATACACATACACACGCATGCACTCACATACAGTTGGGGTCAAAATAATAGTAGTGCTGCTTCTCAAAGCATTTAATAAAAAAATGAATTATTTTCATAATTTTTAAACTATATTTTAAGTATTTTTTTTATAATTTTTTAAAACGTATGTGTGCACTACTTTTAATTTTGCCAGCAAGTGTATATACACCTCACCTCCATCCTCACCAAGATCACTTTTACGCTGATAAGGCAAAATTAAAGTGAAATAATTACCAAAAAAAAAAAACAACTCCAAAAATCTGAAAAACAATTCTTAAAAAATGACGCGAAAGCAACGCACTGAAATCAAAAACAAAAAACACACAAGTTCTCGTTTGGCGATAAGATTCTCGCACAGTGTGACTCGAAAATCTTCAAAAAGCTTGCTAGCTTTTAGGATCTTACAATCATAAAGATTGTATGATATGTGTGTAAGCATGATACCATGCATATATATATATATATATATTTAAATATATATATCTTTATGATAGTAAATTATATAAACAGCTTAAACAAGTTCTTCAACTTGAAAATTTCACATCTGTCTATGATTTGTTTCTTATCATTTATGGAATTGGCAAGTGGCAAAAAAAAATTTACCAGGTCTAAGCAGAGTCTGGCTAAATAGATTGGCGAGCAAAAGGCTTAATGCTAGTTTCACGCCTAAAATCAAAATCAAAATAAAAAAATAAACATAAAACTGAATCGACCTTGGTAAATGATTTGTCTCAGTGACGGCATCGTTAAGGCTGCCGAATAACAAGTTTCCGGGTTCAAATATAATACTAGGCTAGGAGAGGGAGTGCCAGTTGTTAAACTCTTATAGTCTTAGCCAAAAAGCCATAGCAAATACTGATTGTTAATGGTTCCGACTGATAACCACACACAATGCTAATTAAAATAAATAACAACTTTAAAATCAGCGGCCCTAATTACTTTTTTAAAATGAAAAAGAGCATTACCTTAGGTACTTAAAATATTTCGATGAACAAATAAATAATAATTTGGGTAAACGAACTGAGCCTATTTAAATGCTAAATCAATGATAGTTGTGTTTTCATTTGGCGCCAAACAAATTAATGTCAGACCAGTGTGCATAATCTTTTTAGCCTGAATTACGGTAATATGCCTAAACGAGGACGCCATGTGCTTGTTGCTTCACGCAAAGTGAGATAAGAACGTCAACTCAACCTCAACTCAAACTCAACTCATCTCATTTCAAACTCAACTCATGTCATCTCTAACTCAATTCAACTCAATTACCCAGCTGCATAGACGATAAAGAGAACAAAATCAAATTCGAAAAGGCAAAGCTTACAAAAAAATACAACTCTATATACAAGAGTACATTACTAGGTAATGTTTTATATTTACGCATTTAGAATGCATTCGGTATTGAGTTGATTATCATCAGTTCGCTGCTGGGTAAACTCAACTCAGCTGAAATCGTTCGCTCGCTCGTTCGTGCGTATAAGCAAGAGCAAAAACAACAAAAAAGGGGGAGGGACGAGTATGACAATGGCAATTACCGTTAGAGTTAGATTAACGGTAATAATGACACCAACTTTTATAGTAAGTTACTTTTGCATATATGGTCAAGAGTGACAATTAAAACTACAACGATTACAGTTAGCTATGGAATTGTGATTAATAATGAAAAGTAATTTCCTTGTTGCAGGTGACACAACAATTGGTTCGGCACCGAATTGCAGCATTTCGTTGAACGGCAGTGGAGTCCGTGCGCTGCACTGCACCATTTATCGGAGCGAGGGAAACGAGGTGACACTGGTGGCCGAGCCGGAATCGCGTCTGCTCATCGACGGCGCTGCAATTGTGGGGGATGAGGTGAAATTGACGCAGGGTGCAATGATCACCATAGGCAATTCGAATTATTTGCGCTTCAACAATCCGGACGAGGCGCAAATGATGCGCTCAGCGATGGGCTCCAACGAGCGCATCTCCATGCCACACATTGATTTTGCTGCAGCAACGTCAACACCCGACACACAGGACACCTTCTACGAGACGATCATCAATCCCCTCAAGCATCAGGGCAACAGCAACAGTAACAATTCCAATACCAGTGCCAGTCAGTGCCCCAAGGTGTTTAGCTCGGATCTGATTACCGTCAATATGCCCGCACGCGATGTGCTTGGCCAGAAATATGCCAGTTTTGCGCGCAATCTGGCCGAGAATCATCGCGGCGAGAAACAGCTAAACAATCAATATGCCAAAACATTGCCAGGCAACAGCAGCAGCAGTGGCGCCATCAATGGCATTGGCCACAATGCCGGCTACTGTAACATACCCAGCAATGCAGCAGTCTTCAAGCAGCAACAGCAGCAACAGTTGCTGGTGCAACCAGAGCTGTTGTTGGGCAAGGTGAACAATGATCGTTATGATCGTTATCCCAAGCCGGGCACCTACACCGGTGGCGGCCTGCAAATCTATGCGATGAATGGCATTAACACCGAACTCAACAGCAGCAGCGGTGCAGAGCTCGAGGATATGCTCAAAATATGCACAGAATACGCAGACCGACAACAGCAGCACAGCAACAACAACAGCAACCATGGCGTGCATAATGCCAGTGCTGGCAGCATCACATCATCGCCCATTGTCCAGAATCGGATAAAGACGAATGGTTCGTTGCCGCGCGACAAGAAGTCACCATTCCAACAGCATACAGGCAGCAGCAGCAGCAGCAACAATAGCAGCAACACCAACAGCAGCAACAACAGCAGCAACAATCTGTTGGCGCAACACATTAGCAGCACATCGGGCTATGAGAATGTGCGATTGCTCGGACCCAATCGTGTCGAGATCAATGGTCAGCTGCATGTTGCAGCCACGTCGACGGCAGCAACAGCAACAACAACCGTATTGGCCAGCCATGAGAATCTGCTGACAGTTGGCAGTCAGTGCAGCACTACTAGCGGCAAATATGTGCCACAGAGTCCTCGCACCAAGATACGCACCAATTGCATGTCACCCAAAAAGGATGCCACATTCAGCAGCGTCTTTGCAACAGCGTCCGCAATGCAACAGCAGAAGCCACCATTGGCGCCCAAGCCGCCAGCGCCAAGTCATCAGCGTGACTACGAACAACTTTTCAAGTCCTTTGAGCACAAGCAGCAATTCGAGCACCATCAACAACAGCAGCAGCAGCAACAACGCATTCAAACACCCGCCAAGCGCTCCAACAAGAACATCAACAATCTGACTCTCAATCTGAACGAATCGATAGCCAGCAGTGGCCAACAACAATCACCCAAGGCGAGCCGAAAGCCAGCGCCGGCGCCGCGCAGCATCATCAATGTGGAGCAGCGGCAGCGACGCGAGCTACTCCAGCGGCGCAAACAGGTCAAGCGTGAGCTGGCGCAGCTGCCGCCAGCCAACGATAATCATCACGAGGTAATAATATTGATACATAAAAAAAAAACAAAGCACTCATAACACTCTACTCTAAACAATTCCAGCTGGAGCCTAGCGAGCAATCCGCATTGACAACAGCAACGACAACGAAGATGGCGACTCCTCGCCAGCAGCTGCAGGCGTTGCAGCATCGCATCCATCGCCTGGAGGCACAACGCAATGCCACACGTGTCATGGAGGAGAATCAACAGGCGAAACTGAAGCAGTCCATTGAAATGAAACAAGATCAGCACAATAAGTAAGAATGACTCTTGAAGACATGTCAATCTTCAAGAAATGAGAAATGAGAAATTGAATATTAATTCAATTTGCGTTGCTGTAGGTCAAATATATTTACAGGCATTAAACAATTCAGTAGATTACAGTGTTGTTCAGTTAATAGTTATTGCAAACTATTATAATAAGTAACTTTGGGATGCTATAGTTAATATGTATATATATATATAAAGATAATAAATATATGTATAGAGATAAAATATTTATATTTACAGGCTTATAGCAAATTTACGACATAGATATGATTAGTTTATAGTTACTGCAAAATAAAAGAATAATTAACTTCGGGTTGCTATAGATAAAATATAAATATATTTGATATCAATAGATAAAATATAAATATTTGATATCAATAGATAAAATATAAATATTTGATATGAATAGATAAAATATAAATATATTTGATATCGATAGATAAAATATATATATTTGATATCGATAGATAAAATATATATATTTGATATCAATAGATAAAATATATATATTTGATATCAATAGATAAAATATATATATTTGATATCAATAGATAAAATATATATATATTTACAAATATACGATAATGATTTGCATACATTCTTTTGCTGTGCCTAATCGGACCAAATTGATTATGCCTAGAGCTTGTTTAATAATATCAAAATAATTGTTTAAACTAGAATACTAACTTGATCTATAGCCTGTTCAACTGGTTAAAATTGATCGCAGTAGATGTAATTATAGATTTAGAGGCAACAAGTTGATTTAAATGCTTAGTTTTCTGTAATTGTTCAATTATTGTAATAATTCATTAATTGCCAGTCTCTAGTTGAGAGGGCGATAGTTAACATAAAATGATTTAAATGTAGCACACATTGATAGTTAAGATAAATATTTATATACATATATATATAGATATATATCGACAGATATTGACAGATATAAATTTAAATTAGAGCTATGTCTAAGTTAAAAATAATTAATTTAATTCGTTTGTAGTTGGCAGTGATTCATTCAAAGTGTATTAACGAATTTCATTCCGCAGACTGCGCTCCATGCTGAAGCAGAAGCCCAATAATGCTTGCCTCAAGGAGGAGCTGGAGCATGTCTGTGAATCGCTGGACAGCGATCGCAAAACGTTTGAGGATCTGGAGTTTCAGTATTTTGAGGAGGAGTCCGAGTATCATGCTTGCCACGAGGAGCTCAAGCGACAAGAGCAACGTTTACTGCTCGAATCCGAGCTGGCATCGCTGCGCATCCAGCTGGGACCCGATGAACCGGCCGAGGAGCCGGCCACATCGCCAGCCATCAGTGGGCGCAGCACACCCATCACCAGCAGCAGCAATCTGATCAATGGCGTCATGTCGCAATCTCTGTTCGGCTCCGCTGAGCTGCTCTGCCCGAAGCGACGCAATCAGGATGATCTGATGTCCAAGAGCGTTAACGAGAACATGTTCTACAACAACAATAAAATCGAGCTCCTGCCACATGGGGCACAGGGACAGACAAGTACGCCAAAGCGTGCACCGCTGCAATTGTACGATGCCGGCAGCTGTGAGCAGATTAGCTTCAATTTATCGCTGCGCAGCGATAGATTCGAGGTGAATCCGCTGGAGCGGCGTGTGCCCTCGCAGGATGATATCGATCGCAGCTGTAAGGTGGCCAACGATGCGCCCATCTCCACCAGCCAAGGGGCCAGCACGAAAATCTTTGACAGCATCAAGGAAATCGAACGCAACCGCAAGCTTCTGCTAGCCCAGCAAGGTAACTGACCTGAAATGATCTGATCTGATGAGTGGAGCACTTTGTATAATCTCAATGAAATCCCCAATGCATCAACAGGTCATCAGGTCATCGAGCATGAGCGCCAAAAGATGTACGATCTGAAGAAGAAGTGCCACGACGAGGCACGCACCCAATACTTGCTGTCAACGCAGCACAGCAGCACAGAGCCACCAACGACACAATCGATGCCACCACCACCGCCACCAGCACATGCCCCAGTGAATGCCAAGTGAGTGTATGCCACTATCTCAAGCAAACATCAAAAGTTTGCCCCTAATTGAATCAACGGCCAAGCTGAAATGGGAGTCGGTGGAGTCGTCTAAACATTTGGCCGAACCCCTTTTTCCACACGCTTGACCCCTGATCGTTGACCATTGATTCGAAGTAATTGTGCAGCTGACTCAAGTTGTGGTGTTGCACCATCCATTACACTGTGCAACATAGTTGCATATTGGAGAATTATAACTGTTGTTATATGTATGCCATTTGTAGAAATTATCTACTTTTGCAGGTATTTCGTATATCTTTTCATATTTGTATCCAACTAATAGTCATTCAGACTTGGCCTACATACATATATATATATATATATATATATATATATATATATATATATATATCGAAATAAGATCCTTTGTTTTCCAGTCAACAGATATTGTTCTTATTAACTGTTGAGAAGCTGGCTTCGGCAGGCAGTTTATCTAACTTTAGATATATACATATATATATATATATATATATTGAAAATGATATCCAGTTTAGCTAAATTAAACAATTCTATATACTGACATTAGCTGAGACCGTAAAATAAGAAAGTTGTTCATATTGAGTAGCATTTTTATTTATTCATTAATTTTATGAATCATTTTCAAGTGGCTCTCCATATCAAGCTTACTTTAAAAAAAGAACCGATTCTTTTCTTTTGTAATCATATTTAGCTTATTTATTTTTTTATAATTTTATGAATAACTTTCAAGCGGTTTCCCTTACCCAACCGGACTTAAAGACCGCATTTGTTATATTTAAAATTGAATATTGTATTTTTGTAGATTTCCTATATATTGTAACTGAAGAAAGCAGCATATTAATCGCTGTAAGGTGTTTATATTGAGTAGGATTTTTAAAATTTATTTTTTATGAATGGTATGAATCGTTTTTTTCTTTGAAATTGAAAACTGTGTTGTGCTGTGTAAATGCCATTTGGGTGGCGTGGACACTCGTTGCCCGTTGCGCCTCTATATTTAATCAAATATTTTGCCAATGGCAAAGCAATGCGACGTTGACGTCAACGTCGACTGCGATGGCGACGGCGACTGCAACAGCGACAGCTGCTGCTGCTGCTGCTGCTGATTGATTATGTGTGAGTAGATCGAAAAAGGAAACCGGTTTTCGAATTACGAGTCGTTGATTTTCAAATAAACAAAACATGCGGCGACAGCAACAAGACAAGCAGACAGCCAGACAGACAGCTAGTCAAATATTGTGCGTTTTGATTAGTTTGTGATTTTTATTTGATTTACGGCAAACGACACTCATTTCCATTCAAGATAACCCATTTCGAACCCGAACTCGAATTCGAATCAGAGGCGGATTCTCACTCTCTGTGGATCGGTCAGTTAGTCAGTCAAACGACAGTGCGAAGACGTCGACAACGTTGTCACCTGGAAATTCAGTTGTGCTGCAATTACGAGCGCATTTGCTGTTGCTGATATTAATTACTGATAAGCTTATCACTTTTTCTTGTTTGCACCTCTCTCGCACTCCTCTCTCTCTCTCTCTCTGTCGCGCGCTCTGGGTTTGTGTGTGGGTGAGAGCGCTGCTTAATTGTTTTGTGCCGAGTGACGACGGGCATTTGGCATTTGTGCATTTGCCCATCGCAACATCCATTTAACATTGGCCGCGTTCTGAGTCAGATTCGAATTCGAATTCGCAACGCCTGTCGCTGAGCAGCGCATCAACAGCTGTTAGTTGACAATTGACAATTGACCATCGCAGTCGCAGTCGGAGTCGGAGTTGGAGTCGGTGTCGGAGCAATTGTTTCTCCGCTGACTGCATTAGTCATCGTAATGGATAAGCTAAAATCGCTGATTCCATGCTGGTATTAATGAACTCTTAAACATAAGCAGTAATTGGTGTCATCATTATCAACTCAGATCAATTTGTTTATCTATTTGTTTATATCCTTGCAGTGGCGGCAAAGATGCCAGACTGTTTGAAAAAACAGAATCACGAAAGCTCAACGATGAAACAGCTCAACTGCAAGAAGAAGAGACGCACGATAAGGAAAACAATGCGTCAGCTGATGGCAAAACAACGACAACAACAACAACAACATCAACATCATCAAAACCAACAACAATAAGCGGCTGCCAACAGGTGAGTCGATTGTCTGAGAGCAAAATTAACCTAGGCCAAAGCGAAAGTCTGCATTTAATGGGGGAAGGCGTGGGGAGTGGGGAATTAGAGAAGTAGTTTCAAAGTGGTTGTTGCTCATTCAATGCGACGCCTCCACTTTTGTTGTTGTTGTTGCGCCCCCCCACGCACATGTGTAATTTCAAACAATCGCAACCATTTCGTTTTATAAATAAACACCACGGGAAATGGCCAAAATACTTAAGTCGACGTAAGATGGAAAGATTTACATGCCCACCGTTGAAGTGATGAATGTGATTTCAAGTTTACTTTGACCAACCACTCCCACGCCCACGCCCCCTACACCTCCCACTTTCCCAAACATCTTTCGAGTCATGTGTTTAATGTTCGACTATAAAATTGCTATGGCCATTAATAACGTATACGTCGTAGGTAAGTCGGCAATTTGCTAATAAGGCATATATAAGGCAAAATACCCTGAACTACATTAAACTAAAAATACGGCAACGTTTTCCTAAGCGATTTCAAAGTTCCGCAATTAAAATTTGCTAAGAGATTGGCCAGCACACAAAGATGATAAATATTTGAAGACAAAGTCAACTTGTTGTTGGTTAGTTCCTTTAGTGTTTTGTGTCAGATATTATCTTTCTTAAAATAAAATAAATATTAAGACTAAGTACCACTCTTGTGCAATATATTTTATTTGTATATATTTGCTTAATTCTTTAACTTTCTTCTAGTCACTGTTTTATAGTATAGTTAGTTTTTTGGTTGGACTTATTTGAGGTTTAGTTTGGGCTTGACAATCCGCAATCAATTCAGTTTTGGATCACTTATGTATTTTTGTAGTAGTTTGTTGTCTAATAAATGATCAAGGCTAGCAGCACTTCAGCGACATCTGTCGGTGGCACCTGTTTACCCTCATTTACTTATTTAAGGATATGTGACACTCGCTCTCTCTCTCTCTCTCTCTTTCTCTCTCCTCTCTGTTATTTTTTGTTATATCTTTGGACTGATTGTAACATCCTCAGCATATTGTCAGGAGTTTTATATACAGCTCTGTTATTCATTTAAGGATATGTGAAACTCTCTCTCTCTCTCTCTCTCTCAATCTCACTTTCCCTCTCTTTTTCTCACTCCTCTCTCTGTTATTTCTTGGCATATCTATGTCATGGACTGATTATAAGAACACCGTCAAACGATCGTTGTCTCGTTAGTCACGGTTTTATATACAGCACCTCGATATATATATACATGTATATATATTTATTTATTTAAGTATTGTTATTTTTGCTAATGTTTATTTTAAAGCAAATCTCCCCTCACTCTGCCCGTGCGTTGCGTTGCGATCCGTTACGTTCGGTTCGGTTCAGTTCGGTTCCGTTCCGTTCCGTTCTATGGACAACACTTATTAATAAGTTTATAATAATATTTTTCTTAATACTCGCCGCCGCCGCCGCCAGCCAGCCAGCTGATCGTGACGATGTTGATCGTCAGTTTGCCACCGTTGCTCGCGATGCGCACTTCTTAGCCAGCTTGTTAATTGTACTTATTGTTCCCATTTTTTTGATTGTTTTTATTGCTGTTGTTGTTTACCTTGGTGCGAAAATTTTGTTTACATCATCATCATCAGTATCAGGCAGCGGTGGCCAGTGGCCAGTGGCAGTAGCAGAGTATCGTATCAGCCACAAATCGTTAGGCCCATTACCATTAACTAAATCTCGCGAATTATCTGCTGGATAATGTTATTGTGCGCCTCGTTTCTTTATTGTTGGCCATAGCCCCCGTGGCAGTGGCAGCCAAACCACCAAAATCGCCTTTGGCCAATATTCCGCATTTACAATCGCAGCACGCAAGCGTTGAGTTATCCAGTTATTTGTTCAGCGAGATACTACACACAAAAGAGTGCCATCATTTAGAAAGGATCATCATCGTCATCATGTCCGTCTGGATGACCTATGTGCATCATCGCCGCATGGATGCGAATGCGCGTCATCGCTCCGAACTCTATTATCTTGTGAGTGCTGCCCAACACAAGAGTGTGTGTGTGTGTGTGTGTGTTTGTGTGTGTGTATCAGCCACCTGGAGGTGTCCACTTTGTTTTACTCAATTCTGTAATTAGTGATCAAAATTAGTGTGTGATTTGCGTATTATTATTTATAAGAGTCTTGGTGTAAATATTCACAGATTTATAAAGATTGTTCGCATATAAATGTGAATATATCTTACGACTTTTATGCCAACGCTTTAAGCCAGGTTTCTTTGGCTTGCTCTGAAATGCGCAACGACATCAATTATAGCCTCCAAACTCTCAAACACCACATGTGCCTTAAAAATACTTTAGCCAAACAAAAATTGGCCAACTTCAAATGAGCCAAAGAGAAAAATGAAGCATTAGCTGACAACTCAAAGGTTCAGCATTAACTTGAAGTTGACTGGCGTCTTCGCAGTGAGATAAACTTGCCACTTTGCCACTGACAACACACACGCAGAATAGATATTATTTTGAGAGGCATTATTTATTTATAGACTGCGGTCAATTCGCTAACCCACCTCAATGAATTTGGTAGCCCATGCTGATGACAATGTCTGGTATTTATTTGACTTACAGCAACGCCACTCCCAGCCGGAACTGGAGCATCATGCAATCTCTCTTGGTGGTGGTGTTGGCGGTGGTGGCGCAGCGATTGCGCGCAGTCCACGTCCGCTCTCGGAGGCGAACAACTGTGAGGCGTCCATTGAGGCGCCCAAGTTTGCCAATGGCGGCGACTCAACGGCGACGGAGAACAACAACAAGCGGGCCAGCTGCAACAGCAACTCACAGGACACCGCATCGGCGGGCAGCGGTAGCGGCGGCAGCAGCAGCGGCGCCGGCACTGGGAGCAGCAGCACCGCCAGCGCCAATGGTGAACGGAAGCGTGCGTTGCCAAAGCATCAGCGTCCGTTGACACGCTACCTGCCCATCTTCTCGCCAGATCTTAATCTGCGGCATCACATCGAGACTGCCGGCCATCAGATCGATCTCTGTCCGCATGTCTTTGTCGATGCGCACAGCTGTCGCGGGTGAGTGCCAAATAACAAAACAAAAATAAAAATAAGCAAGAGACAACAGAGTCGGGCGTCACCGACTGCGAAATACTCTGCCACCAATAAGCAATATCATCTGCTAATCGAACAGGCTGGCTGTAGCCAAGAAATATCCATCTTTGATGGAAGTTACCAGTAATTTTACAGGCGTTTGTGAATTTTGGGGGCGTGACTAAACAAACAATATAGATGGTTCCTGATAACCGTAGCTATTATTATTATAAATGCTGGACATATAGGCTTGTATAGCTTTTGGAGG
The DNA here is from genome assembly GCA_035044105.1 of Drosophila nr. perissopoda 5 BK-2023a. Taxonomy (NCBI): domain Eukaryota; kingdom Metazoa; phylum Arthropoda; class Insecta; order Diptera; family Drosophilidae; genus Drosophila; species Drosophila nr. perissopoda 5 BK-2023a. The sequence continues at coordinate 2,641,023 of JAWNMK010000620.1, read as the reverse complement.
ACGGGATTGGGCGTGGTCCAACAAATGTTGCATCTTTTTGAAGGGTGTTACCAGCAATATGCATTTCAAATTTAATGATTTCAGCTATCAAATTGTGTGAGATATATGATTTGACCGATTTACACTATCAGCTGTATTGGGTTGGGATGCGGAGTGGGCGTGGTCATCCAATTATATTATCGATCTTTCAAGGGAGCCACCAGCTACTTTCAAAATTTGATGACTAACCCACAATATGTGCAAGATATGCGCATTCCAGATTTCTAGGGCCTTAGTTTCTAGGGGAGGCGGTGAAAATGAATATGCCGATCTGTAAAGGAAGTTACCAGGAAGTTACCTGCCAAGAGATATGCGGCTTATTCGATTTGAAATAATCTATTTCATCGATTTCTTAGACTCATACCCAAAATACTCTGAATACCTGCTTCGGTGTCAGAGTATAAACATAAATATATAACTAATAGAATTATATTTAAAACATATTTCGCTTTGCAGTTACCTACATAAATTGGGGGCCACGTTTCATGCGTGGTCAAGGCGCTGGTTTGTGCTGGACCGACAGCGAAGTGCTCTCATCTATTACTCGGATAAGTCGGAGCGGAAGCCACGCGGTGGCGCCTACTTTGCGGTAAGTATTCCATGCGACACGACGCGAAGCAACTATTATAACTAATAAACTCTGTATGTAGACAATTGACGAGGTATATCTGGATCATTTGAATGCCTCGAAGAGCGGTCGGCCACATTGCACCTTCATCGTGAAGACTAAGAAGCGTAGTTATAATTTACAAGCGGCCTCGGATGCAGCGGCTCGAATTTGGATTGATGCCATTATAACTGGGGCCCAGGGCAATTTGGACTATTGACCATCGATATCAAACAATTATTTTATGCCCATTGCACCCGGAACTTGTTTTTAGCTCAACTAAACTGTAAACTTGTAGATATGTAAGGAAGCTCATTATTAATGTAGTCGTTTCTAGCTAGGTTACATAAATCCTGTATGTATCCAAAGCAAAAACAAAAAACAAAAAACAGAAACAAAAACAAAAACAAACAAAAAACACCAAGAAACTAAGCTACTTATTTTTGGAAACTAACGAAATCCGAGATTTCAGTACTGGACCAAAGTGAAGAATGTATTTTGTATGCTTTTAATTTTGTCATAATCTAGGGAGCGCTAAGCATCATTTTTATACACGTACAAACAAACATATATCACACACACATATATATATATATATACATAATTATGAAATATGTATAATCAGCCAAACGCAAATAACGCAACCATTTCAGCAACTACACATATACAACATACAAATTAATAACTAATAACCAAATGCAACTATGAATATGTAATTTTATACTGAAGTTTTGATGTGAATTTAAATTTATTATATACATTAAATATACAAATGTGTATATTTTTATAAGTGTACGAGTATATATATATATATATACATTATATATATCTTTATTTACTTATATATGGACACATGTGTTGAACTGTTGAACACATCAATTATGAACTTATTCTCCAACTATGTATTACCATAAAACAAACTTAATTGAATGATTTGTGCTCAGGCAACTGAAAATGATAATCAAAATACATTTATTAATTAATACTGATGAAAACATAATAATTATAATGAATAAACAAATGTAAGTCGCTACGGCCAATAGTAAATAAAGAATTGTTTTTAAATTGATACTGCAATTGAACAGAATATCCGAATTCAAAGTGTATTCCATCGATAATTTAGCAAAAGAAATTCAAATTATTTTCTTCAGTTTACGTTTTTCATTAAGTGGAATGTATTTTCAATTTGATGGCAAATGCTTAAATTGATGCCGATTTATGGGAATGCCATAAACAATTCGTATACAAATATATTTATGTGTATAGGCACAAAATGATATGGTTATATATAGATACTGAGTTCTCCAGGTTTATTCCTCCATTGGCTAACACAATTTTCAACTATACTAAGTGGTTTTGAATGATGTAAGGATGTATCCTAATGTTTTACGGTAATAATTCAAAAATTCATTTCGAGACTTTACTTAGAAATTATTGAGACTTTTTGGCTATTTGCCATCGGAGCCCATGTCGTCCTTATAGCGATCCAAATATTGGAATAACCACCTAGCAAACTCATTCATATAGGGATCAATTCTGGCGATGACACTGAAACTGGCAACAGCTGGTGGCGGGTAATCGCCAGCCCCAAAGATGCTACGCACAAAATGCTCACAGTGGAATATGGCAACGGTCACATCTGATTCGAGCACCTCCAGACGCATGGACAGCTTGGCCATCGATTCCGCAAATTGCTTCAGCACAATGTAGGTTTTGCTACTGAATGCGGCTGCAACATAAACATAGACAGAGATAGAGATAGAGACACATATAGATATAGATATAGATATAATAGATTCATGGATTCGAATGAGAAGGAAAGATTTGCTCACTCACTCGGCTGTTCGATGCGTGAGACAACATAATATTTTTGCAGCAACTGATGTGCTGGCTGCGTGAATGACACCTGGCGCTGATGGAGCAAATCAAGCATTGTTCGTATATCCTCGTTGCGTATGTTGAGTGTATCCTGAATTGCGTCTTGCCCGTGTTTGCTGTGCAAACGGAGCACAAAATCCCAGAGTCCATCATTCACCTGCTCATCCATGTAGATGGGCATCCCAAAGATACTATATTTCAATAGAAGTATATAAATATATTTATATATTTTACTTTGGAGTGAAACGCTTACGGGCAAAGCTTGGCAAAGGCTGTGGTTTGATTGGCTGCATTCTCCGGCTGCCAATATGTCCAAATGGCCGCTTCAAGCGGCTGTTCAATCTGCAGCTGTGCCACCGGCACGCTGCCATTCTCCATACATTTCTCGATCTCCTCGCTTTGGTCGCGCGTCAAGCGATTCCAGTCGCCCACATAGTAAACGCCCTGCTGTGCCAGCAATAAGGGACTGGCCACCGCCCAATTGTAGCGTGTGGGCAGTGCCGTAAATACCGATTTCTGTCCACCCTCATGGGGGCCAATGAAACGTGGAGCCAGCTGGCCAACGCTGTCCAGCAGCTGATGGGCCACACTGCTGTCACTGCAAATGACGCACAGCGATATGGGTGGACGCAGTTCGTCCTGTTCGATGCTGGCCAGACTGCCCAATAGTGCCATCTTCAGGTACACACAGCAGTCCATGGGCACACACAGCTGGTTAAGCTGCGCACTCAGTGTATAGACGAATGAATAGTCAGAATATTTGGAGCAGATCAGGCGATACAGCTGCTTAATGCTGGGCGGCATAAAGTTCATATCGACGGTGACACTGTCACCTGGCCGACTGTCGCCAGCTACAAAAATCATATGATGTGGCAATGCCGGACCACTCTGCTTGTCCAACTTGATTACTTTCTCGAGATGCATATCATCCAAATGCACACTCACGTCTGCAGTGCTTTTTGTGTTCGTGTTTTTGTCAGGCTCGAAGAACTGGGATGTTTCCAGTTGCAACTCTTGCGTGTCCATATTCAGCAATGGTCGACTCTCTGAGTTACCACACGGGTCACATATTGTGGACTGGTATTCGCTGTGCGTTCCAATACCACTGCGGGGGCTGGGAAGCCGAAAAACCGACTGGCTATTATTGATGCTGTTGCTGTTGTTTGGCGATATGTCGTAGGTGGGTTGCGGTTCCCAGTTTGTGGCTGTTGATTGTGACATCTGCAGCTCATCACGTGGCAGCGCCCCCAGCTCAAAGACCGTATTTGGCTTGAGTGTGCGATAGAAACGTCTTCGACGGCGGCGTTCCTGAGGGGTGCAATAAGAAAATAGAAGAAAACGTTGCAGAGTCGGGCGTAATATCATCTGATAAAATGTGCCGGGTGGGAAGTTCCTAGTAATCTTCCCTCCAAGTTTATATTTCAACAGTGAAGCTATTGAAGATTTAACAAACGTAGGCTGATTAAGAACATTACGTTTGTTAAATCTCTCCCGCTGAAACTGACACTAGTTGGCCAATATTGACTATGGACTTACGCTAATTTTTGGCGATCGCTGAGCGGGATAAAATTCGGTGGCATTGGAATTCAATGAGCTGCGTGATGCGATGTCTAACAGCTGAGATTGGGATAGTGATTGAGATTGCGATGACGGCAAAGGAGGATTGTTGGACTGCTGCAGAGAATTGCAAATGTAACTACGGCCAGTGGACCGCAACATTTCGTCCGGCACGTGCAGCGGCGTCTGCTGCTGGCCCGGATAATCTTGTCGTCCACTCATCTGTCGCATTTCATTGACTTGTAAGCGTCGCCATGTCGAATTCGACGGAGATTGCTCAATATTTCCCGCCTCTGATTGATTCACATTCGGTTGATTCATATTTGGAGTGATATAAATGCCTTGCCATTGCTGGTTCTCCTCATTGCCAAGCGCAACGTCTGCCATGGTGCAATTGCGACTAATGGGCATGGATATGTCCACGCCTTGGCCAGATAGTACATTTGAAGTGGTCTGTTGTTGTTGCGGCTTGTTGTTCCTTTGTGACTTTTGACATAGCTGCTGCTGCTGCTGTGGTGCAACAACAGCGGGCGCACTTATGCTTGTCACCGATTGAGGCATTGGCGTTTGCAGCTGCTGTGACTGACCTATCGGCCGCTGCACTGAGTTGAGCCATTCGGTGATCATATGTATATTAACGCAATTGTCTGTGGGCAAAAGAACCCGGCTACTGCCCTGTGCTGCTCCTCCTCCTGGTGCAACTGGTGCTACTGGTGATGGTGGTGGTGGTGGTGGTGGTGGTGGTTGTGTTGGTGATGGTGGTGATAGTAGTGCAGCTCGAGTGTCCTTTGGCTTCTTTCTGCGTATGGCGCGCACAGTTGGAAACTCTTCATCGTTGACACTGAAGCCTTGATTGTTAATTATATTTGGATTGTTGGCAGCATAACCCAAGACGCTTTCGGGCACAGAGGTTGGGGTTGCACTGCTGGTGCTACTCAACACGGGGCTGATGTTTGATCTGAAAGTTGAGTTCAGGTTTATTATTATACATATAATGTTTATTCGATACTAACGAGCGTGAAGCGGTATTTGATGGCTGCGGTGATGATTTTGGCTCGACATCGAAATTCAAAAAGTCAATTAGCTTAATGGGGGCACGACGTTGGCTGCCGCCGCCATTCACATTCTTTTTAGGTGGCATGCCTCAAATTGATAAGCGTTCGCTGTGCCACAGTAATAGCCAGTGATTAGATAATTAGCGCCCAATTTCAAATTGCAATCGTATGTATGTGCTGGCATTAAGAGTAGAAGTTGCACAGTTATAATGTGGATAAGTTGTTACTACTGTTGATCGATAAGATATGCACTTACCACGTAAACGCACTAGAATCGGCCGATAGATGCAATCTACAGTTCGTGGGGTCTGTACACAAGCGCCTGGTAATATGCTAGTCAGACAATAATTTTCGGTAACGCGAAGCTTTTGGTATTCACTCATGGGACGCGAGCAGTTGGGACAGAGTGGTGCTGCACAGTTGCAAAGAGTGAACCAGTAATAAAAAATATATTTAAGTTTGTACAATTTGGTAGAATTCGTAGTGAGACACGTAATATAACTAAATATACGGCAAAACTAAAAACGATTGTTAGTCACAGTTCGAAATGAAATCAACGATTACTTGGATCTATTTTACGATTCAAGGATTCCAAATATATACAAAGTCAGGTGGATTAGTGTAGTAAATATGTGAAGAGGCATACCGTCCGTGGAGCTAGTCTGGATTGCATTCCGCATGCAACCGGTGCCACAATACCAAATTGATTGGAGTCTGATGAAGATAAACAGCATTTTAATACAAAATTCAAATGGAAATTGTCCTCGAGTTGACGAATATGAAATACTCTTTCATCAACATAAGAGTTAACGAGTTGCGAACAATTGGTTTTTTAATAGTTAAATTTTTGTGTACCAATCACGAAATCAAATTTTTAGTTTGTATTGTTCAATCAAAATATCTTCTAAAATGAAAAAGTATTTCATACACAAAGAGTTGCATTGAAATTTCTTCAAATTGATCAAGAATTAGTATATTTCATGGTATTGTGGCAGGGAAACTCGGCCACATTGCGACTCACACTAATGTCTCTGGCAGCGTATATGCGGACAGGATGCCGCTGACCAATGCCAGGCCGAGGGGGTATAGATGATGTGTGGGATTGAATAGAAGATTGGATTGTAGCGGCAAATCGAGCAGACGCCACTGTATATGCAGCTGGGCGATGTCGATCGTTTTGAGTCCGGTGTTGTCCTGGCCCGCCTTAAGCAAATGACGCACCTGCCCGTAAACGGAATACTTGACCGCTTCGGCAAACTGCAGCGGCTCCTCGATGGCCAAATGAAGCAATTGCGTTGCGTGCTGCGCCAGCTGCGTGTAGTTAAAGTCCAAGCGCAGAAGCAGTGGGGCCAGCGCCTCCTCCGGCTTTCGTGTTCGCCTGTAGTTGTGCACCAGGCTGTCAACGGCGTCTTCAATTATTTGTCTCAACTGTGTCTTCCGGCAAAACTCTTCGACTAGCTTCTGCTCGTGAAATCTACATTATGTGTATTATGTACGAAATTCATTTCGTTTTGCAATACTCACTGGCTGTGGCGCTGATGCGAACGTTCGTCATTCGAATTGCTATCGCTTAAGTTTGTGCCAAGCGCTGGCGTTTGCAGAACTGTATTCACATTGAACATATTTTGCGGCAATGAGGCTCAAGGTAAATCGATGAAAGAAATGTGCAAATTCAAATCGATCAGTTTTTGCACAATTCAAATGAAGTGTGGCAGCATCCGCCAACATTGCCACCTAATTGTATCGTTGATCAGGCCATCAGCTATCGGAGGCAATGGGAATCGTTATCGAAACTTAAGCGCACTTTGCATGCGCATAATCAGATTCAAAAAAACGCTCTCGCTTCAGCGCATGGCGTATGTGTGTGTGTGCGTGTGTTGGTCGCACAAAAATGATATAATTTATTTAGTCATAAACTCTACAGCTATTAAAAAAAAGAAGCATCGTGTCCTATATTATTATTTTTTGTTTGTTTTGTTTACACAGATTTATTTGTTGAACATTTCATGTGTAGTACATCTTTAGCTCCTCGCCACCCACGTATTCACTTAATGGACGCTTAAAATTGAACAAAACGCTTTGCTACATACAAATTTACACCAAACGTAAGGTATCAAGTTTTAATCGGACATTAAACAAACTGTATTTGTTATTTGTATATTGTGTGTTGTAGTTGCTTCTTAACGGTTAGACTTGGCAACACGCTCCAATTCGTCTTTCTTCTTGATGGCGTACGAGTTGGATGAGCCCTGTAAATGTAAATATATTAATACGAGTTAAATTAAATCATTAAAAAACGATAGTATTATTATATTATATATATATATTATTTGTTCTTCTACGTTTCTCGTGTGCATTGAGCTGAAGTGCTGCCACAAGCACAAGGATAATAAAAGACTTTGTTATTGTCCAAAAGCGAGTCTGCATCAATATCCTAGTGACATGATGCAGAATTAGACTGGACGACCTCTCTAATGTCAAAATCTTAAAATATTAAATGAGTTGTTCTTCTACGTTTCTCGTGTGCATTGAGCTGAAGTGCTGCCACAAGCACAAGGATAATAAAAGACTTTGTTATTGTCCAAAAGCGAGTCTGCATCAATATCCCAGTGACATGATGCAGAATTAGACTGGACGTCTTTTAACATAAACTTGATTTTAAAAAAATATTAAAAAAAAATCAACAAAAATCTAACAGAACAGATGGACTCAGTGACGGAGTATTATAGCTTACCTTGGCGGCGTTGATGAGCTCATCGGCCAGACACTCGGCAATGGTCTTGATATTCCTGAAGGCTGCCTCGCGCGCACCCGTGCACAACAGCCAGATAGCCTGCAAAGTTCAAAAGTTGAAAAATTATTAATTCATTCAAAATGCATTATTTGGAATTAATAAATCAAATGTCTCTTCAGTTCATACGCCAAATGTCGGCCAATTACACATTGTGACGCTACGGATAAGATAGATGTTTATTATAGCCAAGCGTTATAAGTACACAGTCGCTGCTCGAACTGTGCGCCATCGTTGCTGGCCAATTAGCCACCAAGACGTATGCATGTATGCAACACCCACCTGGTTGACGCGACGCAAAGGCGACACATCGACAGCCTGGCGACGCACGGTGCCGGCACGACCAATACGTGTGGAGTCCTCACGTGGTCCCGAATTGATGATCGCGCTCACCAAGATCTAGAAGAAGAAAAATCCAAATAAATATTGATAAGATACAAAATACAAAACTGCACTAAAAGTGCTCAGCGGGTATTTAAATTAGTTGTAGTTTTAAGTTCCAAGAGAGCAAGAAGAGAGTGAAATCTTCAGGCACTAGGATATTAAAACTTCATTTGATTTTAGTCCATTTAAGATAGATGCTCAGCACAGCCTGGAATTATAGCTGCCAGGCATTGAGGTGGACTATATTGACTTATAAAAAGAAGGCCCTCAATTCCCTATATACTGTTACTGATACTGTTACTGTTGATTTTGACTTTATTAAGGTTCGCATCTTTTAGCCAATGCCCTTAAGAGGAATAGTAAATCATGGGCTTTGATGTAGTCCAATTGAATACCACATCAGCGTGCGAATCACTGGTGCGGTTTTAGTTTTGGACGAAGTTTCAATACAGATCATGGCTGGATCATGTAGTTTTAAGTTCCAAGAGAGCAAGAAGAGAGTGAAATCTTCAGGCACTAGGATATTAAAACTTCATTTGATTTTAGTCCATTTAAGATAGATGCTCAGCACAGCCTAGAATTATAGCTGCCAGGCATTGAGGTGGACTATATTGACTTATAAAAAGAAGGCCCTCAATTCCCTATATACTGTTACTGATACTGTTACTGTTGATTTTGACTTTATTAAGGTTCGCATCTTTTAGCCAATGCCCTTAAGAGGAATAGTAAATCATGGGCTTTGATGTAGTCCAATTGAATACCACATCAGCGTGCGAATCACTGGTGCGGTTTTAGTTTTGGACGAAGTTTCAATACAGATCATGGCTGGATCATGTAGTTTTAAGTTCCAAGAGAGCCAGAAGAGAGTGAAATCTTCAGGCACTAGGATATTAAAACCTTATTTAATATGAGTCCATTGTTTTTGGTATGCCCTGCACAGAATGAAATATTAGCTGCCATGCATTGAGGTGGACTTGGCATGAACTTCAAAATTTATATTTGTTTTAAGGAGATATATAAGTGTAAATTACATAATTTTGTGGTTTTAAGTTCCAAGAGAGCGGAAAGAGGGTATGTGATCTTTGAGCACTAGGATATTAAAACTTCATTTACTATCAGTCTATTTTTGATATGTGCTCAGCGCAGCCTTTGAATAGAGTCGCTGCCTGGCATTGAGGTAGACTAAAACTACGATTGTGTTTTATTATTAATTATGCTTAATTTGCAATTGTCGTTTCAAGTTCCAAGAGAGTAGGAAGAGGAGTGTCGCTTCAAACACTAGGATATTGAAACCGAAGTTGCTCTGCGTGCACATTCTACCTGTCGCCCGCATTGGTTTATTTTAGGCAAGGGCGCAGTTTAGCATGGCACGACATGGGACAGCGAAATACAGGATGATAGATGGATAGTGTGCCTACCTGCAGTGGATTCTCGCCCGTTAGCAAGTGGATGATCTCGAAGGAGTGCTTGACGATGCGACAGGCCATCAGTTTCTTGCCATTGTTGCGACCCTTCATCATCAGGGAGCAGGTCAGACGCTCCACAATCGGGCACTGGGCCTTGCGGAAACGCTTGGCGGCATAGCGACCAGCCGAATGGGGCAGATAGCGTGCAAACTTCTCCTTCACCGAAATGTAATCCTGCAGCGATATATCGTTGACGGTGACATCATCGCAAGACCAGCGACCGAACAGCTTAATCTCGGGCAGCTCAGTGGTGGCGACCACATTTGTATCGACCACAACTTCCGCAGCATCCGCTTCCACTGGCGCCGGCTCCTCGAACGTCTCAACAGCTACTGTTTCAGCTACTTCGGCCATGCTGCAATGTTAAACAAGCAAAGCCAATTCAGATACATGTTCATTTTACTTACGTACCATTCAAATTTATTATTGTTGTTGATTTTTGACTTTATTAAGGTGTGCATCTTTTATCCAATGCCCTTAAGAGGAATAGTAAATCGTGGGTTTTGATGTAGTCCATTTGAATACCACAACAACCTATGTTTCACTGCTGTGGTTTTAGTTATGGACGTAATTGTTGAACTTTATTCAAGTAATCAGTAATCACTGAAAATCTGCATTTAAACGCAAAAAAAATAGAAATAAAAAAAATATATGAAACGAGCACCGTATTTAACCTCATTGTGCGTGGCGAAAAGAAAACAACTACTTTTTTAGAGTACCGCAATGCATTTCACGTGGCTTTCAATTGCAGCCGATGGCCGCCAAGCTTTAGATGCATTTGCGTTTGATTTTATGTTTATACACTTTCATTTTGACACAAAAATCTTACATTTTTCACGGAAGAAATCTACGTACGATGTATGCGCAAAGGCGTACGCCTGAAAAAGAACATGTTGTGGCAGTGTGCGTCAATGCCTCTAAAATTGATTTCCGGCCAGAGCGCAGGGTTGCGTTTGAGCTACAGGCTTGCAATGAACTCTGAATCGAATATTTAATATTCAAATTTGTGTATTGGAAAATTAAATTTAACAATTTGAAATTGTAAGAAGCGCAACCGCATGAGATATTTTTAAATTGTTATCATAGCGTTATAAATATAATAAAAGTTATAAGTGATATTTACAATCGCAGTAAAAATAATAACTGTGTACAATAATTATTATGCTCGCATGTGACACATGCTACTGCATATTATTTTATACTTGTTTTTCTCTTTTGCTATATATTTAACATGCTGTTAATTTATAACTACATATGTTAGCAAATGAATTGTTTGTATTTATATAGTTTCTTTTTATGAGTATACGAATTGAGCAATTCTAATCACTAATCACAAAAGTATGAATTCTTTCGAAAACTATAAGATATGACTGGCAAGTAAAAAGATGCAACATAATTTTAGGGTCCACGAGAAAATGCTTCTAGAGTATATTATAATTTCAATATTTCAGACAAAGTAATCTAATCTTATCTTAAGTCTTAGCCTTGTATAAATGAATAGACATATATAAATCAATGGTCATGCAAAAGTTTAAGTAGTCTTAACATTATATAAAGTAGCACATATATAATCAACAACTGATAGCTTGAACTTTACTTAAGTTAAGCTTAAGATTAAATCGTATCACTAAGTACTCAGGCTAAAACAAATATTTAGTTTCAATCTTATAATCTTATATTGTGCTATCGTTTGCTATCGATAACACACTTGTTGGTGCTACTACCGGCAAATGCTGTTAAATGTTGCTGCTACTAGCAAACGCTAGATGGCTCAATATAATAAGTCAAATTGATTTATTTGGCCGCTGTTATTTAATGCAATGTTATTAGATTTTTGACGTAACTCACAATGCAACCATGTTATGTTGATATCGATAGTCTGCAGAATGCCAAGAGCACAGCTCTGTGAATAATGAAAGCAACAACAATATGGTTGTTGTTTAAATTCACCGGAGAATGTACGTTCTTTGAATTTGAGACTGTAATTTGCAAGTAAACCCATTAAACAACATTTAATGTAAATAATGACAACTGACGAGAGTATTATGAGCGAAATGCTGGGTGAGTTTCGCAACGTATGCAGCTACAACTGATTGCTTTATTTTATATTTTGTAAACTGCGCCCCGCTTTGCCATTATTGTTGACGGCTTTACGGTTTTTTTTTTGCGCAGATCGTGCAACGAATCCGTCAAAAGAGCAAGTCGATGAGCTGAGCGTGCAAATGTTTTGCATGGTGGTCCGCAGCAATAGCCAACTAGTGCACACGGCGCAAGAGATGATTGTGGCCAAGGTGCGGTCGACCAATGTAACCGAAGCCCATCGAGCAATTGCGGTAAGTGCGTACACACATGCAAACACACACACCAGCACACTTATTTGATTATAGCATTAGTGTTATCATTATACGTCTTCTATTTCATTTCTTTGTTGTGGGAATCATTAAAAATTGCAACTGGCAGCTGCTGGAGGAGTGCATGACACAGTGCGGCAATGATTTCCAGGATGAGGCTGGCAAGTTTCGCTTTCTCAACGAACTGATCCGTCTGGTGTCGAAGAAATATCAGGGCGCCGACACGCCGCTACTGGTGAAGCAACGCATCATGGAATGCCTTCTGCTGTGGACCACCGAGTTTCCGCAGCGGCTCAAGATACGGGATGCGTACGAGATGCTGCGCAAGGAGGGCGATATTGATCATAGCCAAACGGCCGCTGCATTAGCCAAGCGCGAGAGTGTGCTGAGCACCATTGATGAGGCAATGTTTGCCAAGCTGATACGCAGCAAGGATCCGGAGAATTTTAAGCGAGCCAATCTACTGTTGCAGTATCGGATGGCGCAGGAGGCGCGACGCAACGATCTGCTCGCCCAGCATCGTCTCGTCCTGCTGGAGGTGAAGGAGACAATAAAGCTGCTCAATCAAATGCTGGACACATACAATCCCAGCGATCCCAGTGATGTCAACGAGACCATACACGGTCTCTACAAGAGCTGCAAAAAACACAAGCCTATCTTTCAGCATCTGCCCGAGCTGCTGGGCGAGTCCGATGCTCAGCTAATAGGTTAGTATTCCTATTAGATTTTTAGGCCAGCTACTTACGTAAGTCGTACATTATATATATTGCTCATCATTAATATTGTGCAATTTCATAGAGAATACGCTGGAGACAAATGGCGATCTGGTGGCGATAATGACGCGCTACAAACAACTGGTGCCCTCGCCCATTAGGAGCACCACACCAGCTTCGCCAGCTGCTCCGGCAGCAGCAGGAACAATAACAACTGCTACAGCAATGCCAGCTAAAGTAGCTGGATCCAATAATGCATCGCTCCTAAATGAACTGCTCGGCGATCTACTGCTTGGCGAAGATGCACCAGCTACAGCTGCCACTGTTGTAGCAACGAATGCAATCACTAATAATAATCCTAATAATAATAATAATACTGCCAACACAAAGCCCAATGCATTGGCGGAACTCAGTGACATCTTTAGCAGCGCTCTGGTCGAGAGTAATGACAAGCAGCAGCAAAGCTCGGAGCACTTTAAGCATGCCGGCAGCGGTGAACTGCTCGAGCCACAGGTGCTCAGTCCAAAGAGGAGCGATATTAACAGCGATGATATTGTCATGGACAATACGAGGAAATCGGGCAGTGTACGCAAAATGCCCGAAATTGATATGCTGAGTGAGGAGCTGTTTCAGCAGGTACTTCCCACACAAGAGCGGATGAGCAGCTTTAAGCGAGATCCCGAGAAGATAACACTCAATGATTTAGCGCGCGAGCGCATGCACGTCAAGCCCGCTGAAGATGATGTTCCGCTGCTGAGCTCTGCTCCGCCAGCAGCACAGGCTTCCGCAGAGAAGGAGCAGCAGCAGGAGGGGGAGAAGGAGAAGGTGGTGTCTTTAGCGATGGCTCCTGCTGCACCAGCATCGACATTAGAAACGAAACATCTGAGCGATATTAGCATTGAGCTGGATAATATTCAGGCGACGGGGGAGGAGCGTGTTGTGCTGGACGATGATGATATGCATTTGTGCCTCAACTTTACCAAGGATCGGCCCAGTCGTCATGTGTCCGTTATTGTGATATCGGCGCATAACAAAAGCCGCCAGCCAGTCAAAGACTTCCAGTTTGAGGCGAGCGTGAAAAAGGCAAGTGAAACAATTCCGATTCCAATTCGAACTGCAATTCTAATAGAATATCTTCATCATATTGTTGTATGCTTATAGCCCTGCAAGGTGCGACTCTTGCCGCCGACGGACAACGCAATGGCGCCCCTCAAACCATTTCGGCCAGCATCGCCAATTAATCAGGTGATGCTGCTACTGAATCCAACTGGCAATCCTGTGGACATCACCTGCATTGTCGGCTATAGACTGGACGATGATCCAGATCCAATCAAGGAGTCAATTGTGGCCAAAGGCATTGCCTATGTGCCATAGATGTCAATTAAATGTGTCCAAGTCGGAGAACTATCCATAGTCATTACTAATTCATCTGCCTCTGTCTCTTTCTCTGTTCGCATTCGAGTATTGAGCTCCACCCAAATGAGTTAATTATATTTGTGTATTTTTATGTACTTATTGTTTATTGTATGCCTATAAGGTTTTATTAAATTGCATTCCCTCATGTACTACTATATATATTTATATATATATATATGTATCGATGTATATATATATATATATAAATATACCTATGCATATTTATATATATATATATATATACACACATGTGTATACATTAGCAATATATTATACAAAAAAAAAAAATGATGAAAAAATGTCGCCACAAAAGCAAAAAGCGCTTTTTTTTGTAAACCAATTACGTTCTGATCAATTGGTAAAGAGGGGGAAAAGAATATCTTTTCTCCAGTTGAATAATGCAGATCAGGATGGACTCCATTTATCTATGTTAGTAGAGCTAAGACTAATGATGCTAAGGCTATGCATTAGCCGATGTTAGTCAACAATCTCGTCCTTGAAGGACAGTGCCGTAATTGCCTTGGTGTGGCCTGTGTAGTCGCGTACGCAGGTTTTCGTCTCCAGCTTCCAGAGGCGTGCAACGCCATCCGATGAGGCCGTGAATAGCCATTTGGAATCGGCGCTGAATGCAGCGTCCCAGATCCAATAGTTTTTAATGGTCAGTTCGCGCCACTTGCTAAAGTCGGCCGTCTTCCAAATGCAGGCGCTGCCATTGCCCGACGTGGTCACCAGTAGACGCGAATCAGGACTAAATTTGCAGCGCAATATGGAGCGATTGTGTGCCTGGATCATCTTTTTCGGAATGATCGTGCTCAACATCTGGCCGGGACTGCTGCTTAACTCCCAAATGTAACAATTGCCCTTGTTGTTGGCGGCGGCCATGTGACGGCCATCAGGTGAGATAGCCACATCCTGTATTGATGCTTCCATTTCGGGTACGAGCTGTTCGTGCATTTCGGACTTAACGTCCCACAGATAGACGCCACCATTTTGGGAGCCCATTGCAATCTCCACTTGATTCGGATGCAGGCAGGCGGCATTCACCGGCGCCTGGCAATCGAAGACACGCGAACAATGCGGCGGTGCCGAGATCATGTCCCAGATGCGTACACGATGATCCTCACCGGCGGTAAACATCCATTTCCCATCCTCCTGGAAGCCTAGACGCGTCACATTCTTTTGCACAGCATCAAAATTGATCACCGGCGCTGTGCAATTCGAGTCCAAATCGTACAATCTTATGCACTGATAGCCGCACGCGGCCAGTCGCGTCTTATCCGGCGTACGGTCCAGCGCATTCACTTGCTATGCATATATAAAATATACGTATAAATATATATACATAAAAAGTGGAAAGTTTGTTTTCGCTGATTAGAGACTCACCGATGTCTCTACGAAGCGCATGGTTTTGATGCAGTTGCCGGTGTGCGCCTGCCACACTTTAATTGTGTGGTCATAGCCACCGGTGGCCAGTATTAACTGGTCTTCTGTCGCTTCCATTGCAGCACACTCTTTGGTCGTTATTGATTGTTGTTAGTCCCGGGCATTGCTTGTTTTAGCACCTTATTTATGAATTCGCATATTCTTACTCGAACGGCAACAAACTATCGACACAAGACCTATCGATATCAAACAAGAAAATTTTAACAGAACTATGCTACTCCACACTTAACATGCTGCCTCCACCAGACTACACGCTTTTAATAACATTTCGTTGTTATCTATCAATTTCGTTGAATGAGCAGTTGTGTTTATGTTAATTCAAACAGATTTTGCAGTTAATTTAAAAAAATTATATAGTTTTTAAGATTCCATTTATTTTGCTTATAGTATTTTTTATGAATTGAATATAAAAATTACATTTTGTTGTTCGTAAAGTTAAAAGTAATGATAATCATGTTTTTTGTGGTTTTTGTTTTATAATAAATATGCTAGAGCTAATCGGTTACTCGGTCTCCCCAGTTGGCCAATATATATGTATATTTGTAATATATAAAATAAACTCTGAAATCAGCGTTTAAATTTGACAAACATTTTCGAAATCTGCCTCAACTCTAAAAACCTGACAATACACACTATAACTATATTTATGAGTAGTTGCACAAAAAAAAAACAAAAATAAATAAAATAAAAATCAAACTTGTTATTTCTTTGTTTAGGCTAAGACTTGTGCCAAATTATTGCTGGGCGCCGCATGTGTTAATATTAATTTGGTAATAAATACAGTTCGCCACCGAAACATTCAACTGTAAGTTGATTGGAGGAAATGAAAGTGCTTATAGGGCGGAAGAGATAATACATATACAAAAGGTGTTGTGCAGCACATCCGCTCCAGATTCAGGATTCAGTTCTCCAATGTGCGATGCGATTTACGTCTCAAAGTACTTGTAGATAGCGGTTACGTAGGACATCACCTGCGTCCAATCGGGTCGCTCAATTTGACACATATCATTGATGTTCTGCCATGCAAAGAGACGATATCGATAATTAAAAGGGGGTAGGGGTAAAGGAGGAGTTGCTTTAAAAATAAAACTTCAGTTTCCACAAGATGTAAGATTTTGATATAATGAATAATAATAAAGGCTTAACTGAGCTATCAAATAATATTAGGATAGACGAAAGAGAAAGGATGATAGAAGATTGAGCGTATCAAGAAAACTCGAAACTCTACTCAAGGAACAAATTAGTCAGATCAATTAAACTTCTTTACAAACGCTCTTAAAAAAAGGCGCGTAGGATTTAAGAAAACTAGCTAGTAGAATATCGAAAAAATAATAAATATATAAGTTACTATCTTCACACAGGTATTTTACTGTCCAAGGGTGGATTGGTCCACAACTCACCAGGGTGGTATTAATACCAACGGATTCGGCAGCTGCAAAGGCGAGTGAAAAATTGCGCCACTTATTGGCCGGACTGAGGGTGTCGTAGGGTATGCAATCCGGCAGATAGGAATGTAGAATGGCACAGAAGGCCAGCCCATCGTTCCACGACGAGCTAAAGTTCGTGATGTCAATGTTGCGATAGCCAACTGTCTTATTCTGGCACCACTTGAGCAGCGCATTACGCTTGGAGCCACCATTCTTGGCCAGCATATTGAGCGGATCTTTGCGTTCACCTAAACAAATTGAACCCATTATTGTATATATATATATATATAGCTATAGGTATATATTGATGTATGCGATATATTGCAATTACCGCTGTAGGATTTTGAGACGTTGCCAAAACTGAGACTGGTCACCAGGGCGCTGCTGTTGGGCGTCTGTGCCGACGGCGTTGATAGGCTGGGCTGCTGATGTTGCAAGCTGCTGGGCGTGTTTGGTGTGGAGGGCGGCGTTGATGTTGCACTTGTCGTTGACTGTTGCGACAATTGTTGTTGCAGCTGCAGTTGCTGATGTTGCTGCTGCTGTTGTTGTATTGCTTTGGTAGTGTTAGCTGCTGTTGCTGTTGTGGTGGATGTTGTTATAGTTGGTGCTGCTGCTGCTGCTGCTGCAGCATTGTTAACGTTCACATGAAGATTACTGCTCTGCAGCACGGGCAAGCGTAGCTATTGAAAATATATATTTGTGCTTATGAATAAATGTTATATGGGTCAATCTATATGGTTGAAACTTACGCTCTCATGCCAGTCACCGGATACGGGCAATATAACTGGCGTATTGCCCGTTTCGGGTGTGCCGCTGTTCAAGCTAGACGTGGAACTGTAATGCGACTCGGTCTCATCCGACTTGCCCTGCTATTCGAAGTGGGTGTTAGGAGTGTAAGGAGTGAGTATTTTAAATTGAGCAACCCAAGGAGAAGCGTGTATTTTTATAGCCTGAACCCATTGAAAATGTGTAGCAAGAAGACGGGTATCATTGTTTTGTGCTTGAGCAGGTAAGAGGCAGAAACAAGCATCTCCTCATACCATTAAGTATATATATTCTAGATCAGGATCAACTGAGAGACTGTAGGAGTGAGAGACTTTAAATTTGGAATATAAGTTCTCGTATACCTCGCGCAGATCCAGTTTGCTCCATTTTAACAATAGCTGCCTCAGTTTCTTGAAAATCGATACATTTAGTTTTCCAATAGCAGAACTTTCCTTTAAAATTGTGGCTTTAAAGGAAAGTTCTTCTAATTAATACATGATTTGCATAACCTGTGCTTGCCGTAACAAATGAGAGCACTTTCGGTCCTGGCTTACATTTGGGTGCAAGACTTTTTAAAAGGGAAATTTTGTGTTAAAATTATAAATATTTTTGACAGCTGGGTTCAGGGCATATACAGCATTCTAACTTGTTCTTCTTCGCTTACCGGCTTGTTGTTCTCAATGCTCTCGATGAGCGTTTTTACGGAGAGCCGCGAATCCTGGCGACTAAAGCTGAGCTTGCTGCGCCTCGAGCATATTTCCTGCTGCACTGTGGACAGCACCGATTGCTGCGTCTCCGTCTGCTGCAATTCTGTGGATGGGTGGATGACGAATATAATTATCGGTGTTATTCTCTGATGTGATGTATTTAGCTTACGCTGCTTGGTTAACTTGTCCAGCTGCTGTTCGAGCAGCCGAATCTTGTCCTTTTGCAATTTGTTATCGAGCACGAGCTGCTCGCGTGCGCTGAGCGCCTCAGTCTTAAAATCGTTGGCCACACGCACCGTCATCAGCAGATCAGCCTGAAACTGTTGCCATTCGTCGGCGTCCCGTTGCCGTCGCTCTGTCTCTGTGTCCAGGCGGGATTCGCTATCGCTTAGCTGGAGCTGCACATCGCTCAAATGTCGCTGCGTCTCACTGAGCAACTGTTGCAGCTGTGCCTTGTCCTCCTGATGACATTTGCACTGCACCTGCAACTCGGCGACACGCTCCTCCAGCGTCTGACAATCGCCGGCCAACTTGTCCTTGTCGCATTGCAGCTGCTCCAGCCGATACTCGAGATGGGAGACGGCGCATTTGGCATTATTTTTGGCCACCTTGCATTCCTCGCTCAGGCCGGCGACTTGTTCGCGCAGTCGCCGCAACTCGGCCTGGCTGCGCGACCATTGATCCTGCAGCTCGGCCAGTCGCTCCTCGAGCGCATCCTTTTCGCGTCGCGAAGCGTCGAGCACATCGCTTAGATCGGTTTTATCGCCGCGCGCCAAATCCGCCTCGAGCTCCTCAATTTTGGAGCGTGCATTCTCTAGCAGTGTGCTCAGCCTACTGATCTCAATCGCCCGCTGTGATATCTCCTCTTTGGCCACAGAGACTTGGGCATCGCTTTGCTTGCGCTCCGCATTGGCCGCATCCAGCTGGGAGTCGAGCAGTGCGTTCCGTTCACGCTGACGCTGCTGCTCCAGTTGGACGGCATCGCGCGATTGTCGCAATTCCGCCAGCTCAGCGTTGAGCTCCTCCTGCTTAAGCATGAACACTTCCCGCTCCTCTTGCGATGTCTGTATCAAATCGAGCAGCTTCTTCTCACGCTCCGTGGTGATAACTTCGGCGGCTGCTGCCGCCGGTTGCTTTGTATCACGCAACAACAGCTCCTGCAATGTGCTGATCTGTGTACGCGACTCGTTGAGCTTTTCGGTTTGGCGACACAGCGACTGAAAGAGCACATCCTTCTCCTCGGCGAGGCGTTCGTTCTCCGTTTGGGTGTCGCTCAGCTGTGTCTGCAGATCGGCCAGCTCCTGGAGTGTCGCCTGCAGTTCCTCATTTGTCGAATAGTGCGTCTCCTCCATTTGTATGATCTTATCCTGCAGGCAAGCTACTGAAATCTCACTTGACGACGACTGCTTGTCCCAGTCCGGCGTAAGACATGGCGTACCATCATGCGCCGATTCGTTTATCTATAATTGTTTATTTATAAATATATATATATACATATATATATCGCATAGTATTTAGACTTACATTGGGCAATGCTATGGAGGCGGGCGCTGAGCTATGCAAGCGCTGTGAATCTTGTATAATCTGATGCTTCTCCGCGTCCGACAATGGCGAATTGACAACGTCCCGCAAACGATTGCGCAAAGATTCATTTTCATATTTCAAATTGCCAATTTCCATTTGTGTTTTCTCCTGTTGATTCTAAGAATGAGACACAGTGAGAGGGAGAGAAAGAGAGAAGAGAGAAGAGAGGCAGGTGAGTCTGTTTGTTGTTTATTGTTTAAATGTTGCTTCTAATTTCACATTGTTATTGGTGTTGCTATTGCTTTTGTTGTTGCTTTTGTTGTTGCTGTTGTTGTGGTTGTTTTTGCTGTTGTTGTTGGTGACGCAAAGCGCAACATCAAGTGCAAATTGTATATGAACACAATTTCCCCAGAAATATAATAAAATAAAACTAAACAATTGAAAACTCGATAAAAAATAAAAAACCAATCACAAAAAAAAAAAATAAAAATAAAAAAAATCAATGCAGATTCAACAATAATTCAATTAAATGATTTTTGAAATTATTCTTCTATAAATGACAACAATAATCCGCAAGTTATTTAATTAATTTTGAAATTGTTCTCATTTAATGCTGTGGTTCCCCTTTTAGTGCATTTTTTATATATATTTTTTTTAATTTACTGCGTCGGCATACTTTTAACAGTGACTGTTTTGAGGCGGCCACTGAGCGACAATTTTCTCAATTAAAGGAGCGCTGTATTTTAGCAAAGTATATCGCATATAGAAACATATTGAATATCAATAAATATTGGTTAAAGTAACGAAGCGCAACGCCCCCAGTTCGAATACCAGCAATAGCAACAATAACAGCAACAATAGCAGCAATAATAATAATAACAATAACAAATATAACAAAGCCAATTGTTCAACAATAGTTGACAGTTGATTTTGCGGTTAATTCGATGGATCAACGACGTCGTCGACGACGACGACTCGCCGTCTGGCTTGGATTGGATTGGGTTGGAGTCGAGCTGAGCTTGATTTAGTTGTTACCTGCATCTTGAGCAGATCGCCCTTCAATTTGATCACCTCGCTTTGGTATGGCAGCAGTTCCACGATGCGCGTCTCCAGCTGCAGTTGCTCGCGTCCTAATCGCTCCAGCTGTGTATGCAGCTCCTGCATTTTATTGTTAGCCTGCAATTTGAGAACAGACTTGTGAATAGTTTTAAGATAAGCGAGTGTGAAAATTGAAATTGCATACACTAACACCGAAGAAGGTATTCAGAGTATATTGGTTGTGTGCAATGTCCGTCAGGGTATCCGTCCGTCTGTGCCCGCGTCAGACAAAGTATCAAAATTGAGGTTGCCTCTACTAGGACTCTAGCAAATCGATAAAACCATATATCTTTCACAATTTTAAGGCTAGAGTCACAAAATTTAGTTGGATAGATTGTTGGCGATGTCCTTCAAAGGTCGGCATCTTTTAAGTATCTATACAAAAATGTATGCCAACGCCCACACCTATCCTCGTAATCGCTAAAAAACATTTATCTCATGCAATTTGAAAGCCAGAGTCACCAAACTTGTAAGGACCTATTTGCGCCACGCCCACTTTCGTCCCCAAAACCTGTAAAAGCCTATGTCTCCCGCAATTTAAGAGCTATAATTAGCAAATTTGGATGGAATATTCCTAGAAACCTTCTGTTATATAATCTCATCCAATTTAAAAGATTCAGTTACTCAATTGAAAAGGTAGATTACTAGGAAAATCCTCCGACATTTATTTTCATCACGCCCCAAAAATGGCAGGAAAGTCTAAATCTGCTGTTATTTTAAAGTCAAGCTTGAAGAATAGATTACTAGCCACTTCTATCAAAGATCGTTATTTCTAGGCACCTGTTAACAGATTACTTATTGGTAGCAGAGTATTTGCAGTCGGTTAGGACCGACTCTGCAACGTTCTCACTTGTTATTCTTGTAGTTGCTGATTTACACACCTCGAACAGTTGCTGCTGCTGTTGCTCGCTGTTGATGATTTGCAGCTGCTGCTGTTGTTGTTGCTGCTGCTGTTGCTGCTGTTCTTGCTGCTGTTGTTGTTGCTGTTGTTGCTGCTGTTGTTGCTGCTGCTGCTGTTGCTGCTGTTGTTGCTGCTGTTGTTGCTGCTGCTGCTGTTGTTGATAGCTGCTTGCGGCAACAGCTGCGACAGCAACTGCTGCTGCTGCAGCCGCTGCACTGCTGTTATTGCTGCTGCCGTTGCCTGTTGCGCCCGTGTTTGTTTTTGTTGCTGCTGCTGCTGCTAATTGCTGGTAAAAACCAGCAGCGGCAGCGGCAGCAACGCTGCCATCTTGCAATGCGGCCAATGCGCTATTGCTGCTATTGTTATTATTGTTGGTGTTGCTGCTGTTGTTTGTTGTTGGTGTTGGCACCGCTGCAATAGACGTCATCAATTGTTGTTGTTGCTGCTGCTGCGGTTGTTGTTGTGGTATTTGCTTTGGCTGCTTTTGTCCTTTAAATTTAGATTTCTTTGCCGGCAGCGTATTGCTCAGCAGCTGTTGTTGTTGTTGTTGCTGCTGCTGCTGCTGGCGTCGCTGCTGCTGTTGCTGTTGTGTTGTCAGCAGCAATGCAGCCTCGTCGCCCACATCGACGCCTCGCTCGTAAGTCGCGTCGTTGTTTGAATAAAATTTTGTTGCTGTTGTCGTTGCAGGGTTGTTAAGCTGTTGTTGCTGCTGCTGCAGCGGCTGCTCATGCGCCGTATTAAGTGATGTGCTGGACTGCGATTTTTGTCGATTGTTGTTGGAATTTTGTTGTTGTTGCTGCTGCTGCTGCTGTTGTTGCTGCTGTTGTTGCTGCTGCTGTTGCTTATGTGATGAGTTGTTGGAGGAGGCAGAACTCGAGGTTCCTTGTCCTCTGCGAAATAATGATTTCAATTTAATCATTTTGTGTATTATTTTTGTAGCTTTATTGTTGACGTTTGTCGTTTCTTGCAAAACGTTAATCATTAACTTTCAACTTTTTGATTTATTGTTTGTTTGCCTATTTCGATTTTTGTATATTTATTTATCTTTGCACTTGAAGGAAACAATTGCAACGTCGTCGTTCGTCTTTTGTCGTTGTGATCGGCACTTAAAATTAATCGTTATCGCTATTTGTGCTATCAATTAACACAAATCAATGTTAGTTTTAACACTGTTCATTTGTCTATATTTGTGTGCATGTGTGTGTGTGTGTGTGTGTGTCAAAGAAGAAGAAAGTAAAATTTGAATTTGTGCAATTTGATTTGCAATGCAAGTAGCAAGTAGCCGAAGGAGAAACCGAACGATGAATGAAAGTTCAAAGCAGACGCCGAACAACACATAAAATCTCTTGCAAGCCTCCAGCAGCTACCAAAAACAATAACTCGTTTGTATTGCTGCTGCTCGCTTCTGCCCGATGTTGTGGTTGTTGTTGTTTGGCTCTGACAATCGTTTGCATTCTTGTTGTTGTTATTTTTGAGCCGCTCTGTGTGCGAGAATTCAAGAGAGCGAGAGAGAGTACGACAGAGAGGAAGAGAGTTGCATACAGTAACAATAACAGAGCACTGTCATGTTTACTAACAGCGGTCGAGTCAGCAATGAAATAAAAAACGCAAAACTATGAATAAAACAAAAACAAACAAAAATCATGGGCCGCTCTTCATTAGTATGCAGTTAATAAAAAAAAAATATTTATGCAATTGAAATATGTAAAGCAAAAATCCAAACAGAGACTAAAACTGCAACGTCAACGTCTAGTTTCAAGTCAAATGCCGCTGCTTACATACATATGCAATGTAAGTGAGTGTGAATAATTTGTTTGTATTTGTTGTTTGCTCATCTGGTTTATTGTCATTTTCATTTTTGTTTTCATTGTCATTTTGTGGCGCGCGTGTTGATTACTCATGTCGCGAATTGAGCACTTGAATAAAGTGCAATAAGATGGATAAGAACTACTATATACTTTTATATATATACATACAACATGCACACATAGAAAAGTACTCCTGATAAAAACTTTGTCCAGCCGGCCGGCCCTATGTTAAATATTGGTAATGCTTAACAGTCTGAAATTTACAGTTGGCACTTTTCGCCGTCACGTGCCGTCACAATTTCAAACAGATCCTTGAACTTGATATGGGTCTTTGGATATTGTGACGTCAAACTGCGCACTCTGTTCATAGGAATATGTTGCTGCCCACACAAAAGAGATACACGCAAATGTTGTTTATTTGGTTTCTTTAAATTGAAACATAAACATCAAAAAATGACATCATGCACGCAAAATCTGATTTTTTGTCGCAATTTTTGTTAATTACATTCGAGTTTTATCAGGTGCGTGTGGGTAATTTATACAAATACATATGTATTTTAATACGGGCGGGTTTAGGTTTATCTCTGTTGTTTGCAGCGAGATAAGTGCCTTGCCATTAGATAATTACAAATATGCCAAGCGAAGAAACGAAAAATTAGCGCCTTGAACCTATTTGGTGTATGAATGCTAATTATTAATGTGCATTTTAATCAAATAAATCAAATATATTCACAACACGCGCGCACATTTCGCACACGTTTTGCAACACTGAGGGAGAGTGCAAGCGTACGT
Source organism: Drosophila nr. perissopoda 5 BK-2023a (assembly GCA_035044105.1). Classification (NCBI taxonomy): domain Eukaryota; kingdom Metazoa; phylum Arthropoda; class Insecta; order Diptera; family Drosophilidae; genus Drosophila; species Drosophila nr. perissopoda 5 BK-2023a. Next base: position 2,616,301 of record JAWNMK010000620.1, on the reverse strand, counting down.
CAGTCTGTATTTGCATTCGTGTGTGTGTTTAACTAAATTACACATGAAATTGTGGCTGCCGTTAGCTCACTGTCAATGACGAAAGTAAATTAAAGTCAAGCAGCAGCAGCACTTAAAGAATGTCGTGCGTAGAAGAACGAAAACAACAACAATGTCACAGAGAGAGACTGTAACAATGAAACACACACATACAAGCAGAGGTATTCATAATAAGTGAAGACACGTACACACGCTCGGACTTTCGACATATTCACACCAAATAACTGTAAAAGGTATTTTTTTTGCACACACACACAACCATACCCAACACAGTGTTAGCCATCGAAATAGGTTAGAGCGTAGATAGCCAGGGGTAGGGGGCACAAACAAAAAAAGTCAAGAGAACAACACAGCGCGCACGAAGAAAAAAAAACTGAGCTGAGCTGAGCAACTGACAACAAAACGCGAACGCGAAGCGACGCGCGTTTTCTGAACGAGTCAACTGTATGCAGTGTGACCGTAGTTAGCCAGCGCAACACAGCACAATGTTATTTCGTATATGCATAACAGCGCATGCGTAGCGTGTTGCCCAACACTGATGATATCAAAGTATTTTTCAGCACTTGACGGTGCGCGCGTTCAACATAAATATATGACAAATTTTAAATTTCAGCAGGCGGCTTCTATTTAAAATACAATTCCAATTCATTTAAATATAAAGCAAACATATTCTGGAAATTGTTCTGTCCCTGATCGAAATCAATCTGTCCAAATTGTATTCCGTAATATTATTGGGTATTTTGCATGATCAGAATGTCGCTCTTAAAAAATATGATGCATGACAATCTCAAGCAAGGCTGTGCACCAGATGACAAACCCAAAGAAAACACAGAAGACACGGACATGATAGCAACAGATCTATTCGACGGGGGCCACAAGTTGTCAGCGCTTGAGAACATTGGATCGTCCCTAACAACCGTATGGAGTAGGTGCGACTTGAATAACATATCCAGTAAGGATAACGTTAAGGCTCAAATTGATCGTAAGTTCTGTGCAAATCTTTCGCTATATTTGTAAAAAATAATACCACAATTCCTTGCTCGATAGAAAACAGCAACGTCAACTCTCCATGAAATATCCGACGCAAAAAATAAGTATATTTAACCATATATACATTTTTTTTCTCTCTTTCGGCACTTCGATAAATCGATCATCATTCAAGAAACCAAACGAACTTGCAACATCAAAATATCACTCCAAACAAACAACAAATTAAAATTACGGCATGAAATCTAATCTGAAAAACTAAAAACAGACTAAGAAATTAAGTACTGAATTATAGCGTGCTTTAAATATCGCCATATGTTGTGAATCAAATAAATGCAGAGCTATGCAAAAAAATCCATATTGTTAATAAGGATTAAGTTAATAACAAATAAAAACAACTGTTTTCTAATGAAATGCCTAAATGATTGAGTCAACTTTCTTTCGATTTGGAAATTTGCATTTGCTTCTGTCCTTACTGTACAGGTGGAAATGTAAATTTTAATAAATCGCCATAAAAAAGAGAAAATTTTTCTATTTTTACAAATAATTTCTAAATATTATGAAAACAAATTGTAAAATTTAAAAAGACACCCTCAGTCGACAAAGCCAAAAACAGTGCGATTATTTTTTATTTTTATTTTATTTAGAAATTTTTATATAACTAAGGCAAACATTTCTAAGAAGTAGATTTGCGTTTTTTTCCGGATAAATCTATATGAATATATGAACGATGTAACATGTTTATGTTTATGTTTAAAAATAATAATGTTTAATAATGATATAATTAACAAAAAAGCTAATATAAGAATTAATCAATCAATGTGCACGCATAGACAACAACACCATGGGAATTGGACATATGTTTCTAAATTTCAAAAAAATCCACCCTGAAATTTGAAACCATCAATTTGAAAAACTTACGCTCTGAATTTTTCTTAAGTGTATTTTACAGATGCGTTAGGTTGCTTCTTTTTTAACAGAAAACATCAATCACTCTTCACTGTTCTGCGCGCCGTTTTGCGGATTGGAAAACAAGGAGTTAGGGGGGAGGGGAGGGGTTGGCTTGGTTTGTATCGATTTCAGTCATGATGCTGTCTGTCTGCGAGCATTTCCCAGACACGCTGATGATCTGGCCCATAGGCCAATCAACCAAGAAGCCGGCCGGCCATTGCCTCAATGCCCTCCCCTCTCCCCTTAACTTCCATTTCCTTCCCATACCCAACCATGCCCACCTCATCAGACCGTTCATAGCCATGGATGACATTTCAGTTTCATATTCTTTGATTCATTTTCATATACTTTGGCATTTAGTAGCAGTCACGTCAGTCAACAATCAACAATCAACAATCAACAATGGACTCATCAGGTAGCCAGCAGCAACTGATGTCTGATGTCTTTTTTACATCATCTTTGGCTCCGACTCTCGACCGAATTATTTATCTACGGAAAGCTTTTCTGCGTGCGTGTGCTTATCAAAGCGGACAAAACCATCATCACACGAGGTGAGGAGGCTGCTGGAAGTGGCTACCGGAACCACAAAAGCCACAAACCGCGTCGGCCATACATGTATGTATTTATGTACTTTATATGGGTGTATGTATGCACATTTGCGGTATTCAGCTGTTAAATGTCTACGTTTTTATTATTTGTATTTGTATACCCTTTGAGCTATTCAACTGGGTGTGTTGAAGTCCTGCAAATTTATGTAACAGATCGGCGAAATCATTGCTGATATCGTTTGCTATATATACATATATGCAGGTATATGTTTATATATGAATACATGCCTGTATGTCTGTGTGTACAAGCGCATCAGTCTTAAAGCTACAGAAAAATAGAACATCATTGAAATCGATAAAAATCGGTACAAAAAAAGTCCTTTGTCATGAGCTCCAGCAGAATGTATCACATATATCAATATATGTATATATTTATATATAAAATTTATTCTGAAAGTAAATTTCAAAAATGTATAGTTGTGGCTTCCCAAAAAATGAGGGTTTGCATTCATATATTAGCTTTTTTGTTGTTTATATTTTAATATTTGTACACTTCACATATACGCAAACATTTTACATAGCAAGCCTTTTCAAATTTTAAAAATTGTTTTCCTTATAATTATAAATGAATTCTGGTTTTTCTATTATTGTTATTTTTTTTTCTAATTGTATGTATACATGAAGCGTAAACTTTAGCTGTATGCACAGGGTATGTGCCAGCCGCATACTCTCCACAAGCGTATACTGCATACTTGTTTGTTTTTTATTGCTTGGCTTTTGATTTTGGTTTTGGCCAACTCGTTGAGGTCTATGACCATCTAGTAGCTAACGTCACTTATCGCTGCTGCGGGGCGTCGTGATAACTGACGCAGTGGGTGCCCACTGCTCCCTTCCCCCAACGCCCCACTTGCTGATCATTGGGCGGCACTAACGGATCAGATTACGCCAGAGAACTCAGAGAAACCCAGTGGGCAGTTAACTTGTCGGACTGTCGGACAGTCGGAGCATGACATAACTATATTTTAAACAATGTAGCATAAATTGTTGATTCTTTCATTCAACTATTAGATACCCTAGCTCGACAAAAACAAATTGCATTAACTACGATTTGTATTATCTGATTGCATAGGACTTGGCTTAAGAAGTGATGTTGTTTGTTCTATATCAAGTATATAAAGAACGGAAATTTATGAATTTTATTTTCATTTCTCTATATAGTATGACGAAAAATTCGAAATAGCCGATATATTAAAATGCTGGCGATGTTTGTATCTGAAAAGTGTACGTCTTTTTTTTTATATATATATTATCATTATTTGTATACAAAAATGATGTTGTACGGACAAATTTGAATAATAGACGAAAGCATGGGAATTGCAAAATTTAACAGAGCGATTGCTAAAACACTCTCTTGCCAGTCCAAAAAATCGATATTATTGGTTTTTAATATTTCAAAGCTGCTTAGGCTAATGAAACATGGAATTTTTTTTCTTATCTAATTGTAAAAACTAAATAATGATAAACTGCATTTTTTTTTTTGCAAATCAAACGAAATAAAAACACTTTCTTGACTTAGTCTACCGAATACATATATCAAATGTAGGTTTACCTCTAATCGGGTCTGCGACTTGTATTTGCTGTTGCATTTGATGCGCTTAATGATTGTAGGGTATATAAAAAAATGCGTTTAATGGTTGTAGGGTATATAAATACAAGAAGTCCAGTCCAATGGGCAGTTACCCCGTGTGAGCGGCTCGTTTGTTCGTTTTGTTTTTTTTACTGTTGGTTTGTCGCTCTGTTGGTCTGGCGTTTTGCCTATGTATGTGTTACGCTTTGGTGCGCCCTATTTACCCTACAAATTTGGGGTGTGCGAGCAAGTTGCCTGTCTTTGCTATATGGGAGACCGTTAATTGAGCTGTCTTATCGATAAATTAGTTTGGCTAAAAAGCTTCGTTTTTGATATTGATACAAATTAAGCCAATCGAAATCGACCCAAAAAGTATAACGTTTTTCTATTTTTTAGAAATAATTTCTGGCTCGACTTTCATATTGAAGATTAACTCTATTCTGCTAACGATATAACAATCCTTCAATTACTGTACTCACATAGAAAACAACACTCTGTGAAAATTAGACATATTTTTTTGAAAATTTGGAAAAATCAACACTGAAATTAAGAAATGGAAACCGTTTTTAGAAAGCTGCAACAATAAATTTGAGAAATTTACTTTCTGAATGATAGGGCAATGGGGTAATTGGCGCCAAGAGTACGGCGATTTTTTTTTGATAAGTATATAACGTTACTTAAATCGCAATCCAGAGTGAAAGTTATCTAGAGTTATCTAGTTAATCGGGAAGCAAATCAATTTTCATATATATATATTTATACATATATATAAATATATACATATATATATATATATACATAGTTATAGTGTACGTTTTAGATGAAACTAGATATTATTAATCTAGTGTTAGCAAATGGTAACTCTCATCAAGCGATCAACTGAGAGTTATCGATATCATTTGGGGAGTAGCGTCGCACCAATTCGTTGCCATCGCTTGAGGTCTCTCCCCTCCCCTTCTTCAACCAGCCCCTCACCATGTTATCACACATACCGATTCCCATTCCCATTCCGATTCCCTTTCCCTTTTTTCATGCATTGGATATATGGTTTGTTGACATGTGTAGATTTTTGATTGTGTGTGTTTATCGCACGCTTTGTTCGCCTTTTTTTTTACCATATGCTAAACATTTCGCGGCGCTTGTTTAATGTGTGCTTTTATTATTCGATTGTTTAAGGTTATTATAATAATCCGTTTTCCTTTCGTTCGTCGACGAAAATATTTTTAGAAAACGGTTTCATTTTTTGCCTGAGCTACAAAAATAGAAACTAACTTTTTTCATCTTTTTCTTTTCTTCCAATATCGTTTGCTATTTGTTATTGTTGTTGCATTTCGAAATGTATGCATTAGTTGTTAATGATTTACGTTTTGCTTGTTATGGTTTTTTTCTTCTTTTTTTTTTAATTTTTCGTAGTTGCTGCTGGCTTAGAATTGGAAAGTGAAGTCAACGAAATTTCACTCAAATTATATAATTAATGCGTTTTTAATTATCAGCCAGCCAGCAAGCAATCAACGTATTGTGAAGAGAGCTAGCAAACAAATTGTCATAATTGTTGAAAACTTACCCGAAAGAGATGCAATCCAAGAAACAACAACTGCAATCAACAGCAACAATAATCAATCAACGACACACACACACACATCCATATGTATTTATTTTATATATTAATGTATATATATATTATATATATATATATATATATATTATATATATGTGTGTATTTGCAGCACTTGCACTTTGTCTTCGCTTTTTGGTAATTGGCAACACTTAAACTTAAATGCCGTTAGATAAATACGCTGTTAACACTTGACACTCTCTCCTATAAGTGTTGAACGAAAAGCATTAAGAAAAGCAAGTAGAAAGATGAGCACATAAATATTATATATATTTATCTTTATATATATATTTATTTATACACAGCTGCGGCTGCAGCCACAGGCGGCGCGAACGTTAATTGCATTAGAAATTCGTATGCGTGTCGTGAATGGAAGAAGCCTTGCAACACAAAAAAAAAATAAATAAAAAAGCAACTAATGCAATCATTTGCGGCTGGAGCTTATTTTAAGCATTTCTTCTTTGGCACAACAATTCCAATTAGACAAGAGCAGCGCAAATGTCATTTGTCTGCAAATCCCGTTATTTCTGAGACACACACACAACAAACACGCGCATAATCTACCGCTGCAGATAGAGAGAGATGTAGTCTGTGTAACCTCGACTTGATAGCCAATTAATATTCATCAAATAGATTTCGATGATGTTGTTGTTGTGGTTCTTGTTTTATTTATAGACGAAATGCATCGCGACACAAAGCGCAGCGATGACAACAGGAATGGCAAAGCACGAGAATCAACTAACTGTTAATATTTTCTATTTCATATTTTTTTTTGTTGCAATATTACTTTATTATAACTATTTACTTTTCGCTGGCTTTGCAGCTGGAGTCCGTGTTGTGTGTTTTAGCAGCCTTGGCTTTTAGCTTGTTTGTGTTTGCTGCAGCCGAGTCGGTTTCTGTTTGTCTGCGCGGCCAGTGTGACCGTTCTGCACTGCATACAAAATACCAACACCATCTTTGCACATTATTTAAACTATTTTATTTAAGATTTTGCAATAAAAAAAAAATATAAATAAAAAAAAACATATTTATATATATATACTAACTAAGGGCAAGGCTTAGTCCTTCACTCGGTCGACGGTGCTCGAGTCGAAGGGGACCTCCTCCACTTTAGAAAAGCCTGATAGACGTATAATCTTGCCGGTGCCCTCCACTTTAATATGCCTGGCGAATTGTTGGGCCGGTGACAAGGCCAGCTCATCCTCCGTTTTGTAGCCATAGTGTTTGGCCCAATCGTTGCGACCCGTGTAGACCATGTAACAGACGAGCCCGAATGCCTGCCACGCCAATATGGCATAGCCAATGCTCAAGCGGCGTTTCCACAAATCGGCCCGATGCTCCGGTATTGGGTTTGTGTTGCGCCGCACAAAGCGGCGCAGCCATTTCATTTCGAACAACGCCATTTTCTAGGACTGCACGTTGTTTTTTATTATATAAATGATTAGCAACGCGTTCTTTGCAATTATAAAATCAGATGTAAAAAAAAACATCGAACAGCTGTTTGCTCGTAAGGATGTGCAACACTGGCTTTCACAGAGTTACCAAGTTAGATAGAGTTGTGACACAACTAATATTGCAATTATTTTGAAATACAATTGAGCTTTGTAATTCGTAAGATGGTAAGTTTTTTTTTTACCCTTACCTTCGGTATGCATATGTATTATTTAAATGAGTAATTATATTGTGCTCAATTACAGCTATAGACCGGTGTTCGAAATAATTTTCAATTACCAAACATAATTGTGTAAGTAATAAATCAAACTGTCTTTATATAGATTTATATGTACATAGGAAAAACATTTCTTGACCAGCTGTTCATATATTATATTTGCGGCTAAGTGGTAACTCTGGCCAGCAAAAGCCAACGGTGCTTCATAGAATGCGATTTTGTTCTTGTTATAATATAATACAAAAAAGAAAGAGAAAATATCAAGTTTTCATATTAATTTTGCAAGCAAGGGTAGGCAAATGCATGTAGAACTATGTATATGCGGCCGATAAAGCTGTAATTAAGTTTTTATTTCTAGCCCATAATACTGGAAGAGATACTTATAGCGAATTTCTGGCAAACTGAAAATATGCCTACTGCGCAGCAGACGCCGCAGCAGCAGCAGAATGTGCACGAAAGCAATGGCGTTCATGAGCCGAAAGTGAAGGATGATAATATACCAAACTTATCAACGCTGTCACTCGATGAACTGAAGCAGCTCGATCAGGATCCCGAGTTCTTTGACGATTTCATTGAGGAGATGTCCGTGGTGCAGCATTTGAACGAGGAACTCGATTCGATGATGAATCAAGTAGAGAACATATCACGTAAGTAAGATAGTTGTCAATCAATTATATAGACCTATTTATTATATATGTTTACGCAGGTGAAAACGAGAATAAGGGCACACATCTTTTGGAGTTGAAGCGGCGGCTCAGTGATGATTATACGGCATTAAAAACCCTGGGCGAGAAATGTGACCAGCTGAACAAAAAGTATTTGAAGAAATCGGAGGAATATGCACCGCAGCACATCCGAGTATGCCGTGCAACAAAATTTAAGCAATAATCCAAAATTTTTATAATTATAGTTATTTTTATTATGAGCAGGAACTGTTGCAAATAGCCGCCTCAAACGCGGACGCCGACTGTGATCGTCATGTGGAACATTTCCTAAATGGCAAAATCGATGTGCAAACCTTTCTCAGCACCTTTCAAAGCTCCAAGAAGACCAGCGCCGAGCGCAAAGCAAAGGAAGAGCGACTGGGCACACAGCTAACCGCCTTGGAGCGTGCTGGCATCTAATCTAGGGATGAGAACTGAAAATGTTGCTACTTAAGCCCCAACATATAGAGATTAAGCCAAAAAAAAAAGAACTTAAAAAACCGCGTGTAAAAGTTTATAGTTACTATATGCATTAAACTATTTATACAAAATATGTCGTTATTAGGCAATCAAATTATGTTTCTTAGTTCGTATGCATTTTTGTGCAACATGCAACAATTGTATTGTAATTGATGATCCTAGAGAAATTATAATGTGTATGACTTAAATATATATATATATATGTGTTTAGATTTATTATATCAATAACAATCGTTTGAATCGAGCATCGAAATATATTACGATTTTCATTCTATATAAATAATATAATTAAAAATTAAATTTATAAAACAATTTATAGGAAAAAATACGGCTACACTTGTCCCAAAAATATTGTAAGTATGTGACAGCCCTAAATATGAATCGAATATAGACAGTCGATAACCAGTGCTGGTAAACATCGAAAGTACGCATAGCTTGGCCGCCTTCATTTATACAAATACCTTTGACATAGAAACAAATCTGATTTCCTTTAAAATATCGGATAAAATATAAACAAATAATTAGCATGATTTATTGCACACTTTGCCGCTCGGCCGTCGATAATGAGCTGCGTCTGGGCAAATTTCACTCACTAAACGACGTACATGTGCACGAGAAATGCCTGGTGAGTCCTGAAATAAATAAATGCAAAACCAACAAATTTACGAAAATAACAATCATTTTGCCTGCAGTATTTGAGCTCGAATCTAGCCCAGCGCCGCAAAACTAAATTAACCATTTTAGATTTCGATATCGTTGATATTAAAGCCGAAGGAAAACGCGTCAAGAAGTTGGTAAGCATTTTTGAACACAACAACTTTCATTCTCTGTTGGTGTTGAATTTACATATTTTAATTCCTTGCAGACGTGTTTCTATTGTTCAAAGAGAAGCGCCAATATTGGCTGCTGTAATTTGGGCTGTCGTCGCTCATTTCACACCAATTGTGGCATTTTGAATGGAGCCCAGAATATATTTGAGGGCAGTTATAAATCGTTTTGTAGTTCGCATGTGCTGGCTTATAAAGATCGACCCGATCCGAATGAGAAGTGTGGCATATGCTTTGAAATTCTCATCGTCAAATGGAAGCAATTTAGCTGTACCAGCCATATGCATGGCAACTGTTGCAACAATGGCTGGTACCATAAAACCTGCCTGCAGCAATATGCTAATTCCGCCGGATATTTCTTCAAGTGTCCCTTGTGCAATGATTCCAAGAAGTTTCGTTCCGTTGTCCAATGGGGCATTTCTGTGCCGCAAAGGTAAGTTTCCTTGCATCGTTTTCTCGTTCTGTTACCGAAGGTGTCAAAATTGGGTTGCTAGGAAATAGATCAAATCGACATTACAGATCAGTATTTCTTGGCAACCCCACTCTGTGGCACCTGTTATCAGATGGTTTTATTTTTTGGTATCGGAGTTTTACAACCGACTGCAATGTTGATATTGATATTGTTATTGCTTTTGTAACAGAGATGCCTCTTGGGAGAATATAGATATGTATGATGATCAGATGACGCTGGACACTAAGTGCAGCGCCCACAGATGCGTTAATCGCAACGGACGCGAAGCAGATGTTCCACAATTGTTATACTGTCGCTTTTGTGGCTCGAATCCGATGCATTCGAATTGCACGCAACTGAAAGATAATGAATATCATTGCGATACCTGTTCGGAAGTGAAGGCAATTGCCCATGACAAGGATAATCAGCACCATGATCTCGATCCGGTTGAAAAGCTTGTGGAAATGCAAATAGCTAAACCGCAAGGAGCACCACAAACCAGTGGCAACACAGTCGTCACTAGATCGCAATCCTATTCGAATAAGGATCGCATAAAAATATGTTCTGAATCGGATTCGGATATAGATTGGGATGAATTCAAGATGCTGCGCAGAAGTGGAAGAATTAAGCAACTGACTAACGAGGAAGTTAAACTGGAAACAACAACAAACACATTGCAACGTTATTCACTACGCAATAATAATATGCCAAAGAATGATGAGGCGACACCATCAAAGAGGGACAGGAAAGAGGAGCAACCCTCAGAAATTGAGACAGAGAAGGATAAGAATAATGAGCAGATGGAGGGGAAGAAGGAGCAGAAGGAGGGGACGAAGGAGCAGCCAGGAGCCTCTGTCCCAGCAGCACGTCGGAACCCACCACGCAATCAAATCCATAATCATTCCTCTATTGCCAGTCGCACGCGCGGTCGTTCCACAAAATAACTTGAATAATTCAAGTTATATTTTTTTTTTTTGTTTTTTTTATTAAGTTTCCATGACAGTATTGAAGTTAACATTCTCAAATTTATTAAAAATGTATAGATTTTAAAAATCTATTACTTTTTAATTTTAATTTGTATTATAATTAGAAACGTTGTTCATAGATTAGACAAGGAAAGAAATGAAAATAATCCGTCTCGCTTTTATTCATATCTATGCGATAACTGGAACTGTTGCAAATAGCCGCCTCAAACGCGGACGCCGACTGTGATCGTCATGTGGAACATTTCCTAAATGGCAAAATCGATGTGCAAACCTTTCTCAGCACCTTTCAAAGCTCCAAGAAGACCAGCGCCGAGCGCAAAGCAAAGGAAGAGCGACTGGGCACACAGCTAACCGCCTTGGAGCGTGCTGGCATCTAATCTAGGGATGAGAACTGAAAATGTTGCTACTTAAGCCCCAACATATAGAGATTAAGCCAAAAAAAAAAGAACTTAAAAAACCGCGTGTAAAAGTTTATAGTTACTATATGCATTAAACTATTTATACAAAATATATAAAAAATATATATAAAATAAAATATAAAAAATTTATAAAACAATTTATAGGAAAAAATACGGCTACACTTGTCCCAAAAATATTGTAAGTATGTGACAGCCCTAAATATGAATCGAATATAGACAGTCGATAACCAGTGCTGGTAAACATCGAAATTACGCATAGCTTGGCCGCCTTCATTTATACAAATACCTTTGACATAGAAACAAATCTGATTTCCTTTAAAATATCGGATAAAATATAAACAAATAATTAGCATGATTTATTGCACACTTTGCCGCTCGGCCGTCGATAATGAGCTGCGTCTGGGCAAATTTCACTCACTAAACGACGTACATGTGCACGAGAAATGCCTGGTGAGTCCTGAAATAAATAAATGCAAAACCAACAAATTTACGAAAATAACAATCATTTTGCCTGCAGTATTTGAGCTCGAATCTAGCCCAGCGCCGCAAAACTAAATTAACCATTTTAGATTTCGATATCGTTGATATTAAAGCCGAAGGAAAACGCGTCAAGAAGTTGGTAAGCATTTTTGAACACAACAACTTTCATTCTCTGTTGGTGTTGAATTTACATATTTTAATTCCTTGCAGACGTGTTTCTATTGTTCAAAGAGAAGCGCCAATATTGGCTGCTGTAATTTGGGCTGTCGTCGCTCATTTCACACCGATTGTGGCATTTTGAATGGAGCCCAGAATATATTTGAGGGCAGTTATAAATCGTTTTGTAGTTCGCATGTGCTGGCTTATAAAGATCGACCCGATCCGAATGAGAAGTGTGGCATATGCTTTGAAATTCTCATCGTCAAATGGAAGCAATTTAGCTGTACCAGCCATATGCATGGCAACTGTTGCAACAATGGCTGGTACCATAAAACCTGCCTGCAGCAATATGCTAATTCCGCCGGATATTTCTTCAAGTGTCCCTTGTGCAATGATTCCAAGAAGTTTCGTTCCGTTGTCCAATGGGGCATTTCTGTGCCGCAAAGGTAAGTTTCCTTGCATCGTTTTCTCGTTCTGTTACCGAAGGTGTCAAAATTGGGTTGCTAGGAAATAGATCAAATCGACATTACAGATCAGTATTTCTTGGCAACCCCACTCTGTGGCACCTGTTATCAGATGGTTTTATTTTTTGGTATCGGAGTTTTACAACCGACTGCAATGTTGATATTGATATTGTTATTGCTTTTGTAACAGAGATGCCTCTTGGGAGAATATAGATATGTATGATGATCAGATGACGCTGGACACTAAGTGCAGCGCCCACAGATGCGTTAATCGCAACGGACGCGAAGCAGATGTTCCACAATTGTTATACTGTCGCTTTTGTGGCTCGAATCCGATGCATTCGAATTGCACGCAACTGAAAGATAATGAATATCATTGCGATACCTGTTCGGAAGTGAAGGCAATTGCCCATGACAAGGATAATCAGCACCATGATCTCGATCCGGTTGAAAAGCTTGTGGAAATGCAAATAGCTAAACCGCAAGGAGCACCACAAACCAGTGGCAACACAGTCGTCACTAGATCGCAATCCTATTCGAATAAGGATCGCATAAAAATATGTTCTGAATCGGATTCGGATATAGATTGGGATGAATTCAAGATGCTGCGCAGAAGTGGAAGAATTAAGCAACTGACTAACGAGGAAGTTAAACTGGAAACAACAACAAACACATTGCAACGTTATTCACTACGCAATAATAATATGCCAAAGAATGATGAGGCGACACCATCAAAGAGGGACAGGAAAGAGGAGCAACCCTCAGAAATTGAGACAGAGAAGGATAAGAATAATGAGCAGATGGAGGGGAAGAAGGAGCAGAAGGAGGGGACGAAGGAGCAGCCAGGAGCCTCTGTCCCAGCAGCACGTCGGAACCCACCACGCAATCAAATCCATAATCATTCCTCTATTGCCAGTCGCACGCGCGGTCGTTCCACAAAATAACTTGAATAATTCAAGTTATATTTTTTTTTTTTGTTTTTTTTATTAAGTTTCCATGACAGTATTGAAGTTAACATTCTCAAATTTATTAAAAATGTATAGATTTTAAAAATCTATTACTTTTTAATTTTAATTTGTATTATAATTAGAAACGTTGTTCATAGAGTAGACAAGGAAAGAAATGAAAATAATCCGTCTCGCTTTTATTCATATCTATGCGATAATGTGCTTGAAAGCTTCTTATGTACATAACTAAGCTAATGCTGAACATTTAAGAAACATATAATATAATTACATATTTATATATATTTGTATAAAACTAGTTTCGCAAAAAAGAATAAAAAGAAACAGTTGCTTTTACTTTGTAATATAATTTTCGAGTCAAATAGTTCGCCAGAAATATATGTCGATTGACAATGAGAACATATGCGAGTCATTAAAGTCGATAAGTTGCAATCACCTCTGCTGTATTCAATATACATCGAAGTTTTTTATCACAATCGATATACACAACAACTGGTAACTTAAATAATAAACATGAGTTTTGTTTGTTATTATTTTAAAAATATAATATTTTTAAAAATACATATTATATTGTATTATGTATGGTCTGTAGTTCAACTAGAACTAATATTATTATTTTTGTTTTGTTGACTCCAATTATCGAATGTATGTTTAGTGCTGTAAATGGTTTCAAATATTTGTATATCGCTTGCACACAATCGATCTGTCGATGTATTTCTTTTTACATCCGTACTTCATTCCATATATATATATATACCGTGCGTTAGTAATAGTTTACTCATAATATGAATATTATTTAGGAATATGAATTTAATTAAGTTATTGAAGCCAGTCAGCAGTGTCGGTGCAAGATAAGCCAAATATAATTAAAACACACAAGTACATATATATAAATAAGTGTGTGAGCCATAATTCGCTGGCGCTTGTATGCGAGAAAGAGATAGAAGGACGCAGAAGAGAAGAGGGGAGAGAAGAGCGAAGGCGAGAATTGCTAATTTATTGTGCGTGTAAATTTTGTGTTTTTGCTGTAAGTTTTTTTTTTCGATATAATCAAATAAGATACATAAACGTTTGCAAAACTTGAACTGTGCTTCCAACACCAACCAGCAACAAAAATAACAACAAGTCGGCAGCCGTCTGACATTTAATTGCCTTGCCGCCATCCCTTCCAAATTGCTGATAATAAATCCACGCAAAGGCAAAAGGCGAAAGGCAAAATCAGCAACAACAACAACAACAACAACATCAGCAGCAGCAGCAGCAGCGTCAAACGCTTTAACGCCGGGATCTTATCACACACATACACGCACACACACAATAGCAACATCAGCCACACTCGCAGTCAGCAGAACAACGGTTTATCATAATATTATTTGAACAACCGGTAGCAGAGCGAGCGAGAGGCAAAGAAACACAGCCAGTGTTTATGTGTGTGGGAGTGTCTGTGTGTGCGCGAGTGTGTGTGTGGGACAACAACTGAAAACGAACATTCACAACAATTTTGCATTGTTTAAGTTGGACGCGTCAGCGTCAACGTCGCTGCTGGCGTCAAACTCAACGCCGTTTTACTGTAAATTAAAACAACAACTACAAAAAAGAAGCAGCAGCTCAAAATGGCACGGCACTTTGATCATATGTTCAAGCTGCTAATAATCGGCGACAGCGGTAAGTGCAAATGCAAATATTTCCCAAACGCACACATACAAGGTTTTTTTTTTTGCGTGCATTTTCGCATGTTTTTTTTTTCAACTAACAACGCTATAAATAGCAACAAACCATAAGGGAACAACGACAACAACTATTACGAAAAAATTCTGCACTGTTTGTGCTCAATTCCAATTTGTCTGCCTGGTTTTTCTGTTTTTGTGTTTGAGCGATTTCTTTGTTTGTGTTGGCTGTGCCCAATCAGCTGTTTTTTTTATGCTTTTGTCTCTATTCGCGCAATTTGTATTGACGAACAATTATAAGTCTCTCTTCTCCTCTCTCTGCCATTTCTTGCTCGCTCTTTATGCAATAGATACTAAATGCATAAATATATATGCATGTACGTGGGTATGTTGCTCAAACACTATTCTAATTGGATTAGTGTAAACATTATGCCAGATCTTAATTTTTACTAATTACAAATGGAGAGCAAAAGGAAGAAAATTAAATTAAAACAAATATTTTCATATGTTTGTATTAGTGTTGTTTGGCTGTTCAGTTTTAAGGGCGTTTTTTCTACAATTATGCAAAATGTTGCTAGATCTTAATTTTTGTTAATTACAAAGGGATGAAGTCGATAAATTTAAATAAATAATTTGTATTTAATGCAAATACACATTTACCTCTCACAATTCAATCGAGTGTTTATTGACGACATGGATATATTTATATGTATTATTTTTAAGGGCGTTTTTGTACCACGCCAATTGTCATTAGAGACCGGCCTGCCATAAGGTGATTGGTTGTGTTTGTTGCTGGGTAAACAGAGCTTGCACATAGTGATCCACAACTGCTGTCAAAATAATAGTACTGCACACAAATTTAAAAAAATATATATATATATAGAATATACAGATGGGTTTAAAATAATAATACGGCAAAAAAAGAAAAACCACCTAAAATATAGTTTAAAAAATTATGAAAATCGACCAAATCATTATAGACGAACCGGCGTGTTTAATGGCGGAACACGTGTATATAGAAACAGATTATGAACTGGATGATCGTCTTACATATTGTCGAGACTCTCGGTCTCCATATAAACCAGTTTTGGATTCTTCCATTTCTTCATTTAATTTGTCCTCTTTTAGACTTAAAGCCTTTTGCATCATTTTTGTTTTGTTAGAAGGGATTTTGGCCTTAGATTTCTAACTACTTTTCTATTATCATTGGACGTCTGATATTTCTAATAGTGTCATTTAAGAATGGTTCTTCAGATATTTTGGATTTTCCAGGAAAGTTTCGATTATAATATTATTTTAAATAAGAGCCTAAAACAGAAGATGACTTGCATCCAAGTCGCTTGCGATCGCAATCACAGTCACATTTACCACCAGTATTATTTAAATAACTATTATTAATTAATTGTTTTGTCGTTGTTGTTGCAGGTGTGGGCAAATCATCGCTGCTAATACGTTTCTCAGATGACACATTCTCGGGCAGCTATATAACAACGATTGGTGTCGACTTCAAGATACGCACCGTTGTGATCGATGGTCTGCGCGTCAAGCTACAGATATGGGATACAGCCGGACAGGAGCGCTTTCGCACCATAACCAGCACCTATTATCGTGGCACTCACGGCGTCATCATCGTCTACGATGTGACGAACGGCGACTCCTTTGCGAATGTCCGTCGCTGGCTGGAGGAGATCCAACACAATTGCGATGTGGTCAACAAAGTATTAGGTGCGTATAGCTGCCAATGTACCTGGACAGTAAAATAGTTGTGTGCGTGAAGGCAATTTCCATTTAATATGGAAATACATTACATTTCTTTTAGCATCCGTTAGCAAACAAATTGATCTGATTTTCATCATTCCAGAGAATGTTACGTCAGCTTTTTGTCATTAGGAATCAATGCGAAGTTTTACCCCATCTTCAAATTTGCTGTTAAGCCTTTATTATAATATTGAAATCTTACGTCTTCTGCAAGCAAATTCAATAGAGTTATTTATGCAACTCCTCTTAAGCCGGAGACTTCTGAATTTCATAAAGAAACAATTTGTAGATAAATCTAAAAGTTAATTGTATTGTATTTTCAGAATAATATTCAAAAAATGCACAATTTGTTGTCTTCACACATAATTTACTGTCCAGGTGTGTGCATATATATATATATATATATATATATATATACCGCCTTTAATAACTGATATATTGTTTTTATTTTTGTAGTGGGCAACAAGAATGATGATCCGGATCGTAAAGTTGTCATTACGGAGGATGCGCAACGATTTGCGCGTCAAATGGATATTGAGCTGTTCGAGACATCTGCCAAAGATAACCTCAATGTGGAGGATATGTTTCTGTCGATAACGCGGCAGGTGTTGAATAATAAACTGCTCACCGCCTCCAAAGATGGGCCTGTCATCGTTTTAAAGCCACCCAAGAACAAGGCCAAATCCAACAAATGTTGCAGTTGAAAGCGACGCCGCAGCAGCAGCAGCAGCAGCAACAGCACTAAAATGTTGATGAGGATATGTTGTGGGGGCGCGTAGTACAGGTTCAAATGGCAGACACACACACACACACACACAAATAGACAAACATATGTAGCTTACACACACACACACACACAAGACAATTTTTTTTCTGTTAAAATTTTTTTTCGTAAAGCCTCCAGAGCCGTTAAAACAAAAATGTAAAGCGCAATTAATTGTATTTAGCATATATATATATATATATGTATATATATATATAATACATATAAATATATAAAAAGAAAAACAAAAAACAACAAAAAAAAAAAAAAACAAATTGCATATTTATACAAGAATATATTTATAATTGAAACCGAAACACAAATCAAATAAAACTTGTATTTACAGTAATGAGATATGTAACAGTAGTTGCGGATACGCAGAAGCAGCAGCAGAGAAAACGAGACAAGAAAAATGTAAAGAAATTTATACGGTTTTATCATTTCAAGGAAACTACTTATACCCATACTCATCCATATATACATACATACATACATATTTACATGCATACATACATATATATATATATATACATACATATATACATACATACATACATACATACATAGAGTTAGATCAGTTAGCTGATTATTATACGATTTTGAACACACACAGCAGTTCCGACCGACCGACATTTAATATTTTACTCAGCGTTCAGTTGTGTGCACTATACAAATTATATATATATATATACACATAATCATTATATATTAATAACTACTGTTCTTTTTTTTTTTTTTTTTTTTTTTTGTATTTAAATTAATTTGCAATCGTTTTCGAAACGCCAATTACAAATGAAACTGATATTTATATTGTATATGATTGTATTTTATATTTGATATATATGTGTATAGATTCATAAATCGAAATCGTATACAGATTTGTTGTGTTTTCAACACCAAATATGATAAATGTTTAATGGACACTCTATTCGAAAGTGCGATCGTTTCATAGAGTGTTGAATACATCATTAACCAAAACTTAGAAACGTTATATGGTCCACATTAATAATCATCCATACATACCATATATTTGAGAAGATTCAGGCAACCAAGCAGTATGACGGTATCAAATAAATTAACTAATTACATTTTTTTAATAACGCTGTTAATTCATTGTCAAAATATTGTTTAATTTCTTGATTGACTGGTAAAACTGTATGATGAGTTTTGAAATCGGCATTAAGTTCAAAACTTTTTGCTAGAATTGTTTGTAACTTTTTTGTCATTAGCAAATTATGCTAGATTTATTAGATTTAGTCGCAAGCCCGTTATCAATCAGGTTTCAGATTTTATTTTATGAACACGATGAATTCGAGAATTGGGTCAATAAGTTCTGAACGATTCTTAAGCGCTTTTGTTGTTTGTTTAAATGAAATTTATTTTTATTGTGTATTATTGCAATGTAAGTCGTAGTTTCTTAATATTCGTCAGTGAATTAGATGCAAGTTAAATTAACAGTTTCTTATTTATATTTTGTTTTGTTTTGTTTTGTTTTGTTTTGTTTTGTTGTCAATTGAAGTCAATTGAATGCGGGCGGCAGGCAGTGCGGCGTTTGCTCAGATGGGTGCAACGCCTCGTCTCCACTAGCTTAATGGTATTTGGCCACGGGAAAGGTGCGTGTCTGGCGGCAGGAGATGAGCGCATCACCCGATTGTCCGGCCGGGCAACGGCAGACAGCGAGATGGGCCTTCGGCTCGCAGGTGGCACCCGTCGCACATTTACCAATGCACGGATCGACGCACTGATAGTTAATGCAGGCCCGGTGATCCGGGCACTCGGTGTTGCTCAAACACTCACCCTGCAGAAATAAAAATAAATATATATCTATATATATTTTATATGATCTGGACAGTAATATGGGTGGCAAGCACCATGCATGACTGATAACCCAAGGAACTTTACTGGATATTCTATTAGCTATCTTAAGTTTTCTTGTAACTCTGACTTAAGCGCATTTATAAGAAATTCTGAGAACTTTCATTTGGTTAGTGGCTTTATCTTGGATTTTACGCACTTCTATCGCTCAGCTCTGTCATGATGAAGGCAGTTTAACTTCTTAAGCCGGAGACTTCTGATTTTCATATATATATACAATAAAGCTACAAATTGATATATTTTATTGTGGACATGATATTTATCTATTGTCTTTACCCCTCTATATATAGATCTATATGAATATACTTACGCGTGAGCAATGGGAGAGCGGATTACCAGTGTGGCCGGGCAGACAATTGCAGACGGGTCTCTCGCGTCCCGTATTATCGTGGCCGGGCACACAGATGGCATTTGTGCCGCACGGATTCGGTGAGCAGAGATCCTCCTTGGTAAATGGGCGACAGCGTATAAATGGATCGCCAGTCATGTCGCGCGGACAGCTGCACACCGGCGTCAAGCCGCGCAAATTACAATCGGCGCCGATGCCACAGGCGCCAATGCATGTATCCTTGCAGATGCCATAGAAGCAGGCCGGCCTGCCCGCCGGACAATCCGAGTCGCCATAACATTCCGGCCGGCACTCTGTATACGGACTGCCAATGTAGCCCTTGGGGCACTCGCACACCGCCCGATGGCTGGCCACCGATTTGCAGTTGGCACCAATGCCGCACTGTCCGCACGATGGCACACACTTGTAATTGCTGCACATGTCCCGGCTGGCACAGTCGCCATCGTGCTCACACTCGTGGCGACACCCGCTCAGCGGATTGCCCAAAAAGCCATGCAAACAGGAACAGGTCGGCACACCACTTATAATCTCGCATTTCGTATTGATGCCGCACGGACTCGGATGGCATTGTTCCTCTGCAAAAATATATTTAAATACGATGCATTTGTTCATTTTAATATAATAATATATAATGTTATATATCGTATATATATATATAAATATATATATATATATATATAGCTGTGCATATACATACACAGTGTGTCAAGAAAGTGCTTTGACACAGGTAGAAATTCATGTATTTTCATATCCTTTGCAAAAGAATGTACTTTATTATTGTCTTATATATTTGTATATATGTAAAGTTTTCTTTAATTTATTAAATTAACATGATCCATTCATTTTACAATTTAAACAAAACAAAATTATCGATTCTTTGGATTGTTAAGAAAGGTTTTTGACACTGGCATATGAATTTTGTCATTTGTTTTGTCTTACATTTTACGTCATATTTTTTATTAAATTTAATGGAGTTTTTGCAATTAATTACAATAAAAAAATAACATTTTGATATTTTGAAAACCAAAATTTCGATTCTTTGGACTGTCAAGAGAGGGTTTTTATTTTTTTGCTAATCGCTGTTTAGGATTTTACAATTCCCATTAGAAATGCGTGTTTATATTTGATTCTGGCAAACATATTCTATTCGAAATTTGTCTGTGCAAGATCATTTTTGCATTGACATCTACGTTTGTATATTAGAAACAACAGATTGTTGAAAAAGTTACAAAGTAGCCACTTTCCAGCAAATAACGTAAAAACCTTACAAAAAAATAATCCCCAAATATTGCAGATCCATTGCAAAGCAGCATTAAGGCCAAGTGCTCCCTAATGGAAAAACGAAACGATCTTCAAAAATGTTGATTTCCATTTTGAACGACAGTTTCAATTTCTGACTATTTTCTTTTATATTCTTTAGAAATTGTCATAATTTTGATCCCATTAACCATTGGAATAATCATTTCAGTTGTGTTCAGTTCAGTTTCAACTTCTTGCAACATTTTTGATATCGGTTCCTAAACTGGCTCTGAATTTGGAATTTTTTAATTTCGCATAACGTTTCCGCTTCTGTCTTTTTTAAATTTAAATTTTTATGGAAATCACAATTGTTTTTCGATATTGATTATTTTGTTTGCCAACAAAAGGTATCTACCAAAAAAAAAATAAAAACCAACTCTTCCACAGGGGCTTAGGGTAAAGATTAAGCGATAAAACTTGTTATGGGATTGGAAGATGCCTTGCTCAAGGCATTATTAAATGTGAATTTCAATGCCGAATAAATTAATTTACAGTCTAAACGATGGCATAGCCACAAAATGAAAGGAAGAGTAAAGTGAACTAATTTATTGGTGACGATATACATATAACGCATGTTATATGTAATGATGATTAAGTTATTACCAACGACAAATATGAGACTTTAATTAAAATAGCAAATTGCTTGCAACTTTTATGGGTGTATGTATATATATATATATATATGTATGTATATATACACCTATATTTTGAAATGCATTGTATTTACCTCACCGTCGACAGCACTTTAATAAATTACTAATTGGCATGAATATTTAAATCAACACTGATTTATATGCATTTGCAGCTTGCCCATAAATTGAAGGCATTCCAATGTGGATGTGTACACGTATGTATGTGTGTGTGTGTATATGTATATACTTGCATGCCGTACTGCAATTCCCACACATACATATGTCCCCATAAAAGGGCACTAAATGAGCTGGCCATGCAATTTATATATAATACATAGCAAAGCTATATGCACAAAAGGCTGATGATTGTCCAGCGGTCAATTCCGAGCTGTGAATAGTTTGGCTGTCATCAGGGAGCAATTCAAATTGTACAAATTGCACAAAATAAAAAATAGTAAGAATAATAATATATATATATATATGTATATATATAGATATATATTTATATATACATATGCACGAGCAGTTGTGGTCAGTTGCCTGCTGGCAAACTGGCAAACAAAGGCGAAGCCAGGCACGCGAATCAACTCGACCAAATCTATAAATAAATATAAGCATTTAGCTCTTAGTTGACTTTCTTTCTTACCCATTGCCAGCGATTATGGCACAACTTTTGTCATGGAAACAAATACCAATTTCGAAACTTGTCCCGAATTATAATCATCATCAGTGAAAGGAACAACGAGAACAAGGAACTAAGAACTCAGAACGGAAAACGGAAAACGGGGAACGGGCAACGGGGAACAGCGGAGAGCAACCCCAAAACATGAAAACCAACTGGCATGGCCATAGAAATGAAAGCAAATTATAAGTAAAAATTATGCGCATAAATGAGCTTTGACTACTTATGTATTTGAACTCGATGGGGATGATGATGGGTGATGTTGGTTGGTAGGTGGGGGGGGGGGGGTGTGCTGGCCATTCAGGGTCCATTTGAAATGACCCGATCCCACACCCGCCCCCCAATTATTTGCGCTTTGTTATAGTGCGTCAAGTGCGTGTGAGGAGCAGAGAGGAAGAGTGGCGGACCCTGGGACGATGGGTCAGTGCGGGAACCCAACGACCTGCTCGTGAATTACATGACCCAGCATAAATCACACAACAAACAAAACAAGACAACAACAATAGCAACAAAAACAATAGCTGAAAATGAGAACTACAATTTTGAGATACTCTGCTATACCTATATAAATACATATATATGTATATATATTTTTAGGGAATCCGTTCCAAATCCTTTTTTTTTTTATAAAACATTTATATTTTGCACATTTAAAAACCTATTGAAAGGTTTTCAAACATTGAATTCAACTTTTATAATTCTATAACAAAAAATCTCTTTTTTTTTCGATTAATCAATTCGAAATTTAGGTGAATTGTGAAATACTAAAATATTAATAATAATAATAAGATTCAAAATGCGTATAATAAATATATTATATATGTATATATATAATATTTATATATGTATGTATAATATTTGTATTATAGTCGACTCACTTCTGGTTTTGCTTTGTTTTTGCCTTAGCCTACTTGGCCCGTCCTTGATCTTGACAATTACGAAACAAAAAACCAGCTAATTACCATAAAATTACTAAAGATTGTGTTGGGCGTTGTTGTTGCTCTTGTATTGTATTGTTTTGTATTTTATTCAGCGCAAATATTATTATGCATGCCAACCAATCAACCTACAAAACTTACAGGTATACAAATATATACATCGACCCAGCCCGAAAATGGCTGTTTTTGGTCAAAACCAGTTTATTTGCTACAGAGAAAATAATCGCAATGACAACAACAACAACAACAACAACAAAAAAAAAAAGCTAATTGTTTGATAAATACGTAAGTAATTGACTTAAAAAATATTAAATATGCATTAATGGATAATGAATAAATTATTGGAATATTTTGTATGATGTTTGAATGAGAGCATCAATAGCAATGTCCTTTTGGCTTAAACTATCTTGATGAAACTTGAAATATATTCGTTCTTTATCTTTACGCAGGATCTGGACCACTTTCTCTCTCGCTCTCTCTCTGCATATATATATATATATATATAAAATATATCTAACCAGATAAATCGGATTAGTTTTGCATGTTAGAAACGAAAGAAAATTGTCTGCTTTATTGAGATAATTATTTTTGAATATTAGACAGGCTGTTTTTCAGAAATATATTTCTTAATGATAGAAAATATTCCTACAAAGTGGGAACTATTATTAAAAAAAAATCCTATTTGAAATTGTGAAAATGGTAATGAGAGTTTAGCCATTGTCTGATTTGAGGCCTTGTAGCTCAGTGTCATTCTTGGCTCATCAGTTAGCTGCTCTAAATATTCGTAATAATAATGAACAAAAAAGCTAGATATGAAAAACACCGTGGAAAATTTTGGAAATTGTTTATCTAGTAAAATCTACCCTGTATTTGGAATAACAGAAATGCCTTGCTTCTTTTTTAGAAGAATACAAACTTTGCTTGGTGATTTTTGAAAATGCAGTCTGTTTTTTTGCTAAGTGTATTTGTGTATTGATTTTTTACCTGGATCATTGAGGCGACAGGACGTATAGGGATCTCCGTTGTAGCCAGCCGGACAGCTGCATACAGCCACATGATTCTTGGCCTACAATGACAATTAATATATGCATGTAGCTGTAAGAGGGGGCGTGCAACAAGGGGCAAATAAATATGTACGTACTTCACAGTTGGAGCCAATGCCGCAGGTGCCAACACATGGGTTAACGCAACGACTATTTACGCAGTGGAGGTCACCACGACAGTCGACATTGTCCAGGCATTCGCCACGATTGCAGTGGGTAAGCGGATTACCGCTATAGCCGGGCGGGCAGGAGCAGACCGGACGGCCGCCGGCAGCCTCCTGGCATACGGCATTCGCACCGCACGGATTGCCACTGCAGCCGTACGTCTCGGCAGCTAAAGGTAGGGATTTTTGGGAGAGCGGGGGCGGGACGAGAGAGGTGTGTATTATTGCTTAAAGGTGTTTTTAAGTGCCTTAAGTGATATGATTTAATTTATACATTACAAGAAAACACATAGCTATATATGTGTGTATGTGTGCGTGTGCGTGTGCGTGTGCGCGCGTGTGTGTGTGTGTGTGTGTGTGTGTGTGTGTGTGCGTGTGCTGTTAATGATGCTTTCGGCTACACGTTGTGTTATTTTTTAGTTAAGTGCTTCAGTTAACGCAGCAGAGATGCTCAACGTGGATGTTATACATATTTTTTTGGATGTAGATTTTTTCATATCTGTAAATACCACGAGTGTAGACGGGATCTCTATAGATGACACGCTGCAGGGATCGGCCATCGCCATAGGTGTAATACGTACGTGTATTATATGAGCAATTGACACAACGTTTCTCTAGCTTTTTACCTATGCTACTTTGGCAGCAGAGTGCCAGTAGTATCACCGCAAGTCCCACGAGCTCCCGATGCTATGAATGAAAAAAGGAACAGATTCGATTAATGATATTTATCACATTTTAATAACTGTTTAATGCTTTAATGTTATAAATAAAGGATAAAGGATCACATCAAGACAAAATTAGAATAGCTGAATTTTATAAATGGCTGAGCGAAGCAAGAAGAAACGCAAAAATTATGCTGAATATCATACCACAGACATACATGAATCATGAATCATTATATATACATACATACATTTATTTTACATATATATATATATAGAAGTGATCTGCTTATAGTACGATCTACCTCTGAGATAGACGTATTCGTTAGGAGCGACAGATGGACATGACTAAATCGTCTCGGTTGTATCAATAATATATATGCATATACATTATGTGGTCGGAGGTGCTAGTTTCGATGTGTTACACACTTTTGCACCAAAACATTATACCCGTATACTCTAAACAATTTTATTCATGTGTTTAACAAGAAATAAAATAAAATGAGAAAAAAAAAAAATCAACGACATCAGATTTTAGGAACGTGATGAACATTATGACTAATTTCAGGGCAGCGCGAAATTTTGATTTCGATTTGGCTGGGCTACTTAATTGAATTTAATTTGTGCTTGGCCAGCAGCTGTTGCCAATTTTGGGATGTGTTTATTGCTCGTTGGCCTATATAGAAATGTCATCGCGGCTGCCGATAATTGTTTGTCTATGACACACACCGTGTGTTAAACTTGTTCTTGCCACTTGCTTTAGTCAGTTCAAATTCTGTTTAAATATGATTCAAAAACTCAGTCGAATTATGCTAATCGTTTTTAGCTCGAATTGGCATAATATAATTAAGTTGTACAGCAGTTTCTACATGGACAAATTTGAACAGTAGGTGGCCCAAAACAAATCAAATATTTCCCAACCATAATATTCGAATCGATCAAACATCACACACACAACTATCTCTTTATTTAGGAGCTACCCTTACATAATAGCCTGATTAATTGTGAGATGACTTTGATTAATAGCATATTACGACTGATCATACTTTTGGAAATTGACAAAACTACAATTCTGAGAGACAGAGAGAGAGAGAAAGAGAGAGAGAGGGAGAGAGAGAGGGTCAAAGAGTGATCATTTGATGCAAATTACAGAGTAGCTCAGATAAATAATTAACCTTTTTTGCTAAATTTGGAAAAAGTCAATTTTCATATTATCTCCTTATAAGTAGTCATGCAAGAGTATTCGAATTTTCTGTTTATCATAGTTGTAGAATTTATTTTATAGAGATATAGCCATCTTCAAATCTGTTTTAAAACTATCCTAATGAAACTCTGTTACAGACAGCCGGATCCCGATTACTATATATTATATATTCGGAATGATCGGTTAACAGATGAACAACTTTTTTGTTTACCAAGATTAAAAGATCTACAACTGATTACTGTATCCTATAGCTTTCATAGAAACGATCAGTCGAAAGCTGAAATTTTCCTTATTTACCAAAGTGTCCGAATCAAACTCACTAGTTATGCGTGTTGCTTATAATATTAGTAAAAAAAAAATAGAAATAAATAAAAATGATCAACATCGGACTTACTAAATAAATAAATATAGTTTTTGATAGCAACAATCGTTTACCATTGTAAATGTATGAATGTATGTATGTATTTCGGGTATGTTATCTGCTGTTTGCAGTCGATTAACAACTTATCGCAAAATGTACATATTTTCATGTACATTTGCCATCGATTGGACAATATTTGTTTATCATTTTTGTTTACATTTGCAAACAGTTTTGTTTGATATTTGCTGAATGTGATTCATTGGCGATTGGCCATCGCCAAGTGCCGGAAGCAAATACTTCGAAACTAAACGCAAATTGAGGGATTTTCCAGTGACGATTCGCCCCCCAGCTTTGACTATTTTCGATATACATATGTATGTATTTGTCGCTTCGTATTTTATATACATAATTTTAATATTTCGCTCACGTTGCGCATTTAATGCATTTTTTATGTCATGTCTTTGTGTGTAATTTACAAAACAAATAAACTATATAAAGCACATATAAAAAAATAAATAAATCAACAATTCCATTGATGTGAAGCGTTTTGTTTACAATCACTTGAGTGCACTCACCATATTTCTTAGAGACAATAATTGGCAACAACAACAACAACAACAAAAAAAAAGAGTTTATTTATATGTACAAATTTTGAAATTGTTTTTTAAAAAAAAGGTAAAAATAATTATAATATTAATTCCACTTGAAGCGCTCGATTCTAACTGAAGCGCCTTCGAAACGGACTTGCGCTATTTATAAGCCTGTCCCGTCCACATCTCAGTCTCAGTCTCAGCCTCAGTTTCCCTCTCAGTCTCATGCCGTCGCCAAAAAGGTCGCATTGCTGAGAACAGCTGAAAATTGAGACAGACGCAATGTTGGCGTCATCAGCAGTCGACAATTCAGTTTTAAGCCCAGTTGACTTGACAAACTTGGCTCTGTTTGGCACTCGGAACTGCTTTGTTGTTGTTTGTTCTGTAATGTTTTTGATTTTTTTTTCTATTTTTTTTTTCTTCTTTTTAGTTAAAATTTATTTGCTGTTTCTCGGCGATACACTCACTCAGTCAGTCGTTTATTCATTCATTCGTTCATTCATTCATACCTGCCAAAGCGCCCAGCTTAGCCATCAGGTTATTTATGCAAAGATTTATCAGAGCGTACTTGACAACTTGACTTCGGTTAGGAGGAGGTTCTCTAATACGTAGGCGTCATTATTTAATATTATTATTGCTTATTGTTTACTTTGTTACTGTTCGTGCGCTGAAACTGGCTTTGTTCCATCCAACACCTAATATGACTGACTGGTATATCAAAACATATATCGTGTGAACATAGTCATAATTCTTCAACTCTGAAACTGATTCATAACGAAATGAAAGTTATTTTAGTCTTGTAACACCCATTATTTGTTTTATTTGTATATTTATTATATATATAATATATATATATATATTGAGTGATTTGTTTTGATCATCATTTGCCAGTTGTCACTGTAGCTTATTGTAGCAATAACGTAAGCTGATCTCAATCACTATTTTTATTGATGAACAATTTCATAACACTCCACTCCATTAGCGACTAGCGGCCTAGTCGATACTCTATAATAAGGTCTTAAGCTTTACAAACATAGTAGCGTATTTAGATCAAGGAATTTTTTTTTATCTAAATTTATGAATTTTAATTACAAATTAAGATCTACAATCTCAAATCAAGAATAAGTTCCTACAAATATTAATGCACTAATGCAAAGAAGACACAAAATTTATTTGTTTTTCAAACATTGAACATTGTCGAAAAGTAAACTAATATCTAAGGTTCCTCATACGAAATCTATAATCGAGATATATCTCTTATTTATATTTCTGGCAATATACAAAAACTAATATACACAATTGTTGATGCCGATCAAATAATATTCCAATTACTAAATATGCTCAGACAAAACTCTTTCTATCTAAGAAATTGATGAGTAACGAAAATATTAATTTAAGAATGCTGTAATTAAGAAAAGAATAATTCATGTTTTCTAGATAGACACAACATACCATTTTCTGATATTCAGGGCTATTTTTTTTTTTTTTTTGAGTGTATGTGCAAATATACTGATATTTATATATACATAGCTTTCTTCAATAATTGCCATGAACTACTCGACGCTGTTCGGTTAATAAACTTGTTAGCAATTTATTGTCTGATTTGCTGTTTATCGATGCTACAAGTATGGTTAATACATATCTTTTTGTGTGGTTGTATTTAGATTTAGATGCGCATTGTTAATTATACAGCTCTCAATATGGTCTTGTGTATACTGAATGATTATCATCCATTATCCATACAAACACATTTGGGTTCGATGAAGGCGTTTATTTTTGCTTTTCCCTAGCAAAACTTGGCAAAAGCACGAATGGTTGGGGAGGGTGGCAATTTGGTTGGTGGTGGGAGGGGGGGGCGGGTGGTATATAAATATATGTGTATATACGATACGCTTGTGTGTCTATGTAGATCAAATTGTGATTGCCAATTGCAATGATTTGAAAATTTCGAGTGTTTCAAAGATATGCGTTACAAATACAATGTAAAAGTATGTGTGTGCGTGTGTGTGTGTGTGTGTGTGTGTGTGTGTGTGTATATGCATCAAAATGTTATTTTAGTTTCAGTTTCGAGTATGCTTATAAATGAAATCCGACCGGATATCTGTGATAAAAAATGTGATGTAAATAGTTTTGCTCATTTCCGTTTAATTTAATTTCCGCCGGCTCAAAAGACAAAATTTGTTGAACAAAAATTTAACTAAAATGAAATGCCTAAATTAACGCAAATAACAGGCAACAAATGTCGAGAGCATATTTTGATAAATATTCGGTTGTTTCTTGTTGCTTCTTTTGTGTTGGTTTTATTAAATTTGATTTGATTAATCTTGACCATTATTTCAGGCATTTGAAATAATAATGATAAAATAATTGAATTAAAAGAGTATGCATTAAATTTCGAAAACATTATCATTGTTTCGTAAATACTTGCTGTTCGAATTTTAAACATTCAAACATAACTTGGTTTAATTTTGATTAATAACTTAAGAACAGTCAAAGGTAATTTACAATTTCAATTGTCACAATGCCAGTTGCTAAGTTTCACAAGCATTTCGATTTCCAATAAAGAGCCGAACTGCAATTGACATTATTCATTTCAAAAATGTCTTCAAATGCCAGGCTGGCACCTGTGAAATGTGTGTGCCCCATAGCTTTGCCACAGCCTTGGGGCACGGCATTGTGTCCTTTTTTGCCTACTGCATAGTGACAATGTCAATTTGCTGCCTGGTGGCCATTTAATTATGCTTCTTGCGCAAATCTTTCGGCTTACGCAGCTCATTTGTCAAAGACCCAAGGTCGCGACCAGGTTGCCCAGTATTTTGGCCAAAAGCTGGCAACTGACACTGAGACTGAAACTGAAACTGGTGGCGAGGGCATAGTTACCTCCCCCATTCCCGCTAGTGGTAGCTCCGAGGGCCCGGCTTGTTCATAATTTATGCCGCCCAAATCAATCATATTCAAACATGGTGCTGTGCGGTGTATCTGACGGATGGCTTAGTCCATTCTAGCTCCAGCCCGAAACCCGATTCCCATTGACAAATGTTATGTAATCAATTTGGCATTATTAATTTGAATACACGCCGCGCTTGACACCTGTATGCGGCACAAGCACCCTCCACCAGCCACTCCACACAAGCACCCTCCCCACACCCACCGATAAGCGATCCAAATCCAAGTCACCATCCCAAATGCCCACAATTCACAAATGCTTGCACATACATATTTGGTTTGGCTAGTGAAATACGCTTTTCATTTAATTTAATCTGATTCTATTTAGATTTGGTCTGTATGCGCTGGCATTTGTTTATATTTGTAAATGGGTTAATCAACCAGCTTACAAATCTATT
Organism: Drosophila nr. perissopoda 5 BK-2023a; assembly: GCA_035044105.1. Classification (NCBI taxonomy): domain Eukaryota; kingdom Metazoa; phylum Arthropoda; class Insecta; order Diptera; family Drosophilidae; genus Drosophila; species Drosophila nr. perissopoda 5 BK-2023a. The sequence continues at coordinate 2,585,599 of JAWNMK010000620.1, read as the reverse complement.
ATAATTTGTTTATCACGGTTTATTTACTTTGACTGTTTTTATTTTTATTTTTTTTTTCATGAGAAATAAGTTTCAGTTGATTGAGCTTTTTTTTTTTTTTATTTAAATTTGTAATACGAAATGAAAGCCTTTATTTTTTTTTAGGCTTTTGCTGCTTGATTGAGTCTATACAGATTTAGACATTATCTATATTAAAGTTAGCATAAAAATGTCGAAGCTCAAATGACTAATAGGATAATAATAGGACTCAAAGGATAATAATGCAACATTTTTTTTTTCTGCAAAATATGTTCTACATAATTATAAAAATCAATTTCTAAATCTTCGACATTTCCTTTTCAACTTGTTTTGATAGCTTTCATCATTTGACTATCAACAAATTAATGAACAATTTTTGATGTATTTATTTAAAATGTTTTATTTATTGATTCTTAGTTTTTTTAAGCTGTTGTATGCTTGGCCATGAAAATAGCCAAGTAACTTATTGCATCGTAGATGTCTGCAAGCCACTTCAAATTCAATTGCATTTGCGGATCAACTGGTAAGTCCCATAATATAATATATACAGTGGCTCACAGCTTAATTCGACTAGTGTCAAGTAAATAATGTAATTGCCATACAGAAACTAATTATATATATTATTTTTCAAAAATTCCAAAGACCTATGGAAGGTATTAATATATGACCCTTATAAACTGAGGTTTCCCCAGCTGCTAGGTAGGATTATGTAATTATGTACCCTATTTTTTGTTTACCGCTTATTTCGAGCAGTCTTCAAAAAGTAGTATATTTTGTGTATAAAAGCTTAAATAAGGATGTTAATACTTAGTATGATATCCTTTAGCCTTAACAACTTCCCTTAACCTATTATTCATGGAAGATACCAACTTCCTGGTAGCTTCTGGGCTGATGCTGCTCTATTCATCCCGCAGAGCATTTTTCAGATCCTCTTTGCTGGACATGCTGTGCTTCCGGAAGTTATTTTACAGCAGAGCCCACAAATTCTCAAGAACATTTAAGTCTGGAGACTGGGCAGGTGGAATTATCATGTGGGATCGTTGTCCTGGTTGAACCGGAAAGTACGTCGGATTCCTAGCTTCTCGGCACTTTGGAGTACATTTTCCTTTAGTATGTTGAGGTACACATTCTTGTCCATTGTTGTTTCAAAAATCACAAAATTCCTGAATCCGGCTGACTAGATACATACCCATGCCATGTACCTTCCTCCACCATGCTTGACTGTTGTTTTTACGTGTTTGGGATTCAGGTCAGTATTGGACTGTCGCCACACACAATTCCGTCCGTCTGAGTCAAAAATGTTGAATTTGGACTCGTCTGCAAATATGACTGTGTTCCAGAACTCCAAGTCCTTGTCCAAGTGGTTTTTGGCGAACGTCATCCAAGTCGCTTTATTTTTTACGCTTATAAAGGGCTTCTTCCATGGTACTCGGGCATTGAAGTCACGTTTGCGCGGAAACCTGCACACAGTTTCCACACAGCACTTTTTCCCCATCTCATCCAGCGATAGCTTGGGATTTCCCCTTATTTTCCTGATGATCCTTCGCTCCTCCTCTTCAGTGCATTTCTGCCCTTGTTCTCAATCCGATTTGCGTCGACGAAGCGCCGATTGATGTAGTACACAGTTGAGTTGCTCAGATTGACCATTTCAGCTATTTGGCGATGTGAATATCCGTTTTTGTGGTGTTCCAGGATGAGTTTCCGTACTTCAATGGTAGTCTGTTTCTAGTCTTGTTCTATTTATACCGAAAATACTCAACTTTAGGTAAAAAATCATGCTTTTATGGCACCCAGGTGTCCATAATGTACCTGCTCGAAATAAGCGGTAAGCAAAAAATATGATACTTTTTACATAATCCTACCTAGCAGGTGGGGAAACCTCAGCTTAATAGCGTCATATATTGATTTTGGTGGTTAATATATGTAGCTACCATAGGTCTTTGGAATTTTTAAAAAATAACATATAATTAGTTTATGGCAGGCAATTATATTATTTACTTGACACTGCTCGAATTAAAAATAATGTATAATTAGTTTATGGCAGGCAATTACATTATTTACTTGACACTGCTCGAATTAAGCTAAGAGCCAGTGTATGTATTTGAAATATATAATTAAATACATTGTACATAATTTAGTAAGATAGCCCGGACATTTGCCAGTCAAGGAAAATGCATGAATACTGCTCAGGTGGCATAGCTTAAATAGGTATTTCGACGAGAATGTCCTTGTTGTGGGTGGATGGATGGGTGGTGTTGGTCGGGACAGTTAATAACAATTTGCATTAGTCGAATTGTTATAAAAGGAACGCACGTCCACGACTGTGGCACAGTCAAAGTGCAACAGTACAACAAGAGAAGACAAGATGTTCAGCGTTGATTCGACCAAAGCATTCTCCTACCACTGGTTGACGTGGCGCCTGATGGGATACCATTCGCCAACCGGGAATAGTTTCATTGCACGACATTATTGGATCTATGGAATTATCATGAATTTGAGTGGCTCTATATGGCTACCGGTGGCGTTTTTCATGGAATGCCTCAAATCCGAATCATTAACCGATTTTTGTGAGACTTTCGCAGTGGCCATCACGATAACTGTGCATACGCTGAAACTGATCAGTTTTCTGCGAATACGTCGCATTTTATTGGATATTCATGGTATGTTGCACCACCTGGATGAACGCCTGCAATCGGAGGAAGAGTATCGGATATTGCAGGATAATGTCCGTTGGGTGCAGAGAGTCTATCTATATATTATAGTTACGTTCTTCGGGTGCATTGTAACGACTAATTGCCTTATGCTCAATAAATCGAATCTTTCGTTGCCATTTGAACTCTGGACACCGTGGGATTGGCATCAATCGCGTTCTCTCTATCTGCTTACGTTGTGCCTGGTGAATGTTAGCCTCATCTTAATTGCATTGACTGGGGTTGGCAATAATACCTATCCGGTTGCCTATCTCATGATGGTCGCTGCCCACTGGAAGACGCTGGCCATACGCATGGCTAAGGTTGGGAATACAAAGGGCGCAACTCGCGATCAGATCTATTCGCAACTGATTGAATGCGTTGAGGCTCACCAGATTATATTTCAGTATGTATCTTGAAATCCTAATTCCAATTGGTGTAAGTCATTTGAAAAGTCACTTGCAGATTGCGAAATATCCTAGAGGATGGCCTGTCCGTTGGCTGTTTTATACAATGCCTTTGTACAGCAGCTTCAACATGTTGTCAGGCGGTTTTCGCATCCCAAACTAAGCTGGACTTTTTCAAAGTTGCACATTTGCTCCTTATGTTCGTGTCCATGTTAAATGATATGTACATCATTTGCTATGCCTCCGAGGTGGTGCAATATGAGGCCGAGCAGATGACAATAGCGATTTACAACTGCAATTGGGTATCCATGCCTGTCGAGCATCGTCGCATCGTGTTATTTATGCTAATGCGATCCCAGCGTTCCGCTGGCATTAGGGCAATCGGATATTTGCCAGTACGCATGACAACTCTATTGGCGGTATGTATCAAAGCACTCATGTCATCAAATATAAACCATAAATATGAACTATTTGTACAATTTCAAATTACACTTATATCTCGCACTCAATAAGGAAGCCTTGCCGAAAATATATTTAAATATTTATTTTTTATTTTCATTTATTTAATATCGAAAAAAAATAATTAAATTGAATTGATTAAAAATCCAGATTAATTTAGAAAGCAGATTTAAAGTTTAATAAATATTTATTTATTTTGAAAGCTCTTGATCAATTCTCCATTTGAACTTAATTTTGAGCAATCATTTTTGTGTTGAATATTATTGATTAATTTGTTTGCGCGCTCCAGTGAAATTATGAACGATTAAAATGAAAGCGATTCCATCGCGTTGGGTAGCAACTTAATTATATCTGTGTGATCTGTTTGGATAATGGATGTTTTTTTTAATATTTCTGAATGTTTCACTCATTTTGCAGGTTATCAAGGGAGCTTACTCGATGTACACGCTGCTAAATCAAATGAACTCATCGGGTTAAATGGCAATCGCATGAGGACGGCAGAATGACTGTAATCAAATTGAAAATTCTTGTTAAAATTCTCATGCATTCCCACACACACACATACATACACATACCTATACACTCGCACACACACACACACACACACACACACATATACACGCACTCGCTTACCTACAGCAAGGCTTTACAATGTTTAAAAGGCGAGCACGCATTGAGCAAAAAATGAAAAGGAAAAAAATGAAACAAAAAAAAAGGTGTGTCCGTCCGTCCAACCGAATGGTTACCAATAGAGCCATTGGTGGGCAGCGTACCGTGTCCGAGACTGTGGAGAGTGTGTGCGTGCCGCTATTTTTATTCAGCTGCAACCGGAAATGCGCGTTTCATGCAAGTGTCACCCTCTGGCGTTCGTCGGAAGTTATTTATCTTTTACAGTTGCGTCGGGCTCTCACACCAACTATATCACATTGTATACCCTTTGAAATGGGTACTATGATTGTATCTTCGTGTGCCCAAAGCAAAGTCAAACTTTCACCGCTGTCTGTCTGTTTCGGAAATTCAAATTCCGTTTCAAATTATATTGTTAATTGTTTTTGGAAAAATAAAAAAAAGTCTTTACAAATTTGAAATGTCAAACTGAAAGATAAAATCGGATCGATCGTTGTATAATTCCTAGGTATATGGAATTTGTATTCATATTTGTTTATTTATTTAATGTAAAATTGTTCGACAAAATGTGCTCAAACTGAATTTGGGTTTTCAATTAATGTATCCTTAAAATATATGTTTTCCGATGTTTTCCGGTTAACCACCAGTAAGTGTATTTTATATTCGGCAAGCCGAACACAACTAACATTTTGAACTTTTATTGTTGTGGTTGCATGTGTTTTGCACGCATGTCAACGGATTTGCGGGTCTGTGATTTGTACGAGCCTCTGAACTCGGGCAGGAGCGGCACACAAACTCTTCTGTATACTTTTGGAGCGCTTATTACATAATCCTGCAGCTCATTATTAAATGGATTTACATGGTAATTAAACGAAAAATAAAAATTGAAAAGCTTTGTCATCATCGCCACACTGCCACACACATCCGCATGCCGCATGCCCCGTGCCACGTGCCACGTGCCCCCATGCACACTTGCTTCAGTTCTTAACAAGCGTTTATTAAAAATGAGCATTTTTAATTGTGGCCACCGCTGCGGTTGACAGCCCCGCTTATGCCAAAATCAGAGCTTACGCATTCAGCTTAATCACATTTGTGCAGAAATGTTTTCAATAAAATAAAAACACAAGCTTAACTTCCCTAAAAAATAAAAATAAAAATAAAAAAAAAAGCAGCAGAGATTTTATATGGGTGCCATACCGTGACTTGTTTTGGGGGGTTCTGGCCAAAGCCCGCATAAGACGGCCAATGGTTTGCCATTGTCCATAAATTATCATTATATATACATATGAGTTCATGGCCTATGATTGATATTTGCAGCGCTATATCTTTAAACATATATATATATATTTTCATAAATACTTTATTATCATTTGTGGGTATGCAAGGCTCTTAAGCGTTAAGCTAATTAGTTGAATTCCTAAAATAAAGCATTCTCAATTAAGATCAAACATTTTTGTGTTTTCAGGAACTAGAATATTTGATTTATTTCAAATATTTTAACCCCAGTTTTGTTTTGTTCAAGAGTATGTAATCTTCGGTGCGCCGCTTTTTATTCTCGGTTTTAATCTAGAGATAAATTACCATCAAACAAAAAATACAAAAAAGTTAAAAGATAGATAGACATATATTTGACGGTATTTGACGGAGTATATTTAAAATTTCAAATATATACACTAAAAAACGGATCGTCAATTTGGCAAAAATTTTGATAAGTAATTTTATCAAAAAAATGTAGCCAATTAAATGTTATAAATAATAAGTTGCACAGAACCAAAACATAATATAATCAATAAACAAAAAAAATATATGCTAAGAACTATGTAAGCGGTGTGAGAGTGGTAAGAACAACAGCAGTAACAGCTAAAAAGCTAACAGAATGTTTATGGAAAAATAACAACAATTACTGATACACACACACACACACACACACATATACACACATACTTACACAACATCTATATACACACACAATCAAAAATGGGAGCTACCAAAATTTTTACTGGCGGCGTGCTCTTTATTTCTATTACTGTTGCTGCTGCTGCTGTTGTTGCTGCTGTTGTTGCTGATGTTGTTGCTGCTGCCGTTGCTGATATTGCTGCTTAGGGATATTTCACAATATTCGTAGCGGTTGTTGGCTGCTTGACCCCGGCAACGCTAGCCCCATTATCACCCGACAACCTTCCACTTGTTGCGGTTGTTGCTGCCGCCAATCGTTGCTGCTGTTGTTGCTGCTTTGCGCTGGTTGCTGATGCTGTGGTTGCACCAGCCATCGGATGATACAAATGTGTGCCATAGTGCACGGCGCCCGGATGGCTAAAGTATGGTATAATAGCTGGCGAGACTGGACTATGTGAGTGATGGTGATGATGTTGCTGCTGTTGTTGTTGCTGCTGCTCCTCGACGTAGTTGGGCAGCGGCCCAGCATGTGTTTGATAAAATTGGTGTTGTTGTTGTTGCTGCTGCTGCTGGTGCTGCTGGTGCTGGTGCTGCTGGGTTGCCTGATACGGCTGGTAATGCTGTATCGTCTGTGGTTGGTGCTGTCCTATTGCGTTCGCAGCTGCCAATCTGACAACTTGAATTGGTGGCGTTGATTCATGCGCTAGATTGTAAGCAGCCTTTGGGTTATTATTGCTAAAACGTGGCAATATTGCAAATTGATGTTGCTGCTGCTGCTGCTGGTGTTCGGCCGGTGACTGCACATATATGGGATTGTAGTGAACGATGGGCACTCCTTGATGGTGCTGCTGCTGGTGCTGCTGCTGTTCGCGCGCTGCTGCTGTTGTTGCTGGGGGCAACAGCAATGTGGTAGTTGCCGATGTCGTTGCTGGCGCTGATGCGAAAGGAGTTGCTGCGGATGGTGCGGCCACGTATTGATGTTGTTGCTGCGTTTGCTTGAGGCCCAATCGCAATAGTCGTGCCTGCTGCTGCTGCTGTTGCTGCTGGTTCACCGGATATGCTGGAAAATATGAGCATAGTTAACACAGTTATCGTCAACGCTGTCGTCATCATTATCAAATCATCTACTCTCAACGCCATCCAAATTGCCAAAGGCGCATTGCGCTTCGCCAGAGTTGCCAAGCTGCATCAAATGAACACTAATTGCCAGGTTGAATGATCATGGCAGGCACAGTTGTCCTCACTCCTCACCATCCAACCGTTATTTCACTTTAGTTTTTGAACTTTTGGTTTTGCGGCACGTTTTAAAAAACATTTGAAATTTAGACACTTTAAACTACAAAATAGTTAATAAATATGTCTTTAATTTGTGAAATCAGATACATTTCATAGATGCTATTTCTACTTTTTGTTTCGCTTAGAACTTTTGTGCTTAATAAATTTAACCGATGGAAATTTTATTTTGTGTGATTAAAATGTGATTTGAGGAAATCCTTGTGCAGTTTGTAAAATTCAATATTCAAAATTTTAAATTGGATTTTTCTTTATAGTTTTAATTAACAGATTATTATTATTATTTTTTTTGAGTTTCGGATTTTTTTTGCATAAAATAATTCAGTTTGTTCGAATCTGGCTGGTGCAATAACTAAACTGAAATTTTCAATTAATTACTGTACCAAATCAAGCTAAATTTTCTAACATAAAATTAAGTGAATTATCAACAAAAAAAAAACTAAGCTAGATAAACTTGAGATTTACTTGGGTCATGAATAATTTTCTTAAATTTGAAACATTGATTCAAAAATTCTTTGGGGTACTGACCGTAGAGAGAGGTGGTTTGCTGACCCACTGGCTGCTCGGCAAAGATCATTGGCGGGTGCTGATAGATGCGCTGCAGCTGAAGCTGCTGTGGCTGTGGCTGATAGACGAGTGATGGTTGATAAATGGATGCTGGCGATGTGGTTGCTTTAGGATACAGAGCTTGAAGTGGATGTTGATGTTGCTGTTGGTGTTGCTGCTGATGCAGTTGCACTTGCTGTGCGGCAGCTAGCAATACGTTAGCTGGTATCTGCACATAGTGCTGGCCATACCCATCAATTTGACTGGGTATAGCGGTTGGTGCACTCGTGGCATCCGATTGATAATATGGCCGATATATGCCCTGATGATCGCGAGCCAGCGGACCAAATAGCTGCATAATCGGATGACGTGCGGCGCCGGCTGATGATGCTGTTGCTGTGTCTGTTGCTGGTACTGGTGCTGTGGTTGTGGTGGTAGTGCTGCTGGTGCTAGTGGTTGAGCTCCTCTCGCTGGCCGCGGTGCTTGGCGGCACTGGTAGCAAGCTGGCGCCAAGTTGCTGCTGCAACTGTCTCATGTACGAAAGCGGTATGGCAATAATATACTGAAAACGTTGCTGTGGCTGATGTTGCTGTGTGGTTGCTGTTGCTGCCAATTGATATTGCGGCGGTGGGGCACGTTCATAAAGTGTTGGCGCCTGCTCCGCATAGCTGTAAATGGGTTGCAACGCATGCTGTTGTGGTGCTGCCAACTTAACAACCGGCCGCTGATACAGCTCCACTTGTGGCGGCACTGCAAATCTGAAACGATGCTGCTGATGTTGCTGCTGCGGCTGATGTTGCTGTTGCTGTTGCTGTGTATGCTGCTGTGTTGCAAATTGCAGTGGCCCTGGCAGGCTACCCAAGGCAGTGGAATGCTTGTGTCCCCCAGCTGTTGGTGCCACATAGCGAATACCGCCGCTTGCCGGTTTTTCGTAGTAGCTCTGCAAGTGTTGAGTTGAGTTCATTAAATACAATTGAATGCGGTATGTTGCAGTAGCTGTTTGCTGTTAATGTTGATGTTGCTGTTGCATACCTGCGGCGCTGCATCGGCTGCCGTATAACGCAGCGTTGTTGGCTCAAAGATGGGACCGCTCTCTGCGGCCTCGTAGTACGTTGCCGATGGGTAAATTGAACGGAATGGCGTTTCTTTGGCTGGCTTGCTGGTGTACACGGTAGCTGCATTCAAATAAATTTGTTAAATTGCTATAAACTTAATTTTTGGCAAATTATTATGTAAATGAATAATGAACTGCAGTCAGCATTTATTTCAGTGTTAGCTTATTAATTTTGCACTTTTGGCAACTTCTTGTAACTGACCTGTTTGGTCGGAAGAATCACGTTTCTCGGTTTTGCTCTTTGGCTCCTCGACGCTGGCTGTCAGTTTTGTTGTTGCAACTGGCTCAACTTGGGTGGCCGTTGGCTTCGTATCCAGCTCTGTGGCATGGCCCAGATGCATGCAGCAAATGAGCAACACTGCAAGCTGTGCAAGACAGAGAGAGAGAGAGAGAGAGAGCGACAACATTTAATTGGCAACATATATATACATATGTATGTATACCTAAATATGTATTTATGCATAAGTTATAACACGGTAACAAAAATGTAGCACATTAAACGAATTGTGGCACTTAAAGCGGCATAATGAACCGACTAATGTCGACAGCAAGTGTGCTGCGTACAACATTTGATTAAGACTTGTTTCATATTTCACGTTTAATGTTGCATGCTGCATTTTTGCTCTGTAATTTCACAATATTAATTTCATTAAATCGATTTATAAATGCAATTAGTTTATTTAATGTGAGAGCCGTGCACAATATTAAACAAATTGCTCTTGTTGTTGTCATTGTTGTTGCTGTTGTTGTTGTTGTTGCTGTTGCTGTTGCAAATGCAATTATTTTTGCACCAGATAGCATAATTAAAAACTATTTATTATCTGCTGTGGCAGCAGAAGCAGCACCACCAACAAGCAACATCTCTCTGTGCCACGTTCAACGAACCTGATCACAGTTCAAATTGTTTAGCTACACCCAGTGAATTTATAACTTATAATTTGCTTTCAACATTGCAGCTCCAATCGGATTGCGTGCCAGCCGGCAGATGCAATCCCCGGAAAGTATAAATGGAAATGGAAATGAAAAAGGAGAGGCGAGGCGAGGAGCGGAGAGGTAGTGGAAAATCAAAAAGACAAATGTCTGCCAATTTTCAATTTGCGAAACATACTACGGAAATTTAATTACGTTAAATAACCAATTGTGGCATCAAGGCAGCAAAAGTGAATACTCTCGAATATAAATACAAGTACATTTAAAGTATACCCTGTTGATTAAGGAATAAGATTACACAGTGACGAAGAAGAAGAACTTTTATTCAATGTATGCTTACATCTAATCGATGCTTACATCGATCGCAGTATCGATATCCCTGTTACACAAGTAATCAATAATGTTCAACAGATTTGATATTATCATTGGCCATGTGCACTGCGACCTATTAGATCTATAGCTTTTCACTTAAGCCCTTTCTCTGGCCCGAGTTCAAGTATCTCTGTCAGATTAAGTTTATAACAAGCTTATATCTACACCAAGTTTGAGAAGGTAGCTTCTTAGTCTACGCTCTCCAATCAGGAGTCCGCTAAGTATTCTAAGCTAATTATAATTTACTTGAGCCGATTCATTTCGTTTGCTGAAACTTTAACTCAAATATTTAATTATTAAGTTAATTCATATAAAATAACGACTTTGTCTGTCTACCCTTTCTCATAACTAGGATATTTTGTGTTTAATCAGTCATCTTAGCCATCTTAACGAGTTCATTTCGTTAACTAATGCTAACTAATTTGATATTTTCATTACCTAATCTAATAATACTTTATAATATATATATATATATATATATATATAATATATTTATAATTTTTGTAATAGCTCGAGGCCCTTTGAACTCACTTTTAGTTGCTGTATCATGTGGAACGATATGATAAGCGAAAAGTGCTTGGCGTAATATGATTTGATATTATATTCATTCTAATTTAGTGGCTAAATGAGATAATTTGAATTGTGTGGCTTGCCAAACATATTGATAATATGTAAATTGCATTTAGTCAAGCGAAATGCAATTTAATTAAGTGTTCCATATACCATTTCCCTTGAAAACCTCATCTGACTGCACACCTAAATGGATTTCATTAAATTGTTTTTGATTTGCACATATGCTGCACTTGTTGTTATTCTTAATTCAGTGCTCTTTGCCACACACTAAATATTGCATAATTCACAATCAGCAACAACAAACAACAAAAAAAATATCTAATTTTATTTATGAACTAAAGCCAAAGTTAATCAACAAGCATTTATTAACACCTATAATGTAAGTGCATAAAAAATGCATAAAACTGTTTATTGTTTTTTAATTTTCCTTTTTTTTGTAGTCATTATTCACCTTTATGGGCGACATTATTCACAGTCACTTTGTATATTTAATGTTGTTTATTATTTTTTTTGTCACTTAACAAAAAACTTATTTAGTTTGTATTTGATTTTTTATTTATTTTGTTGTTGTTTTTGTGCTGTTTACACTGATTTAAAATAGAACAAAAAACACCATAAAAAAATCGGAAACATTGCGTTTAAGTTAATCAAATTTGTATTGGTTGGACGTAACGGATACGCAGCGTGTGTTGCAAGTCGCAAGTGGCACGTTTATGTTGACTGGTCGTGTTAGCTAACAAAGTGAGAGTGAAATGGGCAATGAGTTGGCGCTGCATTTTATAGGCATGCTAGTGGCACGCGGCATGCAACATGCAACTTACAGTTTGGGTGCAAGCACCTGGTCTTAGATTATTGTTGCTGTAGTTCGTTCGTTTGTTTGTTTGTTTGTTTGGCTGCATATCATTGTCAGAGAGTGAGAGCATAATCATGGCCATAATCGACTGATTATCATTAGCGGCCTTGGCCATTGTCAGCGCTGTTGCTGTTGCTGTTGCCATAACGATATTGCTGTTGTTGTTGGTCAGCTTTGTAGCTAGCAAGCCAACCGTCCATCAAGTGCAACAGCAATTGCGACCAATTAGCAGTCGCCGACGGCTCTTAGCCAAGTTTTCTCGTTTTTCACTTTGCAGCGGCAAAACGCAAATTCTACTTAACGACAACAGCAACAACAACAACAGCAATAACAACAACAACAGCAATAACAACCGCATAAGGTCGCTGGTGTTGCGCTCAGTTACCGAAGCAGCATCCAGTTTGCTTTATCCCCCCCCACCCCCACGGCCCTTTCTAATATTCACCATCCACACCTACTGCCCCCTCTGCCAGCCCGCCATCGTTCTGCTTGCTGCTGTCTGTTGCAGGTTGTGTTGCTGTCATTCTTTGTTTTTGTGCAGCAGCCATCCGTGCCACAACTCATGCCACATGCCGTATGCCACCCACTCATATTTCTGCTGGTTGCCTCTGGTTGTCCACTCTATTCTTGCTATTGCCATTAACGTCTGTTTCCACTTTACGACCTTGTGCTTCACATTTGCATTTGCGATTTATTGCGTTCTTAGTTCATTTTTATTAATACTTTTGCAGAAAAACACGATCTGCATTTCAACTTGCGTTATTATTATAATTGGGGGAAAAGCTAGCACTGCGACCTATAAGGTCTATTGTGCCCCCTTTCGGAGCATACAGCTCTTTCATCAATCCCAACTCCTGCACGAATGCCAGGATCTTTGTTGGGTTGAGGGATTCTATGTCCTTGGGCCTCATGACATGCTGCAATAGGATGCTGCACCTTTTCCTGATTAAGGCGACGCATTCTGCTAGGATGTGCGTTGAGGATTCCTCCTCATTTCCACAAAACCTGCATGCATCGCTACTATAAATAGCTAATTTGGTTAGGTGACTTCTCAGTCTACAATGTCCTGTCAATAGACCAGTGAGTATTCTGAGTCTATTCTTCCCCATGGATATCATTTGCTTAAATCGCTTTTGATTATAGCGACCTAGGAGACTTCTGGCTTGTCAAAGTCCTGGTGTCTCTGCCCAGCTCCGTTCCCGCATCTGTCTTTCTTCATCCCTGATTTGTAGCCGTATTGTCTGTCTTCCTACGCCACAATACGGTTCAGGGACTATCATGGGTCTCTCTGCCCCCCAACTTTCATTAGCTTGATAATAATTCCGAATTGGCATTATATTTGGGTGAAGACATAGTAGTTTCAATTGCAATTAAAAAAAAAAAAAATCAAAACATTTTTTTCGAGACTCTCGATTTAATATATATATAAATAAATTCGGAAATTAGATAATTTTTGGTGGAGTTATATTGTGATAATATTGACGATAATTGATTATATCGAAAAAGAGATTTTTTTTTTATGTTTTTCGTACACATTAAGGATACATTTTTGTTTTGACTGTCAAACATGCAACAGAAGCTTTGATTTGGCGACTCAAAATTATAAAATAAAGTTGAATTTCCGTTGTGTCTGGATCTGTGTTCTATTTGACACCCTGCTTCGCAATACCCTTACTATTTATATTATAGTGGAACAGAGCAATTTTATTGAAAAAAGTGAAACACTTAAATAACAAAAGAGAGAAACCATAGTTGAAATAGCTTTCAAAGTATGTAATTTGTCGTTAATTTCATTTAATTAAGTATGCTGATGCATTTTTCATAGACTTTATTTTTTGTTGAATCTTTTATTCTTAGAGCTATTTAAATTACGAATAGTACTTAAAGTCGCAGCAATTGCAATTTCATTTTTCTTGTCACTCAACTGAGAATGCATCTGGATTGAGTTGATGTGCATGCACAATTAAATACCCCATTAGATGCGACACTCCAATTATATATCTACCTCCGTCTCCCTCACTCTCTCTCTCTCTCTTGCTCTCTCTCTCTCTCTCTGCGTATCGCACTTTGACTTTCATTTTCGCCATATTGGGGCCTATTATTACACAAGAGCATTGCAAATTTAATATCCATTAAGAGTTTGGCACTATAAAAACTGTTGAGCACATTCAGCATCCCGTTCCATGCAACAGTGCACCCCCCTCGCCACACACTTCGACGCAATTTCACCCACCCCCAACTCATTCCCCCCCCCATGACAACCACCTCATCGCTGCCTACACACACTTTGCGTTGTTGCTCAACGAAGCGCTTACGAGGACGACTTTATGAGCGTTCCTAATAAAATCAAGTGGCTTTCAGTAAAACTTAACTGTTACTTCTGCATGGCAACAACAACAGTAGCAACAGCAACAACAAGAGCAGCAACAACAATAACAACAGCAACAACAAGAGCAACAACAACAGTAGCAACAGCAACAACAACGATGTCCAAAATGCCCATGTTACATCAAATGAAAGCCCCAATTTGCAGTCTCGCATAAAATGTGGCAAGTGGCAAGTTTAAAGCTTGTGCCAAGGCACAACATATACGGAAATAAAGAATCTGCGAGTCGAATGGCTGCAGCGTGGTGCCACTTGTCACTTGCCACTTGCCACTTCCCACTTGCCACTTTCCTCTAAAATACTTTGTGCTTATTATTGTTGTGGTTGTCGTTGCCAAGCGGTAGCCGGGTACCCGGTGTAAAAGAGTTATAATTAGCAGTGCAAACGTTGACTGGAAAATAACAAAAGGCTTTAGGGCAGAAGCGACAGCAGCTGTGCTTCGTCCTGCTGACGAGCCGGTGATTGTTTAAGGCACTCCTCTGCCACACACACACACACACACACCTACAACATGGATTAGAATGTGCTGGAACAACAGTTGGCTCGCTCTCTCTCTATCTCTCTCTATCTCTTTCTCTTTTATCCCGCTCCTTGTTTGTAATATCCCCACATCCTTCGTCCTTGTTTGTGCCCAAATGTGAAACAAGTGCTGAACATACTGTGAAGAAACATGTAAAGTATTCGATTATTTTTTGCTCAACAAGAGTAAAGAAACTTTAAGATGATCAAATATTGTGGCAGTCATGTAAATATATGTTTATATACATACATATATATAAATATGTATACATATATATATATATAATCAATATTAATCAACTGTTCCTCATAAAATTTCCACGATTTCTTCAAGATATATTTTTAACAAATTAGTTAATATATATAATATATATTATCAAATTGTTTTCGGTATGGAGTTCCGTTCTGGTTTTATATGGACCAAATAAAATGTGTTTCTTAAACTGATCCTTAAAATACTGTTGCATTCGGGCAACGTTTCCCATTCAAAATTTCAATTTATAAATTTGGCGTTCCGGTTACGGTTCTGGTTTTATTTCCTTATATAAATATAACCAGTTGGATCTACCTGACTGACGCAGCTCAACATGTAATAGTTAAGAAGACTTTTTGGATTTTGAAAAAATTTGACTTTAAGTTGCGGCAAATGTTTGAAAACTATTCTGAAAGTGGTAGTTGCAATATTGTTGCAGATTGTGACCTTCTCTATGATGACAAAAAAGTGGTTAAAGTTGTCTGATACATTTTTTTAGTTTGAGTCAACATTTTTTTTTGTATATATTAAGACCAACAATACTTTAAATGATTAAAGAATTATTTTCGCCATTCGCGTTTAATCATTTTAAAAGAATCTCAAACCTTATTTGCGTTGCCCTTTTAAAGTGTTTCAGAAATGCTGTTTACAGAGCAACTCGTTAAACGGAGGAAGTTGCCCAATTTCCATGCATATCAAATTAAAACCGATTCGTTCGCAATTCTATAATATCGAAATTCAGATTAATTCCAATTTGGTAGCATGGCTCAGAATCGCAGGCTTAAATTCATGAGTATATGCTAATGAGAAATTCGTTGCCACAATTTATGGCGAACAGTTACTTCACATTTGAAATATTTATAAATCGCTGACTAAGCATTTGTTCTACACACACACACACACACACACACACACTGATAATATCTTACTAATATGTTAAAGGTCGAATGAAAACAGAAGTCGAATGAAATAAAATTAAGTCCCAAACACAAAATTTAAGCTGCAATTCGGTTTAAATATTTGAATGCCCTGCACCCATTGAACATGTGTAGAAAGGTTATAATGAAGTTGTTCAAGATTGAGTAAAATGCAGAAAGAATCATAAGAGATATATGCTCTTGGTCGGGATCCATCACAAATCAATTTACAATTGCAAATGAAAAAACTACATACTTAATTTATTCCAATGATTGGTTTCCTTTGGCCTTGATCTTCAATAGAAATGAAAAATTTGTGCTGTGGTTAACAGAGTATCGCTTAGTCGAAAACTTGCAATTGTTCTAACGTGCTCAAAAAAAAAAAAAAATAATAATAGATAAATAAACGAATATTATTCAGATTTGCATAAGAGGAAACTGTGAAATGTGCTTTGTCGAAATTGCCATATAATATTCGGGCAATTATGGAGAGCGATTCGCGAATCGCGAATCGAATTGTGCAAATATTTGGTTTGTCATTAAATTTTATATCATTTCATAATCATCAAGTGGAATGTCATGATTACTGGTTGGCTAGCTGCTGCTGGTGTTGGCCATATTCATGCAATTTCAGGTAATAACCAAAAAAGGCGGCCAGTTGTCTGACTGACTGTCTATCTGCCTGGCTGCCTGTCTGGATGGCTGGCAATTAATTAGCTTACCCGGTGCAACTATATGTTAAGAGCTGAATCCATGGACGTGTCAGGAAACGTAGTGCGTGATTCCAAAAAGAAAGCGATTTGAAGTGCATTATGCAATCTATGCGAGTGGGCAGACGAAACTAAATCAGCGCAAAAAAAAATACCGCTAAAGTAGTTTTGGCTCAAAACCCGTTGTGATCCCAAAAGGAAGCCAGCAAATCTGGCTAGCTGCTTATTGCCACGGAAGCGCTCAGATGCCCGTTGTTGCAGTGTTGCAGTGTTGCATCAATGGGTGAAACAGCAATAACAGTTGCATAGCCAACCGGTTGCAATCAGCATCTGAACTGGTTTAAATGGCTTTGACTATGCGGTCAAATCGCATCAACTGTTGGCCTTACTTTTATATCCTGAACCCATTTGAAATGGTTAAAAGAAAAACGCCTGCTGAATTTGTGGAAAAGTCTGCAACAGGCAGAAGAAATTTCTGTATACACACACACATGTGTATATATATAGATATATATATATATTCTTAATCAGTGTCTTCATGGCTGACTTCATGGCTAACCGGCTGCATCACTCGCAATATATTAGAATTCGTATATTTATGCATGTAAATCATTAACTCTCAATTTAATAACTTATATTATTCGTTTTCAAATTCGCAAAGATTGATTGCAACACGGAACTCAAATGGTTTTCCTTACATTTGATTCTCATCTGCATATATTTTTTGAATATCATTAAGCGGCAGCATACCACACATCAACCAAATGTGTAAATATTATTCACAGTTCTAACCAAGAGCTAGAATTGTTGCACACTTGCCAATCATTGGATTACCTCAATTGTGCACTAGCTGACAGCACGTGTTCGTGCCCGTGCCCGTGCCCCTGCCCATGCCCCTGATGCTGACACTGCCACTGTTGACTGTTTGTGCCTCAGTGCCAGTAAAATCAAGTTGTCAACAGGCAAAACCAAAGCGAAACCAAACCAAGCCAAAAAATTAACCCAACAGCCACAACTAAGTGCCACATTGACGATCCGAACCAGATACGAATTCAGATTTTGTGCCTCACTCGCTGTTGTTGTTGTGAATCTTGTTGTTGTTGTGAATCGTGTTGTTGTTGTCGTTGTCCTCGTTGTTGCTGTCGGACTACCCAAACAGTTAAAAGCAAAATTATTCATTACCATTTCCGCGCTACCGAGAAAACAGAAAAGAAAAAGAAGAAAAATATATATATATATATATATATACACACATATACAGTGGCGGACAGCTTATTAGGCACAGAGTCAAAGAAAATATGCTACTTTTTTACATAATCCTACCTAGCAGGTGGGGAAACCCCAGTGTATTGGGGTCATATATTAATTTAGATGGTTAATACCTGTACCTACCATCGCTCATTGGAATTTTTGAAAAATAATTAATGTATAGTTTATGGCAGGCAATTACTTTTTTTCTTTGACTCTGTGCCTAATAAGGTGTCGGTCACTGTATATATAAATACAGTTGGAATAAAAAGTGAAATAAAACGCGAACATGCGGACGTGGACAAAGAAAAAGTTTTCCATGAAAATGTTTCAAATGCTCATTTGGATCTGCTGACAGCAACAACATTGTTGTTGTTGTTGTTGCTAAATGTGAGTGTGTGTGTGTGTGGGGGGCGTTATAGCCACGTTGGGCGTGGCTTGACGGTTTGCCGCGCTTTGGTTCCTGTTGCCGCTGCTGCTGCTGCTGCTGCTGCTGCCGCTGCTGCTGCCGCTGCTGCTGCCGCTGCTGCTGCTGCAGATTTTGAGCGCACGTCGCACCGCCTGCCAACAATTGACTTTGAATAAGTTTCACATTGAAATTATGCCAATTTGTTGTTGCTGCTGTTGTTGTTTGCCGCCTGGCTATGGTTTCAGCTTGAGGCTTGAGCTGCGACACTGGTGCAGATTATTTGCGGCGATGTTGTAATTTTGCTGGTTAAAGTTTTGCCAGTAAACAACTTGAGGCGTTGTTGCAATTGTAACAACAGCCACCTCACAGCTT
This sequence comes from Drosophila nr. perissopoda 5 BK-2023a, assembly GCA_035044105.1. Classification (NCBI taxonomy): domain Eukaryota; kingdom Metazoa; phylum Arthropoda; class Insecta; order Diptera; family Drosophilidae; genus Drosophila; species Drosophila nr. perissopoda 5 BK-2023a. The sequence goes on along the minus strand of JAWNMK010000620.1, from coordinate 2,567,008 downwards.
TGTGGCAGGAACGTTAGCCAGCCACTTTGCTTTATTGCTGCTTACGCAGCGCCCAACAACAACAACAACAACAACAAAAATTGAACCCCTCAGTCCAGCCTCTAACAGTTTGCCACTTGTTGGTTGTCCCACCAAAAAACTTATGGCCGGTTGCCCACTTCAAACAGAAAGAAAAAAATAACACAACTTTCTTAAATTTTAATCAAAAAAGTTTGTTGTTGCTTTTTGGCGGGCAGAAAAAATGCGTTTAATTGGACAAGGGAATACACATAACCCCAACACAAAAAAAAAGAAAATCGTATATATATACATATATGTATGTATATATATATATATATATATAATAAAATCAAACAAGATTGGCCAACAGCACAAATGCTTAACTAGTATATACTCAGCATACAGTGCACAAAAATTGTTGACCCACATCTGAACTGATATCGAGAGAAAGGTGGTGGAAGGGCTAAAAGAGGCAGAATGTATTATCTTTTAAAATATCACTATTGATATATATAAATATATATATTTAAGTTTGCGTTCTCATTTTATCACTCTTTTTAAAATATATATTTCTCATATTAGGTTTTTCTATCTATCTATTTAAACATTATTTAACAGCAGCGTTTAAAAATATCGAAACCAAATACATAAATTAACTTTGAAGAAATTCATGACTTTTATCGAAATCGGAATTTAAATTCGTTTGGGCTTCACACGGCGAGTGACATAAATATGCAACAGGGTATCTGCTGGCCTAGAACTAAAGAAAGATTTCATATTTTTTAATTGATTTTTTTGTGATCCGTTTGTGTTTGTAAGTGTAGCTATTTGAGCAGGGGTAAAAGCTTAAGTGCTTGCCACAACACTGATAGTTGTAGTCGTAACATTAAACATCGTCTAGCAGTGTTATCATCGTTTTTATTAGTTAACCGACTTTCAGTTGTCCTTCAAATGCCCATTGATTTGACATATCAGATAAAATTATTTTATTGCGACATCAATTGGCTAAAATTTGTTCAATTCGCTTACTCAGCGCCCAAAAGCTTTTTCCTCGAACTATGCAAGCAGTATAAAATTAACAACAATAACAATGAAAATACAAAAAAAAAGCATGAGAATTATTTTTTCTAGAAAATCAGAAAAAATTGTGCCACTGACGCTGCGCATTCAGAAGCACTTTGAAAAGTGAAATCAAAGTAAAAAAAAAGTGTAGGTATGCTGTAGATGAGAGAGCTCAACTAGCAGATACCCTGTTCATAAGTCGTATACATCTTATACATATACATTGGCAGACGTTATTGGACTGTTGATCCTGATCCCTTTTGGATTTGTAGTTTTTCACCTCTCCCTTACACATTGCACATCAGCATTATCTTTGGGCCCATTTAAATTGTACAACGAAACCGAATACAGAAACGGACACAAAATTCCAAAATCCAAAAAAAATAAAAAATTAAGCGCAAAATGCCAAACACACAAAATCATGGCCGTTAGAAAAACGGCCTAAAATAATGGTCAGGCAACGAAAATACAACGCAAATTGTCCAGTCAAATGAAAAACTATTTAAATGCAATTGCTGTCCAAGCGTCGATTTGTTGCTCACTGAATGTTCGAGTGGCCAACATAAATATTTGGTGAGGCACACTCGCACATTCCCACTTGTACATTAAGAGTCGCAACCGCGGTTTCTCTGCGGTTTCTCTGCACCCCCAGCTCCCCTCTCTTCGCAGATAGTACAAGTTCCGCCATCAGCGCTGCATCCGGAGAGGAGATGGTCGCGTAGGACACATTGGAATCGAATTGGGAATTTTGGAGGTTAGCTGATGTCGTTGTGTTCATTTTTGGCGACTGTTGCGGATGCAACAACAATGAGGCAAACGTTTAACTGAACATTTTCGCTGCTGCTCACGCTATCAAATATGAATAAATAAGCTCGCAAATTGTTGAACCAATTGAAAGAGTAACTGAATCTGTGCTTTTATTTGGCTCATTGATTAGAAATCTGAAATGGCACTGCGGAAATTGGGATGCTTTAACAATGTTTGAATATATTTTCTCAACATGATTTAACAAATAGTGTTCTATGATTTTTTTGTACTCTTACTCTTTTGTACATTTTATGGAGTAGTATTCGTGTTATTCTTATTCTTAGCGGTGTCCAGGGGTGTTTTGTTGTTGTTGTTTTTATATGAAAGATCAGAAAATTTTAGTGAATTAAAATCAAGCATCAAGTGAGAAAGTTCACTCAATGAACCGCTTTACAAACTGAGAGCATGAAATGCAGTTACAAAATGATTAGTGTTTTTATATGAAAAAGAAAGAAAAACAGCAGCTAATCCTTGGCCGGGACCTCGATGACGCGCGGTTTGTCAATGATACGGGCAGTCTTGTTGCCCTTCTCCACGATGCCAATGATCCAGGCCTGGTAGCCCTCTTGCTTCTCAATGTCTTTGCAGTAGTCAGCCGCCTGTTCCATGGGCAAACAGATGAGCAATCCGCCGGAAGTCTCCGCCGAATGTCCCCGCAGCAGCTGCAACATATTGCCACAGGCCTTGGCTACCGCGGCCATTTTCGCAATCACCGGCAAATTGTGAATCACAAAGGAGACATCCTTCTTCTGGTGAGCGGCCAGCGTTTGGGCATGTCCCAGCAGACCAAAGCCGGTTATATCGGTGGCCCCATGTGCATTGTACTTGTGCATGAGACGGGCGGCGACTCGATTGAGACGTGACATGGAGTTCATGGCTTGGTGATAGGCCTTACGCACATCCTCCTCGGAGACGACCAGCTTGATGCGATTCCAGCGTTCCGGCTGATCGATCCACTGATGTGCATTCACTGCCACCTGTGTGCCCAGTGGCTTTGTCAGCACCAAAACATCCCCAACAACCGCATTATCGGGAACAATGTACTCATTGTGTTGACAAATGGTTGAGGCAACGCCGCCAATGGTGCACCAGGGATTGACTACACTCTGCCCGCCGGTCACCGTGGTGCCCGCCTCCAGCGCGGAGTCCTTGAACCCGCGCATTATCAGCGGAATGACAACGTCGCACTCCTTCTTCGTCATCCTGGTGCTGACGGCGAGCAGCATCAGCATATTATCGCAATGCGGTACGCCCATGGCGTACAGATCGCTCAGCACATTGGCGCAGGCAATTTTGCCCATCATGTAGGGGTCGTCGACAAGCGGATAGAAAAAATCCGTCGTCTGCACGAGCCATAGTACGCCGTGACGTAGCGGAATTACGGAACAATCGAATCCAATGCCAATGCGTGGAATGGCAACGTTGCGAAACTGCTGCTCCTGATCCTGAGCAGAATAGTCCTCTTGCAGCGCCGACACAAGCTTTGAGAGCACCTTCTGTGGCACCTTGCAGCCTCGGCCCATCAGATCGGCGAAAAGTGTCAGGCGGAAAGATGCATCCAGATCGTGTGCCGTTGGGTCAAAGGGGCGGCGCAGTTCGGCGTCGCCGCCGCCATGTAGCTCCAGATGGGAAGCATTTGGAACGTCTCCGGCGTTGCTCATTTTATGCAGCTAGACACGTTTTCGTTTTCAAATATGCACAGAATGTTTAATAACCGGCCAGGAACTTTTTATTTAGTGCTATGATTTTTCTTTGCACCGCTGTAGCCGACTGACGAGAGTCTATCGATATACCAAGTTTGCAACTCTAAACCAAGTTTGCAACTCTAAACTTGGTATATCGATAGACTCTCGCCAACATCACGAAATGTATAGGCTGCCAACTGCTTAAAATATGGTGGCGCCTTGTAAAGTGATATATTTATCGTGGAAATTAATTAATTATATGCTTTACAGAATCTTTAACATTTGATTTAAATTTAAAAAAAAAAAAAAAAAAAGAACCTATTCTTGATATCTCAAATTGAATCAAAGTAAAGCTGTGCCGTTAATAGGACTCGCCGATGCAGACACACTGCGCAATATTTTCCCTCGATGCAACAGCGAGTATAGCTCACCGCTGTGGCCAATTCAAAATATTCAACAGCGAGGGCAGCTCGCTGCATAATTTTTCCCTCGACGCAACAACGAGAGGGACTCGCCGTTGGGGCCGAAACGACGCCGCGCCAATAAGGGCGCACTCGTCTGGCCAGCACACTGCGTAAAATATTTCCTCGATGCAGCGAGGAAAGTGTCGTCCGCATAGATGGTCCGTTATATGGTCCGTAGGACTGGTCTCTGCACGCTTCTGCAGTGGAGCACTTGAAGTTGGCCGCGCATGCACTTCGATTGCAGATTTTAATATGCATTTAAATAAGTTACAATTAAATGGTTTATATTTATTTTTATGAATGTATTTAAAAGTTAAAAGAATTTACTGTTATATTTTGTTATATATAAAATAAATCTCAATTTGTTTCACAACGAAAAGTTTTGCGGCATTAAATATTTGGAGTATCTGTATTTGTTCAAAAACATCAAGAACACCATGTATATTACGATGCTGATGATGCTTGTGCCTGTCTCGGATGTTTGGGTTCACAACTACCGGATGCGGACGCGATCGCCTTACAGTCACCGTTATCCAGCCGCTGTTAGGCGCCAATGCGTCGCCTTACAGTCACCATGAACCAGCAGCTGCATAATAATTCGAAGTATTTAGGCACCGATGCGGTCGCCTTACCAGCAGCTACATATATGTATAGGTTAAGCATTTGATATATACAGTGGCCCACAGCTTATTTGGCTCAGTGTTATTTGTTATAAATAAAGAGCCTGCTCGACAGAGCGGGCAGTTCGATTCTAAACGTCGACTCGGTTTAATCATATTAAACTGTATACTTCTGCAGACGATACTTTTGTCTAGCAAATTTATAGCCAAGAATTTCCTAATATTTGTTCAGCAGCTAATCCAGCTATTTAAATATTTCCACCCATGGCAATTTTGCAAGAGGGTGAATAATTTATGTGTTATTTTAAACAAGAAATTACGGTTATTTTTGGCACACAGAACATTATATACCCTTGTAGACCGGATTTAATGCGCTGACATCTAAATTTTTGTTTGAAGCTCAATATATTTGTATATTCGTGTATGTTTTAAGCAAACGTGGTTAATTTTGTATCTGTTTCACGACTGACAATTTCATATTGTCTCGACTAGGGATGCTGGTCATGATTATACATACTTTTAGGGGGTCAATGCGTTACAAACTGCGCGACCAAAATAATTATACCCTCTACAAAGGTATACAAAATGTGTATTTTGTGCTGTCTGCTTAAGAAATTATGAAATAAAAAAAGGAAGCTGCCTTTAGGCCATATTGTGCAGACCTGTGAGAATGCTTCTGTGAAGAAACGCTTATTAACAGCTGCGTCAAATATTGATATGTGTACATGTGTGAGCCCAGTTAACGTGCATCGAGTATTTGCTTTTGGCCAACATGAAGCTCATTTTTGAAATGAATTTTTATCTGCGCCTGGCACCGCGACTAAAACTCATCAGCATGAAAAAGGAATCCCTGCCGGCAGTGGGAATGAGCTAAGATGGCAAACAGTGTCGTGTACAACAGCCAGCAGACAGCCGCATTCGCCACTCCCTACTCCTTAAGCACATACCAGAGTAACCGTTCCCCTCGAACCGCCACCACACCACTTCTGCACAGCGTCAGCCTGGACGCAGTGAAGTGTGCAACGCTTTGGGCGCCCCATCAACACGAATACTCTGCACTTATTCATTTCATATTATTCGAATTATATTAATATCCTAAGATGTACTCAATTTGGGTAAAAGGGCGTGGAATATCGAAAAAAATAGAAATCAACCAAACACAAATTGAATTGGTTGAGTAACGCTCGTGTGCGAGAGGAGACAGCTTACAGGGTATCTGCCAGTCGTCGAGCAATCTCTACAAACGGAAGCCTTGTCTTGAGAGTTAAGTTGAGTTGCGTTGCGATGCGTTGCGTTGAGTGGAGTCAAGAGACTCGAATCGAGTTGAGTCGAGTCGAGTCAAGTCGAGTTGTCACTCACTCAGTCAGTTAACGTTTCCTGCCCCAGCAATTATATCACTTACCAACTGGAGTCGGCTCTTCGGCCAATTTTGGCTGCCACTGCGTTTCATTCGTGCGTGCAAAATTAAATTTTTTTCGCTGTTTCTTTTTTTTCCACATTTAATTCTGTTAATTTGTACTTGCTGTATTTACTGTTTTTTTATTTTTTGTTGCGCTCTCCTAATTATTGTTAAACGCTTGTTGGTTTTTAGCTGTTTAGTCGCTTTCTTGACTTTCCGTTAGTTTTCATTTTAATCAAATTGGAAAGGAGTACCGCTCAAGGTTTAACTAAATGCGGCAGCGGAAGAAACAAACCCAAATATTTTCAAATATTTGAAACACATTTTTTGCATGTGATTTTGATTAGCCACGTATTTTTAGTCAATCAGCAAATGAATTTGAGTTTTTGTTTGCTAACAAAATCTTTTTAAACAATTTTCGAGTTTTGTTTTACAAATTCCAAGGCTTAAGGAAAGCAGAGATGGTCTTTCTTTATTGGCTCACTCACGTATACATCTAGATATAAACTTTTTTTTTTTTTTGTAATTAATAACTAATTACTTTGCTTTAGCAAACATGGAATAAAACTTGTTTCATAACTTCACTAAGTTGTATATACTATTATTATTTAGTACCATGGGATCCTTGATAAAATCAGACAGACACACTTACAGCATATACGCATGCTTCTCAGGCATTTTCCACTTTGGTTCGGGGTTGTTTTCAAGATTAATTTGCGCCAATAATTACATTTAAAGTGAATTTTAAATAAACATTTGCCATCTCCTGCTCCTCCTAGAAGTAACTTCGTTTGAAGAAGCACCCTCCTCATTGGCACTCCTGATAAGTAAACAGCGCGAATAAACTGGCTGTATTATATTTTGTATTATATTTTGGTGCTCGATTGCATTTTCTGTTTTACTCATACCACATGTTGGCCACGCAGCAACTGTGCGTGCTAATAAGCACAACCCACACACTCACACATTGGATTCGTATAATCCATTGAGCTAACGACCTGCGTTCTGAGAATGATGTGCAGCATTTTATATATGTATATATATATATATATAAATGAAGAAATAAATGATAAGCACTGCTAACATATTTTACAGCAAATTAGTCAAAATACAATTAGGCCAACTGAAGTCAATTTATTATTATATTTATTGGAGTAAATTTAAAATTTTTTCCTCAACACTTTTTAGGTTTAGCTGGTATGCCACGACGATATTCTGATTATCCTGATGCTTACACAACATGAAATGTAGTTTCAACAATTGGTTCAACAATTTCTTTACTCGGAATTTTATTCTTTTTCTATATTATTTGAGAAAGTTTAGTATCTCAACGTCAAGTTATTTATCCTATACAATTAAATTCTTCAATCGAATGATACCAAAATACACCTCCTGCTGAACATAGATATTCTGAATTACCTTTATTAACTAATTAATTTCTAATATGGCAGATTAGTGCAATGGATTTAAGCTCCATATATAAAGTATTTTACTTTTATTAGAAATTTAATGTCAACATGAGCTAACCTAGGTCTTCAAGATAGAGCTTCACCTTTAATAGAACAACTAATTTTTTTTCATGATCACGCTTTATTAATTTTAGCTATAATTACTGTTTTAGTAGGATACTTAATATTTATATTACTTTTTAATAGTTATATTAATCGATTTTTACTCCATGGACAATTAATTGAAATAATTTGAGCTATTTTACCTGCAAATTTTACCTTCTTTACGTCTATTGTACCTTTTAGATGAAATTAATGAACCTTCAGTAACTTTAAAAAGAATTGGACACCAATGATATTGAAGTTATGAATATTCAGATTTTAACAATGTAAAATTCGATTCTTATATAATTCCTACTAATGAATTAGCTAATGATGGATTTCGACTTCTAGATGTTGATAATCGAATTATTTTACCAATAAATTCTCAAATTCGAATTTTAGTAACAGCTGCAGATGTAATTCATTCATGAACATATATAAAAATCCTCAAATCGACAAAAATTGTCGTAGTCATGAAGGTATTTGGATGGATGGAAGAGCTTTGGGCTCAGAAGATAGCATAGTAGACGTAAAATACGAGTAGGCGGCAACAGTTGGCCTAATTGTATTTTGACTAATTTGCTGTAAAATATGTTAGCAGTGCTTATCATTTATTTCTTCATTTATATATATATATATATATATATATATACATATATAAAATGCTGCACATCATTCTCAGAACGCAGGTCGTTAGCTCAATGGATTATACGAATCCAATGTGTGAGTGTGTGGGTTGTGCTTATTAGCACGCACAGTTGCTGCGTGGCCAACATGTGGTATGAGTAAAACAGAAAATGCAATCGAGCACCAAAATATAATACAAAATATAATACAGCCAGTTTATTCGCGCTGTTTACTTATCAGGAGTGCCAATGAGGAGGGTGCTTCTTCAAACGAAGTTACTTCTAGGAGGAGCAGGAGATGGCAAATGTTTATTTAAAATTCACTTTAAATGTAATTATTGGCGCAAATTAATCTTGAAAACAACCCCGAACCAAAGTGGAAAATGCCTGAGAAGCATGCGTATATGCTGTAAGTGTGTCTGTCTGATTTTATCAAGGATCCCATGGTACTAAATAATAATAGTATATACAACTTAGTGAAGTTATGAAACAAGTTTTATTCCATGTTTGCTAAAGCAAAGTAATTAGTTATTAATTACAAAAAAAAAAAAAAGTTTATATCTAGATGTATACGTGAGTGAGCCAATAAAGAAAGACCATCTCTGCTTTCCTTAAGCCTTGGAATTTGTAAAACAAAACTCGAAAATTGTTTAAAAAGATTTTGTTAGCAAACAAAAACTCAAATTCATTTGCTGATTGACTAAAAATACGTGGCTAATCAAAATCACATGCAAAAAATGTGTTTCAAATATTTGAAAATATTTGGGTTTGTTTCTTCCGCTGCCGCATTTAGTTAAACCTTGAGCGGTACTCCTTTCCAATTTGATTAAAATGAAAACTAACGGAAAGTCAAGAAAGCGACTAAACAGCTAAAAACCTACAAGCGTTTAACAATAATTAGGAGAGCGCAACAAAAAATAAAAAAACAGTAAATACAGCAAGTACAAATTAACAGAATTAAATGTGGAAAAAAAAGAAACAGCGAAAAAAATTTAATTTTGCACGCACGAATGAAACGCAGTGGCAGCCAAAATTGGCCGAAGAGCCGACTCCAGTTGGTAAGTGATATAATTGCTGGGGCAGGAAACGTTAACTGACTGAGTGAGTGACAACTCGACTTGACTCGACTCGACTCAACTCGATTCGAGTCTCTTGACTCCACTCAACGCAACGCATCGCAACGCAACTCAACTTAACTCTCAAGACAAGGCTTCCGTTTGTAGAGATTGCTCGACGACTGGCAGATACCCTGTAAGCTGTCTCCTCTCGCACACGAGCGTTACTCAACCAATTCAATTTGTGTTTGGTTGATTTCTATTTTTTTCGATATTCCACGCCCTTTTACCCAAATTGAGTACATCTTAGGATATTAATATAATTCGAATAATATGAAATGAATAAGTGCAGAGTATTCGTGTTGATGGGGCGCCCAAAGCGTTGCACACTTCACTGCGTCCAGGCTGACGCTGTGCAGAAGTGGTGTGGTGGCGGTTCGAGGGGAACGGTTACTCTGGTATGTGCTTAAGGAGTAGGGAGTGGCGAATGCGGCTGTCTGCTGGCTGTTGTACACGACACTGTTTGCCATCTTAGCTCATTCCCACTGCCGGCAGGGATTCCTTTTTCATGCTGATGAGTTTTAGTCGCGGTGCCAGGCGCAGATAAAAATTCATTTCAAAAATGAGCTTCATGTTGGCCAAAAGCAAATACTCGATGCACGTTAACTGGGCTCACACATGTACACATATCAATATTTGACGCAGCTGTTAATAAGCGTTTCTTCACAGAAGCATTCTCACAGGTCTGCACAATATGGCCTAAAGGCAGCTTCCTTTTTTTATTTCATAATTTCTTAAGCAGACAGCACAAAATACACATTTTGTATACCTTTGTAGAGGGTATAATTATTTTGGTCGCGCAGTTTGTAACGCATTGACCCCCTAAAAGTATGTATAATCATGACCAGCATCCCTAGTCGAGACAATATGAAATTGTCAGTCGTGAAACAGATACAAAATTAACCACGTTTGCTTAAAACATACACGAATATACAAATATATTGAGCTTCAAACAAAAATTTAGATGTCAGCGCATTAAATCCGGTCTACAAGGGTATATAATGTTCTGTGTGCCAAAAATAACCGTAATTTCTTGTTTAAAATAACACATAAATTATTCACCCTCTTGCAAAATTGCCATGGGTGGAAATATTTAAATAGCTGGATTAGCTGCTGAACAAATATTAGGAAATTCTTGGCTATAAATTTGCTAGACAAAAGTATCGTCTGCAGAAGTATACAGTTTAATATGATTAAACCGAGTCGACGTTTAGAATCGAACTGCCCGCTCTGTCGAGCAGGCTCTTTATTTATAACAAATAACACTGAGCCAAATAAGCTGTGGGCCACTGTATATATCAAATGCTTAACCTATACATATATGTAGCTGCTGGTAAGGCGACCGCATCGGTGCCTAAATACTTCGAATTATTATGCAGCTGCTGGTTCATGGTGACTGTAAGGCGACGCATTGGCGCCTAACAGCGGCTGGATAACGGTGACTGTAAGGCGATCGCGTCCGCATCCGGTAGTTGTGAACCCAAACATCCGAGACAGGCACAAGCATCATCAGCATCGTAATATACATGGTGTTCTTGATGTTTTTGAACAAATACAGATACTCCAAATATTTAATGCCGCAAAACTTTTCGTTGTGAAACAAATTGAGATTTATTTTATATATAACAAAATATAACAGTAAATTCTTTTAACTTTTAAATACATTCATTTACATACATTCATTTAATTGTAACTTATTTAAATGCATATTAAAATCTGCAATCGAAGTGCATGCGCGGCCAACTTCAAGTGCTCCACTGCAGAAGCGTGCAGAGACCAGTCCTACGGACCATATAACTATCTATGCGGACGACACTTTCCTCGCTGCATCGAGGAAATATTTTACGCAGTGTGCTGGCCAGACGAGTGCGCCCTTATTGGCGCGGCGTCGTTTCGGCCCCAACGGCGAGTCCCTCTCGTTGTTGCGTCGAGGGAAAAATTATGCAGCGAGCTGCCCTCGCTGTTGAATATTTTGAATTGGCCACAGCGGCGAGCTATACTCGCTGTTGCATCGAGGGAAAATATTGCGCAGTGTGTCTGCATCGGCGAGTCCTATTAACGCACAGCTTTTGAGATATCAAGAATAGGTTCTTTTTTTTTTTTTTTTTTTAAATTTAAATCAAATGTTAAACATTCTGTAAAGCATATAATTAATTAATTTCCACGATAAATATATCACTTTACAAGGCGCCACCATATTTTAAGCAGTTGGCAGCCTATACATTTCGTGATGTTGGCGAGAGTCTATCGATATACCAAGTTTAGAGTTGCAAACTTGGTTTAGAGTTGCAAACTTGGTATATCGATAGACTCTCGTCAGTCGGCTACAGCGGTGCAAAGAAAAATCATAGCACTAAATAAAAAGTTCCTGGCCGGTTATTAAACATTCTGTGCATATTTGAAAACGAAAACGTGTCTAGCTGCATAAAATGAGCAACGCCGGAGACGTTCCAAATGCTTCCCATCTGGAGCTACATGGCGGCGGCGACGCCGAACTGCGCCGCCCCTTTGACCCAACGGCACACGATCTGGATGCATCTTTCCGCCTGACACTTTTCGCCGATCTGATGGGCCGAGGCTGCAAGGTGCCACAGAAGGTGCTCTCAAAGCTTGTGTCGGCGCTGCAAGAGGACTATTCTGCTCAGGATCAGGAGCAGCAGTTTCGCAACGTTGCCATTCCACGCATTGGCATTGGATTCGATTGTTCCGTAATTCCGCTACGTCACGGCGGACTGCGCCTCGTGCAGACTACGGATTTCTTCTATCCGCTTGTCGACGACCCCTACATGATGGGCAAAATTGCCTGCGCCAATGTGCTGAGCGATCTGTACGCCATGGGCGTATCGCATTGCGATAATATGCTGATGCTGCTCGCCGTCAGCACCAAGATGACGAAGAAGGAGTGCGACGTTGTCATTCCGCTGATAATGCGCGGGTTCAAGGACTCCGCGCTGGAGGCGGGCACCACGGTGACCGGCGGGCAGAGTGTAGTCAATCCCTGGTGCACCATTGGCGGCGTTGCCTCAACCATTTGTCAACACAATGAGTACATTGTTCCCGATAATGCGGTTGTTGGGGATGTTTTGGTGCTGACAAAGCCACTGGGCACACAGGTGGCAGTGAATGCACATCAGTGGATCGATCAGCCGGAACGCTGGAATCGCATCAAGCGGGTCGTCTCCGAGGAGGATGTGTGTAAGGCCTATCACCAAGCCATGAACTCCATGTCACGTCTCAATCGAGTCGCCGCCCGTCTCATGCACAAATACAATGCACATGGGGCCACCGATATAACCGGCTTTGGTCTGCTGGGACATGCCCAAACGCTGGCCGCTCACCAGAAGAAGGATGTCTCCTTTGTGATTCACAATTTGCCGGTGATTGCGAAAATGGCCGCGGTAGCCAAGGCCTGTGGCAATATGTTGCAGCTGCTGCAGGGACATTCGGCGGAGACTTCCGGCGGATTGCTCATCTGTTTGCCCATGGAACAGGCGGCTGACTACTGCAAAGACATTGAGAAGCAAGAGGGCTACCAGGCCTGGATCATTGGCATCGTGGAGAAGGGCAACAAGACTGCCCGTATCATTGACAAACCGCGCGTCATCGAGGTCCCGGCCAAGGATTAGCTGCTGTTTTTCTTTCTTTTTCATATAAAAACACTAATCATTTTGTAACTGCATTTCATGCTCTCAGTTTGTAAAGCGGTTCATTGAGTGAACTTTCTCACTTGATGCTTGATTTTAATTCACTAAAATTTTCTGATCTTTCATATAAAAACAACAACAACAAAACACCCCTGGACACCGCTAAGAATAAGAATAACACGAATATTACTCTATAAAATGTGTCTTTGAAAATAAATCATTATTATATTTTGGTGCTCGGTTGCATTTTCTGTTTTACTCATACCACATGTTGGCCACGCAGCAACTGTGCGTGCTAATAAGCACAACCCACACACTCACACATTGGATTCGTATAATCCATTGAGCTAACGACCTGCGTTCTGAGAATGATGTGCAGCATTTTATATATGTATATATATATATATATATATATATATAAATGAAGAAATAAATGATAAGCACTGCTAACATATTTTACAGCAAATTAGTCAAAATACAATTAGGCCAACTGTTGCCGCCGACTCGTATTTTACGTCTACTATGCTATCTTCTGAGCCCAAAGCTCTTCCATCCATCCAAATACCTTCATGACTACGACAATTTTTGTCGATTTGAGGATTTTTATATATGCAGCTGTGGTCAAAATAGTTAATATGTTATATTTAAATGCTAGAGGAAAATACTTCAAAGCCCGAAAATGTTATTCGAACACAAGCAATCAATACTGAAGACAAGTAAACATTACAAGTTGGCATAGCTATACAATTTATGAGCAAAAAAAATTAAAGTTCTTAAATTTATTGTTTTTGTATTTATTTTAGATTTAATTTTTATTTATTTTTATTTTTTCTAGTTTAGCTAGGTGCCTTCTTAGTGCAGAGTTATCTGGCAAGAGACTGATTATAGCTTCACTCGGTTATCGATGTAGATGATCATGAATGTATATGTAAATGAAGGGAAGGTGGTCTGCTTTGAGTTGCACATTGGTATATTTGGCTGCGAACTGCTGCACTGGATACCGATTTATGTCAAGTTTACCATTTAATTTCCTGTGCACCCGAAAAATGCCACACGCATTTTGAGCAGCAAAATGAACAGAACTTGTGCGAACATTTCTCGCATGCTAATATTCAAATGATGGCCATAAAAACATACATACATGCATACATACATAGCAACTGTTAACTAGCAACGTGGGTCAAGCGGCGCAGGTGGGTGGAGGGCAGGCGGGCAGGTGTGCTGGGGAGCACTCGAAATGAACTAATGCAAATGAAATTTCAGTTGGAAATTTTTGGAACGCATTAAATTTGCAAGCCAAATAGCGGAGGCGCAAAGTGCAAACCTTTCGGGCACAGGAAGTCAAAGTTCGAACAACAACAACAAAGACAACAACAACAACAAGGACAGTGTCTTTTTGGTGTGTGAGAGTGAGCAGGACAAAAGGTAAGTTAATGGCAGCACGTAGCCAACACGGAAAGGGACACAGACGCGGACATGGACATAGACATGGGCATGGACACGACGGATAAAGAGACTGCCAAGACTGCGAATATGTACGACAACGTTGGCCGGTCTACGGCTTTGTGCTCCTGCTGCTGCTGCTGATGCTCCGACTCCTGCTGTTTCAAGTTTCCAACTTCAGGCACAGGTCCTCCTGCCGGTCTCTGGCTTTTAATAATACACTTTTCCATTTGATGCCGCTTTTTACATTTTTAATGAAATTATTTTCAACAATTTATAATTGCCACGAGCAGTCAACCAGCTTCAGTTGCTCCTTCTGCGTCTGCGTCTGCTTCTGCTTCTGCTTCAGCTTCAGCTTCAGCTTCGACTTCAGCTTTTGCTGCGTTTAGTTAAATGCACCCCGGGGAGAGTTTTGTGCCCAACAAATTTATATGAATTATACGATATGTATGGCTTGTATCTGGCTAAAATTTACATGCACACAGTATCCTCATCACCACTCCCCCCACCCATTCTTTCTTCCATCCAAAAATTTATCGAACTTGGTCAAGAACTTTGCTTCTGTTACACTCGGAAAAAAAATTCGATCTGACACATACATATGTATGTGTGCTAATAATGGAGTATTTGTTCTAATAAGTAGAAATGCTCACGCCTATTTTGTGGAAAAGAAAAACCCCGGTTTTAATTCCTAATAACATTG
This sequence comes from Drosophila nr. perissopoda 5 BK-2023a, assembly GCA_035044105.1. NCBI lineage: Eukaryota > Metazoa > Arthropoda > Insecta > Diptera > Drosophilidae > Drosophila > Drosophila nr. perissopoda 5 BK-2023a. The sequence goes on along the minus strand of JAWNMK010000620.1, from coordinate 2,551,890 downwards.
TTCTTGCCCTCGATATTCTAAAATTCAGACCGCTTTTTTTCTGAGTGCAGTGCTGCTGTCCCCTCTGCTGCTGCGGCTCCCACGACGCTTATTTTGCTAAGGACGCTTGTGGAAGGCATCAACGCTTTCAACTATTATAATACGAACTTAGTTCTGGGTGCAATTATTTCCTCAATTTGCATTAATAACTATAAATTTAACAAATAGTTTACATTTGTTGGCTACAACTTTGCCGTTCGTTTAAAACTTCATTGCAATTTGAAAAATTGAAAAATTGAAATAGCCAAGTAGGCTAGGTTGTAACCATTCAACATTTAACAACAAGTGGCTCAGGTTTTCTGTTGAATTCAACAACAATGTTTTGCGGTCATCAGTTAATTGTGAACAATGAAATAAAATCAGCGGAACGCAATGACGAGAAGGTTGAAGACAAACTGAACACAGAAAACTCAGATGAACCAATTGCAGTTGCACCCGATGCACAACTGAAGACACCTTCACTTCCAGCCACAGATGATGCCGTTCCTTCTGCTGCAGATAAAGACAGACAAAGAGATAAGGCTGGCGTAAACTACAGGACGGATAAGTACCACACATCGTTTGGACCGATGCTACATGTTGGTTATCCGAATGCTTCGTTGTTGAAACATCCATTGCAAAATAAATGGAAACTTTGGTTTTTCAATAACGAACGAACCGTGGCCTGGTCAGATAATCAAAATGAAGTTACCAGCGTTGCAACCGTCGAAGACTTTTGGGAGGTACTTAATCTGATTAAGAATCCGTCAAATCTCAAAATCGGCTGTCATTATTCGCTCTTCAAGAGCAACATACGCCCAATGTGGGAGGATGCTGCCAATAAGGATGGCGGTCGCTGGATTCTTTTTCTCCACAAGAACCTCAAAGACGATTTGGATAGCGTATGGGAAAATGTCGTAAGATCACCATCATCAGCAGTTTGCCCAGATTGCCATTGATCCAACACTTTGAATCCATTCATCCACAGATGTTATGCTTGATCGGCGCAGTATTTGATGATATGCATGAAATATGCGGTGCTGTTGTCAGTAGAGGTTTCCATAAAAACAAGATATCCATCTGGACATCGAACGGATATAATAAGGACGTTGTAATGTCAATTGGACACAAGATGCGCCAAACACTGCGCCTCGGTCCGAAGTATTTCTTAAATTATCAGTTGCATAAGCATTCGATAGCCAAACATGGTTCCCATATTCTGTCTACCTACACTCTGTGACCGTTTTGAGCCACATTCACAAAATTTGTATTTTTTTTATTGTTATTATTATCTGTGTGTTATTGTAAACAGATGTATGTATGAGCTCAATTTAGCATTTAATTAAATAGCTCTACTGCAAATTGCTAACTAACTAACTTAATTACTTAACAACCGTAGAAATAATATGCTGATTTCTATAAATATTTTTTTGTTGTAAAAAAGGATGCCAAATTCAAAGCCAAAATCAAATCAACCAACTATAAAATTAAATGTTTATTTGGTTAAATTATTGTCTTTTAAGAGATGCTTATTTCTAATGATTGTCGTACATAGTTTGTTCTATTGATAACTGATGATGTTGCTCGAGTGGTTGGGGTTGGTGGTGCTCATCTTTAGTGACATGTGTTTAGTTGTTGAAAAAGCGTGTTATTTTATGTTGAAGACCCTTGTTATTTCGTCCTTTGGCGTTGTTCTGGGCCAGAGTGTCCGAGTAGTCACAATCAAGGAAAACATCGCTCAGCTCTTTACCTCCTTCATACATATCAATATCAATGGTAGATAGACGGCCGTTCGTAAATACAACGTGCGTAGTCCCAGGTGTCGGAGTATCGCTCACTTCCACGGCATTCCACGCCTCAACGTAGATGATCACATCCTTTAAAATTTCGGAGAAAGATTTGTGTTCCTCTGTTTGATCAAGTGAGACATTGGTATTTTCTTTGTTGGGACATCCGAGGCTGTCCACATGGTGATTGGATATCATTTGGAATGCTTGCTGAGTATTGTCTTTATCCAGGACGGATATGAGCAATTGGTGGCTCGCCAGTGCAGCTTGCAGCTATTTATAAATTCACACCTGTAAATATTCTATTATTCAAATGTGTCTTTATTTGCTTTTTGAGGATTGTGATGTTACCTGTATATTAAAGTTTAAGAGCTAAACTCTTTTTGATGGTCCTACTTCTAATGGAATAAAATTCATACTTCTAATGGAATAAAATTCATACTGCAAAAACTCTTTAAATGCTCTTTACAAGCCGCTTTGTCCGGCGTCTAATTACAATTTGGCATTGTCGAAGAGGGGACCGGCAGCAGGTCCGTTGTTCTGCACACGCTCCACGAACTGTTTGTACGTCTCGTTTTCCATTTGCTCGTCAGCGGGTGCATTGGACAAGCCGCTCACCGATGGTGGAAAATCGTAATCATTGCAATCCGTTGATATTTCGCAAGTCTTGTTCAAGTTATTCACATTCGATTCCGTTTCGTTGAGTATCGAGCTGACCTGATCGGGTAGCAAATTGGGCATACAATCGATGTCGCCAATGCCGCCATGCTCCAAGCCAACGGGCGTTTGTGGCAACTCATTGAGATTAGAGAAGCTATCCATGTCGTTGAACGATAACAGAGCCTGACTACGCATATTATCGAATATGGTTGCATCATTTTGTACTGGTCCCCTGCTTTCCTGCTGCTCCTTTGTCATTAGATCCAACGATATGGCTGACACACGCAACGATTTCTCCTGTTTTCGAATCATTTTCGGTGCCGCCAAACTCTGTGTGAGCGTATCATCTGCAGCCGAAATTTTACGCTTGCGTCCCTTATTTTTCCAGTCCTCCAATTGTGTCGAATGTGTAACACAGTGACGATTATAATTATTTAAAAGGACTCGTGTATGAACCGTGCGCGATGGCAGCGAGAATAGTTTCTTCACGCCACCCGTCTCCTTCAGGAACATGAAACGTTTAATTGGTGGTGCCAGATCCGGGGTAGTGAGTACATCGGATGTATCTGCCATTTGTGCTTTCATCTCCTCATCGGGTATATTCATGAACTGATCAATGATGACTTTGCGCTTGCGCTTCGCTTTAGTGGCACCCTTATAAGTGGTTGCTTCATCAGCGTCCTGAACGTAATTCTCCTTGTAACCGGTCGCCAAATCGGCAACATCAAAGTTGCCCATGCCATTGTAATCCGAATAATCAGGTGGATTGATCGCCGACAGTTCGTTGATGCCTACCGTTTGTGGCGGTTCATTAAACGAATAGTCCTCCAGCAGGCCAAAGGAGTCACCGAAACCGTCGCCATCCAACCGATCACTGAACATTTCATCGCCAAATCCAATGTCGCCAAGGCCAATGTCGCCAAAGCCATCGTCCTGCAGCGACAGCGATGAACTGCCATAATCCTCACGCATTGTGATGTCAACGGCACTCGCTTGATTCACAGAGAGTAGGGCCTCGATATCAGTGTCATTGAACTCGGTCAACGCTGTCTCAAAACCACGGAACACATCGGGCAATGTGAACGCATCCACATTCGCCTCCCGGTGGCCTTTGAACGGTGGCAAATCGAACACTTTACTTTTGGCAAATAGCGCATTGCAATCGGCAAGTAAATAATTTGCTTTTCTCGAATAGATTTGGACGAGGCCATGTAGCAAAATAACCGAAGTGCTTAGATCCATTTTTGCGTCAGGCTGTAAAATTTTCTCAACTGATTTTTCGATATTTGTCTCGAGCACGTGGGCTTTTGTTATGTTCTTGTCCATGTGTGCTGCTAGCCAAACTCCGGCCAGCGGCCCTTTATTGTAATCGTCGGACATTTTTTACAATTGCAGTAGTTGTTATGACTCCAGCACCTCCGTTTTCTATACAAATAGTCTTGTGGCTTTGAGAACAAAGTTAAATACACGTTTAAGAAATGAATATGAAGCTTATAAGCAGTTAATTTGACGATTGTTGCATTTACGTGAAATATCGATATGCAGTTATCGCATAGAATTTCGATGGCGGGGCTATCGATTCTGAACTCAAGGTGACCACAGTTTCCACAAGGGGACGTTTGGCAATGAAAATCAAATTGAGGCAGGTCTGTAACTAATTAGAAAGACAAAACTATGATTAACTCGACACACAAACGAAATGCGGCTGTTAATTGTGCGAGCGGAGTCAATGATTTGTAGGGGCTGGGCACCCTACTGGTGGTAGCTCGTGCCGCTAGGTGGGAGTGGGTTGCTGCTACAACCCTGGAACTTCTTTCCTGCCATAATTTTATTCTTTTAGAGTCGCGGTTATTCAAATAAATTCAAACAAAATTATACAAATCCCCACCAAAAGCTGAAGTTTATCATTGGGATCCAATACTATTCAGCAAGCTCAGCAGCTTGGCTTTGGTCGATGGTTTCGGGGAGCGCGTTGTTATTTGTTCCGATAGAGCGCTCTTTACCAAAGGTTTTGATTTTTGCTAAGCAAAGCAAGTTCATTTTAATGTAGTATACTCTTTCTTATCAAGTATGAGAATTAATAACTTTTTTTTCTTATTGCATACTTTTTCCTAGGAGGGTATTAACAATTTTTTCTAGTGCATACCTTAAAGCAGCATCAAATGAATCTATAGCCAAAGTGTCAAGTGTGTAAATGTACTTAAATAAATATATATATATATATAAATCTTGATTTTTTTTCATTATTGTTATTTAGTTAGGGCATTATGGCTTTATTTCTTTATGGGAATTATAAAATATATTTGGAAATAAAAATAAATAAAAATAATAATAGGCCTGCCAACTGTTTCGTTTATTTTGTGTGTGCATGTAGGTCGTTACATAGTGTTGCGAAGATCGAGTTTTGTTTTAGAGTCAGTACCGTCTATGGGCAGGGTTGGAGTTACCCCACCCTGAGAAAACTGAGCTAGCCGAGGTTGCCCACTGGCAAAAACTAGACGTTTTACATATTTCCAATTTCTCACTTGAAAGAAGCAAGCATTACTTCTAAAAATATGCTTTCTGAGTGATAGAAAGAAATAATGTTTGGCAATTTGATTACTAAGTGCAGTTATCAATGAAAGCACCTTGGAGTAAACCATTCTATGACAATTTTAGAGTCAGCTTTCCAACCCGTGAAACGGTGTTACCACTGTGGTAAAAATAACGAATTCGTGTTTCCTGTTGCTGTTATTATCTGTTGACAACGGCTGCTGCTGCTGCTGCTGCTGCTGCTGCTGCTGCTGCTGCTGCTACTGCTGCTGCTGCTGCTGCTACTGCTGCTGCTGCTGCTGCTGCTAATGCTGCTGCTGCTGCTGCTGAGACCCTTATCAACGTGAGAGACGCGGCGCATTATTAAGCTAAATCAGTTGAGCCGGTCCCACAAAAGCATACACAGCACAAGTGCTGAGCAAACATGGTGGAAAAAAGCCAGTTTACTGTGATGGCTCGACTAAAATATGCCCAATGATAAGTATATGTAATAAATAGCTTCTATTTATATGCACTTACATTTCAATTTTGTAGCCTTAAATATTATTATTCATTATTATTATTATTATTATTATTATTATTATTATTATTATTATTATTATTTTTGTGGGGAATTTCGCATATGCCCACACAAACCATTTGACGTGTGCCATTTGCCATTTGACATTTGACAGTTGGCATTTGGCATTATTTGAGGGCAGCCCGAATATCGAATCCAATGGTTGGCTATATTTTTGGCATTTCTGGTAGCTCATTAAATTTTAAGGGTCGCGCACAATCAGATCAATCAAATGGGCTAATAATGTTGCCATCCATCCATCCATGGCCATTCCTTGTTAATGTCAACTGATGGCAATCATTTATTGAATGCCACTTTAACTGATACCCGGCTCGTGATAGCGGCTGACAGTTATAGAAATAAATTTCTATATCCATGTACATATATATACAGTGAAAGACACCTTATTAGGCACAGAGTCAAAGAAAACAAGTAATTGCCTGCCATAAACTAATCATTAATTATTTTTTCAAAAATTCCAAAGACCGATGGTAGGTACAGGTATTAACCACCTAAATTAATATATGAAACAATCGTAATATCAGAAACAGTGATAGTACAGTGAGAAGAAGAAGAGAAGAATAGATAAGGTCTACCTCCTACTAAGGCAAAGAACAACACTAAACAACCATGCCTGAAGCGGGATTCGAACCCAGAGCTGATGGTTTCGTACACGCGTTTTGCAAAGACTCAACGCTCACGACCATCACCCCAATACACTGGGGTTTCCCCACCTGCTAGGTAGGATTATGTAAAAAAGTAGCCTATTTTCTTTGACACTGAGCCAAATAAGCTGTGGGCCACTGTATATATCAAATGCTTAACTTATACATATATGTAGCTGCTGGTAAGGCGACCGCATCGGTGCCTAAATACTTCGAATTATTATGCAGCTGCTGGTTCATGGTGACTGTAAGGCGACGCATTGGCGCCTAACAGCGGCTGGATAACGGTGACTGTAAGGCGATCGCGTCCGCATCCGGTAGTTGTGAACCCAAACATCCGAGACAGGCACAAGCATCATCAGCATCGTAATATACATGGTGTTCTTGATGTTTTTGAACAAATACAGATACTCCAAATATTTAATGCCGCGAAACTTTTCGTTGTGAAACAAATTGAGATTTATTTTATATATAACAAAATATAACAGTAAATTCTTTTAACTTTTAAATACATTCATAAAAATAAATATAAACCATTTAATTGTAACTTATTTAAATGCATATTAAAATCTGCAATCGAAGTGCATGCGCGGCCAACTTCAAGTGCTCCACTGCAGAAGCGTGCAGAGACCAGTCCTACGGACCATATAACTATCTATGCGGACGACACTTTCCTCGCTGCATCGAGGAAATATTTTACGCAGTGTGCTGGCCAGACGAGTGCGCCCTTATTGGCGCGGCGTCGTTTCGGCCCCAACGGCGAGTCCCTCTCGTTGTTGCGTCGAGGGAAAAATTATGCAGCGAGCTGCCCTCGCTGTTGAATATTTTGAATTGGCCACAGCGGCGAGCTATACTCGCTGTTGCATCGAGGGAAAATATTGCGCAGTGTGTCTGCATCGGCGAGTCCTATTAACGCACAGCTTTTGAGATATCAAGAATAGGTTCTTTTTTTTTTTTTTTTTTAAATTTAAATCAAATGTTAAACATTCTGTAAAGCATATAATTAATTAATTTCCACGATAAATATATCACTTTACAAGGCGCCACCATATTTTAAGCAGTTGGCAGCCTATACATTTCGTGATGTTGGCGAGAGTCTATCGATATACCAAGTTTAGAGTTGCAAACTTGGTTTAGAGTTGCAAACTTGGTATATCGATAGACTCTCGTCAGTCGGCTACAGCGGTGCAAAGAAAAATCATAGCACTAAATAAAAAGTTCCTGGCCGGTTATTAAACATTCTGTGCATATTTGAAAACGAAAACGTGTCTAGCTGCATAAAATGAGCAACGCCGGAGACGTTCCAAATGCTTCCCATCTGGAGCTACATGGCGGCGGCGACGCCGAACTGCGTCGCCCCTTTGACCCAACGGCACACTATCTGGATGCATCTTTCCGCCTGACACGTTTCGCCAATCTGATGGGCCGAGGCTGCAAGGTGCCACAGAAGGTGCTCTCAAAGCTTGTGTCGGCGCTGCAGCAGGACTATTCTGCTCAGGATCAGGAGCCGCAGTTTCGCAACGTTGCCATTCCACGCATTGGCATTGGATTCGATTGTTCCGTAATTCCGCTACGTCACGGCGGACTGCGCCTCGTGCAGACTACGGATTTCTTCTATCCGCTTGTCGACGACCCCTACATGATGGGCAAAATTGCCTGCGCCAATGTGCTGAGCGATCTGTACGCCATGGGCGTATCGCATTGCGATAATATGCTGATGCTGCTCGCCGTCAGCACCAAGATGACGAAGAAGGAGTGCGACGTTGTCATTCCGCTGATAATGCGCGGGTTCAAGGACTCCGCGCTGGAGGCGGGCACCACGGTGACCGGCGGGCAGAGTGTAGTCAATCCCTGGTGCACCATTGGCGGCGTTGCCTCAACCATTTGTCAACCCAATGAGTACATTGTTCCCGATAATGCGGTTGCTGGGAATCTTTTGGTGCTGACAAAGCCACTGGGCACACAGGTGGCAATGAGTGCACATCAGTGGATCGATCAGCCGGAACGCTGGAATCGCATCAAGCTGGTCGTCTCCGAGGAGGATGTGCGTAAGGCCTATCACCAAGCCATGAACTCCATGTCACGTCTCAATCGAGTCGCCGCCCGTCTCATGCACAAGTACAATGCACATGGGGCCACCGATATATCCGGCTTTGGTCTGCTGGGACATGCCCAAGCGCTGGCCGCTCACCAGAAGAAGGATGTCTCCTTTGTGATTCACAATTTGCCGGTGATTGCGAAAATGGCCGCGGTAGCCGAGGCCTGTGGCAATATGTTGCAGCTGCTGCGGGGACATTTGGCGGAGACTTCTGGCGGATTGCTCATCTGTTTGCCCAGGGAACAGGCGGCTGACTACTGCAAAGACATTGAGAAGCAAGAGGGCTACCAGGCCTGGATCATTGGCATCGTGGAGAAGGGCAACAAGACTGCCCGTATCATTGACAAACCGCGCGTCATCGAGGTCCCGGCCAAGGATTAGCTGCTGTTTTTCTTTCTTTTTCATATAAAAACACTAATCATTTTGTAACTGCATTTCATGCTCTCAGTTTGTAAAGCGGTTCATTGAGTGAACTTTCTCACTTGATGCTTGATTTTAATTCACTAAAATTTTCTGATCTTTCATATAAAAACAACAACAACAAAACACCCCTGGACACCGCTAAGAATAAGAATAACACGAATATTACTCTATAAAATGTGTCTTTGAAAATAAATCATTATTATATTTTGGTGCTCGGTTGCATTTTCTGTTTTACTCATACCACATGTTGGCCACGCAGCAACTGTGCGTGCTAATAAGCACAACCCACACACTCACACATTGGATTCGTATAATCCATTGAGCTAACGACCTGCGTTCTGAGAATGATGTGCAGCATTTTATATATGTATATATATATATATATATATATATAAATGAAGAAATAAATGATAAGCACTGCTAACATATTTTACAGCAAATTAGTCAAAATACAATTAGGCCAACTGTTGCCGCCGACTCGTATTTTACGTCTACTATGCTATCTTCTGAGCCCAAAGCTCTTCCATCCATCCAAATACCTTCATGACTACGACAATTTTTGTCGATTTGAGGATTTTTATATATGCAGCTGTGGTCAAAATAGTTAATATGTTATATTTAAGTGCTAGAGGAAAATACTTCAAAGCCCGAAAATGTTATTCGAACACAAGCAATCAATACTGAAGACAAGTAAACATTACAAGTTGGCATAGCTATACAATTTATGAGCAAAAAAAATTAAAGTTCTTAAATTTATTGTTTTTGTATTTATTTTAGATTTAATTTTTATTTATTTTTATTTTTTTCTAGTTTAGCTAGGTGCCTTCTTAGTGCAGAGTTATCTGGCAAGAGACTGATTATAGCTTCACTCGGTTATCGATGTAGATGATCATGAATGTACAGTGACCGACACCTTATTAGGCACAGAGTCAAAGAAAACAAGTAATTGCCTGCCATAAACTAATCATTAATTATTTTTCAAAAATTCCAATAAGCGATGGTAGGTACAGGTATTAACCATCTAAATTAATATATGACCCCAATACACTGGGGTTTCCCCACCTGCTAGGTAGGATTATGTAAAAAAGTAGCCTATTTTCTTTGACTCTGTGCCTAATAAGCTGTCTTTCACTGTATATATATATATATAAATATATATATATAGACACTTCACTAAGAATTTTTCATGTAACTTTTATGACAGGTAGCAGCTTATTCCAAAAAGTTTGCATAAGTTGCACAAAACTTGACTAATTAATTTCTGTCAAAATAATTATAACACTAAAAGCAGAAGAGCATATCTGTTACGATATACAAATACATATATATGTATATATATAGATATATATGTTAATTGTATATGATTTTTTTTTGTATACTAATAAACAAGCATTTTATTTGTGCTGACACACCTGATATTATATTCATTATGTAGTGGTACGATGGTCTGGGTATAGTTATAATTTTTAGAATGTGTGTGTGAAAGCATGAAAATACCAGACGCATACGATTTAGCAGCACTGTGGCCGAAAAAAGAAGAAAAATACAAAGCTGAAACACAAAAATGCACAGAAAATAGAATTTTTAATGCTCACAATTTGCACAAAGAAGCTTTACAAAAATTAACGCGCTGAAATGTTGCCACTTAGTTCATGAATATGCATTTTGTGTGCTTACTATGCACAACAGCAGCAACTATAACTACAACCAAAGCAACGACAACGACAACTGAAACAACAACAACAACAACAACTGCAACTAAAACAACGACAACAACAAAAGTAAAGACAGTAACTAGAGCATTTTACATGCACCAGCAGGGCATAAATAGCTGCAAATGTATGCGTGTGTGTGTATATGCACTCACATGTGCTATTAGTAGCTGTCAGTCGTTACATGCATGCATATTCAGAGATGTTTCTCTATTGACTGTCCGTCCGTGCGTCCATCTGTCCACTCGTCTCTCTGTCCATCTGTCCGTGTAGTTTCGCCAATGTACTGGGCGCGCATTTTTCGCCGGCACTGTTTACTCTGAAATTACCATATGAAAGAGTTTCATTCGCACACTCTTCACACACACACACACACACACACACAGACACACATATGAGGAGAGCAAGCGAATTGTGTGTGGATTTTCCATATTTTTTTGCCGCACATATGATAGTACAATACTGCTGCAAGGCACCTCCCCCCAGGCACCTCCCCCAGGCACCGCCCAACACCAGTACTTGTTCTATTTTTATATATTCTTTCGATTTGGCCCGATTTCTACTTAAATTGATTCATCATGCCAATCTATAAGCGATATATTTCTTTGGCATGTGCATCAATTGTGTGCTCTGATTTTTAATTTTTCCATTATTATATTTAACCATGTTTTGCTGGCTTATTATTGTTTAAATATCGTATTTTATTAATATATTAGCTGCTAAAAAATTAAAGCCTTTTATGTCTAAAATTATAATTTTTTTTGTTTAAAATTTTAATTTAATTTTTTTTTTTAAATTTAATAATAACAGAATTGAATTTTTTTTTGTAGTTTTATATTTATTTCCTATTTATTGGATTCTTTGGAAAAAGTGATAAAAGCTTGTCTTTGATTTTGAATAATTTTTTTATTATATTATTTTTTTTATGACAAATAAATCTGTTTTATTTAAATTGAATTCAAAAATACGAAATTTCAAGTATTTGATCGTTATTAAATCAGTTTAAAACTCAGCCAATGAGTTTGACTTTTTGTATGCAGATGAAATATTAAATTCAATGCCGCAAGTCTGTGTAAATATATAGTTAAAATCAATTTGCATAATTGATGCCTCCTTTTCCATACTGGGTGCGACTTGGAGCGGCTTCGAAAAGTGAAAAGTGAAGGTGCAAGTTTGCAAAGTGCCCAAAAATAATCAACAAATTTGCCGAGAATTTAGAAACTGATGAAAACTTGTTAATTCGACACAGGCAATGATGATGATTCTGATGTTGCTGCTGCTGCTGCTGCTGCTGATGATGAAGTCATCCAAAAAGTGATTTTCAACTTTAATAGGCACATCTAAGAAGATAAATCAACTAGGCAGCAAACAAAGATAAGTGCGAAAAACAAGTTCGAACAAACAAACAAACACAAGTGTGAGTAATTAGAAGTTTTGTAAAACAAATCTTATAATTATATAAGTACAAAGTTTAGAAGCTGACGATGAAACTGAAGCAGGGGCAGAAGCTGGTTACGGTTGCCTTAGGAGATGCAGTGGCAACTTTCGCGCCAACACTGACCAATCCAATGCTCGAGCCTCTTGCAGTATTGATGACACTTGGGGTAGTGGGGATGGTAGCGCGATTGCACCTGGCACAGGGCTCGATCCATGGCAATGGCCCGTGACTTGATGGAGACAATGCCCAGCGGCTGTTCCGTTGTTGTCACATCCGAGACAAATTTCTCCGCCGACTCATCCTCATCGGAGTTGTTGTCCTCAGCTGCTGCCGCTGCCACTATTGCCTCCAGTTCGTTGTCGGCATCGGGTGCTGCATTTGCCACACGTCGCTGCCGCAGATGCAACGCATCACCGCCGTTGGGGCATAAGCATAGACAGAGGCAGAGACCCGCACAGATTAGCACGATTTGCGATAGTTTCATTTTTCACGTCTTTGATGTTGTGAATTTGAAATTCGACTGCGATGAGATTCGCATCATTGTCAAAGCTTAGTTTCACAATGTGCTGCTTAGTTCCACTTCTGTGTGGCTTATCTGGCTTATCAGGCGCCTCAAGGTTGGAGGTCAACACTAATCAGTGAATTGTGGCTCGATTCAAACGGAAAGCAGCCTTCCATCTTGTGTCTGGTTTTGTTGCTCTAAATCGTCATAATGATGGCAAGGCGATAATAATCGCTGTCTTTAGTAAGCGCAAGTAAGTATTTTAATAAATAGGTCACTGCCGCTCTATGTGTGACATTTGCAACCCTTCTTCTTTCTGTCCACCCTGGTCTCTTCATTGATAACCAACCAAAAAAAAAAAAAAATCTATACACCATTCGCACTGCTTAGTGAAACATTCGATGCCAGACAATAATTGCCAAATTTGTACACTCTTTAATCAGCTCAGAGCCTGTGAGTGTACATGAATATTCACAAGGTGTCAGTGTAGTCTGATTAATCAACAATATAGCTTCTATATATACAAAACACACATACATGTGTAAAAAAAGTAATGGTGTGAAAATTATTAGTAAATCGCTTCAAGTAAGAATAATGTGCGCTGAAAATAAATACTCAAATATCAAGAATATGTCATTGATTCAACTACAATTATTATGTAATTGTTCCCGTAAAAGCTGTGAAATGTTTCAATATTCGATAACTTTATTGTACCATTTGGGCTAATAATAACGGTTTCTGTAACTGGCTCTTGCAAAAATTTTGAATTTCATTTATATATTTTTAGACAATCGGTAAAGTTCTAGTTTCGGTTGCACCTTGTCACCCTGATCAAAAGTTCTGGTTTCGGTACCAGTTTGACACACCGATCAAAAATGAATGGAGCGCAAAAACTCAATTCAAGTCAAGAGTGAAGAAAATGTTCTTAGATTGAGTCCCTGTCTTCTAAATTATATTTTGATTCGTATGTGTATGCGTATGTGCAAACGCATGTCAGCAAGGGTATTAAATCTTCGGCACCATTGCAACTCATACTTAACCATTTTTTTTCTTATCTATGGACGGCTGTACACACACATGCATATATATTTATATATATATATATATATATATAAATATATATATATATATATATATATTCGAACGCATCAATTATGTTTACACATAAGCAACAATAAGAACAACAAGTCGAGGAATAAGTAGAAGCCGAAGCAGAGCAAGATGAAGAAGGCCCATCAAAAAATGTTGAGCTGGTAATTTATGCGGAAATTTGTATTTTTTATGGCAGCGAAATGTTTAGAGAGGCCTGCCTGTCTGTACAGTAAGTAAAATTGATGGGCAAATGGGCAGGCAGTTAAAGCGGGCAGCATCAAATTGTACGGCCAAAGACTGCCAAAATCATTGTGGGCTAATTTTTGGCATGAATACACTCGGAAAAATATCAGCCTACATTCTAGAAAATCTAATATGAAAATTTGAAATTTTTTTTATTTTTATAAATGAGTTTAGCGGTCGTCTGCTAATAATAATAACAATTCTTTAATTGTAGACTTTTTTTTTGGAAACTCTCGTGTTTAGAAAGATATAAGAATAAATTTTGGATATGTTCTGAATGTTTCTGAATTATAGGAAGACTAACCACTAGCGGCAAAAGATTACCACAATTTAGGACGACTTTTTTTTATATATATGTACTGCTACAGCTACACTTAGAGACAGGCACATGTATACACATATACATACATGTATACACACATACATACATGTATACACACATACATACATGTATACACACATACATACATGTATACACACATACATACATACATACATATAGAGAAACGCATAAAAGTCCATTTGGTTTAAAATGCAAAAACAATAACAGTAATCATAATAATAATAATAATAATAATAATAATAATAATAATAATAATAATAATAACAATAATAATAATATACAATATACAATATACAATAACAATAACGACAACAGAACAGCAGTCAAATAATGTATGTACATTACTTTCACAAAGAGCAGCTGCCAAATAACTTTTAGAATGTTTACCAATTGCCTCCTACACCCCACGACCACCGTCCCCCCCCCCCAACCATCGAAGGGCACCCAGGACACACCCCCCTCAAAACAAACGCCACTCCCCAGTTGCCAGTCCCCAGTCCACATCATTAACTGGCCTTGTGAGTTGCCGTTGGCAGTTTCACATCTGGGCGCTGCTTGTAAGGAAGTCAGTCAATAATATTATGCAACATAAAGTTGCGGCGATTTTCTTTGCTTGCCTCATCATCAATTGAGCACCTCCATTAGTGGCCGATTTGAAACTGCACTTCCCATTATTTATGGGGCTTCTATGGCAGTTACGACTCCTCACATTTCACATCATAAAAATCATGTTGTAAACAAACATTTATATTTGATGGCATCCGACATTGACTGTTAATGTTGCAAATTTATCAGTATAGCTGTATATTACACACACACACACACACACAAACACACACACACATAGACACACACACAAATGTATGTGTGTGTGTATGTAAAAAGGTTTTTATACTTGGAATTTATAATAAAATCTCTCGTTTACAATGCGTAGATCAAATTTATTTCATTTGATGATATATTCCTTCTCTTATGGCAATAAAATGTACAATTTTTAAGCTGTTGCTTCCAATTCAATTTCATCAATTTCAGCCCATAAAACAGAGACAAGCATTGCTGAAAACTTATATTCATATTTCGAAAGCTTCTATATATATATATATATGTATATGGATATGTCAATATATATGTGCATTTTATGTGCGCTTTATGTGTTCCTCAAGTTCTTGCTGAGAATCAAATGCAAGACACAAAATTATATCAAAATCAGGAGAGTGACTTGATATACATATGTATGCTCAAAGGTGCAACGCAAAGCAAGGATTTTGGCAACAAATTTTGCATTTTTTGCTTTTTTGCTGCCTATGCTCATCTCAAATTCTGTTGCCTCTTTCCAAAAGCACACTCTCATAAAAAAAATCGAGC
The DNA here is from genome assembly GCA_035044105.1 of Drosophila nr. perissopoda 5 BK-2023a. Lineage (NCBI taxonomy): Eukaryota > Metazoa > Arthropoda > Insecta > Diptera > Drosophilidae > Drosophila > Drosophila nr. perissopoda 5 BK-2023a. The sequence continues at coordinate 2,536,453 of JAWNMK010000620.1, read as the reverse complement.
TAAAATTCTCTAAATCGCCATATTTTTGGAAGTTTCTAAAAGTTGTGGTTGTGGCTTTCTAACAACTATGGTTTATATTTCTAAATGCTTCTAATATTTGTGGAAAACTATGCATAATTTTCTGGATGTTTTTTTCTATGTGTGCACAATTAAAGAATTTGTATATATTAGCCAACGATAGCATAACTCTAATATTAAAGACGAGCGAGTAAATTTCATTACTTATATCTAACAGAATTTTTGATGAAATGGTTGAAAATATTTCGAAAGAATATCGAAACTTTCCATTAATTAAGCCATTGTAAATGAAGCGCGTGATTGTAATGAACAAATTTTATTATTTAAATTGAAATAGTGTTAATGTTTGCTGGGAAAATGCAAATTGCAAAGCAAACGCTCAATTAGCTGTTATTGTAGTTTGCTGCTGTTGCGTGTAAGTAAGCATTGCTTCATTTAATAGCTTATTTTTCACATCCCTTGTTTTTATTGTGTGTTATTTTATATTGTACAATATATTTTGTGCTTTTAATAGTTTACTATTATTTTTTTTTTTTTAATTCTGAAGTGAAATAAATTGATGTATTGTTGCTGAGACAAAAGAGACCTCAGAGTTTTTTGATTGAATTATTTCATGTTTTCTCTTGATTACTTTTTCACTCCTGTGTGTGCAACAAAATGGTTCTTGTCTAACATTTATGTATCAAGAATATTTTACACATTTTGAACACCATTCACAACTGGCATACAAACCAATTTGAATACCTTCCTGATGCCCAAGAAATTGCAAAGAACTTATGTACTTGTTTGGAGTAAAGCCCTTGCTAAAAGTCTTTGGTCAAAGTCGGTCACAATTGACATGAACATGTTGGTTTCATTGCAATTCCAGATATGGAATATTTTTGCAGCTATTTTAGCTACTATTTTGCTTTATATTCGACACATATGTGTGTGTATGTATCTATAAAATATGCAAGCTTGTAATGTCATATACACATATTATTATAATTGGGGAAAAACTAGCACTGCGACCTATAAGGTCTATTGTGCCCCCTTTCGGAGCCTACAGCTCTTCCATCAATCCCAGCTATTGCACGAATACCAGGATCTTTGTTGGGTTGAGGGATTCTATATCCTTGGGCCTCATGACATGCTGCCCTAGGACGCTGCATCTTTTCCTGATTAAGGCGACGCATTCTGCTAGGATGTGCGTTGAGGATTCCTCCTCCTTTCCACAAAACCTGCATGCATCGCTACTATAAATAGCTAATTTGGTTAGGTGACTTCTCAGTCTACAATGTCCTGTCAATAGACCGGTGAGTATTCTGAGTCTATTCTTCCCCATGGATATCATTTGCTTAAATCGTTTTTGATTATATCCACCTAAAAGACTTCTGGCTTGTCGGAGTCCTGGTGCCTCTGCCCAGCTCCGTTCTCGCCTCTGCCTTTCTTCATCCCTGATTTGCAGCCGTATTGTGTGTCTTCCTATGCCACAATACGGTTCAGGGCCTATCAGGGGGCTCTGTACCCCCACATATGTACATAAGTTGATACAATAATAATAACACATCATCTCATGTGCTTTCAAGTAAGTTAGAAAAATAAATATATATCATACGAAAGAATGTAGTCTAATCTATTTAATTCCCTTAACGCAAAAAAAATCGGAATAATCATTTAAAATACAAAATAAAAATTACAACTGACCGACTGTGAAGCCTTCCTTCCATGTTTGGTAACATTAGCTCTTAAATTGTAGTAGATGTGACCTTTTTGGGGGCGCAAGCGTGGACAACAAAATTCTGGAGAGCTTTAAAGAACTGGTAGGTACAAACTTGTATTCCTAACGGTACATCCACTGAAGGTCAGCAAAATTTCAAGTTTTATTTTGCTTCATATTTTTGTATTTGTGGTTTTTATTAAAAAAGGGTTTTTTTTTTTTTTTGTGGCATTCCTTACTGACAAACAGACATACTGACAATGTCATGCATATTTTAGTCAGCCGCCCTAAAATGAGAATCACGCTAAAAAATGAAAAGTTTTTCTTTTAAATTTGTACAAATAATTTAAAAATCGTGGAATCGTAGGTTCTTTCAAATTAAGTATATTAAAATGTATGTCAAATGTTCGTATATGAGAAATCTTAATCTTATTTATTCCTCAATTTACACACTTAGAAAGCAAAAACAAAAGTATTGCGATTTCCGAAAATTTAAAACAATTTTTTTTTTTTTAGATTATAAAAAGCTGATTCATTTATATACGCATGTACATGCATATGTATTTGAGAGACTTGGGGTATACAAATTTCATAGCTTGACTGATATGCTTATGAGGAGCTCTGTTGGTAAACTGGGTAAGCAGTTTCACTCCGCTACACTTGTGGCTCCATCCATTCAGCTTGCCTTCAGATAAAAGAAATATGTTAATCAAAAGCTAAAGCAAAAGCAAAAGCAAAAGCAAAAGCAATACCCAGATAGTCAGAGTCAGTCTCTGGTATGCCGTTGGGAACTCTTCCCTGTTGTTTATAATGTTTTCACTTTGAATTGAAATTCGTATTCTCGCAATGCGTGCGCCAAACAAAATAATTTCTTTGTGTGTGTTGATTTAATTAAATTTTCAATGTACATACATACTTATGTATATGTATGTGTGTGTGTGTAGGAGTCTGCATGCATGAATAGATGACGTGGCAACCGACTTACAGGGAGTTTCTTTCAAAAAACACAAAAAGTGTGAGAATCACATTAACATACGAGTAAAAGCTCAAACAGAAATCATAACAAGCAAAAACCAGAGAGAACCACAAGCACAACAACATTAACATCAGCATCCACATCAATAACAACAACATATTTGCCCTAGTCAAGACATGTACATATATGTATATATATAAATGTATATTAATACTATATATATTTATTTTTACAGCTGGATATGCAAAAGAGCTAGGCCAGGCGGTTAATATCTACATTTCTGCTGTATCGATAACCTGCTCCTTGTTCCCTATATCGATAAAAATCGAATTATCGTTAGCAATAAAATAAACTGTTTTTAAGATATATCGTTATAATCAAGAATATGTCATACGAAAGAAAATCATATTTTGTAAATTTTTCACTGTTTTGGTTTTTATTTTTTATTTCTAAGCTGTGAACGACTTATGCATAGGTTAAGACTTGGGTTCAGGGTATCTAAAAGTCGAGCGCTCGCGACGAGAGCATTCCTATTGCTTTGTATTCCCTTTCAGATATGTTCATGGCCACAGTGCATGAAAAACAATAACAACGTGGCTGACTCTCATGCAAATCAAATACGAAGGACAACTGTACTAAGCCATAAAACTGAAAACGGGGAATCCCACTCTATAAGTCCGATACTGTTTTAAAATTCACTTTGAGAAGCTTCCATTTGATTGAGATGTTTGTAAACATACGTACATACTCACAATTGCAAATACATACATGTACAGAAAACAAAGCGATAACTGAAATAATATAAGAAACATTCAATATTGCAATTTGCTTCTTTTACAATTTTTTTTAAATTTTTTTCTCAAATTTGATCTTTTGTTTTTATTATTTTTATTTATTTATCCGTTTTTATTCTTAACTATTACATTATACTGCGCATTTGTTGTCATAGCTTCAAGTCTTAACTTATCTTCTGTATGGTATTAAATGTGGCTGGAAATTCTTCGACTTAAGTTGGGATTAATTTTTGGTTTTCAGCTTAGGTATAAAACAATAAAAAATAAAGTGCTGAAAAGCAATAAAATGTCTGGCAACATTGTATATGGGCAATACAAACATCCGATGAATTCTCTAGTTAAATTCAAAAATGGCAAAACCAAAAATTCTTAAGTGATGCTGAAGTTGAATGTTCGATTTCGATGTTTTGCATGTTACGAGTGAATGGGTGAATGAATGAATGCACAAATGATTACAACAATATTCAAGTGTCAGATTGTGCACAATGGGGCCACCATCACCGCTGGAACAGCAGTGGTCAAGCAGTGGTGGGTCAAAAGTTGGCTTCACTTAAGTCAGGTCATGCTGAGCCAGCAGTGGTAAAGCACATAGAGAAGTATCTGGCCAGATTATGATTGCTTTTGGTGCGTCTTTGACTACGTCAATTACAGGTACAAGCCAAAGAATATGCCGGCGGGGGAGCCTGGAAAACATGAACACAAAGAAGATAAACTCACTTTTGAGTTGAGATTGAGAGCATTGCTAATGCAATGCTTAATACTCAGTCAAATCTTATTCTTCATGTAAAAATGTGTCTTATTGCTTTTAGCTGATGCCTTAAAAAATGATGCATGACTTTCTGAGCGTGCAATTAAAATGGACAACAGCAGAGCAATCGCTGATAACAACGGCCATAACGATTCCGACGCGTTGACAGCACATTGAGATGGGTCCTCCTACTCCCTACTCCTACTCCTACTCCTACTGGTATTGATACCTACTTGTCCTAGTCGTCACTGTTGTTGCCATTTGAACTGTCAATTTCTCTGAATGCCAGCAGCTGCTGACAGCCTACTTCCTTGCCCACTTTAAGGTAGCAATTAAAAAGACAAAGAAAAAAAAAAAAATAGATAAAAAAAAAAAACTAAAAGGAACTGTTATCGAAAGGCACACCGAAGCTGACATACTCTTGTTATCCGCAGACATTTTAATTTATTTCGGAGTTTCACGTTTTAAACAAATTGTATTTACAAGTTTTAAGTTTCACGACTGGCTACGAACTGACTATTCCATATTTGTATAATTCGGTGATATAAATGATATAAATTGCACCGATTATATATCCGGAGTATATACCCACTTTAATCAAGATAACTGAGGAAATTGTGCTAACAAGAAGCTGGCAGACGAACAAGTCTTTTAGTGATGCTGACCAATAATATATACTTTCTGGTTTCAGAGACGTTTCTTTCAATGCGTTACAAACTGCATGACAATATTATAATACCCTCTACATAAAAAAAATAATACAAATGAGTTCAAATACAAGTTGTGGAATGTAAAATGTCAGTCAGCTTTGATGCCCAAAATGCCAAAAATGCACACTTCAAAAAGTTTTTGTCTTAAAGGTATACTTAAATACTTAAACTAATTGTTTTGCAAAGTGACGCTTTCGTTGAAGGTTGACAATCTGGTTTGTTGGTAAATAAATAATATATAAATAAAAAAATGAGTTTACATCTAGTCATCAGGTCCTACCCGAAGCCTATTTGTATATAATAAATAAAATATTCAGCATTATCTATATTTGTGTTAACGAATTAGTTTTATTATGACTCAATTTTAGCGAGAAATTGTCAAATTTAACGCAAATTGGTAGTTAAATGAAATTTGGGTCAATAACGACAGTTTAAATTGGATTGAAAATACACTTGCTTCTATGTATGTACATACATATATGTTAACTGACGTTCGCAAATTGCAGGCAGCCAGCATAATTATCGTTATCCTAGTGCCTATCGGGGCATAGGCCAGTGGACATTGGGCAGGGTGGGTTAGGGGTGGAGTGGAGTGGAGTGATTCACAAAGGACCATCACGAACAAAACAATTTGATAATTAATCGTTTTGAACTCTCTGTGGCTTTCAGCCAGTAGATATGTATGTGCAAAATAATCACATCATATCATTTAAATCGGATGTCTCTGCCCGTGCATGTGTGTGTGTGCAACCGGAAACGGAAACGGCAAAAACATTCGCTCTAAATGTCATTGCTGTTTGTTGTTGTTGCTGTTGTTGTTGTCTGGTCAAAACCTTTTGCGGCTAATATGTGCCCTGCAGCTGTGATGCTATCCATCCTTTAGCTGGCTTCATTCATTGCTACATACATATACACATAAATATACATATCTATCTATATATGTTTCTTTATATGTATCTATCTAAATATACATATATACATATGCACTTATGGCTGTGCACATGCGTTCCGTAAGCCTTTCTGAATAATTCTCCACATTGTCTAATTAGTTATGTGGCTTGGCCACAAATGCTGAAATGCTTCATTTGTGCCATTAAATATGTTAATTTGCTTCAATTTGGACAATTTCGATTTAGATGGGTTTCGATTATATTATATATATTATAGTATATTCTTATGGCAGGCACAGGGAATGCAGAGAAAAATAAAACTGAGCCAGCGCATATTCTTATTCACAACCCAGATCAGATCCGAACTGGCTGGCTACAAACACGGGCATACACATACATACACGCAATCGTAGTTAACGGGGTTCTGCAGAATACCCATAAAAACATATTGACGCTCGCGTCGATTATCGTGCCATCTCTTTCACACACATGCGCTCGCATACTTGGGTGTTGCTTATCCGATCTTGATGAAATTAGGGTAGTTGATCCATAATATGTATATGTATTTTCTACATTACTTAGAAGATTCTGCCTTTAAAAATGTGGTATTTATTGCTATCGAAATGTATCGATATTCAAACAACGTAGGCAGTTATCGATAAAATAATAGCAAACTTAACCTGCGCCGGATATACGAGAACCTATATTACAAATTTGAAGTCTCTAGCTCTTATAGTCTCTGAGATCCGGGTGATCATACATACAGACGGACAGACCGACGTGGCTATATGGAAATCACCCTAAAATGGCAATTAGACATATTTCTTGGTAAATTTAGGAAAATCCATCCAGAAATTTAGAAATTTACTATAACACACTCAGATGCACATAAGGGGAGAATTGTGCTTAGCCCCAGTTGGAAGCCATGTCAACTAATTGTGTTACACTTGAATATCCACACTAATTATGACAACTTGTGGCATTGTTATGGGTTGCAGTTGTTGCTTGTTGTTGTTCAGATTGTTAGCTGGAACGTGTCAGAGCACGTTTGACTGGACACGGGTCATGTTGACCATTTGCACAGACTGATGATTCCAGTCCAGTAACAATGTCAAACAATTACATGACTCTACAATTACTTTGCACTTGCAAATATGATAACAGTTGAGAACTGACAATCAACTGTGGCAGCAACATAGAATAACAGCTACATCTGTCCCAGACATTAGAGACAGGAGACAGCCAGGGACAGGAGACTGAGATCAAGAGCGACACCAAATATCCGGAATTGTGAGGCTACAAGCCACACATGCTGCATTAAATGTAAATGCGAATGAATGAATGTAAATTTGAAGAGCAGTTCGTCTCTGGGCTGGTCGTTAGATATGTTTGCGTGACATGATGGAATTTGCAGGAGACAAGCAGGACATTGGCTCCCTGACGCTAACTTAGTGGTGGTAAATGGCGTTGCCAGAGTTTCCTCTTTGCTGTCAATGCCTGTGCAAGTCACCAAGACACCAAGTCACTGAGTCACACAGAGTCCATGGATATCAACGGGACTGGCACTCGAGAGGCACTTGTCCTTGTTGTGTTAGATAAACAGCTAAAACACACACACGCACACACGCACTCACACACAAGCGCACACAGACAAATGCACATTGTAATCTAATCAAATGACAATGTATATGTAGGGAACGCCCCTTGTTGACCCTGCTATCGTTGTGCCGCTGATATGGCTCACAGAATTTTGTGTTTCATCTCTGTTTATTGTTGATGGCTGCTGTGTCTGCTGTGTCTAAGCTCCAATTTAAATGTCATTTATTTTAAATGTAATAACTATTTCAGCATGCACTCAGTCTGTCGCCTGGTTTGCCTGATTGCAAAAATGATTGCATGTAATCACTCATACGACACATTGGTCCACACAATGCAGCCCGCTTAGTGCTTCGTGTTTGTATTACTGATTTGTTGCGCCTGCTGTTCTCCTGCCTCTCCTCTCTCCTCTTGGTCTCTCCCTCTCTCTCTCTCTCTCTTTCTCTATTATGGATAATAGAATCAATCACTGTTCAGAGCCACGTCTGCCATTTAGCTGGGCATCTTCTGTTTTCTGCTCGCTCTTGGCCAGGCACAACACAGTCCTCCATATATTTCATTATCTCAAATTAATCTATTCATTTTGTTTGTTTGTTTTTTTTTTAATCGTGCTTGTTTTGTTTGATTGCAATTCACAGTTGAATAATTTCAATTCAATTTCGAGTTATTGCAATCATAGAATGCATGTTCAACAATTGTCTACAAACATTTCATCTAATTAATTTAAAAGCTTAGCTTCGATAAGATACTCTAACGGACTGCAAACATTATTGAAATTTATATTTATTAATTAAATCAATATAGACTTTCAAATATTTAATTTTAAACAGTAAATTTCATAAAATTTACAAGTAAAAGTAGTTGGAAATTTAAAATAATATATATTGTAAAACATAATAGGCAGACAAACTTGCTGATCGAGAATGTATGTATATACGTTACAAACTGCACGACTAAGCAAATATGCTCTCACAGATGCCAACTACCTTAAAGCTGCCTATATTTATATCTTGATTAAATGTGCAACAGTACAAACACTCATTTGCCCAAATATGGATGCAAAATTCAAATCGGCAAATTAGTTATTACATTCAATTTGAAAATTGGTATTTGTCAACACTCTCATTTCACATCCTAAGTCCACTGCCAGAACCCAAATTTGAGTAAAGTAATCGATTCGATAGACATTTCTATCTAAGCAAGTATATGTTTACGTAGAAATGCTAATTCATGCATACATATATATATATATATGTATGTATAAATATATAGTTGCTGCGTGCAATAATTGCAGTGAATCAAGTTGTTTTCACTTTCTGGTTATATTTCAACTTAATTTGCAATTCGTTATATAAATATATTTCAAAATATCAACGTACATTTGCCTGTGGTGTGCAATTGCTGATTATCCAACCGATCTGGCCAAACGTTATTACAACTTTATACGCGGCATGCTCAGTGTAAATGAGGATTGACATTGCCGGCGCTATTTAATGCAGTTGCAACCGGAATTGGGGCATGCATTCGACATTGCACCCGGCCCATGGGTTTACGCACCATCTGCCGGACGACCTGCTGATAAACAGATAATATTCGAACATTGCATTTGCCAGCGCATAGATAAGGTTTGATGCTTTAGGTCAACTTGTACGTGCATGTTCCACTTCATGTTGCAGTCCATGAATTATGGTAATTTTGTTTATTTTGTGTATTTTGGCCGTGTAGCTGGCAATGTTTTAGCCTGATTTCACTATTAACATTTCATACATTCTCGCAAGTCAAGTATGCTGTGTGCCAGTGTGTGCATATATCGCAGTAGGGAATCATTCAACATTCATATAGTATTCCCATATCAATGTCACGAGCAGCTAAGGCTCAAAGAAATGGCAATTATTTTATTTTCTTTTTCGAATTTATTATAATTTAATGCTGAGAGCAGAAAAGTGGTTATAGCCTGTCGGATATTTGAATTAATTGTTTTAATTGTGCAAAATGCACTCACTTATGCAGCTTAATTGAGGGGCATTTCAAGTTTGCCAATTATACACAAAATTAATTACTCAACTGAGAAATTTTGTCCTGACTGTTTCACGAATTTATAATCGGTTGTTGGCAATTGCAGTTGCGAGAATGTATTGCGTTGATTTTATTGCTCTAGCTCACCAACAAGTTAATGAGTTTGTGCATTTTAAAAGAGTTGCATATGTGACTCATTTTATGGTGATAAAATCGATAACTATTCAAAATCTTTAATATTATGAAAAATGCATCATATTTAGTTTTTTAGAAAGCTGAGAACACTTTACTGTTATTCTATATAAATAGTAATTTGATAAAAAACAAATCTAATATATAATAATTAACTTTAAGGATCGTAATTTTTTTTTAATGTTTGCTTATCTACATAACTGATTGCTTGTGCTTAAATCAAATTTGTATATATATATATATTTTTTTTTAGCTACATATATCTTAAGTAATTTGTATTACATTTTCCAAAACAGATGTGTGCTCTACTATTATTTAGATCAAGCATCAGGTGTGTGTGTGTGTGTGTGTGTGTGCTTATACGTATTAAATCACTCACATATGAGCAGGTCATCCATGCATATGTGTGTACTTCCTGGCGAACAACGGACTACGACATTGGCTATCAGAGCTGGAGGAGGAGGAGCAAGTGGAGCTGGAGCAGTGGCGGAGCAGCAAGCAGCCGGAAAGCATCTCGTTCGTTTCTAGCCTGGCCTGTGATTAAAATGATATTTTCAGACAATGTCAAACAGCGTGTGACTAATGGGTCTATGGGTTGTCCGAAATGTCTGTTATTACTTGATAAATCTTGTCGGTCACACATTTAGCAGACCAACAAACAAACACACACACATGCATACGTGGGTGTGTGTGTGTGTGTGTGTGTTGAAGGCAATCGTGTGTTTGTTTTATGCAAATCCCCCGCATTCGAGCCTAATGACAAATGGGTCAAAAATTTGCGGCTAATGACACAAATATGCTTGTGTTGTATGCTATAAATTTTATGCATAAATAAACCCGTAGAAGGCTAGAAATAAACATAAAAACTGAGAGCATTCGGCACAAGAGAAATGCACACAAAGAGACACAGAGTGAGAGTGAGAGAGAAAGAGAGAGAGAGAGAGAGAGAGAGAGAGAGAGAGAGGGAGCGAGCGAGAGAGAAAGCAGAGCAGAGCAAACAAGTAAACTATGATTGAAGACTTTCTGGCAACGACCTTTGCGGGTTTTTGGCATCGCACATTAATCAATGGCCAAATAAACATAAGATTAACTTAAATGGCCATAAGGGCGGTCCAACATTATAATGCTTCTGACTGAAAGCCGACCGCAAGCGACCAAATGCGATACTATTCCAATTCCAAGTGCTATTAGCTGCTATTTTACATATATATCTCTCGAATCGAACTGTCTGTCTGAAGTTATTCTCGGCATTTGACTTATCTTGCAGCAGATTGAAACATCAAGGCACATTTAATGACATTTAAAACGTAACATAAGCACGTAGAAATAATATATACACATACATATGTATAATAAATAGATTAGATTAGTAGATTCTTGGCGATATCCTTCAAAGATCGCCAGCGAGCAAGCCACGCGGCCACTTGAAAGGATTTCGCCAAGAATCAACTTATCTAATCTGTGTTTCCTTGCCGACTTGCAATTATCGATGTTTATAGATTATTAGCTTCTTAGTATATGTACCGCCTCAGTACTAATACGGACAAGTAAATATTCCATATCTAATTTCCAACATGTAAAAATAAGAATATAATAATAAGAATTGTGTTTCAATAAGACTATTCTGTAAAAATTAGATTCGTCTGTGAAATCTGCTTATTTAATTCATTTAGTACTCTTAATTTTCCATAAGTTGCTCACAAAGTGAAAACTTTAAAAGCAGCTTAATTTATGGAAATGATTAAGTTTCTTAATTCAGAAATCTTAAACTTGTTATGATGGATTATTAGATAGGATAGATTTATCTCTATATCAATAATGCGAAATCTGCTTAACTGAAACTTGAATATAATCCTGTGGCACGTACAGAATGGTACAATGATGGGGATATGTGTATACATTATTTGCATTAGCTTTCCAATTCAAATACAATAACTGCAATATAATAAAGAAGAAGCTGGTTAGCTGGTGTTTGGACATGTATGTATGTACATAAATAGCTATTTGTATATGTATTTGGTATTTGGTGTATGGTATATTGTATATTTATTTGCTGTTTGGATTTGTGTTTGTGTTTGTGTTTGTATATTGTATTTTTGTCGGTGGGCGGACACTAGGACAATGCCGAAAGTTGACATGTGTGTGTGTGTGTGAGTGTGGCCCACAAGAATAGCATTGCTGGTGATAGTAAAAAACATACGCAGTCATGGATGGAGATAAACTAAAGCAAACACAACAAGGCACAAGCCAAATACGAGTAACTTAGGCAGCTGAAGATAGATAGAGAAAGACAGACAGAGAGGGAGAGAAAGAGAGAGAGAGAGAGAGAGAGAGAGATAGAGAGAAAGATTTACTCCGGAACCTAAACAAATATGCAGCACGCCTGTCAGCACGCTGGATGCGAAGCTAAAGTCCTTGTTGGATCTGTAGCAACAGGAATTGGCTCTATTTGTCTTCATTATGTTTATTTTTTTTTTTTACCCTTGTAAAGGGTATTATAATTTTGTCGTGAAGTGTGTAACGCACTAAAGTTGACGTATTCAAGCCCCATCAAGCATTTAAATTCATAATCAGCATCAGTAATTGAGTCAATGTGGCCAAAATTCGCTTTCTTCTTAAAATATTTATGATTTACCATGATAAACAAAACCAACCCAAAATTCCCTTTAATTTAAAAAAATAATAATCGAACCTCTATATATAGTATTTACATATATAATATGTATCTATACAAATGTGAAATAATCAGTTCACAGACAGTCGTCAGACTGAAAATATGTAAATAAAATGTGTTTTTTTAAATGTACAAAAACATAATAATATTTCGAGGGCCGGTCTTAAATTTAGATGTCAGCATATTAGCTCCGGTCTCTAAGGGTATACAATCTTTGGTGTGCCTAAAAATCCTTTCTTTTTTTCTTATATTTTTCATTTTATTTTTTTGCTTGACTCTCGACGAACAGATTGATTCTCATCATCGAGCTTGGAGTGCGTTTCGCATAACGTTTGACTTACTTTGAAAACATTTGTAAACTAGATATTATTGACTTATTTATATAAGTAAATCGATAAGTTGATATCCGATAAAAAGAATGTAACAACTTAGCGCAAAATGCCAACATGTTCGAAAGAATAAAAACTGGGAAATTTAAATATGGCTTAAATCAAAATAAATTATTAATCTAATTTGTAAAATTTTGGTTGTTTTGTTTTTGTATTATATTAAAAATATTAAGCATATGCAAATTTGGCCAAATTTTGTTTTACTTTCAATAATTTAATATTACAAATAAGTTTAATAATAATAAGTTTATAAGCAGCGACGTAAAAGTGATAAGAAAATTTTGCCATTTTATGTTTGACTTTAAATGTTTAATGGAAAATGCGAATAGCCTTAACAACTTTTGCTGCAAACACGAACAGGGTGAGTGTTAGTCGAGTGCTATTTATTTAGTAAGATGACCAGTTGCTTATAATTAAATATTGACAACTGCTTTGCATTCTTATTTAGCTAAGCGCTTCTGCTAACGCAGCTCTTTTTTTGGCTAGACATGAAATTGCCAAATATTGTCCAACAGTTTTAAGGCTGTGTCGTAAACGGAGAAGCCTCTTCAGATTTACTAGTGCTCGATTGCTGAGCTGGCAAAAGTTACGGCAGCTTAAGTTGTTGGCATTATGAAAAACACTTGACAGCCAGCACCCCCATCTCAGCACATTAAACTCGCTCTGGCCAGTCCTAAGTCAACACTCTGGGACATCCTTCAACACTTTCAGGACAGACAGAGAGAGAGATACAGACAGACGGACTAAAAATGTGGGCCTACCTTTTGCGGTAATAAGCTGCAATTTGGTTATAACACTTTTAACTGGTTGAATTTGGCAGTTGGTTTCGTCGTCTGTGCGCGTTAATTTTTAGATAAATTAAATGAAAATGCAAATGCGAATGCAAATGCAAATGTAAATGTAAATGTAAATGTAAATATAAATGTATATGCATAAACAAAGAGCTCATTAAATGCTGTCGCATTGCATTTGCAATCCGAGTGGGGCCCATTTTAAAGTATCAAAAAAAAAAAAAAACAGCGGGAATCGAGCAATTTGCTGCTTTTATTGTGGCATTGGGAAAAGTGACTGAGAAATGCTTGCCAACACACAAAATGCCTGGTTCTATCTCAATTTCAATATTAATTTCCTGTCGACTGGCTTTGTGCGCTTTCCATTCACTTCTGTTGTTGACTGTGTGCTTTCCATTGAAAGTTCTCGTCTCTGATGGCTCTGCCTGTCCATATCTGCAATCTTTTTTTTACTTAATGGCAATAAACTTGTTTACTGCTACTAGTTTAAAGCAAACAAATATGGAATAATTGTTTATCACATATTTTACATTGCATCGTATCTTTAACGTGTTAATGACTTGTTAAGCGTTTAAGGACCATTGCTACCAATAGGCAACAATCTCGTCACAATTATCTTATGTATTTTTTGTTTTGCAAGGAAAATAGGTAAGTAAAATAAGTAAGTATCGACCACGGTATACCCTAAGCCCAGTTGTTTAATTTTCCAAATTCTCCATTTAAAGCTTTGCGTGGAATTGCTCTCACTTCTTAGGCAATAACTTTGGTGTGTCTAATCTGATGTTAAAGGTTTTCGGGCTGTCGATCAATTATAAGTATAGGTATTCAATATATTCGGAAACAATATTCAAAATTTCATCAAGAATATATGCACTTTATGGGGTCGGAGATGCGTCCTTCTGCCTGTTACATCCATTTGCACAAAACCATTATACCCTTTTTAATCATTTTCAATGAGTATGTATGTTGGCAATAAGTTGAAGCACTTGAAATGAGTTTTGTGAACTGAAGCACTAGCGACACATTACACATTGCACAGTGCACAGTGGGAATTTGGAATTTAAACGCAAATGAAAGCCACAGTTGCAGCCAAAACCAAATCCACATTGCTATTGATGAAAGGGAGTTTTGTGTGTTTGTGTGTGGCCAACTTTAGGATGTCTACTGCACTTTACACTTCATCATTGTCATTGTCATTGTCAACTGTCGACTGTCAACTGTCAACTGCCAAAGGAAGAAATGAGGAGCAGGAGCTGTGGGGGCTTGTGTAGCACACATTACTCATACGCCGAATGTGCGCAAATATTTGCTTAGATATCGCTAATGCGCAGTCGTACGTTGTTGGTTTGTTAGTGACCGCAAAACAGGCAGTGTATCCGAGAGATACTTCGCAGCACATCAAATTAGGCCCGAATATTTGCCCAACACTTTTGGGACACCACGTTCGCACACACACACACACACACTGCGGCAGGTGTGTTTTGGTTGCAATGGCCTCGAAGTTGGCAGTGTAAACGCATCTCAGGCAAAAGGCAAACAAATACAAATTCTATTTGAATTGTAAGCATATTGAGTGAAGTGGGCTCAGCATGATACAAGCTCAAGATTGGGTTGGGTGGAGTGTGACTGTATTTTTTCAACTCTGTCTCTCTCTCTCTCATCTTGATCAGCTAACTGCGTGGCTCAATACGCTGCATTGGCATTGAGTAAATATTAATCTGCAAACGACGATGACGATGACGATGACTATGACTATGACTATGATGATGACGATGACAACGACAACGATTATTGCCCCACTTGCCAGGCAACAAATCAATGGAGTCTTCAGAGTTGCCGCTGCTGCTGCTGGTAGCTGGCAAGTCAATTGCACTTACAGCATACCTTCACACAGTTCATAGGCAAATGGAAATCAATTTGAAATGTGTATCACGTGCCACTTCATGCTGCAAGCAGCAATCGCTCTAATTTTCAGTGACAGCAGCAGCAGCAGCAGCTTCTTGTTTGCATTCGATTGCCTTGCTAAACATGTGCATCATGATTTCGTGCATAAAATTCATGACTCAATGCGGATGTGACTTATCTAACTATCTACTTACACATATCCTTAAAATGCGTATACATTTCCATTTGGGGCACGCCATCGAAACTACCTATTTAATATCAATTATTAATTCAAAAGATTAGCTATATTCAATCTTAAATCAACTTCTCTCCTTATACACTGGAATCATTGAATATACTATAGATAATTTGTGTGTATATTGGATAAGGAATGTCATTCTAATTGAGAATTTACATACCCATGATTTTAGTGGAAGGGAGGGAATTATAATTTATTTGATTATCTTGAAAAATTTCATTAAGTTCTTTAGTGGCTTATTTTTGATATGGTTATTAATGAATTGGGTTTGACGTGTCTCCTAGTCGAACTCGTCTTAAAGAGCATTTTAACTTGTTAAATAATTAATAAGGAAGTAGTTGAACTTAAAGGTAAATGAACGCTCTTTTATTTATGAAGGATTAGCTGGAACAACATCCACTTAATAGTAACAGCGTTATGCATAAATATTAATTAACACTTGAAGCGATGGCAGCAAGAGAAGAAGACCTTAGGCAAATGTAAACGAAAGGACAAAATTATAATATCACCTTTTCGTGAAATATTTATCATCGCTATGTCCATGCCAAAAGAAAAGGAACAGAAAAAAATAAAAGGGACAGCAAAAACAGAGAAAACAACAGAGACAAATGACAATCGATAAATTCTCGCGTTGCACAGTGGAGTATTTTAGTAAAAAAAGATCTTATAGGTAGTTTCCTTAAATTACAATTAAATTATCTTATAACTGACTGAGTTGTTGCTGATTTTCTGGTTTTAAATTTATATATTTGATACAACATTTTGTTTGTTTACATTTTGGGTATATGAGCTCCATAGTGCGTAGCCGAGGGAACGATGTAAAAGATTTCTGCTGTCATGGCAAACTCAAATAAAGACAACAACAACAACAACAACAATAATAAAAGAAAGGTCTCTACCAAAAATCAAACATGCATATTATTGATAGGACAAGCCTCAACCTCATTAAATCACAATTATAGATCAATCAATGCGCCAACTCATTAGCATAGGAGCAAAGTAATCTAAGCCCATTGTCGTTGGCAAAAGCATCGTAAATTGTTTAGCCACAACAAAAAAACCAACAACAGTATTAGTATGTCAAATGATAATGAAGTCCTTTGGATTTAAAAACATTGCCTAACGAACCATATAGCTTAAGATTACATGCATCTTTTTAAATGGTTCGTCATGGCAAGCACATAGATGATAAGCAGCGTTTTTCAGCGATGTCAAAAACAGTTTTGTTATAGATTTATGATAATCAGGCAATCACTTTTATTGTTATTATAAGCAAACACCACAAGGAATGAACAAATTTGCAGCCAGCCTGAGATAAGCGAAAGTTGGCGTTGGACCGGTACCAACAGGAACTGCCTCTATTTGTCTGTCTGCTTGCGACAGTAGACATGTTAATCATCTTCGGGCATTGAGTGTGTTTCGCAAAACTCTTGACTCGTTTTCAAAATAATAACCAATGCTGAAAAAAAATTAAATAAGACCGTTTCTCTGTTTTAGGACTATCACAGTTGCGTAGTTTTCTTGTATCTGAGTGGGTTACATGTACATATGTCTACGCCTATCTCGATCCAACAACTTAGAACTTATTTCTCAGCTATTTGTTCCTACATCAGCTACCTTATGTACTGCTCCGATCTGGTAGTCTTCTACGTCATTTGTGACCAAAGCAATCGTACGTGTATATACCAAGTTTCATAAAGATAGCTTCAAAACTAAGGGAGGGGCTTGACACATATGTTTTATTGCGTTACGCATTCATGAAATGGGGAACCGAAATCTGTTGGCCATATTTGCCAGTACCAACAATTTGTTAAAGCACGCATTACAGTTTTCGAAAGTTAAAGCTCCACACACATACAGATTGTGATGCTGTCATTGTGATAGCGACATGAATGTTACGTTTCCTGAAATCGTTTATCTACCTGTTTAGGTGAGAAGATTTATGAAGCACTTTTAAATTACACGGTTGGCAGATTTTTCGATTTTTCGTGTAGCAATGTACATAGGTATGAGTATGAATGAAAGTATTTAAAGAAGACAGAGGGAAGAGGTAGATAGAGTCGTTTCCCCTTTCCAGTTGGCCAAGTCACCAAATGGTTATTTAATTTGTTGAGAACTTTGCTTAACTTGTAAGTCTATCCGTTCGCCTGTCTTTCTGTCTTTCTGTCCTTTTCTTATGTTCGTGTTGTAGGTGCATGTAGCATAATTTGGGGAGCCAAACGGTTGACTGCTTGCCAAATGTGTGGTTTTCAAGCTTGTATGTGTCTGTGTGTGTGTGTGTGTGTGTGTGTGTGGAGCTACATTCATGTGTGTAGGTAGTGCTTGTTGCGGTCGCTTAAGACAAATGAATTTCGATTTAATATTTAACGAAAAACCACAAAAGCTACCACCAAAAGTGGCAAACTAATTAAAATTTAGATTTTCATGCAAAAAGTCGAGCTAGAAAACAAGACTCTTTGCCCCACAACTCAACTTATGCCAAATACCAGCTAAAAGCTAAGGTATTAAGTGAAATTGCAGATAAACAAGAAACCAATTAAAGATTTTGTGTAAATTAGATTACGGCACTTATTTGGTATCTTTTATAGCTAAAACTTCTGGCAAACTAATTAAAAATTTAAAATGAATTATTTTTTGCATAAGCAAAATACTATTCAAGCCCTTAGATAATATAGAATATTTACATATATATATACACATATATATAATAAAAGTAGGAGATAAGCAACAAGCTCTCTCGACTTCAGTCTGAGTTCCTATATTTTTGTTTGTTATGAAATAACTAAGTACCTTTGAGTTAAGAAACGGGTAGATTGATATCTTAAGCACAAATTTGTATGTGGGTTTTACTGAGACTGCATTGCCAGTCTTCCCAAGCAAATGTGAATGTGCCACAAATAGTTTATACAGGCAACTATAAACCTTAGAACATATGGCAAATGTCATTAGTATCATATTCTCTAAATTAATTTGAGTCAATTCGTTTGCATACTAACTTTATTTCCTGCCCAAAAACGTGTCAAATTCTGCATTTTGGCATTTGAGCAAGGCAACAGCAAAAACATTGTGGCACACACAGCGCTAAGTGAGGCATTTGATGTCTTTGAGCGCAACTCACCTCACAAAGTTGAGTTCACATTTAGCTGTAGCATCTGCCGCTTCTGTTCGCCTGCTACGCCGAGTTGAAATATAGCCAACATTTCACATTTGGCTGTGCAACTCAGTTCACGTCCATCAGTCATAAATATTGCATTGCTCGATTTCGACCTGTTGTCTGTTGTAGCTTAGGCAACAAATATATCAATCAATATAAACAGTGGCTCATGCAATATGCAATACTATTGAAAAGATATGGTAGTAGACATATTTAAATAACATCAAATTTTTCATGTGCAGATAATATTTAAGTTGACAATAAAACACATTTGCAATTAAGTGCGGGCATTCATAATTTGGAAACCTGTATTAAAATGAAGCTTATCGATTCCAGATATTTAATATCTGCTCATTAATTAGGTTTGCTGCAGGCCATGTCTGACATTCAAATTGTGTAGAAACATTAAATTAGATGCCACGTCTCCGTGGACAGATTGGAAGAGGCTTGAATAAGCTACTAGGTGGAGACAGACAAAGATATAATTTAGATTGCTTATCGTACTCGGACACGGACTGTCCAAAGCTGCTCGCTGCTAGTCCCAAAGGGCGTCATAATTTTTAATGCTGGCGTTGTTGCTACTCTTGACCAAATGGCTGACAATTGAGAGCTGCTGCTGCTGCAGTTGCATCATGTGGCTATGTGGGGACAAAGGATGAGGATGGGAATGGAAATAGCCAACGGGAAGCGGTTGGAAGTCAACAGCAAAAGCAACTCACATACAAAGTACTGTTGAGAGGTTGAGAGCTAGATTTTGCGTCTACTGTAGTTGACATAATTATATTGTAAAATATCGTTGCACATTACTACTTTCTCTCAGACCCACACACCCCCTCTAGGTATCGGTTTGTGTGTGTGTCATGATATACGATGTATCCGTCAAAGCAAACGCTTTGGCGCTTTAGTGCCCATTCTAAGAGTTAAATTTTGTAATGCTCAGATTAATGATGTGTTGCACGCTGTGCATATGTATGTGCTTATACATCTGTGTGTGTGTGTGTGTGTGTGATTTCATATTATTATTTGTGATTTTATAAATCATCGGTTGGGCTTGTTGTGAGCTTTCATATCTATTGCTGTACTATTGTACTCATGCCATACACTCAGCAAGAATCGAATGAATGAATTGTTGAAAACCGCTCTGAAAACTAGCAAGTTTTCTTTGCTTTATAAATAATTGAAAATTGTTTAAAAACTTTTTTATTTTATATATCTTTCAGTGTCGGTTAGGGTTAAGATTATGGTCTAGGATACATCCTCTTTGAGCTCTGTCATCATAGATTGATATCGGCAACTGAATTAATATTAAAATAAGCAAAAATAATGCTACGTTTGAAGCGGTGCTTGTTTAACAGGCTGTCAAACATTTGGTCGATGGGCCCGTGTATATAGCCGGTATATACATTAAAGCTCTATTATCTGGAGCGTCAAATTAATTGATTGCTCAACTTGGATGGATTGAGAGCACCATAATTGATAAATCAAATTACACTTAGGGGAAAACCGTCAGGCAAACACCCATACACACGCACACGCTCATACATAAATTCACATATTCAGCTTATATATGTGTATGTGTATATATGTATTTATCTACATACATCTAAGCTTGACCGTATTCGTATACAGTTTGCAGCAGCTTGTTAAAAATTGAATTGAGCACACTGAACACTGAGTTTTCCACCTAATGAAATACAATAATCGGTAATGGGATTTTAGCCCGAGGCTGCAATTTGCCAACAATACTGCAAAGCATCGCAGTTGCTCATTTCTTTTGTTCTTGGAACTCAGATGAGTGCGTTTCCGGGTTGGAAAGGGCAGCATGCCGCGGGCAGTGTTAGCCAGATTTGCCATTCGTGTTGGGATGCTGGCCAAAAGCAAAACGGACGAGCAACTCAAGTGTGTGTGTGTTGAATTTTCGCATTTACAGCTAAGGCAACGAATAATAGATGAAAATGAAATAAAACCAAGTCCAGAGTTTTCAAAGAACCGCTCATCTGTTTCTATCTCTCATAAACATAAATTAAGCCGCCAGCAGCGATAATTGCTTTTTGGATACGGACACAAAGCTGATGCCGCGACCAGAATGCCATATGCATATGCTGCTAATTCTCTATACTCTGCATTTTAAGTAGGCCATACATGCCACAGCATACTCCTCTACAACCCCTTTCGTCACGTAGTTAACTCCGAGCACATTTAGACAAAAGGCTCTCATAAGCATTTCTGGCGGATTTTTGATGAATTTTAATTGCTGCACACTAGAAACACAACACCAGAAAATGGATGGAATGACTTCAAATTTATTAAAAAAAAATAATAATAATAATATAAATATATATATATATATATATATGGTTTTCAAGTAGAACATATTATGTTAAGAATGTAAAATCAAAAGCCATTCGAGCTTTTGGCACCCACGTAAAAAAGGGCTTCACTGCAGCATTTTGGAGAATGAGTTAAAAAAGAGTGCAGAAAATTGAGTGCAGTCGACTTTATAAGACCTTACGGCATTTGTGCTTTATGTGGGTGTGGGTGTGTGTGTGAGTGGTGAAAGAACTTCTCAAAAGAAATTGTTTACGATTTTCAAGTTTTTCAAGAACAACAACAAATGTTTCTTAATCTCGGAGGAGCAAGGAATTTCTAATTGTATCTGAATCTGAGAACAGGCGGCATTTCATTGTCCACAACTTGGCTAAGCAAAGTTGGCTCGATGTCGTCTGCTTGGTCAATTTAAATTAAAACAAATGAACTGTCAACGAAAACTGTAGTTGAATACCCACACGCATCATTGATCGTTAAATTTAAATCTATTCAATTGTCACTAAAAAGTTTTCAGTTTGTCAGCGAATTGAACTATTTGAACAAGTCACTCTAAGCGATCGATATATTTATATATATACATATATTTATTTATATACATATAAACATATGGTATATGGCAGTTTTCGCATATCACGTGTAGAAAAATACGTTTTTATGATTTCAATAAAATCGATTTCCATTTGCATATAAAGGTATTTCCCATTAAAATCGGCAAGCTTGGACAAAGTGTTGGCAGTGGAAAAAGTAATCTTTTGGGGCATGTATAAGGAAGATATTGCCTAGATTGGAAGGAACTAGGTTTTCAGTATGAAGAGACAGAACAGGCTTTATCTACTCGTCTCTTGATGCTGATCAAGAAACAGTTTTGACAAAATGATGGCAACGCTTGTCCCTAATTCTATAAGCGGGAACATTTTATATCGGCTCTTGATGCTGCATATGTACATATGCAGTACTTCTTGACCTATTTTATAAGTAGCTTGTTGTAATCGTAATCGTGCCCGTCTTAAGGGTTAACTATGTTGTGTTATATGGATGTAGAAGTTGTAGTTGTAGTTGTCACAGTTTGCAGTAACTATGGCAGCCCAGCGCAATAAGCCCCATCAAGGTTTTCTCCCCTTTTTTTTGTTTTTTTTTTTTGTTGTGTTTTTGCTGCCATAACGGCAATTTTACAGTGTCACGTAGGTTGGTGCGACTCTGACAAGTTGTGAAAGTGTACCAGTGAAGAGAGTGACCGACTAACAGATACCCAGCACTCAGCTGCAGCCTTAAGCAATGTTTTTTTCTATTTTCATTTTTGTTGTTAGTCTGTTCCTTTTTTGGTATTTCTTAATACTTATCTTCTTGTGTAGCGATAAGCTTTTTAGATCGTTGCGTACACACATTGATCATACTCATTGAAAACGGGCAGATGGCATAACAACAAGAGCATACGCTGTAGTTAGTATAATGAACAGCAAAATTGTTGGCCAAACCATAAAAACTGTAAATAAATATTTAAACTATTTGTGACTATATTAACTTTGCTCAAGTGGAGCAATTTATTGCATACATACAAAAAAAAAGCAACAAAATAAAAAAATGCATCAACAGAGCGCAACTTTTGTGCAGGCTGGCAAAAAAAAGAAATAGGAGGAAAATCCAACAGCATTTAAGCCTGGCCAAATAGTTTTTAGTGCCCCCAGGAAGTACGCGCCATGCTACGAGAGCTTTGCGGCCCACTGCAGACATCTTCAGAGGAGTGTGTGTGTGTGTGTGTGTTGTTGTTGTCTTTTGTTGTCTATGCTGTGCTTGTTAGCCTTGATGTTTACTGGCCCCTAGAACGCAAACATTGCGCATACGCTGCGTGCCACATGCCACATGCCACATGCCATATGCCCCTTGCCGCTTGCCGCTTTCTGTGTGCCAATGGATGCATTTAATTAAGTTGCCGCATCGGAGCACCAAGCGACTTTAAATAAGTCACACCCTGCACATGCACATCTTGCCTGTTTATGTATGTGTGTGTGTTAATATACACTGAAAGAAAATAATTAGGAAATCGGTCAGCGCATTTCAAAATTTAATTCAAATATATTTGAAGATTTCACATTTAATCGCTTCAAATTCAGAAACTGAACCTAACCCAGTCGATATTTCAAGAAAGGTAAGCCTTTCATTGCTGAAAGATGTGTATAAAAACTAAGGATAACAATTTTATTCTGTGTATATGTTGGGATACCTGTGTGAACATTCACTTAATTGGCTGACCAGAACTGGAGCACGGGATCGACTCCGACGTCGCCTTGGTTGTGGAGTTTAATGCATGCACAATGTCCATAAATAGATACTGAGAACTGTTGTAAGGTCAAATTCAGCACTCGGCCGAGAATCCACTTGAGAAATGAATACATCCGAAAGGGTTTCCACGTCCTTCCCTGAAACTTGTCTCTGTGCCAGCCACGCGTTACATACATATATGTCCAATAAATAATATCTTAAATTATTAAGAATAGCTATCTAATATGGAGGCGCACAATCGATACTTCCCCGACACATATTGCCCAACTGCGCTGTTATATTTGAGTAGCTTTTGAATATTTTGGTTTTGGTCACAAAGTACGCGTGTTAAACAGCTGCCACAGCAACCAGTTGAGGCATATGCACGTATATATAAATAAATAAATATATATATGTGTGTGGGTGTATATACATCCACTCACACATTAAATTTAGGAGGTGTTGCTTTTACTTAGATCCTTCAACTATGGGTGGTAACTAGGGAGTTAAGCCAGAGCAAAAGCGAAAGTGAAAGTCATCACTTTTATTTCATACAATTTTTATTAGGCAACCATATTTCATTCACTTAGGCGAGCCGCCAAAGCGTTGTCTGTCAGCGCTCGTCGGGTCGAGGCAGGGCTGGGAGGGCGTCTGGCATGGCAATGCGAAGCGGCTGCATTTGCAGCTCGACACTTGGAAAAAAATCACACGTCCTCGCATGGAGGCCAAATGTGGCACAGTTAAGGATTTTCTGCCCTTATGTAGACAGTCATCTCATTTCTCAAACGCAATTAGGAATTATATATATAAAATATATATACAAATATAAATTCAAATCTCGTATTCTTTGCTATTTAATTTGCATTTTTTACATATTAGTTATCTCTTAATTTTCCTGATTTTATCAAGGAAAAAAATAAAAAAATAAAAAAAAATTCGGAATTAAGAAAAATTTTCTTTTATTCATTTCATACAAAAATTACAAATTTGAGTTTTATATTTTTTGAATTCAGTGGAATATTTGTATTTTTTTTCATTGTACTCGTGGTCGTATGCGCTCTATTTGCTTTTACGACACGCCAGGGCCCGGACTGCTATGGCAAAAGCCCGAGCAACAAAGCCATTAAATATGTAGACCCAGCCCCTCCCCTCCCGGGCAGGTTGAAAAAAAAGTGTCGCAATTGTTACATAAATTATTCACGTGTTGCGAGTCGGGGACATTCTCCGGCACGAATCCGTATCCGCTGCGAGCCGGTGTAAAAACTTTCAGCTAAAGAGTTGGCAACGCTGCTTACATTTCTCACCTTACACCCCAACCCAGCCCACCCTCTCCACTTATGATACATATCTCTAGTCTGACTATATATGTATATATGTGTGTGTGTGTGTGTGTGTGTGTGTGTGTGTGTGTGTGTGCTTGTGATTCCTTTGCTTTCTATGTCTTTATACTTTGCTACATATTTCATGAAAAATGTCAAGTCCGTCTGTTAGTTTCATGTTTTTTGTTATTTTTTTGCTTGCATTGAAACGAGTCTAGAAAATGCGTTCTTCAGTTAAAGCATGTCTGTCGCCAGGATGTGTGCAAGACAGAAATGAATCCCAGGAATGAATCCTTTCAAATACATCTGAAAGCTTAAATCAGTTTTTCATATTTGCCCACATCTGATTGCCAAAAGTTAAGATGATCCACTTAACTGAATTGCTATTATATTAAAAATAAAAATAAAATAGTAAAAATAGTTATTTAATTTATTTATTATTAATATTATTTTTTAAAATGTAAGCAAAAAACTAAATTTGATCAACCATGTTGAAGCTTATTTCCCTGTATTCGCCAGTTGGCAACAAAATATTTTAATTGTCGGCTCATTCAAAATTAATTTGGAAAGATTTTCAATTCGAGTACGATTTAAGCAATTACGATGTCTTTCTGGGCAACAAGCAAACAAACTGGTCGCATAAATTAGTTGACCCAAAGGACGAATGAAAAGAGCGGCAAGAAAAACTTTTGATTTTGTTTTTTGGTTGCAGCTCGCTTTGTTGTGGTTGCTTTTGGCTTTCACCACCTTTGTGTGCGTTGTTTGCTGTTGCTCTTTTGTGTTGTCATTGTTGTTGTTGCAGTTGCAGCAGCCATAAAAACAATAGCAACAATAAATTATTCATATTCTTTTGACCAGCGAAGGTGAAAATAGAATTGGCTTAAAAGTTAAAAAAATGAAAGAAAAAAAAAGAACCCAAACAAAAGCGGCAACAGATAGAATAAACAAAGGCAACTGCAATATCACATATGTATGTACACTATATATGCAAATGTGTCGCATGACCACAAATTTGTATGATTTCATGTTGCAAGTTCCTTTTATTATGTATGAATAATCTGTAAGAGGAGATGATTAAGTTAGTATTACCTACACGGGTAGATTTTGATCCGAATTATAATTACGTTAGCATTTTCCACTCAATGGAAAAAGAGTTTTTCAAGTGAAATGATTGCCCGAGGCTCAAAAAACATAAAAAGAAGCAAATGAAATTCTACATGTGTTGTCGAGTGACAAATGTGAGGGTAAAGTCCTTTAGTGCTGGCGCTGGCAACTCAAGGCCTAAGCAACGATAACGATAACTGCACGTGCCCAGGCCCACAACAAGGCACTAACCCCAGTCGCCTACTAGGCCAGGCCACGACTCAATCAAATGCCAAGTCGCCACACTAAATGGAGGAAAAGACAGAAATATGGCAAGAGTGGCGAGGCCTGCCTGGGCTGGGGCAATGACTTCTGGCAGATGGCGACGATAACAACAACAACAACAAAAATTAAGAAAAAAATGATGAAAAAAATCTGATCCGATTGCCGCCCAAAAGCGCCAGCTAATGCAGGGCCAAAGATGTTGGATGCGTTAGCCATGCCCATAAGTCTGCCCCGCCCACCTGGCAAACAACTTGTGCTACATACATGCGATTTATTTTTGATTGATATTTGCGTAACTGTCAACCTCGGTGATTGATTGAAGACTTTCTCTACACACGCACATCCATCTACACACACACACACTCACAAACACCCCTTTTGAGCTCTTGCTTGTGCACTTTTTGTGGCAGTGTGGCAAAGCTGAGACTAACTCTGAGTTTGAGTCTGCGACTCTGTCTTCGACTACACCTCTTCGACTTAGCCTGTCTGCAGTGAGCATTTTGAATAATGCGTAATACGGAATAAATAAGTGGCTTCTGTGTGTGTGTGTGTGTGTGTGTGTGTGTTTGCGAGAGATAGAGAGAGAGAGAGTGTGTGCTTGACAGACGATTTGCATTTTGTTTTTGGAAATTGGTCGCTGACTTTTGCGCTTTGTGTCCTCTTGGCGCTCGCGAAGCAAATACATACGTTGGTATTTATGTACATACATCAATTCGATGTATATTTGCACAAAGGGTTGAGTGGGAGAGTGGGGGGTAATTTAGTATACAGCATAATACAGAAGGGTTACAATCCAAACTAGTGTTGCTATACATAGCTGGCCATATTTTAAAACCATTTTCAAGCTGACTTTGAAATGGTACTCTTAAATACAATTTGATAACATAATTGAAATATAATTATAAAATAATCGATTTGATATACAATATTGGCATTATAATGAATATGAAATGAATATGATTTTGATATATTATTAAATTAATTGACACCCAGTGGTCAGCTACATCCAGTTTTGATCAATTGTTTATTACACACCTTTTCTTAATTCTAATCCAATTTATTCGATTCCCCCTGCATTATTTACTCCATGGTCCGATATGCAATTTTGATGTCTTATACCATTTTACCATGTCTTTTCACAGGTCGTTTTCATCATTTATCAGAATGGAAAAAGAAATCCCGGATATGTTCTTATAAGTGATTGGCGTCGTTTGACTGTAAGCTCTATCTCTAGCTCTCTCTCTTTCTCTCTATCTATCTCTCCCTCTTCCGCTCTTGACAACTGTCCGAGCTCGGGCATCAGTTGCTGACTAACTTATAAAGTATTTACACACACACACATATTACTCCATATCTACATAGACAAATGGAGGGAAGAAAAAAAAACAGTCGAGAAAAAACAACTTAATTACTGATGCAATAATTATTTGGCTGGCGCAGATGCGGTGAGTGGCAAGCGGGTTCCCCCCGAGGCTCTATAAATTCATTGTCGTTAGCCGCCTGCGGCTTCGTCTCGATGTCCTTGCGATTTATCTTTTTAAGCCAAAAACATTATTTTCTTTATCGTGCGCATTGCTGGCAAATCTGCACAATTAACACACTTTATGTGGCCCACTGGCAACGACGGGGGCGAATTTGAGGTGGAGCCGAGTGTGGGTGCGGGGGAATGTGGGGACGGAGGTTGGGATGGAGCCGTTGAGCAAATAGAACACATTTTTGTCCAGCCAAATCTCAGTGGCACACAGGCGCTAGGACAATACGACAGCTGATGAAGAAGTCAATGCCATGGATAATTATGTTGATGAACTTGACGAGCAGTGAGCAATGAGCTGGAGGCAGCGGGAAACAGGGGATACGGTGATGCGGAGCAGCGAACAGGACCCAGTGACGCATTGCCTCATTAACGCAAAGCCTACGCACTTATTTTCAGTGTTATCCAGTGTCCTAAGCTGGAGCCGCAGCCGGAGCCTCGGTCTGTGTCTGGGTCTGGGTCTGAGTCTGGCTCTGCTCCTGGGTGAGTGGGGCGTGGTCTCAATTTGCACGCATGTCCCTTGGAAACCAAAAAGTGTCTTTTAATTTGAGCGCTCATCATTTTTCAGTTGGTGGCTCCTTGGCGGTATTCTTTTAACGCGGCTGCCCCCTGTTGCTGCCAATCAAAGGCCAAGACAACTGAACTTATCCGCATTCATTTTTTAATTGTGCCAAAATTGCGTTTACTCCGGCTTCTATTTGCCAGTCACAAGTAGAATGTGAGGCAACAAAATCATCCATAACTAGAACTGTTCCTGTTGCAAGCAATGCCCATTCCCATGCCACGCTGCTACCAACTGTCGTTGTTGCCGGCAGCCAAGTGCAATCAATCACCCAACAATTTAATTAAAAATTTTGTTTTTTCATCTTCTTCTTTTTATTACGATGAGGCCTTAGTCTTCAGACTTGGCGAAAAATATGTATAAGCAAAGTGTACATACATGTATATATGTATGTATGTAATCCTCAAGATATTATATTTATTTATTTTTTAAACTTTTAATATGTATATAAATATATAGACTTTCATAATATTGCCACACACTACATAAATGAACTCCGACTTATTTCATTTCCCATTTATTGCTATTTTAAGGTGTATTAAATCTATGTGAATATTATTATATATGTATCTTTATGTGTATAAATATGTATATATATATATATATAAACATACATATACATACGTATTTAAATACATTTCTTTTGAGCTGCTTCTGTAGAGCACGGCAGATGTAATTCAATCAAATATTACTCAAACAGCGAAACAATTCTCGCTCAATTCGAATTTTGTTTTTAATTTGACAGATGCGACATTTAATTGTTGACAGCATCAGGAGCCCGTGGCCGATGCCCGATTGTGGAGGGTGCTTTGTCAGCATTAGGATGGGTTGGGCTGGGATGTAGCAGAGGGGTGGGGGATTAGCGTGGGTCGCCTTGTTGCTTAGTGACAGAGGCAATAAATTGCAACAAGCGCTGCTAAGTGAGCTACGACTGTTGTCATGCTACAGCGGCACACTTCTAATATGCACATAAATCATAAAACTGTGTGCATGTGTATATAGCTGTTCGTGTGTGTGTGCGTTTGCGCGTGTGTGTGTGTGTGTGTGTGTGTGTGTTGCTGTATTGCAAATGCATGTTTAAGGCATTGCCATCAGTCAAAAATGCTTAAGTGTTTCTCTATGTTAATGCCACGGCCAGCCACTGTATCTACACTGAAAATTTGTTTGACACTCAACGTTGATCTTACGAATTTATTAACGATTCGTAATTCTAACTAATCGACTGTTAATTTCCACATCGATAAAACTTTTATTTAAGAATGGAATAGAAACAGAAAAACAGAAAACGCATCCTACCGTTTTCGAAATATACTTTCCGAATATCATATTATTACACTTGTTTTTTTTTTTTGGTCACTTTAAGTCATGCAAATTTAGGGGCAGGTAACAATTTCAGGAGAGGAATCTTTTAGTTTTTTTTTCAGTGTATATAGACTACCTGAGTATGCAACCTGCTCTTGCACAACTCATACTCACACACACACACACAGGGATACACATGCAGATACTCAGGGACCCTCACATGAAGCAAGGCAAGGGACCCAAAGGAATTTTTGAGTGCCATTTACATCTATGAGTGCAGCGACCGTCTCTCTATGTATATATACATGTATATGTCTGTGTGTATGTGTGTGATGGCTATTATGCTTTGCGCTTGGCCAACACATTTATCACACATTGTGCTGCCATTTACGCAGTTTACAGTTTACCCGTATTACAATGACAACAACTTCTACTTTATCTAGCTCGTTACTGCTAGTTGTGGAAATTTTACATAAAACCCGAATTGCAATGTTGCCACACCTCTGTGCAACGGCACGTGCCAGCATCAAAGAAATTTGAAAAAAAATGCAATATGAAAAATCCAAAATGAAAGCCAGTTGATATCTGAGCTGTGCTAATTATGTTAGTTTCACAGCAAAACTAATTGCTAAGCTGCGATTTCCCACAGTCAAATTTGCTTAAACATTATTTTTTTAAATTTTAATTTAATTTAATAAATTTGATTTAATGACATTTAATTGTAAAATGAATTTAAAAATTAAAAAATTTTGTTTAGTTAAATAGCAATTTTTTTGTAGTGTACATTTAACGAAGCTGTTTGTCGCATCACTCACATGTCCCAAATGTCCAAACACACACACATACACACCACACACACACACTCAATCGAGCTAAGCTCCATGCAAGATCTATTTCCCGAGATACGCTTGCAATTTTGCCAGTGCTCGAAAACAGCTTAGGCTGCATGGGCTCTGCAGGTGGTACTCGGCTCTTGGTTCGGCAACGAGTTGATGCGGTCTACTTAACACTAGCATTGGGATGCACACACACACACACACATGCAGAGAGATATATCTTGCGGCTAAAACTGTCAACAGCTAACTGCTTTTGTTTTTGCCTTTTGCATGTTATTTTATTATCGTATTGTCCCGGCTGCCAAAAAGAGCCCATTGTAGATGGGGGTGTCGAGGTGGAGTAGAGGTTGCTGCCGTGGCACCGCTCAAGTTCAAAAGTCAGCTAGGCAGCCGTCACCATAGACATAGATATAGATATAGACACAGACAACATCATTATTGTCACACTTAACTGCACCATTTGGAAGTGCAACTGCAGCTTGTCGACTTGTTCAAGTGCCGAATGCAAAATGCCAACGGCGAACAGTCCTCAACATACAAACACGTACAGTTGCGGTCAAAATAATAGCATCGTTTCATAGAAATAAAATTGATGTTGCTAAAATCGAGAACTCTTCAACATATTCAATATGAATAAAAATTCAATTCGGCATAACAAAAAATGTTTGGTAATGTTTTAAAATACTTTTATTTTCCAAATACTAAACGTTGTACATTATAACCACCATAATTAGTTTTTCGAAATATTTTTTAATTGAATAAAAATCAGTATAAAATAAATTTAAGAATGATGAAGTTTAATTCATTTTATAGCTATGCCAACTTTTATCTTCAGTATTGATTGCTTGTGTAAATCAAAAATGCAGAATTTTTCAACTATGTTTTGAGCATGTTTTTTTCCTACATATTCCGAGACGTATGTATATGTATGTGCACTACTCTTAATTTGACCGCAGCTGTATATGGCAGTTGGGTGAGCAAGGACGCGGATGGACAGAGGTGGTTCGCCCAGGGTGGAAATGGGTTGTTGGTTATAGTAGGTACTTGGGTTATAACTCAAGTTTCTATTTGGTTGGCGCTGCTCAAAGCAGATGCTGCTGCACTTTGCTGGCACAACTTGAGTGTCTGGCATTTATCTAGACAGAAACGCGTTCTCAGTCCCCCCTCCATCAGTGGCACACCTGCTGTGAAAAGAGTTTTGACTCTTGGCAACTGGGACCGTGGCGGTGGCGGGGGCGGGACGGGGGGGGGGGGGGGGGGACCTGTGACGTGCACGGCGACGGGGATGGGGAAGAGGACGGGTGACCAACTGCTTGCACATCAAAGCTCTCTTTTTCTTGTTTGTGTGTGCAAAAGTTTTTACATCAAATTCATTTGGTCGCTTTTGTGTTGTAAGTGAATCCGAATTAAATACCAAAATGACTTTACAACTTTTTTGAAAAAAAAAAAATAAATAAATAACAATTAAAATACGCAAGTAAATAAAAACAGTCAACTTTGGCATACCCTTGCAGAGCGGAGTCCACGTCTAAACTGCATTATCAATGCAAAAATTCGACAATAGCAACTTTCTGTTAGTGACACGGCACAACAAAATGAAAATACCCAACACCAAAGGGTATACAAATATAAGTCGACATAAGTATATATTAATGCAATGGAAATTGTATAAATCTTTTCGGCTTGAGTTTTTCCATAGTAAATTTTGCTGAGCCGCTTATTGTGCATGGCTTCTTTTTTCTTATTTTTCTTGTGGCTTTCAAATATCATTTATAGCTGCCTGACTGACTGTGAATAGATAGAGGTGGCCAAGAAAAACAACAAAAAAAGCGAAAGAATGTATAAATATATATAAAATTGGAAATAAGGACGCAACTTGTTTGAAAGTTCTATTGTGTTGCGAGACGATTTTGGGCAGGTTTCATTTGTAGCAGCAAAGTTGCCAAAATGTGTGTATGGGGCTTAAGTTGTTTAGAGGCACTGACCCCCTCCCCCCCACAGAACCACAGACCCCACAGTTAGTTCTTAATGGTGCCTAATGTTTTGGCACACAATTTAAAGTATGTCCTTGCTACTTACACGCTCACAACAATTTCGGGGACCCGTGTCGGGCGACAAAAGTGCGACAAGGCGCTTGGCCAAGATTTATTTAGTTTTTGCCTCATTAATGTTGCGGTTGTTGTTTTTGTTGTTGCTGTTGCTGTTGCTGTTGGCACAGCCTGCCATTTTCCAAATAATTACACATTTACATTTTCATAGACAATTTTGGCGCAATCATGAAATCAACTTCATTTCACTGCTACTTCTCGTAAATAAAGTCAACACGGTCTCCGCAGGTCAGTGCGGAGTGCGGAAGCGTTGGCCGGAAACGGAAGTCAATGCTGCGACTGGGCGTATTGGCCTTGATCTGAGCAACTTCAATACACTGCACAATATCTATGCCCTCATTTTCAAAATGATTCGACCAACAAATTTTATATTATGCTACAACTCGTTTTTCAAGAATTGAATCTTTAAAAATAAAATTGTTTACCAAAAATTGAATTAAACAATCAATTTTTTGATTTTTTTTCTGTGTAGCCATGTGAATGTCGCTGTCAATGCGACTGTGTGTGAGTGTGTGTGTGAGGAGTTTTTGGGGCTGGTAGCCATTGTGACTGCTTTATCTGGGCAGCGTTTGCCGTTGATGTTGATGGCTATCTTTAAAAATACATAAATCATTCGCTGCATAGAGTCTATATATGTGTGTGTGTGTGTGTGCTTGTATGTATTACTCCAAGTGCTTGTATGCGTATGTAATGGACATTTGGTCTAGGCTCTCATTCGGTCTTTGCAATTAATCATGGGCCAAGGCGCTGACTTAATTTTCTCTTCTTTTTGCAGATTGTTTAGCACTTTTACTTTGGTATTTCTGAGTTTCGTTTACTATTTCTGCTGTTGTTTCAATTGTTCTGCCCTGCTGCCAATAACAAATCGGAAACATTTATCTAAATTCGCTTAGAATTCAACCAAATAGACGTACATATATTCAATTTGAGCGACATTTAAGAAAGAAGAAGAAAATAATATGTCCAATAACTTTTTGGGTATTTAGGGTACCTTTTTGGTCGTCATTTTTGTAATTATTGTGCATAATGCATAAGCCAATAATCTAAGTAGCTGAAAATGATATTGGATTTGATCAGTTTTTGTCTTTATTTGGCAGCTTGTAAGAATTTTGCGGAGTTGACAATTGTTGAGCACCACAGGCGTTGAGTGAAAGTGATGATGTCCGTTTGCACAATTGATTCCCAAATTTCATGCTTAATTAAATTCCATTGGTTAGAGCCAAAAAGCCGCAAATTGTTATTGCAATTGCAATTCCACTTGAAGGAGCTGTGGGCGCAGCCCAAGTGACTCTGACTGCCCGCCGCAAATTGTAGTCATTGTAGCCTTGGTGTCGAATGCTAACTAACTGTTCTAAGAGCATAAATGTTTCTAATGCATGCACACACACACACACACACACACACACGTACATAGAGAGGAATTCTGGCATAAAGCGTACACTTCCAGCATAATTCTATACTTAAGTTAAATGCATTTCGTTCTCATGAGAGCCATAGGAACCTTTTGATGATTCAGGTTGATTTCAAGATTTTCAATTGTGTGTCCACAATTCTCGAATGTTTTTCTGAGTGCACATTTACACACACACACACATCATACATACGCAATTAATTATTTAAAACCCAATAATCAGGCGATGTTTTTGGTTAGGGACGGGACAAGACTGGACAAGGGGGCAGGGAACAGGGTACACACGATGACCACAAACTACACACGATTACAATTAAAACTTACAAGGCGTCGAAATGTACACACACACACCCGCACACACACACACGCGAACGCAGTTGATGCTGTGGTGTGGCACGCCCATTGCCGAAATGCGCTACTAGCCACGGCTGTTGTTGTTGCTATTGTTGCAAGTTTATGAGCCGCACCGCCCGTTACATTCGTCATGCGGCCATTTTGTGTGGCAAGATGTACACGCGGCAGACGAGGCAGCAACATTCCTGCTTATTGTTATGAGCGACCAACCGACCAATTATGTTGCACGCACACACACATATACATAGAGCTGTTGTTTTGGCGATTTACCGAAGATTTCAAGCGAGTGGCAATAACTTCCAAGCGGCGCCCCATTTAATGTCTACAAACAATTAGAACTTCTCTTTTTTTTTTCTTAATTTGTACTTTTTTTTTCTGTGCTGTGCGGTTTGTGTTTGCAGGTTACGGCAACGGCAATGTGCCCCTCTTTCCCATTCCCCCATTCCTGGTGTTTGCTAACGCCGCTTTAATTTAACAACCCGGACAAGCGCTTCCGTTTGCCCCCGCACTCATAGCCGGAGAGGCAAGAGCAGCGCCAGTTGGAGCATTGGCTTGGTGGTCGCCTTGCTCATTTGCGCCATGTCCGCCAGCAGCCTCATTAGTCCTGCCAGCTCCTGTGTTGCCCAAAGTTGCCCGTTGTGCAGGCAAAAGCAATTCAAAACAACCATTTTTTTTCTCGATTTTTTTTTTGTTGCTGTTTCTTTTTTTACCGAGCTTTTCTGCTTTTGCTTTTTTTTTTTTTTCATTTTTTCCTTACAATTTATGCTCGTGCTTGTTTGTTGTTCTTGTAGCTTCCTGTTCGGTGTGTGAGTGAGTGTGTGTGTGTGCGCTGCGCTCTGTGGGCAGTTTGGTTATATTGCTAGCCTGGAGATGCGGTTTGCTCGACAGTTTGCCAGACACTTGCCGGGGCAACAAATAAGCAGCAACACCATTCACGTTGTGACTGAACAAAAGAAAGTTTCAAAAGCTGACTTTTATTTCAGGCATGATTTGTGAAATGCATCCCAATGCCAACAAGTGAGATACTGCAGATGCGTACATATCAATAAATATTTTTAAGCTGAAAAGAAAAAAAGATATTAAAAACGTCAGTGGCTCACAAAAAGATGGCAAAAAGTGAAAAATAATTCTTCGCTTGGTTTTTTATAATATGAAGTAAGGTCAAATTTACTGCTTGTGTTCTACTTTCAGTTAAATCTCAAACTTCTTTTGATGTCAAACAAATTATACAAATTTGCATCAATTTTACATTTGATTAAGAATCAAAATAAATAGCATCTGATTTTATAATCGCATCAAAATACTACAAACTTTTATTTGTGATGATGATTAATTTTATTTGTTCAAAATTGCATATATAAATAAATAATGTGAATATAAATAATTTTTTTTAATAATTTCTATACTTGCGCAGCAGCGTTCGATAAACCAATGGAATCGATTGTAGCTCATGCGGCAAAAACTGGAAACGGCGACAGCAAAAGCCACCGCAACAGCAACTGTAATACCCTTGACACTCCGAGACCAGCCACAACATGTTCAGGTTACATGCACACACACACACACACACAGGTATGAGACGAGCAAATACGTGATAAAAATTATGCTACATGCAACTTGTAAGCAATAAATCTTCGATTTATTACAAAATAATTAAAATTAATGAGTAAAAATTGAAAATACGCACGTGTCGCTTCAATATAATTATGTTTGTAGGTCTGCGTGTTTGTGTGTGTGAGTGTGTGTGTGCATGTGGTGTGGCTGTAACGAACAAAAATTAAAACCATAAACTTGGACAATTGGTTAGCGTGATAAATTTCATAGAAGTCTCTGGGGTGGCAACGATCTCTACTGAGGCTGTGGCTAAAAACACGGTTTTAGTGCGTGTTGATTTTCTTGATAAGAGTTGGGTGGGTGGGTCGGTGGGTGGGTGTGTTTGTGTGGGTGGGTGTGTCTTTACTATGCAAAGCTAAATGGTGATTTGTGTTTCTTGTTGTAATTGCTAGATAGGTATGCGTGTTATATAAGCGCGTTTCCGTTTCCGGCACCAGCAGTGCAAAATGGCGCTTTACATGTTAAGCGCGCGTGGGGCGAACAGTGTGAGTATTTACCGTTATGCACGCATTTTAATTGCAGTATTTGCATGGAGCGGTGTACATTGCTGCCATATTTGCCCTTTCTTGTATGTGTGTGCGTGTGTGTGCGTTGCGGTCATGTTGTGCTAATGATGCATGCATATTTTAACATGAGTTGCATGTGTTTTTTTTTCTGCATATTTCGTATATAATACATAAGTTTACATTTAAGTACAGCTTCCCCCTTTAATGTTTAAGGTGAAACAAACTTGATTCAAGATTTATTGATTAGAAATGCATCGAATGGCAAACTGAAGAGGGATTTTCCACATTTTCCAATAGCTAAAGAGCTTCCTAGTTCTTCTGCGTATGATATATATATATATATATATATATATATACATATATATCTATATATATAAATGTTTTTTTTTTATGTCAGCATAATTTTTTTGTTTTTTTTTTAACATTGGGTATTCACGCCAATTTCGGAGGCTCTTCAGCGCGACGTGTTGATCATCATTTTTTTTTTAATTTGTTAAAATTACGACGAGCTCATTGCCAACATTCGTGTGAATATTGAAGTAATTATGTTATGATATTAATGATTATGAATAATAATTTGTTGTTATATACATTTTGTAGAAAGAAATTTGAAAAGCGGAGCACATAATAAACTAAATATTATCATATAATTAAATGTATCTTTCTTGGAACTGTCTAATCAGATTAGCTTGGTTTTCAATTGAGTATATTCTGTCTGTCTGCTTTTTTTTTATATCAATGTGTACATGACGCATAATTGAGTATTTACTTGAGTGTATACAGGGCATACCGCAGTCAAGTGATTCGAACAGAGGTTTTCCATTATAATTCGTTTTATTTGCATACATTTTTTTTTGTTTTCTTTTTTTTAATTTATCAAATCAATTTGCCGACAACTGCAGCAGCAGACTCAGCAGAAGTGGAATTCAATTTGCACCGGTTCTCATTAAAGTTATTGATTAATGTAAACTTTCAATAAATTGATGCATTGCAACGCAAGCTTAATTTGATTCAACTGGAAAAATGTGTATTACTGTTGTAAAATTTAATAAAATATTGGCAAAAGTAAATATTATTATTAGAGTTGATTTTACATATTTATTCAATATTTTAATTAGCAAAGCAGTCTAGGAAAATATGTATTTATTTGGTAAAATACAAAAATTCACTAAATGTGGCATTTTCAGTTCGATCTATGTTGTTCTGGCAATCGACAGTTGACAACACTATTTGCAGTGTCTTATAAGCTGTCAGCACAAGCTAAACAGAACGGGTCGTGTGACAAACACATATAATCAACGTCAATGCAAAGTGGCTTTTTGCGTATCCTTTTGACATTTTCACGCAACTGAGATTTCATACTTGTTAGTTTTCTGTGCGTTGGCTTAACAGTGATATGAGATGCCCGCAAATCTTAAGGTGGCTGTTTACCTTGCCGTGTGCTCTAGTTTTGTATAGTTGCACATACATATATGCTAGACCAATGGCCAGTGGCCAGTAAACAGTGCAAGTGCGATAGCAATATCAACTTTCAAACGCAACAAGGACAGCACTCAAATTTTAAAAAAAAACCGCAATCAAAAACCAACAACCAAAATAGATCGCACAAGTAACATATTTGCTGTCACTGCCATCCTTAACAACCTTGGCAAAGGACAGTATTTTGATGCTTTTGCTTTCCTCCGGTCGCATGTTGTGCAGCTGATTCTCCATGTAAATGATGGTTTTGACCATGGGGCATTTCTCGAGCAGTGTCATAAACTTGGCCAGCAGATACTGCGAGGTGATGACAGTGGTCACACCCGTTTCCGTTATACAGTGTACAATGCCACTGTCGCTCAACGTTGCACAGACTGTAACAATGGGCACTGAGTGCTTGAAGCAGGCCTGGGCGGCAATCATTCACTTGGCGCGAGACTCCGCCAAAAATGGCAATATTTTGGCCAGGTGCCTGGCTTAATTCGCGTAGGCCACGCCCAAAATTGGCCGCCATGCGTTCGGCCTCGGTGTAGCTCGTCAATGTGTAGTCGCCCATGTTGTACTTTTTGAAGACACGTCCATTTGGCTGCAGTTCTTCCTCCTCGCTGAGCACTTGCCGAGTGCCCAGGCAGCGCTTGTTCGCATACGTTGTGGCCACATATTTGAACACCTTATCCAATGTATCGATGTTCTCATGCAGGATTTGCACGTGCACCGCTCGCGGTGGTTCCGTTGATCGATAGGTTATCGCCTTCGCATTTCCCTTTATCCTCTTTGCCTTGATGCGTGTCGAGTCTTGTTTCCGCTTCCGCGCTGTCTGCAATGCCAGATATATCAGTGTGCTTAGAATATACATACTATATGAAGATGGCGAAGAGCACTCCCAGCACACCCAGAAACCAGTAGTTCAACATGATATTGCACGTTTATAGATTTTTTTAAAATATATTTGTTTGTTCAGCCTGGATAAAATTGTATTTTGTATAACATCGAATAATATTTTTACTAAGCCAACCCAGTAAACGAACACAAAACTACTCAGCATTTTACAGTCTCGTCAAGTTTTCTCTTTTTTTTTTATTCTTTTTTATTGAGGACCTTTTTTTAAAATGGTCGCAAAAACAAAATGGCTTACTTCAAGTTGTGCGATTTTAAAAAGTGTCAGCCAAAATGTTTTTTTTTGTTATTATATTTTGTTCCTTCAATATATTTCAAACTGTGCGTTTTCTGCCTGCTCTGGAATTTTCATACCACTGCACACAGAAAAATCAAGTAAATGCAGCTTTTCAGATAATAATTTAATAACTTGCTGGTAGAGAAATCCAGCTCGAAAATGCGCAATAAGCCGAAAATAAATTCGCTAAAGCTAGTTGCTGAATCGGCTTTGAATATTGAATATGAATATCTATCAGCTATTTCCCAGTAGAAATATGAATCCATATTGAATCAATGATAATAATTATTAAATAAAAGCTTTTGTATTGCAAAATATGTGTGAAAGCAATTAACTCATAATAAACACTTACTTAAATGCTTACATTTAATTCATCATTCTTTATATAAAGAGAACAAATTATTTTTGTTTGTATTGCCAAGGTTTGCCGAATTAAGGGATCATTTTGAAATCAAACACCCCATAACGAAAGTTGAAGAAAACTTTGAATTTCGTATGCCAATTATTTTTACTTTTTGATTTGTTTGCATCGATAAGTTTGCAAAATTAAAAATTGAAATAAATACGGAATGCGATTAACTTAAAAAAGGATGTTCAATCTTTCGTCCTAAACAAATATATGTCTTTTAAAAAATAACACTGACTGCCTGACTGTCTGTCAACATTGCTTTCCTTCTTCTTGTTCTCTTACTACATCTCATTTGCACCCTTCAGTCTGCCCCATCCACAACGCAACGTGGCCGAGGCAAGCAAATTATGTGAGCGAAAAGAAACTTTCAAGCAACTCCCATAAGTATGCAATACATTTTGCTGTCTCCCGTTCGCTTCGCCTGTGCCTTTAAAGCAGCAACA
The DNA here is from genome assembly GCA_035044105.1 of Drosophila nr. perissopoda 5 BK-2023a. Lineage (NCBI taxonomy): Eukaryota > Metazoa > Arthropoda > Insecta > Diptera > Drosophilidae > Drosophila > Drosophila nr. perissopoda 5 BK-2023a. The sequence goes on along the minus strand of JAWNMK010000620.1, from coordinate 2,496,660 downwards.
TAATGAAATGGCGCCCAATACAGACGCACGCACACATACACACGCGCACACAGGCACAGCATCACCGTCTTTGCTTGGAGCACGTTCGCAGTGGGCCTGCCTTGAAATGTTGTTTTGTATTATAAACAAATTCACACGTTTCGAACTTCGAATTTCGAGCTTAGGCCGAAGCAGCTTCGTGCATTTCTCTTAAATGACTGAAGAGAATCGAAGCATTTGCCATTCTCTTTGGCTGAAATTCGTTCTCCCTTTTTGAAGGTGCACTTAATGCGAACCAGCAAATTGCTGTAGGGCACAGATAAAGAGAGAGAGAGAGAGAGAGAGAGAGAGAGAGATAGAGAGAGAGAGAGGGGAAGAGTGAGCGATTGGTTAGACAAAGAGAGTTGCGTACATAGCACATGCTAATCAAATCACACATTTGTAATTTTTCCTTGGTTGTTGTTGTTGCTATTGTTTGTTTGTTATTAGTAGCAGCGCGCCTTTCCGACTAAATTTTGTAGATCCAACTTCCGGTAATTGGCAATTGCAATTATCACAGCTGGCTGACAGAGCGTCTTGGCCCAATGTCAATTACAGACGCTGCGAGCACTTAATTGCATCAAATAAATCATAGACAGTAACATTTGAGAATGTGGCAAAAAACACAACCCAACACATTATCCGATTGTATTTGACTGACAGATACCCTGTGCGCATCTCTCTATATAAAACGAAATTCTTCAAACTCTGAGGGTATTCTGTTCACTAGGCAGATCATTTTTTTATACATACTCTTACTTAAGTCTTTTACTTACTCGCAAGTTGAAGTTACTCATTCAATTTCATTGTTATAAAATTATTTCAACTTATACAATAAAATGAGCTGTTAATTATTAATAAAAAACGATCAGGATAAAATAATATCTAGTGCTGCATAACGATCGATAATTATCATAGTTACTTATCGAATATATTCGATTATTTGCAACATTCCAATAACAGTATTTCAAAGTAATAACTCATAGCAGAGGCTGGCATATTAGTAAAAAACAAATGAGGGAATTTAATTTTTTTTTTTTTTCATTTTGCACTTTGATATGAAAAGGGTATTCGATGTGCGGTATGCCAGAGATGGTTTTCTTGCAGCCGCACTGTTTATTGATGTTGTGCCTGTGTTCGTGAGTAAAATGTGAAAAATATTATTGCTGGGCATCGTTGACCGTTGTGAAACATAACATGTGTGTGTGTTTGTGTGTGTGTGTGTGTTTCTGTGTATGTTTCAGTTGCGTTCCGCACATAAATGTCAAGTGCGCGTGTTGCTCATATGAAGCTGAAGTTCTCACACATGACTACGTACGCAACACACGCGCAGGTTAAGTAGCTTTATACATACATATATATAAGATATATATGAACAGTTGCGGCCAAAATGCTGTTTCTCAAATCATTTAATAAAAATATGCTTAATTTTATGGTGATAAAATGGGAACATCTTTGAAATCTTCAATATGAATTAAAATTCAATTCTGCTCATCAAAATATGATTGGTTTCTTATCTGGGAATTTTTTAAAATTCTATTATTTTCCAAATTACTACTTTTAAAATACAACCATTGATCAATTTTAGTTTTTAGCTGCAAAGAAAGCTAAGAAATCTTCACTATTATTTCACTATTATAATGATGAATTAAAAGAGCACTTCTATTATTTTAACCGCAGCTGTATATATGTATGTATGTATATAAATACCTATACTCGCTATCACACTCAGGTGAATGGGCGCACAAAGCGCGAGAAACATTCGTCGATGATGAATGCGCATAAAGTCGCCATAAATAACATTTTTCGGCCCCAGACACTTTCGTTTTGTTTGTTATTGTTGTTCGCGTTGTTGTTGTTGTAGTTGCGTTGATATTATGCCGGAAACGAAAATCACACGCTTCAAAAGTTTAAACGACTTAATTCGCTTGAATTTGCAGCGCGCCTCCCTGCCCTGCGCCTCATTTTTAGGCGCTCACCTATTGATTTTTGCCATGTTTTTCTCCCCGTTGTTTAAAGCTTTTCATAATTGTTTTCCATTTTTTCTATTCGATTGCAGTTTTTATTTGACCTTGTCAGTCCCTTGCTTTTGTTTTTGCGGTCTTTTTTTGTTGGTTTTCTTTCAGGTGAGAATTGATTGTGTGTGTGTGTGTGTGCTGACCCACATGTGTGTGGCTGAAGCGGAAGTGCGCTTCACTGTCACCGACTCAATTTATGTCTGCCCAGGCACGAACCTTTTGTTGTTCTTATTTGCCACACACATCGCAAAAGTCCAACACGAGATCAAACAACTGCATTGTTGAGTAAGTAACACTCAAATGTGTAACGAGCGACAATTGTTAATACTTATCTAGTACTTTAACTGAAAGCATTGCAAATTCCAATTCGTGTTGAGTTGCGCTCAAATGTGGCTAATAATATGGCCCAACCGGATACAAAACAAACACCAAATTTGGTTGACTCTGGATCACACCTGCCTATGCCGAAAGCCGTTCAGAAGAACAACTAATCTGCTTAGCATCCAACATGCTTAAACCCTAACAAAGCTCGTTTGGATCAGACAAATGTCAGCGCCACGGTTTTACCGACATTCGCTGTAGTCGCGATGAAAGAAACTTCCAGTTTATCACGCTTCGTTTTCACTCGCTTTTTGTTGTTGTTAGTATTTCCACTTTTGTTTTTTTTGGAACAGTGCTGCTGGGTGCGCCATACGGAATTTGGTAAATAAAATAAAATGCGTCGACATTTTTCGACTGCGTTGGGTGAGCGCAAAAAAATGCAACCTGGCAGCCTGGCAGCCCGGTAAAGTTGATAAGCTCAGGGGGCAGATTGTAGGCAACAGAGTCGACGAAGGCGTGGCCAGCCTTAACTTATGCAAATATGCGCGACTAGGCGAATATGTAGGGCACATGGAGTCTGAATAACAAAATAACAGAATCAGAATCACAATCGGAATCGGAATCCGAATCACAAACCACACGCAGAGCAACAAGAGTAACAACAACAACAACAAGAACAACAACAACGCCAACAATAGCAACTAGAGCAACCACAACAATTGGCAGCATTTGAGAAATGTCTAGCCACGTTCTGAATGTCGACAATCAACTCAATTTGAGGTGAAAGGTGGCAGGCATATGCAAAATTCAACCAAATCCTTAACATCATCCTGTTCGTCACTTGAACAACTCCCACCACCATCCCCCTCCCCCCCTCCCCACCAAAAGAAAATAACGTAGCAAGGATTTTGTATTTTGCATTTCGACATTTGATGCCAGCAATTGAGACATGCCGACACAACAAACATCATCATAACTTCTTAGCCAGTGCAAAATGTATATGCGAGCGGGGCTGGCTGCGATTTTGTAGTTGGTCTGTTCGATCTGTTCGCGAGTTCTCCGAATTTCAAACACCCCCCAACCCCCTTCGTCCAAGCACCGCCTCCCGTCTACTTGAGATGAGGTGGCTACCTTTTGTATAAGCTGTGCATATTTTGCCATTTGCATAAACATCAGCCGCCAAGCAGACAACCGACAGCAAAACAAGACGCTTAACTTGTGCATAAAGTATGAGAAAGGTGCTCGGCATATGCTCTTGGAATATTCAAAATAAAGATAAGAAAAAAAAATATTTATATATATGTATGTATGTATACATATCCGTGCAGCCAAAGATACAGATTGACAGTGAGACAGTGATAGGATAAGGAATTGCATGCAGCTGCATTTCAAAATGTGCATAAATAAATATAAATGGATACCAGATTAATGTTCAACAGAGATAAAAACAAAGATATTGAAATTTCAAGAAATCAACTATATATTCAAAATTGATGGCATATGAAAATTATTAATTCAAAATACAGATCCAAAAAAATATGTACATATTTATATAGATATGGATGCAGGTAGACGTGCAGATTGAAAGTGAAGCACTGTTACGACTACAGCTAAAGATTCAGATTGCAGATGCAATATATACATATTAATATATATATTTTCATATATTCCCTATATATGTATGTAACTGCAAATAAAGCCAGAGATATATATACATATAAATTTAAAAAAAAGTTGTATAAACTAAACTAAAAATAACCCAAGTTCGCTTGCGATGTGGTTGAAATAGATGCAAATACATTTACAAATGCATTTGTCGACACATACATATATACGGACAGGCCCTACAGATCCACGCAATCCATGGACTAAAAACAATAGCCTTCGAAGAAGCAATTTTACGTTGAACAAGTTACGATTGTTGAAACGCCTGCCAATTTGGCTGAGAAAATGTTGCTGAGCTTTCCGATTTGAATTTCATTTGTGGCAGCTGGGTGGGGGTGGGGGTGGGTGGCTGTCCTGGTACCGACAATTAACGCGACAAATTTGATTACTCAAATCAGATTGATGTTGGGCTAGAGATAAACATTATTGGGATAAGTCGCTGCTGTCGCTGCAAATGCGAAAGCGACTAGTAAAACGAAACATGAATTTCAAATGGAGCCAAGCAACGAAGACGGTTATCCTTGTCGACTTTGTCTGTCAGTCATTTTTGTTTTGTTCTATTTTTCTTTCTTATTGGCAGTGAGAAATCACAACTGGACAGCAGCACTTGAGCATAAAAAGGAAAGGAGAAAGAAGTGGTGAGAGAGAGAGAGACGAGAGAGAGAGAGAGAGAGAGAGAGAGAGAGAGAAGAGAAGTCGACACCAGGTGGATTCGGTTGGTGTTAAGCTGCCAGGCAGTCACTGCGGGGCAGGTGTGACACGTGTGTATGTGTGTGCGTGTGTGTATGTGTGTGTGTAGTAGGCTCAGCACTTTAGCTCATTTTCATGCAATGGAGCATCTCCTTTTTGGCCATTTCAGTCATGGGCAGCACATTTTGTTGCTTAATGCATGGCCAACTTCAGCTGTGGCTGTCTGGCAGTAGAATGGATATTAGATTTGTTGGCGTTTTCTTTCTCTAGTCTCTGTTCTTTCTATGCACTGAGCATCAACCTTTGTGTAAATGCTCCTTGTCGCCTCTGCATGTATTTGACAGTTTTCTATGCATCTGAAATTGGCAAATCACTTCAAATGCTTTTGTTGGCATTAATGCGAATATCAGTTGGCAATTAGACTGACAATGCAGACGAGTCAAGTCAAACTAAAAATATAATAATAAGAAGAAAAAAAAAGACTGAGAAATGCAAATATTATCAAAAATTGACTTTTCTGTTTTATGTTTTGCGAGGGTTACTAAAGCAACTGAGACTGCAGGCTAGTCAAAGCTAAGAAAGAAAGAAAGAAATAATAAATAAAGAAAATAAATAAAAATGAATAAGAAAATAAAAGCAAACTAACAAAAACCAAATAAAAATTAATAATTAATGAACAAGAGAAATAATTATCAAAAATGTACTTATCTGAGAGGGTATCTTAAGCAAATGTTACATATACTATATATGTATATAAGTATATTATACTATATATATGAGTATATAGATCATCTTTTGATACAATGCGATGTTTTGTGGAGGTGAGCGTGAGGTGAAACAACCATTGACTGATTGCGCTCTGCAAATGGCTATTAACTTCAGCCTGAGTTGACTTTGTTACCTGCTGCGTGATTAATTGATGAGGCATCTGCAGGCAAGGATGCGGTGCTCATTAGCGACTACACAGCCAGTGAATGATGTATGGCTTCTCACACTACACAGGTGTTGATAATATGTGTACGTTTCTCTCTCTGTGTGTGTGTGTATGTGTGTGTGTGTAAGCAATCAAGTCAAAGTCGAACCTGACAAGATCGAAGCAGAAAAACCACTTGATAACCTCAAAATGCAATTTTGCAAGTATCGCTGTGGAAGAGTCAGAGAAACGCCGAAGACCACACAATAAAACACACACACATGGATAAATAGATAGATATATGGAATGACTTGGTTGCTAAGACCCTGGGGCAGGGGACGGGGTGCAAATAAAATGCACATAACACGCCTCATCAACTATAAGCTACGAATGACAGCAGCGCAACAAAATAGCTTGCAGCGCTTCACACCCACCAACAACAGCACCAAAGAACCACGCTCGCTACTCACATGACGTGCTTATACACAAGAAAAAATAGAAAAAAAATAAAAATAAATAAATAATGGACAGAAAAACAAGTGGGACTCGTACTATATTGAAAAGAGTATGTGACTCCAAAAATATATAAATATTCTTTTATTCGAGCATGAAAATCTTATTTTTATTGGAAATATGTTAAAAGTCAAAATAGTCGATTAAACTAGAAAAAATCGAGAAAAAATTTCGAGAGTGGAGCCAAATTTATTTGCTCGCCTATTTTCTATAGATTCCTATTTCTTGTTTTTCTTTCAGTGTATGTGTGCTTGTGTGTGTGGAAGGACTCTTCAGCGTCTTGCAAGCGAAGTGCTCGACGAAAGGATATGCATGATGAGTGAGTTAGTGAAAACATTTTCAAGAGTTACACATGAGACACAGGGACGAGTGAGTTTAGCTGTCAACTAGTTGAAGTTTCGCTTCAAATTGCACCTCGGCCCAGACACAGAGGCAGACACTGAGACAGAAATAGACCCAGAGCTGGACGTGGCCATCGAGTCGTGCATATCCTTGCATAGTTGTGGGAATGTATTATTTTCTTTAAGCGTTATACATTTGAGAGCAATGCGACAGCATTTGTTTTGCCAAACAACAGTGCAGAATGTCAGCCATTGTCCCACGGTCTCGCATTCGTCATACTCATGGGCTTCCAGGCTCTCACCATTCCCCTTCCCCCTGCTCCTGCTCCTGCCCCCGGCTCCGACGAGTGTAAAGCTGCGCGAACGCTTTGCCTTTGTAAATATTTATGGAAAGATTGTTGTATGATTTATGACAATGATAATCTCGCATGCACAATGACGTGTAAGAAATATGAGAGGATAGATTCTAAGCAAATATTTAATTCGCATTGCCGGCAAGCAGCAAGGACATGTGTCTGCCACCGGGCAAAGGATGAAGCCCTCGAAGGCCTTAGATACATTTGCGACGCATCAATGCTGCTCCATACTATATTTATTTAAATATATGTATGTGTGTGCATATTTGTCAGACGTCTCAGGTAATTACGGATCAAGGGTTAATTGGGGAGCTATAATTAGATGGCATTAATGCGCCACTCATTGCCATAATAATCAGCATTTACGAATGACAAATTGCTTCTTATTTTTAACTTCTGCCAGTTATCGGGGTATTTACATTTCATTATATTCAATTATTGCAATCGTATGTAGTCGTAAATTGATCAATAATATATGAATACGATAATAATAGTAGTATTAATAATATATTAGTATTAGTATTAGGTATCCAGTTCAATTAAGAGTTATTTAGCCGCAGGAATAAATCAAGTATTTCAGGCATTATTCATTATTCGTTTTGGAGATAATTGAAGATATAAATAATAAATGGATCATCTAAAAATCAATCAATTGAGTTCAAATTAGAGAAATAAAATGAATAAGCGTCTTAGATAAGTATATCGTAGATACGTACAGTTGATCCGATTGAAACTAAAACTAAAAAGTTAAAACAATATATGTATAAATGTAACTGAAGGGTAAGCCAAAAGCTGAAATAGTATTAATATAAGAAAATGATAATAATAATAAAGTTGACAATGCTTTGCCTAAAACTTAATACATTACACATCTAATCAAGGATTGGTCTCAAAACCTTTGATTTAATCAAGTTTAAGCTTAAGCAGATCATCAAGTATAAGTTTAATATGAGTTAGCGAACAAATCGAATAAAAAGAAATAATCAGGAGTTGTAATTAATCATATCAAGTCAATATAAATTACTAAGCACACTAAAAGGGTTATCGAAACAGCTGTTATTTGGCGAATGGGTTGAGGTCACAATTCGGCGACTTAGCCAACTGCACTCAAGGATACCGGACAAAGGGGTACAGGACATGCGGACATGGCAAATGGACACGTGATGGCCATGGCTGCTGAAAAAATGCGGATCCTTATTTAACCCAGATAACCCAAAGCAAGCATCTGGGGCCTACGAGTGCCTTTGGCGTCCATACAAACCCCTTAATCCATAAATAGATCCTGCGTCCTGCGTGTCCACTTTTCACTCACCCAACCAGCGTCAATCAGTTGATTTTTCCCATATCCCATTTCTTCTGTTTCCATTTATTTTTTGCATTTTTTGTATTTTTTTGTATTTTACCCTCCATAATCGATAAATGATTTTGTTTGGCTTTCTTGTGTGCTGATATCTATTTTTTAAGCATGCACGCAGACATGGACCGCACCCGGGACTGCTTATGCGATAGGAACGGGATGTGCGGGAGGGGGAGAAGTGGGGTATGTTCGGGTTGTATGTAAAATAGCCATAGGCTAGTAGTTAGGACAACTGAGTTAAAAAAAATAAAAATAAAGAAGCGAACTAAAACTCAACCCAAAGTAAACACCACCGAACGAACCGAAGCCGTTTGACACAACAAAAAGGATTTGGACTTAAGCAGCTTACCCGTAAACAGCACGTACACTCACACACACACACACACACACAAACACATACACACATAAGGACACAATGCAAAAGTACTGCAGCCTCTTATGCAGATTATGAACATGGTTGTTATAGTTACGAGTTGCGAGTTGCGAGAAGGTTCCTGTCAAGGTAGCAGCGTTTAGCTTGTTACAGCTGACGCCCCAAGACTCAGCCCCGTTGCTGCACGGATGATGTGCCGCAGGGAACACGATGGGCGCCCCCAAAGATGTCTCCAGTAAAATAACGGAAATCTCAAATCCCGAGACGCAGACAGAGCAGTGATTCCCAAGCAACGGATCCCAGTGAAGTCATTTCATGTCCAAGTGGCCTTTTTGCTGCATATTAACACAGTTGCGCCTGCGCCACAGGGCGTGGCAGGGCGGGGAGTCTGGGACTCGACCACAATGAAGTGCCAAGGATAAAGGATGCAGCAGAAGCAGAGCCGGAATCCAGATGAGTGGCAAATATGTTTAATGCAAGATGTCTGCCTGCCTGCCTGCTGCTTAACTTCCGTTTCATTTCGTTTCGTTTCTTTTCGTTCCTTTCGTCTTTCCGTGTTTTGCCTTTGTTTCTCTCTGCATGCAAATGAGCGTCATATTTTCTTTGGCATTTTCCTAGCAGTTTTCCCCCATCTTCAAGCTTTCTGCCTGCCATGTAAAACTTTCAACTTTGCATTGTCTCTATTTCCCGTTCATCTCTTTTTGCTCCTTTAGCCCAGCTGTTGATTCTTAAATAACAACTTTTTTTCATATATTTTTCTCCTTTCGTTTTTATGCTGTAGGCATAAATTACGACAGAGACAGAAAGAGAAGAGAGAGAGAGAGAGAAGATTTACGGGTGATAAGCTACCAAGGGGATGGGATTTGTCAGCTGCTGCTGATTGTGCAAAAAAATAACCAGCAAAAAAAATTAGGTTCTCTGTTTGCTACGACCCATCTATTATTCGTAATTGAATGCGAGAGTATCAAAATAATTCAGATTTGATATTTTAGTGAGCCTACTTGATTGGAATTTCTTTATGATCTACTTGTTTTTTGAATTGTAGCGAAAAGTGCTTTCAAAACGTAAAACCATAAGCCATATATAAATAAGGAATGAGCAAGTTAAGTTCCTCGATGCTAATAATTTTCATTTTTTCAACTTTGATTTGGCAAAATTACACTTCAAATAACTTATTCATTATTGCTGGATGTTTATTGACTATCAGACTTAACTTGATAGTTGTGGCAGTCGCTTGGAATAAATATTGGCTCAAACTATGTATTTCAAAACATCCATCAAATGGTTTTTTGCTTTGGAAGCTATTGCAAATTAGATTCAAGCATTTTAAGGCTCAATTAAAGTGTGAGCGTTGGAGAAAGAGAGAGATAGGGAGAGAGAGAGAGGGAGAGAGAGATAGGGAGAGAGAGAGAGGGAGAGAGACAAATTTATACAAGAGTCGCACAATTCATGTGTGTAAATTATAACGTTTATTTCCTGCCTGCATATTTGCCACATAGTTCACAGAGAAATGCATGCAATCTTTAATTAAATATAAAAATACTAACACACACCCATACGCACACATCTACACACACACACACACACATACAAAAGCACACACACCTCTCAGGGAGTGCAAATAATTGCATATTATGCATACGACGTGTGTGTAGCACCGAGCACCGAGCACAGTTTTCATTTCATGTCTCCAGCTGCAAGCTTGGCTTAATTTATTTGTGCTTGCATCATCCACCCTTAGTTGCAACTATTACGCCGCTCGTCTCATATCTCGTAACAACAACAACAGCAACTTGCAGCAAAATTGTGAGAAATCAAAAGTACTTAAAGTTATTTATATTATTTTTTGCTGGCAAACAGCAGCTGCTCTCTAACAGCAATACTGTCGATGGGCAGGACATGGGTGGCGAGGGTGTTGTGCGTGATGCAGTTTTCTTTTGGCAACGAATTCATGCATCCTTGCATCCTTGCTAAAGTCGCGCAGTATCCGTCGTCTCTGATGGTAGCCAAGTTGATGACTTCACACACAGCTCGCATTTAGTTGTTGTTTGCATTTGCCACATCACTTCACATGTGTGTGTGTGGGTGTTTTAGTATGTGTGTGTGTGTGCGCTTAAGTGCATCACGCAATTTGACTGAGTCTGTCTCTCAAGCTATTTGCCTGTCTATTTTTATATAAGTCTCTCTCTCTCTCTCGCTCTCTCTCTCTCTCTGTCGTTGTCTCTGTCTCTGTCTCCATCTCTGGTGGCCTGCCTCGGCGGAGTAATAGCTTGATAAACTATATTTCGCGCTTTTAAAATGGATGACACATGCTTTCACCTCTACCCCACAGCACTCTCTCCCCTCTCTCTTCTCTCTCCCCTCTCTCTTTCGCGGTCTGTTTTTATTTATGGTTTCTTGTGCTGACAAATCATAGAAGTACCGATCAGAATTTTCACACATATTATTGGTACTCAAGCGTAGCACGAATACAGACTTACATATGGTATAAATATATATATATATATATGTATATACTTTGGCAGATCTAAATATTTGGACTGATGTCTGAATTCTATATGCCTTGCTTTCGATCTTTCACTCATTCACTCGGGTTAAGATTGCTCTTACCTGTGTTTAGCTGCAGGCCTAAAGCAGGGCACAAGACAAGATTGTTGCTAACAGCTTTCAATATGGTGCTGAGAGAATCAGAAATCATCAATTAGCCCTCGGCTTATTTATTTCGTGTGTCTATCTGTGTATGTGTGTGTGTTTGTGGCAAGCCCCCGTTGCGCCCCCAAAATTGTCGCTGAATTGCTCGTCTGCCAAGGAATTTCTCTTTTAACTTTTCTTTTTTTTTTTTCTTCTTTTCTTTGTTTGGTATTTTTTTCGTTTTTTCACAGTGACTGGCTGAGCGCTGTGGCAGGAGCTGGCAGAATAACGGGCTGGGCACAGAGCACACGGCACAGGGCACAAGACGTACGGCAGAAGAGTACTCGTATGATGAAATACAAATTAAATTTCCACGCACAAAAAATCAGATATGAAATGTAAAACGTAAACGAGAGCCACAGCAGCAGCAGGAGATTGGAGATTGCAGATAGGAGAATGGAGGTGAGAGATGAAGGTTGAGAGTTGAGAGACAGCAGAGGCTGAGGCAGTGGCTGAGGCAGTGGCAGCACCATCAGATCCCAGCAGCAAGGAGCACATGTGACGCAAGACTTATGCCCCTGAATCCAATACAGCCCGCTCAATGTTGTTCGCTGGCATTACCATGACGCCATCATGAGGAAGACGCTTTATCAACGCGCTTGTCTTTACACCCTGTAATTGGCGGGCATTGGGCATATATTTTAGATTCGCAGGCAAATTCTTTAAACAATAAAAAATACGAATTTTAGATTGCACACATTAATAAAAAAATTCCCATAGTTATGGTTATGGCTGTCTAAAAACTAAACTAATTTTTATGAATAATAGAAGTGGTTGTCATATTTTTGGGATTTTCGATTAAGCGCAAGCCATTCCAAATTTTAGAAATATTTTCCCTTATATTTAGATATTATTTGTAAAAAATATAAAATATTAAATTTTTTTGGGGTCGATTTTAATTTTAGGGCGATTTACTTAAATTTTAGTTGATTTTTCTTCTGACAGTGGTGGAAATGTTAAATTTTTCGACATTTTATTTTGGAACGTGGCATATCGCGGCCGATCATCTTGAGGTTTAGTGTCTTTTGCTTTTAAGAAGCGCTCGAAATACGCAGTTTACAGCAATTGAAGGCAAATTTAAATGAAGCAGCCGCCTGCCCCTGCCCCTGTCCCTGCCCCATTCTGTGCGCAACACGTCTTGTAAAATGGTAAAGGAACTCAAAACAAATCAGCACACGACGACTGCCACAACTTACGCAGCCCACAACCGCCCACCCCCTCGTCCCCTTGCCCATCATCACTATCATTGCGTAAATGCGTAAAAAGGCGTATATTTTGCATGAGATTTGACTGGGAGCCATCGCAGAAAGGAGAAAGTTCTGCTAAGAGCTAAGTGTTAATGCAATGTATTTATGTCTGTCTGTTTTTTAAGAATTTTTTCTCTAGCTATGCCATATGTGTGTGTGCTTGAGTGGTGCAGACAACAAATAGAGCGGGTTCAGTTACAATGCATTCTTTTCTCACCGGGACTAGAGCTGAACTGCCTTGAGCTGATATTTGCGGAAGAATTACAGTTTGCGAACTTGTATTAATTAATTTTATTTTAATTAATTTACTTACTTATAGAATAGCCCACAGATTTTATTAAATAAAAATGTAGAATTCAAGCTACCAATTAAATTGTATAAAATTAAAAATAAATAGTTTCAAATAAAATAATAAAAAGCAAATAATAAAATAAAGAATCTGGCGGTAATAAAATGAAATGGGTTGGGTACACCCAGAAAAAAAACCAAAAACTAAAGCAAACTTATTTGGACTTTAGAAACTTATCATTAAGAAAAGCGAAACACTTAAGAGGTAAAAAAAACGTAATCAGGCTGGGCAATAGAAAAGCGACAAAGTTCTGAGTAGGTCCAATAGAAATAGAAAAGTTAATAATAATAATAATAATAATAATAATAAGAATACAAGCGAATCTTTTGTAAGCCACCTCTGGAATTCAAAATTCTTTTCGTTTTCCAAATTCTATTCGAAAATATGTATTACTGTTAATCTTCATATATAAATAAGTACATCTCTTGCAATATCAGAACGAATTACTGGCGGCTTTGATAAAGCGTTCAATAAAAGTCTGTTGCAATTGACTTGCATTCAAATTGCCCATTTATGTTGAGATGGTAACGCTGCAATAAACATATTTTCTGCTGCCATTTGCTGTCATTTCCTGGCATACATACATACACACATACATATACATACGCATTGGGGATAATTTAGTATTCGAGTGGATATTGGTAACCAGTATGCAACGCTTCTCTAGGATAATAATTTGTATTTACGCGCATTTGCCATGTGCCGTGTGCGAAATGTAAAGCGAAACCCACACACAGGCACGTACACACACATACACTGATATATATATATATGAATATGTATATCTGTTCACATGCATATACGGTAAACAAATGGTCGAGGATCCGTGCCTGGCATTCGGCGTGGCCTTTGGCCTTAGGTCACCTGCTCCGCGACTGGCGCCTTCAATTGACAGCCACAGATACAATGTTGCACATAGATACAAGCTTGTATTGCAAATGTATTGCCTTCCATTGATGACTGCTGCTGCTGCTACTGCTGCTGCTACTGCTGCTGCCATTGAGTACATATAAAAACAATAAGCAAAATTCCAAAAACAACACCAGCAGCAGCACCAGCCACATTGCCGTTGTGGTCGATGGCAGAGGCAAACAGATACAACAATAAATATTAATAAATTTCACATGATCATAAAAATGAATTTGTGAATCCCACACGCATCCACACACACACACACACACAAAACAAACATAATCATGCACACATACACACAAGCACACACACAAACAAACATATTACATTATATGGCTTAACCATAACAAGGCAATCGCATTATTAGGCAGCACTGAGCACAAATACGACAGCCACAGCCCCGCCTCTATCCAACCCAACCCCAACTCCCCTCTTGGGTCTGCTAGGTGTTTGGCATTGGGCTGTGGGCGATGGGCGTGGCTGTCTGACAGCCAGGTGGGCTGTTGCTTCTGAGTATATTTGGCATTCGCTTTCTCTACCCTTGCTGGGAGTACTCTAATCTTATCCCAAAGTTCCAATGCACTTAAGCAAAGGGATCTCCAAATCCATAAATCCATATATACATTCTTGATCAGCATTAAGTGACGTGGCGATATATCCATGTCTGTCTGACCGTCTGTCCTCATTTCTTGCACCCTTGATTTGAATAAGTTGTATTCTTGTTGAAGCTTGGCATATATCTACGTTCGACCTGATCGAGCTAATATATTCTATAGCTGCCTTAAGAACAAACGTTCCAAATATTTAGATGTGAGCAGATTAACTACGACTTTCAAGGGCATTTAATCTTCGGTGTGCTCAGATGACCATTTTTTTGCTTTTTTTTTCTTCTATATTTTTCTTTGCTTATTGGGAGGTGGTGTTGTCTTTAAGCACCAACGGCAGTTAGGTGTTTTATCTTCAAGTGCACACACACACACACACACACAAAGACTTACAATACACACACACACACAAACACAAACATACATACACGCTAGAGTCATCGACACACGCATGTCTGTAATATAAACATATGCAATAAGGTTATCTTATTACCAGCGCCAAGAAATGGAGGCTGACACAGAAACAGACGGTCCGGGTAAAGCGGACGCTGGTTAAGGGTGCGGGGGGCTATTGTTTGGAATGGAGGGGGGGGGGGGGTTGATTGGGTGGTGTTGGTTGTAATTTCCAGGAAGCAGCAGTTGACAGGCCCACAGTTGAGCGCAAAAATGCGTTCGCAGTAAATCGAAGCAGATAATTTTACTGCCAGCCGCCTTTTTTTCATTTTTTTTTTTTTTGGTTTAGTCAATTTGTGTTGAAATTTTTCGTAACCGAATAACGATTCAAGTGAAATGAAAAAATACCTATCTGAATTTGGATTCAACTCCTGAATGCATGCAATAAGGCTTAAGGAGAGCTTTGCAAATGCAATTGTCTTTTCGAGCATAATGTGGCATGTAGATTAATATTGTCAAACAACACAATGTGAATTCTGCTCATGCATATAAAAATATAATATAATATATATACAGTTGCGGTCAAAATAATAGAAATGCAGCTGCTCAAAACATTTAAGAAAAATGTGACTTATTCTATGGTGATCAAATCGAGAGCTCGTCAACATTTTCAATATGAAGCCAAATTCAATTCTGCAGAACAATAAATGTTTGGCTTAACATCTGGGAATGTTTTAAAATAATATTAGAATATGATCGCCCATCAGATATAGTTGTAAGCAAATGAAAGCTGAGAAAACTTTTTTAATTTGTTGTTAATAAATTTAATATCGATGTCAGCATTTAATGTTTACATATCTTCAGCATTGATTGCTTGTGCTTACATCAAATGTGCATTATTTTTGAACTATATTTTAACATATTCCAAAACAAATGTGTGCACTACTACAATTTTGACCGCAGCTGTATATATAAATTATAATTATTGCCATTTGCGTGCAATCTTTTTTTTCAACTGTTATTTTGAAAGTTGAGCCCAGTTCGGAAATCGCACATCGTGCATGTTGATGATATTATGTATTTGATATTGTGCTTGAATGATCTGATGATCGCAATAACAACACAGCTTTCACTGACCCCCCCCCCCCCCCCACACACACACACACCTCACTCTCTTGCCTATGGCTTGCCCCATTTGTGGGTAAGCAGCAAGTGGCTGCTTTAATGATATACCTTGGCCGATGGCGACGGTGTTGGCAATATTTTCGCATCTCTTGCACCACCTTTCGCATGTTGCAGGGCGTGTTTATTATATGCGGTAATTTGCAGGTAAACCGAGTCGCATCGTTGTGGCAAACAGCAAGCAAAAAGCAATCCACTGTTCTTTCGCTCTTCTAGCGTGTTCGCCAAAGGAAAAGGCAAAAATAAAAATAAAAATAAAAAAAAATTATACAAAAAATGGTCCAATCGATAAGAATGTAATTTGCCATAATTCACTGAAATTTGCTCGGGATATTGGCTTTCTTTTTACACACACACACCACACATGTGTGTATGTGGGCAAAATGCACATACGACAGCCATTGTGTGTGTGTGTGTGTGCTTGTATCTGTGAGGCGGCCGAAGCAAAAAACGAATATTATTAATGGTAAAGGGCAGCTTGTATTAAAATTACACCTACTACAGAAAAGCCACACACACACACATACTAATTTACGCAATAAATGTATACATATATATATATGTATATGTCATATTTATGTTTCTGTGTGGAGCCCCTCGCTTTTATATGCATTAAATTGACATTCATATTACTTATTTATGCATGGGAAATTAATTTTGATATGTTGATTTCTTGCATGAGTAAATCCAGTAAGAAGCACACACACACGCACACATATATAAATCATTATATATATATGTTTGTAAATAAATATTTATCTAAAATATTGATACGAATTCCCTGCTTGTATGTTCTCAGCTTTTATTTGTGATTTTTTTTTTTTTTTTAAATTTTGGCACAATAAATTCCAAGTATTAATATTAATTGTGGTTTCTAAGAGAAGAACACGAAATGAAATCAGTGCAGAGAGAAAGAGAGACTAGACTAATGTAAAGGCTTAAGGACAAGTACAGTTGAGCACTGAGACCACGTAGAGGATTCGAATTAATCATAAATACTAGACGGTTATCTGGCTGGCTTGTGAGAGGGTCGCAGCTGTTGGGGCCATTTCAATCAGTGGCTTTGTTCTTAATTTTGTGGCACAGCTATTTGCGAACACAGGACTGGGGCTGGTTCGTCGCACGCGAATAGCCCTCCATCGTACATCGTCGATTGCCCATCGTCCATCGCTGGAGCCGGGAATCGTTCGTATGCATAAATTGTTAGCTGGGCCATAATAATAAGCTGTGCCAACGGCATTTTGCCATCGATCCGCGGGCAATGGACAGCGTCCACCTCCAAGTGCTCCACATCTTGTGGCAAGTCGTCAGAGTTGGGATTGGGGTGTTCCCCTAATGGCTTAACCGACAGGCTTTATCCAGCTTTCCAGTCTGCTTCCGTCCCGCTAATTCATTATGCGCACTTCCTGTCATCCGGTTCTAGGCACGGGCACCCCCTCAACAACCCCTTTACCCATCCCTGACTGGAGAAATTATGACACAATCGTCTCACTCTGCGCATTTTATTGTTTTTAATCACTTTTCGGTTGCCTCAGGTCGCACTTTGATTGGCAAAATAATGATGCATACACAATAAAATAGCATAATAGTTATCAACTCGATCTATGCTCAAGCAAACTGAATTTACATTGCTCATTAAAAAGTCCATCGATTTTTTCGGACCTGGGTGTCATGCTGGTTATTTTAAGCCATAGACTGAAGCCTCGGGGCTGATTTATGGGTGCTCAGAGTCCTGGGTAACCCAGCAACGGCACAAATCGAGTGAGAAACGTTGACCACATTGGCTGCAACTTGCTAGTCGACCAACAACTTGTCTTGTTGCACCAAGGGAGAGAGAGAGAGAGAGAGAGAGAGAGAGAGAGAGAGAGAGAGAGAGAGAGGGAAAGATAGAAAGAAATGCAGAGAGAGAGAAAGTGAAATTCTTATAGTTGCAATAAGTTATTGTTCTTGGTATTGAAAACAATTTCAGTTAACTTTTAATTGCATTTTCTTTGAATTTATTTACTTGATATACTTGAGTTTGATATTTGTCAAGTTCAAACTAATAGTGCTTGAGTAAAATGCTCAAATACGTCTAAGATAGTTTCGTTTTAGGGTATTGCTGGGTGCGTCTTAATTTATTTGTGGTAAATTTTACGCTGGTTTTAAGTAGTTCATTGAAAAATCCTCCGCTTGTTGTCGCCCCTCGACCAAACCAAAGCTAAAAACACTTTAAAGTTTGTCTGCACAAAATGTTGATAAATTTTGTATTTGTTTTGTATATTTTGGGTGGCAATCGTTGCCAGTTGTCGGTTGTCAGTTGGCTGGTGTTGTGGCAAGTGTTGTCGTTGCTGTTGTTGTTGTTGCTGATGCTGTTGCTGTTGTTGTTGCTGTTGTTGTTCGTCAAGCAATTAAGCGATAAGCATGCCAAGCACACCATGTCCCCCCGCAATTGTCCCGCAAACTGCTCCGCTAATAGAAACACCGCAAAAATGTACCATGGAAAGACACAAAAATCATTGTTGTTGTTGCTCGGCAAGAAAGTCTAAACCAACAACAACAATAACAATAGCTTAAGAGTGGGAACGTGCACATGGACAAGCCAGCTAGCTCAGCCTTAGCTCGCAGATGAAGATAACCACTTGAAAACTCATTAGTTGGAATTATAATTAGACAATTATTATGTTTTTCATTTCTTGTTTTAACAGTTGCGTGTGTTCATGTGTGTGTGTGTATGTGTGGGAGTGTGGGAGTGTGTGAGTGTTATTATTGTTTTTAGTATTATTTTAATTTAATTATCATCATCGCTAAGTGGTAGACAGTTTTTCAATTATCGCTTTTCAAATTGCGCATACGTCCCGTTGCCCACAACTGCAAAATGATTTAATTTCATTTGCAGCTTGATAAAGACTTTGGTCGATTTTCGGGCATTACTCATAATTGTTAATATGCAAATTGGTCAATTAAATCTATCTTATTCATATTTCACACACACAAATATTTCATTCAAAATGTAAATAATTCAAGCCTAATTCCTTAACTTAATAAATACAATTTCTATAATAAAGTGAGCGTAACTAATTAAATAAAAAAAGGTGAACAATTTATTTGTGGAAAAGAAATTAAGAAAAATTAAACCGAACCAAAAATAAGGTGATACCAAACAGCTCTGTTGCCCCAGGGTCAGAGCTCAACAAGGTTAGCTTAAGTTTAAACAAAAGCAGCAGGATAAATTAAATAAGAAGAGACGCACGGATCCGGTTAATAATGGGATAACTATGCGTGTTGGCAGCGCCAGGCCATGTCTGAGCAGTGCTGTGTGGGCTCAAGTGCGGATATTATTTCAATATTATGAATAAAATGTATGTGCCACAATGTGTGTGTGTGTGTGAGCTGTGTGCTGAGAAGAGCTTGCAACACGCAGCACGTCGAATCTGTGACCGCAGAGTGGAGCTTAAATAAAAAGCGATGCTGGCAACAAATGCGCACAGACAAAAATAAATCCCAAGCCCAGGCACAAGCCACTAGGTGTGTGCCTCCCTCTCTGTGTGTGTGCGCGGTTATGTGCGTGTGTGTGGGTGTGGGTGTGTGTATGTGTCGGGTAATAATCTTATCTTTAACTCGGCAGAAACAGAAGCCATTGCTGTCGCTGTTGCCGTCGCTGTTGCCGTTGCCGCTCTCGTGGCCAGCGACTGTGAACGCAGCAACAGCAGCATGGCTGCTGTTTCCATTGTACGGGAAGCGTGCGTACCAGTCACAGTCATAGCAGGTATGTGTATGTGTGTGTTTGTGTGTGTGTGTGTGTGTGTAAGCACTGCCATTTCCATATGGCGTCATATTGCTGGCTGTCATGACGGCGGCTTCTGCTGCTGCTGCCGTTGGTTTCATACAATTGAAATTTGTAATTATTCAAATCGGATTTAAATACAGACACACACACATACACACACCCACACACACACACACACACAAAAGAGGCTCGACAGACTTTAGTTTTGTGGCAGCGAAACGCAGAAGCAGAAACGTTTCCGCCAGCCAAAAAAAAAATGAAAAAGAGAATAAAAAATCCAAATTATGGGCTGCCAAGAGGCAGCAACAGCAAACAGTGCTTTAAGGGCGTGGCAAAAGCCCTTACAGTCGCTTGTCTGTGGATGATTGGTGAGGGGGAGGCGGGGAGGGGGTTGTAATGTCAGACAGGTGCATGCTTTTGCCAGATGAAGATTGCGAGAAGCTCTGTGTGCTGTTTGCTGCTCCCGTTTCCTGTTCCGCATCCTGTGTGTCTGTGTGTGTGTCTCTGTGTGGGTGTGTGTGTGTAAGTGTGTGACAACGTCAAATTGGATGAAAATTAATTCATTTTGAAGCGTTAAGATTCTTTACGCGCTAATGAGTTGAAGTGGGTACACACACACACACCCATACACACACACACACCCACACACACACACACACACATACGCACACAGACACATCGACAAAGCAGCTTCTTTGTGCTGGCAACATCTGGTTTTATGACCTGACTGCCGCATTCGCCTTGCGGTTACCAACACTGGGCGTGGCAACGGATAAGCGACCATTAATTCTCAGCTACGGCAGCCGCCTCAGCGAAAGCCCCCACCGCCCCTCTGCCCTACCAACAAAAAACCAAATATGCCAAAATGTATTATTAATAAATAAGGAACAAGTAGCAACGATTATCTTCGGCACGCTGAGAACAACATACACTTGTGGAGTTCCACATTTTATTAATACTTATTATTAATAATATATATTATTGTTATTATTATTACAATCACTATTGCTAATATTATTATTATTATCAACATTCGACCATTTGCTCCTCTAGCAGTTCTGGCGCCTAAAAGCTCTGTCCTAATAAATAACTAGATAAAAATTAAGGATATAAGCCAAGCCAAAACAAGATAGCTAAAAAGTGGAGGGAATAAAACCTATTCAAAAATCATGTGTGAAAAATGGGGTCTATTCGACTTAATATATATACATATAATATATATATATAAATATGATTGTTGTCTAATTTGTTTATTGTCACCAACAAATTAGAATACCCTGCGCAAGGGTATACAAAAAAGGAAGAATGGGTATCTTAGCCATACCGAAAATAAAGATCCAGTTTTAGATGGACATGGTTATATCGACTTGGTGACGGTGATCAAGCATGTATATATTTTATGGAAGACATGTTTTTAAGAAGTGAAATAATGGTAAATAAGGCTATTAACATAAGCCACTAAAAAATATAGCTAGGAATATAGTTTAATACGGCATTGATATGATCTTGGTTCATCCAAAAAAAAATGTGTTATAAACAAATTAATATAATATTATCCTAAGATGATTACGTGTATTCAACTTATAAGTCTCTGCTCAAAAAATCACTGTAGATAAGTGTTAAAACCAATGCAAATAGGACAACAGCTTTCATTTATTCAAATAGAAAAAAGGGTCTAAATACGTAACTGCAGCCAAAGACCAAGTTGTTTTTGTGGAGAGTGAATCAGAAAACGAGGGTGAGTCTGAATTCGGTTATGGATAAGGATTAGAGTGCCATGTCCAAGACACTTACTTATCGGCATTTGGGCATCTGCACAGCGTGCAACTGGCCGTATAAGGGTTCTTTGCGATGGGGTTAAAGTGGGGCAAGGGACAAGCTCAATCTACTGCCAAATTACTTTAACTTGAGTCATTTTGCAATTGGTTTTCATGCGGCTTTTTGTTCGCATTTTTTCTCTTTTTAAACGTATACAAGCATGTGTGTACTATATGTTCGTGAATGTGTGTGTGTGTGTGTGTGTGTGGCATGTAGTTGCGCCGGTGGCTGAGCCTGGCACCGACAGGTAATGGCAAGGGCAACACTAAAGACACTTGGACAAGCCTTGGCGTTGCGATTTTCGTCGCTGGCTATGAAACAGATAAATTGCAAAAGTTTTTCCAAATATTTTCACAAGACGCTGCTCGACAAGGACGAGAACGAGGAACGGAAGGACGACGCACAAAATAGAAAAAACCGTCAGCTATCTAGCTATCAAGGATTGGGGACTAGAACGTGGTTTTACTCCGAGAATTTTGGGCCAACAAAAATGGATCGTCTGCCAGGCATAGCGCAAAAATCTGCAATAAAATTTTACCAATAAACTTTAGACGCACACATGGTTGCCGATGTGCAGATGTGCGGATATGCGGATATGCGGATACATGGATGTGCGGATATGCGGATACGGACATGTGGAACTTTTTTGAACTATACTAAATTATTGTAGTTGTCGGAAAAAGTTGGCCCTCTGCTCGGCACACGCATAACAACAGGAACACAACAACATGTTCTGCCATACACACACACACACACCCCTCTCCATCACATTATTGTGGAGTGCTGGCGTGTTGGGACAACGACGCACCTTTTGACATGCCCCCGGCACTGTGGCGTGTGAGTACCGCAGGCGTTTTGCCGGAGCAGATAACGCTGCACATATGCACGGAGAGACAAAGAGCTATAAAAAGCGGTGAACTAATGGAAAAAGCCTCCGTCTGCCTAACAGCACCCACTCCAATGGCCTCCAGCCCCAATTTATCCTTTCCCGCCACCTCGGCTGGCCCCTGGCTGTTATTAACTTTGAATAATAGAGGTGTGTGGGTGGGGTTGGGGGTTGGGTAGTTACGAGGGACTGTGATTGTTGTACGTGTGTGTTGTCTGCAACATTTTATTGCACTCGTCATGCAGAGTTCGTATACCCAGTCCAAATTCGCATTCCCATTGATTACAAGGGGGATCCCGAACGAATGAACACTTGAAAGTGTGCTCATCTGATCTATGGAGCTAAATGTATATATGCACGAAATGTCGATAGATATCGATTTATCGTAAGTTTGTTAGTAACGTCTGATATGGATATAGAAAAACTGAACATTACAAATATCTTAGATATGTATGTATTTTGCTGGATGTAGTTCAAGTGTCTTTTTATTTCCCATGTACCAATGTGCCAAACTTGTGCGAATCTCCGGATGCACAATTACAATGTCAGCTGCGTAGTTCGGAGTCCAGCTGAAGCTGAGGCTGAGTCCCGCAGCGTGTCGCTGCTGTGTCAAATGTGAAAGCTTTCAAAGTCACTGTCTGTTCGTCTGTTTGTCTGCCACCCTGCCAGTTGCAGATCCATTCAAACTTTGCGCTCCCAAGCGACAAAACTCGACTTTTTCGCTTTGTCGCACTGGTTGCGGTTTTAGTTGCGCGTCCCGCGGGCTAGTTGACTAACTGATTGATTTGGGACGATGGCCAAAGGCAGGTGAACATTTGGTTAGGCCACAAACTAAACGTGATTTGCGGCAGGTGTGTGTGTGTGTATGTCTGTGTGTGTGAGCATAGGTAAGATTTCAAATGGATTGTGTGCATTATTCCTGCAGTTTGCATTACTCTCTTAAGCAAATTGCAACTGCCAAATTACCTGCAACATGCCAACATACACTCCAAAGAGGCAGAGCAGAAAGAGGGGAGTGGAGAGAGGGGCGAGAGCTGCTGCTTTTCGCAAAGGGGGAACTCTGAATTGTTATTTGATATTTTGCTTTTAAACTGCACCACGTTTCATACATTATAATAAAATAATTAAAAGTTCCACAACGTTTTGTCTTTTTTTTTTTGTTATTTCTCATATTTGTGATTCTACCCCCATAATCCCTTTCCCCTCTACACCCCTGAATACAGTTTAGCGTTGTTTTGATCATGTTTTGAAAGGGCCTCTTTGTGGGGGTTGCTTGTTTTTACTGCTTAGCAAAAGTTTGGCCACCATCAAAATCAACCAACTAATATGTCTTTCATATAATTTATGTGTGTGAGCCGCATAAAAACCGAAACCAAAGTCCACCACGCCCAGCAACGTGAGACGGACGCGGCCGTAAACAAGCCAAGTGACACCAATAACAACAGCAGCAACAGCAACAGCAACATAAACAACAACAGCAACAAGATGTCCAAGGCATTGTGGCAAAGAAAACTTTCTTAGTTGGCACACAAGGCACGTCCGCCTGTGGATACAATATGTCATAGTGGCTCCCAGCTCCGCGCACCACATGAGTGCCACTGACGGAGCAGCAGTCGCCGCCGGAGCACTTGGAGTAACATGTGTCATTCGTGTACCTACCCAATACCTCTTGGGGCGAGGTGAGTTGGGTTGCTTGCCAGTGGTTAGGACTAACGGACTCCTCTCAGCGCAGCGCTTGTTGACAGCACTTACGGCCTCAAGTGAGGCGCATAAATTTTTGCATTCCCCGCCACTGAAAACTAGCGGAGAGCTGCCGCGCCTCTGAGCCAACTGTTACCCGCTACGCTTCAAGCTTAGCTACACCCAATCCTCCCAACCAAAGGTCCACTTTCTGTGGGCTGTTGTGCCAAGCCTCAGCACCTGCCACCCATAACTTATGTGTGTATCTGAGGGTATTTCACTGGGTGTGCATGTGTATGTGTGTGTGTGTGTGTTTGCGAGCCATGTCACAGTTGGCATGCAAATCCTAAAACAATCACTTAAAGTTATACGTGCGGAAGGGTCACACTTGGAATTGTACTTAGACTTGGTTGCGGAATGGGGATTGAGGCTTGCGGATTGGTGAATGGTGAATGGGAATCGGGGGTGCGAAATTGCGACTGCATTCGTTTGTTTTGATTTGAGCTGAAGATTTCCCTGCAGCAATTTCTCAGTTACTTATATTAAAGTTCGATGGAAACTTTGGTCTTCTGTCCTTTTAATTTTTATTATCTTTTTCTTTATTCATTTTCTTATTTTGGCTATATATTTATCTTATTGTCAAAGTCTTGCTGATATAGGTTGACAGATGAATTATGGCAGGAAAACCATATAATGGCTTTGCCAAGATACTGCGACAACATTTCGAACAATCAACAATATCGAAAAGAAAAAGTACTAAAGTTTGGGTGAAATTTCAACTTAAGTTGAGTTATTAATTCCACACTCGTCAAAATTTAAGCAATTGCAAAACTATGGAAAACTTGAGAATATATTTCATTTAAGCTAATATTACATAAATATAATGTATATATGTGTATATAATATGTGAAGTGTAAGTTAAAAAACAAAAGTTGTAAATACGTTGTCGGAACAAGAATAATAAGTAGTATGAACATAAATGGCCACAAACTTGGCAAACACTTCAATGTTAATGGGAAATGCTAAAGTGTAAATGGAAACTGAGAGCTGAGAACTTCCAATGGGGGCCAGTCGCTGTAGCTGTAGCTGTAGCGGTAGCTGTGGCTGGAGTTGGGGCTGTGTTTGGGGTTGGGGGTTTGGGATTGGCGCTGGGGTAAAAAGTTGTCAATAGAGCTTGCGATAAGCCACTCAACGCCCTGTGGTGGGGGGGCAGCAGCGGACGGCACAATCAATGCACCGCTGACCAGCTGACGAATTTGCCGCGCCGCACATTAATGCCGGCTAATGGTCAAAGTTTTATGCCCGTGCAACACTTGAGGCATCCACATCCCCCTCAAGTGGCAGCAACTAGCGGGCGTTCAATGCGATTCACGGTTTGCGATTCGCGACTCGCTTTAATACGCGTTTCGCTTAAAGTGCCAGCGTTATAAAAGTGCCATAAAGAGAGCGTGGAACCAGTAAAAAAAAAAACACACGCAACAAAAGAGAGAGAGAGAGAGCGAGGGTGCTGCTTAAGAGAGCGCATTCGAGTCGCTGCTTATCAGCCAATAGACCAATGTTGACAATGCTGACCTGTCCAAGGCGCAACAGCAACAGAAACAGCGCCCGGAAGTCTGTCAAGCCTAAGGGGAACTGTATGCTCCTTGTTGTTGTTGCACAATACGGCATCTTTTAAAGAGCAAAGACAGCCGATCCGAAATTCGAAAGGCTTTCGTTTCGAGCAGTCGTCACAGGAGCAACACCAACAGCAGCAGCAGCAGCAGCAGGATACTCGGCAGAGCACTCGGCTCTCGGCAGCTGTCGTTTATCGAGTGTGCCGCGGCTCCTGTCGGCTACTCGGCTGGCGAGACTCGACAGTTGGTTATGAATTCTCAACGTGTTCGCACGTGCCGCACGGAGCACGCAGTTGCAGCCAACTAGCCATCAAATCAAGCAAACATCACAAACTCCCACAGACATCAACCGCATTCAACTTCAAAACTATAAACTAAACTATCAAAACAAAAAAAACAATAAAAAAAATCAAAAAAAAAAACCCTCATATAAAACCAAATACAAAATAATAGATTTCAATAAACTCAAAATTTCAAAACAAACTGTAAAGTGTTTAGAAAAATTCGTGTTTTAGGCTTTTCAAAATTCAAAGCTTTCCAATTTCTTCAATCCTTTTCATCGCAATCAAAATCAGCCTCATAACGCTGCGTGCAAAATAAAGAAAAAAAAAGAGTTTCGAGTTTTAATGAAACCGTCGGCAATTTTTTTCGGTTGTTTTAAGAATCACGCCTTGTGTTAATAGTTTTTTTTTTTTTTTTTTTTTATATGATTCTAAATGTGTTTGATGTGTATATTGAATAATTGTATAATATAAGTCAAAAGCACTAAGAGCTACATAAGAAAAAAAAAGGAAAGTTTGAAAGAAATTGAATTGGAGTTTGCTGCATTTGCCACAGCTGAAAGATCAATGCAAATTTGAGGGAAATTCGATAACACCTTAAATGTAAGTATTTATGTGATTGCAATTATTGTAATGGGTTCGGAGTTCTAGTGTGTATTATATGTTTATGTAATCATATATCTACACTTCATCATCTATCAAGATTGTTAATATTGCTAACACAACATTTAAATAAATAACCGATTGCGTTCCGATTTTATAAATGGTGTTAGACTTTATTCGGGACATTGACACAATTCTATTTACGAATTTTACTTTGGAATCCATTTAACAGAAATATTTATTTCTATCGTGATTAAAGACTCTAAGCTGTAGAAATTAAAAACTATATTTATCTTTGTAAGCATTACTTAAACTTTAATATAAAGAGTGTAAAAGTGAAAATGGAGATGTGCAGATATGCTCAAAGATATCTCCTTTGATCGAGGTATGCAATTGCATTATATGCAGAATTTAGCTTTAATGGAGCATGGAGCATTATCAAACTTGTTTCGTAACTTGTATTTAAATAGTTAAGAATAATACAACTTTAAAATCGAACAACAAAATAAATAAATAGAATAAAACAAACTTGATGCGCAGTTAGCTAAAAGTGTTTAAAGCTACAATTGAAAAAAGAATTGAAGTGAATTCTTCAAAAGAAAAAAAAGAAGCACAAATTCAAATTGATTTGAAAATAAAATCAAAAATATATTTTGTTTATTCAATTTATTTACATGGTATGAGCAAGACCAACAATATGCTAATATGTAGCAGTTTGTTACAAAGCAACAACAGGGCAAAGAAGAAAGAAGCGAGTTTAGTCTTGAAAAATGGGCGGGGCACAAACAAAAAGCAAAGATGGCAATAACAAATAGTCATATCGATAAGAAGCCGCAGCCAAGCAGCAAATCTCCAAACGCAAATGTTGTTAATATGCCATTTAGTTGTTGCTGTTGTTGTTGCTGCTGCTGCTGCTGTTGATGTTGCCGTTGTTGTTGTTGCTGGGACTCACATCTGTGGCATGTGCTTAAGTTAATTATTATCAATTAATAGCTAATCACGATAAATGTGCATGAAAATGGGGCCAACAACAGCTGAAGCGCTGTCGCTTTGGGGCTGATTGAGCTGCAGGAGTGCTGCAGGCGATGGAGGCGGTAAATGGGTAAATAGGTAAACGGGTAGGCAGGGATGAAGGCCTGGGAGGGAGAGGCAGCCAGCTTTTGTGAGGTGGTGTGGATGGGCACGCAACAAATGGCCATGCCCGCAATAGAACACTTTGTGTCCCGCTGGCACATCCTGTTGATTTGTCACACGCGGCGCATGAACAATGCCATGGCTGGTAATTAAAAATACGCATACGCACTGTGCACCAGTTGCCAAGATACATATGTATGTATATGTAAGAGATACCAGTCATGTGAAATACAACACAAAAAGCAAACAAGGTTATCACGCAACAAAAGGAAAGGAGAAAAGGAACAGGAGCAGGAGCAGGAGCAGGAGCAGGAGAAGGCGCAACTACAGCGAGTAACAAGTGATTGTGTTTGTGTTTCACATCGAGCAATGTGCCAGTAAATTTATGTCACACTGTGCTTGCCTTGGTGTGTGTGTGTGTGTGTGTGTGTGAGGTGTATGTCTGGCAGCATGAGAGTGTGTTGTGCTCAGCCACAAAACAATCCTCGATTGGCTGTGTTCCAATTTGCCTGTCGCCAGTTTGCGATATGTTTTCTTTCTTTTCTGGATTTTTCTTGCCCCTGTTAAAGTTCATGTTAGCGGACAAGCGCTTATATTTAGGAGTTCACTTTTAGCGGTTTCAGTAGAATAATGTTTGACAGATATCCTATAAAATCGAACGAATAATTGTTATTTAAG
The DNA here is from genome assembly GCA_035044105.1 of Drosophila nr. perissopoda 5 BK-2023a. Lineage (NCBI taxonomy): Eukaryota > Metazoa > Arthropoda > Insecta > Diptera > Drosophilidae > Drosophila > Drosophila nr. perissopoda 5 BK-2023a. Next base: position 2,468,254 of record JAWNMK010000620.1, on the reverse strand, counting down.
ACAAAAAAAAAGGAAGAAATGTAAACTTTTCATTCAACATTTAATTTTAGTTGCTCCTCTTAAAGTTCGTGTTAGCTGACAAGTGTAGATATTTAAAAGTTTAGTTTGAATTGTTGGCAAGTATTTCACATGTTGATTAGTGCTTGACAAACTCAGTACTTTAAGAAAATTGAATGTAGAATCAAAAAGAAAAGTAAGCTCTCCATTCAACATTTAATTTGCTAATTGAGAACATGACTGTCAATTGGATAACTGAGATACCTGCTAAACAGATAGTTTCTTAAAGCCATCAGCCATCTGCAGCGATGAAATGGGGTCCTGCGGAGGGGATGGGTGGCAATGGTGCAAACGGATAAACCTGAAAACAATCGTCCTCGTTCGCCGTTCCGCCAATAAACGACATTTTATTATTTTTACCCAACTGTTTGCTGGCGTTTGTTTGGCTCGCCTGCTCTCAACGCTTGCCCTGCCGTGCTCAGATGTGTTCTGCTCTGCATCCAGTTCCCAGTTCTCAGTTCTCAGTTACGCTGGCTGCTGACAACCTGCCCAAGCTTCCCCATACACCCAGCACCCAGCCCTCTCAGCTATATTTTTTTATCGTTTCACTTACAAAGCGTCGCGCACTTTACGCTGATTGCGCGTTCTTTGCAAACATTTTGCTTGCTTTTGGTCCTACCCCCCTCCCACCCCTTACCACATCCATCGAACCAGACAGGACACTCGGATCGGTTCGGTTTGTATCTGTGCCTTTGCCTGGCTGTGAATTGCCCCTTGTTTTCAGGCCAGGCACAGACAGAGCTCTTGTGGCTGTTAGCTGGTTGCTGGTTGTTGCGACTATAACTGAATACGATTCGATAACATTGACTTTATTGTTACTTCCTTTGGCAATTATCCTTGTTAGTGAGCGTTAGTCAGCAAAGTCAAATGCCCCACACAGCGAATTGCCGCGAAACTATCGTCATCATCATCGCCATTATTAACTAGGCCAAGTTTTTCATCGCTGGTTATGTTTCGACTCATTTTTCCAGTGTTTTTTAAGCATTCGCTTTGTGCCTGGCTGTCTGTCATTTTCTGTGCACGATTGTGCTTTGCGTAAATCTCTCACACTCGACTAGTTTAATGACAATAGGTGCTCCATTAATCAACAGTGGGTCCCATTTTCAATTATGAACTCAAGACTGCGTCTGCGACTGCGACTGCGACTCCTGCGGCTTACGATATCTTCAATTGCCAAGCGACTGTTCTAAATTGCTTTTATTGCGGTTTCGCTACTCATTATTTGCATTATTAGTTTAAATGGTTTTCAACTGAAATTGTGATTGACTTTAACAGCAATTCACTTTCTTCCGCAGCACTTTTAAGATTCATTATGAAAGACTTTTGTAATAATAATATGTATTGAAAAAAATGCAAAATTCAAAATCATTTTGTACTATTTTTCTTGTATTTGGAATGAATGACAATTGAATGAATGTCTGGAAAGACTAGCCAGACTATATCGACTCAGCTGATCAGTGGTATATTTCAAATATAACAAGATCAGAATTGAATAAATTTAGATATATTGAAAATAAAAACGTAACAATATTATATATACACATATCTAGTGTCATATCATTATCAACATGTATAAACAAATTGTGTTATGATCTATATAAATTATTATAATCTATAATAGTGAAATTAGGAAGCCACTCGTCCTTTGCTTAATGAGCAACATTAATGCGTTAAGCGCACACTTTTCAGCCACAACAACTTAGCAAACTGTTAAAGCACACAATGCACATTGCAAATGCACACACAAACACACACACACACACACATAGAGAATGTGAGTGTGGCATACGCTGGGGCGAGCGACGTTTAATTAAAAGCGTGCGAAAAATGCAGCACTCGAGGAGCAAACTGTGAGAATTAAGCCTTGAGCTAGCCAGAGCGCTGCATGCGAGTGAAGTGGCCATAGTGTGTAACGTGCCACGCGTTGCACGTTGCAGCGAGCCAGTTTCCTCCTGCGCTAGCATTTTCATTCGCCATTCGCCAGTCACCATTCGCGTAAGCCAAAACCAAAACCAAATTTAATTAATTAAATTGCAAGAAAATCTGCGTTGAAGAACATGGGAAAACTCTTCGCAATTTTCAACGTCAACCTAAATTAAATCAGCAGAGTAAAGTCAAATTAAGTAAAAGTTAGCGACGCTACGCAAGGAAGCCAGGGAATTGGTTGGGATGGTGTCAAAAGTGTTGCACACTTTTATTTGTGTGCCCCTCCGCGGTGGCGCCTGCCATACTGCTGTTGCCGTTGCATTTGCTTTTTATTTATATTTTTATTTTTATTATTTTGTGTTGCTTTGTTGGCTTTATTCTTTTCTTTTTTTTGTATTCGCCCCGTATATTTTGTTTTTTTATTTTTATTTTTCTTACAGTGTACCGCCTCTGTGGTTAGCAAAGCGTCGCACTTGACTTGAATCGTGCGACTTTCTATTTCTCGCTTTCTCTCTCTCCCTCACACACACACACACACACACTGCATTTTTCTAGCATTTTTTGCAATTAGCGGAATTGTTTCACATTTGCTTTTGGCAAAGACCATGCCCCTCTGCCCTTCTGGCTGCAATTCCGGGCAACTGAAGTTGCAGCTTATCCGTGCTTCTCACTTTTTTTCTCTAGCGGCTGCCCCCCTTCTTCTGCTTGGTTTTGCGCTCAGTTGAGCTTCTCTCCAGCTCTATCTCTCTCTCTCTCTCTCTATATCTCTCGCTGTCTATCTCTCTCTCTCTCTCTCTTTCTCAATTGCACTATCTGTGTGTCCAGCCTTTTTGGCGCCCGAGGGAAGTGCGCTAAATCTTTTAAAATACATTTAAAAAAACCTCGTCGCTCACACTTGCACACACACACACTCACACAAACAAACAAAGCAAACACACACACAACAAACATACACAAAAACAAACTGCTTTATGCACTTTACTTGTATTTGGGAAAATGGTGTGCTGCATTCCGTAGCAGCCAACACCCAACACCCACCACCCACTACCCACCCAGTCAGCAACTTCCACCTATTACCACCACTACCCACTAGCCACCCGGTGAACCACTGCTGATGCTCCGCATCCTTGCTATCGTCGTGCTCCAGCTGTTGGGCCGTTCTGGGTGCACTCATGTGCATTTTAGTGGTAACCCAGTTTTCGTTCTAGGTGCTTAAAAGGTTTCCGCATTTGAATGCTGTTTGTGCTTTGTCTGGACAACAACAAACATGCCCAATGGCGAGGGGTTTGTCATTTAGGGGGCGTGTCGAGGAGTACGGGCAATGGACTACCGACAGATAATAGCTCTGACAGCAGTCGCACAGTTTTAAATCGCAGCTGCCTGCACAATTTACTTATGTAAGCTCATTTCCAACAAGCCAGTTAGTTGGACCCAGACATAAAACTAAGCCGCCTTCAGGCAAGAAAAAATAATAAAATAAAAAATATATATATATATAAACATATATATGTGTATATGTTTATGCATATATAAAAAATATATATATATATATATGCGAAACTAAGAAGAAAGCTCACAGAAAATGGGAGAATTTGAGATTTGCTAACGAGGCGACAGAAGCAGCCACCAACAGGAGGCAGCCGTTTCCTGGCCAGAAATGACATTCTCATCTCCCGCAAAACAGGCACAGCTTCAGTTTTAGTCTCATCCACAGCTTTATCCTGCTGCTGATGCTGATGATGCTGATGCTGTTGCTCTCTGCTCAAACGAGTTATGCGCATTTGCCCGCCAGCCGAGAGATTTGCGTTGCTCACTTTTTATTTGTCGTGTTGTGTTGTGTTTTTGGTTGCCTTCTGTTTGCTGTTTGCTGCTTCAGCTATTTTTCTTTTTGTCGCGTACTTTTCCATTTGTATTTTTTTGTTTTTATTTTGGTAGCCTTGGCTTCATTTCGTTTCCGTTTGTCAGGCACAAGAACATTTTTGCAGCCGAATTTTGAGGCGCAAAGGTGTCCTGCACAAAAAGTGAACGCGAAAAACCTCAAGGCGTTCGTCATTTTGTTTACATAAAATCAGCCAAGTGGAGACACGAGCTGATGCCAGTCGACCTGAAGATGGAATGAAGAGATTCAGAGCGATGAAGTTTCAAAATGCAGATGATGATTATGATGATGGAGATAGAGATGGAGATGGAGATGGAGATTGCGACTGCTACTCAAACTCAAACTGAGACTCAGATTGAGACTGTGACGATGGCTAAAAGAATCTTGCCTCCATTACGGCTTCACATTTGCATAATTATTATTGTATACGTATGTTAATATACGTGTGTGTGTGTGTGTGTATGTGTGAGTGTGGGTATTTGGTTGTTATGCTACAGGTATTTTGGAAACAATATTTTGCATTTAATTTGCATTTAAACTGGAGAAAACCAACTGATAAGTGTCAACATTGTGAGACTGATGAGGTTCTCGGTCCCAACTCAACTGTACAAAGTGACAACAAACTGCTTATATTATGCCTTAGGCAATGAGCAGAAAGCTTATTATTAAAATAATCCGACAACAGATATTTAAGAAATTAAATATTCCAAAATTACAATTGCTTCATTGATTTATGTACAAACATTAGAATTATGAACTGTAATGCTTACAAATCCAAAGCAGATTGTTTTTATCTGCTTCTTCCTTAAATATTTGCATGATGCTTGGTATTAAGGAAAACTGAAAGTTTTTTGATTCGAAATTTGTCACCAAATTTACTCAGAAAATGAGTAAGCCGATTGATTTATTTGAAAGTTGACCCATTGAACGAACAAATTTAATTAAACTTCACTTTTTTCAATCAGTTTACTGCCAACTTGGTAATATTGACGGATCTCTGTCAGATATACTATATGGATGTATCTGCATGTGTGTTCATTTAAAGCTAAATTGAACAAAATCAAAGAAATATCAGTACAAGATATGAATGTCAACGAATCCGAACGAATGATTCAAACTATTAATTTTCAGCTGATGCTCCAGATTACATATATTTGCAATTGGCAGCAATGGATGCTCTGGGCCAACTGTGCGTTGCCGGTTTTAAGTTGGCCCTTGGTTGTCTGGGGAACGAACAGGCTGACATCTCAATCTTGAATGCTGAGTGGACGGTCAAAGATTTCCATAAAAAGTTGCCGGCATGCAGGTTCAAATGAACACCAGATGCCACAACGGGGCCCATCTGGTCCTGGCCCTGGTCCTGGTCCTGTGGGGCCTTCAGCTTTCTGATATTTTGAGAGAAGCCAAAAACGGCAAAGCAAACATAAATGACAATGCATGCCACATTTTTCGCAGCAGCATACAAATTCCAATTAAGTAGCAGCTGTTGGTAACTCGCTTTGAAAATTGAACAGCGACGTATGGCAGCAGAAGGACAGGAAAACCAAACCAAACCAAACCAAATCAAGCCAAAGCCAAAGTCAAACCGAACCGAACCGAACCAAACCAAAAAGCGTAGCAAGAAAATGATGGAAAGAGGGGGAAAAAAGTGAAAAGAAAAGCAACAAAGTCGATTGCAGAGCCACAATATGAGTTCACTTCTGAAATGAAAATCAATGTCACTGTGTTTGAGGCAACGCTGACAAGTCAGTAGAGCAACTTGGAGTAGCTGCCAGCTCAGCATTGTATTATGTGAGCCCAATGGTCAACATTGTGACTACAACAAACAAGGAGCCGAGCTGGACATGAAACAAAGATACATTCGATGGCCAGCTACCATTTACCATGGTTAGTTGTTGCACTACCCCTGAAAGTTAAGTAATCAAAACTTGTGGAACGCAACTAATTGGTTATTCATCATTGTAATTTGGCAATGATAAATAATATCTTTGACTTAACTGCCTTCAAATGAAAGATGGTTATTAAATCAACCTCATCAATCACAATTTTAAACGATGCCTTGCACATTATTCAAAATAAATGTGCAAATAAATTAGTATATAAATAAATAAAAGCAAGCGAATTGTATATACACCATTAAAAAAATCGAAAAAAATAACGAAAGGGTTGAGAGTACAGCACTGCCTCTGGTAAATACGTGGCATGTGCTTAGATATTTTGGGAATTGCGTGCGCTCAACTTGAAATCCGCAAATTGTGCCAATGCGGAAACTCCTTAAGACACTCGCCTTGAGCCTAAAATAGCATATGAAATCCCCAAGGGTTTCTATATGTATATACATATATATATATGTATATATGTATATATAAATATATATTTATAAAAGCGAGCAACAGTTTGCGAGCCCATAAACTTACTTCTGTATGGAGTCCAACTGCAGGCATTCTGTGGCATTCCTTGCGGAACAAATTTCAGTCGTTAGAACACTACTCGAATCGCTTACAGGACACAGGAGCCCATTGACACGGAAAACATTAGGAGAGTCTCAAGAAAAAGAAAAGCAAAATGTGGCAATGCGGAATGCTTGACGTGATTAAGTTAGATGTGTACACATACATATATATACCTAAATATGTTAACAAGGGGTTGATATGAGTGTTATTCACTACACGCATCGATTCTCAATCATTTTGTGTAATTTCATGCCACGCAAGAGCAAACAAGTTGAAAAATGCTCTCCCGCAGATACCCTGCCCTGAGGTACACTTTGAATAGGCAGACCTTAACCTAAGCTGATATGGTGATTTATTCAAAGCAGCTTCTTTTGCTTATTATCGAAGCAGATATGCCTGCCTCTAACTCAATGTACAGAGTATAGAAATCCTGCAGGTTATGAAAGGAAGATGAAGAACAACAACAACAACACCAGCATTAGCAGCTGCAGCAATAAACAAAGCACTTGTGTGTGTGTGTTTATGTGTGTGTGTTTGTGTGTGTTGGTATGTGTATGTGTGTGTGTGTGTGTGTTACGCCAACCAACAATCAAATCCCAGCTGCCAACGTTGCTCGAACAGAGGCCCACAGACGTCGACGAGCTGGAAACCCAGTTGGCTGTCGAGCAGATACCTTCACATATGCACACACACTCACAAACACTCACACACACTCACACACACTCACAAACACTTACACACACACACTTGTTGAGAAATAATAAAAATTTAAAGTGCTTAAAAATGTTCATAAAGCAGGCAAACAATGCCAAACAATACAATATAGACAACCCACGCACAATCCACGCACACACACGCACACGCAGCGAGCATTTCATAAAAGAAATGTTTGAATACTTGCAAACAAGTTGGCAACAAAAAATAAAGAAGAAAAAATAAAAAAATAAATAAAACGAAATTTCTTTAAATAAATGTTGGGCGCTTTTCAATTGATGCCACGTATAAAATGCAATCGGAGCCATTCTCGACGTGTTAGTTCTGTGATATAAAAAATAAATAACAAAAAAAATAAATCTGTGCCAAAACCAAATCCACAATATTTATTTACATTTTGTGTCAGCTACAAATCTATTCAATTTTTTGCATATTTCAAGTTTGTTTTTGCGATTTTTCTCAAATTTGTTTGGATTTTATACTCTGTGTGTGCGATGGTAACTGCCCTTAAGTATCGAAGAACAAATTTGATGACCACGCCTACGCCTGCCTCCATAGTAGCCAAATGCGATATTTCAGAAAGTGCAAAGCGATGCAGCCAGATATTTCTCAGAATTTTTTTATAGATAGAGTCATCAAACTAAGAAGGTAAAAGTCCGAAATGCTTCACTCTTCCATAAGAAAGCGAAATTCACCAAATTTTTTTTTCAAAACCAATATAGCTGATGATGTAAATCGATAAAACCCTATATTTCGCACAACTTGAAAGCTAGATTCATCAAATTTAAAAGGCATACTGCTAGTAGAGATAGTTTAGAGATGAAATGACTTAATTTGGAAAGTGGACTACTACTATTTTGGTATTACACTGGCATCAGTGTATTTCGCAGTCGGTAACCGTTCTCACATGTGTTTTATTTTATGCATGCTTTTTAGATGCTCAGCCGCAATCATTTTTGATGCATGCTGCTCTGTTTATTCGTTTGCATTGTTTGCATTGTTGGCAGTTTGTTTGTCGTGGTCACTTATTAACTCTGCATTCGATGCAGTTTATCCAATTTATAGCTACAAAATCCTTGCGATCCATTGTAATATTTCATTTTTTTTTCAGGCCAGTAACTTTCTATTTCTATTCTAACTTGTACTATGTTGAGAGATATCTTTCTTATTGTATTCGTACATAAAAAAAATATGCTAACTAAATGAAAATGAATTGCAAGTAAATTTTAATTAATATTTGATCTACGCATTTTTTTTGTGTTCGGCAATGTTCGTGCTGATGAAGTTATCAAAAGGATTTCCTGTTGACATTCTATTGCTAGATATTAATGACAACGAGCCTAACTTAATGAAAGCGAAATCGACTAATTAAGACAAGGTGTTTTTTATTGAGCCACATGTTTTTTATTTTTGGTGTTTTTTTCTTCTTTTTTTTACTGTTGCTGCCCCAGAGAAGGTGTTCGCGTGTGGCAACATTTGGCAAACATTTGCGCTAATTTGTCGCCGCCAAGCACGGTATGGCACTCGGTTTGTGAAATGGGCGTGGCTCTTTGGGCATGGCTCACTTTAGCGGCAATCAAGTAATGCGGCCGAGTCTTGAGAGTTGCGAATTATGAATTATGAATAATGAGTACGGAGTACCGTGAGCAACATGCATAAATTTCAAGAGTCAGGCAGTTGAAAGTGCGTGCCGTCGATTGCTCAAGATAAGCTAAGTGGAGGCGGTGCAAACTGGGGGCTAGAGGGCAGCTGCAGGGATTGCAAGCGCTAATTGTTTGCTGTGTTTTCGCTGACAATTCGTTTTTTGTGCAAAACAATTCGTGCCGAACACAAAAGTGTCACGCCAACAGCGTCGATTGACAGATTGCTGGATTGCACGATTGCACGATTGCACGATTGCTGGATTGTGGCATTGCGTAAGAGCTGACAATTAATTAATTAATTAGCCCACTTGCCTCAGTTCCGTCAGTGGGCGTGGCACTGTGCGTGATTTGCTGTACATCAGCGCCAATCTGACTTTCGTGTTGAACTTACTCGCGCAGCACGCAAAACGGACATTTTAACCAACGCGATTCATCTGAGAAATCTCAAACGAAACCAACTTATAACAATTAAAATAATTATTATATTATTAATTACAACAATTAAAAATGCTGTAATCCTATGGTCTAGTGAGCTCGACTACGATATAACTACACTCCAGCTGTTACATATATTCCGGTTTTATTGCCAAATTTCCCATCAAAAGTTTTGCGTGTAATTGCTTTAGTTTCTAAAAGACGGCACAGTTACTGAAAGTATATTTATGAGTTATATCAGTTAATGAGCTATATTTTCGACTATAATTTGGGTGTTTCTAATCCGACTAACAGAAATTTGGGCAGTCCTTCAATAAAATGTAAATGCAAATTAAATATCAATTAGAAGCCTCCGCCTAAATTAAGAAAATGTCTAACTCTGTATACAGACGGACATCCCACATATACATATATACTTTATGTTATGGTGATTGCTTCCTTCTGCCTTTTATATTCATGCCCTTTTACCAATTTTCAACTAATTCTGTGTATAATTAACTTGAAATAAACTTCGAATGGTGCCTGTCTAAATTGTTGCTTGTCTTTAATATGTAGTAAACATTTATATGAGGTGTGTATAAATCTATGCAGCTGCTTAAGTAATGACAATTACTATTAAAGTCATACTTGGAAAGCTAGGAAATATTATTAAATGTGAAAAGATTGTTAATAAATTGAATTGAAAATGAGGCAAACGCATTTGTCATTGTCATGTTGTTTATTTGAACTAGGCTCTGCCTCAGCACTGCAATATATATATGTATATATGTATGTATATATATATATATATATATATATGTGAGTATATATGTATGCATGATTGTTGGCTGGCAGAGTGCTGATGCTGTCTTTAAAATATTTTTATCAGTGCTACCCAAAATAAAGTGCGAATGGGCTACAAAAAGCAAAGACGCGCAATATAAACTGGCCCCATGTGCGTGTGTACGTGTGTGTGTGTGTGTGTGAGTGGGTGTGTGTGGGTGGCGTGTGCCTGCGTGTATGGCAACAATACAGCAAAATAAACAAAAGCTGTGCACGGCCATTGTTTGCTTAAGAAACACTGAAAAACATTTATACATTTTTTACGTTCTTTTTTTAGCATTACGTATACGTAATTTATTTTGAGAAGACGCCTGGTAAAATACGTATATGGCAAATAGCACTGCACACTTTTGGGCGCGCAAGCGTGCCAAAAACAAAAAAAAAATACAAAAAATTAGATGACAGCCCGAACAACTCACATAAACAATAAGGGAATGTAAAGAAAGTAAACGCAAAGAGCAATGCGAGCAGAGCACTGAACACTGAGAAGCGAGAAGACAGAGGAGGGAGGCTGGGGGTTGGGGGTGGAGCGAGTAGAGTATGAATAATAATAACCAAATTGGTTTGAGCTTACTTTGGCACAAGTGAAACGAAATGAAATTAGCTTTACGTTGACTTTCAGTGACGACGACGAAGTCTGGTGGCTGTGGCAAGCCCAGCGTGGAACTCATCAGCCCACCGACAATTTGTCAATTGACGCCCAGTCAGGCGCTGAAGCTGCTTCCGCCCGGCTGACTGTCAATGGACGGGCAGTAAAATTTCATAGAATTTTGTTGCATTTGCCTTGCCCCTGTTGTGCGGCTGCTGGGCATTTATCGCTTTTTGAAATCATCTGGCTGGAATAAATACATTTTCATTCAGTCGTCAAGTTGCTGGGAAAATCAGTAGCAGCAGCACTCATACAGAGAGAGAGAGAGAGAGAGAGAGAGAGAGAGAGAGAGAGAGGGAGAGAGGGAGAGAGGGAGACCATTAGGTGTAGTCCAAGTCGAATTTCTAGTTCCACTCAAAGTGTATTTTCTTGGCGTATATTAAGTGGATTTGACCCCTCGCAAAAAGCAAATAGAGCCGCAATTGCTGCGGGCCCATTGATATATTGACTCGAAGCAAAGCTCGTAATATCTTGGTCTAACAGCATAAGTGATGTTGACTTAAGCCAACTATCGACAGAAATAGAAAGAGAGAGGCTGAGTGAGTGAGAGAGAGAGAGAGAGTGAGGCGGCATTTTAAAAGCCTTTGGGCCTGAAATTCATACTTGAAACCCAATGATGCATTCGATTGTCAAGTGGAAATGTGGAACCACTAAAAATAGGCAGCAACATCTCATTATTACTGTTGACATACTTTTAACTATTCCTAACTTCCAAGAAGCTTTTGTAAGCTAACTAACTAGCTTTGTGAAACCCTTTCGCATATTTAAGGCTTCGTAGAACCACTTTTTGTGTTCTATTCTGCTTGTTGGAAAATCTATATCAGATCCCATTCGATGTGCAGGGAGTGAGTAGAATTAAGTTGCTACACATAGCATGATCGTGGCAGCTGTCAATTTTATTTGCTATTGTAATCAACAAAATAAATAACAGCCTTTATGTGCCACTCAATCATTTACTTCAATCATTTTGTTGTTCCTCAATTCCATGGAGTATCATAAAAAAAGAGAAAACAGGGCTGGCCACACCAGCACGTCCACAAGTCCACAAGTCCAGAAGGTCACACTCCAGGGCCGTTTAATTATGTATCGGATTTCCAATTAGCAGCTGTGAGCAGATTGGAAACAATTTGCATGCATTTGCAGTAACGAAAGTCATTAGTTATCATATTACGCCCTCTCACCGAGGGTGCCACGCCCACTATTTATGATCATAAATTATGCTGCCGGTTGCTGCTCATTGACCCACGCTTATTGCCCCAAATGTTGAAAGCAGCATCAGCATCAGCATCAGCATCAGCATCAGTGAGCAACAGACGACGAGTTGTTATTTCTTTTGGCTTTTGGGTTTCACTGGAATCGGAATATGCAAAACGTTTGATCCCTTCCGGCTTAGCCAGGTCTAAAAGTGGTGTACGACGAAATAAACTGAAATAAAATTAGGTGCAGTTGGCAAAGAGACAACCAGACAACCAGCTGGCCGGGGCAGGGGCAGAGATAAGTGGGGGGGAGTGGCGAACTTTAAATTTATTACAAACCCAATAAGCCCTGGCAGAGACAAAATTATTTATTTGCCCCGGCGCTGGCAATCAAAAAAGAAAATTCATGTTGACGGGTGGGCTCATGGCTAACCCACATACCGCCCTTCTCGCTCAACCCCCTGCAAAACGCGAACCACCCTCTGAGCTCGAGTTGCCACTGCCACCCATCGCCGGGAAACCCTTGCAGCTCCAAAATAGTCAACGCAGCAAAAACAAAAGTTTATTTATTTGATACGAAGACTGAACGAACAAATGGAAATGTTTTCAATTTTAACTAGGGAATACCCTCTATGTTGTTAATTTGATTTTTAAGATTGTGTTATTTTCAAATTGTGACATTCACTATTGAGAAATAAAATATACATATTCTATTCCTTTTATTATTATCATCAAAAGTAAACTCATTTCAAAGTGTGAAATACATAATTGAGCTTACATATGTATTTAATACAGGATTTATTATTATTTTAGACCAATATATTTCTTAACACTGAGTCTGATTTGTAAGAGAGTGTTTAATTTGCATTCTCGATTATTACTCTCTATATTCCTTTTATTCATACTATTAGCATTAAAGGAGTGATTATTTCAAATTGTGATATTCGTTGAGGAATACCCTCCATATTCCTATTATTATTTTTATGATTCGTAGCGCACATGTATTCATGATGATTATTATTTATTATTATTTCTTATTAGATTATTATTTTTCACCAATACCATTGAACTTCGGGGCTAAGCTCTTAGCTTATATACTCGATGCGCATACAGACCCCATTATAATTTCCGAAGCACTCACAAACGAAAAACCAAACCGAGATAAATTGTTTTTTTTTTTTGTTCAAAATCTGTGGCACTGGCAAAATGGACTCACTGGGGTCACTGGGATCGTTTTGCCGTTGATTAAAAATCCGGTTGGATGATATTATCTGCTGCTGATATGTCGACCGCACTCTCGAACCAGCGCCGAGCCCCCCACTCACCCTCTCCCTGTCGCAGCCGACTCTGTATCTAGTTTGGCCAGACTTTTGGTTAAAAGTTGGTGACCAGTTCACTCAAAGTTTTGACGCAGCAGGCACGTACAATGCCGCGCCCACAAGCCGCTCCTCTGTCCCCAACTCAGCCGAGTGCAAAAGCAATAGCAATGTTGAGCAACTTTTACACTATTTGTCCATGTAAATGTCTGCCTGCGCTTTGCATTTTTTTTCGTTTTTTTTTTTTTTTTTTATATTTGGCCAAAAGCAAACAGTTACAACAACAACGACAATAACAGAAACTCGCCGGGAGTCATAAAAAATGGGCAACTTTTATTTTTTTGTATTTTATTTATTTATGTTAAATTCATGACATGTATTTAAATTAGTTGCAGAGCACTTTGTCCCTTTTTGTCAATGGGTGCTAGTGTGCTTAAGTGTGTGTGTGTGTGTTGGTGTTTGTTAGCCATCAAACGCAGCCGTTGTGAATTTTGCGCTCCAAAAAGTAGGCAACAGAAAGTGGGCGCTGCATTAACAAACATTCAATTATGAGCCGAAGCTCTCTCTTTCTCTCTCTCTCTGTATCTATCTCTGTCATACACAAGATATATGACTCTTTTTCTCACACACACATCAGTTATGGCTCCTCTTCCTATTTATATCTGTATCCCTGTCGACTGCCATTAGCATTTCAAATGCTAAGACAGCGGCTAGCATCAGCATCAGCTTCAGCATCAGCATCAGCATCACAGGCCAAAGCCAAAGTCAAAGGCAAACCCAAGCTCAAATTTCACTTTCGTTTCAGGGCCGCTGGGTGTGAAAGTTGCCTGCTAGGGGATGTGCCCGGGGGGGTGGTGGGTGGTAAAGGTGGTGCCGGTTTAGCTGGCACAGAAAACTTTTACCATTTGCCTGCAAGTAGCAAACGACAAAGGGCAAGGCAAACACGCAAACTTTGCCTGTATATATCTTTTCAGTTTTGTGATATGTGTATACTAAATAGCTGCATATATTATCACAGCAAATAACCACCCATGTGTCTCTCCCCTCCCCTCCCTCTCCAACACCCTCCCTTCCCCTATCACTCTCTCTAGTTTTATTTATTTTTTGTTTATTTTTTTTGTTGGGAATAGCTTTAAAAATGCGTGCTTGGTCAAGTAAATGAGCTTTCCTGTGGCTTTCCCACTTTTGTTTCGGACATGCTCTTAGCAACCAGTTAGATCAAAGACACCCATTCACACACAAACACACACACACACACACACACGTACAGTTGAATACATATGGCGGACGCTCAAACGGAAATTGATATTTAATTAAAGTTTTAGTCGTTGCTTTGGCTGGGTCTGCACACAAAAGTTTGCCCCGACCTTCGACTTGTGTTGCCCCAACTGCAAATTCTGAAATTTGCATAAGGCTACAAATTTGAGATGGTGTCTCTCAGCCCAGCTTTCGAGCAGCAAAGCAAATGCAGATAGCAGAAGGAGTCTCCAACTGCTCCAGAATACTATCTCAATATGAATTCCGGACACCAAAACTTTTGACTCGAGATACCAGCGGAGTCCCGGTGAAACTTTTCCAGTAGACACATGACAAATAATTCTTGCGACTTTATCGCATTGCAATGTTTTCTAGCACATGATGGGCTGCGTGTGTTTATGTTTTTTTTTTGCAATAAATCGGATTTGGAGCAAAGCAACTTTGTCGACGTCGATGTTCGCGATCTAAGCCTCAATTTATCAGCAACTGCTGCTCTCAAAGTTGAATTCCAGAGTCTAATTTGCATAAGAAAAAACAATTCAAATTAGGATTCATTTTGTGCTCGATCCTTGAGGCAGCCCGAATTATTTGTGCTCAGACAGATAGACAGTCTGCTAAATGAATAAACTGTTTCTCATCTTGGTTTGGTTATTTATTAACTTAATGTTGACAAAATGCAGTCCACACTCTTCAACTGATTATAATTCAAAGAATTATCTAAATTAATTTAAAAAAAAAACAAATGATTTAAAATAAAAAAGGATCTTCAAGTTACAGATTAAAGTTAAGCAAATAAAATAAAATCTAAAATATTATATAACTGAGACTAATAAAAAATGATAAAATGGTCAAAATGACCATAAAACCCCCATCAGACCAAAATCTGCTAAAAAGCAAGAAGGGGAGAGGAAAGAGGGGGAGCGAGAGAGATAGGTGAGGAAAGAAGAGATAGAAAAATATTTCAATTGGTAAAACTGAACACAGTGAAACACGGTCAGAGATTGCCCGAAGGAATATTGAAATTGAAAATTGAACACACACACTACGCACACACACACACATGCTGTTGTATTTCTTATGTCATTCATTGAAATTTCAACTAATTGCCCTTTTCGCTAGTATGGCATAACGAATGAGACTGTTCTGATGACCGCCACAAGATTCGCCCATTGATTTTTCACTACCAAAAAGTGTACAAATATTGCCATTCTGTCTGGCTAAAATGGGGACAGCGTTTACTTTCGGCCATTAAGGGTACAGACTGGGAATGGCGCATTGGCATCATTTTGTTGCTCATTAAATGCACTCAGGCAAATTTATGCCCATTTATTTTTAAAGCCAAGACGCGTGGCGGGGGCCGTGGAGGGTGTTGGGGTTGGAGATAGAGTTGGGGTTGGGCTGAGGCTCCACACAACGCTTTAATGACGCTTTTTCGTTCGTTCGTGTTTTTTTTTATATTTATATTTATTTAAATACGAGCAGAGAGCAACAGCCGCGCCTTAGCTGCTGGCTGATAGCATTTTATAAAGGCAATTGGAGGAGCAAGCAGGGGGTGTCGCGCTAGTAGAGGGGTGTGGAGGGAACTAGGGTGCTGAACAAACTTTATGACTTTTATCTATGCGCAAGTTTCGAACCCAACAACGAGCAAATGAGTGGAATGTTGAGCGTGGAGTGGCACTGAGACTGACACCTACGCGTCGCTTATATGAAAGGGGGTGTTGTGGAGGGGGAGGTGGGGGGAAGGGGGACGGTATGGAGTGGTACACCTTCAGTTGAGTTTTTAAACATGCCTCACGGCCAAATGCATAAATATTTTCATAGTCGCCGTCGTGCGCGCGTGAAAAGCAGGCAAAAGAGAAACATGACATTTTTCATATACATTTATTTGGCTTTGGCCGCTTTTGCGTCCTGCCCTCAAAGATTGATGGGCGTGGCACATTTGCATAATTGCAGCCAAGCAGCAAAGCAGCAGAGCAGCACCCAAACGCCCAAGTGCCATAAAAAGCCGTACAGCTGAATGAAATGAAGTCAAATAACAGAGTACAAAGTACAAGCGACAGCAGCGAAACGACCAGAAAATACCAAAATAACACAACAAAGCACCGCACAACAGAACAGAACAGAACACAACAGAAAAGAGCAGAATAAAACGGTACAACGGACCAACGGACGAGCTGCAGACGGACCAATGATATAGGTAATAAAAAGTTTATATAATAGCAGATGCCATACTGAAATCTCTGCAGTGGCCCCAGCTCCATAGCATTTAGAATAGCATTGTTTAAAGGTGTATGAGAATAATTGCAATGTGTTCTCACTGAAAAAGAGAAAAAGAGACAAAGAGAGAGAGAGAGAGAGAGAGAGAGAGTACGAGAGAGAGGGACTTAGATATAAATAGGCAGAGCTAGTTTGGAAATTAGATGATCGATCAACAACATATGACTATATCATCTCTGTCTCTCTCTCTCTCTCTCTCTCTCTCTCTGTCTTTCTATCTCTATTTTCCTCTCTTACGAGAAAGCTACACAAATATCCAAAAGTCTTTAAATAAACATAAAATGTAGGTTTTTTAATAATATTACATATAAACATAATGATAATAACAGTTGGTGTGGAACACATTATAATATTGGGTACTGAAACAAAGAGTGACAGAGAAAGAGAGTGAGAGAAAGACAGACAACAACACTTCACTATTAACTATATTATCTGTCTCTGTCTCTCTATATCTATAAAAATATTTAATAAAAGTACTGCACTTGGATTGAGCGAGACAAGCTCTTAAATATTAAAATATTTCGAAATTCATTTACGAGATTATTTACAGAGAACAAAGTAAACAAAGAAATTGCATTTTATAATGAACAAATTCAGTTACGTTTTTTCAACACAAAGTTGCGTCAAAGGTTGACTGTGTAAAGTGTCTGTAAAGTGGGTTGTAATAAAGCTGTCGGAACTCTGGCAATAAAATGCAAACACATAACATGTAAAAAAGTCTCAAATATTTCCAAGCTGAGAATCTAATAATAGAAAACTAAGGATTTGGGGAACGATACTCAGTCGAAATGATCAAATGCCAATTAGAGAATGACTTAAATAAAGGTAATCTTCTAGTGGAAGCGTTATGACTACAAGAGAGCTTTGAATGTCTCTTGTTGTCGCAGATTGCGTCAGATATTAAATTAATTTATGCTAAATTCGCTCTACGTGTTCTAACACCAACAACAACTGTTCGAGTAACGCATAAACAGTGTCAAAATAAAAAACTGTTCGAAGAAATAAGCAAAAAATATGATCGAAGATTGAATACCCTTGCGGAGTGCTATCATCTAAATCTCAAATTAAAATAACTGTTGTCTGTCGTTGTTGTGGAGTTTAATTGGCGAAATTTCTTAGACGATAAAGTTTTCATACAAAAACTCATCGATTATATATATATGTATAAGCTATTTGATATAGTGGTTCGATTCGGCCGACTTCATGCATGTGCTTCTTGTGCCAAGAACATGGATATATTCTTCGACTACTGATCTTGAATAAAAATATTTATTAAGAATTTATATAATACATACTTGATTTTGGATTAGAATACTTTTTCTAGTCAGCTTCATGTATTTTTTTGTTGTGTTTGGATGTGCGACTTAGCAACTCGTAAAACCACGCGAACTTTAAATTCGATTGCACCTCCAGCTTTGAGGTTTAAATTGGGACCAATGAACAAAAAAACTGTGCAGCACTGATTGGATTGCATCACTTGTGGCCAGTCAAACCAGCATTTTTCAAACTTCAGTGCAAATCCCCCAACTGCTGCTGCAAGTTTCGAGTTTTTAGCGAATTTTCTAATGAATTTCATTACAGTCCTTAAACCATTTAAACACTGTCTGAAAAACATATCTTCTTTGTACCACAATCATCGATATTCCATTCGGACTAACTTAACTATCCAGACAATAATACACTGTTAAATTCGATTTTGAAAATATACCTTGCATAGAACAAACCTGTCATAAATCTTTTTCAGTGTGTGTCTGTTTCTTGATTTGACATTTTAAACAACAGCTTGCCGTAATTGCCAAGCCGTAAAAATATATTTTGTTGGTTGGCCAACTTGATTTTAGCTCTGCTGCCTGAGTGCAATCATAAAACATTCTTTGATTTGGAATTTTTTGCTTTTGAATAAGATGTATCTAAGAATGTGTTCGTATATTTTTTATGTGCTTGCAGAATACTTTGGAATTTGCTCGCTTTTTGTGTTGATCACGTCAACAGCAGGGACACAATAACTGGTAAGTATATAGACAATAACCGTTTCGATTTTGATTTACAATTAAATCGTTTGCATTAAGTACTTGCAAACTCAAACAAATGGCAACGACGATAAAAAAAAAAACAATAATAATAAAAAAAAACTTGGACATGCGGGGGAGTTTCAATTGGGAGGACGGAGCAACTGAGTAACTAGGTAACTGGCAGCCCGCCGCCTGACCAGAGGAGGTTCGGGGTTAATTAAAATACGGAATACACTTTGACAAAATTCCATTTAATCTACTCAGCTTCGAACTCGCAAAGTCCAAATAAGAACCAGGCGGAAAATTAATTATGCGCATATTTGTCGGCTTAGCAACAAAACAGCAGATAAAAAAAAAACGAGAGAGAGAGGGAAAAAATACCCAACAAACAAGAACGGATACACCGAAGATTACATACCCTGGCAGGAGTTAAAAAAAAAAAATCACCTGATTCTGGGACATTATATAGTAGTCCGATATTGAGGATTTTTTGCCGAAATATTGTTATACGCACAGAAACCGAAACAGAGACAGACAGACAAAAAGACAGACTCAAATGGTTATACATAATGACAACATTAAAGGACCCACTGTAAGGTGTAAAAAGGTAAAGTAACACACCAAAAAAAAAAGGTTGACTTTGATTTGCATTTTTCGGCACTCTCGAATGTGCCATTTATGACATTTACCGCATATTGCGTTGGCCACCCTAACCAGCAAACCCCTCCTCAATTCCCCATTCCACGATTAGTTACAGCAACAATCCACTACTAATCAGTTGCTGTTGCTCACTGACGAGGTGCGGGGTGTTGGTGTGTTGGAGGGGAATCGGGGGATTTGGTACAGTGTTAAATGAGCCGCTGAGCCGCATAATTTCCATGTGCTAAGTCAAATGACTGCCAAGGAATTAAGCCCAAATAGGTGCGACTTCTTGAGGTAACCATTGTGGAGAAAAAGCTCATTTATATATTCAATAATAAGTGACCATTCGCTGCTTTGAGAAATCACAGCAAATATATATTTTTAATAAGAGTATATGTATTTGTTTACTGCTGACGATTGCTCTAAAGGCATATGTGCAAAGTATTTGAGAGTATTTTATTCAGGTTGAATTCAATTCTATTTTAGAATGATATGTTTACTCTAGATCACTGTACATATGTGTATATATATACATATATATATATAACTGCATAGGATGCGCAAATTTACTTTTCTCCTGTGTGTGTGTGTGTTGCCAGAGTTGATTTGACCTGCGAGTATAATGAAATCAGTTGTTGATCCTTTTCTGGCCAGCTCGCCTTCTCGCCTTCTCGCCTGAGAATATATCGTATATCAGTCGGCATTTCCTACTTTACGGGATGGCAGAGTGCCATTAAACTGTCTCAAGCTTGCGCAAATGAGCCTGACTTGCTTTGGACAATGGCCACACTTATGGCACTCCAATATACACATACAAACTATATATATGTACATGTATGTCTACAGCTGTGGTCAAAATAATAGCAGCGCTGATTCTCACAGCATTTACTAACAATAAAACTTATTTTATTATGATAAAATCAAAACCTTTTTAGTCTTCAATATGAACAAAAATTAGCTCTGCAAACCCAAAAATGATTGATTTCTCATCATGGAATTTTTTATTAAATTTTATTATTTTCGAAATACCAAACGTAGTAGGACATAACCACCAATCATATTTAATTTATAGATATATTATATAGTAGCAGAGAAAGCTGAGAAAACTTCGCTATTATTCCACAAATATTATAATGATAAATTAAAATATTAATTTTATAAAAAAAAATAAAAAAAATAATACATTTAATTTTGTTGTTTATAGATGTTATAGCTATGCCAACTTTTAATATTTATTCATCAGTATTCAGTATTGATTGCTTGTGATTAAATCAATTTTCATAATTTGTTAATTGTGTTCTAACATTTTCTCTACTATTATTTTGACCAGAGTTGTGTGCATATATATGCTTGTGTGTGCGTGTGTGTGTGTGTGCGTGTGTATGGTATTTGTTGTGGGGCCAATACAAGTAACAATAAATTGCTAAGCCGCCTCACTCATTAAATATACATATATATCTACGAGCACGCATAAATAAATGTGTGTGTGAGTGTGTGCGTGAGTGAGTGTTTTTGCATTTAATTCAATAACACAGCAGCAACTCGTTTGCCACGCCCATTACGCCCACAAAAGGTGCTGCGACAGCAGTAGCGGAACGTGCAATCCTTTTGTGTGCACAGGACATGACAGCAACACCAGGACCAAGCACAATCATATCCTCAGCTGCAGCTGCAGATGTCTGCCTGCCTGCCTGCGTGTGTGTGTGTGTGTGTGCGTGTGTGTATGACATGGCTACGTTTGGCGCTTGGCTGTTGCAGTTGTTGTTGCTGCCGTCTGTCGTCTGTCTCCTGTCGTTTCATTTTCATGTTCCACACTTGACGCGTTCGAGCATGTCGAGGCATTCAATTTCTTATGTGCTCGCTTGTTGTCACATTTTCATGTGGTGTAATGTGCTCATGTCTCTGCCTCCCTCTCTCCCTCTCCCTCTCTCCCTCTCCCTCTCTCCCTCTCCCCCTCTCTCTCTCTCTCTCTTTCTCCGCAACACCTTCCTGGCACATTCTTTGTCAATAATCTCATTTTGATGTGCTTTTCCAGCGCCACACCCAAATAGGCGTAATATGGCAACATTTTACGGCGGAGCCTTTTCTCCTCCGGCTTAATGGGAATTTCACAGAATCGTCAGCAAGGACTACATTTAATTACAACCGGTTCACACGAAACGGGTTGTATATTGAAGCCCTGCTAGGCACCGATTGATATTCAGAACCGGAATCCGGATTGGAACCGAAATACACCATTTTTTTTCGTGCATCGTCCTCGATCTTAGGTGTATGTTTGACAATATGTTACGAAAACTTGTATTCAAAATTTGTATCTCTCTCTGTATCTCTCTCCGAAGACCAAACGGATATTATTGATGGGCTTAGAGTATAACAAGAGAGAGCGGCTAGTTTGGGCAAGCCGAAGATAAAATTGCCTTGCAGACACCCCAATTTCAATATTAATTGAAAAAATCAATCGAGCCATAAATATATTAACTATTTGTTTGATGTTGATATTTATTTAAAAAACCTCAAACTTTACAGAAACTTGTATATATGATGTAGATGTGAAATGCTACTTCAAGTAGCGAATTTAACTGTTGCTTAACATTCGATAAAAATTTGTGCGAAAATTATAATTCAGTTCCCCTGCTTCACGAAACTCGGAATATATTCTATATTCGGGGACACAATGTATGCCAATTATACAGACCAACACATCGTCAAGCACTCTCAACTAAAGCATACTTACCGTTTATATTTGCCCACCTCAAGTGCAAACAAGTACTTCACTTACAGACAACTTTTTAATATGATAAGCATATACATATATCTATATATATATATGTGTGTATCTATATTTATTTCATATATGTATTGAATTAAGGGCAAGGCAGCAAACTCCACTTAATGCAATTATCATCAACATCAAAGTGATAAAGTGCGCTGCATGTCGTGGCCAATGTGAGGGACAGCCAACCAGCTTAATTTGTCCTGAAACTGGGTCTGCGAAGAACCGCTGTCAATTAGCAGGCACTGCTAAGCTGCAACTTGCGGTAACTTGCTCCTGTTAGGCACTTTAGGGCGTAGTTCCAATTAATTAGCTTTGCCCAGCGTTTGCCACGCCCACACACACCACCAGCGCCCTTATCAGTATCTGTGCAAAATTTCATAAATTTTAATCGCCCTACCAAATGAAAAAGAAAAATTGGCCACTGTAAAGCCAAACAGAAAGTTGAATCGTTAAAAGGTAAAAACCAACAAAAAAAAATAAAAAAAAGATTGTTTTTGTATTCGAAAGTTTCGCAAAAAGCATTAAAATTTAAAAACAAAAAAAAATAATAGAACGGGAAAGAACGAAAAAATAAATTACGATGACCGCTAACCGACGGTTGGTTATGGTAAAAAATATTGTAAATATTTTCCAGAAGAACCCGAGTCCCACCTTTACTCCCCCCCTCCTACAACGCCCAGTTAATAATTTGTTTTGTTGCTACCTTGTGGTTGAGGCATGTACATATATACATACAAGACATACATACATACATATATACATATATATTTAAATATATATATATATATATATATATTTATACATATTTTTTTTGTGTTGTGCCGAAAAATGTTAATAATTGGCATTTCTGTGCGAGATGCTGTAACGGACGGATGGAGTGTACGGCAGGAGAGGCGGGTGAAGGTCCTAACGCGAATGGCGGGTGTTTTTTTTTTTTTCGTTGTTTTTTTTTTATTTGGGTGGGTCGCGTTTCATAAATTGTTTCGGAAATTACAGTTGTACTGATGGGCAGCTCCCGTGCCCGACCATTGACCGACTTTTGGACCTCGGAATTGATTACAGTTCATTTCACTTTTGGGTACTGTTACGCATTTCATCGCCCACAACCTATGCTCCCTCCTCCCGCCAGCGCTTCCTTTTTTCATCTATAGCTGAGCATTGACGTGAAGCGTTGATTTTCGTTTAAGTTTTTTCAGTATGATTTCGCCGATTGCGTTTCAATTCAATGTTTGCTTTTGTCTGATAATATTAATATTAATATTATATTAATATTAATATTATTTTTTTGTAATTTCTCACAAAAAACTTTCATTTGCATTTTAACGCTTGAATCACGCATATTTTCAGCACTTTGATTTTGTTGAGTCATTCAAATATCTCGTTGAGATAAAAAAGTGGGTAAGCACTTTTGATAATAAACTTAACATTCATCCAATGATTTAAATTGTTACCGTTTAAATGTAAAAGGGCGAATTCTTCTGATATTTAAATAGATTATTTTGTGTTCTTTTAATTGTATAATATATTGTGGAATATATACTTAATTATTAGCTACCCCAAATTTCCATATAGATCTAACCGAATATCTGGTTAGATTGTTTAATAATCAACTTGCAATAATCAATATCTTCAATCTGCAACTTTATAAAGAGATCTCCTCCAAGTGTACACGGATGATTATGTCTAAGTATAAACCTTCACAATCCGATAAATACAATTTTAAAATTGTTGATTTGATTAATATCGATCTTTATCGTTACGGAGGAAACGGATTAATTTATGCATAAAATGTATATGACTTGAATATGCCCAATTTGAGATCTATTGTCATTATAGTATCTCAGATCAGCTAATGTATATTCATTCTCAGATGCCTCCTTCTGTCTTTACCCCTCAAAATAAGAGAAGCAGATCAAACGCAATTAGCTAATTTTGTGTTAGAAAATTGGAATTGACACGGGTCTCCATCTTTTGCGTGTGTGTGCGTGTGTATGTGTGTGTGATTGTGTGTGTTGTGAACATGCTATAAACATATAAAACAAATACTCGACTACATTAACATATGCCTAATGATATATGCACTTGTGCAAACGACTTGCTGTAGTAACCAAAACCCAGTTTCAATCAGCAGCCACACGCTCCACCAGCCGCACCACCCGCACCGCCCGCACCATACGCAACACCCGCTCCAACCACACCAACCGCGCCACCAGCCCAGCATCCTGAACAGGGCCACCCGAAGCCAAATTGCGTAATCGGTTTTGCGTATTATGCGCATTTAATTGGAGTTTTTGTTCCTGGTTTTGTTTTCGCTTGTTTTGTGCTTCATGTGTTTGTCTACTCGACAAATGCGCGTTAAATTGAATAAGCTGCAATAATTGCATAAGTTTGATTAGTTGGATAAGTGGTTTTTATTGGCCCATAAACGTGCGCACCATCAGGCAATTAACCGGGCCAGCAACTTGGTCGATAGGCGATTACCCGATAGACACTTAAAACTCGCAAATTTATGTTTAAAATTATTATGTGCATAAATTAACTAGTTTGTTTCTTAATCTCATAAGTAAGCCCCAACGACTAGATGAACAAATGATCTCAGCTTGGCTGTATAAGTTCTTTAAGCTAATTTAATTGATTTTTCTAATTTGAATTGCATTTTTTGTATTTAAAATGTTGAATTTCGGGTACAATATTGAGACACTTGCTGCAGTGCCTCACCTCTGATGACTATGCTCCAAGTCATTTTCAATCACATGGCAAAGGCAACCCCTATTCCCTTGAAACGCGCACCTTTTAAACTAATTTGCGTCTGATTATTTGGTCAACGCGCTTAATGTCGATGTCTATGTCGATGACGATGACGATGTTGATGACGATGTCGATGACGATGTCGATGACGATGACGATGTCGATGACAATGGCTATAGAACTATATGATGGAGGCACTCTGAATTGAAAGCATAAAAAATACACACACACAAACAAACATACATTTGTATATACTTACATACGAAAGGCGGAATCTGACAATGGACTAGTTGGGGAGGATTCTGGTTGCTGTTGGGTGGTTGTATTTTTAGTGGCTTCTAATGAAGTTACCAGGAGCGGCAGACGGCAACAGGCAGCAGGCAGTGATCCCTCCCGGGCTGAAAAGACGAATGCTGAAAGTGGGTTTGCTTTATTGGTGGGGAAGGGGAAGTGGTGGGAGTGGGGATGGGTTTGGCTGTGGTGGGTGCGCCGAGCAGTAGCAGCAGTTGTCTAGGACCCTCATTTATTTTCACTTTAATCAAAGCGAATGGCAGGAATAGCAGGAGACAGCAGGCAGGAGGCTGCAGGCAACGTTGATGGTGCAGGACGCAGGCTGGTCCAACGTTTGCTGAACAAATTTTTGCTTCCAAGTCCAAAAAGAATTGTAAAGCGTAAAATAACAAAGACAAGGAAGAGCAAAAGTAAAAGGAGCAGCAGCAGCAGCGGCAGCAGCAGAGAGGCCAAAAGTGTATTAATAGTTGTAATTTTACACGTTATCCCTTTTGCCTGTACGTGTGAGTGTGTGTGTGTGTGTGTATGTGAGTGCGCAGGAGTGGCAAGGAAAGAGGCTAAACAAAAGCACAACAGCACAGGCCCAGGCCTCAGCAGAGCAGAGCAGAAGAGATTTCCCAGGCAGCCAAATGAAAAAGTAAGCTAATTAGTTAATGAAAGATATTTTCCTTTGTCTACTCTCGGTACACACTTAATACCCTTCCCCCTACTACCGTCCCCCAAATCGCATTCAAAACGGAACGCTTTCCGCCCACACTGAGCGAAAATGCCTCAAAATGGCAGCTGTGGCGATCTGTTGCCCGAATATGTCTTGTGGTTCAAACCCTGACTAAACCTAAACTACAATCCCTCTTGCGCTCTCTTGCTCGCTCTCTCCCTCTTTATAGCTCTCTCGCTCTCTCTCGCTATCTTGAAGCATTGCCTAGCTTAACTTTGTCGCCACAAATGAGCTCAAAGTATGCCGCAATGCTTAATATTATGCATAAGGTTCAGCTATAGCATGTTCATTGTCCGGCAATTCTGACCTTTTTTTCTTGTTTTTTCTTGTTGTTTGTTATGTTTTTTTTTTCAACCACCACAATTTCGAAGCCCTCGCAAGGAACCGCTCCACTCCCGCAGCAGCCCCTTGTTCATGGCTACCACGTCAATCGTGTTGGCCTTTGTTTGGCAATTTTGCCGTTCGCTGCTCATTTTCTGCTACTTTCTTTATGCCAACAGAAGCGGCAGCAATGCTGCTGCATAATTCCGCAACTTCTTTCCGCTCGCTGCTCTCTGTCTCTTTCTCTCTCTCTCTCTCTCTCTCTCTCTCTTTATACAGTATAAACCTACCCCTAACCCACTCACAGCCACACCCCTCTGCTGCTGCTGCTGCTCACTTGCGTGGTCTGCACCCCTTTTGTATTGCAAAATGTTTTGCTTGAATAAATTATAAGCTTAACTGGCACCGAGACTCCCCTTCGGCTATCCATATACTGCTGCTGTTTAGTCCCCATTTTTAAAGTGGCACAGTTCCAATAAATTATTAGATATATGTATTTTTTATACTGCATTTATCCTTTATTTAGCTTCTGTTTCCTTCTCTTCCATCAGGGAATTACACTTTCTTTTTTTTTTTGCGCAGCATTCTGAGTCCTTGTTGCATGCCCCGCTACAGGGCAGCCAACATATGCACTTTACATTTTTCTATTAGATTGGAATTCCATTTCTTAATTAGTTATTTTCGCTTCATTAGGTAGCAAAACGAATCGATTTAAGTCTGTAGTAGAATGCCAAAGTCAAATGTACACTGATAAAAGTCATTGTCAAGTCAGAGACTATTTTCTTTCTTCTATTTATTTCGATACATCTTTATTATTATTATATTATTATTTTTTAATTGTTTAATTTATTCATTTTATTTTTTTCGGTTACTATTCCATAATTCTTACATATTAGCTGAGTTTTTCCTATCTGCCTGATGAGCTATATTCGCTGTATTTAAAACGATCGAGTTATTGGCATGGCTTAAATGCGCCATCTGCGCATGGCCCAAGTCGAGGCAGTGCGAGGGAGAGAGCAATCTTTATTGAACATATATTATTTTCTTTTCTTTTCCTTCGTTTTTGATGCATGTCATTGTGATATGTGCCTATTATCTTTTTATTTAAATGATTATAAGGCTTATGCCTTAAAATTGTGTCAAAAAGTGACGCAGAAAATTGAGCGTGCAATTTGATTTTTCCTTTTAACAATTCTCCATCAGACAATGGCTCAACCGTGTGTATATATATATGTACATATAAAGGGCTAAGTATAAATGGGACGCAGCTGACACACAACCACAACCAGGGCTCATATGGGCAAATATGTGTACATGTTTAAATATAATATATATATACATTATATGTATATATATATATATATATTTATATATCTATATACATAAATACAAGTATATATAGAAGCGATATGGACGCGACGCGAATGCTGCCGACGACGACACTTCTGGTTCATTGAAGCATAAGAAATTCTCGAATGAATCGCTCCGTTGACGCTTGAGTAGACTTGAAGCGATAAGCGCTTTTTGCCCCATATACAAAAATATATATTTTGCTCTAGTCGCGCATCCGTTTAGACTGCACACACACACACAGACACCCACACACATACACGTTGTGTGCACTGTGTTAGCTAAATGCAAAAAGGAATATATCAACAAAAAAAATATATACAAAAAAAAAAGGCAACAACGATGGGGGGCGCCGCGGTTGGGCCTTCAGTCAGCCCGGCGGGCTCGTCCGGGAGTTGAACCCGGGACCTCTCGCACCCGAAGCGAGAATCATACCACTAGACCAACGAGCCATTCTGGAATCGTTGCGCTGATTGAGGCATTTCAATATAGTCGAGATTAGAAAGCTAACCAAACAGGGAGGACAAGCGAGAGAGAGAGAGAGAGAGAGAGAGAGCGAATGTCGGATCGTTTTTCTATAGTTTTTGCGTATGCGCAACGCATCTGGCATTAAATTTATATTTATGATCTGGCTTATTACTCATACGCACCGTTTGCCCGTTTGAAAGTCAACGCATAAATATCAATTGTTCGCACGTTTGACCCCCGGGGGACTGGCGACTAATAGAAATGGAAATAACCAAACGTCATGCTGACTCACAAGGTTCACATGACCAACAACAACAGCAGCAACACCAACAACAACAACAACAACAATACACACACAACACACAATAAAATGCTTGGCCCTATGTCAAAAAAGTGGACAGCCGCATTCAGCATCGAAACGTGGCCCTGTTCAAGGTGTCTGTCCCGTGGCGCTGCTATTGCCCACTGAAGCTCACCACAAGCCCCCCAACTACCCCGAACTCCCCTCAACCACCGCACTTGTGTTTATTGACAGTTGTCAGGTATTTTTTGAGGTGGGCTCCTAAACTTTGCCATTCATTGCCTTTTGAGTCATTGCTTTATTGCTGATGATACTCGCATTTGGCGTTAGCTGCAAACACATGTGCACACACACACCAACACACACACGTGTGTCATAGGAATGTGTTAGAGGACTTTGCGTTAACCGAAAGCAAAGCAGCAGCAGCAGCAGCATCCAATGCCATACAATTTGTCAAGCGACAGCTGTTGCACACACACACGCTCACACACGCACACTCATACAGAGCCAGAGCGAGCAAGCGAATGGGGGGCAGGACACTCGAGTGTGCCTGTGGGCATGATGTGTCCCAGTTGCATGCAACGAAGCGCTAACTAAATCGGAAACCAATTTGCTTTTCGCAACTAACCTATCTGCCATGTGTGTGTGTGTGGGTGTGTCTGTGTGTGTGTGGGTGCGTGTGTGTGTGTAGCAACTCAATGGGAATTACTAACTGTAAG
Source organism: Drosophila nr. perissopoda 5 BK-2023a (assembly GCA_035044105.1). Classification (NCBI taxonomy): domain Eukaryota; kingdom Metazoa; phylum Arthropoda; class Insecta; order Diptera; family Drosophilidae; genus Drosophila; species Drosophila nr. perissopoda 5 BK-2023a. Next base: position 2,439,284 of record JAWNMK010000620.1, on the reverse strand, counting down.
CGTGCGATGACGCCACACGTCACCATAAATAAATATCGGAATACGACGCAATGCAGCTAAATGCGAGTGAAAACAGTACAAATTAATTGTTCACAATTGCTAAAGGGCCAAGGCAAAAGGAATTTATCCGTGGCAATATTACCTGCAGCTTTGCAGCTTTGCAACTTTGGGCCACGGCTACACTGAAGGCAGCTAAAAGCATGTTTTAGCGTTCCATTATTTTTCTTCTGTTTCACTTTGCCTTTTGCTGACACAAAAAGTTTGCTCAATTGTTTGGTCATATTTTGTGGTGGTGCTGCTGCTGCTCTTATTTCTAGTTTCCTGTGCAGGTGTGTGTGTGTGTGTTGTGTGTGTGTGTATTGTGTGTATCGATATGTGCGTGTGCTTAGCTAATTCGTGCCTTGGTGTCGCCAATAATTATACTTGCTGATTTATTGAGTGTCGGGGCAATTGTGTCGTGGCAGAAGCGGAAGTCCTGCTCCAAAAATTCAACATCCTTGTCGCCACTCATCCACTGGATATTGTGAACGAGTCGCCATTGTGATTGCAGCAAGGGATGGAGATACAAATCTTTTTTTTCAGACATGCCCATGCTTTGAATTTGTATATTGATTATTTGACTTTAGATTTTATTTTCTATTCACAAAATAATTGCCCATAAATAATAATTTTGCAATATTAAATCTCAAATCTATATTTTTATAATTTAATAAATGGAAAAAACTTTTTCTTTTAATTTACTAAATGTGAAATACTTTTATCAACACTATTTTGAAATGCATTAATTATTATATTCACATATATAGAAATATTTATCGGAAATTGTATAAATATTTAGTATTTCTTAGTTAAATTTTTAGTTTGAAATTTGATTTTAATTTAGTTTCGTAAATATTTTTTACTTTTTGTATTTTTTCGTGTCGGCGGACTTTAATTGACATTAAATAAATAAAGAAATATTGTTTCGATCTGTGCAGAATATAGTTGAATAATTTTGGCTTAATTGCACTCAGAAAAGTCTTGACTATATCAAATATACTTATGGGATTTGGCAGTTGCCAAGGACGAAGCCGAGGGGGAAGCCAAAGCAGCTCCATCATAATGCCATTAGTGTGCCTATAATGCTGATTAGTATGACAGAGACAAAGCAATCGCAGGCAACACCAAAAGCAACAGCAACAACAGCAACAACAAACGAGTCCAAAATTATGTGGTCGCAAGCCATTTAGCCTTTTTGTGGGTCTTCAATGGAATAGGATACGGATGGTCGGTTACGGATGGTGTGCCAGCGACAGGAAATGACACTCACACCCCTCTCACCTCTCACTCCAAGTCTCACTCCAACTCTCAGTCTCAGTCTCACTCTCACTGTCAGCTGCTTAGCAAGAGCTGAGGTTGATTGCCGCCTTTAAGTAGTGGCACCTCTTCACCCACAAACGAACTAGGGGAACTGGACTGGGATTGTATGGATTGCGTGCGGTCCTCGCATATTCAAAATCATCGCTCAAGCGAAAGTGAAATTAATTACACGACTTGAGTTCTGTTCGGTTTGGTTTGGTTTGGTTCTGTTCTGTTCCGTTCAGTCCAGTTCAGCTCAGTGCCAAGTTGAATTGTGCTGAGTCCTCGGCATTGTCGGTTCTTATTGCCACTTGCTGGCGTAATTAATGAAAAGGGCAACTAAATCGCGAATGCACACACACACACAAACTCAAACACACACTCTGATTGGGGGTATTTTTCTTGGTGTTTTTAAGATTTTTGCTTGGTTTTTTCCCTTTGTGCTTTTCTCATTTTCTTTTGCGTCTTGCTTGAGCCAAAATTTCATTAGAGCCAACAATTTGCTCATTTCTTTATTTTGGGTCTGGCAGCTGGCACGAATTTTGAGTGGCACGTATCTGTGGCAAAGGCAACGGTATCCACTATCTTCTCTCATCTGCATCTAAGCCACAACTAGTCCCAACTGATATGTACACTATATAAATATATGTATAGCACGCACATCACTACACGTTTACGATCACATTATGTGCGCATTTGACAAGATATTCTGACACTTGGATGTTGTGGAATTAACTTCAGCCTCGATGCCATCTTGAGTCTAACTTGAGTCTATACCAAAGGAGTCTATTCTTGAAGCAAGCAAAATTATTTGCTTAACTACTTGTTGTTCATTTTCTAGTATTCATTTTGGCTAATTTACTTTTAGGCTACTCAACTTTATTGTCTCTCCAGCTGATTTCACATATTGTTGTCAATTCAGAAAAATTAATAAAATTATAAAATTATATTTATCTACATAAATAATAACAATAGTTGAATTTTCTCTTCTCTTTTTTTTTGTGGAACCGTATTAATATTTGGAGGCAAATATTTTACATTAAAAAAAAAAATATGCATGAGGATGAATCTAAGCCAGAAAATCAAGAAAAAATTGCAATTAATGTTTGAATAGCAATATAAAAATTCATCTGCGAATTTCAACTTTTAACTCAAGTCCTGCCAAGCCAGAGGACAATGAAATGACAGGATGCGACAAATCAACTTAATTCGAGTGAATAAAGCTAATTTGTCAAACGTTTAAAATGCTACAAACACCGATATGCGGCAATGCCACACTTGAAAGGAGGCCAATTTGAATTAGTTCAGTTGGTTTTAGAGTGGCGAGATTCGATCAAAGAACTTTACTCCATTGGACTTTGGCTTGGAACCTGGAAGTGAACCGATTAAGCTGAGCCAAGGCGCATTGGCTTCAAATTTCTCGAAGATGCTCAGTCGATGCTTGCTCTGATTAGAACACAACGAGCCATCTCTTAATTATGGGCCAATGACCAAGAGGGCTTTAATCAGCGTCAGTTGGCAAATACAAAAGCGAAAATTGCAAAATGTCTACAGCAGCAGCAGCAGCAGCAGCAGCATCAGAAATGAAACAGGGCAAGAAAAGGAGCAGGAGCAGAAGCAGGAGCAGTAGAAGCATTTCAAGCAGGACGAGGGCAAGCAAATTGAGGATAGCAGGCTCTCATTCTGAAACTGAAGGGAAAGTTGGATGGTTGGGTTGCTTGGTGGATGGTCGGGTGGTTGGGTGGTTGTCAGCTGGTAAGGCGACACACCAAAACCTTTTGCTAACTTAATTAAATTATAACATTTTCGCTGGCGCTTTTTGTAGAATAATTGGCAATAAATTGATTAAAGAGTTAATTAAATGTGCGGGGGGCCGCCAAAGTACATAGATGGATAGATAATTGCATTGGCGCAAAAGGCACCATAATTTGGGCCAACTGTGTGTGTGTGTGTGTGTGTGAATGCGTGTGTGCGGTGTGTGCCGAGATTTAAGTGCAATTTCAATCGCACTTTTGCAGAGCGCCTCCAGCTGTGTGCCCTGCACTTGATAATTACGCTTTTACAGCGACTAAAATGCAGTTGCAAAAATGACTTAAAATTTAACAATGATTTAAACAGAAAAATAAAATTAAAATTCTTATATACACAGCTGGATATTGAAATAGTTGTGAACATGCGTTATATTTATTATTTAATTTAATTCATTTAATTTAATGTAAAGATGGCTGTTGTCAGCTTGAACAAGCCACAACAACAACAACAAGATACAAGATACAAATACAGATGGAGTACAGCCAGTTGTGGTTCTCTTTCCTTTCTCTCTACTTGCAGTCGGTGGCAGCATGCAGCGAGGACGTTGCCTTGGCGCACAGCGTGCTAAGTGCACCACGCTCCCCGCTCAGCCCCACTAGAGGGAGTGTGTGTGTGTGTGTGCGCGCGTGTGTGTGTTGGTCAGGCAAAGGCATGATGGTTGCAGCAGCCATTGGTCCCGTAGCAACATCGACGGGAGCAACAATTGCCAAGGCCACAAGAACAACAACAGTGCTGGCCAGCAAGTTGCTCGGCCATTTTCACAATCGCACCACCCACGGAAATGTGGAGAGAATAACATCGGTGCATGAAGAGGCAGCAGCAGCAGCATCGTCAGGCGGAACGGGATCCGGAACGGACACCGGATCAGCTGTATCGGATGGAGGGGGAAATGGAGACAGTAGCGAGAGCGTGGGCATCGCAAGCTCCTCGACACCCACGAGCTACTTGTCCCTGTATGAAGATGAGACGCAAGCGGCGGCGGCGGCGGAGGAGGCTGGCTATGCGTTAATTGATGACATCAGCGAATGGCTGCTGAGCGCCGCCAGTGGCAACAATCTCAGCCTGAGCAGCAGCAGCGGCAGCAGCGAGACAACCCCATCCGCTGCACTCGGCCGCATGGCCAGCACCGGTTTCATTAGCCCCAATGAAACGGTCAGCTGGCTGACGCTGGACATAGCTGAGACATTGCAGAACAGCACACTGGCTAGCAGTGGCAATGGAAGTGGCAACAGCAGCAAGAGCACTGGCGCCACCAACGCCAGCATCAGCAATGATCTCGATGCGGATCCCGATGCTGACGGTGGTGGACTCTATGCGTTGCGCAACTTTGTCGAACAGCAATTGAACGGTGAATCGGGTCAGGATATTGCGCAGGATATTGCGCTCATCGATAGCGCGGAGGAGAGTGCGTTGGAGAGTGTGGCCGATGGGGATGCTGATTATGGCATTCTCGGTGGCTTCGGCGGCGCCAGCTTGGATATTGCTGATTTGGGTGTGGTCAGCAATGATCTGTTGCACCGCACGGCGGCAACGATAACAAATCGAACGACCACCAGCGGCACGGAGGATGCCCTTTGGCTGAGTGGTGCTGCCGCCAGTGGTGCGAGTGCTACAGCTGGTGCGGGTGCTGGTGGTGGTGCTGGTGCTGGTGCTGGCGGCAGCTCCTTCATGCTGCTGCTCGAAAACTTTAACGATTATTTTCCCAATTATAACGGCAGCAGTGTGACTGGCACCACAATCAGCACCACAACAGTCACCACGAGCAACGTTCTACTCGATCAGAACCTGACAAACCTCTACTTGGAGAACTATCGAACCAATTGCACGAATTCAACGCTGAATCTAACAACCGAATCCTGTCAAGAGCTCCGAATCGGTGAGTAACTGCAAATTAACATGTCTGATTTCCCAATTTCCCCATTTGCCCATTTCCCCATTTAAATGTGGTGTGTATTAGTGTCTCATTTAATTATATTCTCAATTAGTGCCCGATATTGAATTGTTCTTATGCGTTGAACTCCCTCAGTTTTTAAGAACGATCGATTGAGGTCAAACTCTGATACATATTTAATTTTTTTCGCCTTGGATGTTGACTTGATTTTCGATTTGTTATTAGATAAAGTTATGCATAAAATGAGCTTAACTCATTCAAAAGCATAAAAATATTTCAAACTCCGCAGATTAACTCCGATCACACAATTTTTACTCGTACTTCTTACTTTTATTTCTATCTTAATTTGGCTAAGTGTATTTTGAACTCTTGCATACAACTGCAGAATACAAATAACTAAAATTTATATATAATTCGTGTAATTTGTATTTTATTCTATTCGCAGTTGATCACAATTATTGGGCGCTCATCTTGATACTGTTCCCAATCCTAACGCTATTCGGCAACATTCTGGTCATCCTGTCCGTGTGTCGCGAGCGTTCTCTGCAAACGGTTACGAATTATTTTATAGTGTCATTAGCCATAGCCGATCTGCTGGTGGCCGTAGTCGTAATGCCGTTTGCTGTTTATTTTCTGGTAAGTCTCTTAGCCTGCTTGCAGCCTCTAAGATATATGGCCAGCCATCCTGCCCCTGCCCCTGCATCCGCCGATGCCTCCGCCCCTGATCCATTTGGCCCGGCCACGGTGTCAAAATCAAAATGCCAAATGCAAAATTGCCGGCCATTTGCGTTTAATTTTATCAAGTGTCTGGGGGCCATCTAATAAATAAACATGCACATAAATAACAGCAAGCCGAGTGCTTAAGGACTTAAGGGAGAGCAGGGGAGGAAAGGGGAGTGGCTTTAGCGGGCGTTGGTTATGGCAAGGCTTTTTAGTAAATTGCGGCCATTCAAGCAATAACATTCAATTTTTGGCGGCCCAATCTTATAAATCAATGTGTGCATGTATGCGTACGGAAATAAGAAGGAAAAAATGGTAAATGGCAGTGGCAAATCAGCAAATCGAATAAGACAGTGTGACAGAGAGGAAGAGAGAGTGTGAGAGAGAGAAAGAGTGAGAGAGAGAAAGAGAGAGATAGAGAGAGAAATGTTAACTTTGCTGTCTGTGCTCACTTCCTTTGACTGAAGTCGCTGTAGCTGTCATTCCAAATGATTGATTGTGCGATTGAATGACTGACTACCTTCCCAGCCCATTTTTGTCTGTCTCTCTTTCACGCTCCCTACATATATCCATCTCTCTGTCTCTCTCTATATATATTGAAGCTATAAACAGTACGTCTGAGTTGGTGTCTCGCAGACAGCTCTGTCGGAAGATAGATTAATAGAGAGAGTGTTTTCTCAATTTCGCCATTCAACTTTTCGCAGAATTCACACTTAATCGATAGAAACTTTGACTGCTCCATTATAGTTATTTTAAGCGTGCAAAAAAGAAAAAGAAAAAGGAAATAAAACTTTATAAGCTCTTGGATAAGGCAGCAGAAGTTGCCTTAAATATATATAACAAAATATGGTTATGCAAATTGCTTAACTTAACTGGTGTAATCTGATTCAAAAAGCAGCTGTCAACACTGCCACATCGTTTACGTATATATATATATATATATATAGAGGTGAAATGTATATCAAGACATGATAGTTATTTCAATATTTATGCACTTTGCAAAACTGAATGCATAATTGCTGGCAGTTTTGTGTCAGTTGCCAAGCTCAACGTTTGTCACATTGGCCACAATTAATAGCGTGTTTATTTTATTCGTTATGCTGTGTGTAGTTGTATGAATAAAAGATAACTGAAACCAGATAGCTTGTGCAAAATATAAAATAAAAAATCGGAAATTGCAATTACAATGCCAGATGTAAAAGCGACGTAATTAAACTGCCCGCAACTCAAATGAAATGGCAACAAAACCCGCTCGCCAAACTGACAGCTGCACCTCGGACAAGGGACAGAGTGGACGATGGGGGGCTAAGAGAAGGCGACAAAATAATGAAACATATATCGAAGGCTATTGCATAAGGGCAACTAGAAATAAGTTTGAAAAAACAGAACTCCAAATGAGCCCATAAAAAATGATATCAAGCTGAGATGGGACTAGAGATGGAAGAGAGAGAGAGAGACAGAGCAACATACTCTGATATATAGAGCGATCGATGAGGAAAGAGAGAGAGAGAGAGAGAGAGAGAGAGAGAGAGAGGGAAAGAGAGAGAAAGAGGGACAAAGGGAGAGAGAGATGCTTAGGAGGAGGGATGATAAAGGGAGTGAAAGGAGGAGAGTGAACAATTAATGGGCTATTAATAAATATTGTGCGAGGGGAAGAGAAAACGATTGATTGATTGTCCATATAAATACACAAAGGCGCTGAGAATAAGAGAAACATTGAGAGAGATAGAAAATGACAGAAGCAGCTAAAGAAAATCAGGTATAGAGAGAGCAAGTGCAAAAGGTTGTTAGGAAGAGAGAGTGGGAGAAAGAGCAACACTGTAAAAGAGAGAGGGAGAGAGAGAGAGAGAGAGAGAGAGAGAGAGAGAGATGGACACAGAGAAAAGGACGCAAAGGTTAAGAGAAGGGGAGTAATGAGGAGAGCGAACAATTAATGTGTTATAAATAAATATTGTGTGAGGGAGAGAGAAACAGATTGAGCGTTAGAGAGAAATAATGAGAGAGATTGAAAAAGAGAGAGTGAGCTAAAGATACACAGCTATAGAGGGAGAGAGAGCAAGTGCAAAAGGATGTGTCAGAGAGAGACACAGAGAGAGGGAAACAGAGGGAGAAAGAGAAAGAAAACACACGCCTGGGTGCAAACAGTTTAACTTGCTTGCTCCAAGCATATGTCAGTTGTTATTGACTTGCCACTAATATTTAAGGGTACACCCACATACCCGCATACTCTCACGCACACACGCAGCCGAACTCACATTTCAGTTAACGTTAAGACAGCTCATTTAATTTCAATTTCATCATTAAATTGACGCTCGCTGCCCGCCGCTGCGTACCAACGGCTGCCTGCCTGTTTTGTATGTTGATATTCTAATGCCAAAAGGGACACCACACACACACTCACACACACACACACACACACACACAGACACAGCCCCGCAAAAGCGACGTAGGCACGAACAGAGGCAAATTAACTTGTCATTAAATGCGCTTTCCCTTCCAATCGGACTCTGCATTTGCCTCTGTGCATGTGTCAGGTGCTAATTAAGCAGGCAGACAAACAGACGGACGGATCTAGTCATGTCAGCAGCAGCAGAGCGCTGTATCAATTATAAGGTTCAACAACAATAACAACAACAACAAGTGGCAAAAACATCAGGAGAGAACATTCGCAGACAAAATTCAGACTAAATTTGGTGAACATTCAAAGAACATTGCGAACACGGCCGCCGGGCATCGTTGCCAAAGTGTTACAGAAACTGCGACGTGCTGAACACGTTAACACACGCACACACACACAAACACACATAATTCGGTTGAATAGCCAAGAGTAGGGACTATACATACATATATATATATATATATATATATATATACACATATATATTTACATTCACAGTTAATGTAATCTTCAAATCATATCGCTTCAAATAATGGCATCATTTAATATTTAATGGTAAGAAATATTTAATGACCACATTTTCAGTGTTGCTTATATATATATATATATATATATATATATATACATATATATTCGCAGTAGCGGTCAAAACATTAGCAGTAATGTTTCTCAAATCACTTAATGAAAATATGACTAAATTTGTGGTGCTTACATCGAGACCTCTTTAAAATCGTAGTATGAAGGAAAATTGCAATTCAGCAAAACTAATAATGTTTAGTTTCTCATCTGGGAATGCTTTAAAATACTTTTACTTTCCATCGTAACAACTTTTTAGCAATATTAATTAGTCGCCGGGAATACTTCTGTCATATTCCAGTACTAATATAATGATACATTTAAATAATAATTGAATAAAAAAAGTAGAAATATAGTAAACTTAAGAACTGAAACTTATTTTTCTTCATAAATTGTATAGCTGTGGCAACTTTATATGTTTACTTAGTATTCAGTATTGATTGCTTGTGCTTAAATAAAATTTGCATAATTTCTCAATTATGTATTTCTTTTCCTTACCATTTTCCAAAACATTTGTGTTCACAACTTTTATTTTGACGGCAGCTGCTCATAACTACTGCACTTAATTTAAATTAGTAAACGCATTTTACTCTTTGATTTTTTCGTGTGTATCTCGTGGAGAGAAATCTGTGCATGGCCATAATTATAATGGAATAGTGTATCGGATCACGTGTTCTGGAAGCGAATGCCATAACTAAAATATAGCGCACACAATTGCGTATGGTATATGATATATGTCTGTGTGTGTGTGTGTGTGTGTGTGAGTGTGCTGGAGCGAAAAGGGAGAGCAAAAGAAATGATAGCATACTTTTCAGCGCGCCAACAAACAATATAAAGAAATCCGAAATACAAGCACAATTATTTAGCTCGGCCCAAGTCCATGGGTATTTGTATTTGATAGCACACACACACTCACACACTCACAGGCAGGGAAAGAGGGTCAGAGCGGGTGGGTGGAAGGGTAGGTAGAGGCCCACACGTAAACACAAATGAAAATTGATTTAGTTAAGAGGATTTGCGTCAACAACAGCACAATAAGTGGGCAGTAACACGGTACATTTGGGCGTTGGGCGTTGGCGACTGTGATTGCGATTGTGACTGTGACTGGAGTCTTGGGACTGGGAACTATGACTGGGTACTGGGTACTGTGACTGTGCATTGGGTGCCAGCTTGGCGTACGGATGGGTTGAGGCTAACTTTGGGTTAGCTAGTAATAGCACTTAACTCATATAAATGAGTGACTCTGTGTGTGCGAGTGTGTGCGCGTGTGTGTGTGTGTGTGTGTGTGTGAGCATTTGACAAAGGCTGGTCTGCAACAACCCAGGCAACCCAGGCAGCTGTTGAGTTGTGTGCAGCTCAGAAAGCAAGAAGAGCACCAAGCATTGGCCAAGCTGGCGACTCAGCCAACAATGCGCATTATTGTTTGGGGCGCATTGCTTATGACACAGACCAACAGATAGACAAACAACCAAATAGACACACAGACAAACAGACAGACGGACGGACAGAGCGCCAGTCATGCTGTTGACTGAGGCAACGACTGGCTTTGGTTCGTTCCTTCAACATGTTACTCATGCGCCATGTGGTACGGCGTTATCTGCAATCTAGTTGCCGCTTACAACTCGCGACTAACACACACGCATGTGTGTGTGTGCGTGTGTGTGTATGTTGTGGCTAGTGGTTTTCTATTTTAAGTGGTTGTATATGCCAGTAGAAAGCTTTTGTTGACATTCAAGTGCCCATTGACAGTGTAAAAGCGTGCAAAGCGTCTGAGCCTTGTGTATGCCCAAAGGATGCTGGGATGCAAGGAAGTCAGAATGCCAGAATGCCAAGCCTTCTAGGGTGCTGAGCCAAGGCTGTCACAAATGAGGCGTGGGCGTGGACAACATCCCAAAGTCAAACAATTCGCTGCCTTAAGTTCGCCTCGTGTTCATTGCCATAATCATGTCATGTGTGTATGTGCGTGTGCGAGTGTGCTGTGTGTGTGGGTGCTGTGTGTATTTGTGCTTTTACACGTGTTGGACGCTCTTAATTGCTCTTCTATGCGACAGTTGCTGTTGTTGTTGCGGCTGCGGCTGCGGTTGCAAGCACCTCGCTCAGCGCTTAAGCCTCAACTTTGCCTTAAGCTCCATTGCCATGCGACAGGCGCTGCCAAAGTGAGTATCAACCAAGGGAGTCAAGGATTGTGCCAGCCCAAGATTATTTCGTAGCTTGAAGGTATGCAACACAAACTTTTTAGATACACTTAAAACAAACAACACCAACAACTTTACATACAATTCGTCACGTATATTTTAATAGTCGGGTAAATTTATTATTGCTATCGGCAATCGATTTGCCCGACAACTTATATTCCAAATTCGAAGAATCCAGCTCTGATAGTCCCAGTGCAGATGGATACGCCTATATGATGCACATACATATATAGAATACATGTATTTTGCACACATAATTTCACCCTGCTTATTAACTTTTAACGCATTCAGTATTAAAAAATGCGCATTGATTTTATTCAACTTTCGCAATGTCGGCTTAAATTTAAATTCAGTGGCATTTTTCCTGACAAAGAGATTTGCTCCAAAAACAAATATTTGTTGGGTATAAATTGTAGTTGTGCTCAAACATTTAAATATACTTTGAATGGCGATATACTTGGCAGCAGTTTCCGTTCTCTGCAGCCAAAAGAATAAAGTCGGGCGAATAAATAAATAAGCTGATTAATGTACACAAAACAGGAACACACACACTTACGCACACACATACGCACATTAACACACACATTTAAACACACACATTTAAACACACACATTCAAACACACACACACGCACACACAGTTAGTGGCACTTGAGAGCTGGCCAAAGGGAAGCGTCAATGTACTGCCATTGGCACTGTTCCTAATCCTGACCGGATGCGTGTGCGAGTTGCTTGGAGTGGAGTTAGATGAGGTTGGGGTTGGTGCTTAGGGTGGGGTTTGGTTGGCATTTCAGTGGTTTGGTTGTGTTGGCAGCAACCGCCACAAGTGTCCGAAAAGAGCCAACAAATATGTATGTATATATATTTATTTTTTGCAAGTTGGCACATTAAATTTATTTATTTGCGCTTCAATGAAAGTAAAAAGGGTGCACAGATACACACACACACACACAGGCAGGCAGACAGACGGATAGACGGACAGAGTTAGAGAGAAGTCAACAGCTACGTCGACAGCGGCACTTAGTCAGCATTTGGTGCAGAAAAAGGAAAAATATTTTGGCAAAAATAGTCGCGTAGTCGCCTGGCAGTGACAGCCAAGTGTCGCACTCTACAACAGCCACAGCCACAGCTCACCGACTCCTATTCCATTTCAATTCCAATTTCATATATATATACATATATATTATTTTTTGTTGTTGTTGTTGTCGCACTGCTTTGCTCTTATCTCTTGCCCTGTGAGACCCTCTTCAAACCCTCTGTTGTCCGTGGCATTTTTATTATGCATGAGCCGAAATTATTGGATTGGATTTGTTTAGTATAAGCAGGCAGCAGAGCTAAGCAGATTCATTCATTCATTGATGGGCTGAGGAGCTAAGTGGCCAGCAGAAGCCAACGAAGGGTCGAAAAAAAGATGTCAATTCAAGGCGGTGGCCGAAGTGGGTTAGGTGACCAGTTTATTTTCGTCATAGCTGCTTCTTTTCCTCTTTCTTATTTTTGTTTGTCTAGCCAAAATTAGAACAATTACCAACGTCCATAAAAGGTGTCAGATTAACGTGGCTGAAGCAGCAGCACTCACAGTGCGTCGAGCAATCGATACTCTCCTTAGAGGCCAATGTTCGTTGTTGGACAATGAGATTCGCGGAAACTGAACAACAAATCTTTACAATGCTATCTTTTAGTTTTTCTTTTTTATTTTTAGTTTTATATCACACCTCTACTATATATCACCATGGTAATTGTCAAAATTACAATCAAGAGCCTGAGTTATCAGTAAACAAAGCTGACAAGAATGTAATACATTTTACGTTCTCAAAACTTGGCGTATCGCACTCTGTCTATAGGTTTGCTTGAAAGAGCCACTTTTTACTAGCATAGTTGAGGGGGGTGGAGGTGGGGGTGAAGCTGCCAAATTGCAGAAAAGTGTTTCATTCTGGCAAACAATAAAAGCAGCTTTGGCCAGCTGCAACTTGTTTAGGTTGGTTAAGGTAAGTCCCAGATTTCAGTTTTAAGTTTCAGACACAGGAGAGACTGCTACAAGCTGTTAACAGTAAGCAGAGTTAAGTTGAGCACAAAGTTTTTTAATTTAAGTAACAATTTAGAAGGTAGCAACAACAAGGCAACAAGGCGGCGCCACAGGCCAGCGAGCTGAGCTGCCACGACATGTCCATGTCAAAATCTGGCAATGATTCCAAATTAAAACAAACTTGACAGCTACACACAGATTAAAGTTAGCAACAAAATGATTTGGCAGCTTGAACAAAACAAAGGGAGAAAAAGTTTATTATTTATATGTATTTATTTAGTTACTGTCACCGCAAAAATGTTGAAAAAGTTAAGAAACTAAATTTAATTAAATTAAATTTAATATTTAACACTTAATTAAGAGAGTAAATAATATAAATGTATAAAATATCTGAGGTTTAGTTGCAGAAATGGTCCACAATTTGTGGCATGGAACCAAGAAAAAAGCAAAGCAGACCTGAAATAAGTTCCTTTCCAGCTGACCTATCTCAGTTAGTAAATCTCGCATCCGGTTGGACCACTTTCTCGTCAAGTAGTTTGCTTCCGATTGCGGTAGCGCATCGTGCCAATTGTGGCCTAAATGAGTTGGATAACAAGCGTCTAACCTAATCTATTAGTTGCTTACACTCTATAAATAGTGACAATTACGTAATAAGGCAACGCTGTCAAATATAGCGCAATTCAACATGCAACATGCATTGTAGATGGAGGGGGGGCAGGTCGACAAGTCGAGATCTGGCAAAGTGGCAAACAGCAAAAAAGATGTGCTGCCAAAAAGCTCAACTCAAATCAGAATGCTTATGCGGCTGTTTATTTATGCAACTGTGCAAACGAATGCCAGTGCAGCTGGCCAAACCAAGAGAAACGTTCAAACAGGCTAACAAAAAAATGTGAATAAAAAATGAGAAAAACGAGGCGCATGCACAAAGGAATCGAGGCTGACGCAACAACAGGCGGCACGTTTAAATGGCAGCCACTTGAGTTGAGCGACCAGAAAATTTATATAAATCCGTGGCAGTCAGCCAGAACCAGAATCAGAACCAAGACCAGTGGCAAGGGCAGAGTCACAGGCGCAACCTTGCTTAGTTTAGAGAGACTTAGGCAGTGGCATGGCAGTGGCAGTGGTAGTGGCAGGGGTCAGGCCGCACATCAATTCAAATAAATAATCCAACAGCATGAAATTGGCCACCGACAAAAGTTTTCAGCACTCACACGCTTAGCGCAAGCACTCAGCTGCCTCTCTCTCCCCTGGCCCCGTCGTATTCTGCGGTTATCACAAAAAACGAAGAAGAAATGAGCACTGGCTCTTTTTGTGTAAAGGGGCAGCAACAGCAGCAGTAAATGGCTGCTATCAAAATTATCGCCAGTTGCTGCTGCTGCCCTCAAACCAAACCCACACATGCCAGCTAAGTTAAAGCGCGCACTTCCTGCCGAACCGCAGCGTTTGTGTGTGTGAGTGTGTGTGTGTGTATGTGAGACTGTGCGTAAGTCCTGTTCACGGGTTGTGGGAGTCCATTCCGGGCTATTTAGCTAATTTAATACCACCAAGACGCCCCTTGCTTAAGGGCAACTTCAATAATTAACAATACTTTACATTTGCACCCATTTCACCCGACCCACATCCTGCCACACTTCCTCAATCCATCCCTTCCTGCCACTCCGTGGCATTTAATCAAACCGTGGGTACGTCCGGCTGCATAGCTTAAAAGCAGTATGAACGAAGTTTCGCTTTCCCCAATTTGTTTCACCAGAAAAATTGTTGGGACTGCAACAGCAAAGGCGCCTTTTAATGGCTGGCAGAAAAGTGGTCGAACCCAATTTACAACTATCTAATGTTGAAGTTTTTCTTATGCCCTTTTAATTGGGTATGCATAGACGATAACATAGTGCTGTGAATTTGTAGACAAATAAAAACAAATAACAATGCCGTAATCGGGGGAGCTCGACTGCCTGACAGCTTACTAAGAATGTGTCAGGGAATACCGTATTATAATTAAAAGGCAACAGCCTTAAAATCGTAGCTTTTATTGCAGGGCAAACAAAACAAAACAAAAATCATAACTCCTCTTTTAGTTGGTCGTAACGATTTATGTGTTGAAAAAACCTTCAGGTCAATGCAAAAAAACTGTCCTCAAATAACTTTCAAAATGATTAAACACGAAGGCCTTAAGAAACATTCGGCTAACTTCAAAAATGCAGTCTCTGCAGTCAATTCGAACTTTTGTCTTTGTTATGAAACTATTTATATTCAATAAATGATTTGATGGCCTTTCGAAGTTTTACCGAATTGCAACCTTCAACCATGTCGAACAGCAATTTTAGAATTTTTTCTTTGTTTGTGAAATGCCACAAATCTTAGTATATTAAGTTAAGTGCTGAATTCTTTAAATTATAATTCTTATGCCATTGTGTACTCCAATATATTTTGAAACCCGTCGGAATTCGTATGCCAAGAGAGATTCGCAGTCAGCTAGAGGAGTTTGACATTCTCTCCTTTGAATAATCATAAGATGTGCTAAATATTTAATGGTATGGAAAATGACTCTTACAGAGATAAATTGTTATATTTATATTTTTCTTCGGCACATTTTTCAGCATGTTGCTTTATAAAGTTCGTGAAGAACTGTGCTGAGGGCATCAGCTAGTTGAGCTCTCTATCAACCAGAACATTCTTACTTGCCCGGCAAATCGTCAACATTTAAAGCATCGCAATTAATACGCATTAGCTGACTGACTGACCTCCAACCCCGAAAATGAGGAGCTTACTTGATTGATTTGCCAGAATCAATTTCAATGGCTAATTCGATGACAAAACTTGACAGCTTGTAAACGCACCAGGCGTATTGAAAGCTCTCATTATATCACAGCACAGACTTATACAACTACAACAACACATACAGAGACAGAGAGAGAGAGAGAGAGAGAGAGGGAGAAAGGGAGAGAGCGAGAGAGAGAAGAAGACGTTACTTGGAGGTGAAATATGTAGATAGAGTGTAGGAAATGTCATCATAAAATAAAATTTCCCCCGACGCTAATGACAACTAATTTGTGCTAAAATCTCAATACACACGGTAGCGTCAGCAGCCCAAGTGGCACACATACACATACATACATAGATACATACACATATATATATATATATATATATATACATATATATACAAGCGAACATATATATATACATAATATGTTTATAAACAGGCATTGCCCTCGTCATCGCCTTTGGGGGCGTCCGAGGCTATTAAAAATGGCGCACAGAACACTAAAGTTGTTACAGCCAAGGATGGTACTTTCAGCAATACAGACAGACACACACACACATATACACTCGCTCACACAGACACACATACTTGAGCGGGGCGCACACAATAAACTTAATAAATAAGTCAATTAATTGCCCTGCGCGCCTGATATGATATCGTAGCAACAACAGCAACCAGCAACAGCTGTGTTTGTCTCTGTGTGTGTGTGTGTGTGTGTATATGCATGTATGTGTGTGTGTGTTTTGCTCTTTTCTCGTTTACTCCATTGTGTGCGAGTTAGTGTATGTTACTCTATTAGGACAGCAAGTTCAATTAACTTTGTCTTTGGCATAACAAAATGTGTGTGCGCAACTCGTTTAATAGTCGTTGCTGTTTGTGTGTGTGTGTGTGTGTATGTGTAAGTGAGTGTGTGTGCGAGTGTGAGTAGGTTGTAAGTTGATTACCCTGCCTGCTGTCTATGCAAAATGTCAACAACCCGCAAAGTAGGGAATCACGATTTTCCCTTTGAGCTGCGCTCGAAAGTAGGCAACGTTTTTCTTGTGAGCAGCCTTAAGTTGACTAAAAGTTGTTGGTTGTTGCCAGTTGCAGCTAATGGCAATTGCATTGCTAATATCTGCTGCTGCTGACAGAATTTATTGTGCAGTTTTTTATGTACATATGTGTGTACAATGAGAGCAACAAAATATAAAAAAATACATAAAAACGTAAAGCGCATTGAAGCAGAAAGAGAAGGAGTGAAACGCTTGGCTGCCCTGTAGCATTTGGCAACATAAACAAATTATTTGATGGCTTTAAGGCGCTAGCTTTGGCTTTCAGCTCGTGGTTGATTTTCGCCGATGCCTTTTCTCGTTTCTCGGCCATTCCATTCTTGGCCACTAAGTAAACTTTTATGATGCTCATAAAATAGGCAAAAGGCGCGCCCAGCAGCACCGGCCACAGACCAAAGAAAACACACATCCTTGCAACGATCCACCGACCATAACACACACACACACACACACACACTCATACTCACATATACATAGATGTTTATATATAGATATGTACATGTAATATGCGTGCCGCATAAAAACCGAAACAAGGGCCACCAAGGCAGAAAAAAACAAAAAAAAAATATGAATCCCTGGCAGCATTTTTATGCAGCTGTTGTGACATTTTTATGCTAAGCAGCCTCGGCAAGTCGTCTACAGCTCGAGCATCATTGGCATTACAGCGAATGCGCCAAATTATGAAAATTCATAAAAAGCCAAATGTTATGGCATACTTTGAGCCCGATGCCGAAGAAGTAGAAAGCAGCCAGCAGCAGCCGCAAGCAGCAGTGTTGCGAGTGTTGCCAATTTGAGCTCTTTTTCTTGTTTCTTGTTCCTTGGTTTATCACTTGCCAACTAAACTCGTTTACTCTGACTCGCTTATCATGTCGTTTCGCTGCGACAAGCATCAACAAAACTGACGACACCAGCACAGATGCTGAACGAGCGAGAATCCTCAACTAGGTGGACCACATTGGAGTGATGTCAAAGAGGGAATGGAAGCGGATGAGCCTTCGCTCAAGTGGTTGGCGTTGACGTTTAATGCAGCAGCTTACAGCCGACTCTGTCATACTACGGAATGAAAGTTGAGCTTAGTCTTAGGTGTATGTATGTATGTGTGTGTGTGTGTGTGTGTGTGTATTTACAAGGCCACACTCAAATCACCGACAATCTTTCGACAATCGTTTGCATATAAATACATACACACAGTAGCTATGAAAATAATAGTGGTGCTGCTTCTCAAAACAGTTCATAAAAATATGACTCATTTTACGGTGATAAAATCGAGACTTCTTCAAAAACTTCAATGTGAAGGAAAACTAAAATTTGGCAAAATAAAATATGATTGGTTTCTCATCTAGGAATTTTTTAAAATACTAATATATTTGGAAAATTATTATTATTGCGGTTTTGATATACATACATAATATGAGAATTTCTATAAATTGTATGAGCTCTTCTTGATGGATAATGCATTATGTGGAATTAATGAAGATGGACGGTTAAGCAAATTACAGCTTACATATATCGGTCTGAAATGCCTTCATCTGCGTGTGCTCGCTTCCACTCGCCCCCCTCCACACACCACTCACTTAAGAGCCAGGCCAATGGCGATTTGAGTGAGCCGTACACATTGGCTTGCCAATTAGCTGCTACAAGGATCAAGCAGCAGTGGTTTAAGGGAAGTGCTCTAACAGTTTTAGCCAAGGTCCATGACACACACACACCCACACACACACACACACACACACATATACAGAGTTGCCGTCGTCGGGGGCTTGACGGATGCTTAGCCATCTTGGGGCAACGCGTGCCAGCTATTAAAAGCTTTTTAAAATTAATTATAAAACCAAAAGTAGGCAAACATTTTCGAAGAAAAACACAACTAACCAACGAACCTAACCCAACCAACTGACAACCCTTTTGGGGTACATCATCAACCCACATCCAACACCAACCACTTCCACCTCCCAATGTCCACTTACCACTTCAGCATCCACTGGTGAGTTAAGGCTGCATGCTTGTCAGCGTTGCCTTGGACTGTGTTCGAAATGTTGGCCAAAAACGCTTTCAAGTTCAAACAGATTTTGAAAACTTCAGTGGGCAACCGCAGGGATGGCTGGGGGGTGGAGAAGGTGACATACGTATACAAATTATGGTCATTATGCGCCGCATAAAATAGTTGGGACATCCATGCCCAAAGCCCTGGTCCCAGATAAGCTCGCGTCTACTTTTGACATGCTGAACGCAAATCTCTTTGATTTGGGTTCGAAGTGCAACATCGCAATCAACATCAACATCAACGTCAAGCATCCAACATTAAACATCATCATTATTTACTGTCTTTGTCTTTTGCATTTTTGCTTAGTTTTTGTAGTTGTTATTTGGGTTTTTAAGGCTGAAATTTGTACCTAAAACTTAAATAATGAATGTGTCGGCCTTTGTTGAATTTGCTTTTATTTACACTCGCCGTAATCCTTCAATTTTCCCTCAGACAGCTACGGTCAAAATAATAGTAGTGCACACATATGTTTTGGAAAATGGTAGAAACAAAAGATATTTAAGTTTACTTAAGAAATTATGAATATTTTATTTAAACACAATAAATCAATACTGAAATTTATTAGCAAATTCAACTTAAGTCTTTAATTTTTGTATATATTTTTATTAAATTATTGTATAGACTTATCAATATTAGCAACGGAATAATAGTGAAGTTTTCTTAGCTAAAAACTAGATATGATGGGTGGTTATATTTTTTTAGCATTCCCAGATGAGTAACAAACAATTTTTTGTTTTGCTGAATTTAATTTTTCCTTCATTTTCTTTCCTTCATTCACCATTAAGAGAGTTATACTTTTATTAAGTGATTTGAGAGGCAACACTACTATTATTTTGACCGCAGCTGTATATCAGCATTTGTGTTGTGTGTGTGTGGTCAAAGTGTTTGTGGCACGTGGAAGCCTTAGCGGTTGCTGCTTGCTGCCACTCCGTGTTGGTTACAGTCTTGGCCAAGATGCCTGGCCAAACGATGTGGTTGCACGCCAAGCGGGCGTGGCACAGAGCGTGGCTCACACACACACTCAGACATATTTGTGGCAGTTAATTAGACTTATGGCTGAACTATTTTGAAACGCTTTTGGCCAGCGACCAACCATCCTTTGAATACGAAATCAGCCTAATGAATTTAACCCGAACAGCAAAAACCTTTCATCTTCAGCCGGCAAATTCTATCATTCGACTTTTCCCACAACTTTTGCAAGGCGCAGCGAAAATGTTTCACCAAGTTTGATAATAATGTAAATTCACTTAAGCAAAATAAACAGGGGTTCAAGGATCAGCGATGAATAAGATTCGGGTTTCATTGAATGGGTTGGACATCTTTGGAGTTCGATTCAATCGATGCGACAACTATTTGCTTCTGCAAAGTAACTTTTTAATTAATTTATGCAATGTCATTGTAGGAGTAACAGTTAAATGACAAACCTTGCGTTTCTCTGTTTGTTGAATGTAAAACACTACACTCGCGATTATACAGCAACAGATCTTGTGCCACTTTATCTATTTGATTCGGTTCTTAACTGG
This sequence comes from Drosophila nr. perissopoda 5 BK-2023a, assembly GCA_035044105.1. Taxonomy (NCBI): domain Eukaryota; kingdom Metazoa; phylum Arthropoda; class Insecta; order Diptera; family Drosophilidae; genus Drosophila; species Drosophila nr. perissopoda 5 BK-2023a. The sequence goes on along the minus strand of JAWNMK010000620.1, from coordinate 2,418,955 downwards.
TCTTAAGCGTTTTTCATCAAACCACATAAAATACTATATTTTGAATCCGAATCAGAATTCAGAAAAGATTTATTCTGAAAATAATGGTCTCGAAAAGTAGAGTTTATAATTTTAAGCAATTGTTTTTCTTGTGTTTCGAAATTGTTTCTTAGAGCCATACAAATTGTCCATATTTTAAGACAATATTCTAAAATTCAAGTATACATGCTGAAAAGCTGTGTTCAAACTCGTACTCGAGCAAAGAGAGAGTGTGGTCTTTTATTTGCTCCCGAGGCTAACTTCTTAGAAATAAATTGTAGATATATACAATATTGTGAGCTGAACATTTGAAATGGTTCGTCAAGCTGCTGACTGAGTTTCATTTTGTCTACGCACTCGCAAGGCACTTACAATTAGAGACGACGCCTGGCGCTTTCAAAGTTTTAATACCCAAAACCCAAAAATCAGACTAACATAAACAACAAGAACAGCAACAAAAATGTATGACACGTGCGCTGTATCCTGCGGTCCTGCATAAAACTGAAAGCACGCACATGTAACATGCCACACGCACACACACACACACACACACACAAACAGTGCGACGGAGAGGGCTGAGTTGAGGGTTGCGCGCAAGAGTGTGAATGAGACAGACAAGGTCAAGGCGCCATCGAGTGATGCTAAGCAATTCGTTTCCGCTTCCGCTTCATTACTCCAGCCGACAGAAGGAGTACTCAGCACCGCTAAGTACACACACACACACACACACACAGAAAAGGCAAGAGTGAACAAGCACCGACAAATAAATACTCTCACCATTACATTCATTATGATACTGACGGACGTAGCAGTCGACTTTCTATCAGTCAATCAAACATCTCAAATTGTTTTCCAATTAATTTTTGATAAAGTTTGCCAAAAAGAAGACGAAATAATATTGCAAGCTAGTCTGCTCATATATATATATATATATATATATATATATATATATATAAAAGTAACTAAATTTCTTGACTGTGCTCAGAAGAGATAAAGAAAAGAGAACATACGTTATTTTTAAAGACCACAAAACCAAAATTGTAGCTGGGCAATAAAGTGCGCAATTGACAGGCACAAATTAGAAATAGCAGCAGACGAGTGTACCGCAATTGCACACCCACACACACATACACACACCCACCCACCCACACACACTCTTACAAGTTGTAAACAGCTAGAAACCAAAAACGTTTCCATCATCATCATCATCATGCGCGTCGCTACTCCAGTTGCCAGTGGTAAATGTTGATAAACAAACACAAATACAAATAAGCAAATAATCAAATGTACTTACATACATATATAGCGAGCGATTCAGATGGAAAGAGACATATAGAGTGAGAGAGTGAGAGAGAGAGTGAGAGAGAGAGAGAGAGAGACACACTCCATAGCGACATCCGTGTAATTGCGGCTAATTAATGACAAGTTGGATCAGAGGCAATTGCCAAAAATGTTGGCTTCGTCACACAATGCAGCATCAGTTCGCGTGGCAGTCATGTATTATTAGCACTTGCCCCGTTCATTTTATCCACAACAACTGGCCAACAACGAGGAACAACGAACAGAATCAATTGCATTTGGCATTTGGCAAAAATGAGACAAATATGCAAAAGTTGCCTAGCAAATTGGCATAAAACGCCGCTGCCACTCTTTATTTTTCTTTTGTTTTTGTGCGTGCCACACCCACTCGATCTGGGTGTGCCACAGCAACGTAAGGAGACATAACGTAATATAACGTAACGTAACGTAACGAATCGAACCCATAGGAAGCCACCCAGCCGCATCACAATCCGAAATTGTTCTTCGTCGCTCTGGTCTGCAGTAGTTGAATTTAATTAAAAGCTGTTCCATCTGCCCAGTTGGCAGACTGAACAGTCAACACTGCAAATACCACCGGCAACAGGAAAATTGAAGGCAAAGCAAAAAAAATAAATAAATGAAAATGAAAATGAAATTCGAACAAAACAAACTGATGAAATGAAATAAAAAAGGGAATTGCGAATTTTCCAATGGATACCATAAAAGCCCAGAGCCTGGCTACCGCCGAAGGGATATTGACTTACTTGTGCAGTGTAACGGAATTATAGCTGTTACTGGGACAGCATCTGTAACGCTTACTGCGATTACTGTTGCGCATGTCAATCACTCCAATCACTGATTGATGACCGACGCGATATCCACATAATTGATGCAAATCATTGCATGGCATAATTGAGTGACAATCGTGTTTCGCAAAGACACACAAACAGGCAGATGGACATGGACCTGTATAGACTCGCCTACTGATGCTAATCAAAAGGAATATATCAATCAATGAGAATATATTTACGGTTGCGGTCATAATAATAGTAATAATAAAATAAAAATAATCATAATAGCTGCTTCCCAAAGCATTCAATAAGAATATAAATCTGATTGTGCTGGTCTAATCGTTACCTCCACAAAACCTTCATTATGAAAGAAAATTCAACTGTGCAGAATCAAAAAATGTTTGGTTTTTCATCTGGGAATGTTTTAAAATACTATTATTTTCCAAATACTAAATCTAGACAAATAAAACCGCATAGAAAACTTGAGAAAAATGAGGGAACTTTACTATTATTCCATTATTATGATAATGATAAATTTAAATAATAAGTTATAAAAATGCATTAAAGACTTTACTACAACAATTTATATACTCTTTGCAAGGGTATACAAGTAAAACAAATAAAAATTGTCTAAAATATGGATTGTACATATACAAAACTTGCTTGAGCTTGCTGATTGGAATAAGTTCAATATTGAACTGTCAAAATTTCATTGTTTCTTATCCGATCCTAATGAAATATTTACCGTTGATCAATAAATGATTAATGTATTTTTGCGAATTGTGCTTTCCTAAATGGATATAAAGCATTATTCTCTCTCTCTCTCTCTCTCGCTCTCTCTTGTATATTTTCGTAGCCCTCCGTCTTTCTCTGACTCTGCTTCTTCTTTTTCTCCTTCCTATACGAGTTACTTGTATGAGTAGCTGATTTTACTGATTTATACAAGTAGTTATTTACATCAAGTAGCGGCAACAAATTCTTAAGTCTTTCAGCTGCTTACCACAAGGGATTCGCTCACACTCAAACACACACACTCACACACACACTCACACACACACACACACAAACACACTTCTAAACTCTATCTGCGTGCAAGCCATAAAAACCAGAAGCTCAATTATCAAAATGCTACGTGTGCTTTGTTGTGTGTGCTTGTGTGTGTTTGTGTGTGCGTGTGTGTGTTGGTATGTGTGTGTCCCATCTATGGCGAGTATTCTTATATTCGCATTCGCATTTCCATTCTCATTGTCATTGGAGCTGCTGCTGTCGCTGTCCCCTCTTTTGGGGGCTTTGTTCCTTTGGGTTTTTGTGCCTGCGGTCGTTTTTGACTGTGCAAATAGATAAATTTATTTATTTTATGCTCGGCTGCTGTAAAAGCCACACACACAAACACACACACACTCGCAGACACAAAAACAAACCCACAGAGGCACACAAAGAGAAAAAGGGAGAAGGGAGCGAGTGAGGATTTGAAATTGTGTTATAGATGCATTTCAGCGCCAGTCAAAGCATCGTTTTAAACGTCCGACTAACTTCAAATGCCTCTCCTTACTTATGCGCACAATCTACATATTTTCAATGCCATTGAACATTGAACATTAAATATTTTGAGACGGGCAACGTGCTGACGATTTTCAGTTGAGCTGAGCTTTAAATAAGATCGCATATAATGTGTGCATGTGTATTTTGCGTAGACACATTGACTGTGCTGTGAGTTGGACTGTGACTATTAAATTTGCATTAACGCACACAGGGCGCACACTGGGAGCACAAATAAACACATTTGATTCACTAAGACGATCGAATAATCGATTCAGCTCTTGAGTTGTTGGCGCCACAAATAGAGGCGGCGGCTGTCTGCTCAGTATTCGAATGGTAAAGTAGTTCTTTTCATTTGTCCCTTTGTTGATGTTGTTGTTGCATGGCCCATCGAAAATGCCAATCCATTATAAATTATAGTTGGATTTCAGTGAGACACGGGCAAAGCAGCAGCCATTCTCGAGCTGCTAACGCGGCGTATACGTAATCTGCCATACAATGACACGCAAAGGGGCCAGCCAACGTCTGAGAGGAAATAACTGCGGCGACAATTGAGAACAGGAAGCAAATAAACGCTGTAAAAATTCTTGAGCAGCTTACGTGCTACATTATGTATACCTATAAGTGTGTCTGTGTGTGTGTGTGTGTGTGTGTGTGTAGAAGAAAGCATTCGTGCGTATGTCTTTATATCGAAAAGTTTTTGCCACTTTCTTAGCGCTGCTCAACTTTTGTTATGCTCGCTTAGTCCCTCCACCGTCTGCACACTACACCTCACCTCCCCTCCCCAACTCTCCGCACCACTGCACAACCACTAACCTCCCTTCACGCAGCTCAGCTATTTTTGTAAATTTTTTCAATGGTTCGCCTGACTTTCACTTTCCCTGCGAAACTTTGATGCCGTGTGTATCGCTCTGTGTGTGCGTGTTCTAAAAATGTTTTGCACTTTTCGGTGGTACTCAGCGAGTGAGGTATGTTTTTTTACACTCAGAGAAAATTCGATCAGAAAACTAGAATGATTTTCTTTACATAAAGAAAAACACGCTGCAGTCCTAGTCATACTTTTCACAAATTTAAGAAAAAAAAACCCTGGTTTGGAGAAGAACACAAACTTAATCTGAAAAGCTTGAAACTTTTTCTCGAAACCCTCGAAACAAGAATTTTTGTAATCTTCCCTATTAATTGCAGGGAAAAATAATTATATTATGCACTCTAAGTAAAAAGGGAGCTGCTTCTGTTGCGAAAATTGTGGCGATTTTTGAAAAATTCAGGCCTATTCTTTTTATCTGAGTGTACTTTAAACATAAACCGATCGGCTTTCTATTTGTTTACCCCGCCATTGTTCGGAATGCTGGAACTATGGATGCAAGAATGTGTCTTTCCCTGTGTGTGTGCGTGTGTGTGTGTGTGTGTATGTGTGTGTGTGTGTATGTGTTTATGTGGGTGTTTTGTATGGACCTGACAGATTCACACACAAATATGGGACACAGGATACCCGGTGTGTACTCCACGCCATGCCCAGACCTGATCATCCTTTGCTGAGGCAGCCTCTTGCCTTTTTTTTTATGTTTTTTGTGTGTGCTACAAATTGTTTGGCTTTCGAAATTCCTTGCGTTATTGTTGAGGTTTTTATGGGCTTGACTTGAAGGCACGAACAGCGGTGGCGGGGGCATATGGCGTTTGCTGCAAGTAAGCTGGAATTCATAGATGAGCACCGTAAGATAGACTCGAAAAACTAATTTGTAGCTGGGGCACGAAAGAATATTGTTATTGATAGATGACAATGGTCGACAGCCGTCCAGGATTTATGTTTGCCTCTTTCCACCCACTCCCAATGAAGCTGTCGTCCTGTGTGTGGAGCTCCAAAGCTCTGTAACTGTGCGAGCAATGCGATTCCTGCACGCAGTCTCACAGACACTTGGCTGGCAATTGGAAATTAAATTGCTTTTCCATATGACACTTAGGCTCAAATTGACATCGTTAAATGTATTTGTGTTGGCAGCCAAAGCAATTCCCGACTGCAAAATGGAATCCATTCATCTTTGCTGCTCTGTCCGAAATGGCAAGCAATAGAAATTTATGGCTTTGAAAAGCGAATATTGTTACTCACTCAAATGATGCAAAAATACTAATAAAAGAAATGACCTTTCCCGGCATCTCACGCCGCATGGCAGCGGACAAATTGATTTAAACTCCTTGCTCAGATTTAAAGCCGAGGGTCTCAGCTGCCTCAGATAAGCCTTTTCACATCGAAATCAAAAAGATCAAAGCATTGCAAAACATAAAAAACCTTTTTGTGCGGCTCTTAATGAATTATCCACAGCAAAAAAATAAAATTAGAAAAAAAAAAATAATAATAGCTTTTGCTTAGTGCTTCCTTGCGTACTTCTATAAAAAGAAAATGTCCTTGTTATAATTATCGCTTTATTTGCTATTTTTGGCATACAATGAACTCCAAGAGCAATGGGCGACTACCCAGTAAACGAGACAGCCTGGTTTCAGTTGCACAAACCAATGGCAACTTATTTCTTAAATGCGTCGCCTCTTTAATACATTAAACAGAAGAGAGAGCTCAACTAACTCTGTTAAACATCGGTTGTAAACCTAAAAACCGACTCTTAAATAACCATCTTCAGACAAATGGGCGCATAGAGATTTGTAAACTTCTTTCAATATATCATATTCAGTCTTTACACGTGTTTACAATTGTTCAATAATATATCGGGGTGTATATTATATATTATCAGAAATAAATATCTTTACAATTTTATCATTTATTGCTATCGGAAATCGATTTGTATCGATAGTGTGCAAATCGAGGCAGTTATCTATAAAATGAATTCTATCTCTATTTCTATCTCTTTCTTCCATCCCGTTTTAGGTAAATGGTGCGTGGGCATTGCCTAATGTTGTTTGTGATTTCTATATAGCCATGGATGTGATATGCTCTACTTCATCGATATTTAATTTAGTCGCGATTTCCATAGACAGGTAAGCAAATGCTCAGCTGACTGTTCTCTATTCGATTCGATTCGATTCGATTTGATTGCGTTCTGTTCTGTTCTGTTCTGTTGACATTCCATGCATCTTTGCATACCTTGCAGATACATCGCTGTGACGCAGCCAATAAAATATGCAAAGCACAAAAATAGTCGCCGCGTTTGCCTTACGATATTATTGGTATGGGCGATATCTGCTGCCATCGGTTCACCAATAGTTCTCGGTTTGAACAACACACCGAATCGTGAGCCAGATGTGTGCGCCTTCTACAATGCCGATTTCATTCTATACTCATCGCTAAGCAGCTTCTACATACCGTGCATAATCATGGTATTCCTCTACTGGAACATATTCAAGGTGAGTAAACAGCCAACAACAGTCTGTCAGCGAGCTAATCAAAAAGGGATTTGCATTTGGATTGGATGCCCATTTGAATTACTTGATATATCTATATCTATATACATATATATATATATATATATATATACAGTTGCTATTTGCTGAATGCAATGCATGCAGTCGCATATTCAGTCTGCTGATTTATGCACAATTTCCCAACGATTAAACATGTAACAAGTTGGTGAGGCTGGTGATTAAAACTGCAGGCACAGCAAAGCAGAAAAAATATATATATATTCATATGTATATATATTAGTGCTAAGGTTTACTAACAACAAATCGCGCTTTGTATTTCAGGCGCTTCGCAGCCGGGCACGGAAGCAACGTGCCGCTCGAAAGCCGCATCTGTCGGAGCTAACCGGAGGCAGCGTCATCGAGAACATTGCACAGACACGCAGATTGGCGGAAACGGCATTGGATAGCAGCCGGCATCCAAGCCGCATAATGCCCGATGAGCCGGCAACGAACACGGCCAGCGGCTCCAATGAGGAGGAGGACGAGAATGCCATATCGCCCGATATCGATGATTGCCACGTCATTGTGAACGATAAGTCGACGGAGTTCATGCTGGCCACCGTTGTCGAGGAGACCGGCAAGTAAGTAACAGATTGCTGCCAATACCAATACTATTCCCCTTTCTGCACTGTGTATTTTGGAGGGAGATATTTGCTTTTTTCTCTTTCTCTCTCCCTCTCTCTCTCTCCCTCTCTCTCTCTCTTTCGCTCTGTGACGACCCTGGCCAGCCAAAAAGAATACAAATTGGTTTGGGGTGCGGAGCATTTAGTTTGGGTTTGACAACTGTTTGATGTAGGTACAACTAATGGAATTTACATGCAAAAGGTTTCACAATTTAAGCAGATTGAGCATTCTCATGTTGGAGTCCCTTTTTGCCTGATTACCAATTCCGATGCTTCTATTTTGTCAAAGCCATATCTGTAACTGTATTAAGTAGGCTTAATCAGTTCATATTTCGAGTATTTCGCTCACAACAAATCAAACTAAACTTCTGCAACTTTTTCGTGAATTGAATTGAACTGTGGACACTTTAAGCAGTTCGCAAACAGTAAAATGTGTACCTGAATTGTGGCTGGTCGAGTTGCAGTTGTTAGCTGCGATTGCCAATGTGCCACGTGCGGACCGTAAAAGATAAGAATTGTAAAGCAGAGCAGAGCAGAGCAGAACTATAGTTAACCAGACGGACAGCTGCTGACTCAACAAATTGGCTCTGTCTCTAGCTCTGTCTCTGGCTCTGGCTCTGGCTGGTAGTCGAACTTGAGTTTGAGCTGGAAGCACTCCCAAATGCATTTAGTGGCAGCATCCACTTAGTGGCAGCCAAAGCAAATTGTCAAAGTACTCGGTAATTGCAACTTCTTGGCACTCGGCACTTGGCGCTGCTCATCTTTCAGGGCTGGCTGCTAACTCGATTCGCCGCCTGCTCATTTAAATTCACATGCTCTGCAATAAAATGAAAATCCAAAATGAGCACGCAGCATTCCCATTCGGCCACCGCCTCTAGCTCTCTCTATCCCTCTCTCTCCCTCTCTCTCCCTCTCTCTCTCTTTCTCTATTTGTATTTGAATCCCTATTTGTATCTGTCTCTGTATCTGGCAATGTTAGCTCCCTTGGCTTCCATTGCAATTGTCGCGCTTGGAGATGCGGCATTTTATTGAATTTGCAGCAAAGGCAAGCGATTAATATTGGAGCATTTGAAACGACTGCATCGCTGATTGCAACTCTCAACTCCCTCAACTGGTATTCACAATCGCATTCACAATAAATGTGCTTGCCACATTTGCAAATGACTAATCAGTTGTGGGAATTACATGCCACATGCAGCATATATCACAGAGCTTTGTGGCAATCGTACAAATTACCTATGCCTTCTTCCATTTCAAATTTTAGCTATACACAAATAGACAACAACGAAAAAAAAAAACGAATCAATCGGTTTGTTATAGAAAATTCAAAGAGTTAACTCTTATGAGTTCATGCCCCATCGTGTGGCGAGTTAATGTTTGCATAGTTATTGTATTGAAATTTATGTGCCTGAATATTCATTTATTGAACATGTACTTCTAATGCTTATTTTTAAATATATATATATTTATATGTATATATATATATATGTATATATATGTCCAATGTCCAGAGATTATTGTCTTTATGTTTATTATTATATATTTTGAACTTAAGTTAATATTTTATATTTATTAATTCACTATTTATTTTGATCATTATATTATTGGTACATATCGATATCAATATCAATTGGAAGACGGTAGCAGAACGCAGCGCGAGCGTTAAGTACAGTCAATTAGCAATCTGATGGACGCATTAATCCAATAAGGACATGAAATGAAATGAAACCAATGTTGACGAGGGGCGGTCAAGTCGACAATCGACAGAACCAGCAAACCATATTGAAAACTTTTTACCAAAGGGCTGACGCGACCGAACATAATTGGGAAAAGGAAAACTTTGCCTCACTTCACCTCTGAAACGCAATCTATTTTTCTGTCTCTCTCTCTCCTCTCTCTCGCTTTGTCTCACTCGCGCACAGTTCACTTAGTTGTTGGGGTCGTCAGACAGAGGCAGAGAAAAATAAATCTCAATAACTCAATTAATGCGTCACTTAATTAAAATTCAATTTTATGCCTTGTTTTTAAATTGACGTTGCGAATCGTTTTTTTTGTTTTTTCTCTTGCTGTCCCCGGTTGCGCCCCGGTTGACCCATAACCGCTCATCATCTGACCCGCCTGACTCCCAATCTCTTCCCCTCTCTCTCTCTTTCCCTTTCTCCATCTCTCTCTCTCTCTTTTTCGTTGGATGCTGCTGCTGTCTATCCGTGATTGATTACCATGGCCGGATTGCGTTTGATTGTCTTTTTCAACATCAACTTCAACATCATCATCACCATCGTTATCATCATGATGATGATGATGAACTGCCCGTTATATTTTACATGATGATCATCGTTCCCGTGACAGCAGCGTTGTGGCGCAGATCACCACACAGCCGCAGCTGGTCGTTGCCGATCCAAATGGTAATCATGATTCTGGTTATGCCGCATCAAACGTTGACGATGTCCTTGCAGGAGTGAGCGTTGGCGCCGCCATTAGCAGCACAACGCCGCCGGACAGTCCGATACCCAGCGGCACCACCTTGCAGCGCTCCAGTGTCAGCAGTCGCCGCAACACCGCCGAGGACTCGCCCAAGCGCATTGAGCCAGCTCTCAGGTAAGTTAATCCCATCATGTAAACACATAAACACACACATACATATAAAGTAGGACTACTTTCCTGACAAGTCTCAAAAGTAATTAGCCATCAGTATTATTATTATTATTATTATTATTATTATTACTAAGAAAAGAATATAAAACTCAATTTAATTGGAGATTTTCTTTAATAATGAATTGGATGAGCAAGCTTATTATCCTTAAATCCTTCAGAGTGGTATACATACAGAAATAAGTAAAATATAGTTAGTTAATAATTCATCCTGATCGTTTGTCTGATAATGCTGACTTTAGAGACTATGAAGGCTAGACACCTTAAATTTTGAATATAAATTTCCGAATATCAGTCACAGTTAACATTTATTTTCTTTTACCGATAACTTTTTCTGGAAATTGATTTTCAATTGCAATATATATCATATATTTCGAAATATCATTCTAATGGAGTCTGCATACAGCTTGACATATTAATCCGTCATCTGATGGATCGCTTAGGAAATGCAGCACAAAATCGTATTTTCATATTTACTCAATTTACACTTTATCAACAATTTGTATTGGATATCTAAACAAGTGTTTGGCTCAAGATAGTTAAGGATTTGGGTGCAGGATATCTGCATTTCATTTGTTTAATCTGTGTATGTGTGTATGTATGTGTGTAGATTGGCTTTACCTCGTGGCATAGTGCGAATCGTGTGCTGACCAATTGGCTTCCATTTGCTCCTTTGCTCTTGTGTTTTTTAGCAGCAGCGTCGCCATGAAGCCATTGTCCTTTGTACGTTACGGCGTGCAAGAGGCCATGACTTTGGCACGCAACGACTCCACGCTATCGACCACATCGAAAACGTCCTCGCGCAAGGATAAGAAAAACTCGCAGGCGTCAAGGTGAGTCGCAAGGCGTCGCTTCGTCAAATTGTCAAATTTGCCAAGTTTGTAAATTGCTCGATTATTAGCTCAGCTCAGTTCAGCTGGGCTAATAGCTTCAACAATTGCGAACAACTCTCTTCGCACAATAAACTCTTTCACTCACTGCTTATTTTGTTGTTTGTTGTTTCTTCTTTTTCCTGTTGCATGCAACATGGAATGCAATTTACTGTGGCTTCCCTTCCGGTGATTGCGTGTGTGGCCCTAGATTCACGATATACAAGGTGCACAAGGCCTCGAAAAAGAAACGCGAGAAATCGTCGGCGAAAAAGGAACGCAAGGCCACCAAAACATTGGCCATCGTCTTGGGTAAGTCGAATACAACAGAAATATTCATGAATACTATTGTTATTTTGCATTGCATTCAGTATGCGTTTTTATATTGATAATTAACCGAGTATTTTGTTCCATTTTGTCTTGTTTCTATACTCTGCCCCCAAAGGCGTATTTCTGTTCTGCTGGCTGCCGTTCTTCACCTGCAACATCATGGATGCCATGTGCGCTAAATTCAACGAAGACTGCCGGCCGGGTCTGACGGCCTTTATGCTGACGACTTGGCTGGGCTATATCAATAGCTTTGTCAATCCCGTTATCTACACGATATTCAATCCAGAATTTCGCAAAGCATTCAAAAAGATTATGCATATGGGGTGATTACTATCAACAACAAGAGCAGCAACAAAAATAAAAGCAACTATAGTAACAACAACAATAACCATTGACAGAATGAGGAGCAAAACTGGTGTAGAAAAAGCCTTGTTTTGTCTTAAGTTCATCAATTTGTAAGTACTCGAAAATCGATAATTGATACACGTCTATCGGGTGCCTGAAATCGATAACTCAAAACTCAAACTGTGCCAAATGCAACCAAATGAAATTGAACTCAAAGCTCAAAACTCAATTAGACTCATAAGATTGTTTGTTGGTGGTATCAACCGAATACATATATGTATATGTAGATACATACATGTTTATGTGTAAGCTAAGTAAGTATATTTATAACCGTTATGTACATAGGTTTGTAAATAGCAACTAAGATTTGATCAAACCCGTTGTATGTATTGTATTCTATTGTATATGTTGAGCATTCTGAGCTGTAGGCTAGACACAAATTTTTAACATTTAGCTAATGTCTAACATAAAATTATAGTTAATTGCCGAGTATATATGTATAGTTATATATATATATGTATACATATTTAAAAATACAGTTGTACCGTTAATCGATATGAGGTCATCTTAGGCAGTAAGACGACATTGTTCACTTTCACAATCCTAATTATAGAGAGACGAGAGTTTATAAAGTTACTAGATATTTACTTTACATATCACGCATTCAGTTTCTGTGAATCTTCCCCGATGAGATCTTAGTCCACGTTTCGATAAGCTGTAAGGTTGATCCAGCGATGGCAGAGCATATCCTATCCAATTTCAACTATAACCACGATGCTAACGCCTCCAGCAACCTGCTCCCCACTCCCCCTTTTTGATGCTCACCTTGAATGCTGCTTGAATTGTAGTTAAGAATAAATATTAAATCGTTAACCGACGGCACACATGCTTTTTTTTTGATAATATGTTAGTAGGTCCCTTCTAGTGATAATGTGCGTCCATCGGTTCCAAAATCTACATTTTTGTAATACTTGTAACTAGAGTTAGTCTTAAGCAGTGGCTCAAAGTCAGCGCCCCACACAAATTCAACACGTTTCTCCTATACGATTGATCAAGTCAGAGCGAGAAACAGAAAAGAGAGAGAGAGAGAGAGAGTTAATCGAGAGTTATCGATAAACTAGCTGCTCAAGTAGACTAGAATGTCAGAATAGCAATGTAGTTCACAAATAGCTTAAGAGTTTCAAGCCGGAACCGGAACTACAACTTTTTTGTTTGAAATTTAGAAAAACCGAGCCAATAACAAAATTCAACTTTTTTTTTTAGAACCAGTTACAGGAAGCGATGTTATAAGTCCAATTACTGAGTTGAGCTCTTAAACCTTGTGCTCCACAATTTCTCTCAGTTACCAGTATTCACTTGGCTACTTGATAATTACGCGCTTATTATCGATAGCTTCGATACATACACCCACACTCACACACACATACTCACATACTGAAACAAATGAGCCCCACATAAAAAGTAAAAGTATAAACATATTTCATATGGCGCTGATTTTGACCCATCTGCTTGAAATCACACACCTTGTTTTGGATTCTCAAAGAACAACAAATGAACTTAAATACCCAAGCGTATATATACATATATGTATATGTGTAAGTAGAAATATTACTAAAATGTAAGCGCATTTAAAACTAGCCTAAGCCCCTATATAAATACGTTTATAATGTAGCATATAAGGAAGCAACCAAAAAGCGCACAGAGTGCGAAAACAAAAAAAAAAACAAAAGAAGAAAATGTTTGTTTAGTATTTTTGCCAGGGACATTCCAGGCACACTTGCCCATCAAATACTTGGCACTAGAAATAATATTAAACCGAAGCTTATACGTACGTACCACAAGAATGATGGATTGGTACATCAAAGAATTACAATATAAGTTGCATCAGGGTATCTAAAGCGTAGGCTTACAAATTACTAGAGGTAAGCTAGGCAGCAAACGCATTAGGCATTGAATTCTATTTATATACCAAAACTAGCAAAGTGTCTGTATAAAGGATATATAAGCATGCATATACATACATATTATATGAACAACTTGTTTTGAAATAAGGACCGAAATATACTTTCCACGCACACAAAACAAATGAAAAAAAAAACAAATCAAAAAAATGAGAATTATAATAATAATGATGCCGTCTTGAATTTGCTGAAGCTGAAGTGCTCTGAAAGCAGAATAAAACACAAAATTGGCTGAGAGTTGTTGATCGCAAAATGGATCAGATGAGAATCTGGAACACAATTACACTTGAATACTAAGCATGGCATTTTCCATGAACTGTGCCGCTTACCCATCCACGAATAAACTAAAAATTAGTTGGAGTGTCGAAAAGAAAAAGAAAAAGGAAAACATTAATAACCAAAAATGCAAGCAAAGAGCCTTAATTTCGAACTGCTTGGAGTATGCCCCTTTGCTCACAATCAAAGAAATAAACAAATCAAAATGAATCAAATTTAAATCGGCATCTAAGCACACACACACACACACACACGAACACACACATACACACACCCATTCAAGTTTTGGTCCCTGATTTCAACAACCGTCCTCTTCATTGCTTCTATGTGACAAATAAAGTTAAATGTAATAAACCAAAGCGAAATAGGCTAAAAAAGAATAGTTTTTAAGTATTTAGTTAATGATGAACATACATACACATACACACACATATATATTTGTATGTGTAGGCTAATCGTTTCCTGCTCATCATTTTGGAACCCTGTAGGAAAAGCTCAACAAAATTTTTATACAAAAAAAAAAAACAAAAAAACAGGAAGCTAAACCAACAAAAATGTAATGGAAAATTAAGTGCTGTTATTCATTTTTTTTTCTTGTAAGCATATTTAGTACAATTTTATTCTAAATTAAACGAGATTCTTCTAGGTGCGTTAGGTAATAGAAATCTTATAAGTAATACGAATAAGACGAAGAATAAGAGTATCAGTAATTTTCCATATATAACAAGAAAAAGTATCCAAACGAATGCTTTAGTTAAGTTCTTCCAAAGAAAACGCTTATTAGTTATAATGATGTCGAACGCGGAGATTCATGGAGTATTCACTTTGAAACAAAAAGGAACCCAAACTAATTAGTAGATGAAGTGAATATGCGAATCTGTAAACGATCATGATTAAATTATATCCACATAAATATATGAATAAATAATGTTGTTGATTTCTTAATTTGTTTCAATTTGTTCATAGTAATCAATGAAATACTCGATTGTATATTTATAGATTGTTACATTTGTTTTCTAATAATAAAAATAAAAAACCTGCATAGGTATAGAAAATCATACATTTAAGATCTCTCCGCATTATCAGTATCAGGATCATGATTATGATTGTGGTTCAGTAATGTGTAATGCAACCCTAAAAGGCAACTGCAATGACAAAGAGGCTAAAACACATATAAAATATAACACAATAGAAATAAGTAAGTACACTAAGAGAACGAAAACAAAAAAGGCACAACAATTATTAAAAGCAAATACATAAATTAAAACACTAAAGAGAAAAAAAAAACAAAAACTGAAACTATTTTAAAGCAATGATAATGTTGGTTTTTTTTTTATAGAATTAATCAAATATAAATTAATTAAAGTAATAAACAAAGTATATGTATATATATATATATAAATATATATATATATATATATAATATTATAATATTAATATATATTAATATTAATATACCTATATGTATTGATAAGCGCAAGCGGGCTGCAAACAAAAGAAAGAAAAACACCCGCAATAAAATTAAAAGCAAACTATTTCGACTTTATGCAAGCATAATTACCATAACATTAATTGTAGTCGGCAGAAATAAGGATAGAATGAATGAAGGAAAGAAAATCGATGAACCATGGCACAGAGCAAATGATAAATGAAAAATATATACATCAAATAAACATAAAAATGAAAATATTTCAAACCAAAAAAAAAAAATCACACCAATGCATTTTTAATGTTTGAGGTTAATTCTCGGTGGGAATTTGTAGGGCAACAAACAGAAACTTATATAAATATAATTATTTATATAATTTTGCTGAACAGCAACACATTAGATATCAGCTGCATTCATATTCATTAACTGATTTCAGACATAAATATAATTTCCATTTTTAATCAGATGCAGTGTGATATAATGACTAAAGGGGGTGACGAGGGGGGGTGCCTCCTACATATTTATATGGTCATTGAAGGCGTTGAGGCCATTGGCAATACATGACTGATTTTTTGTCATATACAGGCGCACAGCCAAACACACCCACACACACACAGACACACATCAAATGTACATGCGTGTATGTGTGTGTGTGTATATCAAGATTTTATTGCATTTATATGAGCTGATAATAAAATCCCAATAAGCATGAAAAGAAATAAAAATACTTACGCAAGACAAACAAAAACAACAATGCCAAGAAATAAGCAAAGGCAATGCGAAGCTTTAAGTAACTGGCAAAAGGACCAAGGCCATGCCTCCATTGGTGCTCCAAATCAATTCAAGAAGGTGCCCTACCCCACCCCACCCCCAAACCACCCACACACACACACACATAGGCAACAAATACCAGAAATAAAGGAAAAACCCGAAACCGAAACCTAACTAAAAGCGTCTAAATAGATAAATTCATAGTACTTTTTGTTGTATCCACGCAGGGTCCACATCTCTTACCGCCCCTTGGCCTGAACCCCACCCTCCCCCTTTCCCATGACGTACGTCAGACTCTAATGGGCACTCAGCAGCGGAATTCGAATGCGAATACGTATAACGAAACGAGTATGACTGCGAGTGCTAGTATGGGTATGAATACAAGTACAAGTATGAGTGTGAGCATGGGTATGAGTGTGTACACTCAATACTTAAAGTGTGTTCACACACAACACAAAAATAGTAACGACTACAATTATAGCCTGGCTTTAGGGAGATCTGACCAACAGCCGGATTCCACCATTGCCCAACATTTCATAGCATTTTGGCGATTCCATTATGAGTCTCCGTTTGTCGTTCACGTGTGAATTGAAAAATTAAAATTAAAATTGATTTCCACAAAGCTGCTTGGCTTAGTTTTATTTGTCCTTGTGAAATGAATCATAAAGCTATTAATTAAAATATATATATTAAATATAGTTAATGCTTTCAGCATAAAATTAAGCACAAAATAATAAATTACAAATAAGAATGTTTATTATTGGTGTTTATTATTTAAAAAAATTACGTGTTGCCACACTTTTCATCATTGCCAAAAGAGGAAAACGAATTTGTAACATTCGCCTCATAATTTATGAAAGTTATTCAGGCAACATACTCAACATACTGAGCACATTCCAGAAAGTCAGAAATGCTGATTCTGGAATCTGGCTATTAAATAGTTGTTTAAATATTTCATTTGAATTTTGAAACTAAATTTCAATTTAAGTGTTACAATATTCTTATTGAGTGTTTAAACACTTGCAATATTGGTTGCAAATTTAATTTAAATTTATGTTATTATCACTTTTCTGTCAGTGTGGCCTGTCTGTCTGTCTGTCTATGGCCATTCTATGGTGTCCTTAACAGCTCGTCTTACCAGTAGCCCCACACAACCCCCCTCTGCTGCCGTTGCTCATAAACACAAATGTAAAAAGGGCAAGCGACTGGTCAGCCGAGCAAGCCCCAAGCCAAGAAGTTCATTCGAGAGCGCAACAGACGCAACAGAGACGCCGTGGCAACCCTAAACCCTAACGCCAAATACTCATAAGCATTGAATTCCAAGCTCTCTGTGTATGTGTATGTGTGTGTGTGTGTCTGTATGGGAGTGTTGAGCTTGGGTCCATAACTAATTCTCACTAAATGATGTACTAAAGTGTTCAGCAGCCATCATTCCCAGTCTGCCTATACACACACATATTGGCATGCATATGTGTGTGTCTGTGTGTGTGTGTAGGGGTTGGGTTGGGGGTTGGGGTGTGCTGTCAGCAAAGTGTTGTGCCTGTGGCGATATCTTATCGTTACATTCACTGGGTGGCGATAATTGACAGACCATTAACGTTTCGATTGTAAAAGCTAAAGTAGCACAAGCAAGAACCACACACACCCACACACACACCCACACACACACCCACACACACACACCCACACACAGCTACACTACATATGCATGGGTTAAGGTTAAAAGCGTTGCCGTTAAAGTCATCTCAGCCACACACTCAGCTCCACTGGCCGATCCCAACCCAACAACGAACTCAATCCTTGGCTGGACTTGTCTAAAAGTCCTTTTCGGTATACTTTGACAGCCTTTGGCAGTTTGGCATTCGCTTTGAATGCGGTACATCTTTCTGTGATTTGGGATTTTGCAATTGATTTCGAAAATTCATTCGTAAAGTCATTTTGTTGACATTTGCAACAGAGAGAGAGACAAAGAGAAAGAGAGAGAGAGAGAGAGAGAGACGCGAGATAGAACTGGTTTGCCTTGTCACATCAAAGCTAACAAGAGCAAGACTCATTTTTCTTTATTAGGCACACCAACACTGCCAATAATTAATCAGAGCAATCTAATCAACCACATCTAATACGAATCTAGACTCGAGTCACAGCTCTGAGTAATTGATGTGTCATAGCAAACGGGCAACAAGGAGAAACGGACGAACGGACGGACGTAGCTATATCGACTCGGCTGTTGATCCTGTTCAAGAATATATATACTTTATGGTGTCGGAGATGCTTCCTTCTGCCCGTTACATGCATTTGCACGAAACCATTATACCCTTCTTACTCATTTTTAATGGGTTCAAATTAATTTTGATATATGTATTTCAAAATTCACAGCTAACTGAATGGAATAGGTAATGTATTGTGTATAATGTATTGTAATGTCAAAATGTACTTCAATCTATGTGAAAAAATAAATAAAATAAAAATTGACCTGAAGCCAGCACAAAGCATATTTGAATTATATAAATAAAGGGGTTAACTTAAAATGGGTATTAATAAAGGTAAGAGCTATGGCAAAAATCAGTGTTATTAAAATTTGAAATCAGTTCAAGATGTTGGCGATTGCATTTGCAGTCAGTCCTTTTAAGGATTGCTCCCCTTTAGTGCATTCAGTCTATTCATTTCCAGTTAATATTCTCATCACTAATCCTCTTCGATCTGCAAACAGATGATGTATTGAATTGCTGTGATGCCTTTGCTGACAACTGGCATCCACACAAGCAGCCCTAATAGGATAACGTTGTGTTTTCATTGACCCATACCTGTTTGTTGTTCTTCTGCAGCTGCTGCCTAATAACTGGAATTTATTTAATTGGAGCGAATTACTCGAACTGAGCCAAATTGCCATGACTGTTGAGTATAAGCTGCTCATCTTGGTCAATGTGGTTAATACTCAACAACATCATAAGCCAGGACCAAACGACAAAGGTCAGCAATGAAGTGCGCAATATTGCAGAGTATTTATATTTTAATTTGCTCATTACATGCATTCATAATCATATGAATTCAAAATCACCCAGCGAGTTCTTATCACAAGAAATAAAGCTCGAGTAATTTGAAATCTGTGTGACGAAAACGAAGACCTTAAGGGACTTAACATGAAAGCCCACAATTCAAATTGTGGGCAACTTTACACACAAGATTTAAAAACTTAATAAATAAATAATAAATTGAATATGCTGATGAATTTTGAGGAGTATAACTATATGTATAAATAGTTAAAAAGTTAACACTGGATAGCTAGTGAAGTAGCAGAAGCCGAAGAAGAATAACGCCAACAGATTAAGTATACGCATCAGTTGGCAACTTGGCAAGTCGACGACTCATCACATTATCGTCATTATCATTATCATTATGAAAGCATCTGTGTTTTATTTTCACCTGGCCACAAGTGCGACAATTGTGCGACTTAAGCGGCGCAAGTTGGCCCTGCTTAGCCCACGGTCGTGACATTATCAAAAATGTTTCAAGCCACAGCAGCACCAACAACAGCAACAACAACAGCTCAACTGCAAAGTGTAACAAGAAAGTGGCAAACAAGCTGAAAAAAAGAGAGAGGGAAAAAAACTTAGAATGCGTTTCACAAAATTGTGCAGAAAACTTTTGTTGACGTCTCGCATTACAGGTGCGAAATGGCAACGTTGACAATGATGGTAAATGGCTAAGAGAGGCTAAAGGATAAGCGGTGGGACGCATAGCTTGTAGGGTGGTGTAAGAAAGTGGACAACAAACACAACAAGCAGCAACAACAGTGTAGCAAGCACATCGAGAGTTTGCTGGCATTTATTTTGATTGCATTTCATTCTAACACAACAAAAAAAAAATGCCAAAATTAAATGAAATGAAATAAAAAAAAGGAAAATAAAAAAGAGCAAGAGAAAGAATTAAAGAAGGCGCAGCAGATGATTCCTGGATAACTGTACAGAAGCCGCATAAATATTAAACGGTCCTGATGCCTGATAAGAGGCTGTTGTTGCTTAAGCCATTTGCCGCAGGTTTTTGGGGTCATGATTAGGCCAACAACCAGCTGGCCATAAGTTTGCAAATTGTCTGCCCAAGCAAACAGGGACAGTCAGTTTGGAAAATGTATGTGCCCGACCCTTGACCCCTGACCCACCACCACCCACCCTAGATGCCTGATCAGCGACCCAACGGAAACTCAGACCAACCGGAAACTGGCTTCAGCGGACCAAAGTCAAATCGAAAAATAGTTTCAATATTGAGAAAATATTAATATGCTTCCTTGGCCAAGCGGCGCATAATCCAAAGTAGAAATATGTCCACATACACTCCTTTAAGCACACACACACACACACACCCAGACAAATGTGTGCGTGTGTGTGTGTTTCTTGCCCCATAAAACTCAAATATTTTCGGAGCGTGCAGCATGCGAAAACGAAAGTCTTGCGGAACTTCTTCTTCTCAATATTCGTTGAACTGCTCGGATTCAGCTGACGCTGACAGGCGACTTTTGGGTCCCGCCGGGAATTTAGGGTCTAGGGACCTGGGGGTCGTGCCGCAATCAACCATGGCTCCATGTGGATGTGGATGTGGATTACTGCGAAGCCGTTCCAGCTTCACGCTTAAAAACTTTACGCCCAGCAAACTGCACACCCATCAAATTTATAAAATTTCACAGTGTATCAAATAAGAATGCGCTAGGCGAGAGTGCTCGACTCCCAGATATCCCAATTGTAACACTATCAAAAGTTGTTGATTTACATATATAACCAATTAGGAAGATTTATCCTTAAGATTCAGTTTTTTACTGCAATTGGAAATCGATTTTTACGTTTACGTCGCAATTGAAAAAAGTTATCGATAATAGGAGATAGGCTTCAAAATCTTAACTCCCTAGTCTCTCCTCACACAGACGGGCAGACAAGCATAGCTAGTTAGGCTCAAGAACATATGTATATCTATTAGGATCAGAAATGCTTTCTTCTCCTGTGTTACATCATTTTGCGCTAATCCATTATACCTTTTTACACATTTTCAATGGGTATAAAATTAAAAAAAAGACACGAAAATTCAACTCTGAACCCATTTCCTAAAAGGTTTTTGTCTTTCTACTTCATTGCCCAGCCAGCTCATCTCAACTTGCCGCAAAACACACACACACACACACACCTAGCACAGCTGTGTGTGTGTGTGCTTTGTGTATTTTTGACTTCCAGTTAAATATGGACTCAAGCAGAGCTGAGTATTTACAAGTATCTATTTCAATATTTTCATGCTCGGTTGCCAATTCAAAGTCAGCCTCTGCAGCGTCTGTTCGCATACCTTGTAATATTTTAATATGCTATACTGATTTCATATTCAAATGTCATTCAGATACATACGAACATTTACATGGATATATTTTTACTGACCTTTATGTCTTATATATCGTCTTCTTCAATGCGTTACACATTCCACACCCTTTTCTTAAATTGCTTGCTTAAAATTCTTTAAGTAATTGACGACTTGCTGATCAGCCGTTTGTTGATCACAGTCTCTGGCTGAACACCGAATAACCATTAATGTGATTGGTTGATTGATTGATTGATAAGCTGACCTGTAATGGTTGCCTAGCTGTCTGATATCTTCTGACATCTAAACACATCGACAATCACAAATCCAAAACAACTTAGTTGATGCCACTGCACAGGCAGCAACAACGAGGGGTGGCACACATAATGCTGCGGTGTCTCGACTTAGCCACCACCAATACAACACCTGTCTAGGCAGGCGATTGATCCCCAGTCCCCACCCGCCCCCATCCCCTTCCTCCCTTCTTGCACGCCGGGGAAATGCCTCAAAGTTTGTGCATAATGCGGTCAGACAAAAGTTTTGCCAGCCAAGCAAATACGTTGCGTATAATTAATTTAGTTTCTTTTGCTTGTTCTTCTTATAAGTGTTGTGTGTTGTGTGTCTGTAACGGATATACTATATACACACGCACACACACCCACACACATGGACAGCTGCAAATATGCTTGTTATTTGCCATCGTTTGCACTCACTTTGCATTGATGTTCTGCGGTTGCTTGAACCCAGAGACTCCAAGCACCACCACACCACCACACCACAAGTATTGTCATTCTTTTTGCATGCTACTCATGGATGTTAGACATATTCAGTTGATGCAGTCTATATTGCTCACACTGCCGTTTCTAAAATGTAGAAACAAGTAAAGAAATTTGCTTTTCGACTTTTTTCTTTTCCAAATTACATTGCATGAATTTGTGTGTAGACATAAAAAACAACCTGGAAATTAGACATGTTTTGTTTTAATTTTAGAGAAATTAAGCATGGAATTAAGAGAAAACAAATCCCTGGATTTTAGAAAGGCGAAATCTGCCGCTTTAGAAATATACTCTCTGAAGTTGAATTATCCTTGGCGTCATCCATTAAAGTGTTATCAAAGAGTACTTTAAAATGCGATGCGATTCAAGTGATTTGAGGACAGCTTACACTTGAGTACAGGTTAAATGGCAGTGAACGCAAATAATTGATTGCCTGCATTATTAATATTAGGTGCAGTCGGATGCATTAAATGGAATGCATGTGCTATTTAACCCGGGCGACATAATAATTTATGAATCATCAAGTCACAATGCTGCTGCACAAGCAACTGCAATAGATATATAGGTGGAACAAGGGAGGGTGGAGCGGGAGGGGGCGCTTTGCAACCGGATGTTATG
This sequence comes from Drosophila nr. perissopoda 5 BK-2023a, assembly GCA_035044105.1. Classification (NCBI taxonomy): domain Eukaryota; kingdom Metazoa; phylum Arthropoda; class Insecta; order Diptera; family Drosophilidae; genus Drosophila; species Drosophila nr. perissopoda 5 BK-2023a. The sequence goes on along the minus strand of JAWNMK010000620.1, from coordinate 2,395,913 downwards.
CATTTCAAATGCGTTTTGGACAGAGTTGAGGGTTGGCCAAAAACCAAAAGTTGTTTTTGGCCATCTGGTTTTTGTCTGTTTGGTCGTTTTCATTTTGTGTGACAGCTTCAAGTATCTTGCATCTGGTTGCTTGTCACTTGTCGTATTGTGCTTGTGTATTGCAGCTGTGTTAGCACTGTGCCAACTATTATTTATTAATTTTAATATCCTTGTCGACGCCAGTTGTTATCCCATCAGCATTGCCACAGACCAGAGACCAGAGACCACAGCACCAAAGGGCACAACTCGCCTCAACTTCACCTTCACCTTCATCATCACCATCATCATGGCCATCATCTCCATCACCATCGCCATCGCTTTTAGCGTGTCGCATTTAGTCAATTTTACATTTTGAACGCATTACCCAAAACCTGGACCACACCTCAACCCATCCGTCCACAAATCGAAATACGCGCCAAGGCTAAGCGATTGCAGAATAAATGCAAGTTGCTGCATGTTCAAAATATATTCCAAATGCATTCGGCATTTCGTTACACATGTTTTTGAACTTTGAATTAAGTCGACATGGACTTGTAGATATTTCGTTTAACAAGTCAAAATCACAATGATGACTTTAATCTTGAATTTGATTTCTGTTTCACTTCTTGCTCAGCTTTTTCTTTTTGAATATCTGAGCGAGTTTTGATTTCTTGAACGCATTTTGTTGTCGCAGTTTCTCCTTCTGCAAACAAACGTTGCAGCATCTGTTGGCAATTGGGTGTCTTTCATTGGCATTCACAAATATCACGAATATCACCAATATTTTATTCCGATTTACGGATTTGCATTAAGATTGAAACAGACGTTCTGCAAAGCGAATCAACAAGAGACAGTTTCCCTTTGCTCAGATCAGTCAAATAAAAAACTTTGATTTGCGTAGAAACATTCTTCAATGCAAATAGTTTACTAATTCCATGCTCAGTTTGTTTTCATAATATTTTGATGAATGTTAATGTTTCTTTGAATGTTAATTAAACAAGTTAGCACGTTGCAGTCGGTACAGCTGACAATAATAGTTGAATAATCATTAATGTGTCGCTTAAATCTGGCTCCAAAACTGCATACGATTTTTGGCATTATCAATTTGTATTGCCTGGTTGGAAAATACCAAACAATTTTCTCACCAATTTCAGGATAAGGCTTCTAGCCATAAACCTTAAAATTTGTGGATTTCCAGCTATAAAATGACATCAGCTATGGACTTTTGCGATTTCGTGGCTATAAATTTGTTCTACCAATCTTATGAGGAGATTACTGATAAATGCAAACTTCAATATTTTCCACTAGTGTTGACTACTTTTGTAAATTTTTGAGAGACGTGAATAATAATAATTCTCAAATTTAGAAGCTCTAGTTCTTAAATAGTGTAAAATATATGATTGTTTCGGTTTTCAGCATCAGGCATATCGGGTACTGGGACGGGTTCGATCATTAAGGTAGTTATCGATACCACAGATTAATTAATCTGATCGATGATATTTGACAGCACTGTTTGCTTACAGATGAAACAAAGTTCCCAATTCGAAAGCAGATGCTTCGCCCTTGCTGGGCTTAGGCATATATCTATAGGAGCTCGGAATGTGCACAGAAAAAGAGGGGGAAAAAAGGAAGCACTTGCTGAAAATAAAATTGACCACGAATTCCCTATAAAGCGGAACCCAACTCAAGTTCAAGTCCAAGCCCGTATCCAAAGTCGAAACTCAACCCTGAGGCCAAGGACAACAAAGGAATGGGAGGCGGTCATTAGGGGTTACTTTTTGGAGGGGGCTGAAGGCTTGGCGGGGGTTCAGCCCAGGGCGGCAAGAAGTCACCAAGGCGCATGCAAAATATAAAGCACTCGCACAAGCAAACAAACGCACACAGAGAGTGAGGCGAGGCACAGATGGAAACTTGGAAGCCGCATGCAACAAATAAGCTAAGCCCTCAGATTGTCTTATCGCATTGAATTAGGTGTCTAACCCTTATTTCAACTGCCACACAAACTCTGACATTTTAACGCTTATTCTTGTTGACTTTCTTTATTGTTCTCTCTCTCTCTGTGTGTGTGAGTGTGCTTTACTTTTGCTGTTGTCTATTGCTCCTGTGCCGCTTTCTATTTGGGTGCGACGTTGCTGATTTGCTGGCATGTATTTTTGTTAAAGCACACACACACACACACACACACACACAACCAAACACCCGAGGGTGGAGGCTCGCCAAGTTGTTGACACTTTTAGCATTTTCGGGCTTGTCATTTTCTCGCTGGCTTATCGCTGATTCAGGCACTGAGAAACGGCGACAGTTGTGAAAAACTCCACTCACACCTCTCGCACCTCTCGCACCCCTTGCACCCATTGCACCCTAACCCAACACTTGCGCAACAATTTAAATATTTATTACAATAAAGCGTTGGAAAGTTTTTTTGCGGGTATCCTTAACGATTTCGACTTATCCGCTTACTTGTAGTCGGGGTGGCCCCTAGTGACACAACAATTATGCAACTGCCCAGCAAGGTGTACACCCACACCGCCCCCACCGCCTTTGCCTTTGCAACTGTCTCCACCCAACTTGCATTGCTCATGCTCAAGGACACGTGGCATACTAATGGTGGCTTTACTTGGTATTCAATGCATTGCTGGCGATCGTTGGTCAATGCTCAAAATCCGAGTCATGAGAGTGAAATAGAGGGCTGCAGAGAGAGATACATAGATATAGATAAAGAGATGGAGAGAGAGATGTGAGAGAAAGAGGGAAAGAGAGAGAGAGAGACATTCATTGCTGTCTGATTTCACTTCCATCTAATTGGTGGCTAATTGCCGCAAACATTTTAATTATTTGCTGTCTGCCTGCCTGACTGTCTGACAGCGGCAAATAAAATCCAAGTACATATTCCAAGCGACGTTGGCACGAGGGCGCGTGACAGTGCCTGCAACATGCCACCAAATGCCGTTGCAAGTTCTAGGGCAAAAAAAAAAGTTTGTCAACAACACTCAACGTAACTTTTTTGGAGCTCGCTTCCGGCGGAAGTCGGCAAAAGTGTACGTATTAAGTGCTCATCAGCTCAAAAAAAATTACGACGCACACACCCCCCACGCCACCCCCCTTGCCCCATCTCAGTCAGAGTTCCAGCTCGACTCCAACTGCAGTTGCTCATGACATGATTTTTCCGCACGTTTTTGGTTGTTTTTAATGCAATCAACTCGACGGCAAAATAAACCTGCCCCATGTCGTAGCCCCAACTTTCAACTCCCCCTCCCCAACCCCTCGTGTATCATGTATGCTGTTGGTGGCAGTGTTTTTTTTTATATACATATATACAGTAGCTGCTACTGCTGCCACAAATTAGATTTAGTGGCAATTTATTGCTTTGTTAGCATTCCATCTCCAGCTCCTCCTCCCAGGCCCACTCCCCCAACCCAATTCCAATTCCCTTGCCTCTGGCAAACTCTTTTGTCAAAGTATGTGCCCTAAAAATGTTGCAAGTGCTCGCTGCTGCTGCTGGTGCTGCTGGTGCTGCTGCTGGAGCTGCTGCTGTTGCTGCCGCTTGTTGTCCTGCGCCAAACGTATTTACTTTTTAATAATGTGTGCTAAGTAATTCTATTTGATTTGATTCTCGGTTTTTTCCCCCAAAATTGGTTTTTGTTTTCGCCCAATTTGTGGATTGTCCCACTTTGGTTGCTCAGTGTTTGCAATTAAAAATGTTTGAGGGGGTATAATTAAGTCAATAATTATAATATCAATTTAGATAACAAGAACGGGTGCATCTCGTGACTCACAGTGGAAGGCTGTTCAATGTCGATAGCTAATGTGAAATTAACATAATCTTAACAAGAAATGCTTAAAGAAGGACCAAAAACGAGCAAAGTGCAACCTTTGAGTATCGAGAGTATTCCATCTCTTTCTCTCTCTCTCTCTCTCTCTCTCTCTCTGCTTAGATTCATTGCAGGGTATGTGTGAGTCGAGCAGTATATTACTCCTCTAATGCTTTGTCTGGGTTGGCACTCGGTACACACATTAAGTAATTGCAAATTGATGCTGGCAAGAAGACACTGACTTCTACACACAAACTTGGAGCCTGAAGTCGACCAAGTGCTGCAGATTGCTAGGGGTAGGTGGTGTGGATTGGTATGGACAGTTTATGCCGTCATTTGTAAAAAAAAAAACGGCGCCCTCATTTAACGAGTGCTTACAAATAAAATCAATTTCTTTGGCATTTCTAATTCTGTCGAATTTTGTATAATCACAGAATTATATTATTTACACACGATAATATAATAGCTTAGTGAAATCCACTGAGAGCTGGCTGGACCCTTGAGTTTGTTTAATTAATTGCAGTTTCCAGCAGCAACAGTGAATTATAGTGTGTACAAGGAGATACAGTGAAATACAAAGTTCTAGCCTTGATGTTGCTTATATTCACAGTAATTGTGATTATCCTCGCTAACAATCTCTCCTTAGCTTCAAGTTGCTCTGTCCTTTTTTTACTGTCTCTTACCACACATGATATGATTCTCAATGTCAGAGAGCCGTGTTATTAAACTGATTCTGCCAATTAGCTTTTCATATTTTACTTAATTCGCACGCATCTGACTCGAAAGAAGATGCGTGAAAAAGAAGACGTATATTTGAAGTATACACGTATACATATACATATATAGATATATTTATGTATATATACATAGATATTTAAGCTCAATTCCCCGAATCAATCAAATTAAAATGCGAAACCAAAAACCTTAAGGGCAAACTGTAAAAATGGTTTTGCTAGGAAAATCGCCTCGTCTCATAAGCAAATGTTGGCATAAATTAAAATGATATACAGTGGCGGACAGCTTATTAGGCACAGAGTCAAAGAAAAAAAGTAATTGCCTGCCATAAACTAATCATTAATTATTTTTCAAAAATTCCAAAGAGCGATGGTAGGTACAGGTATTAACCATCTAAATTAATATATGACCCCAATACACTGGGGTTTCCCCACCTGCTAGGTAGGTTTATGTAAAAAAGTAGCCTATTTTCTTTGACTCTGTGCCTAATAAGCTGTCCGCCACTGTATATGCTTATGCTCGCATCCTGATGTAAGCCAAACAATCAGTATTTAATGAGGGAAGACGTGAAATCAAAACCTAATCTGAAACGTATGTGAATAACCGAAAAACAAAAAAAAATACACTCATTATATTTTGAAGGCACATAAAGACTCCAAATCCAAGTTTGCCATTACAAAAATAATCGTATTACGTGAGATATACATTTGTAAACTTATTTCGGTGACAGAATCAAACAAACACAAATAAACTATTTAATTTTCAACTTGCGCAAAGATAATCAATAATAATCGGAATATTATTACGCAACAGACTTGCCCATATTTAAGCTGATAAACATTTTGTGTTTGAGCCTCATCGTTGATTCATCGTTGATTTGAACTCGTGCAGAGATAATAAATAATAATCGCAACATTATTATGCAGTGCACTTTTGACCTCAAGCCGCTGTTTGCGACCGACTTAATCAAGGTGGAACAGGATCTGCTGCCGGTGGGCTTTCGGGGCGATGCCGTCAAGTGTGTGGATGCCAAAGCGAAGATTGCCTCGATTATCGATGACATGGGCAAATTATCGGCTGTCGCCCAAAACTTGTGCACTCCGGTGACCAGTGGCCAGCGCATGTTCAGCAAACAATGCATATATTTGCTCTCATCGCAGGGCAATGCTATTGTCAATTGCAATGATGAGCTTGTGGTTAGTGGACTGCTTAAGATTGGCCGCAAGGATCTATATCTGTACGATGAGGGCGGCCAGTTGCGTTGTAGGCACAATACGCCGGCCATATTGGACTTCTATGTGCATGAATCGCAGCAGCGCCGCGGATTTGGCAAGCGGCTTATGGATAATATGCTGGATGACCTTGGCTTGATCTTGACCCAGTTTGCTGTGGATCGACCCTCGTCCAAGATGATGTCCTTTCTGGCCAAGCAATATCACCTGACGTCTCCCATTGTGCAAGCCAACAATTATGTGGTCTTCAAGGGATTCTTTGCCGACGAGAACAAGGAGAGCAAATCGCAGCCACAACTAAAGCGGCTGAGTAAATATTGAAATATTGGAATCCGCAAATGGCCGAGATAACCAGACTCAATTGTAGGCAAACCAAATATATGTAGAATTATCGATAACACTTCTCACAGAAATAAACCGAATCGTTACGATCCGCTTTCGAGTTGACTCGACAAATGCCTATTGCAACATGAAAGTCCGTACATCTATGACTTATTTTTATTATTATTTGTTGAACTGCCTGTAATTGGCGGAGATATAGGCCATTATCGATTTAGGGGCGGAATTGGGCGTGGTCCAACATTTTTTCCCGGATATTGTAAGGCTATTACTAGCAATACACCTTTCAAATTTGGTGACTCTAGCATTCCAGAGTGTCCAGAGTGTCCAGAGTGTCCAGAGTGTCCAGAGTGTCCAGAGTGTCCAGAGTGTCCAGAGTGTCCAGAGTGTCCAGAGTGTCCAGAGTGTCCAGAGTGTCCAGAGTGTCCAGAGTGTCCAGAGTGTCCAGAGTGTCCAGAGTGTCCAGAGTGTCCAGAGTGTCCAGAGTGTCCAGAGTGTCCAGAGTGTCCAGAGTGTCCAGAGTGTCCAGAGTGTCCAGAGTGTCCAGAGTGTCCAGAGTGTCCAGAGTGTCCAGAGTGTCCAGAGTGTCCAGAGTGTCCAGAGTGTCCAGAGTGTCCAGAGTGTCCAGAGTGTCCAGAGTGTCCAGAGTGTCCAGAGTGTCCAGAGTGTCCAGAGTGTCCAGAGTGTCCAGAGTGTCCAGAGTGTCCAGAGTGTCCAGAGTGTCCAGAGTGTCCAGAGTGTCCAGAGTGTCCAGAGTGTCCAGAGTGTCCAGAGTGTCCAGAGTGTCCAGAGTGTCCAGAGTGTCCAGAGTGTCCAGAGTGTCCAGAGTGTCCAGAGTGTCCAGAGTGTCCAGAGTGTCCAGAGTGTCCAGAGTGTCCAGAGTGTCCAGAGTGTCCAGAGTGTCCAGAGTGTCCAGAGTGTCCAGAGTGTCCAGAGTGTCCAGAGTGTCCAGAGTGTCCAGAGTGTCCAGAGTGTCCAGAGTGTCCAGAGTGTCCAGAGTGTCCAGAGTGTCCAGAGTGTCCAGAGTGTCCAGAGTGTCCAGAGTGTCCAGAGTGTCCAGAGTGTCCAGAGTGTCCAGAGTGTCCAGAGTGTCCAGAGTGTCCAGAGTGTCCAGAGTGTCCAGAGTGTCTAGAGTGTCCAGAGTGTCCAGAGTGTCCAGAGTGTCTAGAGTGTCCGCCTATTTACAATCAATTTGGAAATTGATATTTTCCTTGTTGGCACTTCCAATGCTTTTCAGATCGTGGTTGGCCTTCATTTCGGTGGTTTTTCTGAGTTTTGCCTCAAATCCTGGATATGAACAATTGGTGGCTTCCCAGTGCAGCTTACAGCTATTGCAGTAGTTGTTTTGACTCGAACACCTCCTTCTGAATTGCACACTTCCAGCTAGTTTTCTTCTATTCTTTAATTCTTCTTTTCTTTTATTAGATACTTATGCCGCCGCTTTATATTTATTTTTTGATATTTTTGAGTATACTAACAGTGTGATAGCTTTGAGTACACAAACTCAAATAAAGTTATAAAGTCATTTACGAATTGAATATGAGAATTGTTAGCAGTGCCTACTTAGTTTGATATTTGACATCTCTCACATTTTAGCTGGGTTGGGGCATGTAATGGATGTGGATGCCTCACGGTGACTTTTTGCGCACAGTTGCGGTTGTCGAAAACTTTTTGGGCCAGGCTATCAGGTTTTTCAGTCACATTTTTTCTTTCATAATTTGCTCAACGATCAAGTTTTTGCCAAAAATTACATGGCCCTGCGCAAAAAGAGCATTGCTTAAAATACTCTCCCACTGAGGCTGGCTTAAATGTTTTACATGATATCCTGCAACTTATTTTAGAAAATCGCCTTACTTTTGGCACCTATTATTCAAAGTAAAAATCTAAAATTTATGGATGTAGCCTTCTAAAAAAAAAATGATTTTGATTACTTCGGTATCAAAGCATAAAAAAAGAAACCCAGCATAGCAAGTAAGAACGGTTACCTTATGCCTACTACAGGGTATCTATTTGTCGGGCAGCCGGTGTTGCTAACAATATTTATAGGTAATTTCGGCATCATATTGAATTTCATTTCTCTAACTTCGGCCTATCTTTTTGCTGATTGGCAACTAAGTCAATTTGCAAAAATCAGATATTATTTTTCATGTGATTGTTGTTGTTGCTATTGCTAGTGAGTGTGTATGTGATTGTGATTGTTGTATTGTATTGTTGTTGCTGTTACCGGCAGATTTGCATATTTCCATTTTCATTTAACTTTTATTTGCCGCCAATGCAAAAGGTGCCGACACGAAATGTTGCTGTTGTTGTTGATTCGTTTGCACTGCTATCATATTTAATAGGCAAAGGGGTTGTTGTATAAGGGGGGAGGGGGGGAAGGACGTTGCCCGCATTTGGCCATCTAGGCATATATGGCCAGTGGTCCTGGCAGTTATGATGTCGCATCATTTCAAACAAAATGGTGGCACATGCAAAGAAAACAAATTTCGAGCGCGCTGCGAATTTTGAAGCGATTTTCGAGTTCCGCTTTTAGCATCATAACGGCATCAAAATGCCAAAAATAAAAATAAAAATAAATATACGCAAAACTGAATCATGGCCAGCTCAATACTACACACACACACACACACATTTGTATACAAGTATATACATATATAGAGCTGTGCAAAACAAACGCTGGCGAAATTATTGCAAGAAACAATAGCGGCTGCAAAAACCAAATGAAATTCAGTTTAACCAACGCAATCTGACACGCACACAAGCCCACACACACAGATACACACAGACACACACACACACACACACAAACATACACCCACAGCTACAGTGAGCCAAGCACATTGGCAAAAAATATTAAAACTCAAAATTTTTGTCACGTGTCAAACGCCATTTATGCGCTCCGTGATCGCATGCGGCTCGAATCCCCAACACCCGCATATGTATGAATGAACAAAAAAAAACACACACACACACATAGACAGTAATACCACTGCCAATACCAATACTAATGCACACACGTCTTCAACCACACAACACGTAGCCGAAAAGCAACAGAAAGTTTTGGCAACTGAGCCACGAGCTGTTCTTGTAAGCAACTGAAGCACCACACTAAGACTGACTGAGGGGGAGAGAGAGAGAGAGAGAGAGAGAGAGAGAGAGAGAGAGAGCGACAGAGAGAAAGAAAAGGAGATAGAGAGCAAGAGAGTTAGAGTGATATGGGGGAAATCTCTCTACTAAGAGGTTATTATAAATGTATCACGAATTGTGCAATGTATTTATGGAGGCAGCCCCATTTCAAGCCCATTAAGGATATGTACACTTAGAAAATATATATTATTGAAATTTTTGAAAGTCACCTATGTCAAGTCCATTAAGTATATCTACATTTGGAAAATCACACAGTTCTAAATACTAGAAAATTTTTTATTTTTCGACATAACTTCTCAATATATGTTAAGAAAATTTCTTAACAAAAGAGAAACTTATTTTCTAGTTTCTTAATTAAGGAAAATATTTCTAATCACTGCAAATGTATGGCTGTATTAAAAAAAAAAAAACTTGTTTCCAAAATTCAGAAAATACTAAAAAATGAAATGTCAACTCACGTGAAAGGATTTTTTTGGACAATTAATTAAAATTTAATTATGATTTTTCTATGTGTAAAATACACATTTTAAAACCATCAAATAATGCAAGTAACAAAAGAGCTAATTTCAGAAACTGGAAACTAGACATATTTGATCTAAATTGAAATGAAAAACACTTTCACTTTTGGAAATATACTTTCTTTATTGTTGTTTTTCTTTATGTAATTGCCTGATTAACTTTCACTTGTGTTATTTTAATGTTGATAAATAAATCGAATAAAAAAATCCAAGAATATATTTGCTGCTTCAGTTGGCGTTGAAGCAGAGATAAATCTAAGGCCATACATAGAATTAGATAATACAGAATTGGAAAGTAGGCTAATTTTTTTTCAAACAGCTGCCGGTGAAAATGTGTGTGTGCCTGTGTTGAATGTGTGCGTGTTTGTATGCGTCTGTGTGTGTATGAGGTAAAAAATATTTGAGTTTAGCTGAAGCTAATGTTTTCAATGATAAAAGAATTGTGTTACGTTTAGGTGCATGTGTGTGTCGGCTTACATACACACACATACACGCACACACACAAACACACACACACACACAAACACACACACATTTACACATATGCATACACGCATATTTCCAATATAGGTGTGAGTGTTCTTGTTACTTGACTGCTCCACTGCGTGGAAACTTTGCACGTTTTCCGCTTTTGTTGTGCATATTAATAAATACACTTACACACACAAGCGTGTGTGTGCGGCAGTTTTATTAGCTCACATCGATTGTTCGGCATCGCCGTTAGCCATTATGCAAACTAACTTGAAAATAACACAAATATTGTTTATGCAGCCGTTTTGTTTGCCTTTCGTTCGCTTTTTGTTGTTGTCGGTTTTGTCGTTTTCACGTTTCATTGTGTTTTGTCGTTTTGTCGTTTTTCGTTTTGATGTTTAATATGTTTTTGACAGCAAACACACTGCAAACACTATTGAAATTTTCCAGTTTTATGTACGCATTTAATTCAATCGATATCTGAGGATTTATTTGTGCAACCAATATTTATTTATCAAGCTACATGTGTGTATAGGTGTAGGTGTGTGTGCTCTATTTCCTTTGAATACAATTAAGTTTTTTGCTTTTTGCTGTTTTTTCATATATCATTTTAGTGTTTTCAATGGACCAACCAAGCTTATGTGTAATATTATATATATATTCGCCACATGTTGGCAGCTTTAAAAATTGCGTTTTGAATTCGAATTTGAATATAGTTTAATACACTTATGATTTGCAACGAGTGCAATTCGAAACCCATAGATAGATTGGCATGCTGAGCTCGGCTGAATGGGAAGACCCTCAAATGAGCTCAGCAAACCGTGCGGGTTGAGCAGTTGGCAAACGGAATGTGGCAATTTATTTGGCTGGATGGCTGCATATGAATGACGTTGAGCAACTAATGCAACAGCAGGCTGCTGGCAGGCACGACTGGCCCAGAGGGCCAACGATGATTAGCCAGCCAAATTGACTTGGCCAAAATGTGGACTCTGCATTGCATTGTTCTTACAAATCGCAGCTGGCAGACAGCCTGAGGCTCATTGATAATGTGCTGGGGTTGGCTATTATAACCTACGCCTATAATATGTATTTACATCCATACACTTAGAAAATATCGATCTACGAATTTGGTGAAGAGAAACGCTATATTTTTGAAAACGCAACTTCACTTTCGACAAAATAAGACTAATTGCTTTTGCCACAAAAAATAAAGCAAATCAGGATGCAACACAACTTCAGGGCGATGTTTTTTTGCTCAGTGTACTGCATGATTGTGCCATGGTCATAACTGCTGTCGGATTGCAGTAAGAACGGTAGCGATTTTTGGCAATATGGAACCCGTCGCTTTTGTTGGCTGCGCCCAAAAGGCTAAATTGGGAAATTGAACTTTAGCTCGCAGCTCAACAAACTGATGGACAATAGGCCAAGGAGCAAGACTACACTCCGACATGAAAGTGTTTTGAAGATGCAATCGAATTAACATTTGAAATTTACTAACCTATTAAGAACCAAAAATATTATTTTAACCGTCCAGAAAGTGTTTTGATATTAGATCTTGTTAAAAATATTCTCTTCAAATTAGTCCGTGACCTATCATAAAAAGAAATTGCGGAAAAAATAAATCATTTAATATACCAAATACCAGTACTAAATTACCATAATTAATTAAGGTTAAATTCATCTTCATATTAATGAATATTATTCACAATTTGAAGAATTATTCTGAAACTAAAATTCGATTATTTTTTGGTTTTAATTATGATTAATTTGAAATATGCTTTAAGTTTGTGTGTGAATCGAATAGAATCAATTGAAAACAAGGCGAGCCTAGCTAAATGGCAAAAAATGGGATTCTAGTCAGCCACTCAGAGGGAATGGCCCAAATTGTTCACTCATCGAACGGTTGAAGAAATATTTTAAAATCGCACCAACATATGTACATATCCCGGCTACAAATACAAAACGGACCACTCTCCCCCTCTCCACCCATATAAGCAAATATTGGTTCATATGTAAGGGGAGCAAGTTTAAAAATAGCAAAAATGAATGAATATTAAATTACGATAAGTAAAAAGCAAGTTGAGAACTTGAAAGAAAAAATATAAGAAAATAACGAAAAGATGAGCATATTGTTGCTTCATGTTTTGGTGTTGTTGCTGGTTTCGTTTTTATTGCATTTCCGTAAAGTAAGCCATGTAAATCACTTAAGATTGCTCGCGACTCGCCCCACGTAGCTGCTCTAAAAAGCACATAAAGCAAAATGCTGTGAAAATCATTTGTTACACTACGCGTATGGATAACTGTAAAGTGCCTTTCTCTCTATCCCTCTCCCTCTCCCTCCAGCAAACTCTGTGTGTTGCGTGTGTGCCGCTCTCTCTCTCTCTTTCTGTCTGTCTCTCTCTCTCTCTCTCGCTCTCGTTCTCTTTCTCTGTAACAATAATGTGCACTTATTTTTTATGGCAATCATTTAAGACAAAAATGTAGCAAGAGCACAACGAAGTAAAGTAAAACAAAGCAGCCAAGTCATTCAAAATATAAAAAAATCAGAAGAAAAAGAAGAAGAGAAAATATATACCTCAGAAATGTACACATACACATATACACACATACATATTTATATATATATATATATATTTCTTAAAAGTCAAACAAAAAGATGCCAAATGGCTGCCGGAAATGTTTTCGCAAGTGGAGGCTGAAGCAGGCCAATTTCCATTCGCCCCCGTTCCCTTTCCATTCCCCTTCGGTTCCCCCATTTCTCCGCTTCCATTCCGCATTCCTTACCTCATCCCATTATGATACCCAACTGTTTTCCCCAGTGATGCTGCATCACAGCTCAAAACGCAACTGCGCCAACTGCCTCTGTCTTTGACCAATCTGTCTCTGTCTCAGCTTGTTTACCAATACATATACACATATTCTTAAAGCATTTTCTCTCCCTCTCAATCTCACTCTCTCTCTCTCTCTCTCTCTCGCTCCGCCACCCATTCCGCTGATGAGCGTCAATCAAGGAAATTGCTACTTTTCAACAATTTTTCATTCGCTTTGTGCTTCAGCCGCGAGCTACATGAATAAAAAAAAAAAAAACAAAAAGAAAATAAGTCAAAAACTCGCACCTTATCGTAATCGCCGCCGACGTAGTTAAGTATTCACTTCATCTGAATGTGAATGTGAATATGAATGTGAATGGTGCTCAAATGAGAGTGGGTTATCATCTCCCAAAAGATGAAATCTTAAATTTCCAATTATTTCCTCCCACCACAAATTGCTATGCAATAGTTCAAAACTGTCACAAGCAAAATTCTTTTTCTGTGAATTTTTACTTGTCTTCCGTCCTAAAATCACGTTTTCAACTTAAAATGCACGATTGATTTAGGGGCAAAACTATGATCAAAAAGCCCTTGCTTTTTAAAATCAGTTGAGTTTTGACGAAGTTATGGCATTTTGAAGTTTCGACCTATGCCCATACACCGATATATCGATTCTCGAGCTATAATTTTTACTTGTCTTCCGACCTCAAATTTCGTTTTCAACTTTAAATGCACGATTGATTTAGGGGCAAAACTATGATCAAAAAGCCCTTGCTTTTTAAAATCAGTTGAGTTTTGACGAAGTTATGGCATTTTGAAGTTTCGACCTATGCCCATACACCGATATATCGATTTTCGAGCTATAATTTTTACTTGTCTTCCGACCTCAAATTTCGTTTTCAACTTTAAATGCACGATTGATTTAGGGGCAAGACTATGATCAAAAAGCCCTTGCTTTTTAAAATCAGTTGAGTTTTGACGAAGTTATGGCATTTTGAAGTTTCGACCTATGCCCATACACCGATATATCGATTTTCGAGCTATAATTTTTACTTGTCTTCCGACCTCAAATTTCGTTTTCAACTTTAAATGCACGATTGATTTAGGGGCAAGACTATGATCAAAAAGCCTTCGCTTTTGAAGATAAGTTGAGTTTTGACAAAGTTATGGCATTTTGAAGTTTCGACCTATGCCCATACACCGATGTATCGATTTTCGAGCTATAATTTTTACTTGTCTTCCGACCTCAAATTTCGTTTTCAACTTTAAATGCACGATTAATTTAGGGGCAAAACTATGATCAAAAAGCCTTCGCTTTTGAAGATAAGTTGAGTTTTGACAAAGTTATGGCATTTTGAAGTTTCGACCTATGCCCATACACCGATATATCGATTTTCGAGCTATAATTTTTACTTGTCTTCCGACCTCAAATTTCGTTTTCAACTTTAAATGCACGATTGATTTAGGGGCAAAACTATGATCAAAAAGCCCTTGCTTTTTAAAATCAGTTGAGTTTTGACGAAGTTATGGCATTTTGAAGTTTCGACCTATGCCCATACACCGATATATCGATTTTCGAGCTATAATTTTTACTTGTCTTCCGACCTCAAATTTCGTTTTCAACTTTAAATGCACGATTAATTTAGGGGCAAAACTATGATCAAAAAGCCTTCGCTTTTGAAGATAAGTTGAGTTTTGACAAAGTTATGGCATTTTGAAGTTTCGACCTATGCCCATACACCGATATATCGATTTTCGAGCTATAATTTTTACTTGTCTTCCGACCTCAAATTTCGTTTTCAACTTTAAATGCACGATTGATTTAGGGGCAAAACTATGATCAAAAAGCCTTTGCTTTTGAAGATAAGTTGAGTTTTGACAAAGTTATGGCATTTTGAAGTTTCGACCTATGCCCATACACCGATATATCGATTTTCGAGCTATAATTTTTACTTGTCTTCCGACCTCAAATTTCGTTTTCAACTTTAAATGCACGATTGATTTAGGGGCAAAACTATGATCAAAAAGCCCTTGCTTTTTAAAATCAGTTGAGTTTTGACGAAGTTATGGCATTTTGAAGTTTCGACCAATGCCCATACACCGATATATCGATTTTCGAGCTATAATTTTTACTTGTCTTCCGACCTCAATTTTGGTTTTCAACTTTAAATGCACGATTGATTTTGGGGCAAAACTATGATCAAAATGCCCTTGCTTTTTGAAATCAGTTGAGTTTTGACGAAGTTATGGCATTTTAAAGTTTCGACCTATGCCCATACACCGCTATATCGATTTTCGAGCTATAATTTTTACTTGTCTTCCGACCTCAAATTTCGTTTTCAACTTTGAAATGCACGATTGATTTTGGGGCAAAACTATGATCAAAATGCCCTTGCTTTTTGAAATCAGTTGAGTTTTGACAAAGTTATGGCATTTTGAAGTTTCGACCTATGCCCATACACCGATATATCGATTTTCGAGCTATAATTTTTACTTGTCTTCCGACCTCAAATTTCGTTTTCAACTTTAAATGCACGATTAATTTAGGGGCAAAACTATGATCAAAAAGCCTTCGCTTTTGAAGATAAGTTGAGTTTTGACAAAGTTATGGCATTTTGAAGTTTAAGACCTATGCCCATACACCGATATATCGATTTTCGAGCTATAATTTTTACTTGTATTCCGACCTCAAATTTCGTTTTCAACTTTAAATGCACGATTGATTTAGGGGCAAAACTATGATCAAAATGCCCTTGCTTTTTGAAATCAGTTGAGTTTTGACGAAGTTATGGCATTTTGAAGTTTCGACCTATGCCCATACACCGATATATCGATTTTCGAGCTATAATTTTTACTTGTCTTCCGACCTCAAATTTCGTTTTCAACTTTAAATGCACGATTGATTTAGGGGCAAAACTATGATCAAAAAGCCCTTGCTTTTTAAAATCAGTTGAGTTTTGACGAAGTTATGGCATTTTGAAGTTTCGACCTATGCCCATACACCGATATATCGATTTTCGAGCTATAATTTTTACTTGTCTTCCGACCGCAAATTTCGTTTTCAACTTTAAATGCACGATTGATTTAGGGGCAAAACTATGATCAAAAAGCCTTCGCTTTTGAAGATAAGTTGAGTTTTGACAAAGTTATGGCATTTTGAAGTTTCGACCTATGCCCATACACCGATATATCGATTTTCGAGCTATAATTTTTACTTGTCTTCCGACCTCAAATTTCGTTTTCAACTTTAAATGCACGATTGATTTAGGGGCAAAACTATGATCAAAATGCCCTTGCTTTTTGAAATCAGTTGAGTTTTGACGAAGTTATGGCATTTTGAAGTTTCGACCTATGCCCATACACCGATATATCGATTTTCGAGCTATAATTTTTACTTGTCTTCCGACCTCAAATTTCGTTTTCAACTTTAAATGCACGATTGATTTAGGGGCAAAACTATGATCAAAAAGCCTTCGCTTTTGAAGATAAGTTGAGTTTTGACAAAGTTATGGCATTTTGAAGTTTCGACCTATGCCCATACACCGATATATCGATTTTCGAGCTATAATTTTTACTTGTCTTCCGACCTCAAATTTCGTTTTCAACTTTAAATGCACGATTGATTTAG
The DNA here is from genome assembly GCA_035044105.1 of Drosophila nr. perissopoda 5 BK-2023a. NCBI lineage: Eukaryota > Metazoa > Arthropoda > Insecta > Diptera > Drosophilidae > Drosophila > Drosophila nr. perissopoda 5 BK-2023a. Next base: position 2,379,203 of record JAWNMK010000620.1, on the reverse strand, counting down.
GGGCAAAACTATGATCAAAAAGCCTTCGCTTTTGAAGATAAGTTGAGTTTTGACAAAGTTATGGCATTTTGAAGTTTCGACCTATGCCCATACACCGATATATCGATTTTCGAGCTATAATTTTTACTTGTCTTCCGACCTCAAATTTCGTTTTCAACTTTAAATGCATGATTGATTTAGGGGCAAAACTATGATCAAAAAGCCCTTGCTTTTTAAAATCAGTTGAGTTTTGACGAAGTTATGGCATTTTGAAGTTTCGACCTATGCCCATACACCGATATATCGATTTTCGAGCTATAATTTTTACTTGTCTTCCGACCTCAAATTTCGTTTTCAACTTTAAATGCACGATTGATTTAGGGGCAAAACTATGATCAAAAAGCCTTCGATTTTGAAGATACGTTGAGTTTTGACGAAGTTATGGCATTTTGAAGTTTCGACCTATGCCCATAGATCGATTTTCGAGCTATAATTCTTACTTAAACCACTTCCCCACTCCGTGGAAGTGTGCTGTGATTGCGATGATTCCGAAACCTTGCAGGCCGTATAATCTAAGATTGTCGGCATGAGTTTGGCTTGCCAGAGTGCCATTCCTGATCATCAGGTTGGCTTTGGGCATCACCATGGTACACCAGAGCAACTTCATCGAGTAGTTCAGCATGTCCTCGAGGCCTTGGAAAATAAGCAGTACAGCTCTGCTGTCTTCCTGGATATCCAGCAAGCGTTTGATCGCGTATGGCACGATGGCCTGCTTTTTAAGCTTAAGTCCCTACTACAGCGGTTACGCAAAGATTCTTGGATAATTTTAGTACCTGGGCCAACCGGTGGAACATCTGTGTCAATGAGAACAAGTCTCAGCACTGTACGTTTGCGCTCAGGAGTGGTAACTGTCCACCCGTCCGACTCAACAACACGATCATGCCTCAGGGGAACCATGCTCGCTACCTGTGTATGTATCTGGACGGGAAACTTACCTGGCGCAAACACATACAGATCACGGCAGCAGCGTGTAGATCCAAAAGGGCGAAACTTAAATGGTTGCTGAAGTCATCCAGCAAACTCAGCCTGAGCAACAAGCTGCTGGTGTATAGGAGCATCATCGTACCCACATGGACATATGGGATTCCATTTTGGGGCACAGCGGCCAAATCTTGGATTAAACAAATTCAAGTCTTGCAGAACAAGGTGCTAAGAGATGTCTCTGGTGCTCATAATTCATATACATTTAGAAGATGAATGCACTGCTCAAAAGTGCCCGACCATCACATACCCTCTAAGAAAGACCCCCATTTCGAATTCAATTCGTAGTCCCCACCTCAATCCGCATTACTTTTCCAAGTAAAGTTACTGATAAAGTAGCCACTCTACGGCTCTACATGATGCATCACTTTGTAATGTGGAAAGTACGAATTGTCGAAACCTCTTTTGCCCGATAAAAAAATCACTTTCAATGAAAAAAGATAGTAAAATAGATAGGAAGTCAACACATACATACATATAATAAATACATTGCATGCATACATAATTCATTCCGTAAAGAAGGGTCATTCACTAGTTCGCTGCTGGGTTGCTAACAAGGATGAATGCTGTAGTCGGGACAGGATTATAAGTCGATGCTCGGAAAGGAGCTCTTAAATATATTAAGTCGATACTGGTTCTAATATCGTGCTATCCCTTTCTCACACATGCGCATATTTACTATATTTAGTATATGGAAATGCGATCGTGATGCAACTCTTCATCAATAATACGAAGGCTCTGCCTGTGTTGTTTATCACCATCGAATTATTCACCGATATTCGCAAAACTGGAAGAATTATATTTAAGTATATTCACTTAAGTATATGTATATATAAAAATAAACTAGATCTGATAGATTTTTATACTTTATAGGGTTGAAGATTCATGATATACCCCATTTACTCATTTTCAATGAGTATCAAAGTATAAAAAAGGAAGCCAAATTCAAAACAAAAACCAAATCAGCCAACAACAAAATTAAATGTTTATTTGGTTAAGTATTTTTCTTTTAAGAGACGCCAATTTCCATTGATTGTTGCCTGTAGTTGGTTCTGTAGATGACTGACGACGTGTTGCTCGACGGTTGGGGTTGGGGGTGCTCATCTTTAGTGACATGTATTTAGTTGTTGTGGGCGTGAGGGTGTCCAGAGTGTCCAGAGTGTCCAGAGTGTCCAGAGTGTCCAGAGTGTCCAGAGTGTCCAGAGTGTCCAGATTGTCCAGAGTGTCCAGATTGTCCAGAGTGTCCAGATGTCCAGATTGTCCAGAGTGTCCAGAGTGTCCAGAGTGTCCAGAGTGTCCAGATCGTCCAGATTGTCCAGAGTGTCCAGAGTGTCCAGAGTGTCCAGAGTGTCCAGAGTGTCCAGATCGTCCAGATTGTCCAGATGTCCAGATTGTCCAGAGTGTCCAGATCGTCCAGATGTCCAGATCGTCCAGAGTGTCCAGAGTGTCCAGATTGTCCAGATCGTCCAGAGTGTCCAGATTGTCCAGATTGTCCAGATTGTCCAGATTGTCCAGATTGTCCAGATTGTCCAGAGTGTCCAGAGTGTCCAGAGTGTCCAGATTGTCCAGATTGTCCAGATCGTCCAGATTGTCCAGAGTGTCCAGATGTCCAGATTGTCCAGATGTCCAGAGTGTCCAGAGTGTCCAGAGTGTCCAGAGTGTCCGCCTATTTACAATCAATTTGGACAATGATATTTTCCTTGTTGGCACTTCCAATGCTGTCCAGATCGTGGTTGGCCTTCATTTCGGTGGTTTTTCTGAGTTTTGCCTCAAATCCTGGATATGAACAATTGGTGGCTTCCCAGTGCAGCTTACAGCTATTGCAGTAGTTGTTTTGACTCGAACACCTCCTTCTGAATTGCACACTTCCAGCTAGTTTTCTTCTATTCTTTAATTCTTCTTTTCTTTTATTAGATACTTATGCAGCCGCTTTATATTTATTTTTTGATATTTTTGAGTATACTAACAGTGTGATAGCTTTGAGTACACAAACTCAAATAAAGTTATAAAGTCATTTACGAATTGAATATGAGAATTGTTAGCAGTGCCTACTTAGTTTGATATTTGACATCTCTCACATTTTAGCTGGGTTGGGGCATGTAATGGATGTGGATGCCTCACGGTGACTTTTTGCGCACAGTTGCGGTTGTCGAAAACTTTCTGGGCCAGGCTATCAGGTTTTTCAGTCACATTTTTTCTTTCATAATTTGCTCAACGATCAAGTTTTTGCCAAAAATTACATGGCCCTGCGCAAAAAGAGCATTGCTTAAAATACTCTTCCCACTGAGGCTGGCTTAAATGTTTAACATGACATCTTGCAACTTTTGCCACAACACTCGTCAAAAACATCTCCCTATATTTAAGTACATCGCCATGCTCTTGGCGCCTGTTATTAGAAATGTTAAAATCTAAAATTTATCGTTATAGCTTTTTAAAAAAAATGGATTTCCATATCCATATTTCATTGTGAATTTTTCTAAAATTTTATGTCATAGTATGTTTTCAATGTTTTCTTTGTGTGTATATTGAGGAATGGTTATTTTCTCTTTTTTAGAAAGGTTTTTCTTTATAATAGAAAATATTGCAAAAATAAATAGAAACTTGTAATTTTATTCTATTTTCTGAGTGTATTTACCGTTAATGGGAGGCAGTTGGCAGCAGCTGTATGCAGTAGTGGGTGGGGTGTCAAGGTGTTTTGTCATAAGAGGCAACCAACCAACTACGCATAGTTGTTGCAGACAGAATGTGTCGCGGTTAAGGTAAACGCCTGACAGCCTGACAGCTGCTACAGATACGTTCAGAGGAAGAGAAATAGAAAGAGTGTGAGAGAGAGAGAGAGAGTAAGAGTGAGTAAGAGAGCGGTTAAAAATGTCACAGGCAAGGACGTTCCTTGCTCTTCATCAACATCGACAACATAATTATCATCGTCATCGTCATCATCAGTGTCAGCATTGTGCGCTTTTCAAGTACTTAGGAAATTTTGCACTAAATATGACTAACTTTTTTCTTTGATTTTAACCACAGCAACAACGTGTGTAGTTGACGAAAAGGACGCGTTGAGGAAAGTGACGAGCAGACACACAGACACACACACACATTAATATGACAATAGTAAGTTTGTTGACAGCAGCGACAACTTGATGTCCGCAACTGGCCAAGAAGCACAGCAGAGAGAGTAAAAAGTGAAAGAGAATATGGAGGAACCCCGAAACTTTCGCACACTTTAACGGATCATTTACATAAATAAGAGACAAAGAAAGAGAGAGAAAGAGAGAGTTTGGGAGGGAGTCAAAGACAAGCTGCAAATGGCATTCAGCATTTAGAGTTTAAGTTGACTGATGTAGGGAGGGAGGGAGTGTGGTGAAAAGCTGCGTGCGAACGCCTCACGAAAGGAAATGAGAAAATATTTGTTAATTTCCTCTAAATGTCGTTACACCCACATACACACATGTACACACACACACACACACACACGCGTACACAACTTGTGGGAAAATCTGAGATAAGCGAATGCCCCCTGGTCAGTTGGCTAACATGGAAGTCATTCGCAGAAGAAGAAGATGAATTTACAGATGTGCATTTTACATAAGTTGATCAACTTATTTCTAAAGGGTGAAGCCTATGATAAAGTTTCCATGACAATTAATAATAATGACAGATCAAACGAGTAGTAATAATAATAATAACAATAATAAAAATAACAATAATAAAAATAATACTAATTCACTCACCTCTTAATTGCATGCGTTGCTTCAGTTCCATTCAATTTCACAAAAAATATAATAAAAAAAAAATAATAAATTAATAAAAAAACAACAAGCTGGTCAAAGATATAGTTGAAGTCAAGCAAAAAATTGTCTTTGCGAGGGCTTTGCGTTGCTGGGTTAACAGCCTTAAGAGCTTTGCTCTCTTTTCATTATTTTGTTTTATTTCATGTTTTGTTAGGCTTTGAAAATGAACATTATTTGATTTGTTTTTGTTTTTCTCATATATTTTTTTATTTTTGTTGACTTTGTTCTTTTTGTTAGCGAACATTTTTGTAATGCGCCGCAAATCGGAAGAAAATTAAGGCGACGTTCTGCAAACAGAAATCCTTTGTTAATTTGTCAACAAGGAACAGCAAAAACAACAATTAAAAAAAGGGGGGTCTGTGTGGGCGTGGCATTAGCATGTACTTATTTTTGGCAATTGTAAAAATTGGCTTAACTCAAAAATAAAGAAGCCAAAGAACAAATTTTTTTGCCGACCAAATAGCAGATGCAAACAATGAAAATACTGTGGAAACGGGGGCGGAGAGATGGAGACAGACAAACAAATGTTGACTTGGCTTAGAATGTAATTAAAAATGTGGAAAATGTGCCGCTGATTATTCGTTACACGTCCCCGGCCCCCTCCAATCCACAGACAACAAGGAGTAATTTAAAGCAATTTGGATACAAGTTGAATGCTCAAATTCTGCTCCAAAGCAGAAAGGTGCGATTTTTGTCATTTTTACATGCACGTGACATGGGTTGGCGGTATATGGAAAGGGATTTAAGAGTACAGCACGAATAACCAACAAGTAAGTCGAGTGAGCTCGCTAAGAGATACCCTGAACCCAGCCCAGCTGTTTAATATATTTATTAAAGTTCTAATGTTAAAATATACCCAAATATAAAGATCTTAAAGACCATTATCCAATGTGATGAATATAGTGGGCAGCTAATCAATAATATATCTAGGTATAGTACGTTGCAATTTAATGCATCTGCCATTAATATTGTGACTTTTATTGCTACCACATGTCGATATTTATCGGTATTTTCGAAACAGAGAGTTATCGATAAAATTAAAATTAAACTTGATCTGCGCGTGAAATACAAGAACTTTTATTCCATTATTTTAAGTCTAAGTCGACTCGCCTTTTGCTCCTGATCTGGAATATACTTACTTTATGGGCCTGAGATGATTCCTGTTGTCTGTCACCAGCACTTGCACAAAACCAATATACCCTAGTTTCCCCATTTTTAATGGGTTCAGTGTGTAAAAGAAGTTGCTGCTAATGCATTGATGGAGTTTGAATAGGGGAATAATGAATGGGGGAAAGACAATGGAATAGGAAGAGAGCGAGAGAGAGAGAGAGAGATGTGTGTATGTGATACACAATGTATATTATACACATCTATATGCGTATGTTTGTGTTTATGTATATGTATATGTGCACCATGTCAAGAAAGTGTTTGGACACCGGAAAATCATTAATTTTTCTCTAAAAAAAATGTACTAAATTATTGAATTTTATATTTTTGACTTATTTCTAAAGCCATCTTGCAAAGGATCTGATTGGAATTTGCGGATCAGATTTTTCAGTCACATTTTTCGATAATCTCAGTCTGCCTTTTTCCAAGTTTTTTTGTGGACACTCTGCCAAGGAGTCCCGACATTAACCCAATTGAAAATCGAACCTTCTTCCCAATTTTGTGGCTATAGTATACCAACGGGGATATTATCATTATTTTTTTTTTATTGCGAAAAGATTATTTTTCTCCTGTGTTCAAAGACTTTCTGGATAAAAATCTCTGGCACTTGCAACTGGCATTCTGCAACCACACAATAACTGTACAACTATTCTTTTATTTTAATTAGTTATCGTTGCGCTTTCTTCGAACTCCGTGCACTCATTGAGTGAGAGTGAGCTAGCATTAGAGTTCCTTGTGGTTTTCTCTGGTTGAGGGTATGAAAACTGCCGCAAACCAAAAAATAAAGTAAACATTTTAATCTTGTTTGTTTTAATTCTGTGCGTTTCTTGTCTGATTCTGCACACATTTTGCATATCATTTTCAAATCGTCGAAATTTCTGCTTTCTTCTTTCACATTTCAAATTTAATGCGTTCTGTTTGTCTTTCAGCTTGAGATGGGGGAAGGAATGAGTTAGGGGCAGGTGTAGTGGAAACACATACTTGCAACTAAGTCGACTAATTAAACAATTTAGCTCAAAATGAAAATGAAAATTTTTCGTCTAATATTTTATTGCGCAAATTAAACATTTATTTGCGTTTCTCTTTTCATAATTTTCCTTTTTCTTCTTGTGGTAAGAGTCACTCAAATTTCATTTCGCCGCCTTCCTTGTTTCTCACTTTCTCTTTTGATGTTGTTCTTGTTGTTGTTGTTGCTGTTGTCGTCGTTGTGTTTGTTTAGCTCCAAGTTGGAAAACGTTTTTCGCGCTTTCCGCGCTGTGCCCAATTTTGCAGCCATTTCAAAGGGTTTACTTTTCCATGTTGGCAACATAAACAAATTTAGCTTATGAGTTATTTCTTACACATTAACAGACAGCCATGTTTACACACGCAAAAAAATTACCCCTTCATTTGAGTAAGTCGTCCTTGTATGCAAATCGGCTTAAAAACTAGGAAAACTTTGTACATCTAAGGCAAAACATTTCGAAAATGTGTAGGGGGTTTTCCAAAATGGACAAAATAATTGTATATTTTCTTCTACAAAAATTTTCTTTTTTTAAGGAGAACTGAAAAACGATGTAAAATTTTTGTATATTGGATTTCATAATATACGAATGTTTATTAATAATGTGAGTAACAAGGAACCAAAAAGAACAATTCTTCAATGTTCACACATGGAAAACAACCCCATATTTAAATTAGATATATATATATATATATATATTTTAACCACAAACGTTAGAAATTTACCATCTAAATAATGGCACAAGTTCAAATGTATTTTTCGATTAAGACACATACTAATTCTAGTAGCTTCGATCAATACACTCAGCTGGCAACAGTCAGGGCGGAAAAAAATGAGAGGAAACCTTAGAGTCGCAAAATGTACCCTATAAAATGCAGCAGTTAATGCCAGCAAAAAATTAACGTTAAAAGTGTCAAATGAATTGAAATGCCCAAGTGACAAATACGCGTATAAGCATCTGTCACACACACTCACTCACCTGTCACGTGTAGGCCAAATAAAATTGAAATATTCAAGACGTCCCCAAACGAGAACATAAACTGGCAAGTTGTCTTCTCTACAAAATATTCTTGCAACGCAGCCGAACCTAAAAGCTGCTGCCTCATCTTCGTCTTCTTGTGTGTGGGGGTGTTGGTGCTGGTGTGTGTGTGTGTGTGTGTTTGTGTTGGTATTGACATGAGTTGCCGCAAGTTGACGCGACTTTAAATTCAGCATGCGCTGGCAGCGCATATTTAAAAATGCCTAAGTGGAACGTCTGTTGGAAACACACACGCACACACACACACACGCACACCCACACACACGCACACACACACACAGGTTGCTTACTTACTCGTGCGCCAACTGATTAAAGTTAATATGCACTCATATTGGATTATGAGTGCTGTCAAATGGGTCTGGCGGGCTGTGGCTGTGGGTAAGGGTGTGGTTAAGCAGTGAGGAGTGAGGGGTTGGAGGTTGGGCGGGTGCTGACAATGTAAGGCACTCAACTTGAAAGCTAAAGAAATAGACCAGCGCAAATGTGTCACAAGTGTTAATGTTGTTGTTGCCGTTGCTGTTGTTGTTCTTAACGCCGTTGTTGTTATTATTGTTGTGGCTGAGGCTGATGCGCGTTACTTTAGCGCTCCTCGGCGCCTTAATAGGCCTGGCTAGATGACAGTCAAGTCAATGAGAGAGCTGACGACACACACACACGTACACACCCAACCCAACCCCAACCCCAACCGCAACCCAAGCCAGCGCTAAAATTCAGCGCACGCATACATAAACAAGTTAAAGACAACACACACACACACACAAAGACATGTGTTTGTTGTGTTAAGTAAACTATGAAGCAGACATAGTCAGTGCCCCATTAAAGCGTACAAACAAGTGGCATACTTTTAGCCAAGTTTTAAAAGGCGTTAAGACGCCCAACGCGCAACAACATCGACTAAGTGCGAAAAATTAACTGCTGTTGTGGGCGATGACATCTCATTGTTGCCACATGTTTGCGACACCATTACTGGGGAACACACACACTTCACACACACACACACAGTACAACGTGCATCAGTGAAGCGGATGATTTCGAGTAAAGTGAACTTTTGGTTTTTCTCTATAATTTTCTAAAATGTACAACAAATGATGTCTAATTTGTCAGAATGTGTTTTTTATATGTGTACGCAGAACTCTGACAATGGCTCTTCGGTTACGTTCATTATTATTACCAAATAAGTATTTCAAGATCTTAGGTTTAATCGTAAGTTATGAGAATTTATAACAGGTTTGCTAGTTTTAATCTAAAAGGTTTCTCAATTTATAAATTTCACATAATTTGGAGAAGAAGAGTTGAATAATAAACTCGAAATTGGCAGTTGAGAGACAATTCCAGAATAGCTTTTATCAAAAATTAATGGTTTGCATTTCAACTTCTTCAAGGCTGAAAGTAAAAGCGAGAATCTTAATTACAAGAATCACGAGCTTTAATAATAAATACATATTACATACATATATGTATATTATATATATAATTGCCATATCATATGCAATTAGACAGTTTTAATGTGGCGTAGTTTTCAATTTGTACTGAATAAAGGATTTTGGACAAATTGACTTGGTTGTTAATTGAAAAGTATTTATTAAAGAACCTTCCGATCGGAACCGGAAGCGCATCTTTATCGAGTCAAATTCAGAAACGCAAACGAAACTCAAATTTTTAAAGAAACAAATATCACTTATGAACATTATACCATAATGGGTCAGAATCGAAACCTATATACAATTCAGTTTGATACCCTGATTATTGCTGGAATCACACAGAACGACATCAAGCATCAAGTAGGAGATTTTCCTAGTTCAATTTGTTGAATTCCGATTGTTTACGATATTTTGAGTCCACCATTAAACATATTTGACATTCACTGACATTGGAATCAAAATATGATCGACATTCACAAAAGTAAGCATAAAATAATATTTTCAATTTGATTAAATTTAATTACAAAGCAAGATCCAATCTTAGCTAGCAAAGAAGCTTTTCAAGATACAGACACCAATATCGTGTGAATATATACATATGTGGGTCAACTAAGTCAATTATACATATATGTATATTCACTTAAAATTGAGAAATTAGCCAATAACTGCTGTATACAGGGTATTTTAAAGTCGTTTGCATTCACAGCATATGGGAAAACTGCATGCTAATTTATTGAATTGTCGCTCTTTGAGTCTGTCAAATAAGATGTATATTTATATATGTATATAAATATATATATACATATATATATTATTGCCAGTGATTGCTTTGTGGTTGGCTTTTGGCGAAAGTGAGTCAGAGTGAGGGCGAGATACAGTCAACTCGCTCTCTGAACCTCTCTTAGTGGCAAGTGCCAAGGGCTCTGTCCAAATATTTGTTTGGCCAACTTGAACAGCAATATTTGCAGCTGCGATAAAGTGATTATTGATGCGGTCGATACGGTTGCTTGCTCGAAGCCATTGTTTTAATTACAGCAACTTTTTGGCTCTTACCGGCTTAGGCGCCACCCACCCCCCTTTCGTCCCCTGGAGGATTTGAGTTGAGTGGGTGACTGGGCGACTGGGTGTCGTTTGTTTGACCTGCACTCGAGTGCAATTTAAATGAAATTGGTGCGAGTGCCAATGGCGCCACATGCCATCTCGGGCATCTCTTGACAGTCAGCAGCCATCTGCCATATGCCATCTGCCATATGCCATTAGCCATTAGCCATTAGCTTGCATTTATTTGCATATTATGCATACGCGACGTGGTGCGGTGTGATTAGAAGCCGAACAGCAATTGACATTAGTCAGACTTAGTTTAATGGCAAGCACACAGCCAGCCAGAAGCCAAAAAAAAAAAAAATAATAAAAAAACCTTGACCCAGGTGCATAATAAACGCCAGCACGCCTTTGACCTTTGCGTTCGTATCGTGTTACTTAATTCACCTTGCACGCTAAGGCTAAGCTGGTTATAATCCAGAGGCCTCACTCCATACACACTCCATTCATCCAATTCAACCGTACACCTTCAACTTAATGAGCGGCATAAATCAGCGAAGCCAGTCAGCAGCTTTGACCCAGCCCAAGACCCAGACCCAGACCCAGACCCAGAGGCAGAAGCAGAAGCAACCAAAAACGAGACCACGACAAGTGCGCCAAGCACGCTCATGTGTAGACACATACATATATATATATGTATGTATATATATATATATTTACAGCTGCGCACAAAACAATAGTAACAAATGATTTAATACATTTTTCGTAGAGGCCTTAATACATCTATTGAGGCGATTTTCTATAGAAACCGTTAAATATTCAGAACCAGTTGGGGAACGTTCACTCGAGAGCTGAGTCAATGAAACAATAGCAACGGGCTCTCAAACCCTCAACTTAACTTTACCGATTTAAAATCAGAGCTGAAAGCAGAACCAAAATTCGAAATTTGATTAAGAACTGGTTCTTTAAGAGGAACCCTTATTATATTATATATTATATGGTATATACATGTAAATCAAACTGACACCCAGTTCTATTATAGTTACCTATACCCGCCGGCAAATATATTATTTTTGAAATTGAAGGGACAAAATAGTAAAAATAAAATATAAAATGAAAATAGCTAAATTTTAGAAAATCGAAATACTTTCGGTGTCACAACAAAAACTTTGCTTGTCATTCAGAAAGCATATTTATAAAATTGCAAGTCCGTCTCTCCATTAACCAGGTTTTTTTTCTTATTATAGAGAACATTTTTAAAAAAATAATTCGTTCTAATATTAAGACATTTTTAAATAGAAACACTTTTTATTTGTTTTTTTTTTGTTTTGTTTTTTTTCGAAATTTCTAAAAATAATAAAAGCTTCAAATTTAAGGCGATCTTCTAAATAAGTGCCAAAGTCCTTTACCCCAAAATAAATCATTAAATAATTAAGAGTCTGACTTGATAATAATGCTAATTCTATTGCAGTCACTGTATGTAAGGGTGTGGTCCACCCCAAAGCACACCCTGTAAGCTGTGAGATGGCAACAAAATACTTTTTGATCGCGTGACGCTGATGCAGATGGCGGGCGCCAAAGTGGCGGACGTCCGACCTGGGACTTGAGACGTCGGATGTCGGATGTCGGTCATTGTGTGCAATGAAAAATTAAAGGTATTTTGCATAGAGTAACGACAATTGTTGTTGCATATCATATGAATGCAGAAATGAAAAACAAGCGCCTAATGAGTCGCAATGAGCGACGAGTGGCAGCAACTGCAACTAAGCTAAACGTAAGGAATTCAATCAATTATGTGGCTTTGAATTCGTTAACAATCGTTTGTCAAGGCTTGTCAGCAAATGGGAGTTGCTTTTGCAACTGTCACAGAGTCGTAGCTCTAAACATTTGTGCAACAAGCAGACGCAAGTTGCAAATTGGCTAAAATTGTCCAACAAGACGCTAATCTGTGAATAGACTTTGTCTGGCCCATGTGTTATACTTTCCCATAGATATGGGATGATGTATACAATTGATGTTGTTGATATGACCTTTCAACCTTTAAGGTCACACACACACATGGCAGCAATTAAGAATGCTCTAGTGGAGACCGCTTGACTAGGAGATACCCTTCGGCCAGCTGCTAATTACATTAAATCGATTATTATTAGGAATAACCAGACTATCTATATTCTGAATTTGTACAGTTTATAAATAATATGTTAAGGTATATTATATATTCATTAAAATTGTGGCTTTTATTGTTATCGCAATTGGTATACATATGTACATATATATATATATATATATATATATATATAAATGGCGATATTTGCGAACGGGATGGGCTATCAATGGAAATTAAATAGACTTCATCTGCGCTTGGTATACGAGATCGACTCATTCAAACATACCGACATGATTTTTAATCTTGATCAAGTACTTATATACTTTCTGTGGTCTGAGATGCGTTCCTTATCGCACAAGTCCAATATACCCCATTTTAAATTGACTCAGGGCATCAAAAGGACGGCTAATTGCTTTTCTTCACAGTTCACAGATTTGCATAAAACGCAATATGTGTGCGCCTGACTGTGTAATTTATATTTGTTTATATGCACATGAATATATTAAATGGACAGGCAGAGAACTCAAAATATACGCAAAAACACACACACCCACACACGCGCACGCACACACACACACACACACACACACGCACACTTATTTGCAGGCTGTGCCTTTTTAATAAACCTGACAGTGGCAAACAGAAGCGTTAGTTAAACATGCATATGTACATCCATATACTATACTCCCAACCTCTATCTGTTCATCAAGTCCCCTTATACACTCCCCCCCCCCCCTACTTGCTGTATCATTCACTCCCTTCCTCCCTGCCCATTTCCCCCAACACAATCTCCAACATATTGTCACAGCAGGCTTTCCTCTTGACACGCTCGATGTTTGTTTTTTGGATGCAATTTTTGTTGATTGTTTGCCCGCAGGCGGCATAATAACTGTGGCAACCTCAACATTCAGTTAACAATAATAACAACACAAGCAACAATAACAACAAAAACAACAGTAACCACAACGAAAATGGCCTGAACAACTTATATTTAAATCGAAGTTAATCAGTTCTTTAAGCTCAAGCGCTTTACATTTTTGTTTGGTTTCTTTTTGTGGTGTTTGTTGTTAAACAAATATCAAAAAGTCACAAGCCGATTTGAGATCGATTGCAAACATTTACAGTTTTACGTTAAGTTCAATATGTTTTTGATTTTGTTTTTTACTACCCTGTGTTTTGTGCAAACGTGTGTAACAGGCAGAAGGAAGCATCTTCAGTTCAATAGCTAGAAACTTCAAATCTAGAGTAGTCAATTTCATTTTATCGTTAATCTTGCCAGGTTTTAAGTTATCGATAAGTATCGATTTCTAATAACAATAAAAGGCAGAGGCTTCTTGCTGACATATAATATAGATTGACATATTATTGATCAACTGCAAAAATTTCATTAGGATCGGGTGAGAAACATTCAATTCTCATTTGGATCTCAATATTTTTAAAGGGAAATTTGCCAATAAAACTAGAGTAAAATATTTAACAGGATAATCAGATTCAGGGTAAATTATAGTCGGTGTTCAGTTCAACTACCCCAATCTTAATTGTTTTTTTAATATTTAATGACAACAGATGTGCATGAATAAATGCAGTGATTACTGAACAGGACAATCGGCTTCAATAATTTATTGCTCATCACTTATGATTCAGTTGTGAAAGGTTGTTAAGAAATTTTGCCAAGTTGCACTTGCTGTGAATTTCATCTTTCATCTTTGCACTCATCCAGCTGAACAATCTAATCAAATGTCTCTCCAGGCCAATTGCAAATATGTATGCATGTACATAGGTCTCGGTGTGTGCCAATCCCAAAATCAGGCACAACTCGTCTTTGTCTGGTTACTAATTAAATGTGCTGTCAACGCTTGTAGGTCGAGAGAGTGAGAGAGAGAGAGAGAGAGAGAGAGAGAAGAGAAATGTAGTTGCTTGCCACAACTTTAGGCAACGTTCTATGAAATATGGAGCAGGGGGTTAGCCAGAGACAAGTACGACCTCAATGTGTGGCCACTTTGGGGTCGCATGTTGCATGTTTTGTCAGTCGGACACTTGAACTCATGTGTGTGAGTGTGTGTGTGCGTTATGAGTGCATGTGCGAGTTTGACTCTAAGTGCGAGTATGAGTATGCGTATGAGTGTGGTTCAGTGTTGTCAAAAGAGCCTAAGCATAATGGTGGCAGTTGAGTTGAGTTAACAACTGTGTACATCTACAGTAGACATTCAATACCCTGCACCCATTGAAGACGAGTGAATGAGGTATTATGAAATCCTGCAAAAGTATGCACAAGGCAGCAGGAATCATTTTCGAACCCATCAAGAAGTCGAATCGATCTATCCATGTGCGTCAATTTCTTTGTATTTCGAATGCAAATTCTCGTTGGCTATACACTCAGCAAAAAATCTATATGAAATACGCATATTAGTGACATCAGTTATGAAATTTTGATTCTCAACGAATTTAACATTGGCTTCGAGCTCTCTCCACTAGAGCACTCTTACTTGTTTTGACTACCAAAAGTGGAACTAATTTATCGATTAGGCATATTGTGTTTGATTTTCATCAATATTGCTGAAGCACTCAATTCAACTTTCTATTCATGATAATGGTCTTGTCAGGCTTCTAACGCGACGGTGCTTGAGATGTAGGTGGAGCTGGTGGAGAAATGTTGTTTTGTGGACCAGATTCTGTAAAGAACTCATATCGAAATTAGCGTATGGAACTTGTCTCTCTCGCTCCGAACGTTATCGGCTTCTTGGGTTGGGTCAGATTGGTTCTCAGTAATGAGCCACAATCTATGCGCCTTCTTTGGACCATCTGCTAGAATTTCGCCAGGATTCTTCAAATGAAATTATATTCACCAAGCATTTATTCACATCTGCAGAAATCCACATTTAAATGCGCATACATTTTAATTGATAAGATAAATGCTGCCTGCACTTTTACCAGACGGAATTGTGCAGAGTTGGCCAGCAAGCATTAATGGCTTAGACAAGATTGCCTGGCTAAGAGATACCCTGCACTCATGCTATTCAGTTTTAAAAAAAACCAGATTACAGTTTAGGTAGGCTTATACTAAAGTTAAAAAGGTAAGTCTAATGACCAGCTATTGCTTAAATATAACCATATTGTAAGCCAAGTCTAAAGTAATTAAGTAAGTCAAATTCTAAATGCAAATGGTAAGAAACTAATACGCCTGTGTGTATATTTTGAAGCATTGCGTTGCTCTGGCTAATAATTAATCCCTAAATATAATCTTCGTTTATTTGCACTTGTGCATTTCTCCATTTGGCACGAACTGGCGAATGCTTTGCAAATTTGAAATGAATTCGCAACAAAACCAAGGCCATAACTTAATACGTTCAATGCAAGGTATCATCGGAAAGCGGCTCTCACACACAAAGGCAACCAATAGGCAGCAATAAAGCACATTCCATGTGTGTGGAATCACTAGTATATTATATACATGCATATGCTTACAGTTATATACATATATATTTATATATTTAGCTTGCAGCTGAGGGCTTTGCATTTGGGCTAAGTTTGCAGAGGTGGCTTGCCAATTGAGACTTGCCAAATATATTCATCAGCTTTGCACAAGGACACAACTACCAATTCATTATTCTAAAGCTACAGTCACCGTCGGCTATATTCTGCATAGCTTTTGAGCTAGAGCCAACAAATTTGGAAGGTATATTAATGGTAACTCTATTTTAGATCGATCAAATCATTTAGCTGCCAAAACTGTTTTGTAAGTCTATTAAGCGATAAGTCTCACAGAATTTCAAAGCCAGAGTCAAAATTATATTAAAATATTTGAAAATAAAATAAACAAAATAGTTGTATAAAACCGTTTCAGCAACTTTTCAAAACATTTTTTGAATGCCCAGCACAATTCTGTTGAGAGCCAAACAGTTTTTCAACTAAATTTAATAAAAACGTTTTGTAGAAATTTAATTATTTGAAATTAGTTTGCCGAAAATTAGTATGTTAAAATTGGCCACAAAATGTGTATTAATTAACTGCAGTGGCAGCAACGAGTTTGTTGGTCTTGTGTGTGTCAGAGGTGAGGGGTGAGGTGAGTGGCACTCAAGTGAGCATCATCTGATGCTGCCGCTTGTTGGCATTTCATTCAATCGAACAGTCAATCAAACAAATTGCATTCGTTATGCGCGAAATTCAATATGCTGCCTGCCACAAGGGCGTTGCAACACATCTGGATGACTGAGTGGTGAGTGGGTGTGCTGTGTGGGGTGTTAAGGGAGGGGGGGTCGGTTAAGGGTGTAGCTTTGAATTATGGTGTTCATGTGAATGCGTACGACCAAAATATGAGCAAAAAGAAACACACACAGCAAACGCAGTTGCAGCGCTACGCCACGCCCCCATGCCCCACGCCCACATGCCGGGGCTTAGTAACTTACAAGACAACTTGCTGCTGTCTGCTGCAGAATTGTTAAAAAAGACGCAATTTGTTTTGTGAAAACCATTTGTTTGAGAAGAGAGAAAAACTATCAAAATAAAATTGTTTGCAATAAAAATGTATACAAATGCAGATAGACAGGTGAGCACTGAACAGGTGCTACAGAGGATACGGGGAGAGAGAGAGAGACCGAGAGCGAGAGAGAGAGAGAGAGATGGATGCTTGAGTCAACGGACTTGCTTGTCAGCGGCAGCTGCGAGTCGGGAATACAATTTTGTATCTGGAAGTTTACTCGTTTCGCAGCAAACATTATTTATTGGCTTCGCTTTTGGGGTGTGTGCGTGTGAATTGGAATTTATTTAAATATGTTCTTGTGTGGCACACACACACACACAAATACACACAGAGGCAGGCTCTGTTTGCTCGAGGCTGTTGCTCTTCTATCGATGTTTCCGCTTTTTGGGGCGCAACTTGCCCCCTTTTTGCACCTTTGCGCCATCTCTTGCCAACATTTTTATGGCCTGCCATTTGCAGCTGCTGTGACGCTGCCTCTGCCAACTGCTACCCACTGCCAGCAGCTGCCCCACACCTGCCCAACGCCGCTCGTCGCTTCGTCATTTTATTTATGCTCCGAAGCATTTTATTCTTGTTGTTAAACACCGGTAATAGATTTCTTTTTACCCCAGTTTCAACTTCAGCATCAGCTTCAGCTTCAACTGCCACTGTCAATAACAAGAACAGCCACAACAACAGCAAATAGACCCAGACCTAGAGCACCTCAAAATACACACTTGTGAATTTCACCTTTTCTCAACGAGCCTGAAAGACAAAGAGCCCACAGCAAGAAAAACAGAAACTTGTGGTGCCGCAGGTGTTGCCCGTGTCTCAACTGGCTCAAAACTAGTTTTGTGCGGCAGTGGCAACTTGCAACACTTAAGTACTTGCAACTAGACAGTTTTACTAAATTTTTAAGCCAGCGATCTGATGAGAAGGCACTGCCAAAATCTACTAATAACACTGGCTGAAAGTGCCACTTCATTCTGCAATTACCCAAAGTAGCCGTACCTACGCTGGCAGAGAGAAGTCTGGAATAAACACACTCAGAGAAAAGATCGACCTTATTATTTGTATTATTCCAGCAGAGAGATTGAATTGTTTTTAAAAGAACGCAATTCGATTTTGAGAGTTTTTATACTGATGCAACTAAAAACACGAGCAGTATGCAAGAATTGCATGGCTTAGGTAGACTTAGAGAAGTTGAATGGTGCTCAAAGGATCATCAGGTTCCTTCGATCAACACTTCATGAAGCCGAGTACATTCTTGACTAAAGCTCAGATTGAACTAAATAACATTAATTAAGGTTCCAGATACATCAACTCTTACTCAACATAAACTTCATGTTCATCTTCAGCTGCAGCAACTTGATGCACTTCGATAAGCTCAGTTCTAGGCAAGTGTATTTTGATTAACTCTTGTATTTAAATGCTACCAAGCAAAACACGAATTTTATATCAAGAATTTACAGATATATATATATAAATAAATATATAAGTTGCCAGTATTTTGGGCTTACGTGGCTGCCGTCACTTCCGTTGGCAATTTCTGACATTTTATGACTTACGTAGCTGTCACTTTCAGTTTAAGAGTTGAGCGACAGCTGCTTTTAGCCCAGCCCCGTGCAAACTTTGATAATCGCTCATTTGATTATGAAAGTAGTGCGCTTAAACTTTTTAATTGAGCTATCTTTCTTTTTGAGTTATTTATCTTCATTATCGCTTAATACTTGACCAACCTGCTCATAGAATATGCTGTGCTGTGCTGTGCTGTGCTGTGCACTGCAAGAAAAGGTTCAAAATTGCCAACGCTGCTGTCATCATTATTAACCTTATTTCACTGTTAACATTCGCGAATCTTAACTTGTTGCCTGTACATTTTCCCGTTAGCAACAACATTCTATTCCTAAAGTGTTTGGCGAATTGTAGAAGTTCACCAATCTGGAATGAATTGAGTTAGTTTTTTTTGCAGTGTTGCAGTCAATGCTGTTTTTTTTTTTTGTTCATTTGGCCTTGCTCAAAGAATAACAAGTTTTGCAGTTTTTTGTTTTTTTTTTTTGTGTTTTTCTTTTGCATTTTTTGGCACACACAAATCATGGCCGGAGCGAACATCAAGAGCAGCCATCAACGTCAGAAGCGACAATCAAACGCAACAGCAGAGGCTGCTTAAGGGTTGGGGCATTGGCGTGGCTATCGTCGTTGTGGGCGTGGCAAGTGTGTTCTGGATCACGACTCGGACGCAGCTCACACATTGTAAGTAGTAATCAAAGCATGTCGCGAGCCGAGTAGACAAAAGAAAGTCAAGTTGCAAAAAGTTGAAAAGTTATTAAAGTTAAGCCAAACACGAATGGAATATAAACTACGTTTTTTTTTTCGAGAGAGAGAGAGAAATAGAGAGAGTGAGAGAGAGAGAGAGGCTGATACTCGCTCTAGAGCAAAAATGAGACGAAACCGGAGTTGCCATTAAAGAAAGTTTTCGAGTTTGCTCACTAAAAACGGACAAAAAAGAAGCAAATCAAAATTTCTCTACATATATGTATGTATATAAATGACTGCACTTGGATAAATCGCTGAGGCAGTGGTAGCAAAGAGACCGAAAATTATCGAAAATTCAGGACCATGAAAGGTATTCAAGCATTAGGGTGACTCGGGCAAAATGTGTGCGATATATAATTTTATCAAACGTTTAAGCCAAAATTCAATCAACCAAATTAAACCAAATTTGCAATTAATTGAATTCAATTATAGGTAACTATTTTTGATATGCCTGTCAACTTAAATCGGTGCTCAGCCAATCAAATAATGTGTGAAATTTGTATGCATATAGTTGACTACCCCTCTGCTTGACTACCCCTAACATATTACAAAATTGTGTGCCTAATGAAGTGTGCAAGTTTTTCGAAAGTTCGACGCTTTTGCAATTGATACGCATTAGGCGCCTTGGCCAAGGGACGCAGCGTGGCAGTGTGGCAGAGTGTGGGCAAGAGTGTGGCAAAAATGTGGCAAAGTTGCAGGTGGGGCTAGTTGTATGAAATTTGTGACTTTGAAGTGCTCTTCACAACTGCCCCTGGGGCGAGCATGAAATATTGAAAACCCAAATCCAAATCAAGGCCTATCCCATCAGCGCGCGCACACACACACACACACACACACACACACACACACAGACACACGTACACAGTCACTTGAAATCTTTAATCCCAAAATAATTGGCTCGACATTTTATGGCCACGTGTGGGCGCATCGACAGGCGAGGCGCCTCCATGTACTCAGTTTACTTTAGTTTAGTTCCGTTCAGATCAGTTCAATTTAATTTTATTACATTGCGTATACGCCACATTAATTTTGGTCTAATAAAACCAACAACAAACTGCACAACAACTACATACATTTGTCCACATTCAAGGATACGAGTTTTAAAGAATTTTTACGGCTGTCACTTTTGTTTTTGCGCCTGTGACTGGCAAACTGTAAACTTAGTTAAGATGCCAACATTTTTTGAAAGCCCTGCAAATGGAATGTTCTTATTTTGGTCGCGTTTGTGACATAAGCATTAAAAGACGATAAGACTCAACATTTTGTAAGTAAATTTGATTTAATTTTATTACCAAGAATCGGAAAATGTAAATCGTATCTCCAAGTCGAGCTCTGACAATTCTCTCGACTCTCTTGTTCGAACTTGTTGTCTTCGAAACTTGTTGGCTAAAATGCAAATCTTTTTCCAATGTCTGCACACACATATCGTGTGCAGACATGAGTATGTGTTTGTGTGTGTGTGTGTGTGTGTGTGGGCTTATGTTTGCTGCGACAACCTTAGGTGTGAGCATCTAATTTTTGTTGAATTTAATTACCCAATGTCAGCAATTTGCATTGCATGTTGTACACTCAAGAAACAAATTTTTGCCTTTATTTTGATTTTCATTTTATTTCATTTTAATTTTTATTTTTTTTTTTTGAGAAACACAAACTTTGGAATTTTCCAGTCGACAAACAAGCCTAGTTAAGGGTGTTGTGCGTTTGTGTGTGTGGGTGTGTTTTCTGTAATTTGTGGCATTGGCACTTATTGGCCCAACCAGATGCTCAGCATGTGTAAAAAGTTCTTACTTAAACCTTCAACTGAACACAATTCGCAATTAAATGAAACTTTCAGGAATCGTAAGTTGTTAGTTTGTATGTGGAGCACGTGCAACAATTTTATACCGAATTACATTTTAGATCAAACCAAATATTTAATTTGAATGAAATTCTCTACAGCTTTAAAGTCTGTGTGGCATACTTTTCAAATTGTTGAATTTTGTAGTTAGATTAATTAAAATAATACAAGTTTTTGTTATTTACAGAAAGCAGATTTCAATGCAAAATATTTCATACAAAATCCGAATATTTTGTGTTGTTCTTATACCCTGAATCCACTTTGACATATTCTGTAGCAACTCAGAATTTCATCGAGACACACAAACGAATTCACATATTGATTTCATTACATGCAGCCGGGTGCAGGGTATCTCGTGGTCGAGCTCACTCGTCTGCAGCATTCTAACTTGTTATCGCTGTATATTTACATGACAGGCTTACTAGCCAGTATTTCACATTGGTTTTCTGGCCAATTTCAGTCTCCTTGCTCAACTGCAATCCGTTTATGGCGTTTTGGCAATTTCGCTTCGGCTGATTGGGCTCGGGCTCAAATTTCCTGGTGACTGCAAACTATAACTGACTTACACAAACATTCAAACACACACACACACACATAGAGCAGCGATAACTGTGCATACAAACTTGTCCGCATGTCCATCTGTCTGTCCGTTGTCTGCCAACAATTCCCTCAGTTTTGAAGCTATCTTGATAAAACTTTCCATGTTTATTCGTCTCTTGTGCTGCAGGCAGTACATATGCCGGATCGGATCACCATATCTTATAGCTGCCAATAGTTCGACAGAGTAGCTCTGGGTTGAACAACTGGTTTTGTTTAATCAAATATCCAAACCCAACATTATCTATAGGAATAACATATAGTGGAAGTTAGCAGTCGGTAGTTTGACTCCGGTCTATAAGGGAATGCAATCTTCGGCGTCGTTTTAGTTTTTCTTCTTTTGGCTTTGGCAAACGACAAGTTTGGAAAAAAAATTGTGGCAGACCCACAATATTGTTGTTATTATTGTTTGCTTGTGAACAATTTGAGCGGGCTAAAAAGCCAGCAGCAAGCGGCAGTCACAACAAATATGTGCGGATTTTTTTTTCAGACTTTATGTCTGACATGTTGCTATTGTTTTACTCCTCTGTCGCTTGTTATCGCGTACTGTTTTGACTGAGGCAGCAGTTAGTTCCACAAGCTCTTCAGCATACAAAAACAAGCCAATACCGACGGGTGAGGCACACATAAATGCCATATAAATAACACGAGGTCAACCCATAAATAGTTTGGTGATAAAAAAAAAAAACCAAAAAAAAAACTGCCAACTGGGTACAGAATATGCCACATTATGTGAAAAAATGTAATAAGTCGCATATTGAGTAAATTTTATTCGGTTATCTTATTGGGCCAAGATATTTTTTCATTCAAGAACTCTTCTTTCGACCGTTTGCTTCTGTGGCAGCTAAATAAAACAGAAGACGAATATTTGCAAACTTTCATCAATTTTTTTTTTTGGTTTTTAAAGAAGAGATTGCATTTCTACATTTCAGAATTATTTTTTATTTTTCTAATTTTTTGTCTTCTGATTATAAAATATTTCTAAGAATAAGAAAGAGGCAAAAGCACCGCGTATGAAAAGTTATCATTTTTACTTTGACATCTACGCAGAAAGTTGCTTAATAAAGAATTATGCGACACATATATGCACACACACACACACACACAAACACACACACACACACAAGCATGTAGATTGGCTTTGAATTGACACTCATGATTATTTATGGAAAGTGAATTAGAAATTTTTATGGCTTCGATAAGCTGCAAATTAATTTTGCTCAGCATCAGACATCAATGATGGGAAAAAGGCGAACTGTGGCAGAAGCCACATTTCCAGGTATACATAGACCTGATACAGCAACCAACAGATATGCAACCAACATTTTGCGAAGCCAGCAAAGCCAATTTCAATGTGTCTGCATATGCGTAAGGGTCTGAGTGCGATAGATAGATTGATTGTGCAAAAAGATAACAAGCCTCTGATAAAAGTTTTTTCTTTCTTTTTGTTCGTGTTAAATATAAGTCGTTGCTAACTAACTTAAAATAGTTAAAAACCATATGATATTCAATATACGATTTTGCAAACACAATCAGGACTTTGTCTTGTCGCATCTCAAAATAAATACGGGCGGAATTGAAGCTTACTTTTAGTTCCGATGCTCACTGCATAAAAAATGCAATGTTCAATTTATTGGTACACATGTCAAGCCACAGTCACGCACCACTAACAACAACAACAACAACAACAACAACTGCACAAACAACAGTAACAACAACAGCAACAACAATAAAACAAGCAATAACTGCCTTACAGCACCAAAAACGTTCCATTAAATTTACGTTTTACAATTTTAAAACACAAATTACCTGCTACATAAAACCAAACAGTTGCCAGCCAGAAGCCCGGACTTACCATTGATTGGTATAGTTCCCAGCCCGGGGCTTGTGTGGTTGTTTCTGTGTGTGTGTGTGGTTGTGGGTGTGGGTGTCTGTAGACTGCATGGCAGCAACAACTTTATTGCAGCAAACTTGCTAAAGTTTTGTATTTGAAAATGATTTGTGCAGCACAAGTAGAAAAAAGTGAGAGCCTTGTAGTCGGGCGTCACCGACAGCAGAATACTCTGATACCGAAACACAACAGGCTGGGTGTAGCCAAGAAATACCGATATCTTAAGCAGGTTCCTAGTAATCTAACCTCCAAGTTTGCCTGTACGCCAGATATAGACGAGAATTTTTGGAAAATTTGGTGACTGTAGCTTACAAATTGTGGCAGATATGTGGCTTTATCGATTTGAGCTTATCGAGTCTTATCGATTTCCCAGCTTCCTAGTTGACATGGCATTCCAATTTTGACACTTCAATGGATTAGATAAACTTGGATTCATACAGATGGACAGACGGATGGACATCATGACATTGCACAAAGCCAATATACTCTGAATACCTTCAGTATCAGGCTAGAAATGGATGAGGGGGGCTGGGCGAAATGCCGTTAAACTCTTGTTGCCAAATAGTGCAACAACCGACAACAAGCGACAACAACAACAACAACAAATACCAGCAACGATAGCAACAGCAAACAAATCGAAACATGTTTGTGTGACAAAGACAGCAAGCACAAGTGAAAGAAGTACCAGATGGTGCCAACAATGACGGAGAGTGGGACAGACAAAGAGAGGGATAGAGATAGAGAGAGAGAAAGTAGCGGTGCACACATTGCACATAAGAACGTTGTTGAATATATAAGCATAAGTTATTGCTTAGCAAAAAGTTCTTAAAACACCATTCATTGCATGCAGTTGAACATGAGGAATTGCTGCTCGATGCTGGAGGAGACTTGTGTTATCAGTGATGACAACTATGGATTACCAAAGCAAGACAGCAAATATGGCGAAATATTGAAAAACCGAATCCATTAACAGTGGGTAAGCTATGCCTGCGTATGTTATAGGCAGATCCCTTAGAGTATAAGCTCCTTATCATCATTAAAAGCCGAGTCGATGTAGCCAGTTGAATAGTAGGATCAAATTTGGAATGTAAGCAATCGTGTACAATGCGCATATCAAGTTTGTTTTCTTTTTTGCGATAACTTCATCCCTCACATACCGTAATCGCTATGTGTTTATCGATTTGTGCTTATCGAAAACTGTATGATTTTTGAGACCAACAGACACAGATTCTTCAAATTTGAAATCTCAGCTCTCGCATGTCATCTATTTAATTTTAACAATTTGCTGGAGGGTATCTCTCAGTCGAGCATATACTAGAGCATTTCTGCTTGCTGTTAAAACTGTCAACTGGCATGGGTTGTCAAAACTTGCTATTTAGGTTTATTTTGATTAACCGATTTATAATTTATTTATTTTATTCAGTTTTACTACATTTCGTTTTCGAAATATGATCTTCTCTCGAAAATTGTGAAAATTGTTTGAGTAGATTGAAGTAGGCCAAGTTGTGGTAAACAAACATTGTTCCTATTTAGTACATTTAAATCAAATAGCTCGAAAATTGTATTTCATTTCTAAAGAACCATATTTCGAATAATTTGCAAAAGTGCAATTGTGTGACTAAAAACCAAACACTTAAACGTTCATTGTTTCAAATTTCTAAGTGACTATCCGATATTGATTGATTATTTGTATTTTCGTGGAGAGAAAAATGTTTTGTGGTCTATGTTTATATTTTAAAAGCAAAAAAAATGCCGTCAACACAGCAACCACCAATGAGGCTACTGATCAAGTTATAGAACCTGAAATAACTGCCATAAATCAATCTCCAGATGGTAAGACTTCAACTAATGTTACAGCAACTGAAGAAGCTTTAGCTGCCGATGAAGACTCTACTATTGCCTTAGATGAAACTGGAGTATCAAACAAGTTCGGAACGGTGCCAGATGACCATATTTCGGTTGACCCGTTGTTGTTCAAGCAACCATCGCAAAAGATATGGAAACTGTGGTATTTATGTTATGATCTCACCAAGGCATGGCCAGACATGCAAAATGTAATCAGCAGCGTTGCCACAACCGAAGAATATAGGCTGTTATCTACTTATATCCAGCCGCCGTCAAATCTCCATGTTGGTTGTGATTATTCGCTCTTCAAGAGCAACATACGCCCATTGTGGGAGGATGCTGCTAATGTGAATGGCGGTCGCTGGGTTCTCACTTTCCCTAAGATACTCACATACGATTTGGATAACGTTTGGAAAAACGTGGTAAGATCATCAGCATCATCGGCCAATTCCCAGCGATTCATCAATTTTAACCAATTCATCCTTAGATGTTATGTTTGATTGGCGAAGAGTTTAATAATATGGATCAAATATGTGGCGCTGTTGTCAGCATACGCAGATATAATAACAGAATATCCATCTGGACATCGACCGAATACAAAGGGAACATTGGACTCATGATATTCCAAACTCTACGTCTGGGTCAGATGCACGTGCTCCGTTATCACTTGCATATGCATTCGATGAACAAGCCTGGCTCCCATATTCTGGCCACCGACACTCTGTAAATGTCTTGGAATCATTCTTCCAAAATTGCGAAACAATTTGCGTTGCTATTGTTTCTGTATATTAACGAGAACGATTTCTAAATCTCAAAATCTGTGAGCAAAATAAATAACATATAAACGGTCTTACCACAAATAGCTAACACATTATTCCATGAACTCATTCTCGCTATTGACTACTATAAAACGAATTTAGTTCTAGGTGCAATCAATTCTCAAAATTCCATTAATCATTATTTTTAATGATAAAGAAATATTAATGCAATATATTTAAAACGGGCAAAAGCATGATAACAATCTGAAGTCGGAGCCAAAATTAAAAAGTACGTATGATAACCGTTCAGTATTCTGAATCGAATATTTGAATGTAATGAAACCAATAAATAAAATAGAGTAATACCCAATTCAAATTCACCAAGTTAAGCAATGAGACGCAGTAAGCAGGTGTAAGAGCCGTTAAGACCACAATAATATTGCCAGGTTGTCAGGTATTGTAAGACACATAGTATACTATGTGTATTATAGTCGGAAAGCTTTTAAGCAAGCGGCATTTGGCATTTAAAATTCCCATCGGTAATATGCGAGAGTATGACTTTTCAGATACAGTGAGACAGCGGCGTTGAGTTCGGTGTCCCAAGTTGGCCAAGTCAATGGGCGGCATCAACACATAAGCAATGGCCCGCATAGGAAACTACCTACAATAAATGCAGACTACAAATAAATGTATGTGTTGCTGTATGCATGCATGTGTCAGTGTGTGTACACCCAAAAAAAAAAATAAAATAAATAAATATCGAAACCAATTTTAATCACAGCAGAATGATCACTACAAAAATTGTTCTGCTTCTTAGAAATAGTTTCTAAGTAAACACAAAAAATGTGACATAAAATTGAAAAGGATTTTTCAATTTTCAGATATTTATTTCCTAATGATTGAAAATAATTACAATTAGTACAAGTGCGAACCGTTAAGAAAATAGTATTGAGATGATAATTTTTGGGTTTAGCTGTGGTCTGCTTCAGACGCCGAGCATCGATCAACTCAATTCCCGTAAAACTTGAATTTGTTGGTTTTTAGTAAGCTGTTTTTAATGTTTGTCTATGTAATAATAATACAAGCAACAAAATGGAGCAAACTAAGAGATCCTTTTGTGTACACACATAAAAAAACACCATGGAAAATGTTGTTGTTTTTGTTTTTTGTTTTTGGAAATTATGCAAGGAATACATTTCATTTTAAGAAAGAGAGAAATTTTCATTTTGGAAATGTACTTTTTTAATAATCAAATCGATTCGCTAAAATTCAAGTAGATTGTTTTTCTTAGTGCATGTATGTTGGTTTATTGTATTTGGGCACTGTCTGCATTTGCGTGACCCACATTAATCACGTAAGTCCACACCCGTACAGTAGCCAATGCCCTTGCCCCTGCCCCTGCTGTTGCCCTTAGACCTGTCCGATCTGGAGCCTAAGCTCGAACTGGGAACCCTTCGGTTGCCTTCTGCGGAGCTCAGATGTCGCACCATTACATCCAATAACAAATCGCAACAAAATCACAAAGAATCGAATTTAAAAGCGAATTACAATCAAATGTATTTAAGCACCAAGCCGACCAAAATCTAACCTCCAACTCTAGCAGCTGTCAAACAGGCAAACACAACCAACACACACCCACAACCCACACACACACACAACAAACACACACACACCCAACTCTCAATCAAATACATGCGAGCAGAAGCCAAATGAGAGCCTCCCAATTGACTTTGGTTGGAACGAAATAAAAAAGACAAGAACCGGACACACATTTGCTGTGTATGTGTGTTGGTGTGGGAGTGTGTGTGGGTGTGCCAATTGTTGACTGACTCGATTGAACTTTATATCTGTGTTGTTGTTTCCTTTTCAGGCTCTTTTTTTTATTTGGGTCTACATTTTTTATATGTGTCTCTTTCAGTGGGTGGATTTTTATATAGTGCTGCTAGCGCCAATCCGTTGTCTTTGACGCCGTCGGATGCTCTAAAACGACACCCCCTCCAACACAAACCCTGTTCCACTTCCCGCACACAGACAAACACACACTGACATGCATGTGCACATAACCTCGAATAGGCCGTTACGAAAAGAGAGCGAGAAAAAAAAACGCAGCCACAAAGGCAACGTTGCATTGGCGAACATAGCAAAGAAAAAATAAAAAGAAAACCCACGGCTGCCACATGAAATCATCGAAATTACCTCCCTGATGGGCTTATATAAGTTTCTTTTTTATTATTTATTTTTTTTTTTAGCAATTTGACGGGCTTGACGGCAGTTACCTGATTGTCGCAGCCATCAGCAAGTAAATTTGAAGTGAATAAGCCATCATCTTGCTGAGGCACCCAACGACAACAGAGCTCAGCAGAACACCCAACTTTTGAGTGGGTAACATTTGCGAGTAATGCTCAAAATGGCCAGACTTATGAATATAAAAATAAAAAACTATTCATATGATTTATGTGACTATAAAGGTAAAAAATACTTATAAAGGTCATAAATGCCATGCAAAATAAAAGAAACACGCATCAAAAGTGACTAATTGTTTGGTATAATTGAGATGATTATATTTGGAATTTGTTTATATTTGTATTTATATTTAAATGTTAAGTACACAAATATGTGTTTAAGTTTAAGAAAACAAATGCAACGATTTTGTATTCTGTATTTCTTCTTTTTATTGCATAGTTGCAACCGTCAGATATTCGTTGGTACATAGTATGTTTATTGGCACCGCCAAACAGGAGGCAAGAGCACATGCTCACTCACTCACTCACACACACACATACCAACACACAGAGTCGCACCCACAGGCATCGATATGGACTTGGACACGGACGTGGGCAGGCGCATGAAAACCAATAAATATTGTTCATCCGCTCGAATGCTTTTTAACTGAAAATCGTTGAACCCTTTGCCACAAGCCCCAAAAGGTTGCTACCAACTACACCAGTGTGTGTGTGTGTGTGTGTGTGTATGGTATAAGCATCGACGAAAAAGCAGCAACAAACTCAAGAAACAGATCGATGGCAAAGCCTCGACCGGCAGCAATACAGAAACTCTTTCGAGTCCGGCTAAAATGCAAGTAAACATTTCTTACGATATGCATTTCATCTGGTTCTACGTGCCACACACAGCACAACACAGCACAATACAGCACAACACAACACACACCCAACTATACACAAGCAAGGGCAAAATACTACAAGCTGGCTGAGGAGAAGCAGTAGAAGTTAGGTTACCTCGCAAATGGGAATGCCGTTCATATTCGTCAAGGATGTCAGACAGTTATGTGGCTCGATGGGTCCTTAAAAGACCCTCAGCTGTCTGCTGAACGCCCTAAGCGACTTGTGGAACCATTTTTAACATTCGTCCTAAGCATCGAATAGAGGTGGCTGCTTGTGAGCACGATGCACAGAATTTGAATGGAATAATCTTTAAAATGCTTCATTCATGTTTCATGTATTGGTGATGCATTCCGTAACAAACATATATTTTTGCTTGATTGACCATCCGTATAATTGTTTCTTGTTTTGGTGAAATCTTTATACATTTTCAAAATTATATCTCTCGCTGAAGATTTCGATTCGAAATATATCGGAGATTAAATACATATTTAGACAATCCATATATATAAAAGCATATATTCCAAGAGTAAAAAATCAACTTTAATATTAAAAATATAGAAAAAAGATTAGCTTTATATTTTTTGTAGCGTTCTACTTAAGATAGGCCACCTCTAGTGCAACAGCCGGTGATGAATTTCTAAGAGCAAAACATCGCTGCAACAATTAATCATGGTGCCAAAGCTAAAATCAAGTAAAAGTTAAAAAATATGCAAGCAAAAAATATATATACATATATATATATATAAATATAATGTGTATAAAAAGAATTTAAAATGGTCCTCTCTCTCTGGTGATAATTTAGCTGATGCTATAAAATAAATTATGTGTAGCTTGGGGGCTTGATAAAAGCGTGACAAGCCGTGATTTCAACTGAGTCGTCAGGGGATTGAGTGCTGAATTTGAATGTCAGTTTTGGACGACGTAATTTTTGGCGCTGCTTTTGTTTTGTTTAACTGGTATGCGTGTGCGAGTGTGTATGTGTGTGTTTGTATGTGTGTGTGTGTGTGTGTTTGTTGGTTGGGCGACATTGCGATTGCAACAGCATAATAAATGAGCGACTTCAAAGGGTTACAGGGGCGGCAACTCCAATACTTGCTTAATTTATTGCCTTATTGAAAATTCCCATCGATTTTCAAACGACAAAGAGAGAAATAGAGCGAGAGAGAGAGAGAGAGAGAGAGAGTGACAAGTAGATGGTGGGGGTAAAGTGTGGCAGCAACGTTGCATTGTGGCGGCAACAGCAATAATAAATTTTCTAAATGTCATTAATCTTTTTTGCAGTTGCAGTTGCTGGACAAGATCTACTTCAAGCGGTCGCCAATGGGACCTGCTCTGACTCTGTCTCCGACTTTGACTGGGACTCTGGTTGTGCGTATGTAGGTGTTTGTGGATGTACTGTGGGTGTGGGTGTGGCTGTCGCTGCTGGGGGCTGCTTAGTTAGCTGCCACTGCAGTTGCCGCTTGATTTCTTAGTTTGCAATAAAACAACGTAATAAGATGTCCACCCTCAGAACCACACCAGTTACATTTTTGCGTTCGCACTCGCCACTTTTTAGGATGGCTGGTTAGTCGAGGATTCTCCGGCATGTTGCACAGCGACGACAGTAGAATGCGGAAAGTCGCCCTGCCTTCTTTGCGGAGTGGGTGGGGTGTTAGGGCTGGGGATGGTGGTGGGAGTGGGGGTTGGTTGAAGGGGTTAGGAAAGTGCCCGTCAACATGTTGGAACGGTTCTGCCAAGTGCAGGCGATCCATCAACGTTGAAATTCGAAGTGAAAGTTTCGCTTCGTGTTGGAGTTTGCAGCAGTTTTGTAGTTGGGGTCATTGAAGCGGCAACACTTTCATGTGAATGCCTTCTGTTTCTGCACGGCTTGATAAATCCTTAGTCATTATCAGATTACCGATATCCATGCATATGCATATTCGTGTTCCTATTCATAAAAGTCATCCGCATTACACAACCCATTATGCTCAGATTGATTATCTCAATTGTATAGCTCAATATTATAAATACATCTTAGGTCTTACTCAGTTTTTTTTTTTTTGTATAATTGTCTATATCTATATCTATATCTATATCTATATCTATATCTATGTCTATATCTATATCTATATCTATATCTATATCTATATCTATATCTATATCTATATCTATATCTATATCTATATCTATATCTATATCTATATCTATATCTATATCTATATCTATATCTATATCTATATCTATATCTATATCTATATCTATATCTATATCTATATCTATATCTATATCTATATCTATATCTATATCTATATCTATATCTATATCTATATCTATATCTATATCTATATCTATATAAATTGTTTATTTTAAAATATTTTATTTTGACATGTTGCTTTTAATGGAGAATAATTAATTATACTTGTCATTTGGAGCGAGGAAGAGAGCTAAAAGACAGACAAGCAGTCTGGTGAACGCACACAAACACTGTACATGAGTACACACACACACACACACACACAAAGACAGACTTTTGCCATTATGCCCATAATTAATTTCAGTGTGTAGCCGCAAAAGTGTTATGTAATTAGTCTGCCAAATAAACCGAACTAATTTGCAAAACCAAGTCGCGTCAGCAGCAGTGAAAGCTTAACTGATTTTTCGTGATAATTTGGTATTTTCAAATACATCTGAATAGTGTAAATTCTATCGGAAAAATACTAAGTTCGTTCAAATTGTCTAATAACAAGAAAATGTTGAAGTAAATGACAAAGCCAAATGCCAATTCCAAGCAATGTGCGAATTATGTGTGTGATCGAACAATCGTAGCATGAACTGCACAAAGGGCAATTTCAAAGCCACTTTTCAACTCAATCAGAAATACATCTCATTCAATTTGAGTTAATGCGAGACGTAAGCCACACTAGCCAGCAAATTAAACGCCGCCATTCACTTAAAATTCTTTTCAATCGAAGGACAGACGGACAGACAGCTGGACAGTCAGATAGTTGGACAGGTGAAAGTGCAGCAGTGGACGCAGCTGCATTGTCAGAAACCCATCCAGTGCAGCCGGTTGACATGCTACATAAGCTTAGATTAAAAGCTGACCTCTTGTCTGTCCCATTCAGGTAGCTTAAACCGATGCCTTCGTCGCGAATGGAGAAGAGAACATAATAAAATGTGTGGCAGCGCCCAACACAAACGCATAATGCAGCTTCAGCATTGACAACCACTGAATGTGGCAGGCTCGATTCCAGTGTCTTTTATAAAGCGGCGACAACAAAAGGAGAGGCTGCAGGGAAAGCAGCTTATGAGAACCTCGAGCACCTCCTCATCTCTTGGCCTAACCATAAGCTGCCCAAGGTTTTTTTCTTCTTCTTTTTTTTGCGAGTGTACTTTCAATTAATGAGGCTCCTTTACAATTGAAGTGGCAAAATATAAAATAAATGGCTAGGATTTTGCTAGTCTAGAGAACAAATAAAATAAAAAAAAAAAAATTAAAAAATAAGTCGGCGCGTATATCTAATCTGTAGGTTATATGTAAGATGTAAGATGTAAGCGTAATCAAATACAATATCATCCTGCAGCCGCCTAACATACTACAAACTGAGGTATGCGCAAGAGTCTGCTGATTTTGTGATACATTATTTAGGTAAATGTGCTGGAAAACTAGTAATAACAAAAATATCACAAGAAATATAACTAACAAAAAAAACTTGTGCCTCGAATCTGATGTGAGTCTTAAAAAATGTGTGCATACAAATAAAATAATAAATGGTTCATTGAATATACATTTATGTGTCGATTACTCTGCCAAAGGGCTGATGATATGTGTGGACTCGGCTGTCTGTCTGTCTGCCTGTCTGTATGTCTGCTGTCTGTCTGTATGCTGTCTGTCTGTCTGATGTTTGCTCTTGCTTTATTGCATTTAAATATATTTTATATTTGATACTTTTGGTGCTCCCATTGGCACTTGGAATGCTTTTTGCGGGCGCTCCACTGCATAACATAATAAAGAAATTTTTCGACGCTTTTTATGTCTGCCACCAACAGAAAATGTTTCTTCTTTTCTCGATGTTTTCGCTGTTGCTGGACGGTTTTTTTTTTGTATTTTTTTTTGTCTTCCTTTTTTTACGACAGTCGAATGGCTTGTTTATAATAATTTCACATTTGAGCCGCTGTCAGAGAGGCTCCGCCAATTACTTAGTTATGTAAAGTAACTCATTTTCGGGTGGAGCACTTCATGATGGACTTGGCAAAGCTCTTGAATTATTCACTGGGACGCGTGAAAATATTTTACATACGCTTTTCATCTTGGTGTGTGTTTAAGTGCTGAGTGCACATTGCCTTCATTTTTACCAAAGTCATGCGACATTTATGTCTTGTTGTGCGTGGTCCTTTACGACAATAGTTTGGTGCCTTGTTGCACCAGCTGAGTGCAAAGATGTGTTCCACACTCTATTGGGGCCAAAGTCGAACTTAATTGGAATGGTCAGTGCGCCACCTAACAAGCAAATGAAGCTGTGGAGAGGGGTAGATGGTGGGTGTTAGGTGGTAGGTGGTCGGTGGTAGGTGTTGCTGGTTGGAGCACAATTTGTAAAATGGCCTTGCAATAAATTTTTGAATTTATGGTTCAAT
Organism: Drosophila nr. perissopoda 5 BK-2023a; assembly: GCA_035044105.1. Taxonomy (NCBI): domain Eukaryota; kingdom Metazoa; phylum Arthropoda; class Insecta; order Diptera; family Drosophilidae; genus Drosophila; species Drosophila nr. perissopoda 5 BK-2023a. The sequence continues at coordinate 2,345,175 of JAWNMK010000620.1, read as the reverse complement.
TATAGATTCAGTTGAAGCAGTTGGCCCTGCAACTAATTAACAGCAATTGTGTAAGCAATTCAATACATTTTCATGCAAATTTAATGGAATCACCAAAGCAATAAAACAATATAGTAAATTGGTTTTAGTATTTTTATTAACAATAATGTAATTATTTTTAGTGTATCATTGTTATTTTTAATTATTGAGAACTGAAATCGCAATTTTGCGAATTACAATGTAAAATTGAAAGCTGAACCTAAACTTCACTTTTTTAGCGATCCAATTACAAATACTGATCAAATTAAAGTATTATAATTCTTCATTCTTAGTTTTTTCAGCTCATTTCTCAAACATGACAATTGTCATAAATATCTATAGTGTGCTCATTGTAATTGTAATTGTTTTGCACTTGAACATTTTTATAGCCCAAATGCATTTGTGTGTTTTGGAAAAGGTGCTAGGGGTAAGTGGCAAGTACTATGCCAAATATTATCATACGTGTTTCGAAGTATTGTTCGATACTCTTAACAGCACCATGCACAATTGACTTCAATTAAGAGATTGCAATTATTTCATTAATTTGTGAAAACAAATGCCAAACGAACTGAGCAGCTGAAAATCACAAATGCTGAAATCAAGCGGAAACTGCGGGCAGAGCAGGAGCACAGGCGGAAACAAGAGCTGGAGCTGGAGCTGGCGCAGGAGCAGGAGCAGGAGCTGGGCGGGAGCCTTAGCTGGGCAGGAGCAGGTTGTTGGTTGGCGCTTGTGCATTTGTTTTTGGGTCAAAACAAAGTGTGTTTGCCTCGATTATGGGTGGCTCTTTGGTGAACATTGTTATCGGTTGGCCGACTATGCTGGTTTCCCGGTTCGTTGCCGCTGCTCCTCCTCATCTCCTAACACCTCTTCAAACTTTAGCCTGGCCATGTCCCCCCCACCACGCCTCGACAATGCTCACGCCTTTACCGCGGAACAGTCGCGGCTTGCGTTGATTGTTATTTTATTGCGAGCGCTTGGAGAGTCACGGACCAAAGCAGAAATTGTTTGCTGCTGTTTGCGGTTAAAATCTCATTTCGTCGTGCAAGCCCAATACCACAATTTAAACCAAACACACACTGTCTGCCCCCATCGCCCAGCCACGCTGTCTTTGCCTCCAAAATTGACGCAACATTTTGCAATTAAAATGCGAGCACAAAATAACACAACGCAAAATACAATCTGCAACTATTTGCTGCCAAATGTATGAATATACAATATGCAATTTATTTTTATAAATAAATAAAGCTTAAAGTTTTTATCCTAATGTACATATTATTAAATGTTAAATAAATGCTTTGCAAAATATAAAGTATGTTCAACATTCAAATTGTTGTAAACTTTCTTAAGGTGTATTTTAATTGTGTCACGTTATTCGTTGATTAATTCAATGCCATCGATCGTGTTTTTCATTCGCAGCAGTTGCCAGAGGCAACAACGCCTCAAGTTCCCAATTATGGATTCAACTTAAATTGAGTGATGCCACAGATTGCTGCACAGCTCGCATAATAATATTAATGTCCTGCTCCTTGCTAACTCTATATTGCTTTTGAAAACATATATAATCGAAATTTGAAGATTTGTAAGACAATTGCAAATAAAGTTAATAAAGTTGAAGAACAATAATGTTATTTTTAATACAGTGAAGTAGCCATCTTCAATCACATCAAGTATACATAGATACAGTGTCTCAAAGCGAAGTGAATATACATACGTTTTTGTGGAGTTCCAGGATGAGTTTCCGTCCTTGAGTCCTTGTTGGCTTATTGCACTCGAGATGCAGGATATAACTAAGATGACTAGGAAGGATTGGTCCATTTATACCGAAAATACTCAACAAGAAAAGGAGGTCGTTGTGAATATGTGAAGTGAGCAGACGTGCTTAGAGAAATAATTGAGTTTTGACTGCTACAAATATCAGAAGTGGGATGAAAAATTCGATGCCATGGAGATTAATATCAACGACCTCCTCTTCTTAGTGCTCACACAATTGATATCGATCGACATCGCTTAATGTTGAGTGCATAGTTGCATCTTAGATTACATATGTTACCGTCTTAGAGCTACATCATTAGTGGCCTGCAACAAATGTTATCAGTTCTTATACTAACAATGTTAAGAGGACTCCTATCGTAACATAATAAGCCCATAAGCAATAAGAGATCTCCGAAGTGGTGTATGGTGATAGAATAATGAGATTAGATGCATATGTGTACCCAGACAAGGTCCTAGCTAGGATAAGTAAAATAATAAAAAAATAATAATAATTAAGATAATTCAGTTTTCAATAAAGCTGCCGAGGCCTTCTATAATCGTGTTTCTAGTGTCTGCTTGTATTCAAGCATGTCAAGCTTCTTAAATTTCAACGTTTTTTTTTTAATTTTTTAATTTTGTTTGCATTTTTTTAATTAGTTTTGGGAATTTTTGGCTTCATTTTTCATTAATTTTTTGTGCGCAAATCTAGTTTGCCAATAGCATATGTTAAATTAAAATTAATCTCAACAAACAGGAAAACTCAAATCATTAATGACTGCAAAAGTTTTATAAGCCAAAATTTACCAAAAAATAAAAAAACACATTTCATCTCTACTACCTATTTATTTTTTATGTTGGTTACTTTGGCTAATGGAAGTTGCCACAGATAGTGAAGATGAACAAAAATAAAATAAAATTAAATTAAATTAAATAATAAGAGGCCAATGAGCATGTCAGGGGTATTTTAAGAGTCCACAAGGACAACAAGTGTGAAAAGCAAATGTTGATGGGCATTTTATAATGACTTGTTGACAATACAAATTATGCAGATGGGTTCGGGACTGGCACATGCTTTAAATGTGGCTTATAAATGTGGCTTAAATATGCATATATGTATGTCCGGCAAACGCACACACACACACACTTGCATGTAGTTAACAGCCCACAATTCATGTCCATTTATGTTTATTTAAAGCAACATGTTAAAATTAGCGTTTGACATGATAGACGAGTAGTCGGATAGAAGGAAGAAGTGAGTGGAAGGAGCAAGGGAAATGTAGCTGCAATGCAGCGGAGACCGAATCAGAGAGAGAGAGAGAGACAGCGAGAGAGAGAGAGTGGAAGCATTTAATTTACTTAATTACTTGCCCCTTGATTAACATATTTAAATGAAATGCCGCAACGCTGGCAAATTACTTCACATGGCGGCTGGGAGGGGCCCATTACGAGTACGACTACTTTCAGGCCATTGTTTGCCGCCCCTTTCCCCCAGCAAAAACTGTTGATGAGAGGGGCGTGTCAACATAATGCACGCCTGATTGCCATCAACCATCAACAAATGGCCGGCTGACTCAGCACATTTTGGTCGGGGAGTTCGCATTCCAGATTTAGATTTGCAATTGGGATTTGAAATTGAGTTCCCTTTAGATTTTGGTTTTTGATTTGCATTTACTTTGAGTTTTATATAAACATAAAATTGTTTAATTAAGATTGCTTCAATTAGCTTAACATTACTAAAAGGAAAAGAGAATAAATGTTTAAATATACTTACTAAAATCAATTACTAAAACTATTAAAATAATCATTGCTTGTTCAAAAGGAAACTGAACTGAAATCGCCTTCAGTCGAGAATTATTCTATGCCTTTGAAACATTTTCAAACAGGTATTGCTCATGAAAATCGTATTAGTTTTGATAAAGTGGAAGTTTGTATTGTTTGACTATCATATTTCGAGCAATCGGAATGTTAGAGGACATTTGTCAACTCAGTTGAAAGACGGTCGTCATTCCTAAACCCAATGCAATGAAAGCAAATAAACGTTGTCGACGCGAGCGGAAAATGCGGAATAAAAACAGAGCAAATTGGCAATTGGTTCCTCAGCAGTGACACCATAAAAGAGGCAAATGAGTTTACGGGTTGCTGGCTGGCTGGCTGGCTGACTGCCTGGCTGGCTGACTGGCTGGCCAGCAGTAAGTGCACCTTGTATAATTACAATTTGGGTTGACACTGAAACTTCCGCCTTTCCCAGCCACTCGGCAGCAATAACTAGCAAACAAGATAAGGCTGCTGGAGGAGAAGAGCCAGGACAAAAACCAGAACAAGCACCAGCATCGGCAGGACAAGGGTTGTCTTTCTGGTTAAGCAGATTAAATGCTTTATGCGCAGGTTGCCAGGCGACCAGGATCAGCCGCAATGATAAAAATAAAATAAATGCGCCAGGACTCCAGGATAATGTTGAACACACACACACACAAACACACACACACATACACACACACTTACCTACACATACCTATTTGCACAACTGCGGTCAAATTAATAGCAGTGCACACAAGTGTTTTGGAAAACGTTCAAATTAAAATGCTCCAAATACAATTACAAAATTATGTAACACAAGCAATCAATAAAGAAGATAAGTATTCATTGAAAACTGGCATGTCTATAAGATTAAGGTCCTTAAATTGAAATTGATCATTATAATAGAAGTGAAATAATAGTGGCGTTTTTCCAGCTTTCTCTGCGACTTTTAAATACTAAGTACTAGATATGATGGGTTGCTATATTTTGCAACGTTTCGTATATGGGAAAATAATTGTTTTCTAATACATTCCCAGATGTGAAACTGTTGAATTGAATTTGACAATTTTGAAGAGGTCCGGATTTAGGATAGAAAAGTACTACTATTGTCTTGACTGCAAGTGTTTGTGTGTTCGTGTATTTTCCATAGATGTGCACATTCCTGTAGAGCATGACGCATGCCACGTCTAAGCTGCCAATAGCCGAGGGCGTGACTCGAAACCGCCAAAGGCTGGCAAAACTTGTGCACAACGCAACATGCGAGCAGCGGCAACCAAACAAGCGAGCCATAAATAAATTTAAATTGCGCCAAAAATCACACGCTATTATTATTATTTATTATACAAGCAATTTGCAGGCATTTGTATACATTTCTCTCTCTTTCTCTCTCTCTCATCTCTCTCTCTCTCTCTCTCTCTCTCTCTCTATCTCTCTCTCTCTTTCCCTGGGTGTGTGTGAATATGTTTGGTTATGGCCACGGACAAAGTTTATTAGAAGTTTTGTCCCAAAATCAACGTTCGACAACTTTAAGCAATTTACTGTTGTTCTCTCTGCCAGACAAGCAATTTGCCTGCCTCTGTCTTACTCTTTCTTTCTTATCTCTCTATCCCTCTCTCCCTGTCTGCTTATCTCTCTGCTGTAGACTTTGGCAGCACACCATAAAAACAAATTGGTATACTTTGGTCTAGCTAGCTCGAATTAAAGATACCCAGAAGACAAGTCCTTACACATAGTACGGACGGAATATGCGTAAGGTAAAGAAGAAAATACGAACATTTTTACAGATGATCAATAATATATCAAGGGATATACATTCCTGATTCCTGATTCCTGATTTCCTGAGTTATAACTTCAAACTGTTTGTTTTGTTGCTAGCAGCAATCGATGTTTATCGATATGGAGAACACGAAGTAATCAGTAATATGAAATAGACTGTATTCTAAATTTGTAGGCTATATCCCTTATATAGGCTTCTCCAAACAGATGGACAGACCGACATGAACCCATATGTATAATCTATGGCTTAAACAGGTTTAGCCTGTTTTATATTTTAAATGAAATCTGTATAAGTAAGCATTCAAGTGCAGTCTTGAGAATGTGAACAATAAAATATTATCAATTTGCAGTAGAATCGTTTATTCAATATTCATATAGCTACAACCATTAAAAAATCGATATCGATAATAGACAGAAACAATAGACATTTATGGAGTGTAGGTGGTGCGAATATGGGAACAATGTTTGGCCATCGAATGCTTATGCAACAACAACGTTCTTCTGATCCAGGTATAGAGCTTGGCATCCAGAACAGTGTCCTTATTGTATCCGTTCGATGTCCAGATGAGTATCTTGTTATTATGACAACAGTGCTGTAAATTTCATCCATATGCTCTAGGAATGAAAGGATTCAACAATTGGCAAGCTTGGTCTGCTGCTGCTGTGCTACTAAAGATGCCGATAAAGCAGATGATGCTGATCTTGCCACATTTTCCCATAGCAGCAACAAGATGTGGACAATTAAAGTACGCAAGACTTTGGATTTTGAAGAGATCTTAACTGAGTTTTAACTGGTCTATAAAGCAGATTAACGATTTTATAACTAAAAATGTTGCATGTGGAAGAAAGATTCATTGTGGGCAGCACAAGCGCAGCGCACAGCACGGTGGCTGCACAGGGCCAGCTGTGTGGCAACTGTGGCAAAAAATGGCAACTGTGGCAAGTGGCAACTGCAATTTAGCAAGCATTAAACAATAATTAGGATTGTTGCAAAGCAGGCAGCGATGGAATTGAATACAACACGTATGCAGTTGTTCCACTCTGCTGAACGCAATCGCAATTTTAGGCTCGGATGCCTCCAGCCGCAGTATGCACAATAAATACTGTTACACTTAGTTATTGAATTTATTACGCTGACATACATATGTATATAGTAATGTGTTTGATGACAATCAAAATACTTTGTATCGCCACACACACACATACATGCACGTGCGTATGCATATTGTATAAGTATATTGTATATTATCATTATTATTATTATTTGTTGATTTATGCATGTATGGGAATCCATACACATGCCTATATGTATTTGCATTTATCTATGCATAAATGTATTTGTGTATATATTTATCTGTGTATAATCATAAAATGTTGGACTCTCAAATCGTTTAGCCATAGCTCGTCTTAACTTAATTTCATAAAACTGAAGAACAATCAAATCAAAATTAAATGCATTGGTTTTCGATTTATATGTTGTACATATACATATATATACATATATATGTATATAAGAAAGGAAAAAATAAACAATGCTATTGATATTCAAATATTTGTGCAATTCACATACATATATAGTTTCTTATATCCGTTTCGTGTGGTTTTTGAATTAAGGAACCCGTTTGTAAACAGATCTCGGAAAATATCTATATAGATATATATATATATATATAATTATAGTATTCATTTTTTGTAGTTTACTTATGAATTATGTGGAATTTGGTACAATTGAGCATATTACATCCAAGACAAGTACATGTATATTATTATTTATGTTTACACATTAACCAGTTAGTATTCGGTATATATGTAGTATATATATATGTTAGTTCTGTGGAAATCTGACTAGTTACGCATTAAATAAATTCCATTCATTTGGTGTTTGGGTTGGTTGTAAATAGATTGTATGATAGCATAGTATCGTATCATTAGTGGTACTACTAAGCACATATAAGTGATATGCCAAATGCTTCATAGGTGATTTACACCGTATTCGCTTACTGGTTTTCTTTCAGTGTTTGTAATTTATACTAAATACCATAAAATGTCCATAAAATGTGTGCATTTCATTGGTATTGGTTTTTTGTTTGTTTTGTTTTTTGTGTTTTGTGTTTTGTGCGTTTGGTCACACAAAGACATTCAAAATAATCGAAAAATAGATGGAACATGTTCAAGTTAATCAAATCAAAGATGTATATATATATAAACATAAGCATTGACTACACGTACATGTTTATATTTTTGATTTCATTTCCTTAAGATTATGCCGTAATTAAAAAAAAAATCTTGTTTTTATTTCATACTCAAGAATGAAACTGCTAATTTCCCACAACTTATTCAATTTTATAGTGTAAATATAAAAAAATACAAAGAGATTTGTTCATTTTTTGTTTTTGTTTTTTTTTGTTTTTTTGTTAATTTGTTCGCACTTTGGAGTTTGGCAACGAAAAGGCAGAAGTAACTATACCAAATATGTGCTCTCTTTCTCGCTCTCACTCGCCCCTCTCGCTCACTCTCATGGCGTGGTGGTCTCGCTCCTGCATTCGCAGACACAAACACAGCTCTTTTGGGGCAAGTCCGGTTCACAAGCATCAATATCAGTATGTATTTTGATGATAATATAATAAGAATACAGAATACAGTTTTTTTCTTTTCGTTTTTTGTTTATCTATATATATCAATGTATATATGGTAAACCTCCCCTTTGCCGGTTTGAATCGAGCTCTACTTTACATCCAATATACATACATCGTTTTACAAGTAGCTAGTCACACAGTTATCTATAGCGGGCACTGACTGTGAACCGCCATTTATAGTTACAAATTGTTTATATCTACTACATACATATATAATACTTAAAACATTTATTTTCATATTTATTTTATTTTATTTATTTTTTTTGATTTTGTGTGCAATGTGTTCATTTTGGAGTTGTTTGCTTAAGTTTGGTTTTGCTGATGTTGCTTTTGCTGTTTTATTGTTAGACTTTGGTATTTGTTGCGATCCAGGCTCGGCTTAGAGTCGTTAAATGCCCGCTCCCAAAAGTATGCAATGGATTTATCGTCAGATATTCTTTCATTTTTACTTAGGCACAATGACTGACGTTTCTCAGTAAAAGATAATACGAATTAAATTATCTCAATTTGTGCTAGCCGAAGCACTCTATAAGCTTGCAAATTGTAATTGGGCACATCTTTATTGATCGATTATAGAGATTTGGCTATTAGCAAAGCTACTAACTATGCACCAGTCGTCGACTTATCAGATGCATCTGATTACCTTGTACATTTTTAAATGCTGTGTGATATTGGGCAGATACTAAAACTAAACTAACTTATTAACCAAAAAAAAAAAGAAGTAGATTGAATTATTATTAAAATACCTATCTACAGACCAGTACAATAATCTAGATAATCAAAGTTGGATACATGAGTGGAATATCATCTGCCAGATTTAATTAATTAATTTAATTAATATTTAAATTATTTGTATTGGCTGGGAAACAGACTTATTTCGATGTGCTTTTGGCAATCTGCAAGCTTATACATATTTATATTTATATGTATATGCATATACATATATATACATATCTATAGAAGACAAATTACACTTAAAACAATAAATTCTATAAGCTACATACACATTCCATGTAACACACAAATTCTAAAGCATTTCGCGTTTGCTAACAATAGTTTTTTGTGCTGCAGTTTGACAGGCTTTCATTTGGTTTCTTGGTAATTAAATGGTTTGCTTTTTTTGGTTTTTTTTTTTTTTGGTTTTTTGGTATTTTGATGGCTTTGTGAGATCTGTTGTACGTATTGTGTCTTTACCAAACTTCACATTTCTTGGTCGAATTCATTCGTTTGCCGGCCTGGCAATGGAAAACCTCGGCAAACTCCTTCATATTGGAGAGGGTGCCAATGACACGGAACTGCGATGGCGAATGCGGATCCTTTTCCATCTGCAGCAGATTGGTTTCATCAGTGGTGCTTGAACACCAAACCTATGTGAAGAAAAGCAGTAAAGAATTTACAATTAAATTTGACACACACATTCAACTAATGAATCGAGACGCACCTGTGCAAAGGAAACGAAGAAGAGCTGCTGATGCGTCAAGTTTAGGCCGGGTAATTTGAGGATATCAGCATCCTTCTCGGGCTTGGTGCGCAGATAGGCATGATAAGCCGCCTTTAAACCACCATTATCAGCAATATTCTCGCCTGGACAGTAAGCAAAGGAATTTTTGAATTTTTGCCATGAAGCCCAAATCATGAGCAGAACTCACCCAAAGTTTGCTTGCCATTCAGATTGCGTCCGTTCAGTTTGTAGTTGCCATATTGGCGGGATATGCACTCGGACTTCTCATTGAATCGCTCGATGCTCTTCGCATCCCACCACCGATTTATGTTGCCAAACTTATCATACTCCCGTCCCTGATCATCGAAGGCATGGGTCAGCTCGTGGCCCATGACAACGCCCATGGCGCCAAAATTCAAACTCTTCGGATTGTTGATGTCAAAGAACGGTGTCTGCAGTATGCCGGCGGGAAACACGATCTGATTTTTCGTTGGCGTATAATAGGCATTCACCGTTTGAGGCGTCATGCCCCAATGGGTCTTATTCACCGGCTGATCGAGTCGCTTCAGATTGCTCTTCAGATTGTAAATTGCCACCTGGATGTTGTTCTCGAAATACGCATTCGCAGTAATGTTCAGCTCGGCATACTTCTTGTCCAGCTCCTCGGGATTGAGTATGTAGTCGGGGAAACCAATCATATCCGAGATCTCGTTGGCCTTCTCGATAGCCCGCTCACGCGTCTGCTTGTCCACCCAGCTGAGATTCTGTAAATTCAGTTTGAAGGCCTCGCGTATCTCGACAATCATTTGCTCCGCAGCTGGCTTGGAAACGCCATGGAACGCCTGGCGTACAAATATGGCGCCCACCGCAAATCCAATCACATTGTTCGTATCGGAGACACAATAACGCCACACCTCCTCGCCGCCATCGGAGCCCATCAGCGCCTTACGCACGCCCTTGTACGCATCCCGGAAGGGCTTGGACAAGCAGCTGGTCAGCGTCCGCACCGCCTGCCAAGTCAGATAGTTGTTCAGCGTTCTGCGGATGAAATACGACTCAGTTTAAAAACACATAACTAATATAATAAGATAATAATCTGTATACAAGTAAAAACTTACATTTTACCCGCCTCCGTTTGCTGCATGCTCATAATGATATTGGAGAGATTCTTGAGAAAGTCGGGGGCATAGACGACGACAACCTCCTCGTTTGTGACACGCCTGTTGACCATTTGCATGGCATTGTCGAAATGATCCGTCCAATTGAGGAACGGTGCCAGTCGCGTTAGATCCCTGAGTTTCATCGGATGATACATGGCCTCCTCGTTGCGTCGATCCTCCATCGGTATTGTGATATTGGCCAGCTTCTTCTCAAAATTGATAACGCCCTCCATTTGGATGCGTGCCTCAGTCTCATTGGCGCCGAGGAGAACGCATATTTTGGTCATATACTCAATATACTCGCTGAGCACCTTGCGATGAATGTCCGTCTTGTTGTTGTAGTAGTCTGCGGTGGGCAGCGTCAATCCGCCCTGATCTATTTGGATGACATGCCTTGTGGAGTTCTTATCATCCTCGCCGATGGCCCAGCCAAACAAACAGTTAAAATTGTATCTAAAAAATAGCTAGAGCATTAAAGTTGTGGTCATCAAAAGCATTCCAATTGGATCTCACTTGTTGTGCAGTGTTTTGAGAGTAGTGCCCAATTGCCATTTGGTTACATTGTAGCCGCTCTGCGTCACATTCCAGCCACCAATTTGGTAAAGTAAATCGTTCATTGGCTTGGCCCCCAATTTTTCCATATGCTCATCGACATCCAGGCAGGACTCGTAGTAAACTTTGGCCTTGCGTTCCGCATCCGATTTAAAGGTTTTTGCTGGCTTCTCCAGCACATTGCGTATTATTAGCTGATTCATCTGCTCCAGTTTGCCAAATGTGCCCCACGTCGATTTGCCCTCCGGTATGGGATTGTTCTTGATCCATTGATTGCTGCAAAGGCAAATAGTGTGCCACTAAATTTAGTATTCCATAAGTATTATTGGGATTCATTCATTTCAGATAACTCTCAGTGATATGGGTATATCAACAACTCTACGCTGTGTCTATTTGGCCTGTATTTTCGCCTGGTGTAAATTATAAACTTAAAATTTTGTAATAATTCAAATTCTGGTAGCTTAAATATCAGCATTAAGTTTCTACCAAGATTTATGTTGCATCTATATATGATTATTTCTTCTATGTCTGTTTACAGTCTTCATTCTCAAGGCACAAAAAAACTGCTTAAGAACGTGATCAAATCAAAGTTTTTTCACTATATAATCCACCAAATCTCTAAAGTCTCTCGAAGAATATCGAGAAATAAGAAAGGGGACGAATAAATTTAGTAGTATTCTTTGTTGCATTGCACTTGAAGTCTGTGAAACGGAAATGCTTATATCCAAATCGGGAAAGTCAATAGAACGTCTCTTGTCAATGCCGTCTAGTAATTTCTTGCTATTTCTGGCTCCATTGCAAGCTACATTTGAATTCGAATGCTCCCATTGACATAACATATGAACACAGATATATATATATATGTATATATATATATATATGTATATACATATGTATATAATCTGTGCATTTGTAACATATCCGTGCAAACATTTAATTGAATACATACTTATATTACTTATAATACACTCCGAGAAATTCAATTAATGACATTTGCTTTCTTCCTAATAAAATTTAAAATGCAATTTTTATAAATGCTTCAAATGTGTTACGGGTCTGTTGCTGCTGGTTGCGGAAAGCATCTTAAACTTTTTGAGTGCCCTGCACAATTTCATTTAAATCGTGAACAAAACTCTTATCAGAAGTGTCTTACACAAACAATTTAATGCCAAAAAACGGATTAGAACCTTAAAAAGGTGAACTGGGTCGTTCCCAGAAGATATTTATCCTATTGATATTTTTGCAGCTTACTTAAGAACTGTCTCGCTGTATTTTCATAGATCTTATATTCGACTTGTGATACTCAGTAATAACGGCCAAGTGACTTTTCATACCATGCATAACCATAGAAATCATCGCAGGGATCGATGCTGGCATCTATAGACTTGAGAATCTCGCTCGAGGCAAATATGCAATGCTCGTTGAGGCAGGGCATCTCATTGTCCCCCACACAGTCTGCAATAATATTTAATTGAATAATATATGTTTTATTTTCTTCTTAGACGATTTCACTCACCCTTCTTATGTTGGACGTGCACCACGTGATTGGTCTTGTCGGAGCCATTTGAGATTATCATCGTGAGCAGTGCTAAAATCATAATGGCCATGACAAACGTCGTTATAAGCAGCCATTTCTCAGTTTTATTCCGTGATCGCCAGTTCCATGTAGCCTGCAGTCAAATGCAAATAACAATTTATTATTAACTAAATAAAACTTGTGTGCAACAAGTGAAAAATCGAAATATAAAACAAAGTAGAAACACCAAATTAGTAAGTGCTGCTTTTGAGTTTGCGTTTAGCGAAAGCCTTGAAGATACAGCCACCGATTCCGGCAAGTGTATCTTATGGATCGTACTCACCCGGGCCGTGTGATAGCGTATCTGCATGCCGGTGTGTCCCGTCGCCTCGTTCAGCTGTATGCCACCAATTGAACTTGAATCATCTTCCGTGAACTCGGTCTGTTTATAGCGTGTCATCTGTAAGATGCATACAAGTACAGACACAATGACAAGCGATTAGTTGTGATCCACTTTATACAGCTACAGGCAGCATTCACACATCCAACTGGACATAGTTGGAAACGATTCTCTTCAGCAATTCAGCTGCCAAGCACTTCAACTCAAATTGTGTATTGTATGCAAATTGTAAGTCAAGCTAAGGCTTAGGTCAGATCAGATCTTATCAGATCAGAGCAGCAAGTAATATTCATAACGAAACTAGAGTTTGATAGACTATCACAGAAGTAAGCAACAATTAATCTAATTACGAATAGTTTTGGCAAAAAGTGATGCACTCGTTTTGGCGGTTAGATGCTTATTTCTAGTGGTGATAGTTGGGGTATCGATAGGCAGTATCGATATCACTGTCATTAACATATGTAATCAATAATGTTATCATGATATTTTCAACATTTTGTTTACTTTTGGCTTTCTTAGTTGAAATATTGCAATACTAACTAAAAATATTCTTACATTAAATTATGTTTCAAGATCAAATTGAAATTGTGAACTGTCGCTAGGCACATGGCCAGCGCTGTAGTCAGTAAGTGCTTATTTGATTATTTAGTGTACATCTGATAATAGCTTGAAATTCTCAAAGATATACACTATACTCGCACCCCTGTGTTTATTTATTTATTTATTTTTTCAGCTCTCTCACTCTCTCTCTCTCTCTCTCGGCGTCTTTATAGCTTGTGCTTTTTCTCCCATTGCGTTTGACCCCCCTCCCCCTCCCTCCCCTGTAGCCAGACTATCCCCAAACGTACCCCAGACCTTCGTTCAAATTTGGCATTTGAACCGCTCACAAATATGTATAAGTATTTGAAGTAATTTCAACCCTTTGTTGTGTTAACTCGAGTATTTTGCATATGAAAGGAAACGCTTGATCTATATTTAAGATATTTATGTGCATTTAAATGCATGAAGGGGCTTAATAGAATTATATATGATATGATATATAATATATATTCAAGAAATTTTCAGCTGACAACTTGTACAATTCTTGAAATGCAAATGCAGCACTGAGCACTTAAAGAGTATTATTCTATAGGGAATTTAGCTGGTATAAAAGTAAACAAAATAAATAAGTAATAATGCATCTAAATATATTATTGTACTGTTGTAGAGGTTATTATAGTTTAGTCATGATGTTGTTGTCAAGGTGTATACATATGTATTCTTCATCAGCAACATTAGCTGAGTCTGTCTGTTTCTATGCAAACCAGTCTCGGATCACTTTATTCATACGCGTCTTATTGTGTTTTTCAAATAATATAAGAAAAATCTTTGAAATCTGACTACTATATCATATAGCTGACATTGGAACAATAGATCGATAGAAGAGTTCTTCTATGAAAAACTTTTTTTCCAAGTTATTCGAATCAAACTCACCAATTATGCTTGCCTAAAACGTGGATTGAAAATCATCGAGATCCGACTGCTATCGTATAGTCCTAATACGAACAATATATACAGTTTTGAAAATTTGATGAACAATTTTGGTATTTTGACACAAATATAAGTATTGCTATGTGGCCACATTTGAAATGAATCTGTTAATTACTCAATTTCTTTTAATTATATCCGAGGCCTTCAATTTATATCGAATACGCATCGAATTCGTTTTTGATGAGGTCATTTCTGATGCAAATATGAAATTTCATTATTTTTAATCAATTTCTTTTCATTTCAGCCAAAATGGAAAATTGACTACCCTGTTGACTATTTATTGTAGTTACATTTATAATGCTGAACAGCAAAAAAAAACCAAATAAAAGCTTGACAAATTTGCAGCAAAATCATGTGCGGAAATGCAAAGATTGCACTTGGCCTTTGAACATTAATTTTTTTATTATTTTGGCTGCAATCCCTTATCGGAGAGAGTTTATCTATATAGATATACTTGTGAATACATGAATGTAGTTTATTGCTTACTATTTTATCGCTACACACTTGGCCATAAAAATCGGAATTCTGCTTAGTTTAGCGATAAGCCAAATATTCATTTACACACAAACACACACACACCCACAAATACTGCCACACCTACCGTGCTACAATCGGTGAGCCACATCTTCGGCAATGAGGCGGCAACTATTACAACTACTTAACAATAAAAATGAACTTGGCACATAACGACAATTTTCTGAGCTTGTAGTTTTTTTTGTTTGTTTCTCTTTTTTGGTTTGGTTTTGTTTGTGTTTTTTTTTTGTATTGTTGTTTAATTGGCTGGGCAAATATTGGCGCGCGTTCGACAATTTTTGGGCGGCTAGATCTTGGTCTAAGACCGAGAGAGGCAGAGAGAGAAGCAAAGAGAGAAAGGGCGAAAAACACAAACAAGCAGAGAGAGAGAGTGTGTGTGTGTGCGTGTGTGTGTGTGTGTGTTTGTGTGTGGGGGGCGCCAGAGATAACGCGTATACACGATATATCCGATGCTCATGCCATGACCGTTGAATATACACTGAACGATGCCGAACAGCGATACCGAGCAGCTCTCACTGCCGATGCCGATGGCGATACCAAAAACCAATGAAATATATATATATATATATATATATATATATATATGTATATATGTATGTATGTGTGAGTGGGTGAGTGGCCGAAGACTGCGACCATATGCTCCTGTGTTCGGTTCTCGTATTCAAATGGTTTTGCACTATACACAAATTAATTGAGTCAATTTTGTAACTGTGTGCGAAAGTATTGCCCTCCTCCCCCATTCCCTAGCCAGTGCTTTCTGCATAAATATCAATAAAGTCAACACGAAGGAATTCGCTAAATATGAATTGTTGTTGCCCAACAATTAAATGGCTTTGTCGCTTTTATTTTAGCGCTCGCGTGCGTCAATTGTCTATACAACATTTGTAAATATGCCCGAAATTTCCAAACAAACAACTTATCATACATATGTATATGTATTTGTATGTAAATGTATTTGTTTATGTATGTATGCATGTTTAATATTTCAAATACGAACATGCAATATTTGCGGGATGACGACGTTAATATTTTATGTACAACACAAAACATTTCTCACTTATTTTACAGCCAATTTGGTGGCAGTATCATTATAATTGAAAAAAATAAATTGTAAGAAAAAAAATAAAATATTTTTGGATTTTCAATACACATCTGAAATCAATCAAAAAGTTGAATTCATAATTAATCATGGGAAATCATCATTGAAAGGCGAGAAAAGTATATGTGGCGTATACTTAATGTGATCCAGAAATGATTGGATTGGCAGCAGTGCGTGCCACTGTATTGATTTTGTATTGGCTTACAATATGCCATTTATCACAAACACACACACACACGCACACACACACACACACACGCACACACACACAGACACACACTCACACAGCGCATTTGAAAACTGTTGCGCAGTTTACTTTTCGCCCGTTTTGATGAAGGTCTGACGGGGCCTGTGGTCATCCTTACTGTGTATATGGATAATATTTACTTAAGGCGCCTCAAAACAAAAAAAATAAATTATAGAAATTTCATCAAAATTTGCTAACTTTGAATGTAAACAGAATTTAAATTGCAGTACAATTTGAATGCTAACTGAATGATACTCAAAAGCCGGCAAATCACAACTTGCAGCGGAAATGAATAACTTAAGTTATATTCTTCGTGATATGTTGTGAGATTCTTGAGCCAGCCACACATATGTATGTGTATGTATGTATTTATGTATGTAAATATGTACATGTGCTCAACGGAAACAACTGATTAGCTGTAAAATGAAGACACATGAGACACAACTTTGTCGCGAATTTCATTTGAATTCCAAACACTATTGCCAAATTTTTGAGATTATCGTGCGACATAATGTTGCTAGTGAAAATCACTTACTATAAATGTGCCTTCCAGCTTGCAACTTATGGGGCATTTAATGTCTATTTAAGAAACACTTTTAGCTTGCATTGCGCTCCGCGTCGATTTTAAAATTTGACTTTTTCATGTTTCTTTTTATTCCAATTTAAATATGTCTCCCGATGAAGTGTTTATACTTTTTTTTTAGTGTTTTTTTATAGCATAATATATTTTGGAAGCATTGTAGAAAGCATTAAGTTAATATATGTTTTAAATGATATTAAGCCAAAGTTCATTCTTGAGACAAATGTCGTTTGTCTGCTTGGCAAAGGGTGCATCAAAAATAAAAATTCATTAAAATTAATGAATTTGTGGCAAGCTGCGCACATTAAAATGTTAACGCATATTCAATTCATTAAATTCTCAGGTAGGAGACAAACGAGGGCGGGGTGGGGGCGTTTGCTTGGACTGGGAAGGACTGGGTTCAAGTGCTCCAATTCGATTTTAAATGCAATTCCCACCACAGCCGCAGAAGCTGCAGCTGTTCATGCGACAAATTGCAATTGAGGCATGTTCAACTCTCTGCTGTTGCTATCACATAAATGTAATCGGAGGAGACGCACACACACACACACACGCACACATATATAACTCTCTACACTTCTCTCTCTTTCTCTCTCTTTCTCTCTCTCTCTCGCTCTAATTTGGCTCCTTGTCTCTGGAGCTCCTGCGTTGACTTGTATGACATATGTTGGACATATGTCTTGTCTCAAAATGGCTGCAGGCTCAATTTACATTGCAGGCAATGCACTTAGTGTCTACCTCACACACACCCACACACACACACGCTCACACACACACACACACACATTTCAAAGTGGTGGACACATCAAATGCTAATGAAATTTACCAAGCTAATTAAAAAATTCATTTACTGCGTGCAAAGTGTTTGGGGGCCAACCAGAAGCGGCACTTGGCGTGCAGCTTTGAAAATAAGTGCAAAAGTACACAAACAAACAAGCACACACACACACAGAGAGAGAGAGAGAGAGTGTGTGTGTGTGTGTGAGAGAAAGAGAGGGCTGCCTACCTTTGCGCTCATTTTCCTTATGCGCCTGAATAGATGCAATAGATTTTTTTCTTGCGCTGTTGCTGCTGCTCCTTGTTGCCGTTGTTGTTGTTGCAGCTCCTTGTTGCTGCTGCTCCTTGTTGCTGTTGCCGTTGTCTTATTTGTAGTGATTTGGTTTGATTTTTAGCTACATACAGCTAAATTTCGTTGGTTGCTTGTGCGTTTAGTTTCACTTATTTTTGTCAAATTTTCTACTTTATTGTCTTGGTTTTATGTTGAATTTACTGGCTTTGCTGCCTGCTGGCACAAAGCGTTAATTCGATTTGAGCCACATTCCGTCTGCTAGCTTTTGTTTATGCTTCTCAGTTGACAGCCAAGTGTGTACAAAAAACAAAAAATAATAATGCGAATTGTTTTGGCTGGCGCTTGTGCTGCAACTGAAATTTCACCACCAGAACCAGGAGACTGAAGCCTCCGAAAGCCAAGTCAATGGCAAACGAGCCGAGCAATGCCACTATCAACACCGAGTGGCGAAAACCAACCGACACACACACACACACACACACACACGCACAACAAGGCCATCAGCCGAGAGTCGACGCTCTGAAATGCTATCATTTCACTATGGAGCAACTACCCCCATTTGGCAGATAAAAATCATTGAGAAACGTATTTATCACCCATAACAGAAATACATCATTTACTTACACTCCGTACATCACAATTAAATAACATTTGTAATATTTACATTTTTTTACATATTTTAAAAATTAATTTTTTTTTTTGGTTTTTAAGCCGAACAAAAGTTTGCTTCGTCTTTGGAGGCACTAGAAAAATATGATTTGTCCCAGAGTGCACTGGAAAAACATCCGAGACCCAAAACACACCATGACCCACACACACACACGCACACACACAACCGTGGCCATAGTGACTTACCCTTGCCTAGTTCTGGCAATGGGGGGTTGAAAGGGGGGTTGACCTGCCCTACTGGTTTGTGATTACCAATTCGAATCTTCCCTGTGTGTCGCCACTGCGCAGCTGCAATACTCATTTTAGTGGCAGCACAGCCAGTGTTGCCACATCGCTTAGCTTTGGCTCCACACGCCAGATGGCGTGCCTTAAAATAGCTATCCAAAAAGTAATGCATTTGAATTCCACATTTTTCAATATCAAAATTCATTCTTGATGCTTTTAACAAAATGTTAAATTTTATGTATGAAAACATTTTACTTGTAACCTATTCGAATTCCAGTGTTTACTGTTTGTATTATGAGTAGTCATTTTGTCTGTACTTAAATGTATTTTAGTCAATATTTATAAATATATAAAAAACAGTTTTGCATTCTCGACTTTTATTTATGTATTTCTTAAAAGAATGTCAACAAAAGAGAGTAGTTAATAATTATTTTCATAGCCTTAATACATTGAAAGAGATTAAAATTGGTATAATAAAGTTGAGAACAGAAGAAACAGCTCAGATCCCATAAGGGATATACATATGTACATATATACTTGTTCAGGATCAACAGTCAAGTCGTGCTAATCCGTCCGTCCGTTAAGATAGATAGACTTAAAATTTGTCCGTTTTTTCAGGCACTCTGAGAACTGGCAAGTGCCTATTTGGAATATAAGTCCCCGATTTCATTTTATTCTCCTAGTGTGTGATTATCAAAGTGTGACTATCAGCCAACTCCAGCTAGATGAAAGTCATTGTCAGCTATAAGTTATACAGTTGCGGCCAAAATAATGAAAATATAAAAAAAAAAGCATAACATACAGTTCAAAAATGATGACCGTTTAGTATTTGGACAATAATTGTATTTTAAAACATTCCCAGATGAGAAACCAGAAATTTGTTGGTTTGCAGAATGTAATTTTTGCTTCATATTGAATATTTTGAATATTCTCGATTGTATAACCATGAAATGAGTCACGACTATTATTTTGACCGCGACTGTATATTTGAATTCAATCACCTATGAAGAAGTGTTGTGACCTATTTATGACAATGCGTCGGCAATTGTTGCAAGTAATAACAGCGGCAAATATTTGCCATTGTTTTGTGCGTCATTTCCAGAACAACAAAGCGTTTCCATTGTTTACCAGTTGCCACCAGTTGCCGGTTGCCAGTTGCCAGTTGCCAGTCGACTTCGATTGTATATGGAAAGTGTTAACAAATCGCTGCCTACGCCTCTTCCCAAAATAAAAGTAAAAGTAATACAATTGTTTATTTTTTCCATATTTATCAGTTATATATATGTATATGAAAAACAGGCATTTGACTGTCGTCGTTTGCGGCCAAGACAATATTCTCGGCACTCAGGCTAACCACTTCGTCATGCATGTCATTAATGAGCCAGCAAATTAACGTGTTCTATACCGGAAAAAAAGTCGAGGCTCTCACGTAAATTCGTACAAATTACAATAACAGCCGAATCGGCTTACACAAATTTGCGTGTTCTCGATTGCAATCATATGGCTAAAAAAAAACAAATACAAAATACAAAAAAGATACATTTGCAGTTCGAAGTTTGCATACTCTGAAATACTCTCAAAAGCGAATGGCATACTTAAGCAAGTGCAAGCTGCGTGACACAACGAATATGCCCACTTTGAGGCCGCAACAATGAGCAGCTAAGCAATTAAAGCTACAACAACAACAACAACGATGATGACTCGCTGCCACAACAGCAACAACAAACATTTTCAGTCGCAATTCGACTAGCTTAAAAAAAATAATGTAAAATCAAACTGGAGTGTCAGCCCAGCTGGGTTGTGGGGGGGGGGGGGGGGGATTGGGGGCGGAGATAAGCTCGGGAAGAGGTGGGTGGGGTCTGGCTGAGAAACGAGCTTAAAACCGTTGACGAGTTGCCGCCAGCGAATTAGTTGCAGCTAGTCGACCAAACCTCAAACATGGCTTTAACCGATCGTCGCAGTTTCGTTGTGATCTGGATATGTGCGTTCGCCTGCCTGGCGACGGGTGAGTCTCGGTGAATCTCCAAGCCCAATCGGATTACCAGTGATTACGTGTCTCTGTCTCTCTCTCTCTCTCTCTCTCTCCGCAGTGCACGCCCAGAATAGCTGGAGTGCTGGCAATGGCGCTGCGGGTGCGGGTGCCGGTGCCTGGTCGAATGCACAGGGAGCGGGCATGCGTCCGCCTGGCAGCTTGGGCAGCACCGATCCTCAGTACAGCTATGGTTATGCGGGCGTTGATTCGCGTGGTCCTTATGGCGGCGCCGGCGGCAATGGTGGCTACTATGTCAGCGGCACGGATGAGCATGGACGGCCCTATTCCTATAATGGCGGTGCAAATGGCCAGTCTATGCCACCGCCACCCGGTTATCCCAACAACTATGGTTACAGATCGGGTGCGGGGGTGGCGATAGCGTCCGTGGGCGTGGCGCTCGCCTTGGCGCTGCTGGCCACCAGATCTTAACAATGTGAATCTCAGAAATGTCTGTGTACATTTTAGTTTCCATTTCTTTTTTTTGTATTTTTTTTTTTTGTTATTTATAAGTTTTATTTATACAAAAAAAAAAAATTACGACGCGTGTATTGTGATTAAAAAATACCTTTGTTATATATATACAATATATAAATTACCGATATTCTTTTATTTAAAATGAAAATTGAAACTGTAAACAGATGCTTTAAGTGAACAAGTAAGTGCCAATTGATGTTATTCTAACAATAAATAATAGTAAAATATATAATTTATAAATAGATGTTTGGATAGAGCCATTGCCCTTACCGTTGCCCCCTGCTCGCCGGCAAGACGGCTTTTCACTGATTTCGAGAAATTATGGAAAAATACTGAAACTATTAGCAAATTGTTGTTGTTCTGACCAAGTAGTTGACTTGTGATTTGTTTTTCCTCCGTCAGCGCTGTATGAATACATTGGACAGCATCCCCTCTGATCTGCTATATGATATATTGAATTTTCACATTTCAATTGTGTTCAATAACAACAATTAAGTTGCACGACTTCTCCCATTCCTCCTCAATTAGCAGTCATAGTGTTAATCATATTTCGACTTAAGCTTCAAAATGTGTATACTCTTGTAGAGTGTATTCTGCATTTTTCGTGTAGTTTGGAACGGTTTGAACCGAAAATGTAATAATGTTTTTGTATTAAACAGAAATGTTCAGACAAAGTCTTACAAAATATTTGTTGTATTATCATCCATGTAGATATTGGCAGTTCGACTACGATCTAGAAGGGTATCAAATCTTCGGCGTGCCAAAGATGAATACAATTTGAATAAGTAATAATAATTTATAAGGAGTAAAGAATAAAGACTCAGAGGCAGCCATAAATATTTTCATTTCTTCTCTTGTTCATAAGTTATAAAATAAAACCAAACATTAAATTTGAACATCAAATTAATTAACATCATTTAACCATAGAAATGTGTAAACTGTAATCATTTCTGGCCATCTGCTGAAGCACAATATATTTAAATAATTTTAATAAGAAACAAAATGTAATTTTAAGCACTCAATGCCAATTAGCTATAATAATATCATAGAAGATTGCTGAGTATTTGAAAAAAATAGAAAATTGAAACTCAGTTAGTGAGCAGATTTCTGAATTTCTCACACAGCTGCACGACTAAATTGACAGCTAACGCAGCTGGGATTGTTTAAGTGATATCACCCAGAACCGCCCAAGTAATTGGCCCAAAAGCAAACATCGTGAATATTTAAATGTAGCCAAAAGAGGCGCTTGTAAATTGTGGCAAACACCTGTTGCCAAACTTGAGTCACAGGCGCTATGAGCTCATCTATGTCAAACGAAATAGAACACACACCAAGTTCGCAATAGATAGATTAGATATCCCATGAAATAATAAGTTGAATTAGGTATGTAAACAAATGTTTATTGTGCGTTAATGGTTTTATTTCTGTGTTTACTATGCGATGGCTAACCTGTTTTACCATTTATATTTCATATTACATTATATTGGCGTGATCAACTTATGACTTTTCAAAAATCATGTATCTTTAATCTCCGCCGTTGCCCTTTAGATGGTTTTAATAGATTTGTAGACAAAAAAATTGTTTTTAAATTGCAGCATACTTTTAGGAGCGCGCAAAATTGCTCACGTTACAACAAACAAACAAAGATTAAGGCATACGTTGGGGGAGAGGCAACAACTGTTCCTTCTCCACCAATGATTGACAGTTATTCAAAGGACATGGTGCGTTAGATTCGCAAGGATCAACTCTCTGCAACTACAGCTAACGGTTCCAATGGTATCATCTAGGAAATCAAATAATTGTTCAACATTTCACGGCGAATTGGGAATTGAGTCGTAAACAAAACATGCTTATTTCCTTCGACTCTACGCGGATTGTTTGTTTGTCCTTTGGTCAGTTGGTAGCCATGGTCAAAACGATTATCGGTGGTATTAAACACATCAGGATCGCCTTGTCGGCATCTGTATCCGTCAGCTGAATCTGTGTGGACGGCTTCGTTAGTCTGACCACTCGCTGAGCCATTTGCAGGTTCGTCAGCCCACCCTAGTTGGGGCTTGGCTGACCCACTTTCATGTGTCAGTTTGCTTAATGACCCTGAAAACTAAAATTAGAGAAAAAACGTTTGAAATACACTCTGTATAACATATGAAAATTATAGATGATAAAATTGGGGCCGGTGGACATATTAGACAGACAGCTTAAGTAATCTTAACTTACTGTATACTTATACATTTATTTCTACTTTTAGTGCATTTGTTAATTTATTGTATTTCTTTAATATTTGAATTTAGTGCATTTCTTGTCTTCCGACCTCAAATTTCGTTTTCAACTTTAAATGCACGATTGACTTAGGGGCAAAACTATGATCAAAAAGCCATCGCTTTTGAAGATAAGTTGAGTTTTGACAAAGTTATGGCATTTTTAAGTTTCGACCTATGCCCATACACCGATATATCGATTTTCGAGCAATAATTTTTGCTTGTCTTCCGACCTCAAATTTCGTTTTCAACTTTAAATGCACGATTGACTTAGGGGCAAAACTATGATCAAAAAGCCCTTGCTTTTTAAAATCAGTTGAGTTTTGACGAAGTTATGGCATTTTGAAGTTTCGACCTATGCCCATACACCGATATATCGATTTTCGAGCAATAATTTTTGCTTGTCTTCCGACCTCAAATTTCGTTTTCAACTTTAAATGCACGATTGACTTAGGGGCAAAACTATGATCAAAAAGCCCTTGCTTTTTAAAATCAGTTGAGTTTTGACGAAGTTATGGCATTTTGAAGTTTCGACCTATGCCCATACACCGATATATCGATTTTCGAGCAATAATTTTTGCTTGTCTTCCGACCTCAAATTTCGTTTTCAACTTTAAATGCACGATTGATTTAGGGGCAAAACTATGATCAAAAAGCCCTTGCTTTTTAAAATCAGTTGAGTTTTGACGAAGTTATGGCATTTTGAAGTTTCGACCTATGCCCATACACCGATATATCGATTTTCGAGCAATAATTTTTGCTTGTCTTCCGACCTCAAATTTCGTTTTCAACTTTAAATGCACGATTGATTTAGGGGCAAAACTATGATCAAAAAGCCCTTGCTTTTTAAAATCAGTTGAGTTTTGACGAAGTTATGGCATTTTGAAGTTTCGACCTATGCCCATACACCGATATATCGATTTTCGAGCTATGATTTTTACTTGTCTTCCGACCTCAAATTTCGTTTTCAACTTTAAATGCACGATTGATTTAGGGGCAAAACTATGATCAAAAAGCCCTTGCTTTTTAAAATCAGTTGAGTTTTGACAAAGTTATGGCATTTTTAAGTTTCGACCTATGCCCATACACCGATATATCGATTTTCGAGCTATAATTTTTGCTTGTCTTCCGACCTCAAATTTCGTTTTCAACTTTAAATGCACGATTGATTTAGGGACAAAACTATGATCAAAAAGCCCTTGCTTTTTAAAATCAGTTGAGTTTTGACAAAGTTATGGCATTTTTAAGTTTCGACCTATGCCCATACACCGATATATCGATTTTCGAGCTATAATTTTTGCTTGTCTTCCGACCTCAAATTTCGTTTTCAACTTTAAATGCACGATTGATTTAGGGGCAAAACTATGATCAAAAAGCCCTTGCTTTTTAAAATCAGTTGAGTTTTGACAAAGTTATGGCATTTTTAAGTTTCGACCTATGCCCATACACCGATGTATCGATTTTCGAGCTATAATTTTTACTTGTCTTCCGACCTCAAATTTCGTTTTCAACTTTAAATGCACGATTGATTTAGGGGCAAAACTATGATCAAAAAGCCTTCGCTTTTGAAGATAAGTTGAGTTTTGACAAAGTTATGGCATTTTGAAGTTTCGACCTATGCCCATACACCGATATATCGATTTTCGAGCTATAATTTTTGCTTGTCTTCCGACCTCAAATTTCGTTTTCAACTTTAAATGCACGATTGATTTAGGGGCAAAACTATGATCAAAAAGCCCTTGCTTTTTAAAATCAGTTGAGTTTTGACGAAGTTATGACATTTTGAAGTTTCGACCTATGCCCATACACCGATATATCGATTTTCGAGCTATAATTCTTACTTAAACCACTTCCCCACTCCGTGGAAGTGTGCTGTGATTGCGATGATTCCGAAACCTTGCAGGCCGTATAATCTAAGATTGTCGGCAGTAAGTTGCTTCCAGAGTGCCATTCCTGATCATCAGGTTGGCTTTGGGCATCACCATGGTACACCAGAGCAACTTCATCGAGTAGTTCAGCATGTCCTCGAGGCCTTGGAAAATAAGCAGTACAGCTCTGCTGTCTTCCTGGATATCCAGCAAGCGTTTGATCGCGTATGGCATGATGGCCTGCTTTTTAAGCTTAAGTCCCTACTACAGCGGTTACGCAAAGATTCTTGGATAATTTTAGTACCTGGGCCAACCGGTGGAACATGTGTGTCAATGATAACAAGTCTCAGCACTGTACGTTTGCGCTCAGGAGTGGTAACTGTCCACCCGTCCGACTCAACAACACGATCATACCTCAGGGGAACCATGCTCGCTACCTGTGTATGTATCTGGACAGGAAACTTAGCTGGCGCAAACACATACGGATCACGGCAGCAGCGTGTAGATCCAAAAGGGCGAAACTCAACTGGTTGCTGAAGTCATCCAGCAAACTCAGCCTGAGCAACAAGCTGCTGGTGTATAGGAGCATCATCGTACCCACATGGACATATGGGATTCCATTTTGGGGCACAGCGGCCAAATCTTGGATTTAACAAATTCAAGTCTTGCAGAACAAGGTGCTAAGAGATGTCTCTGGTGCTCCTCCCTATGTGCGCAATATGACGCTGCACAACGACTTCTGTATACCGACAGTCTTTAGCCAAATAAACCGCCACACAAGTCGTTACAACGACCGGCTACATAACCATATTAACCCATTGGCTTGCTCACTAGGGTTGAATACAACCCGTAGACGCAACCCTTCACACCAGCGACCTCCGGACAGTTGGGCGTTAACACTATCGTTAATGTGCAACAAATGTTATATTTAATGTTATATTCGATGTTACGTAATATAGTAATATGCTAAAATCAATTATATGTTTATGTTATTTAATTTAAATTCCCTGTTATTATGTATACAATCTTCCAAACAATATTTTATAACCTTTCAGTAGGTTGATCAATATTAAATTAAATTGCTAAATTAAAAAAAAAAAGAAAAGAATATTCAAACAGTGCACTACATTATAGTGGAAAATGATATATTCTCCATAAAATCTAATTTTCTAGCAGTTTTCTGTCTGTTTTAGTTCCATTGTTTACTAAATTTAAAGTGGAACATAATTAGGGGAATCCAAGAAACTGAAAATGCCAGAAATAATACTGAATAAACCATAATTTCGAGTGAAAAACAAATTTCAAATTAAAGTGGAAATGAAAAACATCATAATTAGTGGATATTGAAATTTCTCGTGCATGTTGGTAAAATGGCTGCTTATTTGAAACATTTTTTTATGAAGCTTATTTATTGTCTTCAATTTTAAGCTTACTTACATTAAAGAGGAATATCAGCGAATTAATTATATATATATACATATGTATACATATATATGTATATATGAAATCTGAGATAAGGTTAAAATGTTAAAAGTAGGAGTTCTTATAAACGTATTTAATCAAAATGCTGAGTAAAATGGTTTTCAATAAATGAAGATAATTTCAATTGAAAATATTTATCAGGTGCGTTTTTTATCATTTCTTGGCAACAGCTTCAGGGATACCCTCTTTGGGAATCGGTTTCAATAATGGGTATTCAAAAAAAAGGTAAGGTAGAAACCGCAATAAAGCGAGGACTGAGGTAATAAAGCAGTAACGCACAGCAACAACAACAACAACAACAATAAAAACAACAAAAAACAACAACAGCAACAAAGCAACAATTACAAAATCAACAATTCTGGTCGCGCCAGCAACAAAAAAAACAGCAGCAATAATGTTGCTGGCGTTGGCGACGTGTGCAACAGTTGGCTAGTTGCCAGTTGCCAGTTGCCAGCAGCTTATAAGTTTGTTAGCTGTTTGTTGGTTGCCACAAGAGTGCATTGCGGCAGTCAACCAAGTCTCAGCTGAAGTCTCTGCTCAAGCCGGCGTCTCAGTTGGCGTCTCAGTCTTCGTTCCAGTCCCGGTCTCCAGGCTTCTTTAATGTGTGCTTGTGTGTGTAATTTCATGGCACACTGCACCCACACACATACACACACACACACACACACACACACAAACACACACCACTACACCCACCCAGCTGCAAACTGCAATCCCAGTTCCCAATTCAAATTCCAAAATCCCAAGTTTCAGTTTCCCAGTTGCATTTAATGTTTGTATTCATTTGTCTGTGTGTGGAGTTTTTTATTAATGTTTCTTTTTTATATTTCAGTTTGTTGCTTACTTACATATATGTTTTTGTGTTTTTGGTTTTTCGGTTGCCAGTTTTCATTCGAAATTCGAAACATTAACGGAAAGTCAGTTGAGGTAATTGGACGCGTTTGAAAAGAGAGCTCACAAAGGCATCACATATATAGAGAGAGAGAGAGAGAGAGAGAGAGAGAGAGAGAATGAGAGAGTGGGAAATAGGACCTCATAAATGTGTGCATAAGCGATAAAAAATAAATAAAACTTAACAAACCAAAAAATGCACTAATAAGCCTGGACAATATTTAATGTTGCATTGTTGTTGTTAATTTCCATTATTTTTGTATTATTTGACCAACAAATGACTTTAGTTTATAATGCATTACCTTTTTTTTATGTATTTTTTTTGTTTGTGTATGTTTATAATTTAAGAGTGCCAATAAAAAGTGAAAAGGGCTGCCAGTGAAGTGTTCATAAAAGTTGTTGTTACTGTTGTTCCTGATGTTGGTTTAACAACATTTGTTTTCGCACAGTTTCGAATTGATGGATGGTAAGCGGAGAGCAGCCGTTGGAGTAGCTCCAAAAATAACCAAACCAACTACCAATAATAGAAAGAAAAAGAAACAATACAAAAAAAAAAACCAAAGCCAAACAAAATGAACTCTGCTGCTTGAATACCCTGTAGACAAAACTAAGTGGAGACCAAAAATCGAAAAAATAACTCAAATCATATAAAAAATAAAAGAGAACGAGAAAAATTAAAAAAGGCTGCAGAGAATTAAATTGAGCAAATGTGACTGACGAATTTTCCATCTTGATTGCAATTTAGAATGCAAACTGATTAATTAAATTTATTATTTACAAACGCAAATGCAGAATGTGAGAATGATAATAAATAATAAATGATAAAGATAAAAAAATGGCTTAAAGAATGTTTCATCCAAGAATATAGTCTTTACTTTTAATTCAAGATTTTCATTTTGAGCTTGACTCAAGAATATATATATATATATAAATATGCAGACTTTAGATCTTCAAAATCAAAAACGTTACAAACAGCATAGGAAAAGTGAGCAACCCTATTTGTTTTTTCTATTTTTATTTTTATTTTTTTATTTGCAGCATATCTCGCAACGGTTTTTACAGTTTTCACGGTCTTTGCCATTTAACTGCATTTCTTTCGCTTTGCCGCAAATACATACTCATGAATACACTCATGAATATACGTCCATAAGTTATCTATGTGTCTATGATATTGTTGTATATTCGTTGCCGGCAATTTCTTAGCTTTTGCCAATTTCCAAAAACGCTCATCGATTGTTCGATCGAATAATGAAAGTGGTCGCCATTGTTGTTGCTGTTGCTTTTGTTGTTGTTGTTGCTCTTGTTGTTGTTTGCAACTAGTTTTCTAAGCATTTCCACAATTTATTGCAGCTATCAACAGCAAAAGCTGCCTCCTCATCTCCATCTCCATCTCTCTCACTCACACTCTCGCTCTCGCTCTCGATTATTTGTTTTTCAATGTTTTAGCCTTGAAATTTTCATTCGCTCTTCATCTTCTTCTATTGGCCGATGGGTGTTTAGAAAACGTCGTTATCCGATTTGGATATAAAAATATGTCTCGTTCCTCTCAATTGAAAAGTGGAAGTGGAAGTGGAAGTGGACGAGTCACAATATTTTTCCATTTCCATTTCGAATTTCAATTCAATTTCAAAGTCAAAGCCGGCCCAAATCGAGATTTCTTCATCTCTGCTCTACAAGGCATTAGTCGCTAGACAATTAATGAGTTTCTTCGAGGATATGTATGTAAATATGTGTATTAAAAAATAGATAGATAGCGTATATATGCTTGCTTTTTTCCTTTTTATCTTCTTTAACCAGCAGAAAGAGCCAAGTACCCAAAATGATTACAGCAAAAGACTGACCTTCCGCCAGAAGCCCCTTAACTTTTTTATTAACCTCCACAAAAGGCGATAAGAACGCGATCCAGCATTATTAGTAAAAATTATTTTACCAGAGTTGAGGATAATTTTTATTTATAAAATTAAATATATTCTTATATTTAATGTTTATTTTAGCTTGATGGTGGGGCAGCTGTCCATAATATACTGTCAGGGAGTAACTCAAGATCTATTTATCGAATAGCTGTGGCCTGAGAATCTGGTTTAGTTTCGCAGTTACATAACAATTGTTATATTTACACATATTTCGGGTCTACAGCATTTGATCGTTGAGAGCGAAAAAAAGAAAGACCCCTTTTCGAAAGGCAATTGATCATTTATGAGCTCGCTAATCATCGTCAATCATCGATCGGCGATTAGTAATCGATTAGTATGAGTTGTGCGTCGCTAATTGCTTGTCATTTGATTGGCCTAGCTCATCTTTCTCGACTTTCAACACGACGCAGAGGCTCCCATGCACTTTCCATTCCACACGGCGCTATATGCATATAAACAAAAAACAAGCTTTTCACCAATCAAGCTAAAGCGAACACCATAAAACACCATAAACAACAACAAAATTGGTGCCCATCATTTTTATCAATTTTGCCGTTTTGGTTTTGTTTTTTGGTTTTTTTTTTTTTTTTTTGGTTTTAGTGTTTTTTTTTCACCTCATTTCTTTCTTACGTCAGTGGCTAAAATTCAAATCCGCAGCCAATTCCAAAGTGCGTTCCACACTTAATTAGTTAACACTCATGGCCAGCATGCCAAATGCATAACCTGACTGACGATCAGCGATCAGCGATCACCGACCAGCGATCACTTAACCGCAACGGCAAAAATGGAAACCGGCAAGCGGCAAGCGGCAAGCGGCAAGCGGCACTTGGGAATCGGTAACTGGTAACTGGTAAATCGAAAATGGTAAAATGGTAAATGGCAAATGGAAACCGGAACCATCGACTCGAAATTACCAAAAAGTCGTGTAGGTGTTGACAAGTAGATCACGAACACGACCATCTTAGCTTACTCATCGCCAGCATATGCTCCATAATCTATTTTTCTGGTTAACTGGTTGCTCTTTACGGACTTGATTAGATCACTAATCAGACACAGTTCAGAATTGAAATGAAATTGAAATTGAGATTGAGATTTTCGTTGTGTTACTCAAACCGAGGCGAACTAAAAACTAAGCCAAAGCAAATACAAATCTAGTTCAACTAGTTATTTAGCATACGAATCTGGTTGCTAAGGCTAATGCTGACGATTCGATTAAGTTTTGAGATTGGCCTTGAGCTTCAGCACCAGCATTAGCATCAGCATGCGGCCCGTTCAGATCATTAAAAATAGACCACAATGCGACACGAGAAGATGAGCATTAGGAATTTGTCTTCTTTGATTTATTTTTTTTGGTGTTAGCTAGCTAATGCAAATTACCATCTGGTATTACCAGTATATATTTAAAGCAAAAAAAATTTAGTATCTGGGCAGGGGAACATTTTGGTTTTGGGGTTTTTTTAATGGAATTCGAGACGGAAACCGTGCTGGAAATGATCTAGAGAAGATTCAGATTAATGATGATGTCGACTGCTGATCATCATCATTACTTTTGCCTGTGATTGTGGCTATAATAATGTCAAAGTGGTAAATGCCATAAAAAGCAAGCAGCTCATAAAAAAATAAAAGTGGGAAAAGTGAACTTAAAAACTAAAGTGAACAGCATTTCTACAATGCTTAGGTGCGATGGGGTGATGAGGGGAATGGGTGGGGGATTGTAGGGGATTGCAGGGGGAATGTTGTTCACCTTTTACAGCTGGTTCAATCGCAGTTCGGATACACAGTAAAAAACAAAAGTTAAGAAGTGAAAAATTGTAATTGGAGTTAATAAATATTAAATGTTAACGGTACATAAATGTGGGACAGAGAAGAGAGATAGAAAGAGAGAGAGAGAGAGAGAGAGAGAGAGAGAGGAAATGAGAAAGAGAGAGAAAGAGCAGCTTGAACTAAAACAGCATATTTTCTTGTTGGTTTTACGAAATAAATTAAAGATAATAATAAGACAAATTTTGAAACATATTTTTGTTAACTAAAAAATATATTTCTATGAAATTTAATAAATTCTTGGAATCATTTCAATCATTTCATCAAGTCGAATTCAGTTAATATCAATTAGCAGTTTCAAAGTAAATCAAAGGTTTTTTCCAGTGCATATAAATCGATTCGCTTAGGTTCAGATCTGTCGCTTTGGCTGTCTGCCTGTCGGTGTGTCTCGTCACTGCAGTGTCTACTACTACAACTACAACTACTACTTCTTCTTCTTCTTCTTCTTCTGATTGCCGTTCCACCTGATCAATACACACACACACACACACACACATACAAACACACAGAGTCTGTAGTATGCAAATGCCAAATGGCTCGTTCGTCTTTTGACTCGCATCAGGTTTTTCGCTAGGCGGGGGGTGTGTTGGGGAGTGGCAGCTGCATTACCCCTTCTTCTTGTAGTACCCCTCCCACACACAAACTGCACACGTTTACACTCTCCTCTCTCTCTCTCTCTCTCTCTCTCTCTCTCTCTCTCTCTCTCTCTCTCTCTCATTTGCAGTCATGCTTTGGTCCCCACAACTCAATCTTTGAATCGTTTTAATGCCATTTTATGTAACTTCGAGGCTGCGCTGCCAGCGTCAACGTCGACGTCGATATCTGCTGCTGCTGCCGTGACTCAATTTCAAGTTAAACAATTTTAAATTAAACAAATTTTGTAATGAAATAGCAGCAAAAAGGAAACAGCTACAACAACAACTTAAAGTGGGTCAAAACTACAACGCGATTAAATACTAAAAACCGAATACTCAATACTCAAAATCGAATATATGTATATATATATATATATATATAGACTTACGCATTCAAACTTGATAATAATTTAATAATAATTTTTGAAGCTTTTTGTTGCTTGTGTCGATTTTGATTTTTGCACTTGGAATTGAGACATTGCGAGAGACTGTTGGCTCTGAGGCTCGGAGGCTGGGTTTTTGCTGCTGCTGCTGCTGCATAGTTTCAATGGCGCATTGATTGATTGATTGGCGATTTGATTGATGGCTAGATCGAACGACTGCAACTGGACAGTCATTAGACAGCAGGGGGGCTGGCTTGGAGGCGTCGAGAGGTGGGCACTATTTAGTTTAGTGTTAGTTTGTTGCGGCCTTTTAAGATTTGTGAAACATAACAACAACAACACTTTTACAGACAAGTCTTGACCCAAAGAAAATTGCGCACTTACATATTTGATAGATGGATGATTCATGTAACCAGACAGACAGACGAACAGACATACTGACAGACCGACAGACCGACAGACAGACAGACATGCAGACAGACAGACAGACGATTATTACTGAGGAATTTCAGATGAAACACTCCATGCACACACAGACCCTGAGTTACAAGTTTTGAAGCTTGAAGAATTTCAACGATTTATTTCAAATTGACGTTGGAATTTTGCCATTTCAATAATGCCGCAAATTTGTAATCATTAAGCCATTAAATACTTCAACTTATTGCTGTTGGTAAATGCTCTTCTGAAATGTATCCCTCGTTAAATTCGCAAGAGAGTCAAAGTCACATGTTCGACTTTCTTCTCTAATCTCATTCAATTTATTCATTATTGTATTATTATTATATCGTATCAGAGAGACTACCCAATTCTTGGACCCTCTTCTGTATACTCCATTGTATCAGTCCATTAACTATGATCAACTTGTTAAAGGTACTAAATCATTGTCTTTTAGTGTTATTATTCTCCTTCATCTGCGTTAGCTGCATGTGTTTAAGTTGAGGAAGTTCTTTTCATTCCAATGATAGCCGTTTAGATCTTTGTCCTTCTCGTCAGATGTGTTAAGTATGCAGATCATTTCGTTTTTTTTTTTCAAGTTTCAGCGAGCTGCACTATAAATGGGTAGATGATTAAAAAGACCTTCCCGATGAGCTGAAACTACTTAAAACTTAATTATGCACTACTCGAACTTTAAAGAGTGATGATTGAATAATAATACCTTATATATATAGATATATATAAAAAAAATAAATCCCCCAGACCGGAAATCGTGAAAAAGCCACTGAAGGTCACAGGTCGGCGCTCATTTCAATCAGTTGCCAATTGAGAATATGATTCAAGTTTTTACGCTTTGGGTTGGTCGTAAAAAGCAACAACCAAGAAAAAACTGTTGCATATTGATTCAGTTAATAACAGCCTACATCATCATCATCTTTACCATCACGATGAACATAATGAACATGTTGGGATTGTCATTCAGTCAATTGGTGCCCCAAACACGCACGCAATTCGATGCCGCCAAGGTAAAGTTCTTCAGGGGCTCTTCGGGCCAGGCCAATTGACGTCCATTGAACCCAGGGGCGGAGCGGGTTCGGTAGTTGGTACGGTTCTGGACAAGCCACTCCCCAATAACAATCAAAAACGAAAACCTGCAAAACCAAAGTATGTATAAAATGTTGTAAAGCAGATACAACAAAAAAAGAGTCATCAAATAATCGACGTGATCGGTAGACAAGCGAGTGTGCCAGCACAAACTATACCCTATAAAATGAGAAACTTATTCATTTTATTTAATTATATATGTAAACATATGTAAACAGCAGTGCAGAGCACAAAATATACCCGGTAAATTATTTATGTATATTTAAAAAAAATCTCTGGCACAAACAAACATGGCTTACAAATCTTTTTCAAGCTCAAATGCCTTCATGTGCTGACTAGCCTTCTACAGGGTATCTACGTAAGTGTCTCTTACCATAAGAAGTGAAGTATTTAACGACAAGCCGACTGACAAAATCTGCTCTTCAAAGGCGGTTCTCACTGGCAACGGGAAAGAACATTGAATGGGGGAATGGGGAATGGGAATGGGTATGTGGGATAGGTAGTCGATAAGGGAATGTAGAATAGTTATTGCGTAGTACGTGTGCCGATTATGCCTGTGGATTGCGGTATGTTTTTTTTACTACGCTGACACCGAAGGTAGCCAGAGTATATTGGTTTTGGGTTAGAGCCCGGATCAGTGCCCGCTTCAGACAAAGCGTCAAAATTTGGTTGCTATTCGCATGACGATAAAACCACATATGTATCTGCCACAATTTGAAGGCTACAAAGATCAACATATGCCACGCCCACTCCACCTTCCCAAACTCAGTTGATGAAGTAAAGCTCACGCAATTTGACAGCTAGAGTTAAAAAAATTCAAAACGTATACCTCTAATAACAAAAGCCTATATCTAGGAAATTGCTGCAACTGCTGACCACGCCCAATCCCTATTCGCATAGCTTATGTGTACTTTGACTTAAAGTGGAGAATCGATTACTAGATCGGTATTAAATTTATTACTTATTGGCAGCAGAGTATTTCGCAGTCGCCTACGCCCGACTGCAATGTTCTCACTTGCTTTTTTTTGTGTGTTGAGGTAGCAGAATGGGCAGGTAGGGGCACTTAATTTCGGTTAACTCTGCATCTGTGTGTGTTGTTGTTGTTCGTCTTCGCCTTCGTCTCTGCCGTCTTGAGTCGGCTGTTTTGCTGGATTCGGGTATTTCCTGATTGCTTTCAGCGTCGACGGGGAGAAAGGCGAAGAAGTCGACGACGTCTGCTGCTGCTGCTGCTGTTCACAGCTCTTGCATAATAATTGACAGTTATAAATTTTACTTGGCTACACATGCAATGAGACAGTGTGAGTGGTGGGTGTGTGTGTGTGTGTGTGGGTGGGGGGCTATGTCAGTTAAGCAGAAGGTTGTCTCTCAATTGCAGGCCATTTAATTCTTTTGACTTTTGATCAGCTCCCTCCGCCCCTGCCCACCACCCATTTCTCCCTTCTCTTTCCGCTGTAAGGTTCACGTAACTCATTTGGGCTCAGCTGCAGGGCTGGGCTCGGCTGGCGTCTAAGTTGCGTTGGCGTTGGCTGCGCAGTTGACGTCGACTGCGACTGAGGCAGAGGCATAGGCAGAGACGTGTTGCCTACGTGCGACTCTTTTGGAGTGGCTCTCGGCAACACCAACGATTGCAGCGCATTAACATTCCAAGTTGGCCACTCCTGTTTATTTATACACCACACACACTCCAACACACACTCCAACACACACTCCAACACACACACACACACGCCAACACACACAAACAGAGATGTTGTTGTCTCTCTGTTGAATAACAGTTGTTGTTTATTTTTTATACGATATACAACATTATTTTTATTTTTAACTTTAAATGTATGTGCGTGTGTGTGTGTTCCTTTTGGGTGGCAGGCAACACAACGCATACCAAATACAAACACAAACACAAATACAAACACAAATTTGAATGTCATTTGGATTCGCTTTTCGGATTTCAAATAGTTTTTTAAATTTGTTCAAACTGAAGAGTAGGGGGGAATAGTTGCGAGGCGGGGTCTGGTAAAGTGTTATACTCCAATCATCGTAATCATCAACAGATTGCGAAAATGCGTCTCAATTCCGGCTCAAAACTAACAAACTGACGTCATTTGGGCTAGTTAATGTCCACTTAAAGCATTTCATGCCACAACCTGAAATCTACAAAATTGATTTACTACCTTTATTTCATTGAACATTATAATCCTACAGAAATTTTCAAATTGCTTCGACTGATATCTGCAGATCAAGAAACTTCAAAGAGAGCTTCGCAATACGGGGACAAGAATAATAATATTGCTTAAGAAGATCAATTTTTTTTTTAAGTACTTCTTATTATTATTGTTTGAGTACTTCTTATAACAAACTGTGACTCTACTTGATATATTATAGAAAAGCTTTAATAGCTGTATGTCTATTTAAATCTTAATCCTTAGAGTCGTCAATCATGATCATAGATGGATCATTTTTGCTACTAATCTGATCGCAACTTATCCCTGCCCAAACCACGCAAACAGAATTATTATCATTAGCATTTTTCGAATGTCCTTCGAGGGTCGGCAGTCTCCTTCCTCACTCTCTCTTTCTCTCTCTCTCTCTCTCTGTCCTGTTGCAGTTGTATTCCAAGGTATCCATAGCAATTTCTGTCTTCTGGTTGTTGTGCGTGTCCATTGTTTAACGAGGTGCGATTCGGGGCTGGTTGGTAACTTGGTAACTTGATCAACGTGACCTCGGAATAAGTTGACTTGACTCATTTTCATCTTGGCACAACTGCGACTTAAGTCGAGCCGAGTTCTGGCTCCAAGTAATGGCAGCAACAGCAACCATTTGGGGCAGGCAATCAACAGGCGGCGTTCACTTGAAATTTAATCGGCCTGGCAACGTTGCCATCTCCAAGGCCACTAAAAAGACAGCCAGCGCAAAAAAAAAGCGCAACAATAATGAGGGGGGAATATCACAGCAAAAGCAATATAAAAAAAAAACATGGGAAAAGAGGTAAAAACCCCAGTACCTTAATTACATGTCCAGCTATGGGCATTTCAGTTACCCTTCTGCTTTATATTCATATTTATCTTCCATCTCTTTGTTTAATTATTTACTTATTTTTTGTGGCTTGCACGAGGATCACTTCCCGGTTCGGTGGCCCGAACTGAATTCTGCTTCTTACCAAATCAAAGATATTTAACTTAAAAGCTGTCACACACATTTGTCACACATTTCCCATCATCATCATCATCATCATTATTCAATTGCAAAAGAGGAAAATGACATCAGAAATAAACTAACCCAAATTTGACAATCAGTGCTAATTAAAAAATCGATTGATCAATCGTTAATGAAAAGAAGTTGTGAGAAAGAGGGCGTGGATAAATATGCATAATAAATTACACATAATTGCCACAGAAAGTGGCAGGCACTTGGTCAACAAAAATAAACCAACTTTTAAAAATAATAATCATCATTATTTATAGCTGAAACTAAGTAAAAATCAGTTACTTCAAGCCTGATTGTAACTTTGATAATTTCAGTTAATTATTAAATATTCCATATTAAAAACCCCAAGTGAAGATATGTATATATATATCACACATAAAACACGCTCGATAAGATTTTTGCCGAAAGTGCATTTTGCAGTCTATATACACATACAGAGAAAGAGAGAGAGAGAGAGGGAGACGGAGAGAGACAGAGAGAGAGAGAGAGAGAGAGAGCGAGTAAGACAAGAGATAATAAAAAGAAAAAAAAAACACTTAAGAAAATTAAATATGTGGCATAAATGATAAAATTGCATAAATAGGAAAATGAACAACGGTTAATCAATAATCCAAAATATTGAATAATAATATTTACAACAACAACAACAACAACAACATTTTTGTAGATTGCGAGAGTGGTCAACTTGGTCAACGAACAAAATAAATAAATATGAAACAAAAAAATGAAGCCGGCCGGAGTTGAAGCCAAATCTTTGGCATAATTTACAACGGTGATCATCTGATTGCTGATTGCCCTGTTGCCGGATTCGGATGCGGATTCGGGCTCGGCAGCGGCTGCGGCTGTGGCTGTGGTTACGAGTTTGGTTAGTCTGCTCGTGCGTTCGGCATTTTTTATGGGATTTGCCGCCGTTCGGCGATTGGCATTCGGCACTTTGCTGCCCTGCTAATTGCAGCTAAAAGCAACGGCGGCCAACGCGTCGTATGTGTAATGCGGTTAATCAACGATGCTAATGCTAATAATGAGCAGCATCATAATGAAGATGATGGTGATGATGATGTTGTTGCGGCTGCTGCTGCTGTGGCTGTTGCTGATGATGATGACGACGCCAAACGGCCTTGAGGCCAACAGCAGCAACAGTTAACCAGTTTGCCGCTTATGAAATACCAGTAAAGAAAGACAGACAGAGAGCAACAGCCACAGATTGTGAGCGGGAGAGAGACAGAGAGATAGAGAGAGAGAGAGAGAGAGAGAGAGAGGGGGCATGAGAGAGTAATCAGAGTGGAGTAGAGCAGAGCAGAGCACGCTGCAGAGAATCCCCCAAAATGCAAGTGAATGTCGCTGGTTTTTGCCTGCAGCAACAGCAGCAGCAACAGTAACAACAACAGCAACAGCAGGCGCAGCAGCAACAAACGCAGCAGCGGCAATAAAAGCAGCAGCAACAACAACAGCAGCAACTGCAACAATTAGCAAGTGTTGCAGCTCAATTGAACTGAACTTCCTAGTGCCGTTGCAGCGCCATTGAAAACACGACTGCGTTTCAGAAAGTATAACAAGAGCAACAGCAACAAACTAGCAGCATCAACTAGCAGCAACAACTAGCAGCTACAACAACGGCAGCGGGGCAGGTGTGAATGATTTAGTGTTAACATGGCCATAACCAAAAGCCAAAGTGCTCCTGCCAATCGAGCTGCTGCTGCTTCTGCTGTTGCTGCTGCGTGTTGCTGTCTCTGTTGCTCCGGTTTATGCTGCTAACGTCGCTGCTCGCTGCTCGCTGCTGCTGCTGCTGCTGCTGCTGCTGCTGCTCGCTGCCCGCTTGGCACAACGGCAACAGCAACGGTTTTCGATTGCTGTTGCGTTCATCATTTTGCCATTTCACGTTCAGCTGGCAGCGAAATCGAAAGTGATTGCTCCGTGTGCTGCGAGCCAAAGATCGAAGCTTGAAGATTTTTTTTTTTTGGAACCTCGAAGAAGACAAAATAGCAGCCCCAAAAAACAGAGCACTCTCCAAACCCAATAAAAGAAAAAAATCATAATAGCTAAAAAAAAAAAATTATAAAAAAAAATATTAAAAAAGACGCCGACGAAGACGTTTCCAACAGCCTTTTTCATGGTATAAAAGCTACAAATATACATATATATGTGTGTGTGTCTGTATGTGAGTGTGTCTGCACGTGTGCGTGTGTGTGTGTGTGTGTGTGTGAGTATTTTGGCCATATAAAGGCAGCCGCTACAAGTGCCTCGACTTCAGTGCATATGCGACGCGAACAAACCCAAAACCAAAAAACTTAAGACTTAAGCAAAGCAACCGAAAAAAGCGGCAAAGTGCAATAAATTTAAATATTTCGCTTCTTACATTAAATTTAATTTATTTTATTTTATTTTTTTGCTTTTGTTTCAACTTGAAACATTTGAAATTTGTAACACACACCACACACCCACATGTGCACACTCTCACACACTCATGCAAATAATGCTGCTGATAATAAATAATTAAATTTTTTTTGTAATTGATTTTTGTGTCGAAGAAAACAAATTGTACAAAATAGTGAAAAAGTGAAAGTGCAACAATGTGAATACAGCAACAACAACGACAACAAAAACAACTGCGGCAACAACAAGTAAACAACCAACGGTTAATGAAACAAACAAACAAATAAACAACAAACAAGCAACAACAACAACAACAATATTATTGGCCAATTTTGCAAAGAGCAACCAAACGCGTAGCAACCAAAATCAACACAAATTTAATTCAATTTTTATTATTTATTTTTTGTTTATTTACTTTATTTCATTTTTTTTTTCTGAATAGTTGAACATTTGACTTTCAAAAGTGCAAATTCAATAATCAACAACAAAGGGCAACAAATAGCCGCTGCTGGAACCACAATAAACAACGACAACAACAACACAAGCAAAAATGCTGCTCAAAATGTGAGTATAAAACTCCCAAAAAAGCTAAAATTAAAAATGTTAAAAAGTTGTAAGGAAAATATCCTTTTTGCTTAAAATTTAAATAGAAATATAAATCTGTAGAGCAATAGGCCTGGATACAAACAGTAGCATTATTAATCAAAAATTTCAAGTATTGATTGATATCAATTTGATATTATATCTTCAATCACTTAAATCGTAATGAAAGAAGGATCTTAATTATCGTCTGGCTTAGTATTCAATCTCTTA
The DNA here is from genome assembly GCA_035044105.1 of Drosophila nr. perissopoda 5 BK-2023a. Taxonomy (NCBI): domain Eukaryota; kingdom Metazoa; phylum Arthropoda; class Insecta; order Diptera; family Drosophilidae; genus Drosophila; species Drosophila nr. perissopoda 5 BK-2023a. The sequence goes on along the minus strand of JAWNMK010000620.1, from coordinate 2,304,488 downwards.
AATTATATCTCTTACATAAAATGATGAAATCAAATTTAAATTCTTTCACCATCAATTAAAATATGAATCTTATATCTTAAGTGTCGTCTGTTTGAGTTTTCTATCTTAATCAATTACTCCCAATAAGTAGAAGAAAACTCATCAAAGTTGTAGCAAATCTCTTTCATATTTTATGTTGCATATTCTTTATATCCGATCGCATACAATATGATGTTGAGTGTGTTATGGATACATATGTATCTGAAGATGTTAATTAACCAAGACTAGAAGCTACCCAAAATCGGCACAATCATCGGCGATCAGTTGGCAGATAATCAGCGAAAAAGCTGATATCTTAATTATGACTGACTATAAAACACTCAATGCCTTATGCATTTGCATAGCGTGCATTCCAAATAAAATTTCGTAACAATATTTTAATACCCTCGACAAGGTAATCTGCATCATGTTGACTATTCACATTTGAATACCAGATGGATGTTTGTTCAGCTATTTTTTTTAAAGTGATTTTTATTGAAATATCAAAATATGCATATCGAGACCCAAATATATATGTCGATATTTTCATTGAACATTATGAAATTAAATATAAAGCCGAACGTATTAATATAAATTAATTTTGTATTATCTATTTGTATATTTTTAATAGGATTATTTTTGTTTCTCTCGCATGCTTGACATCGATCACAAGTTGATCGATCAGCTAAGGAAAAAATATGCACATTGCGTATACGCAGCATTTGACCAACTTTAAAGTTGCTAAATCTGCATTCCATTTATCCAGCTTACACACCTACACCTACACACACAGGTGAAGTGTGCACAACAATGCTCTCCACTCCTCTTCTTCTGCCTAAATTGTAATAGGAGCATCAAAATGTGAGCTGATGCTGTTGCTATTTAAGGCGTAGCTGGGTGTGTGCCTGTGCCTGTGTGTGTGTGTGCCTGTGTGTGTGTGTGTGTGTTGGGAGGTGAAAACGGCTCATGCAGATTGTTGGCCTTGGGCAACAAGTTTAACTTGGCCATTATAGTCGATCAATCAGTTGGTCAGTTAGCCAGTTAGTCAGTCAATCAACTTCATTATGACTGCAGTGAGGGACAACTGCGCACAGTTTAGTTAAAATGCAAAAGGCCAAATCAAAAGCAGCTGATTGGCAACTGCAAAAGGTGTGACGAAAGGTTAGGCAAAAAAAGAAGCAATGTAGAAGAAACATGGCCAAAAGCATAAGTCAAAAACCTTTTAGGCATAGCTCAAAAAGACGCATCCAACAATGCAACTGAAATAAACGTATTTTACATTTCATGGCTCTTATGATTGTTTCTTTTGGTGGTGTTGCTGTTGTTGTACGCTTCACTGCGCTCGCAACGCTTGTCGCGACGTCAATGGCCTCCAGCGGCGTCTATAAACACACACATATAAAGCCAATACCAACGCAGCCGCAGCATCAAATGGCCAAAAAATAAGAAAAACAGTCAAAACGCAGCCACAAAAAATGAAGACAAAAATGAATTGCCAAATGTGAAATACAAATTGCATGCCACACCCGCAAAGACAGCACCCAACACCCCACACCCCGCTGCCGCCCTGCCCTGCACGCTTCCAGTTCCCCTCCTTTTGCCAGTTGGCAGTTGGCCTTTCCAAATGTGATCAGCCGACCAGGTTGAAGAAGAATAAGCAGACAATGGCGTGCTGGAACCTAAAGAGCTAAAGTCACAGTCATTTAGTCATTCATTCACTCATGCACTCATGCACTCACTCACACACTCATTCACTCAGTCAATTGCACATTCGCTTCGCCTAAAGTTACGAGGAGTACGAGCAAAACAATCTGTGACCCGTTACTTGGCACACACTCGCACACACACTCGCACACACACTCAGTTGGCCGAGTCAGAGGCAGTTAATCAGTCATTCACATTCACATCCACATCACTTGTGTTAAGTGCTCTCTGACATTGTCTCAGACACAGTGGGGCAAGGCCAATGGAATGTGCCCCGATATTGCCTATTTCAAATCGAAATGCATATGGAAAGAATTAGAATGTCAGAGGAAGTGAAAGTAATGCACACAACATAGATTATTTATAACTTGTTGATTGTCGATTGATCAATCGCGATCGAGGGGCGTGCTCAACCTTGAATCAATCACAATCGAAATTGCCTTGTTTATTGCCATGTAAGGAAGACAAATGCAAATGTAACATTTGAAATAATGTTATTTGCCGATTTACTATATATAAACGTTGAAAAAAAAAATACTTCAAATATAGTTTAAAAATTATGACAAAATTTAAATAAACACATGATGCTTAAGATTAGATTTTTACGTTTAGTATTGGGCATATAATTGTATTTTAAAACATTTCGCAGATGAAAAGGTTTCGATTTGATCACCATAAAATGAGTTATATATTTGTAAATATTTTGGGAAGTAGCACTAATATTATTTGACTGCGACTGTATTTGTGATGAATTAAAAAATGCTCTTTTTGTGTTCAGCTATGCATTATAATAGGGCCACCAAAATTTTGGCACAATTTGGAATTTAATTCGAGCGATTTGTTACTCATAAATATAATTATATATATATATATATATTTTCGAAACATATTTGTCAGTAAATCTGATATTAACGCTGAGGTAATTTTACTTCCGCACAACTCAACCCATTTATGATATTTAATTATAGCTTTCTGGCGAGCTTGTGGGCGTTACAAACGCTTTGAATGAGTGTGTGGTTTTTCTTCTTTTCTTTTCTTTTTTTTTTTTTTGCCTATGTGTGTCGTTCCACTGTGCACCGTTGCCAATATTGCACATTCGCTTTTCTATTATGCGAATCTTTTTGTAGCTATCCGTTTGGTGTCGAGAGAGGCGATGTGCGCATTGTCACCTCATGCATAACATGGCCAAGAAGTCGGACCCCAAAAGACGTAAAACTCAAAAAATCAAAAAAAATAAAAAATAATGAAAAAAAAAGTTGCTTTGCTGCTAACCACCCTTCAGTGCCCCTTCAGACCACCTCTTCAGCTGCTGCTGCAGCTGGCAATTTGCAATGTGTGATGTGTGTAGACATAATTATAACTTTTCTTGGGCTCCTCCATTGTTGTTGCTTGGGCTATTTGGGCTGTTGCCGTTGTTGGCTGTTGCAATTAAAATAAGTTGAAGTTGTCTACCTTTACAACAAGCTGCTGCTGCTGCTGCTGCTGCCCGCTGCTGCTGCTGCTGTTGCTGTTGTTGTCGAAACTTGTTTCAGTGAAACAAAAACTTAAAAAAAATATATGTAAAAAAAATGTTAAGCGAGTGGTTTCAAACGACGCTACGCCAACTGCACATAATTCAAAATGTTAAAAGTTATCGTCAAGAGCGCCAAACATGTGAAGAGGAGGTAAACGGCAGCAGGTCGGGGGAGTTGGACAGGGGTGGGTTAGTTAGAGAGGTCTGCTCTTTAAATATCGAACAGTCGTGTGCTGTTTTTTATTTTTTATTTTTGCCGGCTCTGGAGTCTCTCTCTCTCTCTCTCTCTCTCTCTCTCTGTCTGTCTTGTCTCTGCTCGTCTCGTCTGGTTGCTTTTTAACGGGGCTGGGCTCGGCTTGCAAGTCGAAGCTGAGGCTCTGTTGCAATGGCCAGCGATATCGAAACTGAAATCGAAATGGGTTAACACCTTTTGTTAAAAAAAAAAAAAAAATAAATATCATACACATAAACCGGTTGAAGTCAATATACATGTCCACATGTACATATATATATGTATATATAGGTATATATATGTATATATCGATTCCTGTCTCAACTAGAGTCTGGCCCTCTGGTCAATTACTTGAGTCTGTTTGTCTGTTTGTGTTTCTGTTTCACATTTTGTGGTTTGCCTTGAGCAATTGTCCGTCTCGCTTTCGCCTCTCTCCGCCTGCCTCTATAGATATATATATATGTATATATATCTATATATATTTACTAACTATCTCTTGAGAGTTGGATGCATCGCAATGCGGATTCACAAAGCCCAATGAACTATGTATTGCTGCAATTGCACGATCCGCAATATTCACGATATCCACACAACATCCACTATATATCTACAATATCTACGATATTTACGATTCATGTTCGAAAAGACATGGGGCGAGAGATCGCATGCGCAATTAGCAGTGGCGCCCAAAATGCAGTTCGCAGACGGCTAATGAAATTGTGAAAGGTTTTTGTTTTTGTTTTTGTTTTGGTTTTTGTTTTTGCCTTCATTCGTTTACCACAATCAACATTAACAAATGATGCAGCACAAAGCGACGCGATCGTTCGTCTATGGCCCCAAATATGATCGGTCATTAAAATTCAAAAAAAAAAAGCACGCGATGATCTTCAGTCTAAGCCAAATCAATCATCACTTCACGCTGCAAGCCACACCAAACTTTATATTTCGTATCTTTTTTTTCCTTCTTTCTTTCTCGTTAACATTTTATAACTCAATTATGCTGTATATCGATTAATCTTTTTTGAAATGTGCTGAGGTCGTTGGGATATCGAAATAGATCTATTCATATCCAAGGGCTTAGCTTATCAACTCATTAGACATATATTGTGCTCACCAAAACTTCAGTCTTTATTAGCCAAGTTTGTCTGAGTGTGACCTTCATTAAATGTTGATAGAACTTAGATGCAGATATGGGAATACTGTAAGATAAATGAGAAATCTTACAAATGAGAAATCGATATCTCTGTGGACTCTCTCTCTCTTTCTTTTTCTCTCTTTTTCTCTCTCATCTCCAACTATAGTTGAGCAATTTGTTGCACATCTTCGATTAATGTAAGAAGATTCAAAGAGGGCATATAAAATATGCGACTTTCGTTAATCTTTTTGATTTTGAACCAAGATATAGTCAAGGAAATACTCTTCCAGATAACACTAGAAATAAGGAATCCATATCTCTGGACTCTCTCTTGCTCTGTCTCCAGCTATTGTGGTCATCTTCCACTAATGTACGAATAATCATAGAAGACATATAAAATATGGATAAAGTGTACATCAGATAAAGATTTTTATTTCTCTAATATTTTTTTTCCAGCAACATTTAAGTTTGTAGCACAAATTTAATTCCTGTCTCTCAATGTTACAGTTGTCTACTGAGCTGCCTGGCGATGCTGGTGGCCGGCGAGGAGCTGGCTGTGGGCGCCACCGATGAGAAGCGAGAGATGGCGACAAGTGAATTTGAGACAGCGCACAAGGTGCCGGAGGCGAGTGCTGTGAGTGATGAGGGCTTCCATACGGCGCATAAGATAAGCATTCGTGCGGCAGATTCGGCTGATTATTCGATGAATCTGCTGGCGACCAAGGAACGACCCGAACTGAATCCGGTGCTCAGTGCGCTGATCAACGAGGATGTGATGAAGAGCATCGAGGCGAAGCGTGCCATCGAGGAGGAGGAACTGGCCGAGGTGCGTCGCGAAATCGAGCAGGCTGCTCTCGACGAGCTGGCACTAAAGGGCGGGCTTGTCACGGAACCACCAGCCGTACAGTTGACGACAGTGCCCGCCGCCATCAAGAAGATTGACAATCTCGATGATGAAATGCTGATTGATCCACACGATGATTTTGTCAATCAGAATTTTGCGCTCGATGGCGCCGGCAGCGAGAGCAACAAGAAGTCGCGCATCGAGATCAAGAAGGGACCCAATGGCCAGGACTACGAGTACGAGTATGTTTACTACTACGAAGAGGAAGACGCTGATGCCGCTGCCGACGGCAAGGCCAAGCCGGCAACCGTCGAGCCAGCCGCCGATCTCACACCAGATACGCGTGGCAAGACCCGCTACTCGAATATCGATCGCAGCACGCCGGCAACGCCCAGCGAGAATAGCTTGCAGAGTGGCAAGGCCAAGGGACGTGCCACGAATGCGGCGATCAGTGAGCAGAATTCGGAGGATATTGAAGTGGAACGTTTGCCGCTGAACACCCGCTTCCCAAGTCGCGGCAAGAATATCGATGTGCAGCCGACGCCAGCGCTGGACTCGCTGGAAACGGCCGCGGAGCGCAAGAAGATAAGCGTTAAGCGACCCAGCCTGGAGCTGGTCGACAGCCAAACATTCAACACCGATGAGAAACAGCTGAAGGGCTCACGCAACGGCGACAAGGAGCTGAAGCCAGTGATTGCCGTCGAGCAAGAAGCTGCAGCAGCAGCAGCAGCCGCGGCCGCAGCAGCAGCAAAGGCTGCCAAGGAGCGATTGGAGGAGCAAATGCAAGGGGAGATCACAGGCAGGCTACAGGAGGAGGGCGAGCAGACGACACCCTCCATGGAGAAGGCAGCACTCGATCTGTATGCGATACTGACCAATGAGAATCTCAATAATGATGAGACAACCGCTGCGGATGGCGTGGATGAAACAACAATTAGTCCAGATACCGCTAACACTGATGATGATGATAGTTTGACCACACTGCAGGATGAGCTCTCCTCGACAACGACGTCAACAACGACGACAACAACGACAACATCGACGACGACAACAACAACGGAGGCACCCACATCAACGACAACAACAACGACAGCAACACCATCTCTGTACGGCGGCAGACGTTCGGGTCTCAGCAGTTTGGCTGGCCGCAATCGGTTCAAGTTGCGTGACGGTGCCGCAACCAGCACCACCAGCACCACCGAATCAGCGCCCACAGAACCCACAAAAACAGGCAGAAGTAAGTGTACTCAAATGGGGCAAATCTAACCAAATTTGTGTGCAACTGGAAATGGAACCTTTCTGCAAACAGGCTGCACCCTGCTGAAGAAGTTTTGAGATTAGTAAGAAAGGCATTTAAAGGGTAAAGGTTAAAGGTGACTTAAATGTACTCCTCTGGTTCGACACAGGGGTGAGAACCCTTTCTTTCAGAGGGTGCCTGCTGAAGTAGTGTTGAAATTGGTAAGGAGAGCAAATCTATCTAAACGCATGTGAGTTATTGAGTTAATGCGACTTAAAGGTACTCCTCTGGTTCGACACAGAAGCGAGAACCCTTTCTGCTAGAGGCTGCCCGCTGTAGTAGTGCAGCAGCACTACTCTGGCGGAGCAGGCACCTCTTGCTACTAAAGGCCCTAAAAGGTTATGTATTTTCTTGTGCAAGCTGGCACTCGATCTTAAATTGTTAACTTATTGGGCCAGCGAAGTATCCTTTGCAGAGTAGTGTTAAGGATGTTTAACATTTGATCAGATTCAACTGAAGACTATTTAAGTTTTTTAAAAACACATAACTTAAGAATTCATGAAATTCATGTCACTTGACATTATAATAAAGCTTCAGCAGGTTGAGTACTCTAATCAGTTGAATACTAAATTAAAGCTGATTAAAACTAACTTCAAAGCATGCCCAAATATCTTCTAATTAGATTTGTAATTACTTTGAATGGTTGAGTAATTCAACAATTAATTGAAGTAGTTAAGCAGCATCTTCAAATTGGTAGTGGGAAGGCATTTTTGTTACAAACCAATATTGATTGATCACATCTTTCGATAGATCGCTACTCGCGTCCCTCAATTGGTGGCCGTTCGCGTCCTGGTGCTCGCACCACCGCCAGTCCCGAGCCCGCCGCCGCCGCTGAGCACGCTGTCGAGGAGGAGATTGTCGCCGCCAAGGAGGTGAAACCCGTTAGTTCCGGATTCGGACGTGGCAGGCGTAAGTCGGAGCATGCATTCAAATGACAAATTAAACCAAAAACTCTTCACACATATTTTCAGCACGCAATCGTTTCAATTTGCGCGGCACCAGCACCACCAGCACCACCGAGAAATCCGCTGCAACTGAGGAGGGCGCCGATGGTGGCAGTGCATCAGCCGATGCTGTGCCCAGCACCACGGCACGCAGCACGTTGCGCAGTCGACCGGGCTTGAACTTGCGTGGACGCAGTCGCACCACCACCACCAAGGCACCGCCGGCGGAGGGTGGCTCCAACGCCGAGGAGGCCACAGATGAAGCGAAATCAGCATCGCCAGCAGCTGCTGCTGCAGCTGAGCCGGCAGCAGTGCGTCCATCTCGCTTCAACTTGCATCATCGGACCGGTGGCAATCGGTTGCTGCCACGTGGCAAGCTGGGACGTGCCGGTGTGAGCACGGAGGCACCGAAGGATTCGACTGCGGAAGATTCGGCGGCGGATAGCAGCCATCACAACGATGTCAAGGGCAGCGAGGCAGAAGCGGGCGCCGGCGACAAGACTGAGGAGAAGACTGATGAGGCCGATGCCGCTGGCAACGCAGCCGCCAATCATGCCGGACACACATCCGGCTTCAATCGTCTCAAGAATCGACCGCGCCTCAATGCGCTGCACAAGACTGACGCGGTGGCCAAGCCAAGAGCAGCCGCTGCTGCCGGCGCAGCTGGTGCCGCTGCTCCCGCTTCCGCATCCTCCTCCTCCTCACCCTCACCCTCACCCTCCGCATCGCCAGTTGGGCAGCGCAAAATCAATCCGCTGCTAGCCAAGCGTCGTCTGCATTTGGGCGGCGCGGCGGCAGCAGCGGCTACCTCGACCACAGGTAAATTGCAACAAGACGATAACAATCCTAATCCTTGGAGGCCGAAGACTCTAAGGATTTTATATACAGCAAAAAAAAAAATAATAATAAAAGAGATCGTTGCAGTCGAGCTTAACCGACTGCGAAAGACTCTTATACCATAAGTAATATCATCTGAGAAACGCCTATCTATACAGGAAGTTCCTAGTAATATATCCTCCAAGATTGTGGATTATCGATTTGCGACTATCGATTTTTATCGATTTCCTAGCCTCGTAGATTTTCTCAATTGTTTCCCCCACTTTTACTTCGGGCGATTTTTGTAAATTGTTCTCCTTTTCCTTATTTTTGAGTCCAACTGAATTCTGAAATTTCTTTGCAGAGTCGCCCGCTGAGGCTAGAGCCGCATCGGATGGATCAGGCGAACAGGAGGCCAAGGATGATGCTGCATCCGCTGCCAACTCCGATGAGGCCGCCGGGGACAGTGCGGCCAAGGAGCAGGAGACAACTGAAGCCGCTGAGGCAACAACCAAGCAACAGGCGCGAGGACTCGGCCTTCTTGGTCAGCGTCGCCGTCTGCCGCTGCGAAAGCCTGGCACCATACTGTAAACATTGGGAAAAACAAAAAAAAAACAAAACAGAAACGCCGTCAAATGACAACAGCAGCAACTACACTCCTCCCTCCTGTCCCCGTTCCCCCACCGGCAAGCAGACTTCTTGCAGCTGAAGCTGGAATGGAAGTGAAACTCTAGCGGATGCTGCAGTTGTTCTTAATCCTTCTTCTCCAACAAGACCTAAAGTCAAACATAATTCCAAAAAACAAACCCCACTTGTTCCTTGCCCAGCCAACTGCTCCTGCCAACTGTTTCCCACTCTCTCTCTCTCACTCTCTCTTTTTCTATCATTCTCTTTCTTGGTCTTTCTTACTGTTTCCTTGCCCTGCTGCTATTCTCCTAATTGGCTGGTTTCCGAGCCACCCGAACCAGCGATAATAATTTTTACAATTTTCTCTCTCGTCTCCTTGTAAAATTGTTGTGTGTTTTAATTTCTCATAGGTTTCGTCTTTCTTATGTACTGTTCTTAAAACGCGATTAGCTTTTTACACATACAATAATTAAAATAAAATACTGAAATATTATTTAAGTCCCCCTTTGCGAACATAAAGTCACCAAAATGAGAAAAACGAACAAAAACAAAAACAAAAATTAAAATGAAAACAAAAATAAAAATTAAAATTAAAATAAAAGAAAGGCAAAATGATAAAGAACGAAATGAACAAGAAGAAAAAATAAAGCAACTTGCAAGCGAAAAGCGAAGCCACTTGTAGATCCTTAAGTTGACGAAAATATAATAATATTGATTGATCAAAAATCCCACACAACTCACGCCCATCTGAGCTAGCCAGAGAACATAAGGCTCAAGATCTGGCGGCTGTCTGTGTGTGTGTGTGTGTGAATAGCAAGATATATTGTAATATGTATTCCTTTCTCTCTCTCTCATTTACCTTTTTTTTTGTAAACAATATAAACAAACGACTTTTAACGATATGTTTTTAAATAAAAACGAAAATAAGTAAACACTAAACATGAAAAATATGTATTTCAATCAAGTTGGGCAATAATATTAAAATAAGCCAGCAAATTGGCAGCGTCAGTAATATAGTAATATCCATGAGGAAGAATAGGTCTACTGACAGGACATTGTAGACTAAGAAGTCACCTAATCAAATTAGGTATTTTTAGCAGCGATGCGTGCAAATTTTGTGAAAGCGAGGAGGAGTCCTGGCAGAATGTATTGCCTTAACTAGGAAAAGATGCAGCATCCTAGGGATGCATGTTATGAAACCCCAGGACATAGAAGCCCTCAACCCAACAAAGATGCTGGCATTCGTGCAGGAGCTGGGGTTGATGCTGGAGCTATAAGCTCAGAGGGGGCACAATAGATCTGATGGGTCGCAGTGCAGGTTCCCCAAATTTTAAATAAAATGAAAACACTTTTCTCGCTTTAAAAGGTTAAACTATATATATATATATGTAATATATCCCATATAATAATGTATTATATAATATATAATATATAAGTTCAGGCACCAATACACAACCGAATATCGTTAAAAAATTTTGGAGGAATACCAGAATTTGTAGCATAATTTGTATACCTTATATACCAAAATCTGAATCGGAACCCAAGATCGTTTCGATTTGACAGACCTACATTTCTAAGACACTTCTGGCCAATTAAAAAACAATAAGAAATATTTCGAAAATTTGCCACTATTCTAATAACTAAGCTCAACTCATCTTGCTGCTCAATCGTTTTGGCCAAAGATTCGTTGTCAGCTCTGAGCTCTGCTTTGAGTGGCAACTGTGCTACTGGCAACCAAATTGTTGTTGCCAAGAGAGCAAAAGGCAACATTAGCAGCTGGTTGGCTTAGAATGTATTGCCTCGACACGCATTCCGCTTACTTTTGGACAAGTGAGTCGATTTGCTGGAATGAAAAGAATACTCAAATCTAGATTTGAATTTATGCATAGCTGAATCGGTTACGATTCCAATATTAAGAATAGTATATGTATAAACTAGGGTCAAGTTCCCGGCACTCGAGCATTTCGTTGAGTAAAATTTCATTTAAATATTGTAGCCAACTTTTGGGCGTTGTTTAAAAGAGCATATTTTGTGATGGAATTTTTAAATTAATTTAACTAAAAGTTAAAACGATAAACAAAAATGTAGTGCGAATGAAAGTCGGCTTAGTTTTAACAAGGTTTAAGAAGTTAGAAGAGAATTTCTTGTAAATGGACTCATAGTTGAATCTTGGGAAATTTACATGTGCTACGAATGATCTTGAGCTATTTTCTTGTAGACGATTAATGCTGACGTAATGTTGAAATACGTCTAACATATTGGCTTACGTTACGTAAGGGAAGTGTTTACGCATATGCTAAAGCTAATCAGAAATGTAGACTAAACGAACGACAGTCATTTGATGAAGTTGGAGATAGAGAGAGAGAGAGCGAAAGAGAGAGAGAGAGAGATAGAGAGCGAGAGAGGGAGGGAGGAATAGGGGAAGAGGGAATAGCTATCGATTCTCGCACAGTTTAAATATTATGAGCCGAATGATGTCAAGACCTGCCCAACATTGGCCCAATAGGCAACTATTGCAGTATGTTGCTGTTTTTTTAAACGACATCTACAGCTATTTATTTATTTATCTGTTTGCAGCAAACCACACACACCCACACACCCAGACACCCAGCAACACTCGCCGGAGCTTAGCATATAAAAGTCAAGCGGTGGCGCCGAGCGGCAAATAGAAGCCATTAACCGTTTCAGCAATGCAATTCGAATGGATTATTGTGGGTTTGCTTGCAATAAGCAGCTGCAGCACCACCACCTGCACCACTAACAACACCACCAACGACAACAACAACAACAGCATCGCAACTCATACAAATGTGAATAATTCAGATATAAAACGATTGTGGGCAGCTGCCTTCCAAGCGATTAATGACGCTGAACTGCAGCGCATTGGCCAACAACAGCCCCAAATTCCCTTGCAGACGGTGCAGCGACCCAACAGCAAGCGGATGGAATGGCGAGCCAATAGCAAAGAGCTGGACAGACGAGCCGAGGCAGCATTGGCCGCCTTGCAGGCGGAGTCACGTTCGGGCACATATCCATCCACCGAGGAGGACAATGTGAATCCCTCCTATATCGATGTCAGGGATCATACGCCGAAGACAGCGCCCTGGTGGCTCTAACTTATCAAGTATTATAGATGTGTTTATTTTTTTTTTTGTATTATTTGTTTTGTTTTGAATCTTTTGTCAAGCCTTTTTGCTCAAAAGTTTTGCTTGAAACTTGCCCTAGCCAAGACACCGACCACTTGTGGCACATAGCAAGCAGCTTTTGTGCGTGCGCAAATAAATCCGTTTGCTTGCAAATAAAAATAATAATCATGGAATTTATCCATAAAATGGGTTCATCTCTGTTCTCGAGAAGGCTAACTAGACTAAATCGACAGATATTCGAGTTGAAGAAGTTCGATTAGCTGCTTAACATAGTTAATGGAACACAAATTAATAAGGGTATTCTTCTATTCGTCTGAAGATTTGTGTTGTTCGGTTTTCTGTTTTTTTTTTTGCGGTTACCCAAAGTGAAATGCTAAATTTATTTGATTGATTGATAAAATCGGAGGCTCGTGCAATGCAGCAAAAGCAAAAAAAAAAAACAATAAAATTAAACCAATGCCATGTGGAGGGCAGTGCGGGTCACTTTTTGGCAGTTTGGCAGTTTGTTTGCTTTGTTCGCCAATTTGCAGTTAGTTGTGGCATGGACTTTTCTTGCGGCATTAAGGTGAAGCAACAAACAGCAAAAATGCCAAATTCATATACAAATCAAAGAACAAGCTGCTCTATTGCCTGCTAATTCATTGTCAGCCTTGGCTTTTAGGGCGTATACAAAATCAGTGAGTTCAAAAAAGTAGAGCAGAGTGCAGCAACTAGCAGATACCCTGTGATTTTCTGCATAACGTTTGCAAATTTCAAGCAAACACAAATTAGTTTCGAAATTAACACTTATTGTATTTTTCAATTCTTTTTTTTTTTAAGAAATATAAACAATTGGAATATTTATAAATACAAAATGTGATTGCATAAATTTGCATAGCCTTCACTGTATAGTAAACTTGCGGATTGCGCTTACCAATTAACAATTGCCAAATGCATTTTTACTAATAGTTAAAACATTTTTTGTTTGAATTAAAGAGTTGTGTTCGCATTTTGAATTTTGGATTTCCGATTTCGATGTCTGTTGTCAAGAGAAGTAAGCAGAGCAGAACCGTGGCAAGGTCGACATCCGCATATATACATATATATGTATATGTACATATATATACATAAATGTACTTAGCCAGACACAGACATAGTCAGTGTGTGGGTTTTCCTAAGTCGAAGCAATATTAGCGCGGGGCGGTTGCCAGAACTTCATTTAACACAGTTTGTAATCTAGTTGAAGTCGAAGTATGTTGTGCAGTTGTACAAACAAAAAACGACGACGACGAATCGTCATAACGACGAAACAACAACTCGACTCTCGTCTATTAGCCAAACAAGCTGTCATGTTGTGTTCACTTAGTTCAGGCAATAGGCAATAGGCAGTAATACCTCGGAGTCGGCAATACCTCGGACCAGTTCTTAATTAAATGTTTGCCGTTTATTTCAATTTCATTGTTTTCTTATGGTTTCAAGCTTCACAACAATTACCAATTTGAATTGCACAATGCACAAGAAGCACAGTTTTCACGCACAATTAGATATGTAAGCTATTTGTGGCTGACAAACCAGCTAACTCAAGTCCTTCGCACTGCCAGCAGGGCATCCATTGTCCAAGCAAATAACACCTAAGCTCGAAGGGGGAGGCCAACTAATTAAACAATATGTTATGCGAGCTGATAATGAATTGAAAGTCTACACTTGAAATGATACACATAATTGCATCCTACTCATAGCATGACATACATATATATTAATATATAATTTAATTTCAAGGTGAAATGAGCCAAACAGCTTGCAACATTGTTGATGACATTTTCGGCAGACCATTTAATGCCAATCTAAACAGCATTCGAGTGGATAACTGAAATAGTAATTGAATTGAAAATATCAATTTGCAAAACAGGAAAATAATGTGCGTGATAGCTGAACTATCTAGTTGTATCTCATTATTTATACACGAAACGAGTTGCCAGCACCACCAGCTGCCAGCACAACCGACAGCACCATCACCACCCATCTGTGGCTGGCAGTAATGGCAACTTTTCACCAGGAAGCCAAAAGGAAAACAAATAGAGATATGCAACGGAAAAAGTTGAAGTAATCAGTGACAATTTTAAAAAGAAGACGAAAAAACTTGCACGCACGCAATTGAGCAAAATGTCCAATTACGAATTCAATTGAACATTTTCAAATTTGGCAATACTTCCTAAGCGGATAATGTTGTCATCTTATCTCAATCGCTTTATTTCGAATTTGAATATGAAATTTTACGAAACATTTGAAACTTTTCCGGCAATATTTTTCGATTTTTTTTGTATGCATTTGAGACAGAAACGTTTAATAACAACGGTAATTTGTGGCTATATAGCAACAGTGACAAGTTAAAGTCACTTAAAGTCTTGGAAAATAAAACGCTCTAAGCTATATATATGGGATATAATATTATATCACTATCGGCTATGAACTTGAAAATGCACAATAAATCTAATAGTTTCTTTAAGTGAAATAGACGTTATCTTAATGAGATAGATAAATGGGAGATAATAAACATAAATCTTAAGAGAGTTCACTTTGATTGTAAATCTACTTGATAACAAACAATAGATCTAGATCTAGCGATGCTCTCTCCAAAAGAATTTAGATTAGATAAAGTCACTTTATTATGCAAATATCAGAAACTGAAATAGAAAACAACTAAACTGATTTACAGTGTATACTTTATTATTATGAACTTTATTCAATCAGGATGTTGGTTGAGGCTCAATAATTCATTTTTCGTAAGTAGGTGTGATTTGAATTGATCTGTTGAAATGTAGCGCGAAAATGTCCAGATCTAATAACCTGATTTAGATAACCCACTTTTACAGAGAGTTTTGGTCTCTCTCTCTCTCTTTCTCTACTATTATTTACATACAAATGAGTCTGAGCCCAACGCCAGACACATCACTTGTCTGATAACCCACAAGTAGGCAAACAGTTAAGTTTGCTAAAAAACAATCATAAAGCAAACAAATGGTAAGACAAAGCGAATAATTGCTAATTACTGTGAGGGTAGAGACATCATATAAAAGCGGCTGGTTCTCGCGAAAGTTAAGCAATTCCAAATATAGGATTTCAGTTGAGTAGTCGAGTGATTGTTAACAATGAGGTGCCACATTATTTTGGGCGTTGTCTTTGCAATGGCGCTACTTGCCCCATTGACCCAAGCCGCACCTGCTGAATCGCAGGAAGCTGTTGAAGTTGAGACACTTGCAGCTGCCGCCGAGCAGCCTGCAAATGCTGAGCAGCCCGTCGAGGTTGTCGATGAGGCAGACTCCGCTGGCTCGGCTGAGTCGGCCGAGTCGGCTGAGCCTAAAGCGGAGATATCAAACGATTACTATATCAATGTCAACGATTACGAACGCCCCCCAAAACCATGGTGGTGGTAAGGAACACATCAGCACTGCAACAATTATCATAGATTTTTTTTTGTTTAAATTTATTATTTATTTAAATGTGCAAGTGTTAAATATTCAATAAATTCAAGAAGTTATCCTTGAATAAAAACCACAATTTGGAATATTTATGATGAAATTCTTTGGGTGTGCTCGACTAAGTGACAACCTGCACAAATTTGTTTACTTATAACAGAGACAGGTAAAAAAAAAACCAGTTAATTCAGGAGACACTTGAGAACCAAAGTATATATTTGACATTTTAAACACAGAGAATAAATTCCATATACAAATACAGTTATGCTCAAAATTTATGGAAGTGCTGCTTCTCAAAGCATTTCATAAAAATATGACTGATTTTATGGTTAGAAAATTGACACCTCTTCAAAATATTAAGCTAGGCAGGAAAATATAATCCATCATATCTAGTTTTTAGGAATACTATTTAGCCACAGAGTAAGTTGAGAAAACTTCTCTATTATTCCACTATAATACTATGATAATGATAAGTATAAATAATAATTTAATAAAAATAAATACAAAATAAAAATAAAAATACTAAATTTAAGCACTTTTTTCTAATAGATTTTTCAATGTTTATTTATCTTCAATATTGATTGCTTGTTTCACAATATTTGAGATACATTTGATTTATTTCTTTTGACCGCAGCTGCCTATCTATTTTCATAATCATGAGTAATGAATGCTCAAATCTGCAGCGAATGCAGCGAAATTGAAAATTCAAGACAAAAACCAAAAGATACATGAGTCTTTGGCTTGTGGTTTTTGAACTGACGAAAGATATGGAATGCTCTCTCTCTCTCTCTCTCTCTCTAACCCATTTACCCATTAGAGCCCAACTACCATGTATGAATATCCATTTAGTTTTATTAATTTGTTCACTTGGACTGGGTAAGGTTGCTATTTCTACTGTCGCCAGTGGTTGTGCCGACTATTCATATGCACAAATAGAAATAGTGACACCGATGACTGCCGAGAAAGGTGACTTCTACACAGCAAAAAAAAAAGCGTACTTAAAACTACAATTTTTCATTTCAGAAACAAATACAAAAAGAAAAACCAATCGCAATCCAAGCACATCAATATTTTTAATATGTTTTGTATCTGAATCAGGAATGTTTTCATAATCGAAAGCAATTGTTTCTCACTGTGTAGCTGTATGTTTAGGCAAGTGTAGGCGAATGCGATTCCGGCTAATGCAGTAAAACCCACATGACAACAATGTTGCCAGTGTCGAAATACGAAACGGCAAACTGTCGGCCAGCCGCAAAGCGTGCAGGTGAACGAGCAATAACAGCAGGCACTGTGATTGCCATAAATATCAAGTAAGCCTGAGTGTGTTTGACAATGCAGTTAGCCAAATGTTTTGGCTAGTTATCCAAATGGCAGCTCAACCTCCTCCGACATGAAATCAGGAGCAGGAAATCTCAATGCAACATTTGTGGCAGCGGCTGCCAACAACAACGATAAACAATACACAATAAACAAACACACGCAGAGCAATAGCCATGTCACGGCCAATGACATTGAACTTGACTGCGAAAGGTTGGCGAGCTGTGTGGTAAGTGCAACTAAAAATTGTAGTTTTGGACAACAGATGACCGGTTTCGGACTCCATTTGCAGCAAAAGATTTATGGGAATGCAGCCTTTAACAGTTAAGACATAACTAACATAATTAGCCAGCTTAAAAAGCAAATAAGCAACAACAAAAAAAAAGATGAAAAACAAGCATATCTGGATCCAAAACCAATATTAATACCAAAATCATAAACAATAAATTAAAGCCGTATTCGAGTACCGGCTCCACAATTGAAATAAAACAATTTGAACGACTTAACGCTATCTGTGATCTGGGAAAACGCACGCACTCAAAGCGGAAATCAAACCCCAACAAAATTACGTTGACACTCATACTGAACTCATTTGTTATGATTTCAATCGTTTGAACCCCATAATATGGAGTAATCTGATCCGGCTGGCATGGCTAATATATACATAAACTTCATGGGCTTGCACACGACTCCTTCAGGTCAGAATTATAACACCATCCCCTACAGATCATCTATTAGGATAAGCATTTGTAAAAGTTGCAAAAATCGTTGACTAAAAATCATAATTATGCTTTGTTTAAGTGAATTAATACTAAAATTAAATATATGAATCAATTTTGTTGTCATTTTACTTTTCTTTTAACTTCATTAATTAACTTAATTTGATATTTAATTTGAGTATTTAAACTTTCCCAATCCGAAATTCAAAATGCTTGAATCAAGATACGATTTGTGTATCGAATATTACAATTAAATTGACTAGTTAATATCTATATATATGTACATATGCATACTTTACAGATATGACAAGAAATAAGTATTTTATGAATTCCCAGTCAAAATCAGACAATTTAGAAACAATTAGTGTCTATATGAAATAATATATAAATTATTACTCGACAAGCCTAACTAACTATTTATGCGAATATATTTCGATATCGGGCTCAATATAAAGCGCATCGAAAATTCAACTATTCGTTGTTGTTAGATTGTTTTGGTATTCCTGTATTTGATTGGTGATTTCGTATTTAAATCAGGCAACCTAGTGACTTTTTTAAGAACTAAGCTGATCTTAAAAGAAACTCTGCATATTTTTTGCACTCCTATGGTCACCTGACAAAGTCGTTGCGGCATTGATTCCATTTGGCTGCAATCTTATTCCCAGCCAAAAGTCGCCATGGAACTGGGTTAAGCATAAGCTGTTGTTGTTGTCGTTGCAACTTCGAAATCCAACTGATAAATAATACATTAACGCACAAAAATTATACGTGCATTAATTCAAAGCTATGTTCCAACGAAAATCGTCTGATTGAGGTCTGCATGCGGCACTCCCCTCTCTCCCACCGTCGTCCTCTGGCAGCAGCTGAAAACTGCAATTGAAAGTGCAACTTTATTTTTAGACCGGTTTTCTGCAATGGAGACAGACATTACTGTCTGTCCGTCTGTCCGTCTGCACTAACATACCTTTTTTCGACACTTTTAGAGATTCAGACTGGAAACTTGAAATATATACGGGTCTTTGCCAGCGTAAAGTGTAAAAATTTGAGTATTACGTCCACTAGGAGGCTAGGAAAATCAAATCGTTGAAATTGATAATAGCAACTCGCAAAAAAAAAGGCAATTAGCTCCCACAATTTAAAGGCTATAGTCACAAAATCTGGTTGGTAGGTTGTTGGCAATGTCCTTCAAAGATCGTGATATATCATATACCAGCCATATTATAGCCACGCCCACACTTGCGCCCATTATCGCCAAAGCCGTTAGCAAACTTGGAAGATCGTCCTCCAAAATTGTGTTTATCTCTTCTCAAGTCTTCCAGCTTTTTTTGGCCACGCCCACTCCTTTGCTACCTGTTATCAGCTGGTATTACTTATGGTATAAGAGTATACCCGACTGCAACGTTCTCTCTTATTTGTTTGTACAATATTGAAAATTTAAGTATTTAACTCTTGCCGCGTTTGTTATAATTTGTCGTACAGAAGGCGACAGCTCAGAATCCCATAGGACCCTATATAAGGTATGGGAAAACTATGTCAGACTGAAACAATGCCCTGGTAAGAGTGTGCAGACTTCGGCGTTCCCAAGGCAGTTGATCACATTTTGTTTCAGTTTTTATTCGATCTGCTGAGTATCTGTCAATGCATTCGAAATAAATTGTCCTTTTTTGTTGTTACAGTAAATTAGATGAATTGTTGCCATAATTCATGTTCAATTTACTAATTATGTCTCAAATAAATTATAATTATATATATATTTGGCTTCACCTAATGAATTGGGAAATGTATTAGTTGCTTTTAAAGACATTCTACAGGAAAATTCCAATCGCAATAACGTGTTTTTTCCAGTGAAATATAGAAAATTTAGAAAATTTGAGTAGTTACAGTGAGCGACACCTTATTAGGCACAGAGTCAAAGAAAAAAAGTAATTGCCTGCCATAAACTAATCATTAATTATTTTTCAAAAATTCCAATAGGCGATGGTAGGTACAGGTATTAACCATCTAAATTAATATATGACCCCAATACACTGGGGTTTCCCCACCTGCTAGGTAGGATTATGTAAAAAAGTAGCCTATTTTCTTTGACTCTGTGCCTAATAAGCTGTCAGTCACTGTATATAATACATTCCAATAGTGTTCCCAGATTGCATATTGAAAGGTGCAGTGGTTTTATGTATAACATAAAAGCTTACTTTCTTGAATACAAAATTGAATTTGTTAGCCTGAAACAGACTAATTAGCTAAATTAAAATTGAAAAAATATTATTAAGATTTAATATTTTATTTTACACATTTTCATTTTGCTATCTCTATTTTGCCACCATAAAGTTAAGGATCTATCTCTATGTTTTGCACACTCATTTCCGCTTGGCTTGTGTTAAATTTGGACATATTGAGAAATATTGCGAAGAACATTTTGTCGGAGCCGATGTCTTAGGAGCAGGCCCTATGAAAGTTAAGAACTGGAGTGGTTCACCTCGAAAGGGAGCTACTTTGTCAAGTCATTAAATATTGATTAAGCAATTCGATTTCTGTACGGTTATTAATTGACTAATTGGTGTTGTAAACGCCTGAGCAATATTTAACTCATAAAAAGGTAGTATAGTTGAGAGGCTATTTTCTATAAATGCCAAATATGCTGAACCAGTCACTCATAAACTCATGTTGAAACTATGCAAATAAAAATAAATGAACTAATATCGTAATTAAATGTCAATTAAATAATTATGATAAAAATAAATCAATAAAATAAATGCGCAAGCGACCATGTGTAACTGAGGAATTGCTTTTGGAGCTGCTTAAAAATCAGGTCGATTTTATATGTGTTGCAATTTGCATAGCGCCAAATTCGACTGCATTTGATTGCATTGCAGTCGGCCAGTTAACAAGATGGCTAAATGATTAGTCTAATGAGGCACACGCACCACGAAACACGAACCGCGAAACACTTTGCGTGAAGTGTTGCGGTTTTTTGTTGCTTGCCGCATATTGCCTGCCGCAGCCACTCAATTGTGAATTGCGAATCGGCTTGCGGCCAGGCTAACGGGAAAGGCATTGCGGCAACTGCAATCATCTTGGCTCATATTTAAGCCGATCGCAACACTTTTAGCCTAACTGGCCCACAGCGATTCCGGATCGAATTGGGTGTGGGCGTCATGCAGTCAGCACAATCCCAAGGCCAGGGACAGTATCTGATCAGTTGTCTTGAATTGACACAATTGACGCAATCCGAATTCATCGAAATCGATTAACTTTTCCAATTTATATCCATAGATAGTAAATATTCGGAGAATGTGCTTTGATTATCTCTTTGTAGAAAACTGAGTAAGGCTTTAGTCATGGGGCGAACAAAAAAGGCTAAACATGTATCAATTAAGAATAAACTAGACGAGTGAGCTGGACTACGAGATACCCTTGCATTCAGCTAATAAGTATATTACTTGTCTAAAACATAGTTTTAGTTTTATGCATAAGTTGATCACGGGGTAAGACTGTACCCAGCTTTTGATAAGGGATCTCGTAAAATGGGGGCCGACTAACTCCCACCCCCTGCTTCACCCTCCGTATGCTCTTGGTGGCACTTGTTTTTTATGGCTGGCGCAGGTGCACAAAAATGTTTTTTTTTTTTTTTTCATATATGCGTATTTGCAAAATAACATTCTTAGAAATCGAGTCGCTGTAATACACACACACATACACACGCACACGCACAAGCATGCTTACACTCGCTTTGATTATGTAAATGCTGTTAGTAATGAGATCAATATGAGAACTGGTTTTGGAACCATAAATTGGGCATTAGTTCGCAACTGTTAGTTGCGCCCATATGTACTTGATGCCAAAAATATGTTAAACTATATACAATATCAATTGAAAGTCTATATCTTTTCGAAATCGATTTGTATCGATATTCGCAAATGGAGTTATCGATAAAATGAAATAAACTTGATCTGCGTAACTCTTAAAGTTTCTAGATCGACTTGGCTCTGATGCTGTCCAAGAGTATATACACTTTAATGAGTTGGAGATGATTGCTTCTGCCTGTCTAATATACTCCATAATCAGGGAATAAGCCACCTCAAATGATCAAAAATCCTTAGCTTTACCCACACAGTTACTTTTTTATTTGTATTATTTTTATATTTTGTTTCCCTCCAATATCAGAAAAGTGCTGAAATTTTTTACTCTAAAGTGATTTATTAGCCTCACTATCCAAAAAATACTTGTATTTGTTGAATGGGCTTATGTCTGTCTGTTAAGGTACACAGAAAAAAAATAAACAATTCAAAATAATGCAAAAAACTGAAATCTCAAATATATATTATTGTTTATTATCGAATAAAGAAACTAAAATCAGAATAAATTCTTTCATTTTTGTTGAATACAATTCTTCTCCGTGTAGATATGCTGCTACAATTTACCAAGTGGACACGTTGAATTACTATGGTTAAATACCATTACAAATTGTGGCAAAAAAAGGCTGCTTAAAGTGATTGGCAATTTGGAAATAATTTATTTACGCGAATGTAAAATACAATGTATTATTATTAATAATTTTGTTGTTCTTGTTAAAAAACTCAATTGTGGCAGAGAGCAGCTACTGGCCACATGCAAGACAAGAGGTCTATTGAATTAGAATATAAAATTGGCATTTGCGAGCAATACGAGCACAATACCTTAGGCGGAAACTACGCATATTTGACCCTCGGCTATGAATCATCGCCAAAAACTCGGGCCCCAAAACCAAAAATATGAAGAAAAAAAAATCGCGCACACAAATTTTGAGGCCAATAAAAATCGTAGCGAAAGGCGAAGGCGACGATGACGATGACGATGACGATGGGGCGGCAACGGGGGGTTCCGTGGTCAGTTAGGTCACGGGTGCCTATTTATTTATTTTTTATATTTTTGTTTTGTCAGCAGCGATTTGCTGAGCCCCGCTTTGATTAAAAGCAAATTCATTAAACGGAACTATGGTTGTCAGCAGGGCGGCAGCCCTCAAGCGGTGGCACAGAAGCAAGGGGTATCTGAATGAGCGTGAAAATCAAACATCAGCTGCCAAATCAAAAATAAAGCGGGCCTAAGCCTGAGTCGAGCGAATAACGCCTAACGGCAAAGGGCAAAGATTGTTGCCGAATGCCGAGGAAGCCACGAGCGTGCGCCTTCGGCAAATGTTGTTGCTACTGCGGCGGCAACTGTTGCTGCGACTGCAAAACGCAAGTTTATATAAAACGCGAACGCCACATTATGTCCAACAGTTGCAAACGCGTCAGCCGCTCGACTGCAGATACAGCCAAACCGAACAGCGCTTTGAAAATAAACACACACACAACAAAAAATAGCAATAAAAAGGACGAGCCTTTGATTATTTGTTATTATATATTTTTTTTGGTTATTGGTGGTTGTGTTCGGTGGCAAACGTTGCCACATAAACATTATACAAGTCTAAAGACAATCGAACAACGGACTGCTAATGTTGCCGTGCCTGACCCACATCCTGATCCTGTTGGCTGCTGGCTCAACGCAAGCCGCCTACAAGCTGCAGGAGCGCTATAGCTGGAACCAACTGGACTTTGCCTTCCCAAATGAAAGGCTCAAGGAGCAGGCGATCGCCAGCGGCGATTACATTCCACAGAACGGACTCCCCGTTGGCGTCGAGCACTTTGGCAATCGACTATTTGTCACAGTTCCCCGCTGGCGCGATGGTAAGTCCATCCATGCAAACCCCAGTTCTGGGCATAGTGAACTGTTTAGGCCACATAGAGCCAAAAGTGTACCAAAGTTTTACTCTTGGGCAAATTTACTTCTGTTCGCTGAGCATTTGCTCAGTTGGTTGACAAGTGTAGTAAAGAAATTCAGCAGAATCCATTGGTATTTTTATGTAATGCAGACACAACCAAAATTCAACTGGCTTATAGCTATACTTTTACACTTCCACACTCTTCACATATTTTATTTAAATTTGATAGGCTTTCAACAATCCTTGTTAGCTTAAAGCTTTAATTATTAAGGATAATGGATAATGAAATGTGTACTTTTCATATTCACAATAGCTGGACATACAAAAATTCAAATCAAATTTGTGCATCCCAAAGCAATCGAACATTTTCTGCCTTTATCTAAATGTTGTAGGACTGACGACAAGGAATAAATATCTTCAGTTCAGCTTCAGTTAGCTGAAAGTGATATGTATTCTCCAAGTGCTTCTATTCAGTTGATCTTCCTATTGAACATCGAACTTTTGTATCTTTCAAATATCAAATTTGCTGCAATCTTTTACTTTTAGTACTTCTAACACAATTATTAAAAACGAATATTTTTTTACAAAAACTGCTTTAAAATTAAAAATTGACAGATAAGGCTTTTTTATTGCAAAGCTAGAAAAATATTCTTGTTTCAATCGAAGTTCAATTTCTTTAAGCACATGTATTCAAATAAATGAATTGAGAAACTAACGCTTAATAATATATATACGTATGTGCGGCATTGAGTGCTTCAAGAAATACAACAACAAAAATAAGTAAAATGTATAATTTTGATGTGGATCCATCTATGAATACAACCAACGCAATTTTGAAGGCTTCTTTACAGCCTTGACTATGCTACACCGTTACAAATCGACCAGCAATAAAACATTACAAAAAAACAGCAAATAAATAAATAATTTGCAATAACCAACAATTCGTAGCGAGTCGATAAAAAGTGAGAGTTGCATCCGATTGTAAATACTAAAGTGAACTTTTGAGTGTTTTTGTTGCATTTGTTTGATATTTGAATTTTTTTGGCTTTTGCTCTGCACTGTTCTGCATGACAATTGGATTGTAAAATGCTAAAGAAACTGGCTGAATAAACGAACTTGAAATTCCAAAAAAAAAAAAACTTATTTAATACAGTTAATTAAAGTGCAGGAATGTTTCCTAAAAAAATATATATAAGATTTTAGTCAAGCTCAGAGAAATCGAATTAGACAAGCATATTTATATATTTAAGAAAAAGTTGTGAAAAAAAGTTAAATCCTTTAAAAAAAAAAATGCCTTTTGGCATTTAAAGCCTTGGGCTATTGAATATTACACAAACTTTTGAAGTATCTCAAGAATCGCAATAATCCATTGGAATGGAAATTTGCTTTAAGAAGGTCGCCCAAATATAAAGCCAAAGGCCAAAAGCCAAGTTCGATCAAACGCTTCAATGGATTCAAAGGCACATGAGCGAAAGTCACGCCGCAATAAAGCGGATAAAAGCAAATCAATTAGCTAATCTTGAGTAAATATCATAATCGAAAACAACAACAAAAAGAAACAACACCTGAAATCAGTTGACAGGCATGACTTATGACGACTGGTTGCCAACTGGATTGTCGAATGACTGTTCAAGTCTGCTTAGTGCAAAATATAAATGGGAAAAGAGAATTAATCAATCAACTGAACTACATTATGTCGAATAGTGTTTGAAAACAAAACATACGGCTAACAACACTATTATTATGTGACAATTGAAAATATGTTTAATTCAGATTGAAAGATTGATTGTGGAGTGTAGAAAAATGCAACAATATTATCTTGTCTTATGACAAATTCAATACGTGATAAAAATGTATGTTCACGGATTTGAAATGAGTTTGCAAATTTAGTGTTCATTTCAGAATGTTCAGATCGTTAAGATCAAACTTTTATTTCAAGAAAAATTGGTTTTACTTAGCACTTGAAACGAGTCTCGGAAATGGTTTACAAAATTTCGAAAATTGGAACAAAATATGCACAAGAGAATTGCCAATGAAGTTTATAAAATAGTCTTGGACTAAAACCACACCCGATTTTGGAAATGAAACAATTGAAAAACAAACACATCGTTAGCACTTACAATGAGCTTGAGCCACTGCTGTAGTTAACCACATAAGTGGTCTCTTGAAATATGAAAGTGTCATTAGGTTCGCGAAACAGGTTAATCGATTAACGCCAACTGGCCAACTGGCTGCCGCCGCCAAAGCTGTCCACTGGAAACTCATGGCACAATACGCAAGATTAGATTGATTAAGATAGTTTAGTATACATATGAACAGGTCTGTGTCCAAACAGAAAGACAGATCGACTAAGATATATACCGACTGCCGGTTGACAGATTATAATGATGTTGCTGCTACCGATTACTAAGTAGAAGCAAATTGATATCACATAATTGTGATTGCCATATGTCTCCAAAATAAAATGGGGGTTACATTCCGCAAAATGAAAACATGGCTTAATGAGATCGATTGCATTTACACACACAGTAATTTGTTGCTTAACAGTTGAATTAAGTGCATTCCAAGTGTCAGGTAATCAAACCAAAAACTCAAGCTTGACTAATTAAATTACACATGTTGTTGCCAGAATTGAAGTCGGAAATAATTGGTGTAAATGGAGTGGTTAGACAAATATAAGATAATCCCAATTCAGAAACTAACAGCTCTTTGACCATATCAAAATACTTTAGGAATCAGCTTACATATACGAACAGCAGAGCTGTCAACCGAGTGCGTAATTTTTAAAACTCACATTTAAATGCAGTCAAAAATATCTCCCATATTTAGTCGCAGCTGCAATTCTCCTTAGAATGCAGTTTAGCACAACTTAATCGAATGGAAAGTAATTAACTGGTATGCTAATAGAATTGCTCGAATTGGCCATAACTTATAGAATACGTTTGCGGAGTGCAATTTACTGAGAAGTGGTCTATTCCACTCGGAACATAAATTGGCCAAGAAAAGTTGCAAGTGATGTCGCACGCCCGCAACTGGCAACTGGTTTCACTGACTTGCCGTGGGACACCTTGTCAACTGGAGCGGAAACTTTGAAGCTTGTTGCTAACGATGACGATGACTATGATGATGATGATGGTAATAATGCTGACGATGATGTGAGTGCAGTTGCTCAAAATGTGGATAATCACATTGTAAATTGCTAGCACTCAACTTGAGAAGGTGGCGGCAAGTTGCAGTTGCAACAGTTGCAAACGGCTCATGAGCAAATCGTTCATTTACTCGCCGCACACTTACTTACTGCATTCACACATCCAGATTTGATATCTTAGACATCTAATCGATTCAGTTATTCATTCAACCAGATTGTTAATATGAGTCCCCGGAACATACTAAATAATATTTTTTATAGCATTTGGAAAATTGTAATATTTTCGAAAGTTCCCAGATGGGAAACCAAACATTTTATAAAATGAGTCATATGTTTATGAATTTGAATTTAATTTGAAATTTTATTTGAAATTTACCACAATAATTTTGTTACTTTTTGTATTTTTTGTGAGTCGACTGACTTTAAATAAATAAATTATTTTTAATAATAATACTTATTGCAATCATCATTTTGCAGGCATTCCGGCAACGTTGACCTACATCAACATGGAGCACAGCTTGACGGGCTCACCTGAATTGATACCCTATCCGGATTGGCGGAGCAATACGGCCGGGGATTGTGCGAATAGCATTACGACAGCCTATCGCATCAAGGTGGATGAGTGCGGCAGACTTTGGGTACTCGATACGGGCACTGTGGGCATTGGCAACACAACCACAAATCCCTGTCCCTATGCTGTCAATGTCTTCGATCTGACCACAAATACCCGTATACGGCGATATGAGCTGCGTGCTGAGGATACAAATCCGAATACGTTTATTGCCAATATTGCCGTCGATATTGGCAAAACTTGTGACGATGCCTATGCATATTTCTCGGATGAACTGGGCTATGGTCTGGTTACCTACTCCTGGGAGCAGAACAAATCCTGGCGTTTCTCCTCCCATTCCTATTTCTTTCCAGATCCCCTGCGTGGCGACTACAACATCGCCGGCCTGAACTTCCAATGGGGCGAGGAGGGCATCTTTGGCCTGGCCCTGTCGCCGATTCGATCCGATGGCTATCGCACCTTGTACTTCAGTCCCCTGGCCAGCCATCGCCAGTTTGCCGTATCCACGCGCATTCTGCGCGATGAATCGCGCACCGAAGACAGCTATCATGACTTCACTGCGCTGGACGAGCGTGGTGCGAATGCTCACACCACGTCCCGTGTGATGAGCGACGATGGCGTCGAGCTGTTCAATCTGATCGATCAGAATGCGATCGGCTGCTGGCACTCATCGATGCCATACACACCCCAATTCCATGGCATTGTCGATCGCGACGATGTCGGCCTCGTCTTTCCCGCCGATGTCAAGATCGATGAGCACAAGAATGTGTGGGTGCTGTCCGATCGTATGCCCGTCTTTTTGCTCTCCGATCTCGACTACAGTGACGTCAATTTCCGTATATATACGGCACCGTTGGGCGCACTCATTGAGAATACGGTTTGTGATCTGCGGAACAATGCTTATGGTCCAACGAATACCGTAACGCTGCCCAAACAGCCACATGCTGCCTTGCCAGTACTACCAGCAGCGGTACCACCGCCAATCTCCTCCATTTATCAGCCATCGTATCTGCGACCAAAATCCCAGTTATCCACAAGCTGGGCACCAGCACCAGTGGCGCCACCTCGCAGCTATTTACCAGCTGGGGGGCAATCGTCCGGGCAGAGCATCTCGAGCGTGAGCGTATCCCAGGGTCTGTCGCCCAGTGCCGTGGATGTGCCCAAGGCGTATATCTTCAATCAGCACAATGGCCTCAACTATGAGACGAGCGGACCGCACATGTTTCCCGTCCACCATCCGGCCGGGCAGCGGGAGGGACTCAAGAATTATGTGAGTGCCCGCCAGGCTGGCTGGTGGCATCACCAACATCATCATTAGGTCTAGCGCATTTCTCATCGAACACTTTCTTTCTCTCTGCAATACGCACAATCTCTGTTTCGCACAATTTATGTAGTTGGTTTTTTGTATATTATATGTAACACATTTTTTTTTTTATTCTTAAAATTGAAATCTCTTTTAAGTATTGAATTTGTAAATTCGCCAACCATGAGAAACTTTGAACGCTAGATGTCGCTAGCTAAATACAAATCGACATATTCAATTATTGAAATATTACTGTAAGCCAGATTGCTATTGATATTAATATGCGACATTTTATTTAAAGCTTAAAAAAAGCATGAAGCATTTATTTGGACAGGCCTGAAGCAATTTATACTGAAACTAACGCAATATTTCAAAACATAGTTTTAGGGGGTTCTCTTAAAGTTAGTACCAGCAAAAGTCGCCCATGGTCGCCACTAAATGCATGTGTAAAATACATTGCATACTCTTAGGCTTGGCAAAAAGAGAACCCTATCAAGCACAGAAATAACTTATAATACGAGAAGACAAAACTAGCTGTGAGTAAAATTGATTATTTGATTTTGTGTGATTCCATATTTGAATATGAATTTGTTGGCACACAATTCACACACTGCACACGCCACTTACTCATTCACATTTTTCTCCAGAAGAGAGTCAAAAACAAAGCGAAAAAACTCGTTTCGACGGCTGGCCCATTCATTTGCATACAGCACGCCCGCTGTAAGGGTTGGGTAAGAGTAAAGGAGGGTAATGGACAGGGGATGGGCTGGATATATGGTGTGCTCAAAAATGATGGCTGTGCCAAAATTCACACATAATTACAAGCGAGAGACTGAGAAGGCAGCTAAAAGGGAATTCAAAGTGCTTCTGCTGCTGCTGCTGATGCTGCTGGGTTCGTTCAGTTTATGCGTATGATTTATATATATGTAAGTGTCTGTATGGATGGGTGTTGTGGGCGTGGCATAATGTTGCATACTGCCGGTAGTGACTTTCCGTAAAAGTCAAAAATCCCAACAACAACAGAAAAGCACAGAAAACAAACAAACGAAGCGAAAGCAGCAGCAGCCGTTGACTGCCGGCATTTATTTACTTTTTGATTACGAATACGAACTACACTCCCAGCTACCCCATCCCCCTCCCCTCCCCACTCCATTCAGCCCATCTACCTGAGGAGTGAGAAGCTGCTGCTGCTGCTGCTGCTGCTGGTTGCTGTGCGAAACACTTAACGCCAAAAGTGAGCAAAGCAACACTTGCTCTATTAACGCGTCTGCTGCTGCAGCTCCAGCTTCAGTTTCAGCTTCTTCGCCTCATCTTCTTCCCCTTCAGCGCCGCCTCTCCGGTGGACTCTGTCTGACAATTTATTGAAAAGCATTAAGGTGGAGAAGAAGCCACATCGCTTTCGCGTCCGTTAACGAGAAACGGACACCAGCTAAAAATACAATGCATACGTGTGGCTAATTTGCGGTTGCCCGAATGATGATTTACATAGGATCAGAGCAACTCGCTGGATACAAAACAAAAAACAACGCAAATATACAAAAAACGACAAGAAAAACCGCACATGCAAATTATAGAAAATTTGGGGCCGGGTGCAGCTTAAACAAATATTGAGATAGTCGCGACGATAACAAGACCAACGACAGCACTATCATTAGTTCTGCCTGCCACGCATATTCAAATGCAATAAATCCGCAAATGGGTGTTTCCTTTTGCGTATTAAAAAAACCGAACAAAAAAACAAAACGAAAAACTCTGCTGCTGCTGCTAATTTTATGCTAGACGGGCGTTAATATCAAGCTGCCATTTATGGCTTCCGTTTTGCAGAATTAATTCAACTGATGAGCCTTGAATCTGTCCAACAAATAGGGGAAGGATAGATTGGGGGCAGGGTGGGAGGAGGGCTGATTGTAAGCTGAGCTACTTAATTGAAGGCGCCAACAAGCAGCGGGCGGTGTATAAGTGTGTGTAGGCGTGGCAATTGCAGTCTCCCTCTATCTCTCTGTCAGTCTCTGTGGCAACAACAATTGCTGACCTGCTGTGCAGCTGTCGCAGCTCTTAATCTTAACAAGCAGCAGCATAAAACAAAAAGCAAAAAAAAAACGGAGAAAACCAGGCTAGTTCGTTGCTTAAGTCTTTCGTTTTTTTGTGTTTTTTTTTTTGTCTTATGTTTCGCTGGCTGTTTTTCAATTAAAAGCGACGCTAATTTTATCGAACAATGCAACAAATTTTATGCGCATTTAACAAAGTCGTAATTGATTGTACAAAAGTGAAGGCGTGAAATGCCGCCAGTGGCAAGCAGACAGCTTGAAAGCTTGCCGGACAGGAAATTAAGTGTGCAAAAACAGACAAAGAGAGACAGAGAGAGAGAGAGAGAGAGAGTGAGTACTCATGAGTACTCTGCGAATAGTTCGCGCATTATCCTGGAAAAAGAAAGTGCAATTTAATGGCTTCATTAAGAAATGCAAACAAAAAACCAACAAATATTTCCGTTATGTTTTTGTTTTTTTTTTTTGCAAAGTTGCAAGTTGCAAGTTGCAATTTAAATGGCTCGAAGAGCAACGAACGAGTGCGAGAAGCTGCGAAATTATCTTGATTGACATTTTATGTCTTTTTAATGAAAGCAACTTCAAAGGATGACACGAAATTGCTCGCATCGCAGCCCACTTTTGCCCCCTTGCAGCGTTGTTGGTGGCAGGCGCATAAAAATTGTTGCTGCTGATAGCCAGGCAGACAGATAGACAGACAGACATTCAGTCAGTCAGCCAGAGAACAAGTGTAGCGTGCAGTCACATAAAGACACACAAAGAAAGATACAATTGTATCTTGTGCTATCTGCGGCCAGGTAGAGCTGACAACGCAGCTGTGCAACTAATGTACTTACTTGCCTCTCGGCCCAAGAGATGCGAGATATTCACTCGAGAACTCTCGCATTCATTCACACACACACACAGCACAGTTGCAGCACAACTTTAGTAACGACTCATACATACCACGTACATAGTTAGCTAAGCTGGAACTTGGCTGAACCAAGAATATGTTCTTGGCTTAAGTGCTTGAACTAATAATTTATTCTTGGCTCGATGTCAATTTATTTTATGAACATTTTCTGATTACTTCTGATTCTCAGTTTCATTTTTATACAAACACACATATTCTTGATTAAAGTTTGCATATCGCAATTGCCAGCTCTAAAATATGCACAATTTTGTGTTAATAGTGCAGTTTTTTCTTTAGAGCGAGATTAAAGGATGCACTCCTGGCATCTTTATAGGGTACTCAAAATGCAGACAATCTAATCGCTGGCAAATGTCAAGCGGCCGCAGCAGCCTCATTCATGAAAGAGTCGCTCGAGTTTTGGTCTGGTTTTGGTTTTGGTTTGGGGTTTGCCTTTTGCGCTCATTGATAACAACAAACGCTGGCTGCAAGCGTAACCAAGCAACGCCTGGCAACGCTGCGTGCGACAATCCGCGATAAAAAATAAAAAACGTGGCCAGTTGCTTCATCGACTCAGTTCGGATCGGGTTTGGGCTTGGGTTTGGGTTTGGGTTTGTCCTCGGGCCTTGACTTTGAGTTTGGCGATATGCGATATGACGAAACACGCGTGAAGAGCGTCAAACGATTTTGTTATCGTTGTCGCCATAACCGTTGCATGGTTTAATTAAAAGGTTATTCGTGTATGTCGCCAGGCGGCTCAGCCTCTAACTCCGGATATCTATGCCAGATAGGAAGTGACTGAGCGAGCGAGCGAGTGAGAGAAGGATAAAGAAAGAGAGAGCAAGAGAAACACACACAGATACTTTTTTGATTGAGTTGTTTAAGCGGTTGTAGCTGCTCTCACGCAGCCTGCGATTGCTGCGTGCCTTATCTTAAAGACCTTTTCCCTATTATTACCTACCCATACCACTGCGACTACCCCTAACCTTACCCTATCACTTGTACTGTCGACCACCGTCCTTGACTGTGGGGCATTCAAAACTGAAACCGCAGAAGCAAAAGCTCAACCAACACTTCGGGGTTGTGGCTGTTGTTGTTGTTGGTTCACTTGGTGCCAGGTGAGAATTGACAAATTTCCATTTCATCAATGCAATCAATAAATGCAACAACGACAACAACCACATCTACATTTAAAACAAGTGATGTGACTCCGATACTGAGCTGAGCTCACACCTCGAAGCATGTGCCCCCATGCTTGTTGTTGTTGACCATCAAGGCCGTTACTTGAAAACCGCTTTCAATTAAACTGGAGCACACTTTTGCCTGCGGTCAAGCATCATAATGATGACGACAATGATCATCATGTGAATGGATCGCTTGCGGCAGCGCCCAGAGTGAAAATGAATTTCCAATGTGGCCCGCAGCGAAACAATCGAATCAACAGCAGCGATTCATGGATGAATGCACATGTTGCTCATCCAAAAATGAAAAAAAAGAAGAAAAAACAGAAACAGGTACTAGTTACTTACTTTTACCCAAGCCAAGGAGCAGAGTTGGTAGCAGTCGATCGTTCAATTGCCACTGTCGCATCGCGTTTTAATATTGAAATTGAAACTCCTGATGGAAAGTTATGAGCCAGTGATCAGGGCCTGGCCCCTGCCCCCTTGCCCACTTTTGGGAGTCCGCTCTCGCTGATGATGATGGTTGCAGATTATGGGGCGGCCATCTAGCCATTGATAACATACATACTCACATACACTCGAGATACAACCTAAAAGCGTCCAATTAGCTGAAAAGTTGAAAAGCTGAGCAGCGAGCGAACACATGAAAAATCATTCAGCAGCACAGGAAACATAAAGCGAAACGTGCGCCTTTGAAATACGCGAACAATTCAATTCCGATTAAAATGCAACTCAAGCAAACATTTCAAATAGCAACTGGCTATGAGAATCCACTTCTGTGAAGCAACGCAGAAAACTAAGCATTCAAATGAACGCTTTAGAATCTTTCGAGTTCCCAGTAGCTGAATCATTGCAGAAGTTGAAGTTGAAAAGTTGTATTTGTTATTTGCCAGTTAAGTTAAGTTCAAATTCAACAATATTTAATGAAGAATGCAACTTTCTCGTTTTTCACAGCAGATTACTGAGTAAGTAACTCTTTCAAACAAGCAACAAAGATTTCAAATTATTTAGCTGCTCCGAACAAGAAGGAAATAATCCTTATCATTCTAGTTGATGCTTTATCATCAACTCTTTGAGCAACTTGTTTTAAATGATTAGATTCATTAATAATATTATTATTACAGAGAGAAGGTATCTGAAAACCAAAACAGCATTTGATCAATGAGAAACAAACGATAATTGTGATATACACAATTTAAACTATTCAATATAATAGAAATAATCCATAAAGTTAAGTTTTGCCAGTATCTATATACATTTATATAGCAGGCAATGTAACAAGATCATCAACCTCAGACTATAAGTTCAGCAATTACTTTAAAAATGCAACAACAAGAAACCAAAAAAAAAAGCAGATGATTTGTTCAATTGCTGCCGTGGCAGGCAACATTGTTTGGCATCTAATAAAAGCTGAAAAGGCCGCCAGCAAATTAGCGGAGATTGCCCCTCGCTGTTCGAGTGTTGCGACTGTCTGTCCGATTATCTGTCGCATGAATGTGTCGCCCTGTTTGCTACCTCGTACATCTTCAGTTACGGTTGCAGTTCTTGCTTCGGTTGCACTTGCAGCACTGCGTGTCGTGACCCGCAGTGAGCCTTGGCTTGTAATGGATTTTCACTTACGCGAGGATTGCGTGTGCTCAGCACACAATGCACCCAAATTCAGCCCAGCCCCAACCCAATCCAATTGCAACAAGGTTGACGGGGTTCAGATCGCGTGTCTTTATCATTTGCGTTCCCTCAATTTGCCTTTTGGCCCGCTTCCACTTGCCGGGTTGACCCAACAATTTGTTAACAATTATCGCTGCAGTCCGAAGCGAAAAATCAGCTCCTCCTTCTCTTGCTGCTGCTCCTGGTGATGCTGCTTGTGCTGGTGCTGGTGCTGCTGCTACTGCTTGTGGCATGCAATCAAGTCTCTAAGCCTTGGTGCGCTACACTTTCTGCCCCATTTTGTTGCCTGCCCTTATATGGGGCGCACATTAAGAGTTGCATTCAGTTGCTGCTTCAGCATCAATAACAACGTTGGTGGTCCGCTTACAAGGCTTGCAGTTCTGGCTGCAGCTCCTTTAGGGTTTCAAGTCAATCAGGCCTTCATTTCACATATGCTAATGATGGCAATTAATCAATGAAAATCAGTTAGGCACTCGGATGCTGTTGCTGACGCACGCAATCAGCTCATTGACCACAGCAAATACTAAATGCAAAAAAATGGAGATTGAAGACTCTAGTTTCTGCTGCTGCTGCTAATGATGTGCTAAGCTGCATACATTGTAAACTCCAAACCAACAAAAAAAAAAAACAAAAATAACATCACAAATAATTGCAAGTTGACCCACATTTAATTGGCCAGAGTTCGGAGTGCAGTTCAACGCCCATTCAGCGCAGCGGGTAGCCTGCCTAACAAGATCCAGCAATGCACCTGAAACTGTTTGGTCTAATTAGCTCAACTGATCCGCCGATCCACCCACATTTCTTCCATTCTGTATTTCAGGCTAGGCAATAATATGCACGTGGCACCATTCAGTCCACTTCAATCTTGGGAAACCAGTTCAGGCTGATGAGGCTGAGGCTAAGACTCTGTCTTAGCCTCAAGTCTCGGGCACATGTCCGACTTCATCCTAAACTGCAGACGCATGCAAATAATATATAAGTTACTGTGTCAGCGATCAGATCGCGTTCGAGTTGCAACAGGTGAAATTGTCGCCGTGTGCCTCGAGACCTAACTGCCCCCCACCACTCCGGCAACCTGCCCCGTCTCGCTTCACTTTGCTGCTGCCCTGGCACTGGGCAAGTCCAGTCAATGTCAAAGTGTTGCTGCCTTACAACAAAGTTAATTGCACTGCACGCACACGCCAAGACGCAAGTCAAAAGTCCCAGGGCTCGGGCCAAGACTCGAGACTCGAGACTCGTGTGTGAAATATCAAGTTTCTCCCATGTCAACTTGGGCACACAGCCGCACAGTGGACGCAAAACAGTTGCAACCTAACCAAAGACTCATCTGCTAAGAAGAGTGTCTAAAGCAGCCCCTTTAAATTGAAATGATTTGCTATACAAATCAGATTGGCTATCAACGATGGGCGATCAAATTTAATAAATGTAAATCGATTTTGAGTTTAATATAATCAATAGAAGTAAGTCGAGTGACTAAGATAAACCCTAAACTCAGCTGATTAAGTAAAGTACTGTGGGCATATTTGATTATTATTGCGATGTTGTTGGCTCCACTGTGCGAAGACTGTCGTCGTTGTGGTTGTCATTAGTCTGCTGCACTTGCTGTTGTAATTGTGACAGGAGCAACGAGCACGGATCGCCAAAAGGGTCATCCATGGGCTGACTTACAAAGGGGTGGTTGGGGCAGTGTATGGGAATGGGGATGTGGGGAGGATGGAGGATTGAGTACTGCTGCCTGGCAGGCAACGCGCAGCGTGATCGTGAGTGCCAGAAGCTGATTTCAGCGCGGCTACCGATAAGCGGCAACAACAACAACAACGATGACGACGACTCTGCGACTGACAGACGCGTTGATTGGTTTTGCTTCACAAGAAGCGGGCAGAGGGAAGGGGAGGACAACAGCTTGTGCAGCGAGAGAGGCGCAGGGAGGAAAGACATGTAAATTGCATCCAAGAAAAAGAAAAAACATAAAACTGGAACCATTTTCAGTTTTTGGGTAATTTTTAGCCGAATTATTTTCTGTTGTCATCTTTTTACTTGTTTGCAGTTGCAGTTGCAGTTGTTGTTGTTGTTAATTATATTTTGCTGATAGCCACAACAGCCACGCGTCCCGTTCCTATCACCACCACCACCACCACTCCACTCCACTCCTCCTCCCCCCTCTGTGCTGGAAACACCTCTAGTCAGTGCTTGTTTGTAGCGTTGCATTTGACAAGTTTTTGCATAATTACCAAGACAAGATTCAGCGAGGCGGTGAGTCGATGCTGAGGAAGCTGTCGAGCAACTCCTTTTGGCATCGTTTGTTCATTTTTTTTGTTTTTGTTTTTGTTTTTGAGGGCCATTCATAAATTTGGACCAGCAACTCATAAATACTATCGATATCAACACCACTGGTGTATCGATATCATTGAGGGCCGTTGCCAAAAGAAGGCCACAAAGGTGTTGGCCATCCAATCACACGTCTGAGCAGCAAGAAAGAGGGATGTGGATGGGAATGGAGGAAGAGCAGGAGTTGCAACCAGTCAGCTCCACGCTAACGCTTCCTTCCTATCACGTTGATTTAATGCAACGGCGAAAACAAATTGTTATGTTTTTGGGGGCCGCCGTAAAACGTGGCCGCAATTAATCAAAGTTCTCGCATTACAATTAATCAAAAATCCGCATTGGCCACAGCAACATGCCACAACAGATACCCTACCCTATCCTTACATTACCCATTTGGCGTTCACCGCTGGCCATAAATATATCATTGCGAATGTGGCCAATAGAATTGACGGCGGCGGCGTCAAAATGCGCACCTTAGAAGTCAAAAAGCCGCTGACAGCCGCACATAAATCAGTTAACCAACAAGCTCCTGTACCAGCCACAAGGAATCCACACCACACCGAGTGGGTGTCAGCAGAGACTGGCTGTGGTTTCATCTACAGCTATTTATACTGCATCATCCTTTAGGCTTAGCGGCTTTTATGCTTTTATGTGGACATCAGGCGGCAATATGATGGCCATGAACAATTGACAGGCGAGATGTCAAACATTTTGATCATCAGATTAAGAGAGAGAGAGAGAGAGAGAGAGAGTTGGAAAAAAACGGAAGAGATGAGAGAGAGACAGAGAGAGAGAGCTCCCAAATACCAACCAGATATCCCACTTATCAGTTTGGCTTCAAATCTCAGCCAATTTATGCAGAATAATATAGATCAAAGTACTAAATTTACATCGCTAAATAAAATCATTGTGATCTTAAATATGAGAGCAAAAAAAAAAACTTGGATGGAAATTTTTGAAGACTTGTTGTTCTTATGGATTAGTCTTTAGACTCGCTTCAGTAGATATAAAAATAAAAACGCTCACAATTATAGCAGCAAAAATACAGATCAGCAGATAGATACCAAATATGGCATTTTTCATATTTGCAGGTATCTTACAGTGAAGCTGTACAAAAATGTCAAAAATTTCTCTCTGACTGTTTTTTTTTTTTTTTTGTTTTTTTTTTGGAATTCTCCCCTGTTGCTGTTGATTTTGTTGTTGTTGTTGTCGTTGCCCCACCATCATCATTAACATTACATATTTTATGTGTATAAGAAAAATAAATTCAAGATGACACAGTCGCAATGTGATTAACGTTAAACTTATGCAAAGTGCAACAGTGCAGTGCTAAAAACAACAACAACAATGAGGGAAAATGAACAGCAACAACAACGACAATAACAACAAATACTTGGAAGCTCGACCTTGGCTTGGAGCGCGTCAAAAATCGTACTGCAAAGTGTCTGAAAGTTGGCAAAAAAAAAAAAATAAATAAAACTCAAAAGGATGAAGAAACTAAAAACAACAACGTCAAAACTGCGAATATTTTGTGTCCGATCTGAAAAGGAGTTCCAGGAGCCGCTCACAGAAGTGTGCAAAAACAGAAAAAAATTCGCAAAAAAAAAATTAAGAAGAAGAAGCGAAATGATGATGCGTTGTCAAGTTATTGACAGGCCCAAGTCGATATTAATGACGACTTCATTCGCGGATATCGCGCCAGCTTCAATTTAACACTCGATTTGCTGACTCTGGCCGGGTGGATTCATTTTGCTGATTCCGTTTGGGATACATTTTGTTGTTGGCCGTGTCTTACTAGCAATTACGAGCGGCCAAATATTATTGATCCATATAGTTGAGGCGTTGCGTTCAGTTATCTGCCAAAGGTTCCCCCTCCCCCCCCCCCCTCGTCCACTGGTTTTCGCCTTTTGCATATTCGCATATTTAAGCCAACATGTCAACATAATTTATATTAAATTTTTGCGTCCGATAATGATAGCGCCTGCTGCCGATCAAGTGGCATGCTGCTTACTTGTCGCCATCTCAGTCGCACCTTACACACAAATGGCATTAAGCCGCATCCACAACAACAACTACCACCACAACAGTTGTTGATTGCGACACCAACATACAGAAATTTGAAAAGTAGAGTGAAATGTTTTTGAGCCAACTTTATCAGTTCTCAGATCTCAGAACCCTTAAACGTTATACTTCTAAATATCGCACCAATATCTAGTTTAATATCAACTTTCAAATTGATTGCAATATTCTGCAATTTTATATATAATTCTGAGGCTTTCTCTGCTGTTACCGAAGAAGAGCATTCACTTGTCGTGTATGTCAGCCAATTGTGATTCCGTTATTGTTGCCTGCTCAGGCGGCATTAAGCACCAATCAAACCGAACCCAACTGAAACTGGCCCCGAGTTAACGTTCGAATGGAACGCGAAACGTGGCAAAAACTAATTCACAATTTAAATGAACGATTGCGAGCGAGGTGCACGCAAACTGCAACTAAAACTGAGGCCACAGCGAATTTCTATTGCATCAACAATGATTATACGGCAGGGCAAGATGTTTCCCAAGTCGGTGGATCAGTTGACCATTTGGCAAACTCTTGGTGAGCATCATCATGTGGAACATCTGGGCCATGCAATGCTATATCATATCCCGTTGCCCGAATGCTGCTGAACGAAGTGTTAAATGAGGCACAGCATGAACGCTGCCAGTTGCCAATGTCCAATGTCAATCGCTTTTGACACGGTTGGGCATAGCGTGCAACCAACACCAAGTCGGAAAGGACACACAACACAGCATACCAAAAAAAAAAAAAAAAAAAACACACACACACCTAAAAGGACAACTCTCGCTGCGACAGCAAACAAAGCCAAATATATCAAATGCTAAATGCCAAATTCTGAATGCTGAATGCCAATTGCTAAATGCTTTCAAAATGCTTTCGAGTGCGGCGCAACTTGTCCTTGTCACACAACGGGTGCCCAGTGCAGTCCAGTTGAGTCCAGTCGAGTCCAGTCCAGAACGTTGCCCATAAAGGACATCGAGGCATTAGAAGTGTTAATAGATAACTGCCTCCGGGGAGCGAAGCAGCAGCAGGAGCAGACCTTGGAGTAGCGGCGAACAGCCTTTAATATATACATACATACATACAAATACATATATATTTATGCAGCTGCACTGGAAAATGTTAAAAAACAAAAATAACTTAAAATATAGTTAAGAAATTACGATAGCTTTATTTAATCACAAGCAATCAATACTGAAGATAAGTAAACATAAGAATTGGCATGGCTATAAAATTGATTAAAAACAAAAATTAAATGTTTTTCTTAAATTATTAGCTTTCCCTGCGGCTAAATAATATTCCTAAAAAACTAAACAATTATTTGGAAAATAATTGTATTTTATAGCATTCCAAGGAAAGAAACCAAACATTTCTAGATTTCAGTTGAATTGAATTTTTCTTCATATTGTCGATTTGGACGAGGTCTCGATTTAATTAAATGTTTCGAGACGTAGCACTACTATTATTTTGACCGCAACTGTGTATATATATATACATACATATATTTGTATATATAGGTATATTTATGTATATGTATGCTGTTGCTCCCGTCTACTAGGATCTTCATTCCTTGATGCCTTGGCTATTAATGCATTAAACGTCATATATGTTGCTGCTGCTGCTGTTGCTGCTGGCGGCTTTTGGGGCTCCAAAGCCGCCACACGACCAGAGACCGGTTCACAGCCGGCACGCGACAGACAGACAGAGAGAGAGAGAGAGAGAGAGAGAGGGAGTAAAGTCAATAATCAAAAGCACCTGAAAAAGAAACACAAAAAAAACTGATCTCAGTGTGCCGCAAAAAAAAAATCACTCAAGACTCTTCCCAGCTCAAAGAGAGGACTTGAGAGAAAAAAAACAGAGACATAGTGAGAGATAGAGAGAGTGAGAGAGAGAAAGAGAAGACACGCAATGAGTGAGTTTATGGAATGAGTGATCCTTGAGTGGATGCTGTTGCTGCTGCTGGTTGGTTGGTTTGGCTTGTTTGCACCTTTTGTCTGGAACACAGGTAGCCACAGAGCAGCCGGCTGCAGCAGCAGCAGCAGCAGAGGAAGGCAGGTGAGACTCATTCGTAGCTTCGTGGGCACCTATAAATAGTGCACACGGCGCAGGGAAGGGCATCAGAACAGCGACAGCGCTCGCAGGGCCAACAACAACAAGCCGTCACTAAAACTTCAAATTCAAAACTCAAACCAAAAAAACAAAACTCTTCAAAATATGGCACTAGGCAGCGAGAATCAAACCCGTAGCCATTATCATCATCAGCAGCAACGTTTGTCGCCGTATGCCAAGCCTAACAACTATCAGCAGCAGCAGCCGTTGCAGCAGCAACAGTTGCTGCTGGGTGAGCAAGAGGAGCAGCAGGTGCCGTTTGGTGGTTCGGTGGTGCGTCGCAATGCACGCGAACGCAATCGCGTCAAGCAGGTCAACAATGGCTTCAGCCAACTGCGCCAACACATACCCGTTGCCATCATTGCAGATCTGAGCAATGGCCGGCGTGGAATTGGACCCGGTGCCGATAAGAAGCTCAGCAAGGTCAGCACTTTGCGCATGGCTGTCGAATATATTCGACGCTTGCAGAGTGTCATTGATGAGAACGATCAGCAACATCAGCAGCAGCAACATCAGCAGCCACATCAGCAGCAACAGCAACAGCCATCAGCCCAGCAGCAGCAACAGCTTAACTACCAGCAGCAACAGTTGCAGCATCAACAGCAGCAATTCTTGGCCCTGCAACAGCAACTGCAGCTAATTTCACCCGGCAGCAGCAGCATCTGCAATAGCAGCAACAGCTCTTTCTGCAGCAACAGCAGCAGCAGCAACTATTTTACAAATCAGTCCGTGCAGCTGAAGATGGAGCCTAGCTCTGGCAGCTATGAAGACTATCCCAATAATTCGTGCAGTTCGGGTGCCGAGGATGATGACATCCTTGACTACATCTCCCTGTGGCAGGACGATATGTGAGGAAAACAACAAAAGACCCCACCACCAACTAGTCAGACCCACGCACACACACACACACACACACAACAACAACGCCTGGCAAAGTATTATTATTATTACCTCAGCAACCGCAAAAGTATTTATTTTAGTTATAAGCATTTTTTTTTCAAATCGCATAATTTTTTTTTTTTTCTGTACAAATTAGTTTTTAGAGCGCTGTATGTGCCTGTTTTTATATAGTTTATAAGACTGCTAACCATACGAATCTAGCTTATAACATGGAAGACAATTACTTTTAAGATTTATTTTTTTGAATAATGAAAAAAAATATATATATAAATATGGAAGACATTAAACAGATAATTTTAAACAAATTCGAAAAAAATTTACTATGGTGGGCGGAAGTGGGCGTTGAAAAATTGAAAACTATATATCCAATAAAGCAAATAACTATGCTGAAAAGCGAAGAAGATGAATAAGTAGTAGAATAGAAAATATTCTAACTTGACTAACTTTTTAATTCAACAACTTTTTAAAAAAAATTCGTAGTTTTAAAAATGAAAATCTTGCTGGCGATATAAGAGCATTACGATTAATTGTTAAATATTTTATGAAAATTTAAAGTTTTCAAAATATTTTTAATACATATGGCAAATTAATATAAACGTAAATAAAGGGCCAAGAAGAAGACATTTTAGAAGAAGAGAAGAGATAAAAGGAGAAAGAGAAATCTTCCAGCTCGGAATAAGGATAAACTCATTTCGCATATATTTTTGCATTTTAATCAGTTCAAAACTGAGAAACTCAGAAGCTGCTGACTACATTAGTATTAACCGTTACAAGCTCGATTTGAGACAAATTGTGTTGCTGGCAAATTATGCAAACGATGTGCAAGAGGCAATCTTCTGAGAGACTCGATGAGCGAGGGAGCGAGGTGCAAAAGAGAAGAACTTAAATTACTTGATGCATATTTGCATATGGGAAAGGAAAAGGTTTTTTTTTTTTGGCTGTTGCATTGAATGCCGCCAATTCCGCTGAGCAATCGATCGATCGATTGTCCAATTGAACTAATTTTGAGATATGCGCAAAATGCAGGCAAACGAAATGAGGAAAAAATAATATGTGCAAACGTATGTATAAACAGAGTCGGCAATTTACAGATCGCCCCCGACAAAACACAAAAGAATGGAAACTGAAAACTTGGGGGGACTGTCTGCATTGGGGTTTTTGGGGGAGATTGGAACGGAAGCCGCAATGCGTCGGGACGAGGCGATGCAATGCGATTCGCGATGGTTCAGCCAAGATAAGCAGCGACAACAAGAGCAACAAGAGCAACAACAGCCGACAAACAACCGACAAGCCAACAACCAACAACAAATAAGAACAATCGAGAACAACGACAACATTTGCAGTTGAAGTCCTCGCTTGGCGGATGCGTCCAGTTCTGAGTTCTAGGCTGAAGCTTCATCCGCTGCAAGAGCTGCTGCGCAAAAGACTCCCACGCGCATTTCCGGTCTGCTCATCTCACTCTAACTCACTCTCACTCTCCCTCTCTCTCACACACACAAACACACACACACACACTCTCTCAGCAATGCCTCATTAATAGATAAATGAATTGGCATACGCATTTCCGTCATTTACCAATGGCTTCGTGAGGCTTTTTGGGGCCGTCGTTTTGTTTTAAAGCCAATTTCGCTTACTGCTGTTGTTGTTGCTGTTGCTGTTGTTGCAGTTGCTGTTGCTGTTGGGGTCTTGTGTTGCAATCAATTCGCCATGCAGCCAACAGCAAAACGAACGGTTTTGCAAAACTACTCCACCTCTCAGCTCCCAAACGCAACCTTAGCTTCAGCATTTGGGTTTTTGTTGGCCGCATCTTCTCGGCACATTTATCGAATTATTATTTCCGGTTTTTGTTTTTCTTTAATACCCTATAAATATTACAAAATCAAAAAATAATAATAACAATACCAAAAGATTTAAATTTTAGTACATTCTATTTATCTGAACTCCGATTTTTCTCATTTATTTTCATTTTACAATAACAAACTTCACTTCGATTTGCTGTCACTTATCTCATTTCGATCTAATTGATATAAAGAAATTATGATTATAGTTCCAATTCAAAGTCTGATCACATATTGGTCTGATCAGTAGCAAGAGTCCATGGAATCGTATAACATAATCACAAACTAAGTCTTGCCTACATTTTTCAAAAATTTCTCGCCTGTTGAGTATAGAATACAATAAGTCATAGAAAGTCAAAGTTCGAAGGGTATGTGCTAGTTGAGCACTTAAGTTAAGTCGAGCATATATTTCTGTTATTTTTGCATTGATGCCTTGTACACATACAGACATTTGTGTGTGTGTGTGTGTGTATAATGTATGCAGCAGAGAGCGCAATTCGAGATCTAAAGATGAAGTACAACAGCGTCATCGATGTGATATAGGGATATAGTGTTCGGGTAACTGCCGAAAGGAGCGAGAGGAGGGAGGGTCTGGGTGGAGAAATCGCTCTGGTGGCGGTCGCATTGGGCGACATACGACAAAACTGGCAAACTGACGACAGCAAACGGTGCAAAATCGAACGCTTTTTGTGTGAAATTCATAATATGTTTGACAAGAACAAGATCGGGCCAACGACGACAGATCCCAAGCAAGGAATACAAAATTAATATAAAAATATATATATATGTGCATACATGTGTGTATATGCAGAATAATGTGACGGTACCCAAAGCGAGGCAAACAAATGCGTGGAGCACCTCAAGCTGGAGGAGTAGAATGCCCCAAAGCTGCCTGGCAAAGGAGTCGCTTGTTGCCATATTCTTTTACATACAGCAGCCAAAGGTAAATGGGGAATGGGGAACGGGGCTGGGGTCCCGAATAAATTTATGATTTATTAAGGATGCTCTGATTACAACACGCCATTGACTAAGAGATCTTGGGGACCTGAAAAGCAACCTGATTGATGTCTCGTAAATAACACTCGCATAAGCAACAGCCACAACAACAACAGCAGAAGAGGCACTAGCAGCAGCAGCAGGAGCAGCAGCAGCGGCAGCAGCGGGAGCAGCGGCAAGTGAGTTATTTGTTTAACATGAACAGCGAACACGTTTTTGACTCACAAATGTTGACAAAGAATAATGTAATTTATGTTCAGGGCCTCGGTACGCTGACATATTTTCATTTTCCTCTTTTTTCTTTTTTATTTTTTTGCCCAAGATTTCACCCAAGCCTAACTAGGCAGAGAGGGAGAGAGAGAAAGGGAGCGAGAGAGAAAG
Source organism: Drosophila nr. perissopoda 5 BK-2023a (assembly GCA_035044105.1). NCBI lineage: Eukaryota > Metazoa > Arthropoda > Insecta > Diptera > Drosophilidae > Drosophila > Drosophila nr. perissopoda 5 BK-2023a. Next base: position 2,259,566 of record JAWNMK010000620.1, on the reverse strand, counting down.
AGAGGTTGTCAACCGCATTTGCAATTAGAGATATTTGCACCGATATTGCATATCTATAATAAAAATGTGGGGCGTCTTCCACTTGCCAACAAAAAACACAATTGAGACGGCAAAGATCTTTGGCCAAAGGACATGCCGAATTTCAGAATTTCACAAGTTTCTGGCGAAGTGGAACAACAAGTGCCTCTAAGGATTTCCACTTGTCGCTCTGATCGTAAATTAAGCGCTTAGCGTTTCAATTTATTTCGGTTCCATTGTTACAGCACAATTTCCACGTTTTCCATTATTTTCGAGTTACCCCAATACGCAGACAATTAAAAACGCCCACAACTTGGCCCAAAAAAAGGACACAGAAAGGTGCATTGTGCAGCGGAAAAAAAGGACAATTGCGTGCTGCATGCAACAAAAATTTCAAATTTGAAATTGGTATTGCAATTGGGACTCAATATATGTAACAATTTATACACATAGTTTCATTTGCTAAGCTGATTAGGATTCGGTTCTTCTCCATTCCAGCTGAAATACTAATAATACATTAATAAGATGATATAGTGGCTGCATAAGGAGCATGAAGCGATCGATGGGTTCCACGCAGTTCACTCAAGAGTAGCACTGTTCCAAATGGGCATTTAACTTACCTATCGATTTTTCAGAGGATTATCAAACACATAAGTATATAAGTAATTGGACGTTTCAGAAATCATTTTTATTGCTCACATTTTGTGTGACAATTATGTGGGAATAGATTAGGAATCTAGCAAGTGGATGATGCAATTGAAATGGAACTCAAAACTTGCACAAAAAAACACCAAAAAAATTAAAAATTCTCTCTTCTCAGAGGGATATGTACATATAATTAAATGGAATTCTTTTAGCTCCCAGGTAGGATTTGGCGAATGCTTTATGTTTTAATTGCCACCAAGAAGGAGACAAATGTCTCAATTTGCTCGGGGCACTTGCGTTTAACTTGCCTCCTGCCACACAAATTGGGCCACCGAAGTAAGTTAAATTAAAAACGCAAAGTGCGCACCGCATTCGTCAAAAGCAGACGTCTCTTATTATTTATTGTTTATATACACATTTGTTTTTTTTTTTATTATTTAATTGTAGACTTGTTGGGCAAAAAGTTTTAAAGTTTCAAAAGTTAATTGCCAACGTAAAATACACCTGAATATTCGCAGAATGAATACCCTAGCAACGTTTTTAGAACTACTACTTAAAGATACAATAAAGTTTTAGATTTGATTGATGTGATGTGAATCATTACATTATATATTAATACAGTATTATAACTTTAGCATTACTTATTCCCTCCAATTAATAGTATATAGTTTAATAGTTGAGTTTTCTTATCATGCTAAATGCATTCGATCTTCTTCCGATTCTTTCTTTGCCAAAAATATATACGCAAGATATCATTGCAATCCCAATCAAGAACAATAGAATAATATAAAGTACATACGTAATGATAAAATGACCAAGTCGTTGGCAGAGTATAGTGATGCCTTACAATGTTGCATCGCATGACGACGAATGCGACCCAAACGGAAAGTTGCGCCAACTTTCAGAAGACCAAAGAGGAACTCAGGTTTCCAAAGGAAAACTCAAAGAAGAAGATACGAGTGTAAATATGTTAATTGGTAGGATAAGAAGAAAAATGTGAATCTTAAATATTGATTAATCGAGCATCTTAATCTGAGCTACAGGATATGCTATATTAGTATCTGAGGGATCCATGTAATCAATGTTGTGGGACTAGCATTCAATTGATACTGCGAATGGGGTAAAGTTCAAATGTTGCACCAAATAAAGGAAATTTTAAGATCTTAAATGGTGATGCTGCGCTTGGATGATTTCATGATCAGTAGCATAGAGGAATGTATGCAGCAAATATGTGGATTCTGTGTAGTTTTCCGTGAATCGAAATGCTGATTTCTGGTTTCTTTCGGTTTGGTTTGCTGGTGTTTCTCCAGTTAATTGCGCGTCTCGTGTTGATTGCGATTCCTCAAGCTTTTTAGCTTTTTATAATGCAATTTACAATATTTAATTGCGTCGGTGCCCACAAAGAACCATTCCATTACCAGAACACTAGAGAGTGAGAGAGAGAGAGAGAGAGAGGGAGAGAGAGAGAGAGGGAGAGGGAGAGAGAGAGAGAGAGAGAGCTGTATGAACAAAAGCAGAAGCCTCGGCGAATTAGCAGCCTAGAAAATGGCGTATGTCATCAAGCATGCAAACAAATATCTATCCCTCTATCCTGTCCGTCTGTCCGCCTGTCCGCCTGTCCGTTCGCCTGTCTCTATGTCGGCTGGATAGTCAGCATTTCATCATGATCGTAATTGTATATATATTGCACTCATATATGAATATGTTGACTGCACTTTGCTGCGTGACTGTTCCAATTAGTTGTCGTATATCTCTCGCTCTCTATCTCAGTCGCTCTCTCTTTCTCCCTGTCTCTCGCTGTCCCTGTCGTAATTCACTTTTGATTTCATATGCTTTTCATCAAATTGCCGCTGCGCACGCGCATGCCAAAAAGATCGCCCCGAGTCGACTGGACTGGATTGGAGTGGACAGCAGCCCATGGACCTTGGTTTGATTTGAAAATTACTAAAAAAAAAACAGAATTTTTATATATATATATATATATATATATAATATATAAAACTGAGAAATTGGCAAACTGAGAAACTGATAAACTGGTTGAGTCTACAGCACACACCCCTTTCCAAATCCGAATCTCAATCCAACACTCCAAAATTCAAAACAACTTAAATTGTATTCAAGTCTCTTTTTATATCCTTTCCGTCTCCGTCTCTGTCTCCGTCTCTGTCTCTGTCGCTGCGTCTGTCTCTCTCCCATCTCCCATTAAGCTTTGGCCATTCTCCTTCTACTGGCTGGTTGTCATTGCCGCACGCCGCGGCTCACTTCAAATGGGCGACGCGCGCGACCGATCTCGACTCGAGATTCGAGTCTCGAGACTCCAGCGCCAAAATTGCAATATTTTTTAAATTTATGATGAACCAGTAAGTAGTAGTTGCTCTAGCCAAACGAGTGCTCGACCGACGTATGCCCTGTACCCCATATCAAAATATTCGGAATATTTAAAAAATAACTGCTACAAAATAAAAACAAATTTTTGGTTAAGGATTTTTTCATTTTGAAATCGAATACTGAAAATTAAAAATAAAAATGTATACAATATGAAATTTAGACCTTATTCTCGTTTGTTTTTCCTAGTTTATAATAAATATTGTATTTATTCTGAAGTTCTACTTCTTTGAAGTTGAAGTTGAAGTAAACTTATTTCATTTGCTCTGGATTCTTACATAAGCCTACTTCATATCAAGACACCCATTTTATTTGCAGTTGTACATGTGCGGGGTATAAAAAATGAACACTGTCGCTTTTTTGAACATTTTAATTATACACAGCAAGTCGCAAGTCGCAAGTTGGCGAGTTTCAGAGATTTCGTTCGGACGATACAAAATATAAAACAAAAAAAAAAAGGAGCAAAATGTCGCCCCGGTTCCACTTGCCACAATCAAAAGTCGGAACCGGTAGCCAGAGATCTCCCAACTGGACAACTGTGCAACAATATATGCATAAACATATACATATTGTGTATATATTTATTTTATTTTTTTTTGGTTTTTTTGGTGGGGGGTAATTAATAAATTCGCAACGCTGCCACAGGATATTTGCATAAGAAATGATGGCAATGAAATGTTATGACCGCACCGCACCGAATGACAGACGACGGCGAGGATGACCAATGGAACGGGAAACGGAAAACAGAAACGGGAACGGGAACTGAATTCTGTTGAACGGTCCATGGAACAAGGTCACTGCTCGAGATCGCGAGTGACCCACTAGAAGATACCCTGTATCATACATTAGCATTCCACTATGCACAACTGATATGTAAAACTTGTAGAGAATAAGATTGGGAGGAAGTAAAAAATAAAAAACTGTATCTGATCTGTATTTCAGGATTTTTAAAACCAATTGCAAGCCCATTTAGTGCTTTGAAGGCGCTTCCGCTGAACGTCGGACCTTTGAAGATGGCCGTCTTGGTTGCACAAGATCTGCGAATAGAGGTGGAAAAATACAACAACAACAACAAAAAAAAAACACCGGTAATGCAATTGAAAAATATCTTCCAACTGTGTTCCGGAATTTATGCATATAATTTTCGACTACGGGTGACAATTGCAAACAACAACAAACAATGAACGGTGGGCCACAAATATGATCAGAGCCTCAGAATGTGCGCAGCGTGTGGTGAATGTCCGAGAAACCGATTCGGACAAAAACAAAAACAAAAACAGAATAACATCCTCTTGCGGGATCAGCATTTTTAGGACGTGCTGCAGTGCACGTGGCTCTGGCTCTGATCTTTGTAAAAGCTAAGCGTACAATGGGCATGGCCTAAACTGGAATCATGCCCATTGTGCATTGTGCATTGTGACAATTGACAATGATGATAATGAAAAGTAGTCGGCGTAAATTGCATAAGGATCGTTCTTGCTGCTTCATTCTATTATCATTTCTCTTCAGGCTAACCTCCTCCAGTTCGTTTAGGGTATATTCAGGACTCAGGGTTCAGGATATTCGGTAAATTGTAAGGCGTTTGTAAGCCTCTTCAGAGGTTGCGCCCAAAATGTGTTTCTAATTGACACGGAGCTGCTCTCAATGTTCCAGGGTTGACGATGACACGCGGCAGGAGCAGAAGCCACAGCCCTGTCAGCAATGGCAAATATGCCAAAAAAAAAATAAATAAAAAGAATGGAAACTAAAAACCTTTCAACTTTGGCGCGCATCTTCAGCAGAAGTCAGTGGGTAGCTCATCAAATACAATGGCCATTTGGCCAATTCAGTTTTGTCCATTGCTCTAATGAACGATCCAAATGAGTTGCTTTGAGTTTTGGGTTCACTGGAAAAAAAAAAACTATAAAGTGATCCACTTTATAGCTCTACGCAGAATGGGAACAGTTTGATAAATGTTCAAGTTGGAGCAAACATAAAGTAAGGACAGAATAGAAACTCGAGTAAATTATGAAACAAATGTCAAAGAATAAAACAAATTTAGAATAAGACAATTTGGCATACTGAGAAATAGAAAGAAAACCTTAAGGTACGAGATTCAGGATGAAATATATCGGAGTATATTTAAATTACAAATAACAGCTCACCAATCAATGAAAAATAATTTCAACTTCTAATTAAAATCCATGGTTCTCAAAAATGAGAACATATTTCAAATTTCAGTTAGAAGTTCTTCCTTTGCGTTTCGCATTGATAAATATGTATACAGGTTTATAGATGTAGCACAACCCCTAGTTTCCACTGTTTCCTGTTGCTTCCCTTAGTGCTTATGAACTGCCTAAACCTTGTGGCGTGCGAGTGAATCTATTAAAGGGACAGCCGCCGATCGATCGATGGATCGCTTAGGTTGATCCGCCTAAAAAAACCAAATTCAATTAAGCAAATCGAACGCATCCGAATTGATTTTCATGCCGATGCGTTTCTACGAAAAACATCCTTTTGTATTGGATGATGGGTTGGGAGGCTAGCGATGAGTATGCGCGGCACCTGTGGGTCCCAAATACCACTGCCGATACCGCTGTGGCTTCTGTTCGGCTCTCTGGGTGTGAAAAATGAAAGAAAAGCGCAAAAACCAAATGAAATTCCGCAGCAGGCACGAAGCGAAGAATGGAGAAGGGGGAATTTGGCTTAATGCAGGAAAGGATGGCAAAAAGGGTTCGGCTGGCATTTAAAAACAAAAACAAAAAAAAAGGCATTGTTATGCTGATGAGCTGCTGACGGAATTCTGACGGGGGAGGGCGTTAAAATCAATTTTGAGTCAGTCAGTCAGAGAAGATTGAGGGGAAGGAAGGGCAACCGAGATCCGCATCGATTGAATATCTGTTGCTCTTATTGATTTAGATTTTGATGTGGGTTTCGATTTTTGCGATCTCGTCAATCGATACAGGATCCTTGCGTGTTTGTTTAGCTGTGGTAAAAACAGCTAAAACGGTTTTTGTGCGTGTGGGAAATTTACTATTTCTAACGGCTTAGCGGTTACGATTTCCGGTTTCCGCTTGCGGCTTATGCAAATATTTGGCCAAGCACACATTTTCTCCGCAAGGATACAGCGAAACATCCTGGATCCTGGTCAGCGAGCAATTGAGTGAACAACAATTAATGGATCTTTGATCAGAGCGTGAAAAGGAGACGGCGGCGTGAGAAGTATCTATTTGCGTCGAGAATGATCATTAGTAGTAGTAGAAAGTTGGGGCGTGCTCTGGCGCAAAACACAAAAGATCGTTTCGAATTCAGTTTTCCACAGGTGATTATTACAGGTGATACATGCAAGGCACAATTGACCTAATAGGCGCATCAAAGTGCAGCATCAAAGAGCGCACCGCGTTGCACCTGATCCGCGACGTTTGCAGCACAAAAAGGTGTTAAATGGGGCGTACTAATGAGATCAGTGCACAGAGGACAATGTCAGGACGATTAGAAAGCGATTTACGACAAACGACGCAACGATGCAACACGAGAGAGAACAAAAGGACAAAGCAAATTATGCTGAGATATCAAACACAACAATTGTTGCAACCAGCCGCAGGATAAACGCGCTCCCTCTGTCTGTCGAAGGACTCGATTGCCACAATGATGAACATCGTTAAAATCATCTTACATAATAATAGGAATAATAATAGCACAATTGACTATAATGAATAATGGCTTTATTCAAGCAAAAGTGACTTTTTTCGGTCCCTTAAGAGAAGAGGAAAAATCTATTCTCCACTTAAAATTAAATAAAAAATATTTGTTGAAATTCTTTTAACTAAAATTGCCTTTCCCATAATATACAAATTATCAATAGATTGATTGTATAATGATTTATTTTATTTTTTTTTCATTAAGAATAATATATTCTGAACCTAAGACCTCAAAAAAGCTAAACTCAATCAAACAAATTTGCCTTTCCGTAATATATATACATTTTTTAAATATATTTTGTTTTGTGCCTAAAAACTTCACTCTTTGCCTAAAATCTTTGTTCAATTTCATTTAAGTAAATTTGCCTTCCTCATATTAAATAAATTTTGCATCCCAATAATAAAAATAATTATTAACATTTTTTAAAAAATCTATTCGATGGCTAAAATATTTAATAACAAACTTTAAATTCAATTAAGTAAATTTGCCTTTCCCTTGGTATTTGTTTTTATGTTATTTATTTTTTGGCATGTTAACTGTGGCAATCGGCTAAGAGCAGCGCTTCGGCTTCGCACTTATCACTTGGCTACTCAGGAACTTTGCGAACTGAGCAGTGTGGAGCTGCTGCTGTCAGTAATCGGATCTGTTCAGGATTAGTGTCGCTCACTTCTCAATGTTGTAAGCCGCACGCATTTGCAGACATGCGATATGAGTCCACTGAGCTTGTGATCTGGACACACCACCCAAGCAGTGCAATAAACTCCAACAAGTGGCCATCACAGCGAGCGAGAGAGTTAATTATTCGTGTATTTTCACAATTCTGTTCCTTGAAACTGACACGAGTTGCAAAAAAGCAATCACGATTGTATGCCCAACATCTTTGGTCATACTTATCATGTGGAAATAATTCTTCAACTATTTTTAGCTTCACTCTTTAAAGAAGCCGCTGTTTGTAGCCACTAAAACTTACTTAAATATTCACTAAAGCAATTTTAATAACCTAGCAAAGGGCGAATACACATTTTTGCAGAAATTGCAATTGTTTGCAAATTTGTATCTGCTCTCAAAGATTTTCCGACAAGTTAAGTGGCCGACCTATGCATATTGAGGCCAAGCCAGGAAGCAGTAACCTCAGATTAAGGACTACAGTTCTATATTTACACTGTCTAGCAAACGTTACTTTTTGGTTTTGGAAGTTGAGGTTGTTTGCTTGACTACGTTTTATTTTCTGCCGAGTCATCATCCATGGAAGTGCGAGAACGTTTAACGCCTCTTGCCCAGTTTTTCCAGTTTTTCGATTTAGCTGCCAGTTGCGAGTTTAGAGTTCGCGTTAATTGGGCAATATTTGTGTGCAGGGGCAAGACGGCTGCAAGACTCGTTAGCACATTTGCGTTGCGGTTGCCAACGCAAGGATAACAAGGATAAGGACTCGCGACTCGTGACTCGGGCAACTAACAAACTCTCCCGCTCAAACTGTCGGCAGTCTACAAAGATGCTGCACTTGTTTAGCTGAGGCTGCGATCACTCTTGGAATTTTCAGAAATTTAGGAAAATGCAATATAATTGCGCTGATCATGAGGTGGCGGCATCATAAATGCCATTAACGAGCCAGCCAGCTAGCGAGCCAACAAGTTGGCCATGTCCAAAAAGAGACCTTCCTGGAAAACCGCAGAGACCCCTTTCGAGCCAAAAAGTGTAGGTGAAAGTAAGGGCTGTGAGATGAACATGAATCCTTTAAGATGCCACAAACAGCTTGGGCAATGCGACGTTTAATAAATGTGTTTACAAAATGTTTAACCTCCAACAATCAGCGCCCACAATCTCCACCATATTTTGGTTATGGTTGATTCTTTTCTTACTTTTTGGTGGGCGTGTGACTATTTTTATTGTGATTTGATTGGACCGGGACACTTTCACCCAAATAGAGCAATAAATTCTCGAGTGTACGCCCCGAAATTTATGATTTAATTATGGTTTTAACAAGCCGCAATCGCATTCACAATCTCGGTCGCAGTCACAGGTAATTTATCCCGCTGTGTACTAAACGCTCGCTTTAATGCTCCGCGACATTTATCAGTCTTTGATAGGGTTTTTGACAAAAGAGAAAAAAGATGAATCCAAAGCAAACCAAGTAGAGCTCCAACATCTGATGATGGAGCCTAGAGTTTAAGTCTGGCGACCAGGCGGATGCATAAATCGATATGAAAATCACCAATTATCTTATGCAATGCATTTGCCCGAGCCGACCCGACTCCCGAGAGAGTGAGAGAGACAGAGCAAGAGAGCGAGTGAGAGGCAGATGAGAGAGACAGACACAGACACAAAACTCATAAGCATTGGCAACTTGTTAAGCGCCCCGAAACCGGCAGTAAAAGAAACTTCGGCTGGCGACGGCATGATGATATACAATAATCGAGCAGTGCTCGCGATCAGAACATTGCCTCAATCGAGGGAATAACCAGAAGGCGACTTCACAATTACAAAATATCCGAATTTTGCATTCCCCAACAATACAAAGTTGCCTTAACAGACAACTGAACTTTCAACGAAATGATCTCAAATCTTTAATTCGATTTATGGTTTCTAACGGACTAATAACTCAGACTGTGAGCGATTTTTGGTACGGTAATATGCAGTAACAAGTAAATTTAAATTTTGATACACCAATTGTTAAAATTGTATTAAGAAAAATATCAAAATATTTGAAAAGAAAAAATAAAATTGTGATTAAAATTCGCCAAATAAACTTACTTGTCATGCAGAAAACTTATGAAACTTAAGCAAATATCTGAGCGCTTATGGAATGTATTAACAAGTGTAGACATACTTATCTATCAAATACATACATATCCGATACGACTCAAAGCTGAGGTCAACAATCATTAAAAAAATGTCAATCGACAAGGCGCATGCGTATTTGCTGGGACTCTGATGCCAAGAGCAAGCGATGATGATGATGATGATCAGCTCAACGATTGCAATGATGCAAATGCTACAAAAATGACGACAACGACGACGACAACATTTGCCAAGTGCACGTCCAATAGCCAGTCCAAGTCCAAGACAAAGATGATGACCGACGCTAACGATGACTCCTACAAGAGGCCGTTAGTGTGTTGGTTGCTTGACTGTTAGCTGTTGGGTCTGCGTTGATCTTGTTGGTTTGTCTGGTCAGCGCCCTTTGTGGCAACAACAAACGCGTTCATTTCCCTCTCAAGTCAAATATACAATGATATAATAAATTGAATGACATTCATAAATAAACAATATAACAACAACCATGATGATGATGATGATGATGATGATGATGATGATGACAACGTTGCCCCGGCGTAGGCTGAGTGGGGATCTCACTACGATGGGGAGCAGCGTAATGAAGACATTAAACGACTCGCAAAAGTCTGAAATCTCTGCAAAAAGACGCACCGAAGAAGAGGAAGAGAGGGGAAGGGTGTGATGATGTTACATGCAAAAACAACAAACTTAACATCATTATTAACAATAACAACAACAAGCAAATGCCAAGTGCAATAAATACACACACACACACACACACACATATACACACACAAACTAAAACCGCTAACCGGTAGCCGTCTCAATGCCAAAGTCAAAGTGGAAATGGAAATTGAAATGGATTCCCGCGCTCCCAATGTTGATGTCTCATTTAACTAAGCAGCGGGGATGCCACAACAACAACAGCAACAACAACTTGAATTTGCCCAAAAATGCAATCATAATAAATGCGCCGCTGCCTGGGTGGTTGCAGATCGGATCGAAGTAGATCATGATGAGCAATAGTTAATGATGATCTCAGCATCGGCATAGAGCAGATGAAGCAGCTTCATCTGCAGCAGTTAGCAGCATTTGACTACTCGGGCGGCCTCACATTAACATACAGTGCACTACACGACTGAGTCAGAGAGAGAGAGAGAGAGAGTGACAGAGAGATAGGAAGACAGAGAAAGAGAGAGAGGGGGAAGATTCTCGTTTCGCCTTTGGGGCAGGATATCGTCATGGGCGCTTTTTGATGAACCTAATTGACAACTTTTTGTCAAGCACTGTGTGGGGATTATGATTGAATTTATGTTAAAATCTCTCTCTTCCAGACAAGTTTCCTTTCTGTCCCCAATCCCATTTACTTAGCGTTTCCCCTCTCTCTCTCTTTCGTTCTACTTCTTTGTTAGTTAAATATTTTAATGCCTCGTTTTGGTGGCTTTCGTTATATGTCGTTGATCTGTCCATCAAAGCGCATCAGTTTGATTGATTTGATGCAGACCATGACTGCAGTGGAGTAGTGAAGAAGGAAGTGGGGGGGAGAGGGAGGAAGAAGACAGCAAGGGAGCAGTCGCCAGTATATGCAAAAATACAACGCACAGCTAGTGAGTTTGGTCGGCTTATATTATTTCTTTTCATCCAGCAGTTCATGTTGTGAATACTTAACCCAACCCGCTATTAATTCGTACAGAAAAATGATCGATGTTCTAATTAAACAATGGGTCTTTTAAAGGATCAACCGGAGTTGAATACAAAAAGTAAATAACTTAGCGTTGACATACATTAATAAAGCTGAATGTTTCTTATGTCCCCGCCCGCCCGACCGCCCACCAAATGCAAAGGCACACATATAATTAATGTGTGTACTCTGTTAGAATTGTCTCGAAAAGGAGAAGAAAAAAAACATTTTTGTGGGTTAGCAAAAAGAAACTTTGCCTTACAGCTTACTCGCATAAGGCTGCTGATTAACTTTCAACTGAAGCCGAAACCTAAAACCGATCTGTGAATCATTGTGAAACCTAATCCGATTTTGATTAACACTTGGTGGTTGGTGACAAAGTCAAGCCACCGCTGGCGAAGATCTATACAGAGAGATCTATGTAGATCAGATCAGATTTCGTAGATACAGCACATTGGGTAGATGGTAACAAAGATAATGTTGACAAACCTCGTGCCAGCTGACAATGACTGACCGATTTCCGTTTGCTAACTAGAGCACGCCTGCTCAGGTCAGATCCACTTGTGGATATGTGCAACAGCCAGAACCACAACCATATTCACATATAGTTGGTGCGATAAACCGCTTTGTACGCCTCCGAGACAAAGGAGAACTTAATTGCCTTTGACAAACTAGAAGAGACTTACGACGATTTGCTCGCCTGTCCGCCCCGCAAACAACGCCCACATGACGATTGTGTTGTAGCCGAACTCAAGTGCCTGGACAATGGTCGCACACACAACAAACAAAAAGGACGAGCCCAAAAAACAACAGCAAAGACAAAACGACAAACGACACACATGTGACAATTGCCTCTTGGCACGCACCACCTCGGGACTAAAACCCAACTGCAGCAAGCATTGTTGTAGCCGCAGTCAGCTTCAGACTCTGCCTCAGCCTCGCTGAGCGCTGTCCACTGACGCCCGAGGCTCTTGGCTTGCAAGGGAGACAGAAAGAGAGTGTCGAGCCTGCGACAGCTCCTGGAATTCGCATGCGAACCATATATATGTATATGTATGTATGTATGTATATATTTGTGTATGTGTATATATATATAAGATTAAATACAATTGTAATTATGCGCGCGCCCAAAAAAGTGGGCGTTGCACAGTAGTCCCTGGCTGCCAACGCCATTCAACCAGCAGCGACTGTGACTGCGGCTACAACTGCCAGCAGTGAAAGCCAGGCCATGCCCAGCACAGTGGTGCAAATGCACATGAAAAGTGTTCACAATGCAAATATTCGCCTTCTGTTAGTAAATGTTAGGTCAAAGATATAGCTGTCTATATATAAATGCTCAAAGTATGAAACTTGATGACAGATAAGCTTCAGTTTAATTCAAATTAATTCTATTGGAAATATCGAAAATGGTCAAACCAAAAATTGTATGAATTCTTCCTTGCTTGCTTTAAGTCTCTCAAAAAGCTTAAAAAGTAATTTGCATGAAATAGGCGCCCAAAATAATATTAGTTCTAATCTTGGCAACTTTCTGTCTTTGATATCTTTGTAAGAAACATGATATTTCAAAATTGTTGATCGATTATAATCCTATAGCCTTTAGCAGGTGTCCAAAATGAGAATAGAAATGGGAGAAGACAATAAGCTTAACTCCAGATATACTAAATGAGATGTGCCACAAAATGTCAATAATGAGAATGTGTTCTTCAATGAAGAAAAGAGGCCAATGAGCTTGATTAAAGAAATACTATTATTTATTTTTGGTCACTGTGCAACCGTGTCGCATGATGAATGTCCCGCTAGGGCATTGGGACAGTATTTGGTGCTTTTCTCACGCTGTGTGTGTTTGAGGCGTCGTCTCGTATGTTAAACTGTCGCTCGCAGCCAAAGTGCAATTAAACAAATTGCCAGCCGCCTTGCCGAATAAATTGTCTCAACTCAAGCAGAAGAAGCAGAAGCTAACAAAATAGCCAGAACTCAAAGATTTCACCGTTTGCAGAATTCTTTAATTGTTGGCAAATCGTCTTAATTATTTTAGCAGCCGGCCCTCAGAACGAGGCATCACAACTGAACTTAACTGCAGGCGGCGTCACAACATTATATATAGCTGCCAGACATGCCAGAGCGATGGATTCCATATAAATATATGTGCATTTATATATATATATACCCTCAATCCATTCAAAATGTGTAAAGAGGGCTTAATGAAGTTCTGGAAAAGTGTATAACAAACAGAACAAAGTAATTCTGAATTATTTTGAATTCTGCATTTGAAACTTAAAATTTAGGCATATGAATCTAGTATTAACATATACGGATCAATTTTATTTCGTTTTATCGCTAAAACTGGATATTCCCCATTAAGAGTTGGGTTCTGGGTATTCGATAGTCGAGCACTCTCGACTAGAGCATTCTTATTTGTTATATGTGTAGCTGCATCTGATCTGCATAGCCTCGAGGCTGACTTTGGGTGCAAAAAGTCTGACTTTTGCTTCAAGCCTGATGTTTATCGACTCGTGTCGACGGCTCAGGTTACACACACACAACACACACATACCACGAACACACACACTCTGTTTTTCGTGTAAACAAATCCTAACATATCCTGGCAGCAGCAGCCAAAGCAGCCGGCCAGAAAACTAACTCATTGTGTTGCGTGTTTTTCCCAAATTTCACTGGAAAATTTCTAGAAACTAGAATTGTGTTGTGTTTGAAAATTCGCCGACAAGCAGCAGCAGCAACTACGCACACAACAAGATCAACAACAACAACAACAAGAACAACAATTGAGTTTACAACACACACAAATCTCACGCCTAACAAGGCTCTTAAGCCGCATTTAGTTGCGGCTAAGCCACAGGATCTCTAGAACTACTGTCCACAGCACACTCTCTCTCTCTCTCTCTCACTCTTTCTCTCTCTCTCTATCGCTCTTTTACTCTCTCTTCTCTCTTTCTTTCAGCCTCCTTTTGTGTGTGTAATCTTGGCGGAAAATCTTTAAGAACATTTTGCATAATTTGCGGCTGTCGTAATGCAAATCCCATTTGGACCATAAAAATCACCCATTGCCAATTATGATATCTACCGCAAACCCCAGCCCAAAATATAACTGTGTCTGCGTGCTTAGATAACGATAATAATAGCCATGAGAGATCTTAACTCATAATAACAAAACTACTTTGTCTAGCTGCATGTAATACCTGAAGAAAGAAAGGAATTGCAGCAATGATCTCACCGTGTACCGATTAGACTTTGTCATCTAGATTTGTACAGGTTTATCTGCTATGTGTAAATATACATATTTGTTTTCAGCGATATAAGCAACACCTGCTGTACATATCAATTAGCTATGACTCGTTCTGGATATCCAAATATGACTCATTTTATGATGATAACATTGTGACCTCTGTAAAATCTTCGATATGAAGAAAAATTTCAATTCTGCAATACAAAAAATGTTTATTATCCTATAATTATTTTATTTTTATTATTATTTTGCAAATACTAAAAGTTTATACAAATATCACCACCCATCATGTCTGGTTTTTAGAAATATTATTAAGCCGAAGGGCAAGCCGAGAAAAATGCACTATTATTCCACACTCTCATTAAAAAATTTAAATAATAGTTTAATAAAATAACAAATAATAAATTTAAGGACTTTAATTTTATTTTCATAAGTAACTTTAATTCACTTTTGTTGTCTAATACCCAAAACATTTTCACTACAAACTTTTTTACTATAAAAATATAAAAAATACAAATTCAATAAAATTAAAATTCAAAATGCAAATAATAATAATAATAGTAATAATAATTAATAATAATAAATAAATTGTTTCAATTATTGTTATGTAATAAAAATAAAGTTTGAGAATAAGCTTTCGTCATCTGATTGATTGTGTTTAGTAAGTCTGCTTGGTAATTCCAAGATTCCTCTTATTAAATTTAATGTGTTTTTCTTTTGCGGCAGCAATGTTGCCAGCAACATGTTGCATGTCTGAGTGCCATAATCGTTACAATCGTCATAATCGTCAATGATCAAGCTGCAAAGAAGGATATTATTGCACATGTCGAGGGCGTTGCATGTCAACTGCATTTCAGTGTCTTCGATTTCGTTCTTGATTCCACGAGGCAAGATGTGTGCCCCTTGTTTAATGTGTGTGTGTGTGTGTGCTGGTTTGTGTGCGATGGGGTTAACATTAACAAACAGGCCTCATTTGGGTTTCATATTTGCCTGCGACAGGACGAGAGGAGGAGTAGACGTGCCGTAGCTGCAGATGCACCTTGATTGTTAGCCAGAAACACAGCGATTTTGAAAATCCTCAACCCTCAGCCCTTTAATGTTCCTGGGGCAGCTGATATTGCTACAAAACAACAACAACAACAATGAATCGTGTGTAAATTAATATTTTCTTGGTGTCGCGCAGTCCTTTTCAGTGCAGTTGTTGTTGTTGTTGCCCGTTCCTTATCACTTCAGACCGAAACTAGGACCTGGCGCACGCGTTTGCACATTTTGCTGTCGTCTTCCTGCCCCTGCCCCTGTCCCTACTCCTAGACCTAGCTCCCGTTAACGGGTCTTCTTCTCTCTCTCTTCATATTTTGCAGCTTGTCTATTTATCCTGTTTTTTTTTTTTACTGCCTGGCGCGTGTTTGTCCTGTTTCTTGGGTCCTCAAGTCCTCAAGTCCTCGAGTCTAGTCGTCTCCCTCCTCTGTTTCAGCTCCGCTCGTGTTGCGCTTCCTTATAAATATTTATGTATTTGTTTGCATATGTCCTTCATCCTTCATAAACAGCACTGTGAGCTCTGTGCACTGTTTGCACAGCTTTCAATTGACATTTGGCCTGACGCCCGACCAAAATTTACATATTGATTGAGTGAAAGACAGCGAAACAGAAATGAAGAGGCAACCAGTAAGAAAGTAAGAAAGACACATATGTATATGCATATAAAGAAAAGTATCAAAATCTTTGGATTGTGAATAGTAAATTAAAATCAGACAAGCAAATTAGTCAAATGGAATACCTCTAGTGAAGAGGCAACTCAATTAAATACTAGCAATATTTGATTTATTATAAGTAATCGTAACTTACTTCAGATAAAGCAACCCATCTCCAAATATGTCAATTTGAATTCAAAGACCTTATAAGCATATATATATAATTCTAAGAAAATGATAGCACATTCAATTCCTTCCATTATATGTATTGATATATAGTTTATTATCTATTTAGAGCCAGGGAAAATCGCAATAAGCGACACTCGAGGCAGGCTGTAAGTCGAAGTCAACTCAAGTAGTGAGTGAATGTGGACAGCCTGTTATTACGATAGTGATGACCTTGTGTCTCCATGCTTATGATAATGATCATCATCATGTTGATAATGTCGATGATGAAGATGCTGATGTTATCGAGAGAGACGATTGATTAATATAGGCTTGATAGCTTTTTAAATTTTTTTGTTGTTTATTATTTTTTTTTTCTTGCTTTCTTGGCCTCTTTTAAATTTTGCGAATTTATAACATTCATTAAAATCAATCAACTCATAATAAAATTTTTACGCTGAGGAAGTGTAAATAGAGGGGGGAAAGCGGGGCGTAGAGGTGTGGAGTAGATAATGTTCGCTGTTCCCTGGGCTGCTGCTGGCGCAGTGACAGGCCAATTACACGCTAATCAAACAAGCCTGACAACAATTGCCATTGCCATTGCCATTGGAGTGCCAGGGCGTAGAAATGGAGTTCCTCCCTGTATGCAGAAGAAGGAGAAGAAGGAGAAGCAGGCTGACTGGCGGTCAGAAGAAGATGCATCCATTGAACACCTAATTGCAGTCAGCTATGTGTCCTTGCGCTTGACAAATTCCAGCTCGCTGCCAAAAGGCCACAGGCCGAATACAAGGCACAAAATCCAATGCACTCAGCGAACAGACAGGCGAAAAATACAAAAAAAAAATTAAAAATATTTTTAGAGCATCAACATTTTCAATTGTACAATAAAACCTAACAACATCTGAACGACAACTTTGTCACAACTTTGCTTTGGTCTCTAAATAAATATTGCTTGGCTGCAAAATTTAAATTTAAAAATTATACACAATTTTAAGAATGATTATTATTATATTTACTACAAATTTCATTGCATTTTTTTTGAGTGTACAATTTAGCCCTATAAAATAGCTAAATAGACGCGCAAAAGAAGCCCGAAGTCAATGTCAAGAGTCCGAGCTGGAGTCGGAGTTGGAGTCGGTAAAATGCTTTTGTTCTGCACCGACTGTTGGGTGGGACGATGCGACAAGTGTTTAATCGTTGCTAATTATACCAAGCAACTAGAAGAAGAGGCAGCAGAAGCTTAAGCAGACTGCAACTTCAACTAGGAAACTGCGCGTGTCACTGTCAGCCCAGAACAGGCCAGTTCAGCTCAGCTCATCCCAGCCTAGCCCAGCCCAGTCCCGGGTCTCTGCAAGCTAAATGGAATGGCTGAAAAGCTGGAACCCAAACATACAGATGAGTAGCAGCAGCCGGAGTAGGGAGCAGGTGGGGGGGAGGAGAAGGAGGAGGAGGATGCGGGGCTGCTGTGGAGTCGGCTGTGGAATCCCAAGCGTCAATTTAATTATGCGAACAATACAAATTGCGGCGCACAAAAGAAATGTTTATATACGATGCAGCAGCAACAAATTGCTGGCAGGCTGCTGCCCGACCGCGTTGCCAGATCGCACAAATAATTACAAAAACAAAAACAAAAAATGCTAAAAAGAAAATAATAAATCATGAGTCGCTTGGCGGCGCGACAAATTAACACATAAATTCTAGCACATTTATATAAGTGCATATATATATATATATATATATATGTATATATATGTGTACACTCAATTCCAGATCAAGATCCAGATTTTAAGTCTATGCCTCGCTCATTCGCTTCTTCTTTTTTTTTTCTTTTTTCTATGTGGCCAGCCAATTAATAATATGCGAGCGGGGCAACTGACGCGATGACAACGCCAGATACGCGTAATGCATGCCGCATTACATGCTCGCTTATAGTGGTTGTAGTTGTCGTTGTGGTTGTACTACTCCCTATCCCCCTGCTCCTCCCCCTATCACACTCAATGCCTGCCTGGCTGGCTGATCACTCCCCTTGCCCCCTCACTCCGTCACAAAACAGCGCTGGTCTGTGTGATCTTGATCACGTGTCGGCGTCGGCGCTGCAATCATTGATCATCGTCAGCCAACGAGGGGGAATCCGCAATGGCTTTTTACCTTCAGCTTTGACTTTGGCCGCATTGCTCAGCTCAGCTCCCTACTCCTCTCTCCACAATCGTGGCAGATCAGCGACGTTGCAGTTGCAGTTTCAGTTCCCCTTCTGTGATTCGAAAATTTCATTTTAATTAAATTGTTGCATGCGCAAGTGCCCATTTAGCTTGCTGCCAACTGCTGCGGCTCCACTCTCCCCATCTCTCTTTTAGCTGTGATATTATCAATGCAACGGTTTATTACTGCCGGCTCATGCCGCCAACAACAACAGCAACGTCAACAAAAAAAAACAAAAAAAAAATGCGGCAAAACGCAAAACATTTTGCGCCTCAAATTACATTTTAATGATCTGTGAAAAATATTTGGAGCAGTGCGTGAAGAAAATAAAGATAACCCAAAACCGATTACAGCTTGCTACAGATTACAGGCCAGCTTCTTATTGGCCATTACCAAAAAGCATTTTTCGACTAAGTGCAGGCAAATTATTTGCGTCACATTACCAAAAACTACAAAAAAAGGTAAAGTGAATTCACTGAAAATAATTAAAAATCGCTTAGCCATCAATTTTAGCAATCAGTTCATGCTAGACAAAAATACAAAAAAATTAAAAAAATTACAAATTTATCAATTACAATGTAATTTTTTTGTTTTGCATGATTTGTGACTGATTTTATTGCCGTGATCGCACTGCGAAGGCTGAGAAGTACATTATGTTGAGTAGAAAATTTCATTTTAAAATGAGGAAATCATCGAAAAGAAAAATAATACAAAATTTACTTTGGATTTGCAACTTTCTTTCATTTCTAGGAACTGGGAAAAATTAATATCAGCTTATTTAATATGCATTTGATTTTATTTGTGTAAAGCTGATTTCTAGTCCAAAATATTAATCCAGATTAAAGAGCTTTGCTGTTGGCCTTCAGTTTTAAGTTTCTTATATTTTTTACCTTTGTCATATTTAAATTTCGAAGTGGATTTTCCTAAGGAAATTCTTTATAAACTTATGTCAAATTCTTGGTAGCTTTGGGTTGGCCTTGTTGAAGGTGTATCATCTGTGATGGGAGAAAGTTGGAAAGTTTGTCGTTTTGGGCTCACAGCTTTTTATAGGGTGTCTATCAATGCTAACTTGTTTTCTGTTCGATTACTCCAAAGGATTCTGTAACATGTCAGTTGTCAGTTGCGAGTTTCATGAGTGTTTAATGGTGTTTCTCGTTTACGTTTCGGTTTCGATTGGTTCCCATGGGGAATGCACTTGTTTTTGAGGCTAAGGCTGAGGTTGGGGCAGAGAACTCAAATGCACATGTCATGCAAATCGAAGGATGATCATCAAAAGGATTGCCAGCAAGGATCAAACAATAACCTGATGAGCTGCCGAGCTGCTGATCTGATGAGAAGAGAACAAAGCGCAACAAACTGCCACTTGACTGGCCCCCAAAAGCCAAAAAGGCGCACACAAATTTTAGCTTGGGTTTTGTTTTTTTGTGCTGTTTTTCTTCAAAAACACAATGCCACTTGTTGCGCCAACAACAACACTCGAACTTGCCACTTGGCATGATTGACTTATCAAAAGGAGTAGTTGACTGAGCAGCAACAACAACAACAACAAGATCAACAACGAAAAAGCAATGAAGTGTTGACAAGTGGCAAGGAAAAGGAATGTGTGCACCGTGAATCAATGAGCCTCAACTGGATGCAGGGGGGGAAAGGGGGGAGGTATATATTGAGCGAAGGGAGGTATGGGAGGTGTGCTGAGCCGCGTCAGTCGTTGCATGAATGAATGAGCGCGCTTCAAGCAGCAAACACCAGCACACTGCCACAAATTTCGGACCAATTTCAATTGCAAATTACTACAATTAAAATTAATTTAATAAACAAAATATTATGTATCTAAAATAATCAATTAGTAATTAAAAATAATTAACAAATATGAATTAAAAATTTAATACTTTAAATAATTTTTGATATTTTAAATCTGATCAAATTCGTAATTTTAATTGCTCGCTCTTTCGATCGATTGCTGAGAGCAAGTTGAGCTAGTAAGCGAAAAAATCTGGGTTCGAATCCAAAACCCAATTAATTCCAGAGTTCTTTTTAAGATTATTTATCCTTCTAAGATTTGCAGCCAATATGCATACATATATGTAAAATATATCGAAGTCAAATTTCTCATGTGGATCTACAAAAAAAAAACGAAGATATCTTAAAGAAACTCAATAATAATAATATTCAATAACGTTCCTTAAATTGTGGTGCTACTTTTACAGTCATGGGCATACACATAGAACCAAAGAAAAAAAGGTCCTCAATTGTTTATAAAATGTTTTTCTCATTTCTTCATATTTCCAATAACTTTTGCCGTATTGATAGGATTGATTCGATTATATATCTGATGTAAAGGAAGCACTATGGAAATTTTGTACAGTGCCACATCATGGGGCGGCAGCGGCGTGTTGCATGCAACAGACTGGCAGGTAGGCAGGCAGGCGAACAGCCTGAATTATGCGCACGCATTGTGCGCACGTCATTCAGCAACAAGCAGACCAGGAGCCAACGGCATCGTGGCAGCCTGGCTAACCTCGTGTGTTGCATGGACTCCAGCAAGTGCAACCCAGTGGCAACAGGCCGCAACACTTGAGCATGTCCAGTGCGACGCGTTTTCTGACGAAATTTACAACAAGTGTAAAGCGCGCAAAATGCTAAAGAGATGTTGACGTTGACGTCGACGTCACAATCGACGCAACGTCGCAACGTTCGATGGAGCTGGTGGTTCGGTGGTGCTGGTGGTTCGGTGGTGGTTCAGTGTGATTTATGATGTGCTTCAACTGCACAGTCAAAAGCACTTGGCTGCTTTTGTGCAGAGTTCGACATGGAGTGAAATGGCATTGATCGCTGCTAAAATGCTGTTGTGACAAGTTTCCTACCTGCCCCTGCCACCCCATCCCTTGCACCGTTCCACTTACTTGGCATTTTTTAAAATATATATATTTTTTAATTAAAATGTGAAGCGCAGTCATGTAAAGCAGCGACCCGCAATGCAATTACATAACTCAATCAATTTGTAAGCGAACCAAAAAAAAAAAAACCCAAAAAATAAAGGATTAAAAGAGCTCACAAAAAATATCAACCCAACTACCCATAAGACTTTGGCAATCACTTAATCTGAACTAAAAAAAAATAAGGGGAAGCAAGCTAAAAATAACAACAACAAAAAGGACGTTGCAGGTAAGCTTAACCGACTGTGCAATACTCTGCAGCCAGTCACAGAACAGAGACCTATTGAGTATGGAGGATGAGGAAATCACTTTAAAGCTGTTCAATACTTGAGAAGCGTGCTAATATTTATTTATGTATTTATCCAAGCATATAGTTACCACAAAAATGCCTTAATGCTTAAATTTAATATGTGTTCAATTTATTGTTAACAGTATTAATCAATTAATTTAAATAAGGGGCTTCTAAATTCACAAATTTGCTAAGTTGTCATGTGAAATGTGTTTTGCTGCCCAT
This sequence comes from Drosophila nr. perissopoda 5 BK-2023a, assembly GCA_035044105.1. NCBI lineage: Eukaryota > Metazoa > Arthropoda > Insecta > Diptera > Drosophilidae > Drosophila > Drosophila nr. perissopoda 5 BK-2023a. The sequence goes on along the minus strand of JAWNMK010000620.1, from coordinate 2,237,632 downwards.
GCAGCAAATCTTGCCTTTATCTCTCAACTATTTTTTCTGATCTGTCTATATATTTTTGGCATGTTTCAGGAGAAGAAAAAAAAACGCAAAAACCAGAAGCGCTTCCAAAATGTGAACGGATCTACACTATTTACTTCTTGTTTTTTTTAGATTGCGATCAGAGTATTAAGAAACAGCAAAAACTGATCGCTTTTAAATGATTTTGGCTGCTGTAGTGCGGCGATAAACGAATTTATTGCAACAACGCACACAATAATTGGATAAACTCTACAAAGCGACAGTGGGACAGAGACAGCGAGAGTGCGGAAAAGAGACAGAGTGAGAGACAGAGAGGGCTAGAGAGTGATAGAGGTATGGGCATTGAAATGCTTAAAACATTATTATTGCTGACTACCCGCTGCTGTTGCTGCTGCTGCTGCTGCTGCTGTTGCTGCTTCTCCTTGGGTGTGCTGCTGCCCCATTGTTTCGAGTTAAGAGCCAATAACAATAAGTCCAACAAGCGATTGAAATTAAGTTGCTTCATTGGCCACCCAACAAACTCACCGCAACCAAAAGTCGAAGACACGTTGAGCCACTCTTTCCGCAAAAAGGGGTTGCAATTCCCTTCATTCCGCGTTCCAATTTTCAAGACTTTGAGCGCAATTTATCACGTTCTTTATTAGCGACAAAAAAAAAAAAACAGCGGACAACCCTCCGCGAAAAGGCAAAAGCGCAGCTTCCCAGTTTAATCGATTATCGATCCTGCGATCGGACAATCTCTCGCAGTCCTGAGATTCCCACTCGGTGTTTCGTAAATTAGTGCATTGTCAAATGGCTGACAGGCCAAGATCTCGAAATAGCCCCAAACCCAAAGCCGAACTCAAACCTAGATTGTCAGATATAAATGTACATGCATATGCATATATATTTTAGCTGCTAGGCTGTGTTCGTAAAAAATGGCAACAACATAATCATCGATTGTCTCAAACTGATTCGCCCCAATAGATTCGCAATCGCAGCGATGCTACCCGCTGCCTATTGAAATGAGAAAACGCATTCATAAAAGCACCTCAAGTACCTATACTCTATCAATTGAAAAACCAAACATGTACAAGTACAATTGAAGGAAACTATTGGGAGTTTTGAATTTGTGTACCAAATATTTATTTAGTAACGATTGTAAAAGCTATGATCGCTTTTCTAAACAGTCTGTGACATAGTGAAAACTTAATTATTTTACATTTTTTAGTATTGCACTGATCAATTGATATCCGCAGAAATATTGACCCCGTCTATATCTGAAGTTCCTGCTACTAAATAATCTTGAGGCACATGAAAGAACAATGAAAGAATTACACATTTTTTAAATTAAAGAAACAAAGCATTTAATAACATAATATAATAACATAATATAATAAAATATATATTATACATATAATAAATTTTTAAATGCAATTTTGCCATCGATTCATTCAGCCCGACACACTTTTCTACACAAAGAGTTGGCAAATTCGGACTGCTGACAAAATCGCAATACCCTGTAGTGAAGGGTAATAAAGATTTTAAATATAATGAAGCTCATAAACTGACACTCGCTCTGCAGACGCTGAAGAGAGATGCCGTTGCGATGATTGAAAAGGGCTGAAACGGCGGCAGGAGCCGAAGCTGGAGCAGTAGCCAAAGCAGGGAGCCGGGAACAGGAAGAGGAGGCGGCTAAGCGCCGAGAGCCATGATCAAAGTCATGATCATGATCAGCGTCGACAAGCGGCGCATATAAAATTCATCAAAACATTATTAAAACGTTGGCACAGGCAAAAAGTTGTAAATTTTTTAAATACAAATACACAGCAGCGACGAAAGACGAGAGGAGACGGGTCGAGATGGATCCACACGATCGACAGACATATCGAAAATCGATAATCTCTGGTTGTGGATCCAGTGGATCTGACACTGGTCTTGGCACTGGCCATGGCCCTGGCCCTGGCCCTGGCATACTTTTACTAACGCTAATTTAAACGATCAGGCGACGTGTTTCGTTGGAATAACAAAAAGAGCATCGTCCATCGTCCATCGTCGCCGCATAATTTGCATATCAGCTTAATGTAAGCGTTCGCAATCTCTCGCAAGTTTGAGTTTGTAAAGCGCAGCTTATCGCAGGAGGCGATCATGTCCGATGCTCGACGACAAAACTGTGTCCACAAACTGTCCACAAGAGTCCAGCACAGAAAGAGAGAGAGAGAGAGAGAGAGAGAAAGAGAGAGAGAGAGAAAAGAGAGAGAGAGGGAGAGTTGCAGAGGCGTACCCACAGTTTTGTGGCTGTTGGTTTGCATTAATGAATGCCACAGGCTGACACTTTAATTTTCAATTACAACAAATTGCCCATAATGTCTATGCTTATCGCCCCAAACCTTAACATCTCGCATTGGTATGAGTGTGTGTATGTGTGTGTGTGTGTGTATGTGTGTGTTTGTGCTTTAATTGCGATTTTCGATTTGCGATTGCAAGGCGAGGATCAGCAGCGAGGCAGAGCAGAGTTCTAATGACAGCTTGCACAAGACGGACACAAGACTATGTTGCAACAGACGCAGCAGCAGCAGCAGCAGCGGCAGCATCGTTTGTTATCAAAATCTACGCAATCTGAAATCAATCCATCAAACTCAAAGATTACAATTGATTTTCAGCACGAGTGCGACAGGGAGGCGAGTAAGAGCTGGAGAGACAAGCGGCAAGCGGATCCATAAATAAATGTAGTGCATTCAGCTTGTGCGTGTGCAGCATATCCGGTCCCAGCTTGCCAGGCACCAGATACAGTTGCTGCTGGTCCATCAAATGTGCAAAAAAAAAAAAAACAAATTTTGTTTCAACCTAGAGTACACGACTGCGAAGCTACCCTATTCACAGTACAGACACGCAAAATTAAAAAAAAAAAACACACACTATTTTAATTTATTTATTTAATTTTTTAAAAATGTAATTTATAAAAATTTATAAACTGCATTTAATTTACATTACTTTCATATATTAAAATTTAAAAAAAGGTCTAAGAATTAAATTAAACAAATGAAAATTTATTTGGTTTACCATTAAAACGCATCTATCACTTAGTATTTAAAAACTAACAAGCTAAATAAAATAATTTGTTAATTATTAAAAATTACAAACTATTTTTAGATGATTTTATATACCAAATAAAATTAAGGCCTTTAATTTTAGGTCACTTTAAGTTCATAGGGTATGTATAAAAGGAATAAAATATTCAAGTATTTACCGAAAATTGCTATTAACAATCATTTGGATGCTTAATATCTATTTCTGTAGATATTTATCGATAAATATGATATGCTCAAAAGAGCGTGTAAGTCGATATTAATCGACATGCATATATCGACCTGTTTGGTCTGTTTTGAGACCCATTTGATCCATTTTGCATGAGTACACGGTATAATAAGAGGTAAAAAACGGCACTCGACTATCATCAACGATGCCCTATAATAATGAAATGGTTCGACATCAGGCGGGCAACGATTCGCAACGATCTGTGTCTGTGTCCGAGTCTCCGACTGTCTCTCTGTCTCTGACTGTGTCTCTGGCTCTGACAGTGTCTCTGTCTCTGACTTTGGGTTCTCTCTCTCCCTCTCTCTCCGCCCAGTGATCGATGTGGCAATAATTTTTAAATAAATGATCGCCGTTGCGGCTGTAAATGAACGCTGGTTTTCTGTTTGCTGTTTGCTGTTTTGCTGGTTTGCTGGATCGAAGGCCCCCGACTTCTGCACCCGCTGACTGATCGCTGACTCAAGCTGTGCCAGACAGCTACCTACTACAAACTACATACTATAAGTGCCTGCCTATCATCACAGTGCAGATCTAGGCTCAAAGAAACAGAAAGGGACAGAGATACAGAGAGAGAGAGAGAGAGAGGGGTGTCCGTTTTAATCTGCCTCATGTCATAGTTGTTGTCATTAACTTACCGGTTAAGTAATTTGCCGTGTACACAAAAAATCATTAAGCACTTATAACACACACAAAATGTAAGATAGAGAGAGGGAGAGAGAGAGAGCTAGAGAAAGAGAAAAAAGAAATGTGCATAAAATAAATGAAAAATACATTGGTAGAGGTAAACAGAGAATATTTCGCATCAGCATTATTTATTTTTACTTTTTTTTCACACCTTTGCCAGACAATTTGTGGTTGGATGTTCGGGAGCCTGCGGCGCTAGCGATTCCAGCAGGAGACCCAACTCAACGCCTCCACAACGCCACATTGGTGTATTTGGGAAGAAGGGGGGGCGAATGGAGGAAAGGGGAAAGACTTAATCCAATTTAAGCATATAAATTATGAGCACGAAACTGAAATAACAAATCGCTTTATTAACCAACGCAAACATTTATCGCAAAAAGTATAAATATTTGTTATTGCATTAGTCGTCGCTCGCGATGCCCCCAAAACTTGCAGCCTTGCATCCTGTGTGCCCCCAAACAACAACTACAACAATCACAACAACAACAAGAATGTTAGGCAGAGAGAGATAGATGGGCAGAGAGATGGAGAGAGGGGCTTGGACAGCTACCAAGTCGCGTTTGGTGATGACAATCTGAAGTGCAGACAGCTAAAAAGCTGGCAGAGAGTTGTGGCAACTGCGGGGGCGTCAGCGTCTGCTGCAAAAAGGGGCCTGAAGGGAAGGGAGGTAGGGGGAGGGGGTTTGTTGCGTGTTGCTGTTTTGACTCTGATTTAACCAAGTGCCCAATGGTCAATTGGACTGCCAAGACAACAGGTTAGTAAAATAAACAAAATTTACAACAATTTAAAAGTGGTCGTTTTTAATAAATAAATACTTAAAATAAACACTTATGTAAAGTTAGCAATCAAATAAGATAATGCTTTGAATGCGATTAGCAACAGATTATTTATGACTGCATTATTGAACAGAGCATTTAATTTTGAGCTCAATTATTATACACGGATTTTTCATGAATTTTCCCAACCCTTGCTAATATATTATGGCATAAATAACTTCACTAAATATTTCTTACAGATGTGTAAAGAAACAGGGTATATATATATCGTATATTCTTTTTCGGGCATCTAATCGACTAACGATTAGTACAGATTTGTGTTTGGGTTGTTTATAGGTTAAAATTTAAGGTACTGAAATTAAAAAATTTGTTCGCATTGGGCACTCGCCTTGAGAGACATTCGAAGCTGAACTAACGCCTTAATTATATATGCAAGAATCGCATTGGCAGATATATCACCAGAGAGGACGTTTACAGCACGCAACTGAACGACTCTTGAGTCGATTCAGTTCAGGCTCCTCAGTTCAATTCAGTGTCAGTTTCACAGTAAAGAAGCGCGCTAATCAGAAACAATTTGAAGGCGAAAAAGGTAGAGTCGAGACTTGAGCATATTGTACGCTGTGGAGGTGTTGAAAGTTGTATATTATTATTACTACTATGCGAGTGGAGGAAGATGCAGCCGCAGGGCCGAATGCAACAACCCCCAAACACCCTCCAATCGTCACTTGCAATCCAGGCACTAGTCAATGAGGGCTGCTGCTCATGTTGTTTTTGTTGTTGTTTTTGTTTTTGTTGTTGTTTTTGTTTTTGTTGTTGTTTTTGTTGTTGAATAATGCTTTGCATATAATTCATGCAATTTTATTAGTATAAATTGCAGGAATTGCCTTTTTGGCCTTCGACTGTTGGACGCACGAATTGCTGTTGCTGTTGTTCTTCTTCTTCTTCTTGTTCTTTTTGCCCTGATTGATGGGCAGCAGTAAGCTCTCTGTGTGTTTGTGTGCGAGAGAGAGCGAGAGAGTGAGACCATAAGGATACCAATTCCAATCATATAAAAAACAGACAAACAACAAAAAAAAGATGCTGAACCGCATGTCAACATCGTTTTGGGCATTGCGTCAACGAGCGTAACGTTTTAATTTCTCGGCAATCAAACCAAGCAGACACCCCAGAGTAGCCTTCCAACCGCCCGCCCGCCGCACCCCCCTCCGATCTTCTTTCCCACAGTCAGAGTCCACAAATGGGTATTAAGCGTGTTGTTTTTTTTTTTTTCTGTGTAGTGCTGCAGGGAAGTAAATCACAAAGGACTTTGACATTTTGTGACAAAAGTTTGTCTCGGAGTTTTTTGTTGCAGTTTTTTGTTTTTTTTTTTTGCGGTTCGTGTTCATGTTGTTCTTCTTCTTCCTTTTGATGTTTGCCCTGTATTTTTCTGAGTCGGAGATGATGGCCTTTAAAATTTATAATGTGTGGTCGTTGAATAATTTGAAGGCACCTAACTTGTGGTGCATGTCTAGATTTAATGGCTTAATTGGACCGCCAGCCCAACAAGCGAAAACACACATTGTCCCAAGGCAATGGAATATTTCCAACTAAATGTTGACAAGCGCAATTTCAGTTGATGAATGCAATAAATGATACTCTAACCAGGTACAAGTTACGTAAGTATTTAAAAAAAAAAAAAAAAAGTACCTATGGCTTAGTAAGAATTTCAAGAGCCCTCACGTTCCTCATGAGTGGAGTGATATGATTGAAGTAGTAGAGCTAAACAAATAAAGCAATTGCACATTTGTTAACTGAATTTTCGTATATACATACAGATATGTATATCATTTTTTATATATTTTATTTTAGAAATTAAAAATCTGAAATATATATATATCAACGAAAAATATAAAAAGTTATGACAAAAAATGTCACATTTAAAGAAAAAGGAAAGTTATTAAAGAAAATGAAGTTTTCAAGAGCATAGAATGCAAAAAATTAAAAATAGTAATTAAAACTAAACGGGATTGGTATCTGCCTACAGACATATATCCTAAAGGATATGCATCCAATAAATGAAGCTTTAGTTTTTTTTTAATGAATAGGAAGCAGCTGCAGCTGAAATTTGAGTACTGTTTTGTGCCGAGTGTGTATGTGTGTGTGTGTGTGTGTGTGGGTGTGTGAATGGCAACCCCCCTTGGTCGCAATTTGCTGATGGATGATCCATTAAGTTGGCGCCGGTGCAAGGACCAGGGGACACGAAACACGGGATAACGAGATACGGCGCAGACAATTTGTGGTAGGCGTGAAATTCATAGAAAACGAGTCGAATTCGGAAACTTGGCTGAACTGGGCTGCTCCGTTTCTGTCTGCCGCCAGGACTTGATGTGGTCAAAAGGGCAGGCAACAACAACAACAGCAACAACAGCTAAAGCAAAAGGGACTTTTGCCACGTCTGAAGTGCAAATTGGTTCGCACCTTTTTTTCGCAACATTTGAAATCGATCTTGTTAACGAGGACAGGCGACTAAGGCTAAGAGGTATATCTCGTTTAGGGTTCAGGGGCACACACACACACACACACATACATACATATGTGTGTAGTTAAGCGTGTGATTAATGAGTTTTTAAAAGCCTCACTTGGCATTTTAGAGAACTTTAATTGGAACATGCTGCTGCGTAAATCAGCTACAAAATTGCCACTAATAGGTGACTGTATGCGAATATAGCACACATACCCATATATATCGCAGATCTGTTCACACCTTTACACACGCACATACACAGACACACAGCCACACGGTAAAGGTGTCGAGTTTGGCACTTGCTACAAATTCGATTATACTGATTGATGATTTGTTGCCAAATATTTGGCTAGACAGGAAGCACTCTAGATGGTCTATACTTAAATATATCAAACATACAGACAAATATATATATATATATATATATATATAGATCACCTACTGGGGCACTGTGCGAGCTACTGCAGGGAATGGGATCGGGAACGGGATCGGGATCACATCAAAAGTGATCGTTGCCAGTTCGCTTCATTAAAAATCAATAAACGGCTGCTGCCGACAAGAGACGAGAACTGGGCTGATCTGAACTGGACTGGACTGGACTCGACGGGGCTGGGCTGATCGGAGCTGGCTAGTGGTACATAGTAGACCGACGACGATTGGCATAAACAAGTTTTTTTTTTCTTTTAGTGCTTGGCAAGCAAACTTCATCGTCACAGACCATTAAATGGCGCAAAATGTTGAACGATCTTCTGATCTGAAATCGTCGTTGTTTTCGTTTTGTTTCTAGGCCGATTCTTAACGCAGAAACTGTGTTCTTGTCTTCGCCAAAAGGCGAGTGAAACGAGACATTGTTACAAAAATTTTATGCGTTTTTAAAATTAAACGTTATATGCGCTAATCCCGAACTAAACTGCGATTTACGATCACCACCGCCATGCAACGAAAAATTGATTAAAAATTAATGAGGCCGGCAAACTGTGTAAGCCATAAATATTGACCAGCAAATGGCTTCATTTGCATCCACATCGATTCAGATCCGATTCGATTTGAAACGACTTGTTTTTTTTTGTTTTGTTTTTTTTTGTTTTTGCGATCTCAATCAGAGAGCCAAATACAAAATGACTTGAAAGTTTTTGTTTTCCTTATTTTTTTTATTTTTATTTCTTCTTCTCAACTGGCCTCTTGTCAATTTCGATTCAATTCCACGCTTCGAATCACTTTTCATTTCTACGCGTTTTTCATTTACCTCTGCTTCTGCTTCTTGAAAATGGCGCACGCCAGTTTTTGTATATATATATCAATATATATATATATGTATATAAAGTGTGTGTGTATTCCTCTATACCTAAGCACGTAGCGCTATTGACCCCAAAGAAGCAGAATATATATATGCACACCGAAGAGCAGATGTTTTCATGTTGACCGCATCTAATGGTGCGTGCTACTGCCGTTTGTTCTTGCTACTTGCCTTTTGCCTCTTGCCCCTTGCCTCCTCTCCTCTCTTGTTGCTTCCTTTCCGCCACCACATCATCATCGTCATCGCCATGATGATCGGACAGAGTTTCAGACACTGGCTCACATTTAGACCGCAGAACTACAGCCAAATATATAAAAACAAAAGTCAAACACACACACAGAGAGAGGTATATCCTACGCTGCGAGTAATGATAGTTATCAGCTGTGTCTGTCTTTGTGGGTTTTTGTCTCTCTTGTCCCACGACTACTGCTACTACTAAGACAAACCCCAAACCCAAGAAAATAAATAAAAATAATAAAACAAAAAAATAAAAAAAAATAAACTAAACTTTTCTTCAGTGCAACACAAAAGCGAAACTTTGATACTCTTGATACACTGATATTTGGTAATATATATTATTATTATTATTGTTATTATGAATAGAAGTATTCTTATTAATATTATAATTATTGTAGTTCTTCTTCTTATTATTATTATTATTAATATGATTATAGTTAGTATTATGAATATTTTTATTGGTTTCATTGGTATTATTATTACCATTATAATTATTATTACAACTGCGCATCTTGACGTAAGATTTTATCAATCTAGAATATAAAATCTTAATTTTGATATTTTAATTTCAAATTAATTCACATATGAACTCAATCTAAGGAGATATGCTTGCCTTGAAATTGTAATCCTTTTATTCACTTTTTAAACACTGCACTTGTATCTCGAATATTCTCCAAATATTTGCTGGGGTTTTACACTTTCTTCAAAAATATAAGAATAAAATAGTTAAAAGAATATATATGTATGCACAAATTGATCGCAAATGTTGCATGCAGTGTGTGTTACATACTCGAAGACAAAACCATACAAACCCTGTGCAAGAGTATTACAAAAAGATTCAAGAAAGCTGAACCGTCGATCTCAGTTGGCGAAGTTGATTTTGGATTTGGCGTCTTGAACTTTAGCTGCTGTTGTGCTCTGTTTAGCAAAGTTCAATGAGCCGCTGTCAGCTCCCCTATTTCTTAAGTGTTTTTTTTTTGCTTTTTTTTTTTGGTTTTATTTTGTTTTTGGATACAAGCGGCAGTAACAGTGGCAGGCAGGCATGCAAGCAACCCCTAGCAAATGTGCTTCATTTTCAGCTGCAGCGCGCGCGAGAGAGAGAGAGAGGCAGATGGATGTATCTAAGTTCGTGCCCCATGCAACGATCGCAGCGAAGGAAGAAATGATTCGTGGTGTTTGCTCGCTTAAATACACCTGCCACGCGTCAGGTCGAGAGTCTGGGGCAGGCAGCCAGCCAGCCAGCCATCGAGCCATCGAGCGAGTGAGCGAGCGAGCGAGTCCTGTGCCTGCATTTAATTAAAATATTAACTACGAAAAACGCGTCGTTGCCCGGCCAACGCTGGCAGCAGGGGCTGGCTGCGCGGGGGGAGGGGTACAGGTCCTTACTGAAAACTTGTTTCAATTAACATTCATTTTTGCATTTCAAGTTTTAGTTGGAAAAGCGACGCTGAATGCTTGCTGCGCCCCAATTTCAAGTCAGGATATGCCTGTCCTGTCCAAGCCATTTCCTGTCTCGCTCTCACTCTCGCTCTCCCTCTCTCTGTCTCTCTATATATATCTCTGCCTCTCTCTGTCTCACGTGCATGCAATTAACGCACGCGCCCTGGTTGCCTGGTTGCTGCAGTTGTTGTTGTTGTTGGGTCCGCGGTCCCGGAACTATGCTTCATATCAAAATAATTATGCATTTAAATCTTCCAAGCGTTGCAAAAGGATACGAAACGGCAACGGTGATGGCGGGGGCGGCGGAGGTGTTGTTTGCTGCTGCCAGGGGCAACAACTTCCACCAACGAAAAGAGAGAGAGAGCGTGAGAACGAGAGTAAAGCGCAGACAGAGACAGAGCCAGTTGCTTAAAAAAAAAAGAGACTCAACGCTGGCTGGCAAAGCAAACCCAAAATCCAAAATCCAAAATAAAACTCAAAACATGATCGGCAAGGCTCAGTTTTGGCATAGATCACAGGTTGATCAGTTGCTAACTGATCTAAAGATTACACACATACACACACACACACATACAGATCTGAATCTGAATCTCTCCATATGTGCAGGATTTGACTTTTTGATCTGCGGCACACACTAAAGTCTATAATTATACGTATGTATATATATATATATATATGTAGATTATCTGACCTCCATCCACACTTTAATCCTTGGCTTTGATTCTGCGCTTCCAGATATTAAGTATGCATCCATTTATCTCGCAATCGATACCCTTATTCTTACCATAAGAACATGATTTGCTGTTCGTTTTTGACTCAACGATCTGGGCAACAGTTTGTTGATTCAAGTCAAAATGTAGATATATATATATAGATATAGGCAGGATATGGTCTTGCACAAATGTTTTCTATACTTTGCCGTAGAATTGGTTATTGACTTGACTTATCCGTTAATGCGATCGCAGAAAACTAAATAAAAAGCATTTTTAAACAACGATAGCCAAATACTTATTTACTTATGCAAAAGTAACATTAGCCTAGCCTTCTCTAGGAAGAGATTAAGTATCCTAGGGACATATGTCCCGCACTCGGCAAACACAGAATGAATGATGAGCTATAGACCCAGAAGTGGGTACAATAGATATAATCGTTTGCAGGCAGTGCATGAAGCCCCCCAATAATAATAGTAAGAATATGAATCTGTTATCTGTTGTTGTCATTATAATCCATCAAAACTGGCATAGATCTTGGTAAACGCTTAGATTTATTATATAGACTGATACGTAAATCTACAAATGTAGATTTAATTGTTAAGCTACGATCAGGACTGACAGTCAAAGTAAAAGATCTAATACTCTTACAACCTGAGGTGAACCATTTTGAAACGGATTTTATTCTAAGGGAAGACCAGACTTGAGCCCAAATCTATAGCTTCTATATAGTATTATATGATGCGATTGACCGAAAGAATGTCATATCAATTGTAAAGATTGCCACTCGAGCATTTGACTATAAGCCGATTTATTACCACGATCTGCCATGCTTACCAATTGGCGATCGTTACGCAAATGCACTACTATATTTATATCTATGTATGCATGTATATATGTATATATATGTGTTTATATATGCACATAAGTATTAGAGTAATGCCGACTACAATGACTACAATGGGCCATCATCAGAGATACGCATTCGCCGGGGTCAGAAGACAAAAGGCCACACAAACCCAAAACTCAACCCTATTTTGAACATTTCAGCAGGATTGCTTGCCAAAATCCAGGTTGCATTTATCAAATCAATTTGAATAGCTGCAGCGGAACTGTGCAGCAAGGATGTCAAAGGACATGCGAAAATTTTGAGAGTTTGCTGCTAACAATAAAAGTGTTAATGATGCCAAAATAATCGAGTCCAACAACGGTTGCCACAAATATGTGCATATGGCTGTGTGTGTGTGTGTGTGTGTGTGTAGTTAGCTCCCTTGACATTACAAGGCACAAAACGCATGCAAGCCAGGACACTGCGCAAATGGTTCAAAGGATGCTGACGCCGTCGGTTTGTCATGCCAAAGGACAAAGGAAAAAGAGTTTTTGCCAAAAATGTCAAATGTGAATTGCGGCGAGTAAAAATTGAGAAAAATGGTAAAAGTGGAAGAAAATGGGGAAAATTGATACGGCTACCGAAACCGGGTGCGCGACTCAATCGATGATGGTTCAGCAAAACACACAAACAATGCCCAGAAACGAGTTGAAAGAGTTGGCAAACAAAACATGCCGCCAAAATAAAACCAATGCTGGCAAATAAAGCAGCACCTGGCCGTGGAACGAACCACACAACAACAAGCGCGCATACACTCAGAAAAATTGCCACAGTTGGCTAGCCACCCAAATTATTCTAAAAATTATATAAGCCAAAAACTGTAGGCTGCATTTCTAAGATTTTCTACGATTCCGAAAAATATATCTTAATTACTTTGTGTTGTTTCCTGGCCAAGCCAGTAAATTCTGAATTTTATTATTTTTAATTCAAAATTATTTCTAAGAAATGGAAAAATGTTCTAAATGTTTTAATTTAGTTTCAAAATAAAATGTGATTATTATATATAATTATTATATATATTTTAGTAGAAAAACTTTCTATATTTTAGGGTTACTTTCATTTTTGAGCGATTTTTTCGCAAAGTGTAGAGAAACAGACATAGAAACAGAGTGGAATACAGAGAAAGAGAGAGAGAGAGGGAGGGAGAGAGAGTGTCGAAACGGAAGTTTGAAAAACTTGTGATCTTGTTGATCGTTTAATTAGACGCATATGTGAAATAGTTCGAACACCTGATCGAAACCTGACTCTGCATAGCTAATAAGCTACAACCAAGGAGCAAACCCCTCTACCGCTGTCTGTCCGTCTGTCCCTCAGTCTGTCTGCTGGTGACACGCGCAAGTTAAAGCATTTTGCCCCTTTTTTTAAGTTATATTGTGTTAAGCGAGTGCTGCTTGTGGCAACTAATGAAAAGAGGGGCGTCTGCGTGAGTTGCACATGAAATGAGCGACGATCGCAAGTTTTGCTAAGTTAATTAACACGGAAATCAAATTGCTGGCATGCCAAGCAGCAGCCAGCAGAATAAGCCATAAATGCGCTAAAATCAGGCAAAAGGCGGGCGCAGAACAGCTGCATGCGCCTGCCTGCAGCCAGGTCTCGCTCTCAATCGCAGCGCGAGCCAACTGATCCTAGTGCTCAAGCACTCGACTCAATCAAGCGCCGAAAGACGCAGCTCAACTGTCGCTGTTCGAGTGGGAACAGTTTTTTTGTTGTTGTAAGACGAGCGAACAGGCAAGCATAATTATGATCGTGTGCATGAAGAGAGCGCCGAGTTGAGTGCAATTTCTCTCGCGCGCTCTCTCGCTCTATCGCTCTCCCTACCTGTAGCGATTCAGGCTTGTGGGACAATTGCCAGGTGGTTGCTCAAACAGCGACCTGTACTCACACACACAGGTAGAGAGAGCGAGCGAGCGAGTGAAAGAGAGTCGCAGTGAGTGAGTTTCGCCTTATGCGGAAGGTACAAAATATGAAGGTTTAGGACGAAGGGACTCATTCTTGTGCAAGGTGTCAAACGATCAACTTGAAATTTTCAAACGAACAACGAAGAAGAAAAAAACACACACTTTTTGAATTTGCAACGACAAAAATTATAAAAGAAAAATAATAGCAGTTATATATATCAATTTTTTTTTGTGTCTGTGCTTTGGTTGTGCGCGACAATGTCCAGTGTGGTGTTCAATGTTGGTGGCAAAAATGCCATAGATTTATTTCCCACAACAATTGGAGGTGCAACAAAAATGTATCGCTATCAGCACATAATGCCAGCGCCCGATCTAAAGACAACGACAAACACGACGACAACAGCAACAACTGGTTCGGTGGCGCTGATTAAGACACGCAAATATACGCCGCGTGGCATGCTGCTGGCAAATGCAACATCAACGATCAGCAGCAGCAGTAACAGTAGCAACAGCAGCAGTGGCAGCAACAGCAACAGTGGCAACTCAACGATTTGCTGCAACTCAACGTCACCCTACAATGTGGATCAATCGCAGTCCGTGCAACGCCGCAATGCCCGTGAACGGAATCGGGTCAAGCAGGTGAATAATAGTTTTGCTCGACTCCGTCAACACATTCCGCAATCGATCATCGCCGATCTGACAAAGGGCGGCGGACGGGGGCCGCACAAGAAGATCTCCAAGGTGGACACGCTGCGCATCGCCGTCGAATATATTCGTCGGCTGCAGGATCTCGTCGATGATCTGAATGGTGGACCCGGCAGCAACAACAGCAGCAGCAGCATCTGCAACCAGTTGAATCTCTGCCTGGACGATACAAGCAGCAACAGTTCCCATTCGAGTCACAGCTCCGTTTGTAGCTCGAGCAGTCAACAGCAGCAACAACAACAGCAGCAACAACAACAGCAGCAACAACAACAGCAGCAGCAACAGCAACAACATCATTTGTATTATACGAGTGCACTGCTGTCGACTGCCACGCCCACACCGTTGCAGCAGCAACAGCAATTGCAGCGCCAGCAGTTTCCCAATAATCCGCTAACGCCAATTTCCCTCAATGGCAACAGCAACAACAACAGCGTGCAACAAACAGGAGCAGGCGCAGCAGTAGCAGCCTCTGCCTGTCACTCGCCCACATCGTCCTTCAATTCGAGCATGTCATTTGACTCGGGCACCTATGAGGCAGCACCGCAACAGCTCTCCCCGAACGTGCCACAGCTCAAATTTGAGCCATACGAGCATTTCCAATTGGACGAGGAGGATTGCACGCCGGATGATGAGGAAATCTTAGACTACATTTCCCTGTGGCAGGAGCAATAATTACTATCTGAATATTTGCTCCTGATCTTCACACATTTTGCCTTCTAGTCAATGTTTTTTTTTTTTCATTTTTTTAACCAAGTGCCTCAAACTGTATATAGACTCTGATTTTTTTATGCTAAATATATTATAGTAAATAAAAAATAAAATAATAAATTTAATTTTTTTTTTTTGTAAACTTAAGACAATTTTTTTGTAGCTTATTTAAATTTAAACAACTTGAGACCAGTATATAAAATATATAATACAATACAATAACCATTTTTTTTTTTGCTATTATTACAAACTAATAAATGTTAATTAGTTGTTGTAAATGAAAATAAAAAACACATACACAATTCATAAGCATAAAAAGCAAGCTTTTTTTTATTGTAAACGAGAAGGGGAGATAGCAATTTACAGCAAATTTCGCAATCTGTACATATATAAATACATGTATAGTATCTATAGTAAATGAGATCGCATCATAAAGTCATGCAGCAAATGATGCGGGCTGCCTGATGAGAAACTCGGTTTCTCTTGGGAGTACAGCTGGCCAAGGATGTGCGGGTCTGTGGACCCTTTGGGGCCATTTATTTTGATGGCCTGATTGTGGCAACTTACTTTTGGTCGGGCAATCTGCAAGCGTTAATACTAATCTGAAATAAGTGTAGGGATTAGCACAAGGGTCAACTCTTAATCAAAGAGTTTGACCCGAAACAACAACATCGAAATAGAAGAAAAACCCAGAGCTCTTAACCCGTTGGGCTAATCGACAGACACACGCCTATCGTCATCATCATCATCATCATCAGGTAGCCCGAATCTCCAGATTAGGCCAAAAGTAAGAGCCAGAAAAAAGAGTCTCGCTGTGGCGCGTGGTTGGAAAAAAAAACTACTAAATTCAAATTATGTACTCGAAGAAAAAGAAGAGAAAAAGCGCAGGTAGGTTCAGAGGCCACAAGCTGATAATGATATTAACGCGTGCTCAAACAACACCGGAGAGCAAGTGAGACAACAATACATAGAGAGAGAGAGAGAGAGCGAGACAGAGTCAGATAGAGGCGGCTAGTAATACTGGGAAATCGTCTTATCTCGCTAGCAATTCAAATAACTTGCCCGGATATGCGATTTCAATTGAATTCAAACATTTCGCACAACGGAAAAAGGCGGCAACTACAATATGAATATACAATAAAAAATAAATTAAAAATGAAAAATAGTAGCGCTGCTTCGCACTATGTAATGTTGCAAAGAAATAATATAAACTGAGCAAGTTTTTTTTTTTTGCTGGTGTTAATTAATACGAAACTACCATTGAAGAAATTTGGGAACTCAAATGACTCATACAATTAGAGATATGAGTTTCATGCTTTTATTTGAGGACGCCAAAAAGCCTATATATATTCTTGATTTGATATGATTCCATTACCGTTGCTCTCTATCAAAGCCATCGTTTTACTTCAGTCGGTTCATATCTATGTCGCAGCTGGCTGGATCGTTTGACTATATCATATAGCTGCTTAAGGAACTACCGATCAAATTAAGACTTTCCACAAAGCCATAACTCTGTGAAAAGCAAATCAATTTTGAAAAGCAGGCTTCTAGATTAATGCTGCATTTAAATTTGGACAAACGAATTTTCAAGAAAAAAAGAGTTCATTTCATAGCCATATATATATACATATACATATATGAGATATTCACCGTCTACTCAAGTCCGTTTTAGCTCTTAACACAGTTCACATTGTAGTAAGCATACCTTGTATAAAATTTGAAATCCTTTTTAAAGTCTGTTGTCGGTCCCACGCCCAAATAAAATGCCAAACAATAAATCATTTTGCATTACAATAACAAAACTCTCTCTTAGACTATATTTTGACACATTAAAGAGCAACAGAACAATGTAAACCCGAACAAATACATTGTGTACGCTGAGAAAGTAGAAGAAGATGAACTGGGTCTCCGACCCCATTGGAAAGTGTAAATGGTATCTTCTCTATTCTCCATTCTCAATTCTGAATTCTCAATTCTTTTATTTCAATGTCAACGCTGACACTTGACAACTCAATGCAATTGTCTTCCTATCAAAGGACTTTGCAACGCTACTGCACCTCTTCTATTATAGTATAGTAGGCAAGGATTAAAGATGGGCATTGAAAACGACAGCGCCGGAAGAACTTTCACCTTTCACGAAACAGATACAAGAAAAATAAAAAAGAAGGCAACAGTTTGAAATGAGCATTTGATAAACAGCAACTGTCAAGTTTTGTATTGTTCTCGTCTTTTTTTTTGTGAAGGGGGCAGCTGTATTTTTTTTTAGTTTTTTAATTCTTAGGAGTGAATTGAAAATGTTGTTTAATAGATTTTTCGGCGCGCCACATGCCCAACATTTGTGGCAAGACGAAACGTGCCGCCGTCGCATCAATCAGCCAAATAAATTTGAACAAATTATAGGCTGAGGCACAGTTTCAAGGCTCAGTTTCAGTTTCAGTTTCAGTTTGTGGCTCTCTAAGGATCCACAGATTGATGGCGATGATCCACGCACTGGGCTGGGAGAAGTGCGGGCGTTCAGTTTGTCGGTCGCCCATAATTCAGCTCTTTAAGAAGTTGTTACTTTAAACATTTATTTTTACACCTAAGGCGTGATGCGAACGCCGCGATATATAACCCAAAAGGAAAAACAGAAGAAAAGAAAACAACGCACACAAAAATCCGCAACTAAAAGCAATAAAAACAAAAACCGCTCGTGTTCAAAAAGTGGTTTATTTGAATTTCAATAAAGCACCAGGGCACAACGAGGGCAACGCCAGAGCAAGGAGAAGGTGTACTGGGGGGCTGACTAGGAGGGCGCCGCGGGGGCGTGGAGTATCGAGTTCATTATCCTGTTATGTGTGTGCATAGGGCGGCATTTTTTGCTTTCATCTCACGCACGCAACATATTTGAAACTGGGCGTTATTAATTAGCGTTATGAATTATTGATGTGCGCCGGCAACTGCCCCAAAATCAGACACAGTGTTTACCCCAATCCCTCATTTCCCTGGGGCTGTTGCACAATTTTGATAGTCGCAACTATTATTCGCAACTATAGTTGGTCTCCTTGAAGGAGACTCTGATATCTTCATTGTGCTCAAGAGGATGCATAAATCGCAAACGGACTGCGCGTACATCATGCAACAGTTGCATGGTTGCACGAGTGAAGAACAACTGTCCAACGATTCTCGAAGACTAAATACACTTGGAGACAAACTCAAATATTACATGGAAAACACGATTTGATAAGCTTGCGAAGTGCTTATAAAAATAACTGCAAATTGCGATAAGCCTTTTGAAAACTATAAAGTCAAAAAGTTAACTAAATACTTTTTACCGACTTTTTACTTTAAATTACTGTCAATGGATGCGAACAATAATAATTTTCATTTTAGTTTCCATTGAAATATATATAATTAAATAAATATGTATTTTCCGATATTTCCTAAAAAGTTATAATACCCTCGGCAAGAGTATACGAAATATGTTCCAATTAGCGAAACTCAAATGCTGCAACATCAAACAGAGCAAGAGCTCAACAGACAAAAGTTGTCGCGACAACTTGACAGAGAGAGAGAGAGAGAGAGAGAGAGATATAGAGAGGAGCGATAGGGAGGGGGTTATCGAAGACAGGCAAAAGTTATTCGAGTTGTCATATTAGGTTGTGATAAATGTAGTTACATACCCAATGTGATAACTTTGCTCGCCGCTGTCGCCGGCGCTTAGGTAGTCCTCAATGTCTCCCTGCCTCACTACCTCCCTGCCAGACCATAATGTCACTGCCTGCCCATCCTTCATCATGATGATGATGATGATCCGCAAAGCGACCGACTTTAGCTCGAGGTTTGGGAATCATTCAGAACGATTTTATGACATTCGGGAAATTCCTAGAGCTGCAATCGAAATTTTTCGTACCTTGTACTTGCCTATTGGATTTTACAACCTCCTGCTAGAACCTCTGACCCTGACTTTACAATTGAGGCAAAAGGGCTCGGGAAACCCAGACCTGCGCTTAACCTTACCTTAACCTTTGCCTTAACCTGCCTGACCTGTTTAGGGCGCTTAAGATTAAGATTACACCTGCCCGCGAAAGGGTTGAAGCTTAGCGATTTTACCTGGCCCTATTAGCAGGCCCTAATATAATTCAAGTGTCAAAAATCCAGAAAGATTTTGGATAAGTTGGCGAAAAATGATCAAAATACAATGGCAAGAAATTTGTCACATTTGACAGGAATTTTACCCAATTGTCAATTCAATATTTAATGCGACAAATTTAAAAAATGCAAATTTGAGGATCATCCTACAGATCGGAAAACCGTAGAGAATTAAAAACAACGTTTTAATTACAGATTTTAGAGATTAAGTAACATTAAAAGAAATTAAATTTTCACTAAAACTTACTTTTTACCAACATTTTCTTGGCTTTTATCACCTGGACCTAGAAAACTAGCCAAGTCTAAACGGGAACTCCTACATAAAAAGCCAATGACTAATATGAGTCTCGATCCGCATTGCAATCAGCAAATAATGCAGTTAGTTGCAATATTATAACATGTTGTAAAATTACTGGAAAATATTTTCATTACAAACTAAATACATATTTTTGTAGACTTGAAACATTCTCTTGAGAAATGGGCTCTTTAATTGCTGTTGCGCCGACCACCCAAAATGTATTTTGCTGCCTTAATTAAGGACTTAAGGTATTGTTTTTTACACTGCGAACATTACAGGTCCTTCGTAGATCTAATCTAAGATCTAATCCGCATGGGCGTCGTCAGTTTTGCGCTGCAATACCAACAGCCAAAATAAATGTCAAGTGTGGCTTCTGTTTGGGTTGCTTCAATTTTCATGGTTTATTATTATTATTTGTGGCATCTAATTGCCCAGCACTTGAGACAACGCGATCTTACTATGAACCATGACATTAAAATCGACCAAAAACAACATGAACAACATTTGAGATGACCACACGTGCCCCAGTGGCAGTTGCAAAAATCCAGTTGCCGCTTTTGACAGTTGCAATCAAGGAGATGACACGTAGCAAAACTGAATATCCACATACATAAACATCAATATGTCCATATATATAGATATATATATATATATTTGTAAAGGTTATATGTTGTTGTTGTTGTTGTTTCACCAACGATCTCGCATTGAAATTCCAAAACACGTACAACGAACGTCTGAGATGTTCTTTGATGGATTATATGGATTTTGCTCATAAGGTGGAAGTAAGGCAGAAATTAATATCGCAGGGCGGCAAATAGTTTTGAAGTACCCAGCATAAAAGTAAATGTGAAGCAGCGGGTATGCTTGAATGCAGCGTATTTATGTAACAGACAGTCGGCCAACACGACAGTTCTGCTAAAATCATGTGAGAAAAAGTCGACAATCAAATTCCACAAATGGAAGAACTTTGGCATATAACTTTAGGTATTGTCAATAATGTAACAAGTTCTGATTGATCAAAAAGTTGTGCAATTATTTTAATGGTGAGTAAAAAAGTTTAAATCAAATCTGAAAAATATTTTGCGATATTTAAAAATAAAATCCCATATCCACATTGTGTCTCCCGTTTACTTACTCTCTTTCCCAGCCTGCAAATCCTCTTTTGGTGTCATCAATCTGCGGTGGCGGGTGCTGCTATAAACGTATTTAAATATATAAATATATGTGTGTGTGGTGACGTCTGGCGTGGTAGCCAGGTTTGTCAAACACTCTCAGCGAAAAGTTAGCAGGTGGAAGCTGGAAGTGAGAAGAGAGAGAAGTGAGGAGCGTGCAACGCGTGTATTTGCATAAAACAAATATCGCCAAGTCGCATCTGCAACGTGTTTGTTGTTGTTGTCAGTGTTGCTGCTGTTGTTGTTGTTGCTGTTGTTGTTGTTGTTGGTCAAGTCAAAATCGAGTCGAGCTGAGGCCCCAAAGGGGCCAAAATGGGCGGACAGAGCTGAACTGATCGATCGATTGTTTTTGTGTATGCCGGGGCAGTTTATATGTTGTTGTTGTTGTTGTTGCGCGTTGTCCGTTGCCAGTTGCCCGTTTTTGGACCCTGTGCCCCATAAATCATGTGCTGTAATTACCCGTTGGCGCAGGATGCAACGCATAAGCCACGCGCACCAAAAGCAGTTCAAAAGTTTATCGCGCGGCCAACCGTAATCCTTTTTTATATGTTTTTTTTTGAGCGCTTCTTAATATGCCCTTAAATCTTACCCTCTCACCCTCTTTCTCTCTCTCCGTTCCTTTCTTTTCGACACAAAAAAAAGAAAGGAGAAAAAAAAAGGATTGCGCCATGCAATGACCAAACATTTATTCGAGTGTTCCGCAATCCCTTTGAAGTGCGCCACAAATGTCCTGTGTCCATATTTGTTTTGATATGCCTAGCTGACAGGCTCTCAATATGCTATATCTTAACCCTATGTCCTTTTGTATCCCTGTCGTTGTATCCTTTCATCTAACGCAAGCACTCGAAGAGCGCTGCAAATATTTTGACATTCAACCTCTCATGGTTGCATTACGTTGCACACACTTAGAGAGACATATATGCATAGATACATTTGCTGCTTGTGACAGTTCCAGGAATACGTCTATTGACCTCTTCTCTAACCGATTCTCTCTCTTTCTCTCTCAGCTTAAGTGCTTGTCTCTATGCTTGTCCCTCTTCTTTCTATCTATGTCAGTTTCTGGGCAATCAGCGCAAGGCAACCGCAAGAACCTCAGCGATAAACTGTCAAATGAAATCAAGTCGCTGCTTTCTGCTACAAACTAGGCATTCCTTGGCCAATTCAGCTACATCATCAACTTGGCAACGCAACTGGGCTCAAAATATTCTAGAGTTGAATCAAATGCTAAAAATCTGATTTTATTAAGCTTAGGATCATAGAAGTCCCTCATGGGTAATAATTGCAGTTATATTTGCAAATTAAATCTGTGACATTGAATTGCTGAATACTTCTCAATTCTATTAAATATTTATTTACTATTCTACATCAATCATCTTCACTGGGTCATTGTACATACTCTCATCTCATATCTGTTAGTCCATTCAAAATATTTTTATACTTCAACTCAAACTCATTTGCACGAATTGATAATCCTTATCTGAGTATCTTATGAGTGGCATTATTCAAGTCACCGTTCCAACTCGGAATCAATCTAATTTACTTTTAACGTTACACTTTTCACATATCTATGATCTTTAAAATAAGTACAAAATTAGTTAAGTTGACGCCAGTTCAAATTTTATTATTATTATTAATATTATTGTCTACTTTTAATAAGAGTACCATAAATGTTCATACTTTTTTTAATTGGACAACTGTTTATCGTAAACTAAAGTCTAAAGTCAAATAATGGAAAATGAATGAAAGTAATATGAAAATAAAATGCCTTCAGTGCAGAGTCAGATCAAAAGTTGTAAGTTTGTTCAGACTATGATTATTTGTGTATATGTAACTATATGAAATTTCTTATCGATTTGCCAATTCTACAGTGCATACAAAGTTGGTTGCATGCAACTTGCATTTTCATTGCTGTTTTCTGTTTTTTCTCTCGCATTTTTTCTTAACTCTTTTAGTATCTCTGCTGGCTTGCGCACTTCCCATACGGGTTTAACCAAAAAAAAAAAGAATACAAAAACAGAGTCGGTTGATGAAGCAGAAGACGCAGAGGAAGAAGATGCCTCAGTGCGCTGTCAGGTTTTGTCAATTATCAGGTGCAGCAGCAGCAGCAGCAGCAGCCTCCAAAGCGAGCATCGCGTCTCCACTTATTTCTATAAGACCTCCTTCCTCCTCGCTCCTACACTCCACTCGTCTCCTTGCGCCACTGTCTTTGGTTAAATTTTGCAGCTTGAAGCGTGTTTTAAGCGTGCGAAATTTTCATTCATAAACTTGCCTTCAACTTGGGGCACTAAGATGCAGGATAGAGAGAGGTGGCTGCAGACTGACTTACATAATGTGGCCAGTTAAAAAAGAGAAGACAAAAAAGGAGGCAGTGTAAGCGCATTCAAATGAGATTCGAATGAGTCTTGTATGAATAACTTGCACTGTGGCGCCACGCAGCGCAACTGATGCAACTGTTTGGCAAACTGCTTGCAACGCCTGAGGTCACATTTGACAATTGTTTGCGACAACGACTGTAGCCAAATTAATTTCACATTTCACATTTCGCATTTCGTATTTGTATGCTGTGTGTGTCAATATTTAGACTAGCCATGACATTTTACGGGCCTGGACTGAACTCGCGTTAGTTCTGGTCGCAAGGTCAAGTTATTGTCTATATGTGGACATCTGGTCCACTGTCCAGCTGTAGTTTGTTGCATTCGTTGCACAGTAGCCAACCAGCCACGTGATGCTACCGTTGTTGACTGCTTCTATGCCTCCAGCTCTCTGGCTAGTTGCCATGAGCCGTGCCTAATTTGCCGGGTAATCAATGCCAGGGACGAGCCAAAAAATGGCAGTTGCGAAAAGGAAAATGCCAAATGGTAAATGGCATGTGCCTCAGGTTTCACTTTACACCACTTTCCACACTCGCACAAAAAATATGCCACTCATAAAAAAATGCATTCTAATATTATGACTACAGAATATATATGTTTATAATAGAAAGTCTTGAATATAAACAATCTAAAATGAAGAATCTTATTCAAAATGAGAAGTTAGGAGATTAACAACTTGATTTAAGTTCGTTTATTGATTTCATAGAAGAATATATTCTTGGCTTAAGCTAAAAACTTAATTCAAGTTTGTTTTGCACTTAATTTGACTTAATCGAATAATAAATGATTTTTTAGCGACTCAACAGAGTCTATAGATTTCGCAGTCTGCTTTTGGGGAAATGAGTCTTAACTATATTTAGCATACATAATTTTTTCTTCAAGTGTACACTTTCCACTTGCCTGAGCGCTATTGAATTTCCACAATTAAGACCGTATTTATTTCGAGCATATCCTTCTAGTGCTCTGTGAGGTATTATTTACATTTAATTTTTTTCGCAATTTATATTATTATTATTATTGATGATGGAGGTAATTGAAATTACCGCCAATCTCTTGATTGGCCACCCAAAAACCAAATTGCAGGCATCCACAAACACATAATTTTGATTTGAATTTAATGACTTTATTAGCCAGACGAGAGCTTTGGGATCCGCACTCGGGAAGACTCCGCTGAGCAGCTGTATTGCAGGAGGTGGCCACTCTTGCGTGTCAGCACTGGACAGCTTGGAAAACCTTGAAATTGGTTGTTTGTAAATTGCATTTTAATAAAGTCTAATTAAAATGAGTTTCGCTGCAAAAGTCTTAATAAGATTTTAACTAGCCAGTTCCGCAGAGTTTGCTGTGTTTACTGAAATGAAGCCATCAACACTTTGCCCGGAATTGATTCACAAAATCTTTGCTCTCAGTCACAAATTGGCCAACTTTTTCTTTCTCTCGTCACGCGTGTCCAGTCAGTCAGTCAGTCAACATTCAAAATAACAAACATGCACGCAAATTAACTCAGCAGCTTGTTATCACAGTGAAAGTTTAACATGCAGGCGGAACGATGATAGGTACAGATCCCGTATCTCTCATTTAGTGAACGACAAGGCGAGAGACGAAGAGAGAGGGGGTGCAGCAGGAACAGGAGCACGCTTCCAAGCTGTAACAAGCATAAGCTTAAAGAGGGTCTACAACCAATAACAACAACAACAGTTTTAGCTTCGGGCCATGTTTAACAACTTCCTTGAATCACTCTTCAACATACGTGCATGGATTCTACATAGATCGCTTTTGGAGCACACAAATTCATCAAGGTTTCAAAAATTATTCCATAGTTTTATTTTATTCTTGTAGAGGCTATCACAATTTAGTTCAGTCAGTTATGACAAGGGAGGCGACAGGATATTACATAGCTGCCATAGGAACAATGCAAACCAATCAAAGACACATAAATTAATTATTATTAAGTTGCTCACATTTGACATAACAAAAACATCTTCTTTATGAAAATTAGTGGAAAGATGAGTTTTAAGTTGTGGCAACGAAGTAGACATAGGCACATCAGCAGATAGAATATAAGTGCACAAATATTAAATATTCAGTTCACAATCAGTCAATCACATAAATACCATAAAAAGGAGCAAAAAATGAGAATAATATTATTAAATTTGCCTGTTGAACTAATCTTAATAACCTAAACGTCTTTGAAGCTTTTTCAGCTGCTGTTAATAGATCTTAAGTGTGCCACAATTTTCGTTAAGACTCGAGAAGCAATCGCTTATATGGTAATTAAAAAGACCAACGACACGTTCCAGTACTTTTGGGCCAGGCTTGAGAGAGAGAGAGAGAGATAGAGAGACTCGTGTGTAGGGAATATGGGGGCCATAAAGATTCCAGCTCCGATAGAGTCAGGTGTAAATTTCCGAAAAATGCGATGACCAAACACAAAAGAAGAAAAAAAAACAGACACACACACAGCCAAATGAAATATGAAATTATTAAAACTACACCGCAGGATAACGTGTCCTTTTAACCAGATCGATACGAAGTAGATAAAGCAAATGGAGAAATAAAAATAATAATATAAATAAAACACTAGCCGTCGTTGTAAAACGAAAAGACGCATTTTCCAACTATATTTTCTTGAAGGAAATTAATGCGCTATTAACGACCGCAGGATCAGCAAGCGAAAAGGCAAAAGTACCCTTAGACACACACATACACACACTTGCGTGCATTAAAATGCTTTGTCATTTTAGGCTAGGTAGATTCAAGGCTTAGAAACCGATCGCGTTAAATAAGTCATAAATTTCATTGACTTTATCCTTGGCTGACCATCGACAAGGACAACAACAAAAATTGTTCATATTTAATTCCATTGTTCGCGCGTGGGCGCTGTCTCTAATCCTTTCGAAACTCGATGGAAAAATCCCATTACGAAAAATCATGCGGGGCATATTACATGCAACCACCCCCCACCCCCCATTACCATCCCCCTACCGTACCCCATTCAATATCCAGTTGCATTGCAATTGTCAGTTTTCAGAGAAATTAAGTCACATAAATCGTATTGACTTAGGACCAAACTCAATTGATACTTATCACCGATCCGATAGATTGGAGTACATCAGATTAAATATGGTATATAAATATATGTACATATGCGTGTGTGTGTATTTTTTGTGTGGTCCACACACGCTTGCCATAAGGTGCTCGACGGAGCTTATGTGGGTGCTCCTTGCAAGCGGCTTAGAGTCAAGCCTCATTTGCCATAAGTTGGTCCTCGACAACAGATGAGAGCCTGGGGGCTTATTTCTGTGAGTTCTGCGACAGATGTTAGTTGAAGATATTACGGAGCTGCTCAGTATTATATGTAGTTGACAATAGTTGCATGTATGGCAAAGTGATCGAAATAAAGTTGGACTTTATGCAACAACAAAAAACCTGAGCACTCCATGGAGAATATGTTTCTAATTAAAGTTAGTTAAGATTCATAATTTAATTAAAATAAATATAGAATTATACAAGCTGAAAATAAATGTTCATACGGTAAATATAATTATCATATTTCCGAAACGATAACTTTCCGAGAGATACTTTAAATAGTGTCTATGTCAATTCGTAGCTGAATCCATTTATAGGTATTATTTTTAAATTTGTAATGATGTAAATGTAAGTCACTTTCTATCAGTTTTGCTAACCAACCACCAACCTCCCCATTCCTTGCCCCACATCTCATTACGAATCCCAGCGAGCGAGAGGGGGGTAGGGGGATAAAAATGCTAAGACGATGCTCAGTCAGAGGGTAATATGGTTCAACACCAATTTAGACACTTCATGCATCTTGTTAACTCGCTGCAACTCCTGGCCACTTGGCCAAAGAACGAAAAATAAAGTAGGGAGGAGTAATGTGATACGCTGCCCCGAAGGTAACTTTGGGGGAACCCAAGAATCGAGCAGCAGGAGTAGAAGCAGCAGCAGCAGCAGCAGGGGCAAAGAGGAAGTTAAAGTGAGGCCTGTAAACAAAAGGCTGTTAAGCGTATTGATTTCAATATTAATCGGCTGCGCATTGGTAGTCACGTATATCACCACATACAGATACAGATACATCCAGCTAAAGATACAGATACAATTTCGCAGCAAGCCTCTGCAAAGTCTCAAGTCTTACTCTTACCGTGTGTAATGGTCCTTGGAACGCTTTGTCTTATAATTGGATTTAGATTAATTGCATCTGCTTTGAATCGAAAACGCGCATGAAAAATTACATTTAAAAAAAGCAACACAGAACGAAACGAATGAACAAAGAACCAAAAAATATATACATATAAATATATATTGAATTTTCAACAGAAATGGAAATTGTTGCAGAGCGATTCCTGTGTTGCACAGTGGGCATTAGAGAGAGATTGAGGCAGGATTCTGCGAACTGTGACCCAAAGTGTGCTACTCGTCTTCCACCTGCTGGGATCTCTCTCAATCTCTCTTAATATATAGCTCGATATCAACAGGAACCGCAAATTCATTAGTTTTGTTTGTTTGTTTGTTTGTTTGACTACTCACAAACTAATATGATGGCCAATCCACAGAGATTTGTTTTGCATAATTTTGCGGCGAAAGCCACAGGACACAATCTCCGACCCGAGATCCATTTAATCATTAATTAGCCATCAGATCCATTTCTAAACAGTTGCAGTCTGTCCTCTCTCTCTCTCTGGGGAACTCCTGTCTATATATATATATATATACATATGTATATATATGGATAAACAGACTGAGTTACTTTTTGTTGAAGGGTCCATTCCGGCAGTCATGTTACTTTTAATGATAATTGCTGCCTCACAACTCATTTCTCATTGTGATAAATACGAATCTCGCTACACACACGCACACATACACACACACTCACACACCTAATCACAACCAAGATCTTGATCGCGTTGACATCAATGTCGACCGACACGACAAGTCTTGGGTTCCTCTCACATTTATATCTGCGCCCAAAACTGTCATCACGTGTGAGCTTTACGCACTCACAAAATGGACCCCAATACACTTAACGATATTCCTCAAAGCCTTAGCTTGAGTTTAAGATTCTTATATATAATTTATATTTGAATAGTTGAAAGTAGAGCTGAAATATTATATTATAATATATTCAAATAAAATTAATGAACACCTTAACTTAAGGCTCTAGCATCCATGCAATTCACAACAAGCTCTTAAGTTTTAAACATACATAAATAAATATGTGTATATTTAAATCTAAAGATATATAATTTTGACAGATGACATATACATATGTTAAAATCATAATTTTATAGCATTTAAAAAAATAAAAAAGGTAAAAAAAACTATAAGAACTTGTATAGTTTTCCAGTTCGTTGGTGGCTTCATCTCAATCGCGGATGCCCTTAAGCCATGACCTGTCCAATATAAATATCGTCACGTTTCTGAGTGCCCTAAGATACTGTCTCTCTCACCCCTTCCCCTCTCTCTCTCTCTCTCTGTCGCTCTGTCCCTCTAAGTGCCGCTTTATGGCCGCACAACGAGGCACAAATGAAAGCTACCACAATTTGTCTTAATGGCAACGGCCCAAAGCGCTTTCAGGGCGACTTTACACTGCCGGCAAGCACACTCCTCCCCTTTGCCTTCTTCCCGCTCCACGCAGCACTCCTTGTTGATGCTGTGTTTCTGTGGCCCCATAAACCATTTAAACATTTTCAACTTGTTAGTAATTAATTAAATAGATCGCAGCCCGTGGCAACAAAAAAGACTCGTCTGTCATTATTCTTGCAGCCACTCACCAAAATGTCCCCATCGATACGTAGGTCTACACAGCCCCCAACCCCTCAACCCCCCAACGTCCAACCCCCTCGTTCTTTTGCTTAAGCTGCTTGGCTTGTTAATTACGAGAGCAGCATACAATTTTTATGGAGGACACACGCCCCTTTCAAAAGCATTTGCATGACTACAAGCATAACTACAGGCACACACATATTAACAGACACATACATATATAGATATACATATACATATATATTTGCGCATCGCTTCAAACGTGACCGGCAGTTAAAGGGTCGTCTCTGGAGCGGAGTGTGGTGTGGGGGGCGGGGTGGAGTGTTGCAACCTATCGTGGTAAGTCCGGGGCTTGAGGGCTGCCGGTTGCTTGTCTGGCAGTTTGAAAATTTATTTCGCTCTTTTTGCAATTTAAGGTAATTATTATGTACCTTTGGGGTAATTTTAACACCTCGAACACCATCGACAAATATCATCTTCACACCAAGACATCGGAGACCGTACGACTCCGACTCCGACTCAGACTCCGACTCGGACTTCACTCGGTACTACAGAAGTAGCTTCTCTTCTGCTCTCGCCGCTTTTCATATCAAGCATCCAAAATCACAACAGCAACAACAACAACAACAGCAACAGCAACAACAACAACAAAGACAAACGTTTCTTAGAAGCGCAAAGCTTTCAACACCTTCGATGCGTGCCCAGGAACTGGCTTCCAGCTGAAACCCCTGACTCCTGACTCCTGACTCCCCCCACCCACTGCCCTGCCCTGCCCAGTGGCCAGTTATTTTTCACACCTCGACAACAAATTTTTGTTTTTTTTTTGTTCGCTGCCTTTTTTTCGCACTTGGCGGCGTATTCGGTTTCTTCAACAGCAGCAGCAACAACAACAACAACAGGCGCGTTTTTAATAACCGCTGCAGCGGAACTGAGCAGCGTCTGTCTCTTATCTCCACGCGGCTCATCAGCGGGCATCAGCAAGGAATCGTAGTCTTATCCTGTATATGTGTGTGTGTGACTGTGTGTGTTGCACACTCGCAATTATTGGCGTGTGTGTGTGTGTGTGTGTGTGCGCGAAGTGGCGTGCGTTTAAATTACCGTTATTAGCTGCGAATCGTGCGAATTTTTACACAAGAAAAATAAATAATTTTAAAAAAAATCGCAGCTCAACTCATCGAGCACTTCTCCTGTTTCACTTTTCACTTTGCTTTCATTTCACAAATTACAATTTCCGCCATTTGTTTTCCCTCCATCTCCCTGACTTAGTTACAACCATAAAGAGTCAAATTAATGTTATAATGTCAACAGCAAAAAAAAAATCACAAAAAACAGATTTCGATAAGCAAGAACAAAACAAATGTAAAGCGACAGATTTCACGCTCATGATACGATCGTTAAAAAAAGAAACGAAAAAAAAACCACATACGAAATACGTTGTCAAGGTGATCTGTGAATTCTCGTTGGCTGAACTACTCTCCATCACGTTTTACTTTCTACAGTTGTACGTGATTTGAGACGAGTTAAGATTAAAGTAGATCAGTTGTTCTGTGGCAGTTGCTACTGCTGCTACTGCTGCTGCATTGAATTCCAATTAGTCTTAATGAACAGCGCTGTCACATAAAATGTGTAATTAATTGTCATTTCGATAGTTAGATAGTCTAGTTGGTTGGATCAGCAGCGGACAAACTCGGCATTTTGTTGACATTTGGAGTGTGGCTTCCGTTTTAGGTGCAAAGGAAACCCTCAACTCAACTCCTGATCCACTTCTACTTTACTTCTCAGAAAACAGAAAAAGAAATGCGTGACAGATTTAATCAGTTGAAACTGTAACTGATATGAGATACTTCTAAAATAAAAAATGTTATTGATATAAATATATAACAAAATTGTCGAATATTTTTATAATAATATATATAATATAATATTTTTATAAGCTGGAAATATTTAAAATAGATTGCTGGCATCCGCCTCCTTCTAAGATGCGCTAGTAAATTTCTAATGCACGCTGATTTGATGTTTTTCAACAAAAGTCAACAAGTTTCCCCTGTTTCCGCCAATTGGAAGGTCATCCATACAGAAGTACTCAAACTGAACGCAGGATGGCGTAGTTTCAAGGCCAACTAGGCAACGTTACATCCAATTAGAATGAGGCATGTATCATAGATGCCGCCAGCTAACAATTGTCAATTGTCTAATTGGCACTCTTGCTGACTCGCTGCCTGGCAACTCTGGCGAATCCTGTTGATCCTGTCGATCAATGCTGGCAAGCTACAGCTACCTGTTGTTCCTCTCGATTGCAACCCTCGGCATTGCTGCATTGCGGCATTGCTGCATTACAAGCACTTTCAATTAATCAAAATGGAAATGCAGAGCTAATTAAAATGCTACCAAAAACATTTTCTCGCTCACTATTTTTTTCATTCATTCTATTTTGTGGGTGTGTGTGTGCGTGTTGCATAGAATTGCGCCGGGAAAAACAGTAGACGAAAAAGAGTTGCAAATGGATTTTTATTTAATTTCCCGAATCAATTGGGGGCGTGTAGGCGATGACGCAAAGCATTTGCCTGCAAGATATTAGAAATGCATTAACTCTGAACGAGTAATATTTATCCACTATATATCCATGTCATGGGCCAATCCATGATCGGTGGCAACTTTTAAAAAACGATTAAACAATCTGAACCCGACTTCACCTTCGACTTCGCTTCGACTCCAAACCCGAACCCAATTGCATTCACGTCTCGTTGTGGCAGCTGCTTAATGTTAATCAATGTTCTCCTTTTTTTATGCATTTATGAGGTGCAATTTCGTTATTGCAGAGCAACTGTAACGGTTTAAAGTTCTGAACCTGACCCTTTCCCCGTCCCTATCTCTGTCTCTGTCGCTGTCTCTGGGTTCACAGCGACAACATAGTTGCGACTCGTAACAAATTTATGGGTGCTTTATGGGGGCCCATTTCACTCCACCTCACTTCAGCTGGCTTCACTTCACTTGTTGCGGGCGTATAAATAGCCAGAGATCCGTCGTGGACACGTGGAGACTTGGACACGATTGCCTAGCGCCAAGAAACCAAAGAATCAAACCAGAGAATCAAGAACCCCAGAAAGAGTCCCCGGTTTGCAAGCAGGCGAAAGCATCTTAAAGACTGCGAAATACTCTGTTCCAAGTGTGAATTTAATCTCGGCTTGCCAAAATCAACAAAGTTTCGGAATTAAATTGATAATTATTAGTTATTAGCTACTTTTCAAAAGGTGTCCCCGCTTTTATCTAGAATCAATCAGTTTTTAAAGTTAAAAATAATTATTTTTAAAATTTAATTTTTAAGAGACTTCCCCGTTTTTATCTACACAACAATTATCATAAGATCTTAATATTTCGAATGAATTAAGGCACCTACCAAGCTCGCTGATCTAGCTATTCAAAAATAAATATATTATAACATTTATTATATCATTTAAATTAAGACAATCTAACACAATTTCCAAGAAATGTTTTTTTTTGAGTAAAAAGTGGAAAGTTTAAGAACTCTTGCTCATAGTTGGGGGCAACAACAGTGTATAAGCTGAGAGCCAGACACTGGGGGCTGTCAAGATTGTCAAGTTGCAGCTTCGTGACAAAGCTTCAAGCAAATGAGTCGCAATGCAACAAGGGGGCACACACCTCCCTCCCGTCAGGCCGTGTCTGCACTTGATATGCATGAGGCAGCACACACTTGTGGGATTTGTTGTTGTTGCTTTATGTTAATCAGACTCGGATCGGAAGCACGTGTCAAATGCGGCAATGCGGCAAATGCTTAATGCAAAAGAACAGTTGCGTCGTCTGCTGCTGTTTCTGCCCCAAGGCCAACAGATCGTGCAGATCCCAGGCCTTGAGCAGTGTCAAGTGGAGGGCAATGAAAAAGCTAGTGTAGCTCACATGAAGGATTACATTCCGATACAGACAGACAGACATAGAGACAGACAGTTTTACTTTTATTTATATATAACTATTATTATTATTATTATTTTGAATGCCTGACAAAAAGTGGAAGTGCATTGAAAAGTGAGTTCTCTTCTATATACATACTTATATAAATATAAATATATAAATATATATACAAAAAGTGGAATATATATTTATATATACATATATACTTATATATTATTTATTTTCATTTCATTTTTTTTTTTTGTATTTTTACATGCATTTTTGTGACAAGGATCAGCAGTTAGGAGCAGTGCATTGTGCATAAGATTTAAGTCTCGATTTCGACGTAGTTTTCCCAAACACAAAAATCTAAAGAAAATTGAGTGAGAGAGAGAAGAGATGAGAAGAAAAGAAGAGAAGAAAAGACAAGACAAGAACGTAGCATTGTGACACTGACAAAAAGCAAAGATGCTCGGGACAAGTTGAATGGATCGAGTGAGAGGCAAGAGAGGGTGCGGGTGAGTGTGAGTGAGAGTGAGCGAGTACAAGTAGAAGCACCCACATTTGGTACAAGAGCGAGAGTGAGCCGCAACCCCTATATAACCCATAACCCCTAATTTCATTGCGCTCTCTACCCGAATAGAGAGAGAGAGAGAAGGAGCGGATCACTTGTGCAGGCAGAAGCTGAAGCTGAGACTGAGCATGAGCCTGAGCCTGAGGCAGGTAGCGATCCGCCACCACCACCAACAACAGGCAACAGCAGCGCTGTCGACGTCGGCAGAGCCAGCGGGCAAAGGGTACATAAGGGCGAGTGCGCAGGACGAGGTTTATCATTGCGGAATTTGATTCCACACAGTCAACACAACATACTCTCGCAGCCTACAAAGATATACAGGATTATTCATTCATCATGACGAGCATCTGCAGCAGCTATCAGCACTTTCAGCTGACCAACGGCAACATTATGTTGCTGCATCAGCAGCAACAACAACTGCAGCAACAGCTACTACTCCAGCAGCAGCAGCAACATCAGCTGATTGCGCCCAAGCAGCCGCTGGGCAACAGCCAATTGCAGAATATGCAACAGACGACAAATGCCGCAACGAGATCTGCATCGGGATCACAAGTGGGTCCCATCCTGGCCAAAAAGAAGTACAACAATTATGCGAGTCTCCCGTATGGTGGCGCCGAGCAGATGCCATCGGTGGCACGTCGCAACGCACGGGAGCGCAATCGTGTCAAGCAGGTGAACAATGGATTTGTGAATCTGCGCCAGCATTTACCCCAGACGGTCATCAACTCGCTGTCGAATGGAGGCCGGGGAGCCAGCAAGAAACTCTCCAAGGTGGACACGCTGCGCATCGCTGTCGAATATATCCGCGGACTGCAGGACATGCTCGGCGATGATGGCCAGCCGAGGGCACAGCTGCTCTTCAGCAGCAGCTCGACAACGGATGAGTGCAGCAACGATAGCTACAACGATGACTACAACGATAGCCTGGATAGTCCTCCAACTGCTTCGGCTGATGTTCCATATCATCATCATCATTCGTATCACTCTGCGTCGCCAACACCCTCGTATAGCGATGCCTCCGATCTGTCTGCCAGCTATGTGAAGCAGGAGCTGCCCGATCAGGAGCAACAGCAGCAACAACATCAACAACAACAACAAGAGCAGCAACAGTTCAAATTTGAGTCCTTTGACAGCTTCAGCGATGAGCAGCCCGACGACGAGGAGCTGCTCGATTACATCTCCTCGTGGCAGGAACAGTGAGTGAGATAGAGATCCTAGCGATCCCACTCCAGCCAAACCAAAAACATTAATCCTGTACAAATTGTAAATATGGAAAACTGTTGCCTTAGTGAAAACACAAAACAACAACAACAACAACAAAACAAAACAAGTCCCAGATTCTATAAGTTTCCTAGCATTTAAGCAACAAAAACCAATTTTTTTCATAGTTTAAGCATGGAAGACAATGATTTAAAACCTAATCTAAATATTTTTTTTTCGTAATTTTATGTATTTGTTATAAGCATGGAAGACACTAAACTAGCTCCTAAGTATTATTATTATTATTATTATTATTATTGAATTGCAATAATAAAAACAAAAATTAAAAAAACATTCTTAACCGAAATTCAAACAATATCTTTTCATTGAAACAACAACAATTCGTAAATATTTCAGCTTAATTTCAGATACCTAATCAACATAACTATCTTTATAAGAAAAATACTTGAGCATTCATTAGATTAACAGAATATACCTCCAAGACGATTTATGCATTTTCTACGGATTCCAAAACTTTAAGGATAAAATATTTTTTTCACAAATTTTTGTGTACATTTTTATAATATTTGAAAGATGATAATATATCTAGAGGCAACCAATTCAATCTTTCATAAGCCGAACCCTTGAGAAACATTAGCTGAAAACCTTTTATAGATTGCTCCAGATTATATATCTAAAACTCATAAAATAGACGCTCAACTTTAGTTACAACTCATCAAGGGGGTCGCAAACACTTTAAAGATTTTTCTTAACCAGTCGACTTTTGTGTTTCTTTCTTAGGCAAAGGAATTACTCAAATATCTTATCCGCCTGACTAGCAATGATTTATGGCACTCTCATTTGCTAAAGTGGGTTCAAGTATGTAAGTAAATTGAAAATGAAATAGTTTTATAAATAGATCGACAAAAAAGGACTGACAGTATGTAGATCTATAGAATATGATAATATGATTCCAAACATAGATCGTGCAATTAGACTGTGGTAAATATATAAGATATCTGTATGTGTTATAGAGTTAAAGATAATACTGGGTGACTACTACGAATGAATGAGTCACTCGGAGAGAGAACTTCGGTCACTTCCGGCGCCTGGGTTCATTTAGTTAAGGGTAAATCAACCCACTCACTCAATAATAATCAACACTCGCCCGGAAATAACAGCAAATATATTTTTTAACGAGTTTCAATTTGGTATTTTGCGCATAAATTGCCCGAGCCTCGAGCCCGGCGGAAATAGACCGACACGCCTGAGAGACCGAAGCGGACCATGTCAAACAGAAAGGACGAGCGACGACGACCAGCTGGTTGAGGACAAACTTACTACTTAATAGAACTGCGATAGGAGCCCACGTGTCAGGCGCACCGCAAGTCGGACAAAAAAAAACAAAGAAAAAAGCTGGACGGCGGGTAATCACAAGGCGTAAAATGCACTTCCGCTCGCGGGGTAGAAAGTCTCGCGCCTCGC
Organism: Drosophila nr. perissopoda 5 BK-2023a; assembly: GCA_035044105.1. NCBI lineage: Eukaryota > Metazoa > Arthropoda > Insecta > Diptera > Drosophilidae > Drosophila > Drosophila nr. perissopoda 5 BK-2023a. Next base: position 2,201,557 of record JAWNMK010000620.1, on the reverse strand, counting down.
GACTACCCCTAAAAACGCCAAGCGCGCAACCCTACACCCTAGACCCTACTACCTCAATGGTGAAGCTTGTCTCCAGCTTGGGCGTGTGCCAAGACGCAAGCATTCAATTTTGGGTTGGGCTCATTAACATTGCGATCCAAGTAAAAATGTAAAATTGTGACAAGCCCACAAAATTTGAACAATGTATGCAAATGTGAATGCTGGACACGTGCAAAGAAACTGCTGACTGTTGGATGATGGATAGTTGAGGGAGCGATAGGGAGGCAGGGAGGGAGAGGCTGGCAAATATGGTATATGGGTGTTGCCTCCGCGCAGCTGACCCGCCCTGGCAGCGCGACAGGAAACACGAGAACCTATCCAAAAAAAGAGATTTTACCTCAAAATAAAAAGACATTAAGGCAGGAAGGAAGGAAGCAAGATGTGCATGGAGGCAGGGCAGAGAGCAGCACTAGGTAGAGAGAGAGAGAGAGAGAGAGAGAAAGAGAGAGAGCGAAAGATTGCAAGACGGTAGCCTCGAAGCAAAGGACAATACGAGATGTGATTGTATGTCAGCTTAGGATGCGAGCGGGCAGGATAAGACCAGGAAGGACGCAAATTCGACTAAGCGAGCGAGCATGCTATAGAAATGCCATCGGATATCAAAAGAAGCTTATGTGCACTGAACTCAGACTGGACTTTGAGTGAGGCGTAGGTGTCAAAATACGGGTCTAAGCCAATGTCCTTTAATAGGCTCGGCATTGAGGATATCGCCAGAGTTTTATGCAATTTTAGCTAAGATTTCACGAGGACTCAGGACTCAAATGACAGCAATTGCAATAAATTCATTTCAGCTCGCTCTCTCTCTATCTCTCTCATTCTGTCTCGATCTCTGTTCGCAGGTCCTTTTTTAACAGTATGTCCTTTTGCCAGGAAGTAACTTCTTTTGTGCGCCACTTCAGATCGAGACATGTCCGCCGTTTTTGTTGCAGGAAGTGCGTATTTGTTTTGCATCTTGTCCTGTCTGGCAGGCAGACCGCTCTTGGCTCCATATACAATGTCCTGCCATGTCCTGGCACTGAAGTGCTCCTCGTTTATTTATTTTTGTAATGCGCCTTTTACTTCATTTTATTGTTGTTGCTGGGAAATCCGAGTCGCATGTTATTTTATCATGTCGCAATTCAAAGAAAACTGGGCGCACCCGCGTCCTAAAGGACACACGCTTCTTGCTCTCTTCTTCCACCGCGATGTCGCGAGGACACTTGTATCCTGGCTGCATCTTTGCATTTGAGCTATATGCGTGTATAAGTGAGTTATGTGACTTTATGACGGCGTCGCCAGCGCGCATCGCTAGGCAAGATTTATGAGCCATGTGTCAAAATATGAGAGCGCTTGTTGGTCCTCAAAAAAAAAAAAAAAGAAGAAATCAAAGGACTCTCATTTGAACAGTCCAGAGTATCCTTGTTTGCTCCTTAACTCTCTCGACGACCACTCAAGCCTCGAGTTGTCAGATTTCGCACTTAACCAGGCGTCAAGTGGCAGTAGTTGTAGTCAGAGTTGTCCACTTTCCTAGTAGCTCATTAATTAGGCGACACCAAGTGCTACCAGACAAAAAAACAATTTTAAAGTTTCACATCTTAACTCAATTCAGTTCTGAAGTCGTATTCAGAAAGTATCAAGAAAACTCATTAAACTCTTGGAAGTCTTAAAACATATTTGAAGAACAAATTTTCTGTTAATGTTACCAATTTAATACCTTTTTATTTAACTTGTGTTTCAAATAGCGGAACAAAACAAAATTTATAAAACTTTATTTTCATTATTACATGGAAAAATACAATTGCCTTTCATCGAATTTCTGTATTTCACTGAATATTTGCTAGAAATTAAGAAAATATCTAGATATCATCTATATATTCAAGAAAAGCAACTTGAAGATTACAGATCTTAACTAGACCTTAGCCCATCGACTCAATTGAGTTGTTATTAAAAAAATTGTATTAATTTCAAGTTATGAAAGAAATCTCTTTGATTTAAATGTGTTTATATGTATATATATATACCTTATATCTATTGTCTCTTGTCAAGTGCTACTTTAGAGCTACTAGTTAGACTACCGATCGCTGTTAGATGATCACCGTTTTCTGTACAGAAATCACCGAGTGTAACTAGACTGTCTAACAGCATGAAACGACAACCCTTGATATCTCTTTTGACTATCGATGGCAACACTGTGAGCCGATCTATTTAGCTGAGGGGACAGCCAAAAGGTAATCTTCGATATTGCATTTCATTTTGGTATCGCATTTTGTTTTATTGATCCTCAACACACGCTACATTTAGCACAGTGTGAACTGTTTGTCAGTAGTTAAATGACTTTACCGAGCGCAACCCTTCACAAAGGGTAGATAGACAGAGATAGATATAGAGAGTGGGAAAGAGAGGGAAGCTATGCGGGTTTCAACTTTGACTTGATTGTTGACATGATGGAAACTAACCGCAGATATTACAAAAGCGCACAAGGATCAATGTATACAACGACGCAGTTGCATTCACACACACAAATACACACACACACATGTGCACACACGTGTCCAATTCCATGGCATGCATGCAGGTTCTCATGATGGCAAACAGGGGCCCAATAAACCATCGCAGGCAATCAATGTCAGAGCGTTTTTAGAGCACAAGCAAAAAGCCATATCGAGCATATCATCCAGGACACTATGGACTAGATAACAATGGAGCAAATTCCAAAGGCAAAAACTAAAAGCGAAAAGCAAAAATGCCTTTGAAAGGAATTCACTGGAATATCCTGTGACTATTGTCTGGAGCCTACTCCCTCTCCCTCTCCCTCTCTCTCTCTCTCTCTCTCTCTCTCTCTCTCTCTCTCTCTCTTTCTCTATCTCTGCCAGTCTCGATCGCATGAAAAGTGATTTCTATTTTTATATTTTCCTTTTTTCAGTTCATTATTTAATTTTTCACGACATTCCCGTAGCGCGAGTCCTTATCTGCGCTGCATTGAGGAAATTGTTCATTGAAGCGTGGCTCTTACTCTGGAGTCTACATTAAAGACTCCCCCGCTTCTTAGATGGCTCCCCGTTTCTTTGTAGTGTTTTTTTTTTTTTTTGTGTATGTTTTTCAATATTTCTGCGCTGCTATCAAAAGGTCAGCGCTAAGGTCAACAGAGTCCAACAGCTAGTCTAGTCTAACTAGCTGCGCCCAGGTGAGCCAAGGCGAATTGCGACAGTTCTTCATTATAAATTCCATTTACCGTCTTTGCCTTTGCCAGACTGCGGGGCGGCTCTCAATGTCTGGTCATTAGCATTACGCGCATGGAGAGTCCTGTCTGTCAAAGGACAATCCCGACATTCGTCACGACGATTGAGCATGTCGAATGCATAGTTCAATTTCTAACTGATTTCTACCTGTTTCCCTCAAGAAAAACCCTCTTGGGTTTTCCGGCCGTGAAAATTTGCGAGATGCACAAGTGCGTTTTATTTTTTGGTACGTTATTGGCAAGTGTAACCGGAACCACTAACGAACAGAAATCCCTGAACACACATGTGTTTTTACTTTAAAAGGCGCGACAATGTCACGGGCCACGGGCCGCAACTGAGAGTTCAGCGTGAGATCAGCGGGGGATCTGCAGTATATATACATATATATACACGTATAAGCCTCCTCGCCAAAAACACACCACAAAGGCTCGTGCTAAACCAATACTGAATCCTTGCACTTTATGAGCCAGAACTAAACTTATGTCACAAATGTGAATTTTCCATGCCTAAAGAAAATCACAGTTCAAGTAATTATGTAGAAAATGAATACAATTATAACTGCAGATATATGTTTACCTTATTATTATCATGTAATCACCAAAATAGTAACATTCATTATTAATCTAAGTATTTTCTTTATTGTTTCGAAATGGATTCTGAAATTCCTCGTGTTGTGTGAATTTATAAGGCTCGATTCAGGGCGACGCTCAAGCAATCTTCTGTTCACTCGGAATGCTTGGAATAACGCACATTCAACGTAGTTTTTCGCATAGATACTACCCATTTATAATTAATCTCGATACTTAATGCACACATTTCGAAAGATAACAGCACCATTTTGTATCATTGCAAAGCATCTACGCTTGACCAGCTTAAGCGGCTTTTTTAGCCATGGGAACACGGCGAGTTCTATGGCCAAAAAACAGATTTAGTTAAAATCGCATCGAGAAATCAGAACTAGACAAAAAAAAAAAACAAAAAGCCAAAATGAGAAAAGAGAAAAGCAAAGAGCGAAATCAAAACAAAGCGGAGACAGAGGAATAACCCGCGCCAGTTTCGCAGTCATAGTCGAAAATTGGGATATGTATCTGGATCGGTATCGGAGATGGAGGAGAGGTAGAGGGAGAGGGGCTATGCCCCATGCCGGGCATCAAAGCAAAGTCACCGACCGTAACACAGAATATACAAAAATGTCAACCACAAAACTGCGGCTTCGACTTCGATCGATGGATCTGCATTCAGCGACCACAAAGACTAAAAAAAAAACACAGACAAAAAAAAACACATACAAAAACCGATGATGAGGATAATGATGATGATGACGACGAGAGGTTGAGGTTGACAATGAGGATGATGTTGATGGCCATTCTGATTGCATTGTGAATCGGTTCGGTTCGGGGTTCCCTTTTCTATTTTTGCGCATCGCATTGTTTTTGCGACCGCCTCCAACGATGCGATAATCGATTTATCAAAAAGCAAAATGCGCTTTGCCAAAATCCAAACCAAAAAAAAAAAAAAAAAAATACAAACTAAAAAATCGGAAAAATGAAAGGAAAACGAAAAGTAGCCGCCTCGGGTCAAAGAAGGCGGCAAATTTTTAACGCGCATTCATGTGCATTAAGATGTGAAATTGTCACCATTGTTGCACGCATTGTGTCGCATGCAACGGCCCACATTCGGCTGCAGCAACAGCAAAGTGAGCAACTCCGTCGTAGGAGTAGTTGCAACAGTCGGCGGTCTGCGCGTTGACAGCATTAAAAGTCATGTGAATAGAATGAATATCGTTCAAGATACATTTCGCTCACTGCCCCGAAGAATCTATTCAACAATTCTTTTGCGGCGGCGACGGTGGCGGCTAGTCTTTTGCCCTACTTGCCACACCCACTAGGAAAAATAAAATAAAATAAAAACAAAAAGAAAAAAATACAAGAAGTAGGCGTCTGCACAACGCTGCATGCTGCTGCCTTCTCCTCAAGCAACGATTGCACGTGCAATCTACGAGATGCACATATGTATATCTGTGAGTAGCTCTCCATGTTCAATCTAACCGATCTAAGTTCAGCATTATACTTGAAATAGATTAGATAATTTCATATATGTATATAATAAATACATTGTCTGTATTGTATACATACATACAGATGTATTACATATGTTTGTATCTATAAGATAAGTTTCAGTTCGAATTTGCTACTAGGAAATGCGAGATATGTTTGCATCTACCGCATACTGGCTACATTTGTATCGATAACACGCATTCGTATCTATGAAATACATTTGTATCTTAAGAGCACGCCGCATTGTCTTATCGCCTTAGTTCGCGCAGCTAAAACAAAATTGTCAATCACACCTTTAATCTTACTCGCACTGTTGCACGTGCAAGCCATGAGATACGTTTGTATCTTCGGCAAGTCCCTCAGCTCGGCTTAAATATATATGTCTATCTAATGTAGACGTCTTGAATCACAGTCACCGCTGCAGATACTCTTCGTAGCTGTAGCCCAATGCGGGTTAATCTTATCCTCTTGTCGCCGACGCTGGTTTTTCGCCAAAAAATGCATGTCTAATAAATGCAGATACAGATACAGACACAGATGCAGATACAGATACGAGAATCAATTTTGGTAACTGCAATTAAGCACAAGCAGCGGGCAGCCCCGACAACCCTGAACCGTAGCTCTCGTCTCCGATCCCCGGCACCTGATTCTGACCTGCCTCGCCTCAAATGGCGCAGCAGGCACTCAATTTTGGATTTTTACTGGGAATTCCAGTCAAACGCCCGATTTTACCAATTGCGATTCGGCGCCCGAGTTGCGATCATAGGGAAAACGGCACACGCTGCATCATTTAGCGACGCTTTGCATAGCCAAGAGAACCACAAGAAGAGGCTGGGCAGGATGTGTGTATTTGTGTTCCTATTTTGGGCGATTAATAGCAGTAGTGAGGCCAACAGCGCCGGCGCATCAAAGTGTCTATTACGCGACCAAGGCGTGAACAATTATGTCCCAAACACTTGCCTCAAACATCGGTTACACCCCACATATCTAAAGACAATGATAGACACAGAGAGAGAGAAAGAGAGAGGGAGAGAGAGAAATATGTATAGAGAATTAAATTGAAATTCAATGTGAATGCTTTTGCTTCCGCCCAGCAGAGAGAGAAAAATTCAGAGCAGACGCCGCCGACATCGCAGCAGGTTGTCTTTTAATTGAGGAGCACACTTCTTTTTTTTTGTTGGCTGCCAAGGATTCATTGAGAAGCAGAGCCAGCCTCGAACTGCAGTCGGAGGTCCTTCATGGTTCTCTGGGGCGTTCTCATTCAAAAAGACGCTGCCACTAAAACACTTTGCATAGAATATGAAAATATAAATAATCAATGTGACAGCTCACAACTTGAATACACACTAATATACGCTGTGGGCGTAACTTGGCATTGATATATTGACTTAGGCCTCGAATATGGGAACGAATATTCTGCTCCAAAGTGTTTTTGTTGGTACTGCTTCGATTGATTCATTTCAGCATTTAACACGAATATTTTATTGAATTCATGTTAAGATGACACTAAAAGTCTTCTGAAGCTTATATATACTTATACTTATTTAGACAAAGATAATCAGAGACTTATGCCAAGTACTGAGTTAACTGTTTTCTTAAGTGAAATATGCAATCAAGGTAATATTTGGTTATTATTTATTTCTCCTTCACTTAATGCATTTTGCATCACTTTCATGTTCCAGCTAGCTGGCGTGTGCAGTGTTAATAATTATTCCGGTGGTTATCTCCACAACTGAACTGTATTACAAATTTGAAATACTCATTGCAAGTGCACGCAATGCACGATAGCGAAGCGTTGAGTGACTGACGCACTTGTAGATACTCGCTGATCCATTCATCCGTCCATCCATCCACAAAGTATCTGCGGCAGCAGCTGAGTGTGTGACGCGTGTCTCGGTTAAGTCTTTGAGTCTCTGGGTTGCCTGCTGCCTGTTGCCTGTTGCCGGTTGCTCTGAGCTAAGCTGTGAAAGAGTTCTGAGCTGCATATCGTGACGTATAATTGACAGGCCATAGGCGTTTAAATCACGAGACTCGCCAGCCTGTCATCGCCTCGAGAGCAAACAAATTTAGATATCTACGGACATGGACAGGCACACAAGCGGGGCAGGGGAAATGTCAGCACTTGTTTCGGGATCAGTCTCTCTTTCTGTCTTTCTACAAAGTGGATCGATCAGCCTCTGTTTTGAGCGTTTTAAAAGTTGTCAGATCCAAAAAAAACCAATTCAGATAATCATAGATAGAAAAAATTCGATTGGCGTTTGAAATTACAAGCGAAGCGGAAGCAAAAAATACACATTTATTTTTGATTATTATTATCATTTATTGAATATATGGAAAAATGTTTTTGGTAAACGCCTCTGAGGCAGGGAAATGTTATCAAAACGATGAGGAAAACCACAAAAATAACACACAGAAAATGTGTGAGGGAGGGTGGCAGGACACGACACCTTGCACAGGATATACGTACAAATTGAGTTGCTTCCTGTGTGGATAGTTCTCGGCTTAGAATTGCACACTCATCCAGCGCGCTGGCGTAGCAAATATGATTATGATAACGAATCAGAGAGTGGAAAAAATGGAGAGAAATTAAAAATGGCTGAGCTGCCCCTAGCAACAAAATGTGTCAAAAAAAGAAGGAAAAAAACTCTGAAGCCAAAGTGGAGGCAAAAGCAGAAGGCCGGGAAAATTACTCACATTACACATCAGGCTGTCTAAAATTACCCGGGGTAATCAGAGATTTCCAACACCTTTTTCGTTCAGGTTTTTAACTAAATTAATTTTCAGCAGATTAATGGAAAACTCGAGATGGGAAATGGGAAATGGAATAGTGAAAAGTGAAAGGTAAATCAAACAGGAGACGATGGCGGCATGCGCATCGAATGCGCTTTACAGCTTTGCCCGCTGTCCACCCCTCAGCTGATCCTGATCCGGTGCGTAGACATAGCTCTCGTCGTGGACATGCTTGACGTGTGGATTAGGCTGACGTAATGAGCTCTGAGCACTGGGCCAGCACGCGCGCCTTTCCCTCGGCTCCTTGCCAAAGTGCTGGGTGCGCCGAAGGCCGACTTTTGGGCGAATGGGCTTGGCTGCAGATTGAGATACTCCGGAACATTTTAAATATATATATTTTCATTTTTGCAGAATGACTTGACTGATGAAGATATCAGCAGAATACTTTTGTATCTTTATCGATCTTTCAATATGATGTCTTCATTGGACAGTAATCTAGCTCCCTAAACAGCACCCGAATACAATTAAAATAATGTTTTTAAAGAGCAAGATATCGTTAAGTTTTTGCATATATTACGACCTACTTTCTTTTTGTTGGTTTTCTTTAAAATAATTGATAACGAACTAGTTGCCACTGATTTCATTTTAGCTTTATCGTAACTTTATAGATAGTATCCAATTTATTTGATAAGTGTATAAATATTTGTCTAATTACTTAACTGACTCACAAGCCCAAAATACACCAACAGCAGCAGAAGTCAATTTTGACTTCCATTGGTGATCGATAGAGGCCAGAGACAAATTGAACTGTTATCTTTAATCGAAATATTGTCACTTAAAACTGTGACTAGTCTCCGTAATATGGTAAGTCTTGTGCTGAGTCACCGTCGACAACTACACTGATGATGAACCCTTGACCGGCTTCCCTATCTCATATCTAATTTTGTGCTATCACATTATGTGTGTGGGGACTTAAAATATCATTAGCGGGCCTTAAATTTGTATATATAAAGAAAACAAAAGAGTGAAGAATGCTCGACTACGAGATACCTTGAGTCCAAGTCCTTGCTCATCATAACTTGTACACTTCTTTAATATTCAAATCAAAAATGCTGCCACACACATGGTATATGTATGTCATACATATACGTATTTAGAAAACTAATGCGCTTACTTCTACTGAAAATTGTACAGATGATCAATATTAGACTAAGATAAATAATAAAGCTTTAAATTGTCGGTTTATTATAATCCTTATGTGAGCGTTTGTTTTTGTAATTTGTATATACACAGATAGAAGGATAAAAGGGTTAGAAAGACAGGACTAAATCGATACATAAAATTTATTGGGTTGAACATGATTTCTTCTTTGTTGAAGAACATCAAGATACCCTTTTGGGTTCAGGGGGTATACCGCGAATCTTATCTATGTTCGATTTTAAGGGATTTGATTCAATTACCTGTCGCGATAACAACACAGCCCACGTATAAATATGCATGGAACAAGTGCTCCGAACTTTAGTAAATCAAAGACGATACGAAAATGCTGAAGTCGGTTATCGTGCTCAGTGGTCTCCTACTGGTGCTGACCTCGAGCAGTGGAAGCAGTGGGATCCGTAAGAACAGTGTCAATAAGCTGATTCGCATGCCCATCTACAGCCAGAAGAACTTTGTGAAGACACGCGCCAATATCCAGGCAGAGGTGGCCTATGTGCGTAACAAATACAATAGCCGGCTGACATTGGTAGCAACAACGACACAAGTCGGTGGTGTTTCAACAACCACAAACTCAACCACAACCAAACCAACGCCAACGACGACTACAGGCATCCATGGGGAGCCTCTAAGCAACTACATGAATATGCAATACTATGGTCTCATCACCATTGGCACACCACCACAATACTTTGAGGTGCTGTTCGATACGGGCTCATCGAATTTGTGGGTGCCCTCGATTAAGTGCCCTGCCGCCGCCTGTCAGGATCACAATATGTTCAATGCGACCGCCTCCTCCAGCAATGTGTTTAATGGGACGAGTATATCCATAGTGTATGGCAGCGGCAACATGACTGGCGATCTCTGCTCTGATGTTGTAAATGTGAATGGCATAAATATTATGAATCAGACATTGGCCTTGGCCACATTGGAGGGAAGCGATTTTTTGACATCGAGCTTTGATGGCCTTTTCGGAATGGGCTATCAGAACCTGGCTGTTAATAATGTGGTGCCGCCGTTTTATAATATGATAAGCCAGGGACTAGTGACCCAACCGATCTTCTCGTTCTATCTAACAAGCGGCGGTTCCAACAGCCAAGGCGGTGAATTGATTTTCGGTGGATCTGATCCTACAGTGTTTGTTGGCGACATGGTCTATGCGAATGTGACGAGAGAGGACTACTGGCAAATCATGATGGATAATGCCACCTTGCATTACAGCACCTTGTGCCGCAACTGTCAGGCGGTGGTCGATACGGGCACCTCATTGATTTTGGCACCAGCCGCATCCTATCAGATAATCATGGAGGTGCTTGGTGTTGGAAGCAATGGCGAAGTCAATTGCGCTACCATTTCTCAATTGCCAGTGCTTAAATTTGCGATTAATGGCACGATCTTTGGCGTTCCCGGGAACGCCTATGTTATGGTTGAGGGTCAACAATGCGTATTGGCCCTTGGTTCCGTATCTAACGATTTCTGGATTTTGGGCGATGTCTTCCTTGGCCAGTATTACACAGAGTTTGATTTGAAGCAGAATCGTGTCGGATTTGCATCAATTAATGGATTAAACTACACTGACGGTGGGGGTGGAGCTGGTAATCTGCAAAGCATGCCTGCCCTCAAATTGGGCCTGTTGGTGATAGTTTTGTCCTGCAAAATGTTTAATTATCTGCATTGAGCAATTTTTAGCTATTTATTTAATTTTTTTTTTTTTTTTAGTTGTTTAAACCTGAAATATATCATAAGTCTCTGTGCTGAAACTGATAAGCAGTGATACGATACAAAATAAATTATGTAATTCCTCCAACTTGTGCATTCTGATTGTATGTATGTATGTATGTGTATGTGTGTATTGATGTGTGTGTAGCGTGCGCTTGCTGCTGCAAAAGTTGGTAAATATGTAAATACGATTTAATAACTTTTTTGTTTTTTGAAATATGTACAGTTGATTAAACTAATGCCAAAGTATATAAAAATCGGATAAGGAAGATATAGCTTCAGAATTGTGCATTTCGTTGCCATCGCTATTCGATACTTATTGATATTGGGAAAATGGATGAAGATACCAATGAATGTATTTTAAGGTGTTAAAAATGCTTTTTATTCTGCCTGCTGCATACCTTCAATATATCCATTTCAATCATTTGTAATGAGTTCATTATTATTATTGATACACTTTAGACAAATTCGTATTCGATTTTAATTAATATCTAAATACTTATCAGATATTTACAGCGGAATACTAATTGTCTCAAGTGGTTCTTGAGTTTACCAAGTTTGTATGGCTGACCTAATTTGATGACCTTAAGACTTGTAAATCGAAACAAACAACCAAAGAATACAAATTTACCTAGCAGACTTCAAGGTTCACTTGAAAGGCACACAATCGGAATGGTGGAAGATATTAAGCACATTATCTCAGACAAGTCTTCAGCAGCGATTTGATTAAATTACACCCCATACTACTTAGGCGAATATTGATAAGAGATTACGCATAACTCTGAGACTTGACAGTCTCAAACCAGCTCCACAAATGACATGTTCTCTTATTATATTCCGATAATCCGAATAATATACTTACAGATTCATAGACAGAACTATGGGATGCATAATACTACATTTAAAATTAAAAAAAAAACATAATAAAATATAGCAAAAGATAAGATTGCTTTGTGCTAAAAGAACTGCCATCGAATCATTACAGTCAATATTTCAGAACGAACATCAAGTCTTTTCCTTGGCTGGACTCTATTAGCATAATTAGGTCGACACGGTTAACAAGTTCAATGCCAACATCTGGGGTAGGTAAGAATATGATGACAAGTTGTCAAGTTTGCGATTCGTGGCTATGGCAAACGATCCATTATACTGATCAGTTTAAACTGTCTTTGAGCTGTTTGAGCAGTTGACAATTTAAAGCGCAATGCCGATTAATATAATATAAGTGGCTTCAAGGAGGGGTGCAATTCTGTGGAGTTTTCACCCTTCAAGTGCTGCAGACATCGGTCGTCCGTCCATAACTAATGCCCTCTTCAATAAAATCAGAATTAGAATCACAATAGAGTGTCTTGCTTTTTCATGTCCACTCAAATACAACTGGAAGATAGTAAGGCAATTGACTATTTTGGAGTGATAATATTTTTGATAATCTTCAGACATATAATTGTTTCTAAAAGTATGGTGAGCTTAATCTGAGGACGCTAAAATTCGAAAAAAAAAAAAACAACCAAGGAATATGACAAGCTGACAAATTTTATAGATATGAAGCAGACGAATGGCCACGCTCCGGTAGTGATAAGAACACAATCGGAATCGTTGAAGAAATTAAACACATTATCAGCAGCAGTGATTTGATTGAATTGGAAAAGTACTACCTAGGCGAGTGTTGATAAGCGATTTAGTATAAATATCTGTCTTGGCAGTCCCTCTGAATTAGTCGAAATCAAGTAGATACCAATTGACAATATGCTGAAAATCGCCGTACTTGCTGTTGTCCTGGCTCTGGCCAGCGCCGAGCTCCATCGCGTCCCCATCCTGAAGCACGAGAACTTCGTGAAGACCCGTGAAAATGTGAAGGCTGAGAAGGCCTATCTGCGTGCCAAGTACAATGTGCCATCCGCTCGCGCCAATGCCGATGAGGAGCTCGACAACTCCATCAACATGGCCTACTATGGTGCCATCACCATTGGCACACCTCCGCAGAGCTTCAAGGTGCTGTTCGATTCGGGATCCTCCAATCTGTGGGTGCCATCAAGCCGTTGCTTTTTCCTCGATATTGCCTGCCAAAAGCACAGCAAGTACGATCATGACAAGTCCTCCACGTATGAGTCCAACGGCGAAAGCTTCTCCATTCAGTACGGCTCGGGCAGCCTCTCCGGTTTCCTGTCCACCGATACCGTTGATGTCAGCGGTCTAACGATCAAGAGCCAGACCTTTGCCGAGGCCACTAGCGAGCCGGGCACCAGCTTCAACGACGCCAAATTCGACGGTATCCTGGGCATGGCGTACCAGTCAATTTCCAATGACGATGTTGTGCCACCCTTCTACAACATGGTCTCCCAGGGTCTGGTTGACGACGCTGTCTTCTCGTTCTATCTTGCCCGTGACGGTACCTCCACCACTGATGGCGGTGAGCTGATATTTGGCGGCTCCGATCCAGCAATGTACACTGGCGACTTGGCCTACGTGCCCATCTCTGAGCAGGGCTACTGGCAATTTGCTGTGGATAGTGCCACCATTGATGGTCAGTCCTTGGGTTCGGATTTCCAGGCTATTGCCGATACAGGCACCTCCCTCTTGGTTGTCAGCAGTGATGCCTACGACATCCTGAACGATTTGCTCAATGTTGATGAGGATGGTCTCGTCGATTGCTCCACTGTTGACTCGATGCCTGTGCTCACTTTCACCATTGGTGGCCAGCAGTATACCTTGGAGCCAGCTCAATACATCATTCAGTCGGATGGCGACTGCCAGTCGGGCTTCGAATATATGGGAACCGATTTCTGGATTCTGGGTGATATCTTCATTGGACAATACTACACCGAGTTCGATTTGGGCAACAACCGCATTGGCTTTGCTCCAGTTGCTTAAATTTTCACATAAATAAATTTCCTGAACTGGTAAAAGTTTTCAAATGTCAAAACTTATTCGATTCGATTGCTATTACTAATATTCGTTTTAAATTATGGATATTCTTTCTAAATTTTTTTTTATTATGATTAGCTGAGCTGTGTTACTTTGTTAATATTAGATAAATGTATAAAAATGTTTAATAAATTGCAATTCAATTGAATTTTTATGCATTATTTGTTGCTTGTTACTCCTTATGTTAGCTGTTTGGCTCTCATCATAAAGACCGTTCACTGGAAGAGTCCGCACGGTAGTCTGTTCTCCCCCTCGGGAAAACTGCAGTACAGACAATTGCAATAGAACAATGAAAGAGAAAATGAATTTGCGGTCGTTAGAGGGAAATCAGCTACCGCACACAACGCCTTCAAATCACGCCTCAATTGTCTGGCCCATGGGCCAGGTTAATGCAATTTGCGGTAGCAGATGCAACCAAATCAAACCAGGAAAATAAGACTCGAGTCCAATGGCATTGGCAATTGGTGAATCTTATCGCTGGAATGCATCTCGAATCGTGTTGGCGAATGACAATTGAAATAGTCGAGTTGAAAGAGAGAACTCAATTCAACAATAACAATTGACGAACGCCCACCAAAAATGACATTGTCCAACAAAATTGAAACCTGCCCCTCAATAATAGAGATGTATGCGAACAAAATAAAATCTATATACATATATTGAAACAGAGATGTCACGCATATAAAAACGCGCCTTCGCCATCGGTGACAAAAACGAACAAAAAAAAAAAGAAACAACAATGAAATGAGAATGGAATTGAGGACCACCAAGCGTTGAGAGGAGAGGAGAGGAGAACGTGTTTAGTTGTTGGCCCGCTTTTCTTTTGGCCAGTTTTATGACCTTTTTGTTTTTGCGCGCACACGCACACACACACACACTCAGTCGGAGGGTTTTGGTTTTGGCAATGCGGTCAAAACATTGTCTATGAGAACAATGCTGGTATCAACTAAATGTACATGTATATGTGTCTATATAGAGGCACAACTCTAAATGGGACCGCACAACGTGCGGCAGCAGTAGAAATACCTTGAAATGAGCAAAAATACAAAACAAATGTGTGTTTTGGGTTCTTAACTGTTATTAGCATGCTGCGCTGCGTACAGGAGACCCTCGATGCAATGGACAAAAAAGGGACAAAGCTAAGCAGATTCTAATTGTCGCAGCAACACAACATTGAAATCCGCATATATATATATATAATGCCTATATATAATGGCTGTTGCTCATTTGAGTCTGTTTTGTTTATCCCGACTCGACTCTGACCAAAATATTTAGACACAATTAGCGCAAATGGCACGAGAGACAGAGCAGAGACCAGCTGGTCACAGTTTTTGCACCCAACCACCTGGCAGAGATATTTAATTTCTCTATTGGGACTTGTTGCGGTCACCCAGCATACCAGCATCTAGGATAGGATATCCGCAGGGCCTCAACCAAACACGCGCCAGACACAAGCCGCATGTCCTTGCAGTTTGCATGCTGGTATCTATCGATGCTGAGATATTCTTAGTTCCTGGTAATGGGACACAGACACACTTCCTGCTCATCATTTGTCATCTTCTTAGCTTCTACTGGGAATATCACAAAACTCAAACTCAACTCTTCCGTTTTCATTTGAAAATATTTTGATATTTTGTGGTCAAGCCACTACTGTTCCGCCCTCAATCTAGTCATAACAAACAAGGATATACAACTCTCAACCCTTTTTTGTTGGTGTTGTTGTCACTTTTCTGCTGAACTGCTGATACCACAAAAATATATATTTAATCTTCTGTTTGCCGGGGCTGTAACCACTTAAGTGGCTTTGCTTTGTATTTCTCTCTCATAAAGCAAAAAAAACACACACACACACACAACTCAAATTCCAATTCCCAAATCCCTAAGTCCAAAACTCGATTGGCCTGTCGCTATAGTTAAAGGCCAAGTCCAACTGTCGCCCCAATAAAAATGTATGCCTAATTTTCTTTTGCTGCTTCCGCGCATGCGCAGACGTTACTCCCCCCACCCCTTCCCCTTCCTCATTCCCCTGCTGCTCCTCCTCCATGACATCCTCTTCACGCTCCCCAAGTCGCCAGCCCCTGTGGCTCCTACTGTTGGGCTGCGTTCCATTTGCCTCGTTAGCTGTGCGATTGGCGATTTCATTTTTGATTTGTGTCGGCATATTTTGCATACAACTCTGAATTGGGTGCAGCAAGTGGCTAATGCGAGGGTCGTTACAGCACTTTTAAGTCACCCAATTAGACTGCGTGTCATTCAATCCTTTCATTCACAGCTGATATCTATACCTATCCATATATTATATTCTGTATGCCTAAAGCCATTTCTTTAATGCATAGAAGAAGCAAATTACCAAAAAAAAAATAAGATGCTTAAAAAATCAGAATTTGTTACTTTGTTTTACTCAAGCTCATTATCTATATAACTATACTTTATTTGACACACTGCTTCTCTCGCATCTTAAACTCATGTGTAATCGCTTTCTTTCCTAAACTAAATGCATCAACCGTCTTTATTTATTAAAATTAATAATTACTTTATTAACTGCTGATAACTGACAAAAAAAAAAAAGAAGCAAACTGAAACTAAAACTAGATTTTTGCGTGAAGCTCTGTCTAAAATGATCTAAAAAAAATTCGAGCAGATTCGAATACTCTGCTGTATTGGCTTATTTAGTTAAACGACTCGCAGGCACCTCGTCCGCAGCTCGTCTTGAGCCTCAAAAGTCGCCGCAGCGGGGCCAATCAGTTGCCGCAAAGGTGGCACAAGAAAATTATTTAACAATCAATTTCTTGCAGCGGCATTTTGCCATCTAATTATAATCGAAAGCGAGCGGACCAAGCAGCAAAATCAAACGAAATGAGCCGACGACGAGCTGTAACTAACTAAAACTATAATTGTATTGAATGGAAAATAGAAATGTGAAAGAAAATGGAAAACGGAAAACTGAAAAATGAGACAATTTTTTTTTTTTAGACCTACACACATGAATAAAGTTCCGAGCTGTGCTCTAATTAAAATTGAAATGAAGTGTTCGGCATGCGAGAGAGCAAAATTAAGGTCCTTTCAGGGCCAAGGGTCCCCGTTCTGGTCTCTGGTGCCTGGTGCCTGATCTCTCCTGACTGCTGACGGCAGCAGTAATAAATTTTGGTATCTGAGCACACGGTTTCTTCATTAGGGTGGTCTCTCACTCCGATCCCATCTTTACTTGGCACGTTCGTTGGCCCTCGACTTCTATAGTTTTGATTGTCGAGCAATATTACAATAAAAAACGCATTTTATACTCTATACCCTATGCAATGGTGCCAGTTGGGTATGCTTAACTTATGTTATGCACAATATAAATAATTTTTTATTTTTTAATCATTAGCAATGATCCTCAATCTGAGAGACCATTAAATCTACACATCCAAGTAAACAGCGTGCTTTTAAAGAATCTATTCACCATTGCTCTTCAGTGAAATTTGTTCTCTCTGTGTAAGATCTGTTTATCCTTTTCTCAACTATACTTTACATATTTATAGCAAAACTTGTGGAGTGTACCTATCAGTCTCTTCTCTTTGCGCATTCTCAATAACATACATATATCTGTGTATATTTTGGTTTTCCATTTTATATAGTTTTGTTTTTTGCTGTATTTTTTTCTGCTTTTTTTTTTGTTTTTTGTTCAAGTTGATCTTCTTTTTGGCTTGGTGCACTCATTTCATGCCAAACAAAAAAATGCATCACGCACACTAATCCCGCGCTGGCGCAGCCCACACACGTCTCAGCTCGTCCAGTGCAAAGGATTAGCATGCTATAAGGAATGCCTTTGGATTTAAAAATTGGAACGTATTATTATTGCCATGTCGAATCGCCATACAAAGGCGACACAATGGCCAAGTGTGAGGGCCACGAATCACAACCAAAGAAGCTGAGGCTAGAGGGTAAATGGTAAGGGTAAATGCTAAGGGTGTCCAAGGCCGGACAAAACAACAATCGAATAACAATCGAGCAACGCGCCACATTTGCCATTCAAATGCAATTGCGCGTGATAATCGATTCAGTCAGCGAGCGAGTTTTCAACTCGAATAAAAAAACGTACAAAAAAACTTGAAAGAAAACTAATTTCATGGCTGCTTAATAATAATAAAAAAAACAATAAGAAGAATAAGGAGAACTGCTCTCTGAAAAGGAGAGAGGCGACTGCGATTCGGTTCATATTATTATTATTACAGCTGCGATTAATTAAGCAAACAAATCGGGCAGCCATGTCTTGATACGACGAGGCACAACTATTAAATACGGTAGCTGTAAAAACAAATAGCCCCAAGGGGCAAACCGAAACTGATACTACAGTGAACTGAACCGAACCGAACCGAACTGAACTGATCTGAGCTCGATCGCATTCGCATTCGTGCTTTTGGCCTAATTAATTGCCAATCATAAAGGCGAGTGCAATGTGCTCGTAAAACGAATCAGTTTTAAATGCCCCAACTGCAAGTCCAATTATTCAAGTTTGCGCCTTAAGTGATGATCGAACTGAACCGAACCGAACCGAACCGAGAACTGTGAACTGGTATTGGGTATCGATATGGGTCTGAAACTGGACACTGGAACAAGGGAACTGAAGTTGCATTTTATGGGAAATGTGTGTGTCTCGCAATTAATTAAATTAAGTTTTCAGCGAAATGCCAAAGGCGTGAAGCAACAAACAAACAAAGCTTTAAAAACAAACACACACACACACCGAACTCATAAATACACTTTTGATCAATTTTTCCTTTACATATGATTAAATGAATTAAATTAAACAGTCAGTTTCTCAACTGGAAAGTATCACATTTGATTCTTTAATGGCTCAAATCTACAAATTGGAGCAGTCAACCATAAGAGCCCAATTTATCAGACACATTTTAGTTGCGATTATGCAAGTTTTTGAGCCAGTTCACAAGTAGTACAGAAACATTACTTAAAATTCAATTTGGCTACAATGATTTTTTAAATGTATATTACAGCAATAATGCTGCAGTTCGTTATGTCATTCAATGGTTAACAGCTGACTGGCTTATCAAAATAAAAACCAAGCTTGAGGACATAGTGCAACAATCTCTAATTGGGTGAGTGTATTATTGTACAACACAGGAAATCGGCCCGCTGCTGGTCTCCTCAACATTAACAACAAACAGCGATAACATTTTTAATTGCGCTGATCTCTGCTGATCTGCATTGATCTGTTCTGCGATCTGGCGATCTGAGCGCGATCTGTTTGCCACTTTTGTTAATGTCTTTTGGCAGCAGCAACTTCAGCAGCTTCAGTCGCATTCAGCCAAGAGGAGAGCAGACTATCAATTAGCATCGTGTTAAAGAGGCTCTAATAAAGTTGCACTCCTCTCACCTGTCCTGTCAGCGTCATCGATCTGTTTCTGGCACTGTTATTTATCTCTTAATATATCTTACATCAACATATGGGCCTCAGTTCTGATAATAAAATCAACTTGCCACTTGGCTAATCTTAACGTTTCTTTCGCTCTCCCTGCCCTTCACATCGGTATGAGTGCGGCAACATAAGAAATCGATTTAAGCCAATCCAATCTACCAATCCAAGTTAACTCTGCCTCTGTCCTCTATCACTGGCCCCATCTGCCAGTTACATGGAAGCTTATCAGCTCGCAATGCCTGCTTACATTTGAGCTTGTGCTCAACTCAACCAGATAGCAGCAGATGCAGCCAATAGATTACATTCGCATATATTACACACAATATGCGGGATCGTAATTCGCTCAATTATTTAATATATGTGATGTGTTTGCGTTTACTCAAACAGATCCTTTGAATCGCTTTGTAAGTCCCTTGAATCGCTACTAAAAGTTCGACATTTTATTTAAGCTATATATTAAAGATATATCAATGTATAAAAGGAGATTGCTCCAACAAACTGTTAACAAAGATTTACAGAAAATAAATTATATTAAGGGAATTCTAAATATGCGGCAAAGTTGTAGTGTATCTCATCTGAAAATAATATTCTAGAATTGGTATCTTAAAAAGCAGACAATAAACTAAACACAAACGGAGTATATCCAGAGCAAATACACCAACTGCTACTAAATCAATAACAAAATGTTGTAGCCATGGCTCAATATATATTCCAAAATTCTATCTGCAAAATGTTCCACTATTTACATATATAGTGAATATTTTGTAGGTACAACTTAGCCTTACATATGAGTTGCATTCAGCTAGAAATAGAAAGATTTTGCTACCTGCTTCCATTATCAAAAATCAAATTCCCTTGAGCATAGCACGTGCAAAATTCTGAAAGGAGACAGAGAGAGAGAGAGAGAGAGAAAGGGAAAGGGAAAGAGAAAGAGATAGAAATCGCTGTCTCGTGGCGATTTTCTTGAGATACTCTTCGTGTGTTACATGAATTTTTGCATAAGCATTAAGGCACATTAGTCCACACATGAGGAACAGTGAGTGGACTTGGTTTAGGGCACTTCATTAAAAACCATTTTTGAGCTACCTGAAACTCACACACATACCAAATATGCAAAACAACAATGCACAACGCATGGCCTAGGCGATATGATGGATGGATGGATCATAGCTGAGATGACAAGATTCGTTGATGCTGAGATGACTCAATCATTGTGCACACATACATACATAACACAACATACAGGACCTGTTGTGCAAAACGTGCGATTGCGATTGCGATTATGTTAGAAGATGCAACAGGAACTTTGGACATGGACACAAATGTTTAGATCATCTAAAGATCAGGCACACACGTGTGCGCTAATTACTACGAAGAGAGTATGCACAAAGATCGCAAAGATCAGTCCGATGATATTAATGATGATTAAATGAGTGTTACAATGTGTGCCGGCTCCTTATGCAGGTAACGGTAAAGAAAACAAAGTAAATGTATACAAATCGTTCAGATCGCTGTAAATATATGCATATAAGAATAATAATATGCATGCGCATAAATGCTGAAGAGCAATCAAAAATCAATTCATAATCATTTGCAAGGTGCAGACATTGTCAAAAGACGTACGACTACTGAGAAGATCGAGGCAGAGACAGAGACAGGGACAGAGAGATCCCAACCTATCCCGTCCACCACAAAGACGACCAATGGGCAATTCAATCAAATTTGTTATAAAACTGTGAAAGTCTGCGACAGCGATCGGAAACAGGACTCAAAGTCACAACAACTACAGATGAAAAACAAGCAGGGAGACTAAAGAGATTTGCATGCGAGCAGGTCCAACTACAGAGTCTACATTATGCAAAGCGTTGATCGTTTTGCATACAAACTTTCAAGAGACACAAGATTACAACAACAGCAACAAAAAACAACAACAACGAACAACGATCCATGCATCAATATCATCAATACTCGTACAAGCGAACAATATCAATGTCTGGCGATCAGTCGACTGATCGACAAAGAGTCGCTCCGCTCCGTCTGTCTGGCTGTCTGGCTGTCTGGCTATCTGTCTTTTTGGCCAACTCACGCACTGATCGACAGCAAGACACAATTCAATCATTTCAGTTTTCGGTACGTAGGACGCTCTGCCTGATCTTTAGCGCTAGATTAAACGATCAGCGGAGACAGGCAGCTCCATTCGGGAGCTCCACAAACTTGCTGGTAGTTGTTGTTTGTTGTACTTGTTTTATGTTTCTTGTTATTGTTGTTGTTGCTGTTGGTGTTGCAGCTACCTACAATGTGGGTAGGTCGTCGATGTTGATCGCCTGTTGCCTTGTTTGCCTGAGAGATGGTGAATCTCTGTCGGCTGATCGCCGGATCGTTCGACCCCGTCCCAGCAAATTATTTCACTTGCGCCAATCGCTACGCGGTGGTCTCCAAGTACAACTTGATTTCTGTTTCCTTTGCTGCAATGGCAGTTTGATTTGTTTAAATTTAATTATGCATCAATATCAACGATTGCCGATCATTTCACCAACCTCGAATCCTCTCATTGCGTAGGTAGAGGTCCAAAAAAACGACAACAAAAAATATATAAATATAAAAGTAAAACAAAGAGAAAACAACAACACCCGAAGACACACAGGTGAAGGTTGAAGTTATGATGGTTACTGATGATTCCAAATGCACGAGTACAATCACAATTTCTCGATCAGTTCTCAGGACCTTTGATTTGATTATCAACATTCGTTGACGTTTCGCTGAGATGCGGAGATCGCCACAAAACCGCCAAATGATGATCGATGCCAGTGTTGCCAGTTTATTCGTTGTTTTGTATTTTTGTGGTTGGCAGCAGCAGCAGCAGCAGCATATTTACATTTTGTACTTTGCCATTCGTTTTTATTTTCATTTTTTTTTTTTTTGGGCTACGGTATAAAGCGATCAATCAAAAATGCAAACAGATCACAAAAATGAACATGAGCAGAGAAAATCCTGTACAACAATTCAGAGAAGTTCACTTTTGTGACAGCAGACAAAATAGTTTATGATCGTTCCATGATAAACTACATACAACCTATATGTATGTTTGTATTTATATATGGTATAGTACTCGGGTAGGATATGCATGATGCATGCTGATGATGATCCTTGCAAAACTGTCACTTAGATGATGAACAGTTTGTTAGAATTTGAATTGTGCGGGGCGCATCGTAAATTGTCGCAGTTTTTTTTTTCTTTCTTTTTTGATCACAGAATCCAAATGAAATGTTCGCTGGTGATTTTGACTTTTAACTTGGATATGCTTTGTGTTGTGTGCTTTTTGTATGTGATGTCTGAACATGGCACGTAAATATAAGAAGGAAAATTATATATATATATCACAAAGTCAAAAAACATACGATAAACTCAAAGTTTCATTTACACAAATCAGATAAAAACTAAGCAAAAACTATGATTAGCAAATTATAAATAAGTCTGACTATAAACTAAGTTTTTGAACGATGCTTCGATTTCAATTTTGAAGATAATGTCTAGAATTTATTTGATTTCAAATGCACAGATAATTTTCAAATTAAACTGATAACCTTAAGATAAAATCAATGAAATTCTTATAAGATCTCCTGAGCATAAGACCTCAGCTTATACCCCATGCATTTTGCGATCGTATCGGTCTGGTATTTGTCTGGAATTTCCGTGTGCTAAAACCCACAGCAATGTAAATCACTTGGTTATGCAAATAAAGAGTGAGCTACAGATAGAAGAATTATTAAACTGGCAAACGATAAGTGTGTTATTAAAGTATATTCAGATAGCTGTGTATGTATATGGATAGATAATCACACCCACACACACGGCACACACACACACAGCACACAGCACACACACATCAGCACATCACACAACAAATTCACTTGAACAAACCAATAACAACAAGTCAAAAAACAGAGATACATATTGATAAACAGAGTGAAAGAGGGGTTAAGTGAGGGGGTTCTTATTAAACGATCGTTTATTTAAGAAAGATTTTGGCGCGCGTTGTTTTTTTTATTCCCTTTTTCAACTGATATCGCCAAATGACCCAAGTCGCAGAGAGCTGCCTTGTTTTCAGGGGAATTGTTTACACACAAATTTGTCGTTCGGTCGACGTCGATCGTTGTCGTCGGTCTTTTTGTTATGCAAATATCAAATATCGCCATCGTATCGACTTCGACAATTCGAGTTGAGTTTCAGTTTTTCAGTGCGACTGGGACTGGAACTGGGAGACTCCTTCAACTGGCTGCACAACATTTGCGTGGGTGTTGTGTGTGAACTTGCATAACTGTGTCAGGCGTCGGGCGTCATCTGTCCGCCGTCCGACGTCCGACGTCATTCGTCGCGTGCTGTGACAACAAACCAATCAAGCAATCAAATCACCTATCAACCAGGCAACCACTCAACAACTTAACCACTCAACCACTCAGTAAACATTTGCCGAGTGTGTCAAACGCGCGTCGATCAATAAGCAAACGGCAAATTTAAATCAATAGTTAAATAAAAAACAAATGAGGAACCTATTCAGATAAGCTGCTCAGCTACACAGTTCGGCTCACGTACATCTACACTCAGCAAAAAAAACGGCCTTATGATTAATAATTTTTGTAAATTTTTTACAAGTTTTAAAAATCAATGAAATAAATTCGTTTCGAATAAAAATAATTGTTCTTAAGCAGCATATCTTTAATTATGACAGATCACATGTGTGTAGCTCTATTAACAATTTGTAAAAACTTAATATTCTTAAGACTCAGAAGAAATGTTTGTTGGATTACTGAATTATATCCACAATATTAGCAATAAATTCCATCGAAAATAAAGATGTAAATGTACATCAGAAATTAAGTTCTACACTAATGCTTAAGATGCATAACGATGACATTCAAGTTATATTTTCAAATCGCTTCAAGAAAGAGACAAAAAGTCAAGTTGCTTTTTGGCAGCAAGAGTATGGGGATTTCCTAGGGCTTACCCCAATATATTTGCCTTAGTGTACAACTCCAACTCTATTGCTTTCGTTGTCCGCCCGCCCACAACAAGAATAAGAATACGAACAACTGCGGCAAGCTCGGCACGTCATTATCATTAGGACATTGCAGTCATATATCACACGGAGCCAGGGCCAGCGACAGACAGAAAGACAGACACTCGACTGAGGCTGAGACTGAGACTGAGACTGGCCGTCAAAGCATCCAGATTCTTGGTCTTGATATATGGCTCACCCGCACCTAAATTATGGCTCAAACTGTGCAAATAGCCGCCAGCAGCTTCGGGCTATAGACAAGACAATTGCATTTGCATTTGGGTTTTGCAGGGAGTGGAGTAGACTGGAGATGGATGGAAGGAAGCACGGATATTGCAAACCAACTCCGTCCCAGAAGGTGTTTAGATGCAAACGCTTCCAGTCTTCTGAGCATCGAAGATCGAAGATCAATTGAACGATCCGTTGGCATCGATGCATACACTCCATAGTCCTATCGCAATAATAACGCAACTTCATCTAATACCGGTTAAAAATCCAAAAAGCAGCTTGTGATCATAATTGAAATGGTGATAGGCACAGTGGAACACAATCTTGTATCATACAAGAAATCATTCACTTTTCAGTTGCTTAATCAATCGATCGATGATCCTTTTCGAAGTTCAGTCGATCGAATCAAACCCAGTGGAAGATCATTTAAAACTCAGATTATGATCAGTTCTTGCTATCGATTAACATACATAAACTATAAATTCGGTCTCCTGTCGATCTCTGCAAAAATAGATCAATTGCGATCAATGCGATCTCGCTGGGGATTAATTTAATAATTAGTCTGACAAAGTACAGACTTAAGAATCTCAATCAGTTCACTTCACATTTAATAAATGATCCTCATCATTTTGACGAGTTTGATGTCTTTGCACGAGCAGTGAAGTGTGTGTCTCCCATTAATTCCAGTTCACTAAAGTTTCGTTGAGAAAGCATACAAAATATATTTGTATATTATTGAGCTTTAATTGAGACTTAATTAAAGACGTTTAAATCTTTTGTTTATTTTCAATGCTTTTTTATGCAAGCCAACACATTATAATCGATACAAAAAACAACCAAATACAAAAAACTATTAAAAACTAAGCTGTCTGTGGAATAAAGTGAAAAGACTTAACTGAGCTAAATTGTGTGTGTGTTTGTGTGTGTCAAGACTACGTAAGTTGATGCATGATGCAATCTGCACACCATATATGATATTCATTATAGTTGCATTATTGGTTTAAGCGCGCTTTGCTGTGAGCCCAACACGCCCACTGTGCCGCCCTTAAGTCATAAGTGTGTGTGTGTGTGTGTGTAGAGAGAGCGAGAGATAGAGATAGATAGAAAGAGAGAGAGAGAGAGAGATTGGGCCTGACTGACTGACTGACTGACTGACAGACACACAGCGTGTCGTCGCCTGAAGCTAAGTAGTATAACACAACCATTGGAAGTTCTGTAGCTACCAAACGAAGCGGAGATCAGTCTATCATCAGGGCATGTGGGGCATGGGGCATGGGGCATGTGGCATGCTGCGTTGCAGCGGCGACATCAACCGTCGCATCGCTTCACGAGAGAGAGGGACAGAGATAGAGAGAGAGAGAGAGAGAGAGAGCAGCCAGCCAGGCAGCCTAGCAGCCTGGCAGCCTGGCAAACGGCAGTCAAAACTCTGTCAGACAGTTTGTAAACAGTTTTTAAAGTCGAGCACATCACATCACGGCCATCGCGATAAAGATGCGCTTTTTGCTTGAAGCCTAAAACGCGTCGACTTAGATCAAGCAGCACATCAGCCGAGACAGCAAGATGAGCAGTGGCAGTGGCAGGGGCAGCGGCAATGGCAGTGGCATTGGCAGGGGCAAAAAGTATGCGTTGGCTCCATTTCAAAAACTGTGTCCAACATTTGCGCCATTATAACTTTATCGCTTTTGGACAGATTGTTGCCCATGACGAGCAGCAGGCCTATGTCTACATCTTTTGCTTTGTGCCCCAGCAAGTGAGTGATGTACCTGCTGCCTGCTGCCTGCTGATGATCATGAAGGCTTAATAGTATTAGCTGAGCTGTTCTTACTGTTGACCAGTTGAATAGCTGAACTGACTGGCAAGTTGGCTGGACGGTGGGGCGGGGTAAACACGCACACAACGGGGGCATTGTCAATAAAGTTAGCTTGGTATACCCTGTAAGCAACGATCCACAAATTGAAGTATAACCAACTACGTGATGAATTCCAACTGAGACTTGTAGTGTGCTACTTCAATTTAAAATCGAAGAACGAAAATCAAGAATATGTTCCTTAAAATTATAATTAAAATAAGCAACAAAAGCACACAGCAAACTTGCTTCAATCTAGAAACGTATTCTTAAGATATTTGCCATAATTAAAATGATTGTATTATTTGAAGAATATATGCAATATTTTAGGTTTTTCCTTTCATTTAGCTACGATCAGATTGCACCTACAGTAGCTTATATCGATTAGAGGGTATCTTCTATGACTATTTTTTGTTAATTGTTGTTGTTGCGGCATTTCTTCGTGACTCTCTGTGTGTATCCGTTTTTGTCAGGTTTCCATCAACAATTTTTAATCTTTGTGAGCTTCTTGTAATTGATGCTGCTGCTGTGCAGATTATTAACTTGGCTCATTGGGTTCACATTTGGCTTTTGCAGCAGCTCTTTAAAAATCCATTTAAGCTTACAAGCTTGTTAAGCTTGCCCCAAATCTGTGGGACACCACATCTTTGGCAAGAGAGCGACTGAGTAAGTGAATGAATGAACAAGAGACCCCATTCCAGGGGGCCGCAGTCGGAGTCGCAACCAAAAGCCGTTTAATGCAATTTCACGTTCGGCTTTTTATCGCCGCCTAAGTAGCCACTAAATGGCAGCTCTTTAATCTCAACGACCCGGCGCGTAGAGCTTCCAGTCTCAAACAGCTACCAACCAGCTCTTAGTTCTCTCACTCAGTCACAGAGCACTGTGCACTCAGAAAAAAGTATGTGTACATATATGAAAATCCAACAACGATGAATTAACCCAGACCAGACAACGAACTATTTATTACAAGATGGTTTTTTTGTTATCCTAAATTTCCCCAAATGTACGACTACTTTGGCATGAATTACGAATTATGAACTCTTCATCTTTGATCAGAAAATTGAAAACAAGATAGTTAGTCGAAAATATATTATAGCTTATTTTATTCTAAAAATCTTAAGTCTATCACATTGGTGTTTTTAGAAATGAGAGTGCAAATTAGGAGGAAAGCAACAGCCAACGAGCTTGACTTAAGACTGCTCCACAAGCTAAGATTATTCTAAGTTTAAGATTTTTGTCGCTCTTTTGCTTGAAGTTTCAGAAGCAAAAGAGCTGCTCTTGAAATGAGAATAATATATTTCTTTGAGTGCATGGAATAATAAAGAAAAGATCATTTTTGGTGGGCGATACTTGGGCGCTGGCCACTTTCTTTCCAAAGCAAAAAAATAAAACAAAAAAGGGGGCATGTCCCCAGTCACGTTGCGCCTTCCTTGTTAAGCGCTAAGCACAAAACTGGTTCACTTATTGCCAGTGATGTGGTGCAGTGGTGCAGCGGTGCGTGCCGTCAATCGATCGTGCCCACAACCTGATGCTGCTGATGCTGGTGCTGTTGCTGTTGCACTTCGCGTTTAACAAGGTGAGATTCCTGATTCCACTGAGCTTTATTTTTAGGTTTTACGCTAAATTAAACCATAGCCTCGAACCTGGCAATCACTCTGAAGATCTCTCAGACAGCGGCAGCAGCTCCTCCTCAATATCCGCCACCCCAATCCCAACCCTCATGCTTTGGTAATTGTGGATTAAATGCACCAAGCGTATATCGCTGCGAAGCCAAAATCTGATTAAGAATATTTCAATTAGCCGAATTGCCTTTGGGCCCCTCTTAGCGCTTCTTTCTTCTCTCCAACAACTACTTTCATTATGTGCGGAAGAAAGAAAGTTTCAAGCTTCAATGCAAATTGAGCTCAGCATACGTTTTTCGCATAATTTTTGATTGATTTCCTATACATATTTTTGCATGCTAATTAAGTCACTTGGGGATTTATCTCAGCAACGTGCTGTGCTTAAGCTTGTTGTACCCATCAGTTGATAAGTGTGTAATTTATGTCAGTACTGCATATAAATTAAGAATTTAATATTTTAGCGATTAAATTGATCTAGATCCAATAATTAATGCTTTCGCTTAGAAATTATAAAACTTGATAATTGATAATTACCAACATGATAATGGGAATTTGGAGTCAATTTGCAATTTGCAGTAGTCTTCAATGACATAAAACGTACATCTTAAATTAAACAACAGAAATTTCAGTCAGTGAGTAGAGTCTAGTCTTAGGTAGACTAAAAGCTGGGATTCACAGATGTCTCACTCTACAGGGTATAGAAACAGAATCAGTCTTATTGGCAAAAAAAAAAGACAAGCAATTTCACCAACTAATTCCAGGCGGGAAGTTGACTTTAAATGTTTTTAATGTGAAATACATAAATGATAAGACAGCGAACTGAGTCGGGAACCTTATAACTTTTAATCTACAGCTAAGCATGTGCCTAAGATAGAGGGGAACTTACACAATATTAAATATTATGATATCAGTCTATTTTATGCAACAACAAGTAACATTTTTTTAAAAATATATTTATGAATTTCATGTTTTAATTTTCTTAATGATTCAGTATAATGAAATGATAGTTAATATTAAAAGCCCCAAAGTTTGTCTAAAAACACATTATATTCCAATACACCATTTACTGTCAATGCAATCTTTAATGAATTTGATTAGTATTTCGATTTGGTCAACTTGTGTTCAGCTTGTTCAACTTTCCCCTAAAAACGTAAAATTTCTTTTTGATAATCTGTTTATGTCCTGAAGCAAAGCTTCTGAGTGCGCTACTGTTGCTACAGGTACACATATAATGCACATATATAATCAACCTGATCTCATCATGATCATTATCAACATGTTGACTTGTCCAAATGATGACCAAATTATGCCATAAATGCCAAGGCGAAATAAAAGTGCCAGAAAGCGAACAGAAACTTAAACAAAATCATGAATCGTTGCTTTCAACGCGCCTCGAGGTTAACTCGAAACTCGATGTAAATAAAAGTCTCGTAATATAATCGTAGTTGTAATCGTCATCGTCATCGTAATTGAGCAGTGATCTCTCAGCTATATCATAATCCAGGCGTATGGCAATCAAGCCATCAACATCGAAAAATAAGAGAGAAAAAAAAAAACGAAAGAAAAAAACACTTTCATTAAACTAAATTTTATTGTGGCACCACTGTGGAGTATAACAACTGGAAGCTCATTGGATCCCCAGAGTCGATTTTAAGTTCGAGTTTAAATTTGAGTTCGAGAGATCGCGTTATATGCATTTATGGCGGTCAACTAAAAAAGATTGACCCAGTTTCTTATTCGAGACAACATTCAAGACAAAATTGCTACAAATTACACAGTTTTCGCGGCGCAAAAGTGTGCCGCATGCCGCACGCGCAAGACAAGGAACAAGAGGTGTACGGGGTGGGGCAGAGGACACACACTTTTACCCATTGCAATTAAGCTGCAGCAGTGCGATGCAACAGATTAAAGTAAATAATATCAATAATAATTCCAGCAGCAGCAAACGAAAAAGATGATGAAGAAGTAACACAACAGCAACAACAACAACAATTCATAAACTGTAATCAGTTATTCGAAAACGAAGCAAGAAAAGGCGAAAGAAAACAAAACAAAACAAAAAATGAAAACATGTTATCGGTTATCAGAGCTGTGGTGGTGCTTCGGGAAAGCTCTCGCGCTGCCAAGTGTCCAATTCGAGTCGCTCGCTTATCGCAGTTATCCTTTTGATTTATCTCACACTCGCACGCCGCACTAATTGCATTCATAATAAACAATTTCACAATTATTACAGCAACCCAACAACCCAGCAGCCCAGCAACCGTCCCAGCAGCCAGCCGCACATTTATCGATTGCCCTTTATCAGATGTGACGTGCTTCTCATTAGCTTCTTTTTTTCCTATCCCAAATGGTATATATATATATATATATATATATATGTATATATTAATGGATATCATGAAGTTGTAGCAGGTTCTTCAACTTCATGTTGGGGATAACGAACAGAAGATACAACAAGTTGATTTCATTTAATTATAAAATCAATTTTTATTTTAGTAGTAATAGAGCTAAAGATCGAATATATATATATAAGTATATATAAATATATATATACAAAAATGATCAAAATGTACAACATATGATAGGTAAAGACTTGGTTATAGAGTATTTCGGTATCGGGTTCGCTCGACTTCGTCTTTATTTTTGTTGCCTTCGTAGGCCAAATGAAAATTGTCCCCTCTTTCGACTCTTATCTGCGCACTGAGAACTGCGAAATTTTACAACACAGCGAGAGCAACAACAACAAGCGGCATCCTTATCAAAGAGTTAGCATCTGGCAAAGCAGACGAAGACATACGATCTTCGGGCATTTGGTCTTTTCGGCACTGGATTGGATGGATGTACAAACATACGCAAGTATATGTCAAGACTTTTGTCGAATAGTTGCAGGCTTATTTACATTTAATTTGCATTTTTGAAGGGAATCGACTCGGCAGACAGAGAGAGAAAGAGGGAGTGGTAAATAGATAGAGTGCGAGGGAGAGAGAGGGAGAGTAAAGGGATTTGCATATTTAGCTGCCAATAAGCGAATATATTGAGGACAAGGCATTCATCGTCATCAGAACGCTAACAAAGATTCGCCAAGTGCAGCATGCATAATCTGGTACATGCACCAATGCAAAAATGTTAGTTCAAGCCAAATTGAGAAAATGTTTGCTACATTCTCTTTCGATATTCTAACGCCTTGAATCAGCTCATAAATCTTAAATATTCTTGGTCAGCTGGTAGCTCAGACTGCTAACTGATCGATTTACAGTAAGACAATATTTTTTATTTAATATATTTATTTTTATACATTTTTCTTATGACATTAAGCTCTATGGTATAAAATAATTATTATATTAAAAATAAGACTAACCCCACTTGAAGTAAGATTATATTTTGTATTTAATATATTTATTTTTAAATATATTTTGTATGACGTTAAGCTCTATCATATTTAATAATTACACTATCCAAAATAAGACTACGCACATTTAAAGTAATACTCTATTTTGTGTTTAATATATTTAGTTACTTACTAAACACATTTAATATGAACATTTTAGCTGTTGTGTGTGTTTAATCGCCAAGGACTCCTCTTACTATACAAAAACGCACAATTTGCAGATGGACCAAGCGACAAAGCCGTTATCAAAGATGTTTTCATTTGTTGCATGTGCACTCACACACACACACACACACTCACACACACACACCACACTCATACTGTAGCTTATATCTGCGTTTGTTTGCCGCTGATCTGTTGCGGTCTTTGTGGTCTGTGGCAAAAAAGTTGTTACGTCCTCTTATCGGAGACAATGTTGTGCCTGATGTGGTTGTTGTTGCTTGTTGCTTGCTGTTTGGCATTGTCGTTGTTAGTGTCTTTAAGCACACATTGATAATCATTAGTTAAGTTGTTAACTGATTTCGTTTAGAGATTTGTCAAGCCAACGAGACAGCGCCAACTTCTTTTCATGCTTTTGCAAATATTTATCGACAACAACAACAATAAGTTAACAAGTTCATAAATCAAGCGCTCCTTGGACCACTCTAATGAGACAGATTGCTGCAACCAAAGAGAGATCACGTTCAAAGATCGCAAATCCTCTCAATACTGAACTTAACTGGGGAGGTCAGCAAATACTACTCTTGGTGGTCTGCCCTCAAACGTGGCTCTCAATTACAAAACACAAATGATATTTTATTGGTATTTGATGAGCGTCGAAATGTGCAATTGCGCTTGGCCAATAAATTTCACCAGGAGGTACGGACGGATCTCCAATCGACTCGGTTCAGCTGCATACAGAGAGAAAAACGAAATTGTGAATGCATTATCAACTCAGATCAAGCTGAACAATCTCAAATAAAGCTCGAATCTTATCTTTGATCAAACTGAAAACAATCTAATTTGGAGAAGTCGAACGTCTAACTTAGTACATTTTGCTAAGCCTTAATTTAGTAATTCAATAATAATATTTTGAGAATATTTTTGGTGAAAATTATGGCAAGCAAAGAATTAATTATATTTCAAAGAAAACTTCATTTCAAAACAACAATTATGCTACAATTCCTTTCAGAATTATTGAGCATATTGTGAGAAAACGTATTATCTATATGAGATTGAAACCAAAAAGACTTAATCCAATGAGCAGAATGTCAGACTATATGCACATATTTCGTTGGCTACAAGTCTTTGCCGCTCTGATCACTTTTGATGATTTATTTTAAATTTTTTTCAGTGTGCAGCTTTCCAGGCAATTGCACTTATTAAACCCAAGGCTCATTAGAGGATCGCTCGGTGGGTCCGGCGCTTTGTCTTCTGGGCCCACCAACAATGATTTCCAATCTGAGCTTGTGTATGTGTATATTATATTTTTTTTATATATATACATTTTTTTGTATATTTTTGGGTGTGGGAGCCAGTGACTCGGAGTACGGACTGCGTATAATTCCTAATCCATGGCACAGCACAAAAAAATAACATCACATAAATAATGCGTGCATTCAAAGAGTCCAACTTGTGTTTCGTCTTCCTCTTCTTCACTTTTACAATAAATCACGCGAAACAGAAGGCCAATTAAACGCACTCCGGAAGATGAGAGAAATACCAGTTTGTTATTTTGCTTTTTGGATTTCCAGTTGCAACTTAATCAGCTGACAGTGCAGCCTCGAGAAACAAATATAAACTTAGCAAAAGCTCTGCATTTCCCCAAGGCTTTTTGAGGTTTCCTAATAGAATATTCTCTTTCATAATGATATCGGGTATAATGAGGATGTGTCTGTTCGTCAGTCATTTGGAATGTCAGTTTTATTTCATTGATAATTTCTCCGTTGCCTCAATATCGATCAAAATCCATAATTCTAAAGTTTTATATACCTTGACATTAGTTTTTAGTCTATTAGCAGTCTCACTCGTTATTTGCAGAAACTTACCATAACCCTCTTCCTTAAATCACAATGCACAAATTGAAAGCACATAATTTATTTCCAATAGTATCACTTGATATCACATTTAGCACAGAGAGTTATAATATTTCAAATTTTACCAAATAAAAAAAAAGATGAGAAATTACATAAATACTAAAATACTCCTCACTACAAATAATTTAACAATTTCCAGCACAAAGCCATCAACAACAGGCCCAATTCAAGGGCAGGCATCGTTTGCAGATTACCAGCCCCTCCACCTTTCGGAGTTTCACCACCCTGAGTCCCACCTCCCTGAGTTCCACCACCTTGAGTATAGCTTAATCCCTCGATTGATGCAAATCCGACACGATTCTGGACCATATCAAATTCTGTGTAATATTGGCCAATGAAGACATCGCCCAATATCCAGAAATTTTGACTTATGGATTGAATGCCTAGCGTGCACTGAGCATTCACTCCATCAATTATAACATAGGCGGATGGGGGTATGCCAAAGATCGTGCCGTTAATCGCAAATGTAAGCACAGGCATTTGCGAAATAGTAGAGCAATCGACTTCGCCGGTGATACCAACACCAAGCACCTCCATGATTATCTGATAAGATGCGACTGGTGCCGCAATCAATGAGGTGCCCGTATCGACCACCGCCTGACAGTTGCGGCACAAGGTGCTGTAATGCAAGGTGGCATTATCCATCATGATTTGCCAGTAGTCCTCTCTCGTCACATTCGCATAGACCATGTCGCCAGCATACAATGTAGGATCGGATCCACCGAAAATTAATTCACCGCCTTGGCTGTTGGAACCATCGCTCGTCAGATAGAACGAGAAGATCGCTTTGCTGACCAGTCCCTGACTTATCATATTATAAAACGGCGGCACCACATTATCAACAGCCAGGTTCTGATAGCCCATTCCCAAAATACCATCATAGCTCGTTACCAATCCGCCATCGTCCTGCGTCAATGCCAAGGCCAATGTCTGATTCATAATATTCATGCCATTCACATTTACAACATCAGAGCCGAGATAACCAGTAATGTTGCCGCTGCCATACTGTATTGCTAAAAGTGTTCCATTGATAACATAGCTGGTGGATACGGTCGCATTGAACGTATTGTGCTCTCTACAGACAGCGTCATTGCACTTAATAGAGGGCACCCACAAATTCGATGAGCCCGTATCGAACACCACCTCAAAGTCCTGTGGTGGTGTGCCAATGCTGATGAGACCATAGTATTGCATATTAATGAAGTTCGTCAACTGTTCTTCATTCACAGTTGTACTCGTCAGCGGTGTCGTTGGCTTTGTTGTGGTTGTTGTTGAAACACCACCGACTTGCGTCGTTGTTGCTGCCAATGTCAGCTGGCTGTTGTATTTGTTACGCACATAGGCCACCTCTGCCTGGATATTGGCGCGTGTCTTCACAAAGTTCTTCTGGCTGTAGATGGGCATGCGAAGCAGCTTATTGACACTGTTCTTACGGATCCCACTGCTTCCACTGCTCGAGGTCAGCACCAGCAGGATACCACTGAGCACGATAACCGACTTCAGCATTTTCGTATCGTCTTTGATTCACTAAAGTTTGGAGCACTTGTTCCATGCATATTTATACGTGGGCAGTGTTGTTATCGCGACAGGTAATTGAATCAAACCCCTTAATATCGAACATAGATAAGATTCGCCGTATACCCCCTGTACCCATTACGAATGGGTCAAAAGGGTATCTTGATGTTCTTCAACAACTAGAAGAAATCATAAATTAAGTTTATAAATATTCCTGATAAGCATCAAAACGCGAATCAATTTAGCTCTGTCTTTCTAACACTTTTATCCTTATATCTGTGTATATAGCTATATCTATCTGTACCTCTGTCTATGTATATAACTTTATTTCAATATTTAATTGGAGTTGGACTCATGGTATCTCGCAGTCGAGCATTCTTCATTCTTTTATTTTCTTTTCATCTAAAATACTTATGGCATTTTAAGCCACCAATGCCCAAAAGTCCGAACAAGAATAGATATGGCACACGGGCGCCGGTTAAGGGTTCGTCATCAGCGACGATGAGGCAGCAGAAGACTTAAGATATTGCGGAGATTAGTCATAAGTCTATTAACATATAACAACGGTTACCATGGGAATGTCACAAGGTGTCGATTAAACCTTACAATTCAATTTAACGTCAATATACACATTATATTACATATTTGGCTCCTGCTTGAATCTGGTATTTAAAATATAACGTAAGTGACTCTTTGATAAATTAAATAAAACTAAATAAATCCACTGGCAAAAAAACGAAAAATAAGTGAATTTGATTCAACTATTTTCAAGAAAACCAATAAAAAACCAAGTGAGAATGTTTCACATTGAGAGTGTAACCGGATCCGAAATACTCCGATACAAATGTAGTGGCAGATGGAAGGTGTGCAGAAATTTAGGAATCTTTGAAAGAGATTGCAAGTATATATCTTCCCAGTTTGGCAACTTTAGCTTTTAAATGGCGAGACTCCTAGAATTCTTAAAAGAATAAGCCATTTCTGACATTAGTGGTAGTGGTGGGCGTTTTATCGACGCCAACCTTTAAAGGTCATCGCCAACAACTTACCAACAAATTTTGCTGACAGTAGCCTTAAAATTGTGGGAAAAATGCCATCGTGGACATAGCAACTCTATTTAAACCGATTATCTGGCGCAGAAGCAGAAGTGCACAACATACAATATACTCATGTACCTTTGGGATCAGAATATCAGAAGTAGATAAAATTAAACAAAAGCATTTATCAATATCTTGCTTAGGCTTAGGCGACTGGAGCGAATCCAACGCGATTGTTGCCCAAATCAAACTCGGTGTAGTATTGTCCAATGAAGACATCACAGATTGGAGGATCCCGAATCGAACAGCACCTGGAAGCTCTGCGGAGGTGTGCCAATAGTGATGGCACCGTAGTAAGCCATGTTCATCGAGTTGGAGAGCTCCTCCTCGGAGACAGCGCGTGTACCAGCGGGCAGGCCATATTTGGCACGCAGATGCAAGACGTCAGCCTTGACGTTTCCGCGAGTTTTCACGAAGTTCTCGTGCTTCAGGATGGGGACGCGATGCAGCTCGGCGCTGGCCAGGGCCAAAACGACAGCGAGTACTGTGATTGCTTTCATCATTGTTACAATGGATCAATAGTCTACTAGAATTCGACTAAGACTTGAGTGCTGCCAAGTCAGATATTTATACTAGAGTTGCCTTCTTTCGTCGCTAGATAAGATTGTGAATATCTATACGAGCTTAAGGGAATCAACCAAAGCGTCAATTGCTTTACTATCTTCCAGTTGTATTTGACCGGACACGCAAAAGCAAAACAATCTAATGTGATTATGATTCCGATTTTATTGAAGAATGGGTTTACCGCCGCTGTCTGTAGCACTTGAATGGAAAAACTCCGTAGCATTGAACCCCTCCTTAGAGCCACTTGTGCCACATATGTACATCCGTAAAAATTATGTTAATCAGCATTACGCTCTAAATTGCCAACTTTTCAAACATCATCATATAGAACTATGAGATGAACTGAAAAATATTCGCCACTGAAACAATATTGTCTGTGACTCTCTTCTAATTAACCACATTGGGAATTTTATGTTGAAGAAGTGTGCTATATTTTTGGCCTTAGTCTTCAGATAGTTTATTATTTCGGCGTTTTACTGCAACGTTACAACAATATGTAGAACTATACACATAACATATACACGTGTAAGCAATTAGCAGACTTAAGTCTTTGCATTCAACCAATTGTTTGCACAAAGATGTGCAGAACCCAATTAACAAATTCTTCTACCAAAGTATTGCATTCGAATTGCTATCAACATATTCAAATGTTATTAATTTGATCTTCCTCTTTACCCATTTGAATTGATGTGATTTTGTTTGTTATCAGTAGTTTTCATTTTCAGCTTATATATTTGCCTACTTATTTGTACTCACAAATAGTAATTATTGAATCAATGGTATCTTGTAAATGCGCCCTTGTCCTTGCCTTATATATTTTGATGAAGAATTTGTTGTGTATTATTTTTCGTTTTATCAAATAGAATTTTTCCATTTATATTTTCTATGACAATTGGATAAATAATAAATCATTTTATTTCTTATAAATGTGTTTCGTTAATTATCTAGTTGAGATTGGTCGAATATATATCTTTTTAACTTTGGCCTGATAGCATTGTTATCAAATCAGCTCATTCTTCTAAGATGTTTATTGTTATTTTGTTGAACCCAGTAGAGTAAAATTCATCAGGCCATACATATTTTCTAGTGTGCAGCTTTCCAGGCAATTGCACTTATTAAGCCCAAGGCTCATTAGAGGATCGCTCGGTGGGTCCGGCGCTTTGTCTTCTGGGCCCACCAACAATGTTTCCCAATCTGAGCTTATTATATATATTTTTTTTTTATTTATACATTTTTTTGTATATTTTTTGGTGTGGAAGCCAGTGGCTCGGAGTACGGACTGCGTATAATTCCTAATCCATGGCACAGCACAAAAAAATAACATCACATAAATAATGCGTGCATTCAAAGAGTCCAACTTGTGTTTCGTCTTCCTCTTCTTCACTTTTACAATAAATCACGCGAAACAGAAGGCCAATTAAACGCACTCCGGAAGATGAGAGAAATACCAGTTTGTTATTTTGCTTTTTGGATTTCCAGTTGCAACTTAATCAGCTGACAGTGCAGCCTCGAGAAACAAATATAAACTTAGCAAAAGCTCTGCATTTCCCCAAGGCTTTTTGAGGTTTCCTAATAGAATATTCTCTTTCATAATGATATCGGGTATAATGAGGATGTGTCTGTTCAGCACAGACCGTTTATTCGTCTGTATGAACCAGTCATTTGGAATGTCAGTTTTATTTCATTGATAATTTCTCCGTTGCCTCAATATCGATCAAAATCCATAATTCTAAAGTTTTATATACCTTGACATTAGTTTTTAGTCTATTAGCAGTCTCACTCGTTATTTGTAGAAACTTACCATAACCCTCTTCCCTAAATCACAATGCACAAATTGAAAGCACATAATTTATTTCCAATAGTATCACTTGATATCACATTTAGCACAGAGAGTTATAATATTTCAAATTTTACCAAATAAAAAAAAAGATGAGAAATTACATAAATACTAAAATACTCCTCACTACAAATAATTTAACAATTTCCAGCACAAAGCCATCACCAACAGGCCCAATTCAAGGGCAGGCATCGTTTGCAGATTACCAGCCCCTCCACCTTTCGGAGTTTCACCACCCTGAGTCCCACCTCCCTGAGTTCCACCACCTTGAGTATAGCTTAATCCATCGATTGATGCAAATCCGACACGATTCTGGACCATATCAAATTCTGTGTAATATTGGCCAATGAAGACATCGCCCAATATCCAGAAATTTTGACTTATGGATTGAATGCCTAGCGTGCACTGAGCATTCACTACATCAATTATAACATAGACGGATGGGGGTATGCCAAAGATCGTGCCGTTAATCGCAAATGTAAGCACAGGCATTTGCGAAATGGTAGAGCAATCGACATCGCCGTAGCCATCGACACTTAGCAATTCAAAGATTATCTCATAGGTTACTTCTGGTGCCGCAATCAATGAGGTGCCCGTATCGACCACCGCCTGACAGTTGCGACACAAGGTGTTGCCATTCAAGGTGGCATTATCCATCATGATTTGCCAATAGTCCTCTCTCGTCACATTCGCATAGACCATGTCGCCAGCATACAATGTAGGATCGGATCCACCGAAAATCAATTCACCGCCTTGGATTGTGGAACCATCGCTCGTCAGATAGAACGAGAAGATCGCTTTGCTGACCAGTCCCTGACTTATCATATTGTAAAACGGCGGCACCACATTATCAACAGCCAGATTCTGATAGCCCATTCCCAAAATGCCATCATAGCCCATTATCGATGCGCCATTGTCCTCCACTACGGCCTGGCCGAATGTCTGTTTTTGTATATTCATGCCATTCACATTTACAACATCAGAGCCGAGATAACCAGTAATGTCATCACTGCCGTACTGTATCGATAAAATTGTCCCATTCATCACAAAACTGGTGGAGGCGTTGTCATTAAACATATTGTGCTCTATACAGACAAGGTCAGTGCAATAACTCGAGGGCACCCACAAATTCGATGAGCCCGTATCGAACACCACCGCAAAGTCCTGTGGTGGTGTGCCAATGCTGATGAGACCATAGTATTGCATATTAATGAAGTTGGTCAACTGCTCTTCATTCACAGTTGTACTCGTCAGCGGTGTCGTTGGCGTTGGTGTGGTTGTTGTTGAAACACCATCGACTTGTGTCGTTGTTGCTGCCAATGTCAGCTGGCTGTTGTATTTGTTACGCACATAGGCCACCTCAGCCTGGATATTGGCGCGTGACTTCACAAAGTTCTTCTGGCTGTAGATGGGCACGCGATGTAACTTGTTGACACTGCTCCCACTGCTCGGGGTCAGCACCAGTAGGAGACCACTGAGCACAATAACCGACTTCAGCATTTTCGTATCGTCTTTGATTCACTAAAGTTTGGAGCACTTGTTCCATGCATATTTATACGTGGGCAGTGTTGTTATCACGACAAGTAATTCAATCAAATCAATCAAATCAAATCAAATCAAATCAATCCCTTATATGACTCAAAATGGGCTTACATATACTTATGTATTTATGTATATATTCTTGATTAGCATCAAATTCCGAACCGACTTATCCCTCTGTGTGTATGTTCGTCTGTAAGAATGACGCTTTCTTAGCTTTATTTTTGAATACATCTGACATAGCATTTTTGACTTGAATATTAAAGAAGTGCACAAGTTATGATGGGCAAAGGTATCTCGTAGTCGAGCATTCTTCATTCTTTTTTTTTCATTTTCTTTACACCTGAAATACTAATGGCATTTTAAGCCACCACCAATGCGCAAAGTCCGAACAAGAATAGATATGGCACACGGGCGCCGGTTAAGGGTTCGTCATCAGCGACGATGAGGCAGCAGAAGACTTAAGATATTGCGGAGATTAGTCATAAGTCTATTAACATATAACAACGGTTACCATGGGAATGTCACAAGGTGTCGATTAAACCTTACAATTCAATTTAACGTCAATATACACATTATATTACATATTTGGCTCCTGCTTGAATCTGGTATTTAAAATATAACGTAAGTGACTCTTTGATAAATTAAATAAAACTAAATAAATCCACTGGCAAAAAATGAAAAATAAGTGAATTTGATACAACTATTTTCAAGAAAACCAATAAAAAAAACAAGTGAGATGAGCGGCAGATGATGGAAGGTGTGCAGAAATTTAAGAATCTTTGAAAGAGATTGTAAGTATGTATCTTCCCAGTTTGGCAACTTTGGCTTTTAAATGGCGGGACTCCTAGAATTTAAACCGATTATCTGGCGCAGGAGCAGACCAGTCTGCTCTTGTACCTTTGGGATCAGAGTATCAGAAGTAGATAAAATTAAACAAAAGCATTTATCAATATCTTGCTGTATGAAACTATTACTTTATTATGCTGCTTAGGCGACTGGAGCGAATCCAACGCGATTGTTGCCCAAATCAAACTCGGTGTAGTATTGTCCAATGAAGACATCACCCAAGATCCAGAAATCGGTGCCCATATACTGGAAGCTCGACTGGCACTCTCCATCCGACTGAATGATGTAGGCCGAGGGGCTCAGATCGAAGTTGGTGCCACCAATGTTGAAGGTGATCACGGGCATGGAGCTAACCGTGGAGCAGTCGACCAGACCCTCATCATCGACGTTAAGGATCTCATTGAGGAGCTCGTAGGCATCGGCAGGTGCCACAATCAGAGAGGTGCCAGTATCGGCAATAGCTTGGCAATCATCGCACAACGAGTAACCCTCAGCGGTTGCACTATCCATGGTAAACTGCCAGTAACCCTCCTCGGACACGGGCACATAGGTTAAGTCGCCGCTGTACAGCGATGAGTCGGATCCGCCAAAGATCAGTTCACCACCATCGGTGGTGGAGGTGCCAGCACGTGCAAGGTAGAACGAGAAGACGGACTGATCAACCAGACCCTGCGAGACCATGTTGTAGAACACTGGCACAACATTATCCTGAGAAATTGCCTGATAGCCCATGCCCAAAATACCATCAAAGTTGGCATTGTTGAAGCTGGTGCCCGGCTCGCTGGTGGCCTCGGCAAAGGTCTGGCTAGCAACAGACAATCCATTGACATCAACGGTATCGGTGGACAAGAAACCGGACAGGCTGCCGGTGCCATACTGAATGGAGAAGCTGTCGCCATTGGATTGATAGGTGGATGAGGCACTCGAGTCATACTGATTGTGCACCTCGCAGGCATCGCTGGAGCAAGTGTTCGAGGGCACCCACAGATTGGAGGATCCCGAATCGAACAGCACCTGGAAGCTCTGCGGAGGTGTGCCAATAGTGATGGCACCGTAGTAAGCCATGTTCATCGAGTTGGAGAGCTCCTCCTCGGAGACAGCGCGGGTGCCAGCGGGCAGGCCATATTTGGCACGCAGATGCAAGACCTCAGCCTTGACGTTTCCGCGAGTTTTCACGAAGTTCTCGTGCTTCAGGATGGGGACGCGATGCAGCTCGGCGCTGGCCAGGGCCAAAACGACAGCGAGTACTGTGATTGCTTTCAGCATTGTTACAATGGATCAATAGTCTACTAGAATTCGACTAAGACTTGAGTGCTGCCAAGTCAGATATTTATACTAGAGTTGCCTTCTTTCGTCGCTAGATAAGATTGTGAATATCTATACGAGCTTAAGGGAATCAACCAAAGCGTCAATTGCTTTACTATCTTCCAGTTGTATTTAACCGGACACGCAAAAGCAAAACAATCTAATGTGATTATGATTCCGAGTTTATTGAAGAGGGCATTAGTTCTGAATTGGTTTACCGCCGTTGTCTGTAGCACTTGAATGGAAAAACTCCGTAGCATTGAACCCCTCCTTAGATCCAGAGCATTACGCTCTAAATTGTCAACTCTTCAAACATCATCATATAGAACTATGAGATCCATACAAAACTGATGTATATTCGCCACTGAAACAATATTGTCTGCAACTCTCTTCTAATTAACATATTCAAATGTTATTAATTTGATCTTCCTCTTTACCCATTTGAATTGATGTGATTTTGTTTGTTATCAGTAGTTTTCATTTTCAGCTTATATATTTGCCTACTTATTTGTACTCACAAATAGTAATTATTGAATCAATGGTATCTTGTAAATGCGCCCTTGTCCTTGCCTTATATATTTTGATGAAGAATTTGTTGTGTATTATTTTTCGTCTTATCAAATAGAATTTTTCCATTTATATTTTCTATGACAATTGGATAAATAATAAATCATTTTATTTCTTATAAATGTGTTTCGTTAATTATCTAGTTGAGATTGGTCGACTATAGGATACCCAGTACGTATGTATAATATCTTCAATTTGTGTATTGAATTTGTTAAATAAAATGAAACAAACTAAGATCAATTCTATCTTTAAAACAAAATATGCTTATTATTGACAAATGCAAATGACTACATCTAGTCAAGCATCCCAATACAGAGATTAAATAAGAAAGTGCTTTAACTTTGGCATTATAGCATAGTTATCATATCAGCTCATTTTGTGACCATAAATAGGCAATTTTGTTGAACCCAGTAGAGTGGAGTTTATCGGGCCTTGACACAATATTGATGGCAAGCCAAAAAAAGCAAATCTTATTTAATTCTATTAATATAAAGTATGTACTTGAGATATGGGCTGCTATTATCAATACAGAGATATAAACTGAGGCGCATGGCTCAAGGAAAGAAATTTTGACAAACAATCAACAATATGTCAAAAAAGTAAGAATAAACAAAAAATTTCGAATGATTTCAAGAAAACTGATTAAGATTACAACAATATAGTTAAAGTAATCAATAACATTGAATTATGGCGGTGATGGTATTAATTTTTATTATTATTTTATTATTATTATTTTTATTACAGATGCATTTCATAAATGTACCCATACTACTTATGTATAAGTTAGGAGAGATCT
The DNA here is from genome assembly GCA_035044105.1 of Drosophila nr. perissopoda 5 BK-2023a. Classification (NCBI taxonomy): domain Eukaryota; kingdom Metazoa; phylum Arthropoda; class Insecta; order Diptera; family Drosophilidae; genus Drosophila; species Drosophila nr. perissopoda 5 BK-2023a. Next base: position 2,157,957 of record JAWNMK010000620.1, on the reverse strand, counting down.
GAATTTAAATGAAAATTTATGAATTTTTGTGTTTTGTTTTCAAGTGTTAATTAAATTACATTAAGCATTACTAATGGACTTGTCAGCCATGTAGAACCCATATATATTTTTGGAGTTCTATGGGACTGGGAAATATATATTTTGATGAGGACCAAGACCCACCAAGTGGCTGAATGTTAACTAAGGTGGTGCTATGGTGTTACAAAGAGTTATTGTTTTTAATAATATATGCAATACGGACTACAGAAGAGAACAGAATAAGAAGAGAGAGGTATATGTGGCACAGTGGCTAGCTGATGTGGCATGACCTAATGTTGCACTATACACAATGGGCCAAGATGAATGTCGGTGTTTTCTCTACTTCGTCCTTTTACTGTGTCAACTGTTAATTCGCTGCGCTACCAGCAGCAGGTCAAATTTAAACATACAGAGAGAGTGAGATAGATAGTCTGAGAGAGAGAGAAGGTTGTGGGTGTCGTCCCGAGCTGAATATGTGTGAGTCTTTCGCTCAAGTCAAGCAAATTGAAAATTTATCACCCGAAGATGATGACTTCTGATGCCAAATCAAATGCATTTTCTACGCTTTGACCCCAAGCGAGCGGCGAATGGAATGTGTCACAAAAGGGCGTCGCTTGGGTCGTTTTTTGGGTAGTCAGTGAAGCATTTGCAAATTGATTTCAACTGCCGATGATGAGACAGATCAACTGTGCTAAAAATCCAGAGCGGGAAACCCTATAGACAGCCTGGCCGTGCAGGCACAGGCTCTAAATATCCAATTTCAAAGCAGTTTCACACGCAAATGCCGACACACATACACACACAAACACACACACACTAATACACTCTTGCCAGAATAGAAGTCATTGGCCCTGTTTTTTGCTTTTTTTTTGCTGTTTTCTTGCGTCAGTGGCAGCGAAGTTTTTTGCAGATTTGGCTGCGGGGGTGTCGGGCAGCTCAAGCTACAGTGTTCACTCGAAAATAAAATCTTATTGAAATTGGAATTGAAATTGTCTACACACTTAAGGTGTACACAGAGAAAAACCTCATATTGGTAAGTGGCCATTTCTTGATGTTGATTCTACATTTATAATATCCATTATCTTATTTTAGTGATATAAATATAAAAATAAAATAAATAAAAATAAAACATTACGCTTTAAATAATTAAATATGAACTATGGAGCTAGCTTTTGTTTTAATTTTGCTTAAATATATATTAAGATATGAAACTCATAAAAAAAAAATATATGTATGTATATATGTATATACATACATATATATTATGTTAGTATAGGCAATTTGAAATTTTGGAAACATAGAATTATTTATGCAATTTTTCTAAAATACTTATTTATCAATAATTTATCGATTCTATTTCATTTATATATGTACATGCTCAATAAGAAAACTATATCTTAAAAATTGTGGCTTTTACTGCTATCAGTTAGCGATTTTCAACCTTATCTTCGAAACGACGTAAATTATCGATAACTTGAAAAAACAATAAAATTATATTGGTTTGCGTACTTATATTTCACTCTGCTGATCAAGAAAATGTAGACTTTCTGATCGAAGATGCTTCCCTCTTCCTGTCACCTAAGATTTGCCAACACGTTTTAACAATTTTATAAGGTTGGCTATGCTTCCATCTGCTTTTTATATTCTGCAAGGTATAGTTGAACATATGTGTATATGTTTTCGAATCACGGTGTTCTCAATATAACGTGTTCACTGTACCTAAAGTAAATCGCAATAAAGCGCCACAGGCGCTGCACAGTGTTTTTTTTTTTTTTTTTGTTAACTTCAATTTCATTTCGCTCTGATCGATTTTTGCACGCAAAGTGTGAGGGAGTCATTCTCCCCCGACATCCCCGAGCCCGCCCCCCTCCTCCTACACACCTTTGCGATCACTTTTTTTGTAGTTAGGCATTGAATTTATTGTTGTTGGTGCACCCATCGCAACACATACATATATATATTTTATTGTTTGGCTGGCAAACAAGCAAACTTCTGCACCTCAGAACTCTGTTCGATACCCTGTTCCCGGATCCCGGATCCCAGTTGCCAGTTGCCAGTTCCAGAATTCCCAACTCTCAACTGTCAGCTGCACCGTTTTTGGTGGTGTTTGGTGGTGCGTTGTTATCAGCTTGGACTCCACCTACAAAGCGCCGTTGGCTACCGACCTGGCGTGGATCGTATCGGTTTTCTTTCTTTCTGCTCATCTCCAGTTACAGGGGCTTAGGCGTTGAGGGGGCAGTTGGGAGGGGTGGGGGCTAGGGAGGACTGCGGCTTTTCTCCACATGCAAAACAATAATCAATGCCGCCATTCCATTTAAAACGTGTTAAAGAGGGAGCCCAGTGAGCAGGCAAACCCAGACCGTTCCGATTCAAACGATCCAAAGATCCGACTGAGCAATTCCCCCAAAAACCACCCCTCCCCCCTCCCCCTGTCCACTCCCTCTTTATACACTCCTACACTGCCGCCGCCCTGGCTTATTTGATTTTAGACGCGTTCATCGCACACCTTGCGGCATTTTAGCTCAGCTCTTTATGGCTTGGACGATTGGGTTTCTTTCGGTTTGGGCTTTGTTTTTTGGGCTGCTCTGCGTTTTGAATTTATGATGTGATTTCGATCATTTGACATAATCTATTTAGCGTACGCGCACATGCCGCATGCCGCATGCAACCACCACCAGCTCCAGCACCAGCACCAGCTCCAGCACCAGCTCCAGCTCCTCAGGCCAACTCCTCACGAACTTCAACTTGGATAATGAGATAATTTTATTTGCTTTGCGCAATGGTTTCGGTTCTTCTCCTTGGGGTTCTGTGGCACAGGTCCAATGTTGTGCCGAGTTGGTGGAGGTGTGGTGGCATCGCATTCGAATGATATAAGAACAATCATAACTCGCAACAGATGGTTGCACAGAGTTAAGTAATTTTAAGTAGACATAATTGATTTCTAGTGTTAAATACGAGAATCTATTATGGGCAATGACGATATATTTGCAAACAGTCTCTGACAGAGAAAAGTTGACAAAAGTTTAAGGAATTATTAAAAAATTAATCTCTCAAATCAAGCATAAGTGCAATAATTGTGTTTGCATAAAATTGCAGTCAAAACGGTAGTCAAATAAGTTCTTAAATACTTGTCAGAAATCGATCAGTTTTTGCGACGGAAATAGCTCATTAACTAGTTTGTAGTTTTAACTCAGAGAGTCAGCGATGCAACCTCTCTGGCATAATATTAAATGGTATGCAGTGCAATTATCTCACATTGTTGTTGTTGTGGACCCAAAAAACGAATATTCAGGTTGAAGTCAATTTATGCCGCCCCAAATGATCATTCATTAGCTTTTATTGGTATTTGTTGCAACATTTTTCTAATTTGCAGCCCAAAAATGCACGCCAAGGATGCGCACGCCACTCAACCACACACACCACAATCAACACACACACTTTGAGGTGGGGCAATCACAGTCGGCAACCTTGGTGGTACAGATTGGCTGCCTGGGTGGTCCCTTGCCACGGACAGGCACCTCACTCACTCTGATGAGATGAGGCGACGCCGGCGCTGATCGCTTCTTAAAACATCAACTCAACTTTCGTGTGGCATGTAAAGCAAATGAGGCGCGTTTATGCAAAAAAAAATAAATAAAAAAATAAAATGAAAAAAATGTCGAAAAAAAAAGTGAAGAAAAAAAGCACTGCTAAAAACGAGTTGCAACCATCGGCGGCCCATCAAGTGAGTTGTGGTGGCTATCGATCAACGCCGATGCTCCGATGAGATGATGCTTCAGTTTCCAGCCCAGCTCCAACTTCGATTCTAAAGCGGAGCAAAGCGTGGAGAAGATTGTAAAGATTACAATCAATGCGTGCGCATAATCCCCAAAAAAAGCAAAAAAAAAAAAACAAAAAAAATCCAATGCCGTTGCGCATTGAGAAACCCAGCCAAAGAAGCAAATAATAGCTTTGTATTCGGGCGCAAGCGACTGTCAAATACTCTGATCCATGAAAAAAAATCACGCGAATCAGAGCAAATATAAAATGTAATTTTCAGACTTTAAAGTAGAACGAAAAACAAATGCTTATATGGATTAAGACTATGGCGGAAGTGCAACTTAAGTGCAACTTATTCATTTATTCATTTTGGAACATATTGACTTAAGTCTCAGAATATCATCCTAGCTAATGATTTTTGCCGCTTGCTTCACAGTATTCGGTTAAATTGTAAATTGTACATTGATGTAAAAAATAAATGTATACTGTGTATTGGCTCGGAAACTGTCTTTTTGGGCCCAATTATATTGGTTTTAATAACAGGTTTTTAAATATAATTTTAAATTATTATATATTTAAATATAGAATATATGCTCAGTTTTCTGTTCAATAATGCACCTTTAAAATGTACCTGAGATATATGCAGATTTTTACTCAAAATTTCGCGGGTCAGGCGACACAACCAATATACTCTTTTAACATTCCGGATTAGGTTATAAAGAGCACAGTAAAAAAGGGAAAAACAAAAAGAAAGCGAAATATTAAAAAAAAAAATAACAGTTACAGAACGGAGCGTGCGCTAATAATAAACAATTAGTAACTATACACCCAGATATCGTCAGCCAATGCACTGGAATTAACAAACAAAGTGAAAAGAAAACCACCAAACTGAACCAAGCCACCAGGCTTGACCCACATTGCGCCAGATGGAACCGAAGAGGAGGAGAATCTCATCTTCCTCCAACTCGGAACATTTCATTAGGCTGCTAATCAAAGAGTTGCAGCGAGGCAATTAAGGGCTTACAAAACGCAGTAAGCCAGCAACAAAGTATGTGCTTATGAGTAAAAAACTATCCTTTCTTTGCAAAGGATATGTTTGTAGTCCGATGCTGTGGGTCCTTCTAATTTTCTAATTAGCAACCCTCTCGCATGCGAGCGATAGAGATCAACAGAGAACCCAAAAGGACACTAGGCCAAGGACAACCTTTTGCTACTGTATGTGGCATCTAGCAGCTAGCATCTAGCATCTTCCAACCCATGAACCTTGTTGCCTATCACCTATCCTGTCGTACTAATTGACCCAGCAAGGGTTAACGCCATCCTGCGGTAGGTGAAAGTCATTAAAGCCTCTAACCAAACAAAAAAAAAAAAATGAGAAAATTAGTTATGCTCGTAAAAGATTCGTTGGTGTCGCACGTGAAAGTTGGCCACTGCCCGTGTCCGATTTTAGTCGCCAGATAATTGAAAGTGACATCAACTACTGAAGTGACAGTTCCCGAAGTGATGCTGAGTTACGACTAAAGACCTGGCAGAGACAGACAGAACCTGCTGGAAAGACCACAGAAAGAACTCTGTGTGGGGTGGCCCATAAAAAGGATGTGCCATTAACTTTCATATCCTATACTTGGAGGAGGGGTGAGGGAGGAATAAGAATTATGAACTGATGACTCACTGAGCAAAGTCAGGGCACTTCAGCAATTTCCGATATAGGTTTTAAGAATAATATGTGTAATATTAAAGTAAGGATAAGTTACTAGCTTAATGATTGTCTAGTTACCTTTACCACTTTGTTTATCAGAGTATATGTTCTATATTTAATCAATACATATAAATTTAGTTGTTGCCTGTGATTATGCATAATGGGCTGACTGAATATGTACGCGCATTTAAGTATCTTTCCACAATTTGTGGCATCCACAAAAATCCACGAAGCAATGCACATTTCAATCATGATAAAAATTCTAAAATACAAAATGGAATTGGAATGAAACTGGCAGCGCAAAAATTCTAAAAATTGTAATTTCACAATTAAATGAACAAATTTTTATGCACCGCAAGTGGAGACATGAATGGAGTAAGGAAGGAGAATGTAGAGTGCCTGGCTGGCTGCACCGAGGCAGCTGACATAAATCAGAGATGGGGCAAATAATCGCTGACAACTCACGTAGCAGTTGTCAAAAGGCACAACTCCAACGACGTCGACAAAAAACCAAACCCGATCCCAGCTGAGATTGGAAGACCAGACCCAGTAGTAGCAGTAGTTGCAGTATTCGCCGTTTCGTTGCGTCGAACGGAACGATTAAAAATGCGTATTAATTTTTATGTGCGAAACGAGCACAAAAACAAAAAACTCCTGCGAATGAGTGTTCTCAAGATCAGACCTTATGCAGACGATGGACGATGACACACTAAAAATAAACAGCAAGCAGCAAGCAGTCAACCGTTGGGCCTGAGATGCCGAAGACTTAATACACTTGCTGGCATACTTATTGAGCAATTAGCATCGAAAGTGTTATCTGATTATTAATCAGTTATTAAATCATTTATTTTTTGAAATATTTTAATTTTTTTTTTTTTTAATTGACAAACGATCTTTCTATGAAAACAATTTGCCACTGAGCAACTAGGCCTTCTGATCTCATTGTTTCCATGTAGTGTCAGGAAAACGGACTAATCGATTCAAACCTAACCCAACCCTGCCAAATTTCAACTTCGTGTTTGGCTAGAACAGACAGACAGGCAGATAGCGAATCTGATTTGGCACTAAGGATTCGGTTTTGCTTTCTAATGAAGAACTAATGTGTTTTATGGGCTCGACAATGCCACCTTTAAACATTTCTTGGCAAATTGATGATGCCCCTGCACCCTCTCACTCTGTCACGAAGAAACCAAGAAAATCGTGAAAACAAGATTAGTGTGACTGGGAAAAAGTCAAAGCTTTGCTTGACATTTGGCCTGGGGCAATCCTAATTGAATTTGATATGCTGTTGCAGCAGTTGCTGCCGCACGCTTTGTTTAAGGGTACTCGCACAGGACGCATAAAGAGAACACACAAAAGAGGACTCGCTGCCAGAACAATGGCGCAGACTCGTAAATTTCTAATTGAAAACGTATTTGGCCAAGCGCATTTTTGGCCATTGTGCCTTTTTCATTGGACGCACAAAAGGTGCGAAGAAGACAATGCCACTTTTGCCATAGAATAAATCGAATCGTCATAAAGAATTCGATTCTTTTAGTTTTGGGTTTTCCTCGGAAAATGCAACGCGTGTCACGACGTCAATTGGTCTATGATCGAGCCAAGACATATATGGCCATAAATTTAAAACAGCAACTTTAAAACTGTCAGCGCTGATTTTCACTGTAACCCAATTTAACCCTGAACCCAACCCCAGCCCCACACTCAAAAGGAGCGCCGGACATCCGTCTGGGATTATTATTTTAAAGAGAGCGAGATATAATCAACAATCAAGTTTTTGGATACAATGCGAATAGCGATTTAAAAATGAGTGGGCAGTTCACTTACCCTAAAACACACACGATGTGCTCTGTCCAGCTGTGTGTGTGTGTGTGTGTGTGTGAGTTCCTTCCTCCTTTCAGTGTCGACACACACACATACACACACTTAGTTATTCATTCCGTCGACTGACAATTCAATTTTCGGCCAGTCGCCGGAAATTGTTGGCAGACAACGCTTCCCGCTCAGTTTCTACTTATGCATCTTTGAGTACTCAGTGAGTACTCAGTTCACAGTTCTTTCCTTAGTTAATTGAGTTGTTCGTTGACTTGGGTTCATTACTTTTTATGCAATTCATGGATGGACATTGTGCATTGTCGTGCAGACAACCAGCCTCGCATTCTCCCATACTTGCATCCTTGCATCCTGTTGTCCAGGACCACACACTCCACAATACCAATTGCTGGTTAGCCTGCTGTTTTTGGTCCAAGGTGGTCCTTCACCTTCCTTATTTTCTTTTTCAACAATTTTAAAATATTCTACTCTATATACATATATATAAATATATATATGTACATAAGAATGATACCAAGTAAACCAAACCAAGTAAAAGAATACTCTCTTCGCCGAAAACAAGTCACAGGATATGTAGCAATTCTCGAATATATACAAAACTGATCAGAAAAATAAATTTGGGATGTCATTGTAATGGGTTATCGATTTTCATATATATTTTGACATTTTCGTCTATGCATGATTTCAAACTTATCGCTTCAATACGAAATCGACATTATTTCCATATTTGTAATTTATTTGAATAATTTAACTTTTAATCAACGCTTTCAACGGCTTTCAAATGCATGTATATTATTCAAATATTTTCCTAGATACTTAACACTTGTTCAGCTTTAAAATAGCCAAGTCAGACTCAAACTATAATTGTTAATGCGAATTATTTTGTTTGGCTAATTATCTCGACACTATTCAATGTGTTGTTGTTGTCCAATTACATCACAAACGACAACTGGCCAGCTTTATTAGTTATCTCATATTTCAGATATTGATTGAATGCTAAAGCGTCATTTAATCAATACAAGTTTGCTGACAGCATCGGTGAGTAAGCTAATCTAAAATCTTGGTACAGTGCATACATAGGTAACCGATAAAGTGGAAAAATAGCTACTCGCTGTCTGACTCCCTGTCTCACTGTTTGTCTGTTTGTCTGATCAATAGGTTTACAACTTTATCCAATCATCGAGTGGGCAACTCCACCCCTTTTTTGTGTGTCCACCCAGTCGATTGTCGTGCTGTGCACGCATCAATTAAAGCCGCACCAATGTTTTCGCACCCGGTACGCAAATCGCTTAATTTCGCGCCTAAATGCGATAAGACCAAACGCAGAGAGAGATGGGGAGAGATCGAGAAAGAAAGATCCAGCAGCCAATATTTAACTTTGAACTAATTATTTCAATGGAAAGGCACACAACTCTTGATATTGCTGTTTGTTCTCGCTCTCAAACTGCTGGGGCCCCCTCCTCTTGCTCCACATCTGCAGCAGCAGCAGCAGCTACTTGGTCACTTGGTCTCTTGGGCCTGCTTCTTGGCATGTTTTTTTTAATTATAAGCAACACGCAGGCGGCCCAATCCGTTCGTTCGCTGAGCATGCGCGTGGTCACATTCAACATGAGCCTTAGCTCAAGCCTATCCTCAGAGTCATGAGGCTCATCCACTCTCATCCACACTGGGCGCAAACTTAATGCGCGCGCGATTTTTGCCACTTAATAGCGCTTAAACACGAACATTTTGAATTGTGTGTGCGTCTGAGTGTGTGAGTGTGTGTGTGAGTGTGTGTGTCTGTGTGTGTTGGCCCTAAAAAGAAAGGCTGCAGCCCAGCCCAGCCAAGAGGAATCAAAGTGCAGCGCGTAATTGCGCGGCCTGCTGCCCAACCGGGAGCACCTAAAGCCAAACCAAACAAACAAACACAGAGCACAAATTGTGGTGTGAACCAGAGTTGAAGTGCTTTAGAATCGAACTCAACCTGTGGAGGAAGACTGGCGAAATGCCCTGTAAAATGCTTAAAATAAAACTTGCGAATATACGCAAGTCAATCAACGAATTAAAAACTGCAACTTGGTTTTTTAAGCTAATCAAGATAATAGTATTAATCATATTCATACACATATCGTGTGTATCAAAAATGACAGCTTAAACCAAAAGTAATATTATTTTATTATTTATTTATTATTTGATTACAAGTCGTTTTCAGTACAATTTTTGTTTGCAACACACAACACTCAAGTGTCGCCATCTATCAGCACAGCGAGGGCAACAAGTCAGACGATAGATGGCGCTAGCACAAACATAAACACCTCGAATTGTCGAGCAAAATGCCAGCAACAGCCGAATTAACCCCATTTGATCGTTGAGCTGCTGCTGAGTAGAACGGGCTCTGTGGCAAATTTCCAATGCTTGCGCCGCCTGTGCAAAAGCTGCAAAGCTGCACATAAATTAAATTGTGTGCATAATGCGCCTTAGAATCCTGTGAGCTGTGCAGCATCGTCCAGCAGCAGCAGCAGCAGCAACAACAATGTCGTCCACCTCCTTCACATGTGCGTGGCTGCATCGCATTCATCACGATTGTTTGCTGACAATGAATTGCACACACCACACACACACCAGACACACACACACACACCTCAGTAGATCAGGCCCCATTCGAGCTCAACTCAAATTAAAATTCTTCTGCGCTTGCCGCATAATTAAAAGTCGGTCGATCGCATAAAGAAGTAATTCGGCATTAGACACAACGACAAGCGAACAACCAAACCATATATCAATTGCCCATTGACAACTTTGATCCACAAAAAAAAAATAAATAAATAAACGCAAACAAGGAAGAAATCTAAAAAAAAAAAAAAAATAAATAAACACGAGCAGTTATTTTCCAAGAAGACTGAGCCACGCGAGTTGCTCGAAGTCCACATTCTTAAGCGCCACACTGAGAGAAAGAACGGTTCCTCATAAGTAAGCATACGATTCTGCAGTTTTCTCCAGTGAAAATTACTGTAAATGTTCAATGTTCACATAAATTTAATTAAATATGTGTATTTATCTTTATATTTTTAGATATTATTGCTATCGTAAATCGACTATTATTTATATATCTCAAACGGAGCAAGTTTTCAGTGAAATAAAATAAGCACTACGAGATTTATATTCCAAATTTTTGCAGCTTCTATAGTCTTGCTTCTGCCTGTTACTCACTTTTCGAATTTCGAATCAAATATACAGATAAAAATGATAACCTTGATAGAATGGTAAACCTGAATGCATAAAATAAAGTAGAAACAACAAATTGTAAACCAAAATTTGACTTTTTTAAGTGCAGTTTTTTTTTCGTTTTTTGGACTATGCACTGCTGAGAATTGGGCTGGTGAAGTGTGTGTGAAGAACGGGATGCTTGAAATATTGTTTTGGTTTTTGTGAAAGGCGCGCTCTTCATATAATTGCCAATCATTATCGCTGATGAGTGAGCAACACCAGCGTCCTGTCCTCATCGTTGACGCACTTCCTCTCGTGGAACACGTGCAGCACATGAAAATCCGAATCAAATCGCGCACAAATCAAATACATCGCCTGCTGGCTGCTCCTTTTGCCTTTGTCCACTCCTGCCTGTTCCTGGCTGTTTCAGATTATGTCCAGAATTCCCCCAGCATAGCAGAGCACAGCACAGCACAAATTGCCAAGCGCCCGACAGCAAATGTTGCAGCCCAGTCGAAAATTGTGTTTAATGAGTGACTTTAGCGCTGTGGATGATGCCCCCGATCCTACCCTTCCCTCTGCTCCCACCTTCTACCCACCTGCTGCTCCTGTTGACTGGCTGACTGGCTGCTGAGGTAGCTTAGCCATTATTCAAGCTTTATTTATTTTGCCTGAAAAGTGCAAATTTTCGCAGCCCAGCCAAGCTGCTCAACTTTGCAACCGGCAACGGGCAGACAGCAACCCGCAACCGGCAACGGACAACTTGCAACAGCAGCCGCATCAGACGTCATATTAGCGAATCAACTGACAAAGCATATGAATATCAACAGCGTTTGAACAAGTGGATTAAGATCCACTCGCACTCACAAACTCTTACCCCCAGACAAACCGCACAGCCAGACAGGCAAAAAACTCCCGACTCCAGACACATAGCCAGAGACTCAGAGAATGAGGCACAGGCACAGGTCTTCCGTTGCCACTCTTCATAATTAAAATTGTAGCCAGACGTAAAATTCAGCAAGCCGAACTACAAATGCTCTACTTAGCGTACAAAAACGTAGTCTAAAAACGTGATTTGCACAACTGTTTCACTTATCTGGTGATCACTTTTTATAATTTAAATATGTTCAAATAAGACCATAAAACAGAGAATTTAAAACTCAAGCTAAAAACTATAAGTATAGTATATCAAAAATGGATTTTTTACGGTTGAGACTGAAAATGTAGAATTGTAGAAATGGTATATGTATATTCGCTATGCTCAACATGAATGAGAGACTGTGGGCAGACCCAACAAATGTTGGGCTTAAATTCCAGTTCCATTTTAGATGATCACAATGAATTGCGAAGACGATGCCAAGAAGAGAGAAGAGAGAAGAGAGAGAGAGAGAAATGTTGGCCACAAATCGAGTTTCGTTGCAACGCATGTTATTGTATTGGTATTGGGGCTTGGAGTATGGGGCATGGGGCATGGGTTTCATTCATGAGACGACTCCTTGCTGCGCGCTTAAGCCGCTTAAGTTCTCTGCGCAACTTATTTATTTGCTTCTTTTCTTATTGCTGATTTCTTCATTTTTTGACTAATGTGCAGCTTACACTTGACTGGCGCACAATCAACACCATCAGCATCAAACAGCAGAAACCATTCTTCTTCTCGGTCTTCCTCGGCATCGGCATCGGCATCGGCATCGTCATCATTATCATCATCATCATCACCGACAACATTACAGTGGGCAACTCATCACATTGCCACTTGCCACTCCACCCGAAACAGACAGATTTACCTCGATCCTTAGCGATTATTTCGCGAAGCGAGTGTTGCAACAGCGTAAAAATTCACAAATTTACTGATGCGCTCTGTCGATAGTATATAGCGCACCGGAACCATCTGGGCGCCACTCTGCCTCTCTGCCTCACTACTACTTGCCACTTGCCACTTGCCACTTGCAAAATGTACCGTTTGTTTTATGTGACTCTGCTGCGACGCCCCCCAACAACAACAACAACAACAACAAGACGACCCCAGGCAACTCCTCAGGCTTCATTCGCTAACGGCGCTTCATCAGATTTGCCATCAACTTTTTTCCATGGAAAAAACATCAGCAGAACGGACCCAAGCAGAAGCTGAACAAGCTGCAACAAAGTTTGCTGCATGTGGCAACAATTGCAGCTACCGCCAAGAGGCCAGCAGTCAGTAGCTCAACGAATGAATGATGGATGTTCAACACTCCAACGGACAACGATTTACATAGATGTGTTTGGCTTGGGAAGGCATATTTCAAATATATCCCTTTATTCCGTCAGTTCAACTTTGTATTCAAATCATTAATCTTCATTTCTAAAGGTGATTAAAGTCAATGAATAATTTTTATTTTTATCTGCTAACAGTGCAAATTTAATTTAAATTTTATTATTTTGTTATCACTGCTACGGATCTGCTTTCGCTCCTTTCTTTAGTCTTTAACAAACTCAACATAATCTAAAAATCTATTTGTCTTTATAATCTGAATAATAATTTGTCTAATTAACTAAATTCTTTACTGCTGATATTCTCATGATAGAAGCTTCCAATAAACTGAACTTATCTTTTAAATAGAATAATTAATTGTTATTATAATAAAAGTGACATGCTAGATTTAGGTCACTCACCTGGGATCTAAGGGTCAATCATACAGTTCGTTGACTCAATATGCATTTTTACGAATAGGATTAAATAAAGTTATTTAAAAATCTCTCATTCGCACTTATTCCCTTCTGATCCACATTTTCCTTTGCCCACTGTCTCTCTCTCTCTCTCTCTCTCTGTCCCTCTTTTCCTCGGAATTTTGTGGTTATTAAATTTCACCAATCTAATTTGCCGACCCATCGATGAAATTTATGGCCCATTACTGGCATACGGATAAATAAGCATTGACGCATCTGTAATGGCTTCTAAATGAGGCAATTCGATTCCTGGTGCCAGCCGAAAATTTGCAGCACATAAATTAAAACATTATTAACACAAAAAAAATATGAGATGAAAGACGCGAAGAGAGCGGCCGGCAAGGAAACTGCGCTAAACGACTTCAATGTAACAAATGCAAATCGAGTGAAGAACTTGGAGAAATACCAAGGTGGAGAATTGGTGGCAAAACCAAAGTGGCATCAAGGGGGAAAATATTGACAGCACTTTGTTAGTTAAATATTCGTCCGCAATAGCTATTTAAATGAAGGCAAGGACCCAGGCAATTACACCAGCATAAAAACCTTTCAGACAACCCCAGTTCCAAAGCAGAGCACATGGGGGCAAATACCATACCAGAGTCAACCAGAGGCGCAGAGAGACAGGCCCAGCGTACCTGGACCAGTTGCCCAGACTCAGATCGTTGGCTGTTGAAAACGCGACGCGGCACACGACGCAACGTGGGCCGCATGCAAAGCAATCCGAGCTGAGAATGGCATGCCACTCATTATACCCTACAAGTTGCAAGTTGATGCGCACCACATACCACAATCAACACGACTCGCATGCCAAAAGAAATGATCAAGAACATATAAATCATATATATTATATCAATCTGAATCCCATTAAGGACACATTTTTCACTTATGATTGCATTTCATTATCTAAGATTCTCAACTCTAGTTGAAGAATTCTGCTTACCTCAAACCCAATTTATAAAACAAATATGCCTAGGCCCATCTGGATTCCATATAAATATAATAGTACCATCTGCCTTATGTATCTATATATACATATATATATTTTTTTAATCTCGAGTTATTTGCAAGGGTATTTGGTCGTCAATCAAGTCAAGAGAATGCTTCTTGCCTTTTCGCTTTTTAATTTGCAGGAGTAGCCAAGCAAATACGACAGCGTTGATGATCATGTTAATGAGGGGCTGGGCAGTAGAGCGGGGGGACTCGGGGGCACACTACTACACAGGGGCACAGCAACAGCGGTGGCAAGCGATCGTGCCACAAGTCGCTGCTGCTGGTGTTTCATTTTATTTTGCCCTTATTTCTTAGTAATTTTTTATTTTTTGCATTTGTTTTTTTTTTATCTTGTGGTAATATGCAAAACCGTCAGCAGCGTTGACGCAAAATCAAAAGATCACACAGGATCAATTACAACTAATGATATGGAGACTCCAAAGACTTGTGAGACTCTCAAACGCAGCTCGCCATTGGAGACGGCTGTCGACTGTAGACAAGTCAGTCAGTTAGTTGCTCTGTGTTGCTGCCTGAGCTTCACAGTTTTTTTTTCTTTTTGTTGTGGGTTTGTGTGTGTGTGTTTTTTTTAGGAGTTTTGACTTGCGACGTCAACGGGCTGACAGGAGCTCAGTGAGTCCGCCGTATGCGGGACCCGGTGCTAACAAGTTGCACAGCTAAAATTACCCAATTGATAAAGTTAATGTTAATGGAACTCCTCCAGTCTCCATCTCTCTCTCTCTCTCACACACACACACAGCCACTATATCTGTCTCTGTCTTAGGCAGGGTGGTTTAGCTGCCAGCTGCCTGTACGGAAAGCTCTTCATCATCATGTCGCATCGTTGTCACCTCAAGCCCGAAAATTGCCCCCTTGTTCTCAACATAATTAAACTAATTGTTCTCGGCTGAATCTCTTACTCTGCTTATTCTTCTTCTTCTGCTGCATCTTCTTCTTCTTGATATTATATTAGTCTTGTTTTTGTTTTAGAGTCGGTTTTTTGTTTGATCTTCATTTCGGTCAATGATCTTGGCCAACCACTGTCGACTATTATTATTTTGTTTTTTGCGAAATCCCCAGTGTCCAATTCCCAGTTTCGGCACTTGCACTGTAAATGTAGAAATTACGCGTATTCCGTACAAATTCTCGAAACATTTTGTATATGTTGTTCTTTTTTATTGGCCTGGCCAAAGTTATGTCATCAATGTGGGCAGCACATTCTGCGGTGGGCAAAAGTTAAGTAATCAAATGTTGATTGAACTTCAGCTCTTTAATGTGTCTTTAGTCTTCTTACTCTTTTCGTGCTCCTTTTATGTCAGTCATGTTCTCAAGCGAGCTCTCTTTCACTCGCTCGCTCTCTCTCTCTCTCTCTCTCTCTCTCTCTCTCTCTCTTGCTTTCTATCTTTTGCAGAAGTTAAGCAAAAATGATAATAAATAAATATGCCGAAACACTAATAACACGCTTATGGATTGGACCAAGTTGGCGCTTCCTGTGCAGCTCTCATTTCATCTTCTTCGATTGTTTCGATCGTTCGTCGAACCTCGAAACTCGAAATTCAAGCGACTTCTTCTTCTTCTTCTGCTTTACCATCTTCTTGGTCTTCAGCGTCTTCAGCGTCTTCGACGCCGTCGTCGTGTGTCGGATGCGATTTAATACAATAAAATATCACAATAGTCCTCAGGTCATTTAGTTAGACTTGCAGTTTATCATATACACACATACGCATACACAGACACATACACACACATACACACACATACACACACACACACACACAGACACACATTTATACTATAGACCTATGGACTCCACTTTTTGTCCCTTTGCTCTTTGGCTCTTTTGTATTGAGCATTGCATCCATCCACCAACTGGGGTCTCTTATAGTTACAGCCAGATCTTCAAGATTGATGTTAACGGAAAACGTCGTTTCTCTCGCTCTCCTCCATTTCGATGTCCATTTCGATGGCGATGTTGATGTCGATGTCGATGTCGTTGTGGATGTGGATTGTCTGTCTGTCGCTCTCCCCTTACTAAAAACAACAGCCAACAAAGTTTTACATATCAACTCAAAGGTTCAGCAACTAGTTTAAAATGAATTAAAATCTTAAAATCAGTGATTTTTAATAAGCGATTTGCGATTTACAGAGAAACTAGCAAGTAATAGATTGCTTATCTCGTTGCCACTAAGCCGTTTACGAATGCGAGGCAAAGGCAGAGGGTTCATGTGAATTCAAATCTTCGACTTGTCAGTTCACACCAAAATTATCAATAGTCTCTATTAGCTGTAAGTTTATTTAATTATACTGTGTCTAATAATAATAATAATAATATTAATAATAATAAGATCTATGCTTATGCATTGATTAACTCTTGTAACATGAAACTCGACACATTTGTGTGGTGTGCAAAAATAAGCATATGTTCGCTTTATGTTGCTGTTATTGATGTTGTTGTTGTAGTTGTTGTTATTGTTGCTGCTGTTGGTTTGCTGGCCGCTTCTGCCGTTTTTGCAATGTTGTTAACATAAATGCAGGGCCTAGTAAAGAGTTCCGATTGCACTGTAATTGTTGTTGCTGCTGCTGTTGCTGCTGATGATGATTTTATTGCATTTCAATTTGGCAACAGGATTTCCCCTTACTTTTGTTGCACCGGAAAACGGGCATGAACTCATTTTTGTGATATCCGCTCATCATTTGGGGCAGGAAGTTTCATAATAATAAAGACAACGATGATGACAATGAACCGTTTGGGGGTCATATGGACAATGCAGTTAATGCAGTCCCCTCCAACGAAAACTAGCTCCAACTCTCTTGCTTGCTCTCTATCTCTCTCTCTCTCTCTCCGTTGTAGATCCTGCGCACGCGCACCTGTACAGAGCAGAGGCAGCTGCTCGCAAGGATGCGCGCAAGGATCGCGCAACACGTTCAATGTTGCAGGTGCAACATTTACCGTTTGCCTCGGCCGCGGGCCAACGAACAAACAGACAACTGCAACTGTTTGAAGTAGATACGCTGGAGCAGCCGTAACATTGAGTGGACACTTAAGGGACTCGAGTATCCTTTAGCCCTTATCCCTTATAGTGATTTTCGATGCTTTTCGTTTGTTAGTCAGTTCATTCAGCATTCGAAATATTTAAAATTTATGTTACAAAATATTTTCATTAAATGGGATTACATGACCATAAAAACCAATAACAAAAGCAACACAGATGATCAAGTAGAAGAAGTGGACAAAGGAAGCGAAGGGAAACGGATTAAATTTATGACCCTGTAGCCTTTTGCCTGCAGAGAGAGAGAGAGAGAAAGAGAGTTTGTCGCTACTTCTAATTAACCCAAAGCGATGTCAGTTACAGATACAGATACGTATAGTTAAATGCTGGTGGAACTCAGGTAGGGCCTCCTCCTCCTGTGAATGTGTGTGTATTGCAGGTGGAACCCGAACATGATATAAACATGTGACAAGATCGAACCGTAGGTGGCACCACTCGCGCCTCTCTCTCTCTCTCTTTCTCTCTCTCTGTCCAGTTCTCCGGTTGATGTCCCAATCCTCTGCTCCACATTTGATTTATAAGCACATGAAGATTGAAAATCTTTACTATTCGTTGTCGTCCTGTATGTGTATCGTGGGCGTTTTATTATGCAATCAGTAGCCCAAAACATTAGATGTGCTCTCTAGATACCCAAAATCATCGACCCAGATACGATTTCACTTTCATATATATATATATACATTTTTTTTTTTGGGATTTGCTTTATTTTCGTTTTCATTTATTGTGTGTTGACAATTTCCTATGAAAATTGAAATTGAAATGGATATGTTGACATTGATATACCCATCTATAAAAATGTTTTCTATGCAACATGGGGGCGTGTCTGTTCAGCCAAAAAGGAGTTCAGATTCGAGTTCTATTTCTTGTTGTTCTTGTACATTTTGATTGTCGGCCTCTTAGTTTCGCTTGAAATATTTGCTGATAGAACCAAATTGAAATCGCTTCTGATATTCTTGGGTATTGACTTGGGCAAATAGTAAATCAACTGATTTATGCCTTGTTTTATAGAACATAATAAATGAGAGAAAATAGTGGGAAATAGTTTTCATAAAAATAAAACAAGTCATGAAATATTTCCAACTTTGATCTTTGGAAATGAGGCTAAATCTTAGGATGCATATTGGATAGAAAGTTGATACATTAATTTGCATTAAGTTCATTTTAGAAAATTCAAATCGTGGCTTTCTGTTAAAGATTTAAGAAATCTGCTTTTCAGTTTCAGTTTGATGAGTGATGTGAAGGTGGCTTATCTTAACATTTGCTACTTCTTCTGC
Organism: Drosophila nr. perissopoda 5 BK-2023a; assembly: GCA_035044105.1. NCBI lineage: Eukaryota > Metazoa > Arthropoda > Insecta > Diptera > Drosophilidae > Drosophila > Drosophila nr. perissopoda 5 BK-2023a. The sequence goes on along the minus strand of JAWNMK010000620.1, from coordinate 2,139,451 downwards.
TCAAAATGTTTATGTTCGTATTTATGGCACAGGGTAGGCTAGGCTGCCTGGAGTTGTTGTTGCACGGACTAATCCTTTCTTTTCCTTTTCTTGAGCTAGAGCTCAAGAATATTGCGCAAATATGAAATGTACCTAAGAGTTTGGAGAGTTTCAATAATAGTCGTCCCCTCATTCTTTAATTTTGCTGGTCCTATGTCTACTTGCAGGCTGTGTCAATAAGATATATCACAGTGTGTTATTTTTTGGCCATTGTTGGTTGGCCTGCACATTTGGCAGAAACCACAAAAATTGGCACAAAACGCTGTTGTTCCAGCTTCTGGGAATGTGCGTCGTCTCCTCCTCCTCCTCCTCCGCTCCTTAAACACAGATTCGAGATTGTCTCTCACGTTTACTCTGGGAAAAATATATATACACTCTGTTGAGCTGCTGTGCGTGATGTTTGTGCAATGTTGCGATTTTCATTTCAGATCTGCTTTTCTCTCTCTCTCTCTATCTGTTTTTTATGCAATTCAGTTCTAGGAACTGCGAAAGGATTAATCGTTGCCAGGACATGTAAAGGGTTCGGTATTAAGCCTCCTGCATTGGAGAATATGACTGACAGCTGCCCAATATATCTCTCAGTGCAGATGTCACTTTTAACATTTATTTATGGCGCTTGGAAATGTCTCCAACAATTCGATATATACAAAACAATTTTTAAAAAATTCCTCTGAACGAATAACTGAAAATCGATTAAATATGCTCAACGGGGCATTGCTTTTGAGAATCGTTTTAGTTAGTTAGATAACTTTGTTAACAAAAATGTGTGTTTTTCCCACAAATACTATAATTCCGATTGTGCCCATTTGATAGAGTGAAACGATTCCGCCCAGGCACAGATACACATTCCAAGTTGTACATATGTATACACAGACATATTAAACCTTTCCTGTGAACTACTTTGTAGTTAATTTTGTCTTAAGCTAGCTGCACGAATAAAAATTCTGATTGGATAGCCTTCTGTATTTGTGCAAACTAAACCAAGTTTCGCCTTTGCACGAGTTTTGCTTGGCTCATTTTCGCCTTGTGGACGCGTGTTGCTTGCTGGCGACACTTGAGACAGCCCTGCTGGAGTCTCATTCTCTTATCGAAACGGCGGCATGTACCGAAATATGTGAAAAGTGAAATCCGCCCTCAGATGTTTGCCGCACGGCGCACTTCTCAGTTGGGTTGCCATGTCAAGTGTCTGTGCAACTTGTTGCCCAAGATCTGCCAGCGAGATGACGATCCTTACGTTGTTTGTTTATTTAACAGTGCACAAATTAGACGACAAGCCAAAATCGACGAAACGACAGCGAGACAGGGTACTCAAAAAAAAATTGCGCCTCTCGCATCTATCTCGCGTATCTATCCACTTGACCATTCGTTGTTTTTTTTATTTTATTTTTATTTTTGGGACGCGCCTATTTAGATAAGAGCCTCGAGCCTAGGCACGCGGGTCTCTCAGCATGTTGCATGTTTTTTTTTTTTTTTTTTTGTCCCAGTTGTGTGCCGGCATCGCAGCCAAACTTAATTGTTAATGCGCCGAGTGAGAGACACTTTTGTATTTAGAGCGAACAACCTGTATCTGCTGCATCTGTATATTTTGCAACGTCTGCTGCCTCATAAACATTTTGGGCTGCAAACTTCGCATCGGTTAATTAAGTCATTTAGCCAGCTCGTTACTGACACACTCAGAAAAAAAAATAACAAACAGTGCAGAAATCGACTTAAAAAATAATAAATAACTATTATATTTTACAATTAACAACCCCAACCTTGATTAGATATCTCTTCTTTTCCTCATTTATAGAATCATTTATTTAATAAAATACATTTAGAATTGCTTTAATGGTTTTTTTTTTCTGAGTGTAGCACTGCACTACTGCGATGGCATTCTAGACACTGTTGATCGAAAAATTCCGCATAAATTCCGAGCTCACAAATCACTTTTATAATGGAGACTACCCCCTCACCCCCCACAGCCTTCCGAAACTCAACGGAATCAGTGTGCCAAGTGGCCAATTCTTTCAATCTTCCAATCTGCCCCTCTGGCCCATCTTTAGTCTTCAGGCAGTCTTCTGCCGTTTGATGCGCAGCGCTATCTGTCGCAAAGCGGCGATAAACAGTGTCTCAAAAACTAAACTGAACTCCCGAGGAAACTTAACCGGCGAGGAGCATCTAAAGACGACTGGCGACTAATGAACCCTGGGCGTAAAGTGCTTGATTGGCATAGACCACACAGCGCCCTGAACATTCGACTTTGAGAAATTAATTTGATAGCATCCAAACACTCTTGACTCCTGAGACTCCTGAGAGACTCTCGATTGCAGGTAGCTGGTTAGAGACTCTAAGACTCGCGCGCGCTCAATTTGGCCATTTGGCTTGTCTTGTTAGGCTAATTGACTTCTTGGTTAAAGATTTGGCCACTGTGCCTCTGGGACCACCTTGCGCGCGTGTTTATAAGTTGTTTGCCTCAATGATGACAAGCCAGCAACCGACAAATGCCAACTGGCCAACTGGCAAACTGAGCTGAGCGGCGCTTTAGCAGCTCAATTAATCAGCTTTAGGGTACTTAGCTACAGGTGTGTTCGGGGTGTGGGAATTTTCTGTATTCCTTTGTTTTTGTGTGTTTTTTTTTTCGCTCTATCTCGCTCTCTCTCTCTCTTTAGTTTCTTCTTTTTTTTGTTTTGCAAATGCAACTTAAATTTCGATAAATGCTCGCTTTTTAGGGTTCAAAAGCAAAAATCTAAAAAGATGCGCCGAAAAATTGGCTACACTTGGGAAAAAATATAACTTTAGTTCGAGCTAAGTTAAATTCAAGTTAATGTATTAAAAAATAGGCATAAATATTATACACAAACGACTTGCTGTCTCCTCGAAGCTATGCCCAAAAAGAAATAAACTTACCTGCTCAAATCTTATCAATGAGAAGATCGGTTTTAGAATGTTTTAAGACTTATGACGACACCTTGCTAAACAGTAGTGCATTGAAAGTGCGAACAAAGCCGAAATCCAATTTGTCAATCAAACTATGAAGTGAATAGACGATCGATCGTGATGTGATATATAGAAATGCTATAGACTATCCAGTTGATGTTTGTTAAATGCCATTCGTAATTTCCGTGGAAAATGGCTAAAGAATGCCAAAGAATGCGAGCCAAGCAAAAATTGGTCAATTGAACACAATGCAGTTCAAATTGTGTTCACAATTTTGTGCGCAAATCGAACAGATTCAACAGACAAACGCACAGCATGTGGCATGTGGGCACATTGAGCAATCCCAAAAGGTAAGCCAAAGGTCACAATGCGAACGAGGGAAAAAGCAAAAATCACGCATAGACAACAATGAAAAACCTCAGCCAAAAATCTATTGTAAGCTGGGGAAACTTTTTTAATTGAGCAGAAATACAAACAAGTGCAAAAATACTCAAAAGAAAATACGATAGAAAAATAATAAAAATAGAAATGAAGTAGAAACTACACAAAATAATGTTATGAATAGCGTGCGGAAAATTGTTATGTTGTTATGTATAGGGGCGTTTGTCCAGTTTTGTTTGGCGAGTGCATGTTTTGAGTAAACATTGCAACTGGCCATAAGAATGGTGATAGAGGCTAGGTCTATACATTGATCTAGGGAGTGAGTCCATGTCCATTCACAGGTTCAACTATGCAATGTTATGGGGCCTGGTCTTGGCTGGGTCAGTCGATTGTGAGAAAACCCAACAACAACAACAACAAAAAATAATAAACGAAATGCACAAATCATTTAATCAAACAAACAGATTTTGCCATACCCGCTACTGTCTGTCGTCGTCACAATGCAGCCAATGGAATTCCATGAAATTGACAAGAAAACGAGTAAAGAGACTGCAGGACACAAAACTTATGATTAATCGTAAAAAAATAAAAATAAAAAAGCAGGAACAGGCACCAAGGAGCAGCAGCAGCAGCAGCAGCAGCTGTGTCCTCCGTTCTAATCTTATCAACAGGGCCATAATTTGTCGTAAGCAGTTTTGTTAGACTGACTGACATAAGGACCAAGAGTTTATAGTATCTTATCTTTGGCAACAAGAGTCGACTGCACGCCAAAGTGCTACAACAGCGATTATAGGTTAATTGCCAGGCCAGCTTACCTCCTACCTACCCTAACCCCTACCCCCCGAAGTTATACACATCTAATTACATGCGCCGCAGCATGCGCAGCACCCGATTAGAGAGCAGAGCTGAGAGTACACTGACCAGAATCAGAATCAGATTGCCCAAAGTCAGTTCGAAATTTTAGAAATTATAAATTCGATTAATGAAACAAATAAATAAAAATATTATAATAATTAAATGTTACATGAATAAATGCAGCAACTATTTTGAAGTCTAAGATATAAGTTTAAGTGTAAAGAATTTGTGAAAAAATAATATTTTCAATTCAATTTATGTCTAAGACTAATTGTGGACTTATTTATTGTTTCATAATCACACAAAATATGTTCAAGTGTGCATTTATAAAATATATTTACAACATTTCACAAAGGGAGTTTTTTAAGTTCGCCAAAGAAAGTTTGTACAAATTTGTACTGATCTGCAGTACTGAAATGAAGAAATAAAATAGATATTTCTACTTTCAATATTTGATTGCTTTCGTTTATTAGAAACTCTTTTTAAGTTGTGTATCAATACGGCAAATATATTTTGTTGAGTGTAGAACAGTACGGCACACTCTAAAACAAAACATAGGGCAAAGTACAACTGCCTGAGAATATCTGCTGCTGTTTTGGCGACAGCAAGTAGTTGTAGGCTGTCGCCGTCTTCTATCCTGTCGATCCTGTCGACTCTGTTCTGCAAGCGGCATACTTCAGTAGCGCTTTAATCCTTGAGCTGCAATTCACTTTTGACGCATTCAGCGCTCTGGGGATCGCTTGAGGATCGCTCAAGCGATCATTCAAGTGCATTTAAATCCTCATCGGAGACGACGACGACGACGACGTCGACGAGTAACAGGAGCTCACTGTCTAACCGCATCGGCTAAATGCAACAGCCCGTAAATATTTCAAAAATACCACAATATCGAATACCAAATGCTGAAAAGCAAAAAGAAAGAAAAAAAAAATAACCTTTTTGCCAATTCTCAAGGATGCAGTGAAGCGTGACTTCTACGAAAAATCAATGGAACGGGTTGCGGTAATTACGCCAAATGTATTTTGGACAAAAGAGTGAACAAATATCATCATTACCAATACATCATTATACGATCACCATGATTAGCATTATCATCATTATTATTAGTTGGCAGGAAATCAACGCTTGACATAGAAATCATTGAATCAAAGCAATGCTAAAGAGCATTGAATGTCGAAAGAAATCCACATACATATAAGGACTAAAAGAGAGTGGCGATTAGAGGGGGAAAGAAATTCATAAAGAGAGAGAGAGAGAAAGCTAGAAAGTGCCGTACAGTTATTTATAATAGTCAATAATAAAGTTGGTGGCACTTGAGAAAGCTATAGATCTTGCTGCCATTGTGAACTTAAACGAGGGTCGTCACTACTCGATTTCTTAATATTGTAATCATAATATAATCAGCTCCCTTAAATCTATTGAATATTTAAAGTGAACAATGATAATAGATAATGCTGATCATATATGTTGCCGCTAAACACAGGTACAGATAGTGAAAATGATACTATCCAAATAATGCTCGATGTACGAATTATTAGCGGTCCGAGTTGTATATACTATCCATCGCATAGTTATTGCGATTGAATTATAACCATTCTATATCTATACCTTATTATTCTATTAATTGGTGAAGAGACATGACAATGTTAGAAATTTAATTAAATAACACCAGAAAGACTTTACATGAAGTATTCTTTATAGAGCTAAGCTTAAATAAAAAATTACAATTGAAATTTAACCATTCTTCTTCCATATCTGCACTTTTCTATAGATTTATTCTATTGAATTGTATATAGAAATTACAATTTTATAATTAAATAACTCCCGAGGGACTTTACTAAACATTTACCAAGTACAAGTATATAAATCACATGGAAACTATATTGGAACACAGCCATCTCGCCCAAGAATCAGAGTTGCGGGCACTAATTGAGATCCAACAATGCGAAACCGTTTCAAGTGTCCCAGTTACCCGTTACCTTAATTCCCTAGCGAGGAGCGAGGAGTTGGACATGAGTATATATTGAGAATTTTCGAGGGCCAGGGCGAGATCCTGAAGTTCATTTAGTTGACTTGGACATTGGCATCCCGAACGGGACTAGATGATATATAAGGCGTAACGCAACCAGTTCATTCAACACCTGCAGCGGCGCGACTTCAAAACGCGCGTGCGCACAGTGGCAGTGGCGATAGGGGTAGGGGAAGGGGAAGGGGTAGGGGTAGGAGTAGCGGTAGGGCTAGGGGTATAAGCAGTAGCAGTTGCCGGGGTTAGGGGCACAGTGCAAAGGTGCTAGATGATAGGGGACACGCGGCCGAACGAACGGGCAAAGCAAAGTCATTGATTTCATTTCGGTGTGTGCGAGTGAGTGTGTGCGTGTGTGTGCGAGTGAGTGTGTGTTCCCTTTAGCCCGTTGTGCCACACGCGGCTCATTAATATGTATGTAAGGTTCGGTCCGGCAAACGGCTCGCAGTCCCTTTCCCCCGTACCCGTTCCCATTCACGTTCCTGTTCCTGTTCCCGTTCCCGTCTCCATCCCTGAACCTGTACCAGTCTCTGTCTCTTGTGCGACTTCTCTGCAAGGTCATTTCGTTCTACAAATTAATGTTGTTGATTTTGTATGTTGCTGTTTGGTCAATATGTAGATCCTTTCAGATGGTATAAAGGAATTTTATAGAATATATATGCACTATATAGGACATAATCCATATACATAAGAAGTTCAACATTTTGAGCTGAAAGTTAAGACTTAATAATTATTTTCTTTTAGGCATTATATATACCAAAAACTATTTTTTCATTTATTAAATATTTTTTACGAACTTAATTAATATTTTTCAATTAATTTGTGTGAAGGGTATTTAATGTTGGGACTGAATTAGCAATTTTTGCTTTGCGTATTTAGTTTTCAATTTCATGCAACTTTCGGTTTCTTGCATATTATTTAATTTCAAATTGTTTAGTTTTTGTCCCTTTTTGGCGTGGCTGAAGTTTAATTTTAATTACCGGCCGCAGTCTTTTATGCGAAATTTGCATAATTCCTGTTGCTGATGCTGTTGCCGCTGATTAAATCCTTTATGAAGTACCCTTCGCTACGCGTGCGCACCACTCACCCTAACCCCTCGTTCAACCCTCCACTCCGATGGCAACAAGTTTGCGCCCAAAAGCTCTTCTTTTTCCTTTTTTTGTTGTTACCCCGACTTAATCAGTTATTCAAATAGATTTCATTTCATTTCCAATTGTGCGCGTATTAATTTCGCGCATTGTTCTCCCCTCCCCTTTCTGTCCCTGCACTACTCTGGCTATTGTTGCGCATGCGCACACTAACCTTCTTCCTCTCGCTCTCCCTCTATCACTCCGTCTCCCTCTATTTCTGACTCTCCCTCGATCCAGTTGCGAAAAAAAATTGCGATTACACATGCCTTAATCTACATATTTGGGGTGGGTAGGCAAAAAGACTGGCAACACTCGAGTAGGCTAGGATGATTGTTGTGTGACCTGCGCCCAAGTTTACAGTTTGCTACAAATGTAATGAAGAGCTTCAAGCTAAATTATACTTAAATAAATAATATACAAAAAACCATCTAAACATTATTGAATGCTACGAAATCATATTCGTATTTTCTTAATATATTCTACATAAACATATATCGGTCATAAAAAAAAAGGAAAATCTTTTTCATATTTAATTTATTTATTATTTATTTATTAGAGTCATTCCAAGAGCTGTACTAGGAAGAATACTAAACAATCGTTTTTTTTTTTATCAGTATCCATCCTGATGTCATTTCTTTCGCTCCTATATACATTTTTTAGGTCGGCGTTGTTTTGCTATTAACTTTTTCTAATTTTAATTTATCAAGTACAAAACTTATTTATTCACTTAATACAAGCATTTTTTATTTTAGTTTATATTTTGATTTGAATTTATCACAAGTTAATGATTAAAGTGAACGATCCGTCATTGATCCTGCACTGCCACATGCCCCAAACACAAGCACAGAGTTCTTAATTGTAGCGCACAATGCAAAAGTCCAAAAGGTTGTTGCCGCCCCGACAACCGAGACCAAGGACTAGCTAACACCACCAGCAAGCAAATATAGCTACACACCCATACAGCCACTCACACACACACATACTCATATGTACACGTGCATAGACATAGCGTCACTAATCCTGTTGGAACTTAATGTGCAGCAACGTAGGCAGGCGAGGCATGGCAAAGCAAGGCGAGGCGATCAGGATGGCGCGCGCTCGCACACACACACACACACTCACACACACGCACACACGCAGACACCCTCGAAAGGACCTCGTGGACATTTGTTGTTGACAAAATGCCACAGCAAGAGCAGCAGCAGCAACAACAACAACAACAACATAAAACTCCAATAGGGGTTGCACGTACCATTTGCTGATAGTTTGATTGCCACCAGGACGCAGCACTTTGAGCGATTGCAGCAGGAGCAGATGTTTTTCGCGGCTGCCAATGGCAATGGTCGATGATCATCAACGAGCACGGGACACGGGACACGGCATACAGGACACGGGACACGGCAACAATGGGCATTAGGCAGGCAACCAAAAGCGGCAGAGACCCCGAGCAAAAAAATAAAAGAGAAAAATAAAACAACAACAACAGCAACAACAACAAATATAACAATAATAAGCCCGTGGTCCCACTCGCCATGGTTTTTGTTGTTGACGTCGAAACCGGTCGCAGCACCGTCCACATTCCCGTGTCCTGTGGCTAAATGCAATACTTTTTGCGCCCATAACCAAAAAAACAAAAACAAAAAAAAAGCCAAACCGTAGATTCATTTGTTGATTTTACTCCGATTGGATAGAAGGCGAGGCGATGCGACGCTGAACGATAATTTATTGTATATAGTACTACTCTCCAAAAAAATAATATAAATAAACTGTCCCTGTCAACCCCCAATGCCCATTGGCATTCAGTGTGTGTGTGTGTGTGTGTGTGTGCGTGTGTGTGCGTGTGTGTGCGGCACATTTTATTCCTCATACCTTTGCATACATATCCGGCGCGCACGTGCGCCTTGTCCTTGTCCCATGCACCACCTAAATCTGAATGCATTGGAAAATTTCAATTTAAATTTCGCTTTTCACATTCCGCATTTCCATTGTTCTTTCGCAAAAAAAACAAAACAAAAAGAAAAACTAGACGCAGATCGTTTTCCACACGAACGCACACTTTCGGCGCATGCCGTATACTTTTTTCTCTTTGAACCCCGATATCCACAAATAAAGACCATTCAAAGTTGTTGGTTAAGCAAACAACAACAGTTATATATCGAGTGATTATTCTGATTTTGATTTTGATCAATTTCTAATGGATTAAAATCAAATATAAATCACTTTCCCAATATTTGGTTCATCAAGATGCAGAATTGAGCTGTAATTGGAATTTTTCCATAGATTTGAATGTAAATCCTTTTATGTCTAGGTAAATTCTAGATATAGGGGCTGTAGCTAGTATTGTTGATCTGGGAAGCTTTAACTCATCCAGAAGCGCGTTTTTAACTTTAAATTTAATAATGATCTACAGGTCAAACCCTGATCAAAGAGCCCTGGAAAAAGCATTTTTGAAAATAGGGTCTCTGTCTCTGTCTCTCTCTCTCTCACTCACTCTCTCTCTCTCTATATATATATATATTCCATTTCATCAGCTGCTTAAGCTCTCAATTTCCGTTTACATTTCAGCCGTTTCCCACTTGACATTTTCTCGTGGAACCCCCCAAGGGTATTTTTTAAGTCAAGTCACTTTTGGTGAAGTTGGTGAGCTGCATAAAAGGATTTCCGTTGCAAGTTTCCTTTAAATATGTTCAAAGTGTGCACTCATAAATTTATAATTCCTCACACTGTGCCCAGCCCAAAATAAGTACAAGAAAAAGAAAAAAAGAATCTCGAATAGAAAAGTTGAAATTTATGTGCGCACAACTGCGCACAGATGCCCGAAAGTAAATCAACAGGACATAAGGCACAGGGACAAGGATAATGCGCGGCTTCTATATGGAGTGGCACTTGAGTTGACGACAAGTAGTAGCATGAGGACATTCTTAAAGAATGGCGATGGGAATGGAAACTACTGTATATTTCAACAACTCGATCGTATTACAACCAAGTAGAAGTAAAAGCTAATTTTATAAACGACAAAAGACAAAACAACAAAAATAATAAAACTGAAATGTTTCAAAAGTGTTTTGAAATGAGTTGCTTGATTGATTTACGGCTAGCGGGTGTAAGGGATACAGAATTATATTTATATACACGTAAAGAATATCTGCTTTCACTCCAATTTCGAATTTCACTCTTCATCCACTATTCGTTGATTCATTCGGTTCCCATTCCCAGTGAAATCAATGCCAAGAATGCAAATAAGACCCAAACCCAAATCAATTCCAGGTCAGGTCTATTATAATTTTGTTTGCACAAATTGTTGAATTTTCTCAAGGCGACGTCAAGATGAAAGTCAAAATTCTGGACAGGATGTGCGCCCCAAAGAAATGCGCTCAAAAATACAATTTAAAATGGGATTCGAGATGAAAACGAAAATATATATACATATATAAGTTTAGATATAGGTTTAGCTTAGCAAAGATATTGAATTGTATTACTTGAATATTATTTTTGTGCTACCTTAATAAACTTGAAATGTTAAGGGTTGTTCGATTGAGGCCAGCACATATTTGTGATATTTGTTGTGGTGCACATATGTCTGCCGTTAAGCCCCTTTTTGTCGGTAGGCACAAGTAAAAACTGAATAATAAATAAAAAAAAACAAAATATAATAATAATTATTGTAATGCCTGTAATAATCACCCAACTTGGCAGCGCATTAATGAGATTTCAACCCTACACATAACTAGTTGAATTTATAATCAAAAGTCCCAAAGAAAATAGGGGGTTGCTTGCTCGTGATCGTGATTTTATTCCTGATCATCATCAGTTCTTTCCCCAAAAAACCTATTTATTTATTTATTATTATAATTTTTTTGACAGTGCCAAAGGTGGCCTCTACTTGACTCGCATAGAGCACATCAGCAGCGTATGTATATATATGTATATATATATATATATATATTTTCTTTTTTTTTACATATTGGAGTATTCATGTACCAATCTTCTTCTTATAGCTGGTAGCATTTAAAGGCGTGTCGCGCGGTGACGACGGCAAAGTGGGACGCAACCAAGTCAAAGCGGCATCGTCGCCATCGTCCTCAACAACAAAAGCGATCCGGAGCACACATACACACACACACACATACTAAAGTTGACTCCTTTTTTCTTGAAAACAAGAAAGTAGAGTTGATTACAGATAGCTGAAAATTAAATACCCTTACTACACCTAAGTTACGACTGTCTAAATATCTATGGAGTATTCGAATTATGGGCAATATCTTGTTGCAACATTTTGGTTGACCTTAAATGTAGAAAACATTCCGAAAATTTGCATTTTTTAATAATTCTTAAAAATAATGAATTCTTTTTGGCTTGAAAAAATTAAAAAAAAAAAACTACAAAACTTTATTTATCCGCCTCAAGTGAGAGTTTGCAATACAAATATGAACTCAACCATAGTCAACATTATACTCTACACATGGAAATTGTTGCCAATTACGTGCCAAAATAACACAATAGCCCTCGGTTAGGGTATGTAGCAAGTAAAAAGGACCTAGCACAGGCCTACTCTACCACCAGAGCCAGGCGGCGAGGGCAAACCGGTAGTCCTCCTTATCCTTATGCTTTTGCTCTTCCGTCTCGTAAGACGTTTCCTTGAACTTTTCAAGTGAACTCAAGTTTATAAATTGTGTAGCAAGTACACACACTTAAACGCACACACACACACACACACACTAAGGCTGTTGTGTGTTCAGGTCTATGTTCAACTACCTGGCATAAAACAGCAGCAAAAAAAAAACTTCACAAAGCCCCGAAATAAGAATTAAGTGTAGCATGCAGCAAATAAATGAATATACATACATATACATATGTAGTATATAGTTAGGCCCTCGGGCTTAGCTCTTCGATCCCAAAAATATTGCCAAACTAGTTTCCAGCATCATCTTCAAAGTGTGCATTTTTCCCACAGACCCATCGAGCAGCCTAATTGCCCCCTTGCAATATATATTCAATAGTTGCCCATTTGCCAAGATGTTAGCTCTGTCAATTTTAATTAGAATTTATAGACCATACAAATTGAGAATATATATATATATATATATATAATGTTTTTTTTTTATTTTTAATTAGTTCAACGATTGGCAAATGATTTTGCAGAAGCTGAGAGAGACAAATGTCTGCAATGATTAAGAATTATGATCTTGTACACCCCTGCCCCCTTTCGGGGGTAGAAAGTGCAAGCAATAATAGTGAAAGCAAAGGAACAGAACCCTCAGAATCTCAGGATCTCTACCGCAGAGCATCACGAGAATGTCAATTTCAAAGGTGACAAGCGTAAGAGTCTCAAGAAGCAGAAATCTCAAACAATGGCAATGCAACTTTGTGATTAAGTGGAAAAGTTACCTCGACTTGACGTCGTCAATGAGCTCGCGAGAAAGAACACACACACACACATATGTAGTTTCCACAGCCACTCAAGTTTATCAACCAGTAGCGATAAAGAATATATTTAAAAAAATAAAATAAAAAAAAACAGAGCCAAATAAATGCAAAGCTTCAACAATAAGCAAGCGAACACAAAAATTTTATTAAGATTCTCAGATCCTGTGGCAAGATGCTTTTAATAAACTTAAAAATTATTTATAAGGATCATATAAAAGAAAGTTACGCATGCCAGCTAATATTGCATTGAGATGGCATTTAATGACAGAAGAAATCAACGCTTTTTGAAAACTTTTGAAAGCAAAATACTTGAAAAGATTACTTCAAGAATTAAGGCAATATTTGCAGGTGAAAATATAAATGTTTATGCAATTAACTTTAATTTGTAAGCAACTAAAGTAGACGGAACTTCTTGCATTTAAGCTTGAAAAACTAAATTTGAAAAATATACGATTTTTGAAAGGCACACCTATAAAACAGGAAGCTCAAAAAACAATCTGAGCCCTGCGAATAATCTTTTTGTTTAAGAAAGCCTACAGAAGTTAGTTTAACATATTATTATTATTATTTTAAGCAGAATCTATATATTATACAGACAGATATGTAAATACATTAGCGTGCACGTATTTATTATCTGACCTGATCTATACACAGAATGGGTATGCATACATGAGCATAAACATTAGGTGATCTATGCGCCTGTGTGGGAACCAAGGTGCTCCGACAGCGCTCCCTCTTTTCTTGCTGTTCCTGTCTCTGCATATATATTTATATATATGTATGTATATGTATATATGTACACATATTTATGTGTATGGGAAAGATCTCGGGAGCAGGGCAGCCAAAGCTCAATATAATAATGAGTGCTGTGTTTATGTATGGCAAGGGGCGGTATATAAAAACACAACGCGCGTTATGTTCGATAATATATATAAAGGCGCACAAAACTTGGGCTGCAGAAACCACCCCTAGATATAGTATATGCAGGAGCAGGAGACAGGAGGCAGGAGCAGGAGACAGGAGGCAGAAACAGGCGCAGTCGCAGTCGCAGTCGCTGTGGCAGTCGTTACGATCAGATGTTAGTTTTCCCAAAAGCCGAAACTAAAACTGACTGACAGACCAACTGACTGAGGTGTGTATGTGCGTGTGTGTGTGTGTGGATCAAAAGGGAATAGGAAGCGAGAGCTGTTAGCTGCTAGAAGGGACACCCAATACCTAGGGGATGAAAAGTCATGTGTGTGTGTGTGTGTGTGAAATAAATGCCGTTTGTTGTTTTCATTTCATTATGTTTTACATAAGCAGCAGACGCAGGCGCTGCAGCAGTTGGCAGCGCAGGATACGTTATAATATATATAAGTTTTTTTTTCGGTTTTTTTTTTTTTTTGTGTGCGCCATCAGTCAACGAAGTCATTTCCGTTGGCAGCGCAGCCAGCGTCGAGAACGGCGTCGACGTCGCAGTCGACACTCAGTCGGCGAGGACGCCCCATGACATTTTAGTCGGGCACGCGACACAGAACGCTAGCAGCTGTCCTGCCGTAAGGACCTCGAACACACAAAAGTCGCAAAAACGCTTCACAAGTTGTGAACTATCCAAAACTAAAATTATCCAACTCCAGCTTCAAAGCCAGCTCCAGCACCAAATTCAAGTCCACGCTCAAAGTCAGTTGGCAAGACAGAATCAAAGGCACAGAGCGAAAGATATATAAATATATATATAGTGATATATATTTAGTGATCGGATCGTGTCGGATTGGAAGACGCACCTAGCCACCCACACAACAAATGGCTGCGCTCAGTTTCAGCCCATCGCCGCCGCCGCCGTCGACGAGAACAAACAGCAGCAACAGCAACAGCAACAACAACAGCAGCAGCAACAGCAGCAATTCAGCTAGCAAGGAGAATACCGTTAGTCGATCAGCTGTTGTTACAACATTGGGCGGCGCCAGCAAAGCCTTCAGCAAAATAACGGTGAACAATGTGCTCAGCGAAAGTGGCGCCAATGCGCTCCAGCAGCACATCAGCAATCAGAATACAATTATACGCAAGATCAAAGATTTTGGCATGCTGGGTGCTGTCCAGAGTGCAGCAGCAGCAGCAGCAGCAGCAGCAGCAACAACAACATCAGCCACCACAACAACAACAAATGTGGCAAGCATGCCACGAAAGCGTCCACTGGGCGAGTCCAAGATGCAGAATGAGCAGAACAAAGCTGGAGCAGCGAGCAACAGCAACAGCAACAAGCGCAGCAAGCTGACCACCAAAAAGAATCAAAAGCAGCCGCAACAACAACAGCAACAGTTGCAGTTGCAATTGCAGGAGAAGCAGCAGCAACTGCCAGTGGCCAAATGCTTGGAGCTGCTTAATCGTCCAGCGGGCACACCGGGACGCAAAGGATTGCCGCCGCCACAGGCTGTGGCTCGTCGCAATGCCCGCGAAAGGAATCGCGTCAAGCAGGTCAACAATGGATTTGCCTTGTTGCGCGATCGCATACCCGAGGAGGTATCGGAGGCGTTCGAGGCACAAGGTGCTGGCCGCGGCGCCAGCAAAAAACTATCCAAGGTGGAAACGCTACGGATGGCCGTCGAGTATATTAGGAGTTTGGAGCATTTGTTGGGCTTCGATTTTCCGCCGCTCAATTGCAATTCGAATAGTTCATCGAGTGGCGATGATAGCTTCATGTTTATCAAGGATGAATTCGATGGTTTGGACGAACACTTTGACGATTCGCTGAGCAACTATGAGTTGGAGGAGAGCATTTGTTTGCAACAACAGCCACCGCAACAACAACAACAACAGCAACAGCAGCAGCAACAGCAGCAGCAGCAATTGCCAGAACCGGAGGATTTGTTGCTGTTGCCAAATGTGACGACATTGAATGGTTTGCAGTACATAAGGATACCTGGTACGAGCACCTATCAGCTGCTCACGCCGGATATGCTGCAGCAGCAACACCAGCAGCAGGACAACTCCAGCAGTTTGGAGGATGAGGAGCATTTTAATGCATTAATTGACACAAATTGCCTGAGTCCGACAACAACAACAATTGCCACTGCAGCTGCAGCAGCTGCCCCAACAAGCAACGGTGAATGTGTAAAATTCAACTCAACTTTATCGCGATCGCCCGTGCCAACAACAACAACCAGTCGCAGCTCAACGCCACCAACAACAACAACAACAACAACACTAGGCAGTTCATCATTGCATCAACCACCAAACGACGCTGTTGCTGCTGCTGCTGTTGCAGTTGCAGCAGTTTCACCTGTCGCCGTTGCCGTTGCTAATGAACTCTTGTTGCAGGCGTGTGCCGCACAACAACAACAACAACAGCGTCAGCAACTGATCAAACAGGAATACAGTGAGGGCGATTTTGTGCATGTCACCAGCAACAACAGCAACAGCAACAACAACAACAACAACAGCTCCCCCCCAGCAATCAACACCAACAACAGCAACTATCAGCAGCAAAAACAACCATTACTTTGCTCACCGGTGCTGCCCGCGTTCTATGACCACGAATCGGGTGCATCCTTCTATGACAATGTTGTTGTTGGTCTGCCCAGTTTCAAAAAGGAGTTCACCGATGTCCTGCACGATCAGTCGACAACTGTTGGCGGCTGTCTGTCGGATGAGAGCATGATCGATGCCATCGATTGGTGGGAGGCACACACGCCCAAATCCGATTCGGGCACCGTTGCTGGCATCTAGAAAGAGGAATCCAAAAATAACTCCCCACTGTATATACATATATATAAAGTAGCTACCCACGTAGTGATATGAACCAAAACTAACCAAAATCTTCATTATTGTTAAGCTTTACAAAGCGAAGATAATACTAACTAACTATTTTTTTATTTTTTTTGAGGTTAGCTTAAGTCCAACAATTTTTTTTGCCTAGGTTAAGTTGAATGTTTATGATGTTGAATTGCAGCTTATAAGTGAAATATATATAAAAAAAAATATATATATATATGTATATATATACATATGTGTATGAAAATAATACGAATGGAAAAATGCGCTCCAAACTATTTTGTATATAAGCTGGGAAAATCAAAATTTGGGAAATAACTGAAAATTAACTAAACATGAAAAGAAGACTATTTTATGATTTTGAAAGTCTGAACGTTCATAACTGTCTTAAGATCTTTGGAAACACCGCATGCTGAAATGATCCCACAACATTTAGCATTTCATTTCAAGAAGATTGTTATTATCTACACATCTGCTGATCTTGAGTTTCTAAAATCCCCAAAAAAAAAGCAATTGCCATTCAGCAAAGGCAGAATTAAAAACTAAGTCAAAATTACTGAAATGAAACATTAGCGATATTTATTTTTAAAAAGAAACTTATATATATATTATATATTATATGTATATCATTTTTAAAAATTACGATTCCTTCAGTTCATTTCAAAAAAATTACACTTTGATCGTCAAAAAAAAAGGTCTGCAAATGGATAGCTAAAAATTTCAAATCATCTAGCTGAATAATTTTGAGTTTTAAATATATTCCAACGGTTTTTATATTTTTCCCATTTTGTGCGCTCTTTATGATAATGAAACATGCAGCGTCATTTGCATTAAGCACACACACACACACACATATGTAGTAAGCATATGTGCTGTATGGGCTATAGTCAGACCGTCCCGTCGCAATGGGTAAAAATAAAAAATAAAAAAATGGGAACACAGAAAAAAAATAGAAATTAAATCAGCATATCATGTTCATTTTCATAAGCGCCGAAGCATGCAAGGACATGGGCACACCGAATATACAGGACCTCTGGGTTAAAGACAAGCAGACTGACTGACAGACAGACAGACAGACAGACAGACAGACGGACGGACGGACGGACGTACGGTGTATATGGTAACATTTGCATAAGCGAACAAACGCATTGACCAAGGATCGCTAGTTGGGTAGTTATTGGGTTGTTGCTGGGAAGTTGTTGGGTTGGTTGCTATATAAAGTTGTTGGGTTCCATGTTCCATGAGCTGGTAAAGCACAAGACACATGGTGTGTGGCATGAGGCATGAGGAATGAGGCACGGCACTGCGCTTGAGCAACCCGCTTGCTTTTTATTCAAATGAGTTTCGAGTCGCCCATGTCCTGATAAATGACACACACACACACAACGTGGGAATGGGAATTGTTGCAAGTGTTTTTTTCCAGGTTCTGTATTCCGTTTTCCTTTTCAAAAACTTTTGCGACATTCGTAACAATCATAACAGTCTGCATATTGATGAGCTCAAAGATGAGTGAGCCAAAAACCGCAGAGTATCAGTAATTTGGGTTCTAATGATCGTGAGTCTGGGTTAATCCCAAGGTATTTCTTATTAAAGGTGAAAACGATTAGGGATCTACATATAATTAAATATTGTTAACGTTTTATTGCTAGCTTAGGTTTTTTCAGATGATAAAAAAAATCGATTTAAAAGTACGAAGAGTTTTGTGAGGAATAAGGTGAATCTAAAAATAGCATAATATAATTTTTAGCAATTTATGGAAATACAAAAAAAAAACATTTTTGAATGTTAAGGTAGATATGTATATTAGTGTTTCTCTATTTACTGTCAATAAAATATTTAAATTTATTTTTATATATCAGCAGAAAATTTTCACAATTTCTAAATGTAAGTCTTTCCAGCAACACTTTTTAGTTTCCTCTTAAACATCGTTCGACATATTTTCAAGAAATATTTTTCAAGATATGTCAAAACAATGGAGGGCAGTAGAAACTTTTTCAAAACATGCTCTCTGGATGCCACAGTCTAGAAGGATCCTCACTTGAAAAATCTGTAAGTATATAATAAATATGCATCATTTCAAACTAAGAGTTGAAGCTCCCATTAGAGTATCCGTTCATTGTCCCTTACGTAATGCTCTGTGTCCTGCAGCTGCCTTTTAGGCTGGCGCTCAAGGCACCAGGCCGAAATGATGCAAAATTATTTACAGACACATAGATAAGCATTAATAGCCCAAGAAGAAAAGAAAATCATTTGCCCAAAAAGAAAAAAGAAAAACAAAAAGCAAGAATAATAAAATAAGAAGGAAGGAGAGTGAGAGAGAGAGGGGGAAACTGTGTGGCACAACAATGCGGTGGCAGTTGCATCTGCAGTTGCGCCCGCTCACCTTCGCCTCGGACACTTTTTTGGGTAATACGAGCATCCCCGAATCTATCCGTCCGTCTGTCTGTCTATATGTCGCTGAGCCGAAGCGCCTACAACCCCCAGGCTAACTGACTGTCTGGCAGGCAGCCGAGTCGAGTCGCGTCGAGTCCAGAGTCCAGGTGTGTTTGTCTAGGCTCCGGATTCGCCCGTACCCTTGTGGGTGCCCCGAGCTAACTGTTCATCATCTTGCAGCGCCGTTAGAAAAATCACAGATCCCTAACTGTATCACCGTTATGCTTATTAATATTTGGGCCTGGTAATGCGACACGCCCCTTAACAAAGTTGAGGTCCTTTTGCTCCCTCTCCCTCTCGATCTCGCTCCAACTAATTCACTCGTTCACTCTTATTACACCTTCGATTTCGCCGCACTCAAATTTCAAAATTTTCAATTTGCTGCCAAAAATTTCCCGTTGCTTGTCAAAAATCAATTTGAGCTCTCCGTTATGGGCTCAGCCCTTTATTATTGTATGCGCAAAGGCTTAAGGCACTGAGATCCTGTGACTCCTTCCAACAGCTCTTGCTCCTTCTTCTGCTGCTGCTCCTGCTTCTGCTATTGCTCCCTCAACTCGTGGCCGTAATCGGCCTTCTGTTGCTGTATTTGGTTACGTTCCGTTCTTGTTGTTCTCATTGCAGTAAGCTGTGCACAGTTATGTTGAGCGCCCCTAAAGGGGACACGCCCCCCAACCACGCGCTCATGTCATCCATTGAATATTCATAAATCATTTCAATGTAATAACTCATTATCCAAGCGCTCACTTAACGTGTGCGCCATCTGAGTCTGTTCCTCCCACTCCTACTCCAGCTCGTCGCTCCTACATGCGGTTTCCAGTCCGGTTTTCAGTTTGTCGCCATGCTCTTTTTCCTGGGCATATAACGTTACAAGCCAGGTGCTTCAGATCTGATCCTTAACACGCGCTTACAAATTTGCCTCTATGAATGTGCGACATGTGATCGAGACCCAGAACCAGAACAATACTTATTTTATGCTGAAGGTTGTTCAACAAAAGATGCCCAGCAAGGCTAAATATCCACCCAAATAAATGAATATTCTTTCAGACATTACCAAAGTTCTAGCTAAATAAAGACATAAATAAATACCAACATTAAAAAACAAATATTGAAATAAATATATAAACATATATGAGAAAAGTTAAGAACCAATAAAAATACTCAAGTCTAATCAATTTCCAGATTTATCAGACTAACTATTGACAGTTGACTTAATCAATAAAAATTTGTGATATAATTATGAAATTTATGTTTCTAATATATATGGATTATATGTTTGTACAAAATGATATAATAATAGCTGGAAATCATCCCCCAGCAGTTGAAATTCGAAACTGAAAGCATCTAAGATCTATAAAATCCTTATCATCTATACATGATATTTTTGAAGTGATACTTTATTTAAGTGCATGAATAATAAACGAAATCTTTCATCAGCTGGTATTTTTAGACTTAGAGGTAGTCTCTAAGAATACCAACAAAATTTATATTGACATTTTTTGTTTCTTATTTAAGATTATCATTTCATAATTTCAGATCATTTCATGCTGTCAACTTATTTAGAGTAAGCAGGATCTTTGCATCTATCTAATGGCTTTTGTGTACCGTTTTCATTCATCAAACTCTTAACTAAGTCTTGAGTTGATCTGATCTTGGGTTTTGAGATTTGGCTACGTTTTCGGTGTCAATTAGACAAATTCGAATGGCTTAAGCATTTAGCCAATACCGCTAAGGCTTTAAAGCCGGTCCAACTTCAAACTGGACAGTTTAGCAACCTTGTCGAGTGGCTGCACTTCACCGAGACAATGAAGCACTTAAGTGTGCACTTTGTGCCTAAGACGCTTAAGCGCTTAAGACCTGGTCAGTGGCAGGTTGCATAGAACTACACAGGATAAAACAGGACAACAACTGCAAAGGCTTAACACTTTGCGAAAACCGCTTAACAACGACCTGCGGTTGACCTAAGCTCCCCAAAACATTCCGAATATTCAGAGCATTCAATCCGAAAAACAAAACAGTTTTCATGAGTTCATTCATAAAAACATATTGTTCTCATTTGCATATGTGTTTGAATGTATCTACAATAGCTACTTCCATAATTGCAGGAATATAAGATATGTATATACATATAGGTAATAAGATTGGAGCACAAGAAGGCATCTCCCCAGACTGTCTGTATATGCCTAGTACCTGTAAAAAATGCTTGTAAATAAATCTTATAAATATTTCCTATTCTTTTAATTCAAATTTTATTTTAAATTTAATTTAATCAATTCTTTTACAATTTGTATATTTTTTATTGATTGACTTCAGTTGACATTCAATTAATAGAATAAATAAATAAATAATGCAGACCAGACTACAGGGTATATTTCTATCTAGTAACCCACTCAAACTCAAATGATGGCTGTGACTGATTCTGTTTCTGTTTTCATTTTATTTTTAGTTGGTGCCCCAAAAAAAAAAAAACCTGGCTGCACATGTTTTTGTCCGTCTGTTGTCTGGTTGTTGGTCCTTGTCACTGGAATTGGTCTCGCCACGTGTGCGCTGCTGTTGTTGGTCCTTTTGCTGGTTCATGTTTTGACTAATGCACCCAGGGTGGTGCACATTGAGTCATCAAGTCTCTCAATTGTCTCTGCAATAGTATTTTTGACAGTTGTTGCCAGTTGTTGCCGGTTTGTTGCCAGTTGTTTGTGAATGTGCAACCAACTCTCCATGCAGCATTGATTGAGTTATCCTCATTTTCGTCCTTATTCATCACATTGTACACTTTGTACGTGGTATTCCCCGAAGCTGTTTCATTGTGGCATACATTTCGTCCTTAAACTCGGCATAGTTGCCAACTTCAATTTGATTATGTGCCAAACAAATAATTTCAAAAAAAAATAAAAATACATTTCAAGATTTGCTAACACGCAATATTCAGTGCAAAATGTGTGGGGTCCTTAGAGACAATTATGACAATGATAGTCCCGGAAACAGCTCAATCAATGGCCAATACAACTTGGCCACAATGCTCTTCAATATCTAAATAGACATGTAAAAAAACTTAAATTGTAATGTAAAAAAACGTTGACCATAAGTTTTCTAATTAAAAAATTAAATATATAAATAAATAAATACAACACACAATCGTATAAAAAATACAATTAAATAACTGTAACACAATCATTCGAAGCAATTAATTATATATATATATGTTTGTAACATTGTCAACAATGAGTCACACAAAATATCTGGCTGAGCTGCCTTTACCAAGCCCTGCTTCGACTTTAATTTATTTTTCTTTAATGTCTTATAAATATATTAAAATCTTTTTTATGTTTGTTATATAGTTGTGTATATATATAATATATATATAATTATATATAGTAAAATTATATATTAAAGATATAAGACACGAAGTCTGTAAGGCACAAAGACAATGGAACTGATTTGCCATATTTTTTCAATTCTTATCTGTATTTGGTTAAAAACTTTGTCGATTGATATTTGAATTAGCTAACCAAACATAATTTGTAGAATTCTGAAACATTCGCGCACAGTTCGAATACTAATTAGAGTTGCTAATGGTTCGATTCAATTGTCATTTGATCGGCACCAATTGCATTCCTTATTGTTAAGATGCAGGCTGTATCGGTGCTTAGTGCCCCAACCCCATCACTCCCTTGCCTTTTAATGTCCAATATCAATCAAATATATAGAAAATTAACTTCATTTTATTTCCATACGTATAATACAGTTGGAATACTAATTAGCATATCTAATTGGACAATGCCCATCGATAAGGATTTATGATTATGAAATCGATAATGCAATGTTTGTCTGTTAATTAATTAATTTTATCTTATAACGGATACCTAAAAACTGACCAGCCCCTTTCACTTCGGCGCTAATGCTGCACAATCCGCAATAGCAGCCGGGTTGCAATGTCAAAATATTGATGCGGCTCAAAAGTGGTTTTGTCCTTGATCGCAACGGACGCCGGCCATCCACATATATTCATACAGTCGCGGTCAAAATAATAGTGGTGCTGTTTCTCAAAGCATTTTATATAAAAAAATATGCCCAATTTTATGGTGATCAAATCGAGACCTCTTCAAAATCGTCAATATGAAGGAAAACTTCAATTTGAAAAAAGCAAAAAAAATGTTTATTTATCGTCTGGGAATGTTTTCAAATACTATTGTTTTTAAGATTGTAAACGTAGTAAAATTTAACCAGCCATCAATAAAAGTACTATTATTATAATCATACATTTAAATAATAATTTAACAAAAATATATATATCAAAAATACATTTAAGAACTTTAATTTTTCTTGTTTATGCCAATTATATCTTCAGTATTGATTGCCTGTGTTTAAATAAAGAACTATATTTTAAGTATTTTTTTTGTAAAGTTTTCCAAAACATGAGTGTGCACAACTATTATACTGACCGCATCTGTATGTGTGTGTGTGTGTGTGTGTGCTCGTATATGCACATATTTGTTAGCATTATGCTACCTTTCACTAAGTTAAGTTGACACCTCATTTAGCTTGGGGCCAGCACGTTTTTAATTTTATTATTATCATTTTTTTCTTCTTTTTTTTTGTAATGCGATTAATTGGCGAGGTTATCGACGATGTTCAACTTGCCCAATCGACGATTGCTTCGATTGCTTGACAAATGCAAATGCCATTGTTTGAATAACGACAACATTTAAGCGGAATGCAGCAAAAAAACAAAATTAAAGCTGGTATCGAAACGGCTGCTGGCGATACTCACCAATGTGGAATATTCATATTTTGCTGGAAAGAATGTCTACATGTGTGTGTGTGTGTGTGTGTATGTGTGTGTAAATGTGTCGGCTTTCACTTTTAAGCCTTAAGGACGTTTTCTTATCCAATTTTCCAGATTTTCGCTAACGAGCATCGTATTACGAAACGGAAATCCTTTCGGTTTCTTCCGCTCTTCCTTTCAAGCCAGCGAGCGCTGCTAACAAGATTAATGAAGGGGGTGCATCGAACAAAAAAAAAAGGATCAGCAGGTCCTTACACACACACACACACACACACACGGCGTCATACCGCCAAACGTTTTCTGTTTGGTCATTGTCCTTTTTTGCGCTAGGCAAATAGCAACCGAAATGAGTCCCGTCTTTGGTTACCAAGTATTTATTTTTTCCTCTCCGTTTTTTATAGCCATTACCTGTTTCGGCGGGAAACTGCTATGCGCCCATTTAGTGAGAGCCGGAAGTTTGTACATTCGTTTTGGTTTTTATTGCACACCCAACGGGAAACCTAACCTCAAAACCCTTTTTCGATTCGCCATCCTTGACATCCTTGATTGAGCGTGTCGACTGACCTGCCAAAATAAACTCCTTGCCCCGAACGGTCATCGAGTATGCCTCGCACATTTGTCGCCTGATATAATCGAAAATCGGCAAAGATCAATTAAAACAGGTCTCAGTTAAAGCCTGTAAAAATATTGAAGCACATTTTTATTTTCGAGTTATGGCTACGAGTGGACACAAAATGAACTTGACTTATTCAAAGACTTTACATGGCTCTGAATGTTTAGCATATCTTCACATAGTTATAACAGATTCTGAGAGTGATAATTGTTCTTGGCTTAAAGCAGAGGAACCGAACCGATTTATGAATTTGTGAAACTTTAATTAGTGAGCACGAAATCAATACGCAAGTTGATGAAACAAATTAAGTTATGCATTTTGCAAGCCAGCGCATCTATTATTTTGACCGCAGCTGTATATATTCATTAGCTGTACATCAATTAGCATAAGTTGACAATGACGCATTAATGAAAAAGCAAAAATACAATGCGATCAGTAATATGCAAATTCATTCATTTACTTAATTGAATTTTATATGAACACGTACGTATCGCACGTACGCAGACCACATAGACTAGACTTTAAGACCAAAAACCACTTACCCACCCCTCACCACCCCTCACCAACAACCCGTTCCAATTCAAAATCTAAATTCGATTTCTGATTTGACAGCGTGTCAAATGAGAAGCTAGTTGGGATTTTTCTAGGCTGATTTCGTATATAATATGTTTTTGGGTTTATTAACCCTCCATGAAGTGCTGTCAGCTGTGGAAACACGCTTTCAACCAGTAAAAATTATAGCTCGAAAATCGATATATCGGTGTATGGGCATAGGTCGAAACTTCAAAACGCCATAACTTTGTCAAAACTCAACTTATCTTCAAAAGCGAAGGCTTTTTGATCATAGTTTTGCCCCTAAATCAATCGTGCATTTAAAGTTGAAAACGAAATTTGAGGTCGGAAGACAAGTAAAAATTATAGCCTGAAAATCGATACATCGATATATGGGCGTAGGCCGAAACTTCAAAATGCCATAGCTTTGTCAAAACTCAACTGATTTTAAGAAGCGAGGGCTTTTTGATCATAGTTTTGCCCCTAAATCAATCGTGCATTTAAAGTTGAAAACGAAATTTGAGGTCGGAAGACAAATAAAAATTATAGCCTGAAAATCGATACATCGATATATGGGCATAGGCCGAAACTTCAAAATGCCATAACTTTGTCAAAACTCAACTTATCTTCAAAAGCGAAGGCTTTTTGATCATAGTTTTGCCCCTAAATCAATCGTGCATTTAAAGTTGAAAACGAAATTTGAGGTCGGAAGACAAGTAAAAATTATAGCCTGAAAATCGATACATCGATATATGGGCGTAGGCCGAAACTTCAAAATGCCATAGCTTTGTCAAAACTCAACTGATTTTAAGAAGCGAGGGCTTTTTGATCATAGTTTTGCCCCTAAATCAATCGTGCATTTAAAGTTGAAAACGAAATTTGAGGTCGGAAGACAAGTAAAAATTATAGCTCGAAAATCTATATATCGGTGTATGGGCATAGGCCGAAACTTCAAAATGCCATAACTTTGTCAAAACTCAACTTATCTTCAAAAGCGAAGGCTTTTTGATCATAGTTTTGCCCCTAAATCAATCGTGCATTTAAAGTTGAAAACGAAATTTGAGGTCGGAAGACAAGTAAAAATTATAGCTCGAAAATCTATATATCGGTGTATGGGCATAGGTCGAAACTTCAAAATGCCATAACTTTGTCAAAACTCAACTTATCTTCAAAAGCGAAGGCTTTTTGATCATAGTCTTGCCCCTAAATCAATCGTGCATTTAAAGTTGAATACGAAATTTGTGGTCGGAAGACAAGTAAAAATTATAGCTCGAAAATCGATATATCGGTGTATGGGCATAGGTCGAAACTTCAAAATGCCATAACTTTGTCAAAACTCAACTTATCTTCAAAAGCGAAGGCTTTTTGATCATAGTTTTGCCCCTAAATCAATCGTGCATTTAAAGTTGAAAACGAAATTTGAGGTCGGAAGACAAGTAAAAATTATAGCCTGAAAATCGATACATCGATATATGGGCGTAGGCCGAAACTTCAAAATGCCATAACTTTGTCAAAACTCAACTGATTTTAAGAAGCGAGGGCTTTTTGATCATAGTTTTGCCCCCAAATCAATAGTACATTTAAAGTTGAAAACGAAATTTGAGGTCGGAAGACAAGTAAAAATTATAGCTCGAAAATCTATATATCGGTGTATGGGCATAGGTCGAAACTTCAAAATGCCATAACTTCGTCAAAACTGATCTAAGATTAAAAAACGAGGGCTTTTTGATCATAGTTTTGCCCCTAAATCAATCGTGCATTTAAAGTTGAAAACGAAATTTGAGGTCGGAAGACAAGTAAAAATTATAGCTCGAAAATCGATATATCGGTGTATGGGCATAGGTCGAAACTTCAAAATGCCGTAACTTTGTCAAAACTCAACTTATCTTCAAAAGCGAAGGCTTTTTGATCATAGTTTTGCCCCTAAATCAATCGTGCATTTAAAGTTGAAAACGAAATTTGAGGTCGGAAGACAAGTAAAAATTATAGCTCGAAAATCGATATATCGGTGTATGGGCATAGGTCGAAACTTCAAAATGCCATAACTTCGTCAAAACTGATCTAAGATTAAAAAACGAGGACTTTTTGATCATAGTTTTGCCCCTAAATCAATCGTGCATTTAAAGTTGAAAACGAAATTTGAGGTCGGAAGACAAGTAAAAATTATAGCTCGAAAATCGATATATCGGTGTATGGGCATAGGTCGAAACTTCAAAATGCCATAACTTTGTCAAAACTCAACTTATCTGCAAAAGCGAAGGCTTTTTGATCATAGTCTTGCCCCTAAATCAATCGTGCATTTAAAGTTGAATACGAAATTTGTGGTCGGAAGACAAGTAAAAATTATAGCTCGAAAATCGATATATCGGTGTATGGGCATAGGTCGAAACTTCAAAATGCCATAACTTTGTCAAAACTCAACTTATCTGCAAAAGCGAAGGCTTTTTGATCATAGTCTTGCCCCTAAATCAATCGTGCATTTAAAGTTGAATACGAAATTTGAGGTCGGAAGACAAGTAAAAATTATAGCTCGAAAATCGATATATCGGTGTATGGGCATAGGTCGAAACTTCAAAATGCCATAACTTCGTCAAAACTGAACTTAGATTAAAAAGCGAGGGCTTTTTGATCATAGTTTTGCCCCTAAATCAATCGTGCATTTAAAGTTGAAAACGAAATTTTAGGTCGGAAGACAAGTAAAAATTATAGCCTGAAAATCGATAAAAATCCAAAGCATAAGGAAGGTTTCCGGTTTGTTATCTGACCAGCCGCAGTATCTTGCAATTAAAATTGAGACGCTTAATAATGAATATAGCCATATTGTTTTACTTAATGCATCGAATATACGCGCAATGCTTACAGTACAATAGAATCGCAGGTGCTGCAAAGCTGAAAAGCATGCGCTCAATTAAAAAAATTAGAAAATTAGTAAGAAAATCTTAAGACAAAAAGCTGGGGTTGCTGTTATTGAGTACATTTTTCTAATAGGCAATATTTTTCATTTTGAGCAGTGTGTGAAAAAGTGAAAAAATGGCAAATGAGTAACGTTAACGAGTACCCATTAGTAACCATTATTGATTATCTATCTCAAGACTATTAATGCTTATCAATTTTAATAAATCTTTGGCTGTCATTAGTTCACGACACTTCTTTTAATAGTTTTAGTTTTTTTTATTATTTTGGAAAAGCCTTCTAGACGCTTTTGTATACACATGTTCTTCACAGAAAACCTCTCAGATTGCTCATAGGCAAAATATGATTTTATAGTTCACTATGATTTTGTTCAACATTTGTCTTATTATCGTTTTTGAAATCGGAACAATCCAAATAATACAAAATATAATAAGAACGAAATTAATCCAATCCCAAGCAAACCGAAATGTTAATAAATAGAATGGAAGTGCACTTAAAATTCCTACAATAAGGCCAGCAGGCTGGCACAGAGAGAGATAGAGATAGAGAGAGAGGGAGAGAAAGAGACACAGATAGTTGAGGGGTGAGGCGATGTAGACAGGCAGCAAGTCCTTTAAAGCGACAGCTTCCTTTTCATTGTTCCACATTTCATTTCGGTTTTTGCATTTGCGTTCAGGTGTTGAAAACAAAAGAAAATACAAAAAAAAAAAAAACAAACAAATATATATTCATATGTATATGTATATATGTATATTATAGATATATGAAATTGAAGCTGAAATTGAATTTTAATGAAAAGCGAAAGCAAGATACAACAACAACAACAACAACAACAATAGCCAAAAATAATAAATAAAGATGCTGAAAGGGATGCAAATATCACCCACTTCCGTTGCAGGTAGTATAATTTTTGTTGTTGTATTTTTGGCACACAGGTATAAACAGGTATAGTCCCTACTTTGCATACACAGCGACGGAGAGAGAGAGAGAGAGAGAGGATCAGCGATGATCACAAGAGCATCCTGCGGAAGTGAATGAATTCAGAGATGAGAGACACGCGCCGGAAGTTGAAACACGCACGCGTCACGAACTACTCACGATAAATTCCAAATACTGAAACAACTATAAGCATACACTGTAAAAAACCAAAAAATAAGAAGTGTTTTAAATAAGCTCAGACATAGAGTTGTCGATGCCTGCAACAACAACAGCAATAACATGCCACAAGAATTGTCAACACGTTATATCGCCCCACAAAAAGGGCAGTCGTAAGGCCAGCCAGAGGGGGGGGGGGGGAGTAGAGCAGTGGGGTTTGAATTTAATGGTTCTGCTATTGATTTGGTTTGCAAATCGAATCGACTTTCAGCGCTGTCAGCATACGCTTGACACCTGAACACCGACTGGGGTCAACTTGCATAATCCGCGTACGGCTTTCACAGAGTATAATTGACCAAGGCGTTGGGTAAGCCATGCACAGTTGAGCACTTACAGCTCAGCGAGAAACTCGTTCTAGTCGATCAAGTCAGCCAGTCAGGCAGTCAGTCAAGCAACAGCAACTACAAGGATTAAGCATTAACAATACACAGCGAAAGGATGTCTGTGGAAACGGTGCAGGAGACGCTGCAACAGGCGGCGAATGGTGCTGCTGGTGGTGGTGGCTTCATCTTGAGTCCAATGCTAACTGGCGTATTGGGCACGATATTGATAATGGCACTGTATGAGTACTGGCATCGGAATAGCAGAGAATACCGCATGGTGGAGAATATACCATCGCCGCCATCATTGCCACTGGTTGGCATGGCCCATTTGCTTTTGGGTTTGACCAATGCAGAGATTCTATCCGTTGGCCTGGGCTATCTGAACAAATATGGCGAGACTATGAAGGCATGGCTGGGCAACGTTCTCATCGTCTTCCTCACGAATCCCAGTGATATTGAGCTGATACTCAGCGGGCACCAGCATTTGACCAAAGCGGAGGAATATCGCTATTTTAAGCCATGGTTCGGTGATGGTCTGCTGATTAGTAATGGACATCATTGGCGTCATCATCGCAAGATGATTGCACCCACATTCCATCAGAGCATCCTCAAGAGTTTTGTGCCCACATTCGTTGATCACTCCAAGGCCGTCTCCGCACGCATGGGCAAGGAGTCGGGCAAAGCATTCGATGTGCACGATTATATGTCACAGACTACGGTCGATATTCTCCTCTCGACCGCCATGGGGGTGAAGAAACTGCCGGAGGGCAACAAGAGCTTCGAGTATGCCCAGGCTGTGGTCGACATGTGCGACATTATCCACACGCGACAAGTGAAGCTATTGTATCGCCTGGACTCCATCTACAAATTTACCAAGCTGCGTGAGAAGGGTGATCGCATGATGAATGTCATTTTGGGCATGACACGCAAGGTGGTGAAGGATCGCAAGGATAATTTCTCAACCGAATCGCGTCCCATTATCGAAGAATTGGAGGAGACACCCAATCCCAAATTGGGTCGCGCCACACCAGCAGCAGCCACAAAGAAGGAGGGTCTGCGTGACGATCTGGATGATATCGATGAGAATGATGTGGGTGCCAAGCGTCGTTTGGCTCTGCTCGATGCCATGGTGGAGATGGCCAAGAATCCCGAAATCGAATGGAATGAGAAGGACATTATGGATGAGGTGAACACAATTATGTTCGAGGGACACGATACCACATCGGCTGGCTCCAGCTTTGCCCTGTGCATGCTGGGCATCCACAAGGATATACAGGATCGTGTCTTTGCCGAACAGAAGGCCATCTTTGGTGATCAAATGCAACGCGATTGCACCTTTGCCGACACCATGGAAATGAAATATCTGGAACGTGTCATCCTCGAGACACTGCGCATGTATCCACCAGTGCCGTTGATTGCCCGCCGTCTCGATCACGATGTGAAGCTGACAAGTGGACCTTATACGGTGCCCAAGGGCACCACCGTTGTCGTCCTGCAGTACTGTGTGCATCGTCGCGCCGACATCTACCCAAATCCAACCAAATTCGATCCCGACAATTTCCTGCCCGAGCGTGCCGCCAATAGGCATTACTACAGCTTCATTCCATTCAGTGCCGGACCGCGTAGCTGTGTGGGTCGCAAATATGCCATGTTGAAGCTGAAGGTGCTCCTCTCGACGATTGTGCGCAATTATATTGTGCATTCGACCGATACCGAGGCGGACTTTAAGCTTCAGGCCGATATCATTCTGAAGCTTGAGAATGGCTTCAATATTTCCCTGGAGCCGCGCAAATATCAAACAGTCGCATAGATATCTTATATATATATATATATATATATATGAAATATATATATAAATATAAATATATATATGCATATCCTGCCCGATCTAAAATCCAAATCACTCAGTCAGTCAGCCAGAGAGTCAAACATTGTGTGAGTTAACCGCAACTTAAAACAAACACAAAAAAATTTCAAAAAAAAAAAACGAAAAAATACAAAAAAAAAATGTTATTAGCACAAAATCTTAGAGAAAGTTAAATTTTTGTTCGTTCCTTTTTGGTATAAGCTGTTGGTGTTCCTATCCCCTACAAAATATCAACTATATATATATACATATATATGTATTCACCTTTTTTTTCTTAGCATGTATTGTGATTCCATATATATATTTTTTTTAATATTTATTAAGTCACATGGTTTATATGAAACCCAAAAATAATGAAAAATATATATATAAATAATAAATAGGTTTGTACATCGAAACGCACAGGCAGTTAAAAGAGCTGCAAAAATGTATAGAATTGAGTATTATTTCGAAATTGTTTCCAATTGACTGGGAATCAATCATCAATGATTTGAAAAACTTTCATGATGACATTTTAAGAAAGACGATCCTTAAACGTATCGTAAATAGATAGAGGCAAAGCATTTATTATCGCTGAAAAAGATTTCTTTGGCAATACGAGGACAACTATATATATATATATATATATATATATATTATATGGCATTCTCAACAAAAGGACTGCAAAACTCTAAATTCTTGCTTAGTCTGCATTCGTTTTCGTTAACCTTTCGCGGATTTTATAGACAGTCTAACACTAAAGCTCATGCGGTTATAATGGGATAAATCCTGAAAATATATTAAAAAAAATTTATATATATTTTCATTTTCTTTTTCATTTTTATAAATGTCTGTTTAGTTTCGATTAATGGTCATTGGAATAACAAAAAAAAAAACAAACATTAAATGAAGAAAGGATGAGCCATTGATTATTTGAGGATTCCTCAGGATTCATCAGGATGAAGCCTACAAATATTTCTTATATTCGTTTTGACTAATTTTTAATCAGTTCAATATACTGAACTATTCCCATATTCTTATCAATAATACATTTAATTTCCAAATTAATTTTCGAAAGAAAGATTCAAGACCAACAGTGGAGTCAAGGCGAGGGAATCCAATGGGGAAATTATTGATTGCATCTTAAAAATACTGATAGTGAAATCAACCAATAAATCTGATCTTTGAGATCTGGAACAATTTGATTTGTATGGGCACATCACATCAAATGTTGATAAATAACATTTTATACTTTTGGCCCGACTTAGTTGTAGACAATTTGATGACTTTCATTTGTCTATTTTAATCAGATTACAGCTATTCCCATTTTTTAAAAAAATATCAAGGTTTTTTTTTAACTTTTCCAAAATATACATATGTAAGCACTGATAGAGCTATATGTATATTGGCTATATATATATATATTATGACTTTTATCAAATTTGTTGCCATTGGACACAGAAGCATGTGATTATGTCGTTTAAATAATAATAATGATGATAGTTATAATAATAATTAAAGATTTAAAAAATTGTATATTTGGGAATAATCTAAAATTAGATTTTTTTCTTTTTTTTTTTTTAAATAACGGAATTGCATTACAAACTAACAATGTCTTTTATAAATTGTTGTGAATTTCATTTTTTTTTTTTAAGTTTGGATCGACTCACGACGAGGTCACAAAACCACAGAAGTTACACATATATAACATATAAAATAAATATACATATAACATATAATATAAATATATATATACCGATTAAAATATACATATTTATAGAATTATTTGAAGGAACACACCAACTGAGCACAGTGTGTGGGAGGGGGGTATGACGAGGTGGAGGGAGCATGCCTGGTCAGAAACAAGTTAAACATTGAGAGTGAATGGCAGTTTTTATACAGAACAGGCACGCATCCAATTGAACAAGATATGACACAGAATTAAAAGGGACAGAGCAAGACAGAATACAAAATAAGACAGAGACAGAGACAGAGACATAGAGTGAGGGTGAGGGAGAGGAGAGCTTTGCTGGTTGTTGGTGATGATGTTCCATTGTGTTGTTTTCCGTTTAGAGTCGCTGTCGCCTACGTTGTCTCATTGAGATGCGCACAATGTGCATCCTGCATAAGCTGTGTCAGTTTCAGCGTAAACGTTGGAATGTCCTGCAACAAAAGAATGCAAAACAGATTAGACTGACTGGTAGAGGTGAGAGCAGTTGTAGTTGATCGATCTTACAGTTGTCTGGCATATATCCTCAAGCGATGTTTGCGTCACGGGCAACGCTGCAGTCACAAAGCTCTCGTGCAACTGCCGTCGATCCACCTGACCCATCGCATACAGCGCCTGGGCAATTAAATCAAAGTGTAGCGCACCCTCGCCGCTGAGCAACAGATTGAGGAGAGCACGTTGAAAGGAGGCCAGCAGATGCTCCTTGAACAGGGCACGCTGATAGAGGCGACTGCGCTCGTTCACATTCTGCATGGAGAGGAGGACGCTGCGCACATTGTTGGGATCTGTGCCGCTGACCAACATTTGGCCATACGCATTCATAATGGCCATAAACTGTTCCGGATGCAAATTATCACTGCAATTGAAATTGTGCGGCGACTGTTGCTGCTGCTGCTGCTGCTGGCCATTGATGTTATTAGCATTGTTATGGCCATTGCTCGGTTGATTCTTGTAGAAAAATTGCCACTTGCAGGTGAGAACGCTGTGAATAGCAACCAAACACAATTATTTTGATAACAATAATAATAATAATAAGCTAATTCACCTATCGAAGAGCGAATAGAGCAGATTGGTTATCTCAGTGCTGTCCGTTGCTGCATTCTGTTGTTGCAACAGTGGCAATATCTGTTGCGTACTAAAGCCCAGAATATTGGGCAACAAACCCAACGAGCCGCTGCCCGGCTGCTCCACAATCAATTGAAACATTTGCAGCGCCTTCTCTATGACAGCCAATCCACTCAAGGTCAGTTGCTCCCTAAAAGAAAATCAAATCTATCCTTTAGACAAAGCGAGAGAGGAATGGATTTGATGACGCACCTGCTGCTGACATCGATGAACAGCGTTATCATCTCCTTGATGAACTGTGCACTTAGATGAATTGGCAGAGTGCGCAGCATGCTAAGACTAAACTCTGCCACGGTGATGGCCATCGCAATGCTGCCCAAGCCATAGCTATTGAAGATCACCAACGCCTTGTTCAAAATGGGCTGCAAAAATAAAAAAGACAAAAGCAACAAAGACAAATTTATTTATTGGCTAATTTAACAGTTATTTACGAATTAAATAATATATAATGTAATATAATTATATATATATATATATATATATATTCAGTTAATTTCAAAATAGTTTTTATTCATTTTCGACAATTTGTACATTTGCCAAGGTATAATTTAATTTGCTTGTTTTGGTTATGATATCTGGGAAAACAATCCGATCCGATTTGAAAATATAAAAAACAGATTTGAACAGTAACAGCTTTATAGATATAGTTATCAGATCTGGCAGATATACTGATCTTGACATTGAACATATTGAACAATTTGCCAAAAGTATAATTTAAATTGTAATTTTTTAACGAAATCTGAGAAAACAATATAATAAAAACTGATTTCAACTATTAACGTTATATATATATATATATATATATATATATGTGTATTTGCTGTGGAGTTTGGGCTCACCTTGAAAGTGCTGGCGAGCATATCCTTGGCATTGGCCCCAGTCGCCTTAAAGTACTCGATGAGGGATGTTAATATGTTAAGCAGACTGAGAGTTGTCGCAGCCACTTTACTTTCGCCGGCCGCGTTAATATCCAGTTCCTGGAAATTGCGAGCGATTGCATCGATATACTCGCGTAACATCCACTGGCGACGCTGATAGTCCTGCTGCAGCTCCGGCACATTCTTCCACGGCAGCACCATGTAGCTGACCAGACTGATGTGCACATTGGTGGACACGTGGCGCGGCAAGGAGGCGGCTAGCCGCGGCCCGGCCTGCATTAGGCTCTGTATTTCGGGTATGTCGAGCAGACACTTGGGTCGTATCACAGTCGCTATGAAGAGCAGCACCTCGCTCGCAGCCTGTTGCACAATCGGTGATGCAGCCGATGGTGAATTGTTGCCAGCAAATATGCTCCCCAATATGGCAAATAAACGATGCAGCAGCTGTTCGCTGTTCAGCGATTTCGACAGCGGGAATATGCTGCGTATGGCTAGCAAAACTTGAGCGTAACTGCAAATATACAAATATAGAAAACAGATTAGCATTTTTATCAGTTTCTATTAGTAGTTTATATAATTGTATAAATTTGGCCAACAACTAGCAACTGCAACAACAACTGCAATTACAAACAGTCAAATGTGTCCAATTGATTTGTAGCACACTCACAGGTTATCCAAATCAGTCTGAAAGCTCGCCTTGTCCGCATCGTGTCTGCCCACGCGATTGCTGGCCAGCAACTGGAGCGTTTGGAGCAAACGATCCGACAGCATCTGCAGTTGGCTCTCCATCTCGTCGACAACATCCGCGGATGCCTGAGCCGTATCCATTAGCGGCGCCAGACGCACCACAGCCTGACAAACTGTCGCAAAATCTCTCAATATTTCACCAATATTGGCCATTTTCAGTTTGCGTGCTGCTTCATAGCAACGTCCGCTGTCATGATCCAGTGCCAGCTCCAGCGATAACAGATACGTCTGTGGACGCGACCAGTGGGCAAAGACCTGGGCGAACACGATGTGAGCACCGCGGGTGCTCGCCAGCAGCGCCAAACACTCAAAACACTGGTCCAGAAACAGTTGCCACTCCGTTGTGGGTGTCTGCAAAGTGATTCAACGAAATTAGTCAAACTTTAAGCGATATGCTAAAAATGGAAATGATTTGCAATTTGCGTTTAAGTTTCACATAGTCAAACAAGTTTGCTCTAATCGGTGATTAAAACCCTGAAGCATTCATGCAGGCATTCGGATATTTGTTTGCTCAATATGAAAATACAATTTGGTTTTCTTAACCTGAAGTTATGAGAATCAATGAAAGCTTGGGAAATACCCAATTCTGAATGAATAATTAGGACAAGTGATCAGTAATATATCTAGGTATATAGTATATATCAATTGGAAGACTTTATCTTTATCTGGTGTGTTGTAATGCTGTAGCAAATTGAATTGCGATCTTAACGATAGAAATAAACTTGATACAATAAAATAAGAAGCTGATCAAGAACATATATATAAATATATATCCGAGTTGCCTTCTTCTGCCTGTTAAATACCACATTACACAACTGCCTTTCACACCTTTTTACATGTTATAAAGCACTTGTTTAACCTGTCTGATTTGCAAGCCAATTTCGATTTGTAGATACAAATCATATACAATAAGGACGTACATCTTCCTCCATGAGCTCGTTGTCTAGTAGCTCCAACTCTGGCTTATTAGTCTCAAATTGTGTGCGTCGCATTATTTCATCGACGAGTTTTACCATCACCTCGCCATGATATGCTGTCATCCGTGATGGCTGCTGTGCAATCACGTTAATGATGGGTGTCCAAATGTCCAACTTTTCCGTAAAATCCAGAGCGCCATGCACTGCCATAGGAAAATATGTTTTAAAATTAGGGCGCGATAAATAGATTCTCACTCACGTTTGGTGGTGCAGCGATAGAGCTGTTCGAGAAATGACTCAAGCATTTCGGGCTCTTGGAGCAGTTTGCCGGCATATTTGGTGCTATATAAACGCAATAGTTCGCGAAATTTATCACTATACATTTCGCTCTGTTGCTTGCTGCGATTGTGTAGCTCGAGCAGACCGCATATGGCAACGGTTTCTGCAAATAGAGGAGCTCATTTAGCACAGAGAGTGCCGCCAGTGAGATGTGCTCATTGTTGTGGCGCCATTGCGATAAATCGAGTATGCTCATTAGAAAATACTCCGAGATCAGTTCGGTGCGTATCCAGGACACCAAATGCTGCACACATCCGAGCAGCTCCAGCACAGAGGAACTGTAAATCAAACAACGTATTACAAAAATTGTGCTTAAATTGTGCAAACAATTGAATTACTCCGTGCAACTAATTATGCAAAACAGCTTTTTTTTAAAAATATTTTTGTAAATTCAGCTATTTAAATGCACAATTAAATTGCGAGAAGTAAACCAAACACAAACAAAAAAATATATTGGGATTGATCAATAAAAATGATTGAGAAACAAACCTTAATTGATTGTCATTTGGCAGCGCTGTGGTTAGACTATAATCCATGAATGTGTTTGGTATTGTGGTGTGGATATCTTTACCATTGATATGACAGACGGCGATTAGTAGATATTTGGTGATCAGATCCATAACATCGGGTATACACATGGAAATACTACAGAAACACACAGCCAAAAACAAAACGAGCACCAAGGAGAGAAAGGTTCACATGCGTAAATTGTAATCATACTTAAATATTTATATATGGAGAATGCCTACCACGAGTGAAAGTATTGTTTCCATTCGGTGGTCAAATCGCCACGATTGCTGACCACTTCCTCGGAGGTGACACGCAACAGATTGATGCCCAGGCTGAAGCGAGTCCTTGTCAGCTCCATGCAACGTTGCATATAATTGGGATCGAGTTCGGGAAACTCACGTTTACCCAGCAGCGCAATCAGTTGCGCCAACGTATCCCGATGTCGTCGTGCGCTGCCATTCAACACCATCAACTGGGCATAACTGTGCCACAATGTCTCACGCAACAGCAAACGATCTGCGGCATTCAATTGTGTCCAGCGACGTGTAATCGTATGCTCCAGCGTTGATGTGCTGAAGAACCATAGGAATTGATTCTCGGTAAAACTGTTGCTGGCGGTGGCGACACGCAGACAAAGTTGCCACGCATCTGGTTGGGATTTGAAGGCGAGCAGATTTGTTTCGATTTCACGTTTGCGTGCATTGCTCGTCGTTGGTTGATAGAATTCATTTAACAGCAACTCCACCGACGTCATCGATGCGGCGGCATGCTGGTATTTTTTTTTTGTGCGGGTTGGAGTATGAGATTGATTAATACTTACTCACTGAGGAAAACTTTGCGCCCCATTTTCATCGGCTTTCCTCTTTTTTTTTGGATTTTTTTTTTTGGGCCTTAGACTTACCATTTTTGTTAGCGTTTTTTGGGTGTGTTTTGCTGTGTGTGTGTGTGTGATTTTGTGCTCGGTGCTTGGTGCGGTGATAAGTGTGGGTGTTGTGCCTCCTCAATGGTTGCTTGCAACAAATCTCATGATTTTCATTTGAATTCTTTTATCAATTTTCTTTGTGTATATGAGACTTGCACATCTCGGCGGTGTTGCCAGTGCAATCAGAGTGTTGCCACACCGTTCCAATTGTACACCGCACTTGACACCATCGGACATCTGTTGTCGGTGTTAAAAGTCTGCTGCTCACGGACAAAGAGCAGGCAAGACACGAAATATATAGTAAAAATTCTCCAATTACAAAACAAAGAAAATTAATTATTCATCAAATTGGGGTAAATATTTTCATATATATGAAAAAAATCACAAAATACAAAACAAAATTAAAAGTTTTGAAATTACAAAAATTGAAAAAAAATGAATCTCCAAATTGGAGTAAGGCATGTCTTATTTTGAATAATATTAAACTGTATAGTGTGAGCTGCGTACTACCAAGTAAAATGCAAAACAATTAAAAAGTTCTGCAATTGCAAAATATAGAAATTAAATTATCTCTCATATCGGAGTAAAGCCTTTCTTATATAAATAGAATGCGAGCAATATGGTATGAGCTGCGTACTGGCCCGATCCATTCGGTAAGCAGTGACAATTAATTTAAATCGATATATCGAATATATGGACTCGTATCGATGATTATTAACAGCCTGCACAGAGCATATCAGCTGGAAAGCAGACGATATTTCAACGAGAAACGGTAGAAAACGGAAGAAAGCGGATGGAGCGATAGCAACGCATTGCATTTTCATATATGTCGAGAGCCATTAAGCATTAATTAAACATTTGTCGCAAAATTTGCAAAAAAGAAAAACGCGATAAAATGCAAAGGCGGTCGATGTACACAAGAAAGTGGAGAAGTATCGAAGCGTAAAAATTAAAGGCGCTGCAGCCACAACAACATCTCAAACATCAATAAACAACAACAACAGCAACGAAATTAAAACGGAGAAGCATAACAAAAAGGTATTAACGGTATTTCAAAGCAAAGGTCTGCCAATATCTCTGTGAATGTGTGTGTGAGTGCCTAAGTAGGGGAGGGGGAAACTGAAATAATAACAACAACAGTTGCAATGTGCTCCGTTAAATGCGAGCAGGTGCAAAAAGAGATCTTCGCATTCCTTCTTGCACTGATTCTAACTGTTGTTGCCAATGTCTCGAAATTTTTTGGCATTGTGCTTTATACGCCCAATATTCGTTCCTCTTACGTATTGCCCTTGCATGTATTTATATGTGTGTGTGTTTTTGTATTTGTGTATAGGCAGCCCTTGCAGTTTTTGTTTTGCCATCTGTCTGTTGCTCTCTGCTCTCGCTCGCACTCTCTCTTTCGCTCAGAGCATTTCGTGCAAAGCTAAAATAGCTGTTGGTATTTAGCTTAGTTTTTTTAGTTTTTGGTTTCGCCTTTTAGCTTGTGTACGCAAAGATTAGTAATTGTACCGTTAGCTCGTGTTTGTTTGTATGCATGTGTGTATCCTTGCTATTGTCTCTTTGCTTCGCACTAATCTTTTCCCTTGGATTACAGATATAATTGTTATAAATAACTGTTATACACAATGTGTCAAATTGGTCATTTATTTGTATACATTTATACTCTGTTTTATGTATATGCGTTTGTGTGTGTGAGTGCGTATGTATTTCTTGTTTTTGTCTGCTCTTCTACTACGCACTTTGCTTTTGAACGCTTATTGCGCTGTGTTTATGATTTCCTTTTCGCTTTTGCCTTTGCCTTTTGGTTTTGCGTTTTAAATCTTATCAGAAAAGCAGCAACGGAAATGTTACAAGCACTTTTCTATGCATGTGTGCTCGCCTTTATATACACACACACAAATGCATACGCATTTCTTGTGCTTAACAGATCTCAAATGTTGTTGGCCTTAGCCCATATTTTAACCCTCTTTTTCCGCATGCCTCATTATGCATTTAATATTAATGCGCAGTCAATGACCGTTTTGTTTGGTTTGTACAGGGCCCCCCCTGGGGAGGATAAGATGATAAATCACACAAAGAAACTTGTGAGAAATCTCGAAATATATTGGCGTTCATGCGCTTAGTTTTGATTTTCTAGAAATATTCATTTCATTTTTTAATTGTGACGAGCCAAAAATCATCAAGTAAATAAATAATATATACAAATTAGAAAAAAAATTAAAAAAAATTTTTTTTTTGCTGTCTATAAACTTTACACACGAAAACAAAATTTTGCTCATATTACTCTACTGTGCCGTAAGCACATGCATACATACGCTCACACAAACATGCATGCATACTTGCAAACATGCACAAATTCATACCAATGCACATATTTAAATTTTCCACTTACACACATGCATACATTTTGCATTTGACCCCGTTAGGTTCACACCTAAATCAATTGCCATGCAGTAAGTTATTTACCCGATTTCAATTTTGAACTGTGCTCAAGGTGGTTGTGGAGAGGGGGGCTGTGTGGGTGAGTTGGGCTCAGACTAACTAACTAGCTAACTAAACTGGTGCGTCATTTCGAATTGAACTCGTTACAAATCGTTCGTCAAAATGAAGGGCATTCAAAGGTTCGGATTTGCTCGGTTTTACTTTTGACTTTGCTTTGCTTTTGTGTATATATATTTGTATATATATACAGTGGCGGACACCTTATTTGGAACAATGTCAAAGAAAAAAAGTAATTGCCTACCATAAGCTAATTATACATTATTTTTAAAAAATTCCAAAGACCGATGGTAGGTATATATATAAACCACCAAAATTAATATATGACCCCAATACACTGGGGTTTCCCCACCTGCTAGGTAGAGTTATGTAAAAAAGTACCCTATTTTGAGGCGAAATTTTATTTGGATCAGTCTAAATAAAATAATATATTTTGAGTATAAAAACTTAAATAAGGATGTTAATACTAAGTATGATATCCTTTAGCCTTAACCTATTATTCATGGAAGATACCAGCTTGTTGGTAGCTTCTGGGCTGATTTTGTTCCACTCATCCCGCAGAGCATTTTTGAGGTCCTCTTTGCTGGATATGCTGTGTTTCCGGATGTTATTTTCCAGCAGATCCCACAAATTCTCAATAACATTTAAATCTTGAGAGTGGGCCGGTGGAATTCGTCGTGTTGGGGGCAGTTCCTGAAGAGCCAGGACTGCACTATCTTGGCCTTATGCTTGGGATCGTTTCCCTTTATTTTCCTGGTGATCCTTCGCTCCTCCTCTTCGGTGAAAATCTTGTTTGGTGCAATCCTCAATCCGATTTGCGTCGACGAAGCGTGGAATGATGTTATACACAGTTGAGTTGCTCAGATTGACCATTTCAGCTATTTGACGATGTGAATATCCTTTATTGTGGTGTTCCAGGATGAGTTTCCGTTGTGCAATGGTAGTCTGTTTGTCCATAGTCCTTTGTTGGCTTATTGCACCCAAGATGCAGGATAAAACTAAACTGACTACGAAGGATTGGTCTATTTATACCGAAAATACTCTACTTTAGGTAAAAAATCTGGGTTTTATGGCACCCAGGTGTCCACAATGTACCTGATCCAAATGAAGCGAGCTCGTAAAAGGGGGCAACATTTTTACATAATCCTACCTAGCAGGTGGGGAAACCCCAGTGTATTGGGGTCATATATTAATTTTGGTGGTTAATATATATACCTACCATCAGTCTTTGGAATTTTTGAAAAATAATGTATAATTAGCTTATGGCAGGTAATTACTTTTTTTCTTTGACATTGTTCCAAATAAGGTGTCCGCCACTGTATATTTGTATGTGTGTGTGTGTTGCATTTAGCGTCGTGTGTACTTTACAGCTGCTGTCCTTGATTATAGCTTTTCTTTTCTTGTTGTTGCTTTTCTGCTTTCTGCTACTATTTTTGTTGTTGCTGTTGTTTTCTGCTCTTTGCCCAATATTATTTGTATAGTTTTTGGGCCTGCTATTGTTGTTGTTGTTGTTTTGGCTTTGGCTCTCGCTTTGTTATTATGATTTCTTTGTACATGTGCTTTGTGGGAGCCTCTCTCTCTCTTAGCAGGTTAGCGCGCTGCGCTGCGACCTCTCTGTCGATAGCTCGCTCTCTCTCCCACTCTCGCGGTCTGTTCGCTCCCATTCTCTGTTTTTGCTTTGCTTTGCTTTGCTGTTCGCATTCTCTCCCTCGCAGTAGTAGTTGGCGTCGCTGCTTCTGCTGCTGCTGCTTCTGCTTCTTATGCTGCCTTTTCAGATGTTCATGCGCTGCTTGCTGGGGCCTCCAAACTCTGTTGCCAGTTAATTTTCAGTAACTAGTTGAAGTAGACAACAAGAGAAATAAAGAGCAAAATCAAAAACTAAAGCATGCCACAATAACAACAAACGTGAACGCAAACAACAACAGCAACAGAGCAGCAGCAAACAAAAGTAAAGAAATAACGAAAAAATAAAACAAAATAGACACCAAAAATAAAGCAAACGCAAAAAAAAATATAACAACAAAAATTTTATCGCTCTCTTTGTCTCTATTCGTGTGCGTGTTATTGTTGAAATTGTTTTAAAAAAAAAGTTTCGTAATTAACTGTTAATGCAATACAAATAAATTGCAGTCACCTGCGCGTGCTGGGCTTGGTTAAGGGATGGGAGGGGCCGGGGGGTGTGTAAGGGTTAGCACAGACAGTCATAATAGAATCTAAAGAGGAAGAGAAATCAGTATGCAGCACAATAAAATTTAAATTTCATTTCATTTTCAATTAATTTGTATTCACTGTGCGCTTTTTTTTCTAATTATTAAAAATGAATAAGTATATATAAAAGATATGCATGTGTATTATGAGAGTGTGTGTGTGTCATCATCATAAGACAACAAAAGCATGTACAAAACAACAATGTACATGTATGTCTATGTGTGTGTATTTTCCTGCTGTTGCTTGAACGAAATTGCAGCTGAGTGTTGTCAACGTTGCGTTGTTTTTGTTGATCTTCCAGAGCCAGAGAGCGTGGGTTTTACAACACTAACAAGCGCTCTTACACACACACCAGTAGCACACAGCTGAGAGGCAGCAACACACACACAAAAAAACAAACAGCAAAGGCAAATAACAACACGCATACAGACAACAAACAGCTATTCTCGTTCTCTCCCTCTCTCTATCTGTGAGCGCGTATGTGTATATGTGTGTCTGCTTCTTACAGTGAAACTAGCCAAAGCGCATCAATTCTTACTAGAATAGTATTATAACAAATCAGAGGGACAGAGCGGGACAACGAGAGTGAATTGAATTAGCTCATCCAAAAAGAGAGCTGTTTTGACCAGTAAGCTTAACAGACACTTGTCCACTTGTCACATTTATGTTTGGGAAGCCAAGAAATAATATTGTAAATTATAAAAAAAATGTACCTTGATATTTAAGGCCTTATATGGTTTATCAGCTGTTTCCAGTAGCGCAGACGCTATATATATACATATTAATATATATATACCTTGTATAACACATAGTTCTTTTGTTACGAAGACGATTTCATATTATTATTACTCATGTTGACTCAACGAGCTTAAGATATACATATATTATATAAAAAAAAAAACAAACAAAATATGCACTTTGTTTTTATGTGCGAATATCGCATATACAGGGAAACCTCCAAAAACTAGAACTACTAAATATTTGCATTGAATAACGTAACATTTGAAAATATTTTTGGAGTATGCTTTTCTTATTAATACATTTCAATTATTTATTGTTATTAAATTGAAATTAGTTCTGGAATTTATGCGTGATATTTGTATTATTTACGCTTTGTGTTGTGTTGTTTAACATTAGTGGGGCCCTCTGTAAATTTGTTGCTTACCAAATACATTGTCACAACGGGGGTTGCTGCTAACAGTTTACTCTCTCTCTCTCTCTCTCTCTCTCTCTCTCTCTCTCTGTCGCGCGCTCTTATTGGCCAGTCAGCCAATAACATTAAACAGCTGAGCTTGTTTGGAAACAACAGCCGCCGCCGCTCGAAGAAATCGTCAGCATCATGAATAAAGAGCTGTGTGTGTTTGTGTGCGTGTTTGTGGTATAAATAGACAGACAGATAGTTGACAAAACAATCAAAGCGAAACAATTTAAATTGTTACCAACACCAGACAACAGCAGCAGCGGGCAAATAGAATGGAATTACCAATTCCAACACCTTCCATTTCATTCCAATGCACAATTTGCAATGGCCCTGGAAAGTATGCAACAACTTAACAGCAACAACAACATTTCTGCAAATTTGAAACTGCAAGCTTGTCCTTGATTTGATGGCCTCTTTGACTACTGTTACTAATGGCAACAGCATTGACGTGTAAATAGGGCATGCCAGTGAATAGAGCGACAGAAAAAGAGAGAGAGTGACAGACAGCAATCAGCTAACGACAGCGAGGACGTCATACTTTGTTGCTGCAGCTTATGATGCTGTTACTGCGCTGCTACTGCGCTGCATGTGAGTGAATAAGGGTGAGAAAGTAGGCGAATGAGGGAGAGAGAGAGAGAGATAACAATCAGCATTGACAGCGACGACGTCATACTTTGTTGTAGCTTCTGATGCTGCTGCGCTGTTACTGCGCTGCTGCAGCACAGCTGACATAGTTTCGTTAATGAGTGCGAGCGAGATG
This sequence comes from Drosophila nr. perissopoda 5 BK-2023a, assembly GCA_035044105.1. Taxonomy (NCBI): domain Eukaryota; kingdom Metazoa; phylum Arthropoda; class Insecta; order Diptera; family Drosophilidae; genus Drosophila; species Drosophila nr. perissopoda 5 BK-2023a. The sequence continues at coordinate 2,094,477 of JAWNMK010000620.1, read as the reverse complement.
GTATTTGACCTAGATAATTTATGCATGCATGCGATAAATTGGCGTGATTCTGATAACCTCTGATAAGGATAACAAATACACACAGACACACACATACAAATACATATGTATAAATATATATCTACAATAATAGATAATTGAAATTTCAATTTTATTTTACAGACAGACAGTAGTAGCTGCAGCTCTTTAATTTTCCTCCTTCGATTTTGTAATGGCCATACAAATAATTATGGAGCAGCAATAAAAACAACTTAATCAACAACAGTAACAATAATTACAATAATAGCTACATACAAAAAAATATAACAATAAAAATAATAACCATCACCAACTTAGCCTTACCCTAATCCCTCATTATTGAAAAATCACTTTAAAAAAATAATATAATAAAACAATTCAAATAAATAAAAATAAACAACAACAAACGCAGAGAGAGATAGAGAGACCCACAGAAGAATCAGAGCCGAAACAAAAATGTCGTCGCCCAGTGCTGGTAAGCGACGCATGGACAATGACGTCATCAAGCTAATCGAATCGAAACACGAGGTGACAATCCTTGGCGGCCTCAACGAATTCCATGTGAAATTCTTTGGTCCAACTGGTACACCTTATGACGGCGGCGTTTGGAAGGTGCGCGTCTATCTACCCGACAATTATCCATTCAAATCGCCGAGCATCGGTTTTGTGAACAAAATCTATCATCCCAATATCGATGAATCATCGGGCACCGTTTGTCTCGATGTTATTAATCAGGCATGGACAGCCCTATACGATTTATCGAATATATTTGAATCGTTTCTGCCACAGCTGCTCACATATCCGAATCCCGTTGATCCATTAAATCGGGATGCGGCCGCATTGTACCTGCACGAGCCGGAGGAATATCATCGCAAGGTCGCCGACTATGTGCAACGCTATGCGACCGAGGATGCTCTGCGAGCGGCGCAGCAGCAGCGCGAGAGCAGCGACAGTGAGTCGAGCATGTCCGATTATAGCGAGGATGAGGCCAGGGATATGGAGTTATAATATCAATTTAACTATATTATCTATACTATCTATATGCAAAACAACACAACAACAACCAACAACAACAGCAGCAACTTAAAAATGCTTCATCAAAATTAGCCTCGATTTGATGTTCATCGCTGCAATTCAATCAGTTAAAAATATATATATATCTATATATATATATATATATATATATATATATAAGAAACACGTTCTTTATTCTTATATTATGTATTTATATATAGAGAACGTGATTCTATAAGTAATAATAACTGCACATACATATATAAATATATGTATATAATTGCATATATATGTATATATATATATATGTGCAGTTATTATTTGTAAGTAACAGGAGTTTGCAACAATTCTTAGTAATGTAGCAATTAGTAGCTGACTAACAAATCAAGAAAACCGAGCAAAAAACCGAAAAGCATACAAAAAATAATAATAATAATATTTGATCAAAACTGTAATTTCAACTGGTTCTAAAAAAAGAAAAAAAAAAAAATTTAAGCAAAAGTAAAGTAAAGTAATCCAGAAGATATACAGAGAAAACCGCGCTGACAGACCGATCGTTAGTTGTGTATACCTTATAGAGCTATACATACATACATACATATAAATAATATGCCACAACAATTGTTTATGTCGGCTGTTTAGTAGTTGTAGGCGCACTTCCCAGATAAGAATACCCAGAACAAGCTTTATGTAAAATCTCCATACCTTGTAAACCCGTCTATATCCCTATAATCCCCATCCCCATCCCTACACACACCCCCTATAACCACTTGACTACGAAGCCTTTGCGTTTTGGCTATTCAATCAATCAGTGAATCAAAATGTCACCGCTTACAATCAATTAAGTAAATTTAAAATTGTGAAAATCAAAATTCCAATTTGATGCAGCTGATATATAAATATATATATATATATATATACATATATATATATTTTTATTTTTTTTTTTTTGTTTGGCTAATACTAAAAGGATGTATAATTAAGTAAGTTGTTGCAATAATCTAACAAAAAAAAATTTTCCATATTGTTTGTGTTATTTTTAATTAAACGTTGTCTTAACTCTTGCGACTGTCAAATTTATATTTATTTATACAACACAACAAACAAAAATTGTAATCATATTTTATGTAGACATTTAATTAAATTGTAAAATGATGTAAAATGTTTTTTTCTTTGTCTTATTCTCAATTTTAATAATAATATAAATCTTAAAATGTCTTCATTTTCATTATTTCTTTTGTAATAAGTTGTTAAATCGCTGCGATGTGGAACAGAACAGAACAGAAAATACAGTTATTTAAGTGCAAACAAAACAAAACAAAACAAAACAAACAATGAGAAAAACCAAGAATAAGTGCTAATATTTAATAGAGAAACCAATTAAACTTATTAAACGTGTAGAGTTGTGTATTCTAGTTATTTTAGCGTGTTCAATAAAAACAAAAATACAATTTACGATAATGTATATAAATATATACCTACTATATGTGAGTCTTAAGAGTATTCTTCTACTGCTTCTTCTTCCTCATTCTTTCTCCCCTAGCCCACAGTTTCCGAAAGACATCCCACAATAATAGAAAAAACTCCCATTACTTTATGAACTTGAAGACCAGCCGATCAACACTAATTCTATAGCTGCTAAATAATTCAGTTATATATATACATATATATATATATATATATATGTATATAGAATACACAACTCTCAATGACAAACAGATTCAAATTTATATACATATATAAATATATGTATGTATTTATTTATATATCTATGATAAGTTTTTGCGAGGGATGGGCGGTTGGAGAAGTAGTAGGAGAAGGAGATCGAAGTTGGAGAAGAAAGTTGGCAACCCTGCGTCGGTTTTTAAGAAAATCAAACAAGAAAAAATATAATAAACAAAATCGTAAAACGTTATTTTTAACATACTATAATAATAATTATGTATTGTGCTAACATTAAAAATATTTTATGCTTAAGTTTAACAAAGTGTTTATGAAATGATTATGTAAAAATAAATTGAAGAGTAATATGTATTATTGAAATCAATCGTAATCAGCGCTGGGATTTTCAAAAACCACAATTCAATATCTAATTAAATCTGCTTCAATTAACAGCTGGATAATGTGAGCACAGAAAACACGGTTTTCGTGCGATATTCGTATTGAAAATCGATAAAAACCAAATTCCGTTTCGAGATCCGATGAAGAAAAATATTAATATTTTTTTCCACATATTTTTTGGGAATTTGGAAACACTTTTTGTTCGAAGTACAGGGAAGAAAATCCAATCGAAGAGCTGAGTTCAATGAGAGATAATTGTTCACATTTTTGTATATTATATAAATACAACAAGAAGTGAAAGAATCAAAATATTCTCGATTTATATTGAAATGATCCATAAAGGAATCCAATTCTAGGGCATATCGAAATAACGCGAGATTATTGAATCTGGTTAACTCATCTTACCTGATTATTTTTTAACTGGTGAAATCAAATCAAATTATTCTTTCGAATAATCTATATATTTTAGGCTTATTCATTTTCTTTTTTGGCTGATGACATCAAATCAGATTATTATGCTTCTGGTAAACATGTCTATAATTTGGGAATATTTTTTTTTTTGTGGTTTTAACTGACCAAATCAAATCCGATTATAATACATATCATTTTTTGTTGTTAGTCTAAACTCAACGAATTACAATTGAAGCAAGTTTTAAAGTTCAATATTCTCAGTCTAACCTATATACCCATATATGGTTCCAATCGGATATAGGTTAAGACACTGCTTAACACTTCGTGTAAACATTGCTATATGTATATATATGTATTTGTGTGTGTGTGTGTGTGTGTGTGTGTATATGTGCCATGTTTTGTCAATAAAAGTGCTTAAGTTGGCCGACCCATTCCCCCAATTGGCGTTGGAGTATTTTTTTTTTTTTTTGGTTTTTTTTTTTTGTCTTGTCAACACACATTTTTCATCGGTTCGCCTTGGAAACTTGAGTTTGTTGACTGCCTGAAGTTTTCAACTTTTTTTTTGTGTTGCGCACCAAGAAACCAAGAAGCTCGAGGAATTCAGCGTTAAACGCCTCATGTTTTCAACAGCCAACAAGCAGCAGCCACAGCAACAGGACTAACAATAATGGGTATCAAACTGTAGGAGAATATATCATTTTAAAACAAATATATTTATATATATACATATACATAAATATTTGCATATTTCAGTAAAGTGTGTCAGTGCAAAAAACTTTGGAAAACTTTCAAGTTGTCATTAAAAACTGTCTCTCTGTGTGTGTGTGTGTGTGTGTGTGTGTTGTGTTCCCTATTATTATTATTATTCTTATTATTGGCTTGTGCTTTGCAGTCTGCAGTCGTTTAACCTTCGAAAGCTATCAGTTGTACAGAATCTGTGTAATTTCTCAATGAGCGCAACTCACCTCTGACCTCTGACCCCTTAGGCGGCACCAGTCGTTGTGCAAAAGGATACGAAGGACAGTGCGAATAAAAATGTCAGTCTATCAAGTTGCCACAAACTACCCAATCGAAAGGGTTGCCCCATGAGATAATACATAAAAAAAGAAAAATTCCTTAACATGTGTGCATGTGTGTGTGTGTGTGTGTTGTGTGTTGTGTGTGTTGTGTATGTTGTGTGTAGTAGATATATCTGTGCCCCAACTTTGCTTTTGTTGTTGTTTGGGGCAACGGATATACGAGTATAAACAAATTATACGATTATAACGTATAGAGCGATTGTTGCATACTTTCGGGGGCCTCTCACACACACACACACCCATACACACACACACATGACATCCAAAAAATTTCCAATACAAGTACGACGTACTAATAAAATTAAGCTGCCCAACATCAGACAGCAATAACAACAATAAAAGCAAACAAAACACAACTTGAACTAAAGTAGGGGTTAACATGGTATGTGTGTGTGTGTGTGTGTGTGTGGTGCGGTTGCATGTAGATAGGCGTGGTGTCTTGCGGCCCCTCGTTGGGTTTATAGCCAGACATCAAGACATCAGTTCGAACAATTGCTGAATTACATGAGCAAACAAAGCAAAACAATGTGCTTTGGTAATGGGTTAAGTTTTAGACTATGTGCAGGGGGGGTTAAGGCATGGAGGGGTGGAGGGGCTTAAATGCATACACTGAGCAAATGGAGAGGGTGAAATAAGTCAATGGAAGACTTCTGAATAATATACAATTATCTTATAATTTGGCATTCCAAATTCAAACCCATTAAAAATGGGTAAGAAGGGTATAATGGTTTTGTGCAAATGTATGTAACAGGAAGATAGCATCTCCTATCACATAAAGTATATATATTCTTAATCAGGATCGACAGTCGAGTCGATATAGACATGTCCGTCTGTCTGTATGAACACGCGGATCTCGAAAACTATACGAGTTCTATACGGTTCTCGTATACCCGTAGCAGATCAAGTTTGCCTTATTTTATCGATAAGCGCCTCCGTTTCTCGAATATCGATACATTTCGATGGCAAAAAATGACACAATTTTAAAGGCTTCTAATCAATCTACTAATTAATGCATAATATACACATGCATACTAGTGATCCACTGCCGAAATTTCATCAAGATCAGATAAGAAACACCCAAGTTATAGACGACGATATGTTCTCATATTGATATAATTTCTATCAGCAACCGCAAGCATTTTCTGTATGCAAACGCATGTGTGAGAAAGAGATGGCAAGATAATCGACACAAAAGTCAATATGTTTTTGTGTGTAGTCTGCAGAGCCCCGTTACCCACCATTGCGTGTACATGCATATGCATATATGCATGTGTATGCGCGTGTTTGTAGCCAGCCAATTCGGGTCAGTTCGGGATTGTGAATAAAAATAGGCTTAATTTTTTTACTCTGCAGTCCCTGTGTCTGCCATAAGCAAAAGTGCTCTTGAAGACCACACATTTGTGTGGAAAACTGTTTAAAATAATAAAACGATGTATTTAATAGCTGGGTGCAGGGCATATCGTAGCAGGCTCACTCGACTAAAGCACTCTTAATTGTTCTTAATCATATTTGGACTTTAAACTATTCAAACTTGAAGTGGAAAGCTGAATATTCAATCGATATTTAAATGAATTATTCAGTTTGAAATCGATCATTATATTTTTATAAATATTCATTGACCATATGTGCACTTAAGTTCATTTCAACTAACTTGTTTAACAGTGATATAGCCCTTTGACAAGATTTATGTAAATATATACATATTACTTTGTTGTGGCACTGACATTGCATTTATTTACCAATTGCAATTGCTATTGCTTACCCGACAGAATACTCACATTATATATATATTTATATACCTTAATGATTTATTTTTATTATATTAATAATTTGTTATTTATCTTTTTAGTTTTCACATATTATTTGTATTCAAATGTAATCTATATTTATTGTGTTCATGTTCAAACTTTCACATTGATTTCTTGCAGTGTATTGTATTATAGTCACTTTATGAGCAATATGCGAAGTTTATTATCTATTTGGTGGCAATTTATTTGCATATTGTCCTTTTCTTAGTCACTGCCCAACTCCCGAGAGAAATGTTATTGAATGGATATGCACGGGTAGCGGATGGGGGCAATGGTGGGGGCGGTGGAGGAGGGCGGATTGTATATGGGGAGCGTAAGCTCTGCGTGTCGATGGCGTCGACTTTCGAGGATTGATTTGACTTTGACACATGAAGAACAAAATGAACACCCAAACAAACGCCAGCTAACACATTGTTGTTGTTGTTGTTGCTGTTGCTGCTGTTGCTGCTGTTGTTGCTGCTGCTGCTGTTGTTGCTGTCGTTGAACACCCTGCAAAAAACACTGAGATCCATAATAATATGCATGTGCTATGTCAATGTCGTTTGGCAGGCAAGGCGGGCGCCGCAAGGGGTCGCACCCCAACACCTACACCCAAGAATGGAGCTGGCGGAAGTGGAAGTGGTAGCGGAACAGCTGGAGCAGGGGTAACAAATGGCGCACAGGCAACAACCACCGGTGGTGGGGGGGGTGTTGTTGTTGCTGCGGCTGCTACAACAACTAGTTCTGGAGGCGGTGCTGCTGCTGCTGCTGCTGCTGCTGCTGGCAGATCCGCGCTACATGCGAACAAAACGATACTGAAAACGGTTTCAGTATTCCTCGCTAGCGGCAAACGAAACTCGAACAACCAGTCGAAGGCAGCAGCGGCTGCTTTGCAGAACAAACGGCAACAGCGCCAGAGGAAAATGGACGAGCTGAGCGGCAAAATCAATCCCAAGCTTTTGGACAATCTGCGCAAGAAGACGCGCTTCACCAAGTGAGTAGAACAACACCAAAACCATAAGCAATAAAGTATCCTAAATCTCATCAGTAAGTGACATTTTGAAGTGCAACAACAGAGGACTCCGGGGAAAGTGTAAATTGAAAACTATTTCATATTTATTGCATCTACAAATTGAATATACAATTTGAAATATTATAGTATTTAAAAACCGATTATTCACTGAAGCTTTCGTAATATCTAAAAACGGTACATTTAATGGATATAATTTTATATTTTCATATCTATGTTGTAAAATCGATCAATATTGATTTTTGATAACATTTAATTTCCAACTTAAAATCGGAGCTTTCTCACTAACTATTATCGAAATGCGTTTTAAAATATCATCAGGGACAAACGCAATAGAAAGAAGTCTCTCTCGCATACACTCATAAAAACAACTGCCCAACATTGTTAGTAAATCGACATACTTTCGGTTGGTCACCCTTTAATTGAGAAAGTAAATTTTGAAAATTTACAATTGCACCTTTCCAAAAACAATGCTTCGCCTTTCTAAATTTTAGGATGGATTTTTCAAAAATGTAAGCAAAATATGGCTAATTTCCAGTGTGTTGTTTTATTGAAGAATTCCTATTACTAATAAGCACTTTTATTTTAAGATATAACATAGAAAAAACATTTTACATAGTTTCGAAATGCATATCAATTAAATTGAAATAACTTAACAACAGTTGTATACCGACGCCCAGAAGATCTTTAAATATATTCTTGCCTAATTATAGACCCCATCTAAATACTTTGTGCATAATCCTCCCTAAACAGGGATGAATTGGACGCCCTGTGTCGGATCTATCGCAAGCTGGTGTCCAATTGTCAGTATGCAGCCAAGACACTCGCATCGAGTTCCTCCAGCGCAGCCATTGCTAAACCACATGCCGCCGTCGAGGTGGGTTCAGCTCCTGATAGCTTCCCAGTATAGCTCCTCTTGAACTCCCTCTCCCTCTCTCTCTCTTTCTCGATTTCCTTGCATGTAGGGTATTGATCGCATTGTGTTCCGTGAGCTGTTGCACAGCACCTTCGACATTGTCACCGAGGAGATACTGATGGAGCGCATCTTCTGCAGCTGGGACAAGGCACATGAGGGTCTACCGTTGCGATTAGAGGGCTGGCTGATCGGATTGTCAACGTTTCTGCGTGGCACACCGTCGGAGCGTGCTGCATTTTGTTTTCGGGTCTATGATCTCAATACGGATGGCTTTATAACCAAGGATGAGATGTTTACACTGCTCCGCAACTGTCTCATCAAACAGCCACAGGATGAGGATCCGGACGAGGGGGTCAAAGATCTCGTCGAAATTGTGCTGAAAAAGTTCGATCTGGACAAGGATGGCAAGGTTCTTAATGCATTTTCTTAATATATATATATATTTATATATATAATTCAACTTTTGGTGGTTTGATTGCACGAAGTAAATGATTTAGGTTTACTTCTGGGTTATAAATAAATATTTGATAGTCATATTCAATTCACTGGCAACAAAGTTTTCAAGATCTTGATCTTATTATACGATCAAGATAGTCTTCACTTCTCTTGTACGTCCAAAATCTGGAATACGTCTCAATAACAAATTCACCAAATTAGATTGTAGAAGTCCCATATTATCTTGTGAATAATATTTTCGCATTTATTTATGGTGGGGCCTCTTAACTAATTCGTACTTTAAAAAATAAAAAATAAATACTTTTGAAATTTAACTTAATTAATATTATTTCTAATATTATTATTTCCTCTTTTTTTTGGATTATTGTACTTTTTTAGTCGATATATGATAAATTAATCAATTGTCCGCTGCAGGTTTCAATGGATGACTTCATGGGCACAGTCGCCGCTGAGCCGCTGCTGATCGAGGCCTTTGGACAGTGCCTGCCAACCGACAGCGCCGTCGTCTCATTTTTCTCAACTCTGCAGGTCTAGAAACAGACCTACAGACTTTCCAAATATATATATTTATTGTTAAAGGAACAGTAATAATAAAGGCAAATGTTAGCACAATTACATTTTTGCATTTCTGATTCTCTGAACTTTGAACTATTGTTGATCTGTTCAAAGAATCGACTTATAAGTATCGTGTCATGCTGAATGTGAAACATTCCTGACGCAACTTCGACCTACAAATACAGATTGCGATAGTTAAGATTATAGCTAGATTAGCTAATCACAAGCCAATGCAAACAGTGCGCGTCACATAAATAAGTACAGCAATGATTAACTGCTCACAATTTATTGCTCTTGCGTATCAGTCTCAGCATAAATAGCAATAATTTGAAAGAAGATCGAAAAAAATAAAAAATATATATGCAAATAAAAATAAAACTGATTTTAGGCAAGTGACACGCACTGTGTAGTCTATATTATGTATTATATGCAATCATGAAATTACTATAATTACACTCATACCGAGTAGCAGCACTTAGAAACTGACCAGGTAATTGATCATTGTCGACTACGTCGATCAAGTTAGTTATACGATATATGTATGTATGTGTGATGGTGCATATGTTGACCAGTTGTGCTTGCTGGTGACCCCGCAAACTAGATCGAAATCCGACTTGAACTTGGAAAAAAATCACTCAAGCAACACTTTGCACCCTATCATCGTATTTCACGGAAATGTAGAACGATCTATAGTATCTCGAGAGTATCGCTAGCTACGAGCTTTGTATCTATGTTACTTTATATGTAGTTAAGAGCAAGGTTCTTCTTTAATTCGATAGTAAACTGAGCCAAACTGTTTGCCTGGTATGGATACACAGAGAGAAAAGCTCGATAATCAATTTTCATTGAATGATAACAAAGTGTAAAAGTGTAACAGAGAATTAGAAGCAGACAGCATACATTATCTTAATGTATTATAATTATATCTAAATAATACAAAATAATCGAAATCAACTTTTAAATTATATATTTAAAAAATGAAGAATCATTTTTAATTTTAAATAAATTTTTATTATTGATGATGTGTGAATATTTAGTTGCTGTGTATCTTGAATTATGTTTTGTTAATAAAATACATTTAGCAAGACATTGTGAAATTGTGGGGCTTAGACAATAAATGAATAAGACTAACGATTAATGCGTGTGTCCAAGTTGCACATTTGTGTTGCACAGTGTAGTCTATATTCATCTGTTTGTTGCATTTTGTGCTATCAACTCGTGTGTTCCAGTGTTCAATTGATTAATACATCAACTGAGTCGCCGTTGCTGAGACAACTTGAGCCACAATTATTCGATTAGCTGAATATATTCAAAAACAAATAAACGAATAGACTTGGCACCCCAGCTTTGTTGGTTGTGCTCAGTGAGTTGCACTGTCCGTGGCCAGTTTCCAGTTGCACTTGAATTGCAATTGCAAATTGGATAAATAGACGCGAAAAGATGTAGGCAGATGTAGTAAGATACAGATGCAGATGCAATATAAACAATAAAATCTAAGAATATTCATACACAATATGGCATACACACACACACACACACACACACACACACACACACACACACAAGCACACACACTTTGTTTATATTTGCAACTTGCAGTTCTAGTTGTACTTTCATTGTGTGCATTGTTTCCACACTCGTTACAATGTATTGAAATATTCAAGTGGTTTACAATCAATATTGTTCTTACTGTTTACCCGTTTAGCATTGCAAATTAAGCACTATTAAGTGTAAATTAAAATGTTTGCGTATTTAAGTTTTGTGTTGAAGTGTGCAACGCATTCGTCTCCTATCCCATACAGTATATACAGTAGGCAACACTTTTATAATCCTACCTAGCAGGTGGGGAAACCTCAATTTATTAGGGTCATCCAATCATATTGGTGGTTAATACCTACCATCAGTCTTTGGAATTTCTGAAAAATAATGAATGATTACCTTATGGCAGGCAATTACTTTTTTTCTTTGACACTGGTTGATTTGAACTGTGAGCCACTGATCAGCATCACAAGCCAAATCGGTATCTTTTTCTGTCCTACATCACTCTGTTTTAAAGCTATATTGATAAAACTTGGTATATTTCAATGGTGGCGACCAGATCGGATCACTATATTATATGGCTGTCATACACACGCAAAAAAAGTCTTTCTAAATTTTAGTAAATCGCCATACACTTGGCGCCAATGGTAAGAAATATATAGGTATATATTCAAATACATCTTATTTCTAGAGACTTGATTTCATTATTATTATCTTATTTTGATTTTGATTTTTATTTTTGTTGAGTCTGGAAACATTTGGTCGAAATATTTGTAGTGGTATTAAAAAAATATGTTTTTACAAGGTATCTTGCCCAAACTCACAACAAATTGGTGTTGTGAAGTTTATCATATTTAAGAAAAAGTTAATCATCATCATTGAACCCCTTATAGCTGCCATAGGAACAGTCGGTCGCAAGATGAGCTTCAAGTTGTGGTATCAAAATGAAGGTAAACATACATGTCACACAATTGGTGGCCTATGCATGTCGGTCTTTATAGGCCGGTAGCCAGCCAACCTTATCTAACCTACATGTCACACTAGTTTCAAACAATATGAATACATTATATAATAATGCAATCTGCTCGATCTCTGAACAGAATTTTACATGCGCGATAATTTCAAACTAGTAGCCAAGCTTCTGATCCAACTTTGGATTGTGTTCTATTTGCCTTGTAACTGACACGTGTGTAGTTGGTATTGACTTACACAGAGACGACTGCATATAGTTATATACATATATATGTATATATGTATCGATATAGTCTATCGTTACACGTTTCAAATAGAGAGCATAGCTTAAAGCAAAACTTTTTTAGGGTAAACGAAATAAATAATTGGATTCAACTGAGCCTACTTATGCAGTAGTCTTTGCATCTGTACCTCGAACTATATATATTTATCTGCAGCTGTGATTGTTGCAACAAGTCTCCTTGACAAACTCTCTTATGCATGATTGCTCTAATGGAGTACACATATGCGTCAAGTGCCTAAAGTAGGCCTCCATTGTTTATAAATATTACAAAAAGCATGTAATCATCGGCGGCTGATTAATATACACTAACACACAAACACACACACACACACACACACACTCATACGAACTCACTTGGTTGTACTCAGATTCATACGTTGATCTGCCCGGCTTTTTTTCACTCAGCGTTGAGAGTCGCCAGACTCTCGAGTTGTATATAGATCAGCATTCAAGTGGGGCAAAACATATGTACACACAAAATGTAGATAGAACCAGCACTCTCTTGTGGGTGAGTGTGTGTATGTGTGTGTGTGTGAGTGTGAGTGAGTGTTTTCTGAGTGATTGTGTGAATTATCACTCATACGACCTGCCAGCATTGCGTACTATTTACTTTTGTGGGAATTCAGTTTGAATTCGTTAACAGGCGCTAACGGTTTAATTTCCCAAAGTTCGCTGCCACAAGCTGCCAGCAAATCCAGAGAAAACCTAGGAACTAGAACCAGATCCTTGGAATAAATATGTCAAGACCCAATCAAAGGTTAGTAAGAAAGGTTAGAAATAACAAAAATGGAACACTTTGCACTAAATCGAGTACGTGTCCAAAACATTGAGTATAAATTTGTGATTATAATATACAAAAAAGAAAAAAAAACATCAGAATCAAAAATCTAAAAATAAAAGAAGAAGAAGCAGCAACAAAACGACTGCTAGCAACACCAAATACAGCTGAAAATAATAATCTTATCGACTTTAGACAGTTGTTTACACATTAAACTATATTTGACATACGTTACCCAATACATTTTTCAACCGGGTATTCCAGATATTGGTGAAAGTGTATATAAAAAGCAGCGATTGATGTTTTAGATAATATAAAATATGCATTTATGTATTTAAGATCCCCTACACCGGAGAATATTAATAAATATTATTTAATATTCTCGATTTTCATAATATTTATTGTCCTTGAGCACAAAGAAAAACTTAGCTCAAATTTTGCTATATTCAATTATAAAAAAGAAAACTAAATATATTCCAAGTTCGAGTCGGTTTATTATAGAATGAAGAACGTTTCATTAATTTTTGTGATCTGTTCTCACTTTCATTCACATTTTTAAGTATTTATATTTGATTGGAAACACGCCCATATCATAACCTAGTAGTAGGATATCTCTTAGCTGGGCATACTTGACTAAACCACCCTATTTCCTCGGGTAAATCGTTTTATGCATGTTTTGTTTTTTTGTTTTTTGTGTTTAGAAGTGGGGCTGATAAGAACTGTGCATAGAACTCTGACCCTAACAGTCAAACTTCAGTTTGTTATCTTTAAAAAAAAATGAAACGAAAGCCGGGAGGTAGATTAATAGAATGTTCATGAAGACATATGTACATAGGTAATTGCCATAAGTCGGCTTAGTTAGCTAGAAGTGGCTAACAATCTGTCATAAATATAATGACACTGTAATTGCTGTTAACCTGTTGCTGTTGGGTGTAACTTTAAACTTATGCAACTACATAGCGGACAAAAGCGAACTTCAAACCTAGCTTTTGCCTTGTTAGATAGTAGCCATCCAGCAATTTATTCGTCACCTTTGGCCCCAAGCTAGCATCTGTACCAACTTATAGGAAGATAAGAACAAACAGTCATAGACATGGAACTGGACTGACTCATTAAGAATGCATTTTGTGAAAAAAGTGATATAGAGATAGAGATAGTTATAGCGAAAGACAGAGACAGAGCGAGAGTGTCGCAATTCTTGGTAAATTTGTAATATTTCATTATATCAGCAAATTTATTAATGTGTGTTCTTCATGAGGTTTAGCGAAAATTACAAAGTTATGGCCGGGGCTAGCTGTCGGGTTGAGGTAACTGTTATGGGTGACAGGGTCAGGTTCAAGTTCAGGTCCAGGGCTATATATATATATATATGCATATATTTGTTATGGCATTGATTAAAGAACATGTCATACATATGTATATTTTTTGCTCTGTGTCGCTCATTTGTAATGAGGTTTTCGTGTGCTTATGGTCATTATCGCAAGATCAGCTGCATAAAGCTGAATATATATATACGGGTAATATAGGGGCAGCACAAAAAGAGAAAAACAAAAACTGCTGACCAAAGCTGAACCCCCTTGAAAATGCTCAAAACAATATTCAGCCAAAAAAGGTCGACTGGTCAGAGATAAAATAATAAAAACATACAAATGAGTTTTAAAGTTGTGGATGCTCATAAGTGGGACTCCACAGTCGCAGTCGCGAGTTGGACGATATTAGACCTAAAGACCTATGGACACGTTACAGTAGACACACTCATAGTTAGATAGAGTTACAACGAGATTTGTTTACTTCGGACTACCGAAGAATAAATACCCTTACAAACTGTATAAGCTATTTGAATTATATAGTATATCGTTGTTAATCTGTGAAAAATTTAAGTGCTATTTGTTTTTGATGATTCTGAATTAGATTAGATAGCATACAAAACTAGCAAGATCCAGATTAATTTCATATTTCCAATGGGATAAAGACAAAAATAAACTTTGGATTTTGAAGTTTATATATTGCCCAATGACATGTGTAGCACAGATAGACTGTGTGTGCCATTCAATTATATACACATATGTATATACCCTATGGCGACGAAAGTCTCGTTACGCAAGGGTATATATGTACATATGTATGTATGCTTAATAATGGATTAGAGCTGCATCTAATTTCTGTCACGCACTTCCCCCTTTTGTTTATAACCACGCCCAACAAAAATAAAAAAAATAAATAAAAAATCGTATGTAATAATTGGATTGAATTGCAGCAACAACAGTGGCGGTGGCTCAACCGGAAACAGTGGCCAGACCAATGATATCTACAACAGTGTGCTGCTCATCGTTGATATTGTGGTGCTGGTGATCAAATTCTGGCTGACAATTGCCGAGGAGTTTGTCAAGTTGTTCGTTGGACGGACGGAGGCAAATGTTAGCGGTCAGTTTGTGTTGGTCACTGGTGCCGGACATGGCATGGGCAAGGAGACGGCCCTGAAATATGCGGCACTTGGGGCGAAGGTCATCTGTTGGGATGTCAACGAGCAGACGAACTCACAAACCGTCAAGGAGATCAAACAGGCTGGCGGCACTGCCTTTGGCTATGCTTGCAACGTTGCCAAGCGTGAGGATATCGTTGAACTGGCAGCCAAAGTGCGCAAAGAACATGGCTTCGTCAGCATTGTGGTTAACAATGCCGGTATTATGCCGTGCCACCCGATACTCGAGCATACCGAGCAGGAGATACGTCTCATGTACGACATCAACGTGCTAGGTCATTTCTGGGTAGGTGTTTGGATCTTAATTAATTAACTGTATCGTTCTCGCGGCTAAATGCATGATACTCCGCCCACAGATCATCCAGGCCTTTTTGCCCGACATGATTGAGCGCAACGAGGGCAGCATTGTCGCTCTCTCCTCCTGCGCCGGACTCTTTGGCCTGCCCAACCTTGTCCCGTACTGCGGCACCAAGTTCGCCGTCCGCGGCTACATGTCGTCCCTGGCCGAGGATCTGCGCCTGCAGAATCCTCAGACCAATGTAAGTATGGCCATAAATATGAATCGCAATGAATGTATAAAATTTGAAATCTTAAAACTTAAAAAGGCCCAAAACTTTCCAGTGTAAACTCTACACAATGCAGCATTTAAAATTTAGAAATAGGATTTTTCATCGAAGTGATTATAGAGATTCGAAACTAGATTAGACCAGACGTTGAGGTTAATTTTTTATTTGATTTGTGTTTATTATTGTAATAAAACAATATTTGTATCATTTAATGTTACTTGCAGATCAAGCTGACCACTATTTATCCATACATGATCGATACGGGTCTGTGCAAGAATCAATGCTGTCGTTTCCCAAATCTGCTCAAGCTGGTGACACCAAAAGATGCGGCTGCCTCCATTGTTTTGGCACAGCGTCAGGGTCTGGAGGAGGCGTCCATACCGCGTTACTTTGTGACCGTGGAAAAAATGAGTCGCACTATACCCAAGAGGGCGATGCGATTGGTTAATGATTTCCTCGGCACTTACGTCGATACCGACAAAAAGTAGAGAAATCACAAATTCAAACACAATTGGAACACCCAATGACTAAGTTTAAGTCTTAACAGCTTTAGCAGTACATATAATCATTTTTTTTACTTTTTAATTTTTTTTTTCTACCTCTATCTGAGTTATTAGAATATTTTTATATAATGTAATTATTTGTACATGAAGTGAATTTATCAAGCTTAAAGGCTGTTACTTAATAAACAGATAATTATGCTGTAGTGTAACCAAGAGAAGAGTTTTACAAAAAGTATATAAGCGGGTAAGAAATGTAATAGAGTCTGATCAGTTGCATTGAGTTAAGTTAAGTTATAATACTCAGCTCAGTTTTCGAAATTTGTTAATTTTCAATTATTTTCAAAAACTTCAAAAAGCCATAGATTCTAAAGTGTAGTCATCGCATGATGACAATTGTCAAGTTGAGGCCAAGGTCGTTCTTTTCAGTGCAAATACTTGTAGTAAGTTGTATACAAAAAAGATTAGCTTAATTGCAAATTGATGTTATGATCCAGAATAGTTAAGATCAGTCATTATCAGGTTAGTAGGGTGACATAAAGCGAATCAGGCCATAATTGATACACGAGCTCAGTAACGCTTGGAGTGCTTTTGTTGATTCTACACATACTCGTGCAGTTAAAGAATCAATTTAGATTGATTTGTGCTTTGAGTTAATTTCACATTGGAATAAATTTTGAAACATAATCGCCGCCTATCGTTGCCGCTGTGATCGATTGCAGTTCGCTGCTGTTAAATGAGGGGCATTTTATGTTAATGTTATGCTAATTACGATAACATTTGTTCTGTTAACGAATTAACCGTACTTGTGGCAAATATCAATAAACATACCTTTTGATATTTTTTTTCCACGGCATCAAGTAGGCAATTAATTCAAACGAACTAAAGAACATCTTTTGTCTAGCGTGCTATGATTATTCTCGATCCAAATGACATCTGGCATCGCTTAACAGACACGCTTAACATTGAACAGAACAACAAGCGGATAATGTTAATGATTTCAAAAGAACGTGCAGCATAACTGAACTGTGTGTGCGTTGTGACTGTCAGGTGTGCGCGTAGACGCGTGAATGGCATGCCTCGGCGGCGAGTACACAAACGAAGCATTGGAATTCCGTTGTATATCTCCTGGTGCCAACCAGAAGTAGTTGACCACGAACCGGTGCACCAAGCAACCCCAGCCACCCAGCGTAAAATGTCTCCCAAATATTCGCACGCAATTGTTGCCAGGTAAGTGGCGCCAAGCCAAGCTGCGCATGACACCTGGGGATGGGCACAAGAGCAGAGTGAAATTAGGTCATGCTAGTTGCCCAGCATCGTATCTAAGTGGTTGCTTTGGGTGGGGCACCCAGGGATGTAGTTGGTGGCTTGGTTTATTTGTAGGAGTGAGTGATGGTGCGTATTTTTTTTTATTTTTTTTGAGTGTTCGTGTGTGTGTGAATCGCCCACCCTCGATGTGGATTAGGCGTGAATTAATTCAGTCATAATTCATTTATTCATCACTTGATTGCTGCTAATTCGTCTTAATTCCAATTTTGTAGAATCTCAAATGCATTGCTGGAGACGGGCGGCTTTGATGTGCAATTGGCGAAACAACAGCACGAACAATATTGCGCACTATTGCGCGAAATTGGATTGGATGTCATTGAGTTGCCGCCGGACGATGATCTGCCCGAGGGTGTATTCGTTGAGAGCAGCGCCGTTGTTTGCAATGGCGTTGCACTCATCGGTCGCTCGGGGAATGCAAAGCGACGCCAGGAGGCCGAAAGCATGGCCATCATACTGAAAAAGGAGCTCGACATTCCTGTCATCGAAATTGATGATCCCCATGCCCAATTGGATGGTGGTGATGTCCTCTTCACGGGTAAATCAGAAATCACAAATCACAAATAATATATTAATATATATCTGCAGGTCGCGAGTTTTTCATTGGCATCTCGGCGTTTACAAATGAGGAGGGGGCTCGTGCTGTCGCCATGGCATATCCTGAATATCCTGTTACACCCATTCGAGTGCGTTTGTTTTGGCATCACTCCCGTTTCATCACAAATGTAATGGATTCCCTTTCTATCCTTGGTATTTACAGGTGAATGGTGCGAAGCGCTTGAAGTACTATGTAACGATGGCTGGACCAGATGTCCTCTGCGTGAGTACGAGTGCCACGTGCCAGGAGATTGTTAAGCGCATGGAGCGTGAGGCGAGCTTCACGTATCAAAAATTAACATTGCCCGAGGAGAGTGCCGCCAATATGTTATATATCAATGGCACACTTGTATACAGATCACCCGCTGAAATTCCAGAAGCATATAAGGTTATTACTTATACATCTTTGATTATAAATATCATCATCATATATATATTTATATATATACATACATATTCCTTATTCATTCCGCATAGACTTTAAAGGAGAAAATTGACATTCCATCGCGTAACATAAACATTAGTGAATTTAGCCAATATTCCAGTGGATTGACATCCGCGTGTCTCCTGCTGCGACGCTGGAAGTCCATACGGAGCATCTGAATCGAAATCGGAATCGGAACCAGAATCTAAATGGTTGCATGAATATGAATACATATACATATGCATATACATCTATATCGAATATTTAATGTTATTTTGTATCTAAACACGCACAGGCGCTCGAAATCATTGTTAATCCACAGCAATATCAAATAATAAATATTTGTATTTAGCATACGTATTGAAATTTTTTAAACGTTATTTGTTAAATTTTAAGTGATATGTTAAAATATTTATACAGACATATAACACACTCACACACACATAGACACACACACACACACATATACACACATCTCTTCACACACATTTGTTTAATCTTAAATTGTGTCCAACTTCCAACTGAAAACATTTGAGCCACTTGATGTTGTTCATTAAAATTAAATAAGTATTTATATATATATATATATATATATGTGTACATATGTATAAATACTTTAAGGTCGGACTCTCAATTGTGCGAAAGTCCAGCTAACGAATGACCTACGAATGTATCTACTTTACAAGTAGCTGTTAAATGTGTTCATTGTATCCAAAATAAAAAGCAACAAAACATTTGTAATTTCTTTACAAAACAATAAAAATGCGAGTATTTAATTGTTGTATCTGGAAAATTGGAAAATACGGAGACGTGGTTCGAACTATCGCTTAAAGTGGCATATTAATATTGAAATTTTCCCCATTTTATTTGTTTTCTTCACACATAACATGAATAAAAATTCGTGTTTTGTTTTACGATTTTTAAACATTTGATTTCTTTGCACTTAAAATTGGTAAATATACAAAATACATAATACACAGAAGAATGGTTACTACATTTAAAACACTTAAAAACTGATTAATATTTAAATGAGTTCAGTTGCTTAGCTGAGTTATTTTTCTCGTTGTTATTACATGTTACACTAAATACACATCTGTTGGTTGTTTGTTGTGTTGTTTATCAAAATGTGATAATAATCTCATTTCACATACCATTGATATCATATGGTATGTAAGGATTGGTTTGCTGACCATTGCATTACAGCACTAAGCTAGTGCTTAGTGATTACAGACTATATACTACACACATATATATATATATAGTACTAACTTAGCCATTATAAATAGTCGCTTATATTTAATATTAGAGTCAAGTGAATAGTTGGTTAATAAATGCGAAATGACTTATGCTAAACATGTATAAATATATATATATATATTGTATATAGGTAAGTAAGCATATAAAAGTACAAATACAATATATATATATATATATATACACACATATACATATATATATATATATAGTACTTATAAAAAAATGCCTTAGTATCTATTGAGGACAGGAATACTTTGGCATTGGCACTTGAAAGCATCCAGCCAAGCACGGAGGGTAAATCGTTTTCATGGATGTGTGTGTGTGTTAGATAAAACTGTATCTATAACTATATATAATTAGGATCTATAGCTAACTAGGATTGTTGCGAGCACTCTGCTCGTTGTTCGCTCTAGGATCAATATAGGAAATGACGCTGCTCTGACTGCTATCATCTTCCACAGTTTCATTTAGATTCTCATGATTGCTGCTCGAATTCGAATTGAGGTTGGCATTGGGATTAGGATTGGTATTGGTATTGGTATTGATAATTTGATTAAGATTCGCATTCGTTTCAATCTGATTGATTTTGGTCAAGTGCGGCTCCTGTGTCTTGCGAAATCTATCCGAGCCGCCTGGCGAGCAATGTGATTCCTGCAGCTGATGCTGCTGCTGCTTGCAGCTCTTCAGTGGACTGCGACACTTTATGGCCTCGTACAGCTCATCAATGGAGTTGTTCATTGCCTCCTCATCATCATCATCTTCATCCACATTCACCGCATCTCCATTCCCATCGCCAACGCCATCCCCAATGCCATCGCCATCGAGTTCATCGAGATGGACGCCCTCGGCAATTGCCTCGCCACCGCTGCTGCTGCTGCCATTGCCAGCCAGCACCACATGATGTAGTTGCTGGTAATGTGCATCGCCATTGGTTGCAACACAGCCACCACCACCGCTGTAGGCCACAAACTCATCATCAAACTCATTGAGTACATCGACATCCGCATCGCTTGCATTCGATGATTGATAACAGCGAAAGTCATCGGTTAGCGTTAAATTCAGATCGTTATCCGCTTGTGGCGCATAGAGTCCATGGCTGCGAATGCTAATCTCCGAGTTCTGATAGTTCAGATCACTCTCATTCGTTGGACTGCCCGATAGGAGCCGTGTGCTGTTCGGCAGCAGATTGAAATGATCACCGTCAACGACAACAGCATTTCGACTGCGTGCACTGTGCGTGCCCTGGAGCTGGGCCAGATTGTTGCTGGAGCAGGAGTACATTTGTGTTAGCATTGAGTTGGCGCTGCTACCGGCCAGTGAGCCCAACGCATTGGCTTCAAGATCAGCGGGAGCAGTGCCACTGCCATTGCCTTCACCTTGCTTGCCACCCGCTCCTCCGGTGCCCGCGCCTCCTCCTGTGCTGGCCGCGAGCATATCGCTTATGTTGTTCAAGGATTTCGATTGCTGCTGCTGGCTGTAGCGTATGAGTACGCTGGGAAAGTTATCCTCCAGCCGTATGCTGTTCGTCACCTGTAGCGAATTCGATACATAAATCTCGTGCTTCTGCAGCAGCGGCTCCTCGGCAGCAGCACCAGCGCCAGCTACATCCTCAATGCATGTCTCCGGTAATCCCAAGCTGTTCATTGCCTCCAAACTGGGCTGCTTGACCGGCGTCGAGCTAATCGGTGCACCACGCTCGCCACGAAAGATGTGCGGATGGAGTTCACTTTGTGGCGTCGCTGGCATCGTATTGGCATACAGGGGCGCATGCTCATCCAATGAGCTGGCATCGTCATCCTCCTGGGCAGTCAACAGCTCATCGTCGTGCTCGTGCAACGTCTCGTCCAGCAGCGATGGCGTCCTCGTGCTCTGTCGCAACTTAATCACCTCGTGCTGCGGCGTCAACGTCTCCGGTATATTCGTATAGATGTTTGCTTGCAATATTTTGGTGGCGGGCACAAAACGCTTCACGACCGACGCCTGCAGATGCTGATGATGATCCTTGTGCAGAATGGGCGATTGCTGGGCACCCGTTGCCGATTTATAATGCAGATTCGTATTGTTCACCTTGCTGCCGCCGGCCAACAGTGTCATCGCATTGTGATGTCGGGCATATAGCTGCTCGGAGCTAGCGTCGCTCAGACTATGCTGGCTGTGCAGCTGCTGCAGGGGCAACGCCTGACGTTGCAGCTCAAAATTGTTGCGTTTTGCGAGACGCTTCTGTTTCTTGAAGAACTTGCGGGCGACATTAATCTGATTCGGATTGTAGAAGATCTCGGCGCTGGGTATGCTCTCGTGACTGGGCACCACATGCAGCAAAGCCGACTGCTGCTGGCTGTGAGATTGAGATTGCGTGGGTGTTCCGGCTGCTGTTGCTGCTGTTGTTGCGCCCACACCCGAGGATTGGCCAACGCCACCGGCATGTGTATTATTGATGATCGTAATGCCATTGGGTGCATTGCTGCCACCTAACAGTTGCTGTGTGGTGCAGTCCATCTGCCCATTGCTGCGCGTCTGGCTCCGCATGCTGCGTGCACTGTTGCTCCGCTGCTTGTTGGAGCACTGGCTGTTCGAGCGCGAACCGGCCGAATTGTTGGGCTCGTAGAGACTGCCAGGTGCTGGCTTGTAGGCGACAATTGAATTGCTAATCATGGCAGCACCACCTGATTTCACATTTGCCATTGATGCTCCACCCGCTGCTGCGCCGCCACCACCAACGCCTGCTGCTCCCGCTGCCCGGCCGCCATTTTGTGCATTATTGTAGGAGACGAGGCGTGTGGGCCGTGGCAAGCGATGCTGTGTCCACGCCTGTCGTGCATCGTTGCGCGTCAAATTGTAGAAGAGGATGAGAAACAGGCCCAGTGCAACGCAACTGGCCACAAAGCACAGCACAAACATTTGGTCCTCGTGTTGCACGTAGAACGCGGCCGATAGCCAGGTGGCCACGTACAGCACCAGAAAAATGAAATGCCCCCGCAAATGCGACATGTTGGAACGCTCAAAGTCATCGACAATGCTGCTCAATGGATTGCTCAAGGTGCTATATTGTTCATGGAGTTGCAATTGCAGCTGAAGCTGCAGCCCCGAGCTGCTTGCCGCCTCCTGTTTGACGCCATTCGCATCCAGCCAGTCAAGATCGATGTGCTCCGTGGCCTGAGTATTATTATCCGAATACTGACGTTGTCCCAGATGCTGTTGCTGCTGCAGAACATTCACCGTCTGCTGGCTCAACTGATAGTAGATGCACAGCGCCAAAATTCCACTAAAGATCAGCAAAATGCCAGCGGGCACAAGCAGAGCATTCATTGTCGTCGCATTGTGCAGAAAACAATAGCTGTAGGCGGCATATTCACTCATATTGACGGCACTGCTAATGCCACAGATGAGCAGCGCAATGCCCCAGCCAACCAGATAGATGCCAAGGATGGGTTTCCGCTGATGTGGCTCCGCCGGTTCACGCATTTGCAGGGGCTGACCAACTGCAGCCGGCAGCGATGTGGCCGTTGTCGATTTCGTCAAGCGTTTATACATGCTGCTCAAGCTGACACACAGCCAGAGCAGCACACACAAGCTGAGATAGTGCAGCAGGAGGCCAAAGAGACGGCAGTGCAGCAAATTCGATGTCTGATAGATGCCAAGCACAAAGACCAGACAAAGTGTGGAGAGCGCCAGCCAGGTGTTGACCAATGCATGACGCTGCACCCGATTGATCCGTATGGCACACCCAAAAACGACAAAGGTAACTATGTTGAACCAGGCACACGCAAATAACACCCCACAGCCCACATACACGGGCAGGGGAGCGTGACGGAAGCGAGCGCCAGCCAACTCGCTGCGATAGTCATTGAGGTAGGCGGCCCGTTGCAGCAGTCCAAAATAGCCGCTGCGACTGCAGCTAAACATGAGCAGGGTGCGATGCTGATAGTGTTGATGGCAGACGCGCGTATTCCACATCTGCTGCTCGGCATCCCACCATGCTGGTAGCGGTGCACTGCGCTCATCATGATACGGATGTGCACGCAGCATAATGGTTATGCGCTGCTGATACACATCCTCGTGCTCCAGATCGACATCATCATCATCATCGTTAGCAGCATTTTCCGGGCGTGAACTGACGTTGGGCAGCGCTTCACCCTCGCTACTGTACAGGCGTGCACCAATGATAACCGAGGAGAGCGTCTCGTTGTGCGCCGACTGCAGATTGGGCAGCAATTTGGCATTGCGATGCAGCGTTATCATCAGTCTTACATTTCGCTGGACCCCGCTGCCGCTGCTGCTGCTGCTCGTCACATTGTTTATTGATAACTGATCGTTGAGCACCTGATAGGGCACTTGAATGGCGGCATCGATGTCACCGTGCTCATACATGGGTATGGTGTCGTTGCCGCTATTGCATTGCAAACCACGCTGGCTACCCTCGAGCCACACGCACGACATGCTCAGAAATTGCTCCAGACTAATGTTGAAGAACTCAACGAAAATATTGCGTTGCGACATTTGACGACGCCAATCAATAAATCCATTCAAATCGCTCTCACCGCCACTGATGCTGCCGGTGCTGCTGGCCAGTCGCAAGGCAGAAGCTTCGACAATGTGCAACAGTTTGTGACCCGTCGACTGTTGCAGCTGGGCCGCCTCAAACAATTTACCGGGCAGCGTCAGCAGTTGCGATACAATGTCCATTAGCAGATAGCTAATCTCCTGTTGATGCGCCTCCAATTGCTCCAGATACTTGAGCAGTGTACGCGCTATATATTCCAGATCCATTGGATCGCGTATCTTGTGTAGCTGCGTCTGTATATGCGTAAAATTGTGCAAACGTCGCGCAATCTCCAACGCATTCTGTCCCTTGGTCAGCGTCAGATTCACCTTGGCGAACTGTTCGAAAATGCGCGTCGTTTCGCTGACATAGACACAGCTATCCGTATTCAAATTTTGCCAGTGGCCATCGTTGGCGCATTCGTGGCTGGAACGTCGCTGTTGGGTCACATCGCTCGGCTCCTCGACGCATGCCTGGAGCACCGTTTCGCCGCGCATTGTCCGTGGCCAATGATAGCTGCCCTTGTTCGTGTGCGTAACGATGGCATCACAATACAGCGTTCCCTTTGCCACCACATGCAAGACGATCGATTGCGAGAGATTGGCTTGCTGGCTGCGCAACGTACAGTCCCACATACCCGTATGATTCTGTGTGAGGCTCCCGATGCGTAAGATGGAATTGAGTATGCCAGAATCCGTTGAGTGTCGCGTCTCCAGATGTACATCGTTGAACACTTTGGTGGGATCGCGATAGATAATATCATCGGTAGAATTCTGCTGTCGTATCTTGTCCGACCAGCCCCAGAAGACATAGGCGCGTGTCGGCAAATCCTCCGATTCACGAGGCGCTCCAATAGCCACGCGTGGCGCATAGCATTTCAACTGCAGTTCATCGCCCTCAAAAGCAATCTGTGAATAATTATATATTTGAATTACATATTTGAGTAATCAAATAAAGTAAACTTATAATCGAGCTGTTAATGATTTGAATATAGCAGATAAACCATATTTTATATTCGTTGGTCGTTGGTATAATACATTCTGTCTGATATTGTATGATTATAATGGTTATAAGATTTAGATTTTTGGGCATAGAATATTTTTGTTATGAAAGGTAACATATATAAGAATACACATTAAAAAATGAATATACTGGATCAACTGAGAGACCAGAAACAGACATGACTCAATTGATCAATCACCTATCGATGCATATTTAGAATATATATACATATATACTTGATATGTCAGAGCTGTTGCTGTTGTTTTACCTGATTCTGCTTGGGCACCAGTTCCAGGAGCGGCTGCAGCAGCGACTCACATCGAAAGTCAATGCCCACTTTGAGTTTCTTCAGCGGCATGCCACGAAAATTAATGGGTGAATCACATTTTGGTGCCGGCTGCAAGCGAATATCGCGTGCATTTGACCAAGCAATTAGCCAAATCAGTCCACAGTCGCAGGCCAACGGATTGTTGGACAGATCGCTGTTTAAATGGCATTAAGAAAGAAAAAACAAAAAACGATTAGAATTTTGCACACTTCCATAGGGATAAGGAATTACTAACAGCTGTTTGAGTTTGGGCATCAGCTCAAAGGTGCCCTCATAAATGTGACTAATGGAATTATTGGCGATACGCAAACGTTCCACATTTATCAGACTATTTCCAAAGGTGCTCTTATCCAATTCACTAAGCAGATTCGATGACAAATCCAAACGTTTCAGTTCCGTAAAGCTCTTGAAATCCTCTTCTGTTACTTGTCCTATCAAATTTTTGCTCGCATTGCTAAGAGTCCCCCATAAGAAAAAAAAATTTTAAAAATTTATATATAAAAAGGAATAATATCGATATAAACATTAAGCTTGTGCATTCGCAAACTTACATGCTGACTATGTTCTGGACATCGTCGCCAAAGTTCAGCTCCTTCCAATTATCAATGTGCTGCTCGTCGCAGCGGACACGCAAGCTTTGAATGTTCTCCGAAATGTTCTTGCAACTGCATTTTTTGGGGCACATTGCCTGCACAACAAAGGTCGTCGGCGTGTGGAGGGCGAGCAGCGGCCACAGGCATAGACACACCAATTGTGCGGCATTCATTTTGTTTCTCACTTAGGCAGCGGCATCTGTGGCATCCATTTTTATTAACAACTCAGATGCAAACAAATGCATAATAAACAAAAACAGTCAAAAGATACAACAAAAAAAAATTCAACCAGTATTGCTCTACGTGCAGAATTTTCTATAATGCTGCCCTTTTGTTACTAAAAATTACCAAAACTGAATTTTTGCTATCGATAGTCACAATATGAAAAGTATATCTATATAAAAACATATAAAACAAACAAAAATGCAAGTAACCAACATTTATCAAATAGTATTTATAAAAAACTAATAAATTAGCGCATTTCAATACAGGTTTAATTCATATTCCAATTAATCGGCAGCTTATCGAGTTTATTCGTTGCAATGTTCCAGCCCAGTAAATTAGTATACACTGCCCATACAATGCTGCATAATGCACACAAAAATACCAAATGCCATTTGTGTTATCGATATTGCAATCTTTGAAATATTTACCTTTACATTGATAATATTTAAAAAACAATATTAGAAGCATAACTAAATAGAACATCAGCAAAACAAATCAGAAGCTTTAAGTATTAATTCAAATCGTTTCGAATATCGATACACATATATACATATAGATTTTCTATCGGTTGATGTGTGCACACTGGGCGGTATATTGTTTTTATTAAAAAATTGACGTGTCAGATACATATGCGAGATTAACTATAACATATTGAACACGTAGTCGAGCTAAACAGAAGAAGCAAGTGGATGGAGTTCCTGAAGAGCGGCATCAAAACGGTGCTGGGCAGCACCGAGCCGGGCCAGCAGCCCAGCGCAGCCGAAACCGTTGAGAAACTGGTCGATCGAGTTTATTCGTCGACACTGCTCGAAGATCGTCGCGATGCTTGCCGGGCACTGAAGGCGCTCTCGCGCAAATATCGTATTGAGGTTGGTGCACAGGGTATGCCGCCGCTGGTGCAGGTGCTGCAGAATGATGGCCAGGATGCTGAGATAATTAGCTATGCTTTGGACACACTATGTAATATTGTCACCAGCGAGGAATTCGATGAGGAGGCCGACAATCCAGCGGTATCTGTCAATGTGGGCGAACAGTTCACCGAGATGTTCATAAAGAGTCCCGAGCATGTCACTCTGGTCATGGGCTATCTGGATGAGTATGATTTTCGTGTGCGACGTGCAGCAATTCAACTGATAACGTCTCTGATTGCGAACAAGACACGAGAATTACAAGATCTAGTGCTTGTCAGCCCCATGGGCGTGTCCAAGCTAATGGATCTGCTGACTGACAGTCGTGAGGTGATTCGCAACGATGTACTGCTCCTCTTGATTGAGCTGACCAAAGGCAATTCAAACATACAGAAAATTGTGGCATTTGAGAATGCATTCGATCGCCTGTTCGATATTGTGCGGGAGGAGGGCTGTTCGGATGGTGGCATTGTGGTCGAGGATTGCCTCATTCTGTTGCTGAATCTGCTCAAAAATAACTCGAGCAATCAGCAGTTCTTCAAGGAGGGCTCCTACATACAGCGATTGGCGCCCATGTTCATACTCAACAGCGAACTGGAGGACAGCGGCTGGACACCGCAGAAGGTGTCGAATTTCCATTGTATGCTGCAGGTGGTTCGCGCCCTTGTAACGCCCAGCAATCAGCAGCAGGTGGTTAACGCCTGCCAGCGGGTCATGCAGAAATCCCAATTGCTCCAAGCACTCTGCGACATACTTATGAGCAGCGGTGTTCCAGCCGACATACTGACTGAAACGATCAATGCCGTTGCCGAGGTGGTGCGTGGCGATCACGACAATCAAGATGAACTGAGCCGCGTCCTGGCACCCAGTCAGCCACCACGTCCCGCCATTGTCGTCCTCCTCATGTCCATGATCAATGAGAAACAATTGTTGGCGCTGCGTTGTGCCGTTCTCTATTGCTTTGAGTGTTTCCTTTATCGCAACTCTGATGGACAGCGTGCTGTCGTCCAAACCCTGCTGCCGTCGAGTGCAACGGATGTAAGCTCCTTATCCACTGGCCAGCTGCTCTGCACCGGACTCTTCTCAACCGACACGCTGGCCAATTGGTTCTCAGCGGTGGCCATCATGCATGCGCTTGTCGAGAATGTTGC
Source organism: Drosophila nr. perissopoda 5 BK-2023a (assembly GCA_035044105.1). Lineage (NCBI taxonomy): Eukaryota > Metazoa > Arthropoda > Insecta > Diptera > Drosophilidae > Drosophila > Drosophila nr. perissopoda 5 BK-2023a. Next base: position 2,065,679 of record JAWNMK010000620.1, on the reverse strand, counting down.
CCAGAAGGAGGAGCTGTTGCGTGTACTACTTGCCACACCAGGTGGACAGCGGCCCATTACACTGCTCGAACAGTGTACGAATCTGATGCAGCAAGAACGCTATCGCATCCAGAGCAAAGTGGGTCTCCTAATGCTACTCAGTGTCTGGTTGGCCCATTGTCCCAGTGCTGTGAAGGCACTGCTGGAGACGCAAGGCACCATGGCCTATCTGACGGCACAGCTGTGCGCCAATGAGCATGATGAGCGCGAATATCTTGTTCAGGGCATGTGCGCTTTCCTCATGGGTCTCTGCATACAGTTCAATGATAATTCGCTGGCCAATCAGCGACGCGAGGACATCAGCCAGCTGATCATCAAGCGCATTGGTCAGGAGACGTTCTGCAACAAGCTGGGCGAAGTGTCACGCCACGAGGCTTACAGTCGGGCTTGCAAGCAGGCCCAGATCCGTGCCAAGGGAGCCAGTGAGCTGCTGCTCGACTATGAGTACTGTAAACTGTACAAAGGATTGGAGGCACTGATTGCCAAACTAGTGTCGGGCTTTGATGTTGATGGCATTGAGTTGACCGAATTGACGCTCAGCTCGGAGGCATCGGCGCTAGTTGCTCAGTACAAGGGCATCATACGCGGCATGGATGGGCAAATACAATCGCTGCAGCTATCCAACAAAGAGCTGGAGGATCAAAATGACGAATTGAGGCAGCAGATCAGTCAGGAACAGTCGCTTAAATCGCAGCTGGCCGATCAGAATACACTGCTCAAGGCACAGCTGACAGCAGCAGCAACAGCGGCGCAAACTGCTGGCCAAGATCAGGTGCAGGCGGCGCAGCCACAGGAGGAACTGAATGCGGCACGGTATCAGGCTAACATGTATTTCGCGGAGAACATCCGCCTCACCAAGGAGCTGGAGACACTGCGTCAGCAGCTGACCGCCGAGAAGCAACGCGCCGATGCAGCCAGCCAATTGCTGTTGACCACACAAAAGGATCAGGAGGATCTGCTCGAGCTGCTGGCTGATCAAGAGGCAAAACTGGCACAGTATGAGACGCAAGCGCCGCCAGCCGACAGCGAAGCAACATCAGCCCAGAGATAACTTCCATAAGATATATGTCGGATCACAGATCTAAAAGTCGACACACATTCTCCCTCTTTTTCTGTGTGTGTGTGTGTGTGCGTGTGTGGAGGTGTGTGTGTGTGTTGTGGAAAGCTCGTCTCAGCGCCAACTGCCCGCGGTTATACATTCTTATTGTTTTTTACATATATACATTATATACTATTTATATAGATATACTATTATATACTATATATAAAAATGTAATTCAATTGCTCTTAAGCCCTAAATAAATGTGTATAGCTACAGTGTTCACTCGTAAAATAGAACGCTTCCACCTAAAGATGGTGGAGAATTTCAATTTCTACAAGTTGCATTCTGGAAACGTATCCAGTTCTCATACCAGTTCTGCTGATTTTTATGCTCGCAATTATTAACATCGGACTTCTTTATCATATAGCTTTCATAGGAACAATTTATCCCTTTTTTTTTTCTTTTAATTTAAATTGAAATTTAGATGACAATTTGACTCCTGTCTACAAGGACATGTTAAGCTTTAATTTCTTATTTAAATAAATCAATAAATTGTCTAAAAAAAAATAATATCTTTAGATTTGATTTAGAATAAAAATTCAATCTTTAAGTTCCAATTGTCGCTCTATTACTGTACTGCAATTCTTGCTGTGGGATTGAGAGATCCACACGAATTAGAAGAGAGCCGTTGCTGATAGTCCTCTCGTTTATGGGGATGATGTTAAGCATATCTTCGAATCATCCGGTTGGATATCTGAACTAGTATTCAAAATACAGATATAAGGCATTAAAATAAACGCAAGTTTATATGTAAATGTCCATCTTTTCGGCTCATCAAGAAGGCCGAATCTATATTATAGATTTGGTCTGAAGCAACAATTCAAAATCATGCTGGAAACTAGATCGGGTATATTCCAAGCCAATGACCAGCTGCTCACATCGAAATTTCCAAAATGGATTTAAAAAATCGGCAGATTGTTCCTATTTGAGATTGTATCCGACTTGATTAGTTTTGGCCAACTAGGGAAGAGTTTGGTAAGCGAAAAAAATGTCGTTTGTGCAAGAAATCATCTCTCAACCCGTTAGTTCCTTTTGAAGCTATATCATACAGTTATCTGATCAGCATGATTTTCATATACTGAGTTAAAATTTCATCGCATTCGCTTTGAAACAGAACAGATTCATATGGATCATATGGCTATATCGACTTGGCTGCTGCTGATGATCAGGATTGCAGAAAACCTTCAATTCTTGTTATTACACACTAGGAAGGAACTTTCACAGCTCTTATTATGGATGGATTTTCTCACGGATTGAGTTCACGAAAAAAAATGAACGTATTCGAGTTGGGCGAGGAGGATATCTTTAGACCAGTGACATATTTATTATGAAAAGTGGGTTTCTTATTAGTAGATGTTACAAGACTGTTGCTGTTTCAGTTGCTGCACACATTTTATTACAAGATTGTTGCTGCTTCAGTTGCTGCACACATTCTGTTTGCAGTTTTACTTCCTGTCACTCGATACTGAGCTCTTCGACTCACGAATGGAAGCAGAACGACGACGCTTGGCCTCATCGCGCTTAGCTTTGGACTCCTTCTTGCGCTGCACGAGGAGCTTGGCGTAGTCGGCGGCCGCCTCCTTGCAGGCCAACTGACGCTTCTTCTTCAGGGCAATGCGTCTGTGTTTGCGCTGCAGCACCACTGGGGTGATGAGACGCTGAATTTTGGGTGCCTTCGATGTGGCCTTCTTGTTATCCTTTGCAGGCAATGGACGGCGCACCACAAAGCGACGCACATCATCCTCCTTGGTCAAATTGTACAGCTTACGGATTTTGCTGGCACGCTTGGGACCCAAACGACGTGGAATTGTCTTATCGGTCAAACCGGTAATATCCTGTTCGCCCTTCTTGATGACAACCAGAGCCAAAACCGCCATATTGGCATCCACAATGCAGCCACGCACAGATTTGCGCTTACGCTCACCTGTACGACGTGGGCGATAGCAAGAGTGGCCCTTCTTCAGCAACAGACGCACACGACCTAAACCAAATTATCGAGATGTTTAAATGCATTGCAATTATGTTTTCTTGTTGTGTGGACTTACCGTGCGAGAGGACGCCCTGTTTCATCGGGAAGCCCTGCTTGTCGTTGCCGCCAGAGATGCGCAGCTGGTAGCCCTTCCACTCATCGCCGAGGATGTCGGCTTCCACAACTTGGCCCATACGCTTCTCGTAGAAGACGCGCAGCTTGTGCTCGTCGACGACTTCGAATAGCTTTTGGCATCCCGTTGCGGGATAGTAAACGTTCAGCTGCAATTATCACAAAACACAAAAAAAAAAAAAAAAATTATTGTTTAGTTTACATTGTTGATCGAAATTGTTATCTTTAATTTGCAGTGCAATCGTTTAAGTTTTGCATGCATCATTTGATTTTTGCACTACTTTAATGATTACGCCAGCCGTTTATAGCAATATTTATGAATGTTTACGTCGTTTCTTCATATATTTTTAACAAAATTTTATCACACCTTCATTATGTAGGTCTTGCTGCAGTCAACACAGAGAAAAAAAGAATCGGTCTTGTCAAATCCCAGCTAGGTAAGGGAAAGGAAATAGGGATGCAGCAACTATCGATATATAGATACTAATCGATGTGCTTGAAACAGTAAACCGATTGCACATTAACAATCGCCAAGCCCTTAATACAGACTCCAGCGCACATATGAACCTTATTTTTGCTGAACTATACAGCTCGGTGTTGACTTTTAGCATATAAGACAACTATATACTTGTATTTTATTTTCAAATTTCAATGTATTGCACATCTCTAGCAAAATCCCTCAACATCGATATACTCCAAAGCATGCATGCTGCCAACAGCTGTCAAAATTATGGGTGACCATTCGATTTAATCGAACAATAGGGGGTACCAAATAACGATTAGCAACGATTACAGCACGTGTTCAGCTTTGTTATTAAAAGAAAACCTTTTCTTTTGTCAAACATAAAAAATGGGCAAGCCAAAGAAATCAAACGTAGCGATTATTAAAAATGTGAGCTTGGAAAAACAAATCACCGAGGGTAAAGTAACCAAAGCGAAGAAGAACAAGGACAAGGATAAGATCAAAATGCGTGCCGAGGAGTCACCAGTAAGTCAAGAAACTTAACATAAATATGCGCTCAATATTTAATATTATTTTATATTTACATATATATATTAACAGAATATCGATACGAAGAGCAGTCAGAAAATATTGGCGGCAGCCAGACTACAGGAACTGGAGCTGGATGAGGAGAACTTTCCAAGTTTGACGCCTAGAAAAAGCATCAAGTTAAATTTGGGTATGTTTCAACCAAACAATAATTTTTGTCCATTTCCAAACTGATGGCTGCATTTACAGAAGATGCCACCGAGCAGGAAGAGGACGCAGTGAATGAAACTGATCTTATGACCGACTTTGGTATGGATGATGATGATGTCGCTGCCTTCGAACGCTTTCAACAGCCTGCAACAACAATGGAGGGCAAACGCAGTCAGCATTTGGCCGAGACGATAATGCAAAAGATTCAGGAGAAGAGCGCTGATATCCATACGAACATCTCCGATGGAGGTTCGCTGAAGATCGAGGAGATCGATCATAAGGTTAGGGAACTGTACGAGGGTGTACGCAATGTGCTAAAACGTTATCGCAGCGGCAAAATACCCAAAGCCTTCAAGATCATACCGAAGCTGAGGAACTGGGAGCAAATATTATTCATAACGGAGCCGCACAATTGGAGTGCCGCCGCCATGTTCCAAGGCACTCGAATCTTTTGCTCCGTCCTATCGCAGGCGATGGCACAGCGTTTCTACAATCTCTGCGAATACAAGAAACTCAATATGCATCTGTACAATGCCCTCAAGCGTGCCCTCTTCAAGCCGGCTGCATTTATGAAGGGCATCGTGTTGCCGCTACTGGAGGCGGGCGATTGCACGTTGCGTGAGGCGACCATCTTTGGCAGCGTTGTGGCACGCAGCTCGATCCCAGTGCTGCACTCGTCCGCTTGCCTGCTGAAGATCTGTGAGATGAGCTATTCGGGTGCCAATTCGATATTCATACGCTATTTCCTCGATAAGCGTTATGCGTTGCCCTATCGTGTCGTCGATGCGGCTGACTTTCATTTTCTCAGGTAACTCAGACCACAAACAGTTGCAAACTCTTTGTAATCTCTACGCTTACAGATTCGAGAACGAGCGACGGGATTTACCAGTGCTGTGGCATCAGAGTCTGTTGACGTTTGCCCAGCGTTACAAGAACGACATCTCCTCGGAGCAAAAGGATGCTTTGCTCCAATTGTTAAGGTAACAATTAATTAATTCAAATTACTATTTGAAACTCAATTAATTGATTCATCATTTACCATATTGCAGAAAGAAAACGCATCCAAAGATTACGGCGGATATCAGAAGAGAATTGCAGGCGGGCAATTGCCGGGATGTCGAAATGATGGAAACAACTAATGCAACCGCTGAGCATCCCATCAAAATGTACACCGATGCTGATGTTGGCTACGAAGGTTAATCATTACACATCAATAACAAAAGCTAAACATTAATAGGCTTAATTTTAGTAGCAACTTTTTCAATTATTTAATTTGTGAAAAGCATATTTTCTTGTAAATATATATAGTTATGCTATATACACATAAGTCGCTGCAATTTAATTAACAGCTGTTAAAACTGATAGTTTATAATTGTTGGCAACTGGTCAAATTCAAAAGTGAAACATTTCATTGCAGCTCACGCTGAAATTATTTCAGTGTATCGACAACCAATCGATAAATTGTAGCTTGCAAGTTTGACAGACCCTAGAACATCTGTTGAATGTTACAAATGGTTCATATGCAGCACCAAATATCATTAACTTGATGTGTATATTAATTTTAATTAGGCATTGAGTATTTGATTATTTCTGACAGTGCATAGCCAGAATTACCATAAACATCGATATATCGATGTCATTGGAGCAATAAAATCGATATATTGACCATCGCTACAAAACGAACGATTTTTCATCGCGTCGCTTACAACAATTAACAAAAATTAATATGAATTGAATCAAAAAAACAATGGAAACACCAACAATATGTTCTGCAGCCACCAAGGGTAAGTGCGGAAACATAGTAAAATAAATTTAAAAACAAGCTCGAGCTAAAGCAAAGTTGTAGATTTTCAGGTTGCGGGCATTTCGCGCAGCGGACGCGTACGCCAAAAGTCATCGAAACTTTTGGATTTCGAGTCCCCGGATGAGATAGAAAAGCGAACCAAAAGGCCAGGCAGACCAGCAGCAAGGTATCCCGGTCGTGGACGACCACCGAATGCGTTGCGCGAACGCGAACAGGAATTGGCTCTGGCCTACGAACTGGATGTGGATGATGTTGTCGTTGATGATGATGATGATATTGGGGACGTGGGCAATCACAATATCGCCGATATGCAGCAAGTTGATCAGGCGCAGGCTATTGGTGGCAGCGCTGATTTGCGTGGCGCTCTAATGAATTCGGACGATGAAGTTGACACACTGGTGCAAGATCTCGTAGAGGGCGTCGAAGCGGAGGCATCATCATCCTACACAATCGATTCCCGTGTCCGCCAGAGTCTCTATATGCGCGAGAAGACCAGCAAGCGCAAGATCCTTAAGGATGGCAACAAACCGCAGCGCAAGGACAAGGGCCGGGCACGCTTCACCGCCTATAGCCTTTGGGCGCGTGACGTGCGCAAACGTGACTTTCTCGATCTGGGTGAGCAAACTGGAGCCAGGTCTTAAACCAAATCCTTTTACATCTATATAATTGTCACCGATTTTGCGAATGCAGCACGCCGCCTCAGCGAACTGTGGGCGAATGTGTCCAATAAGGATAAGAACGCCTGGCGACGCAAGGCCAAATTGCAGGCAACAAAGGCGCGCACCCGGGAAAGAAACGCACCAGCCGACGTGGGCTACACGGCGAAGACGACGACGACGGCGATGCAGTCCATGACGAACAATGGGAATGCTGCTGCTTCAGATCCCACAGAGACAACGTTTGTGAATCGTCCGACGACGAGTCGCACAAAGAAATTGGCAGCCGATCGACGCCAGTTACCAGTTGAGGCGACAACATCATCAGCGACAATGATGACGATGCCGCCATCGACCTGGGCACAGAGCCGACAAAAGCGCACCAGCTACACACGCACCAAGGCAGGCAGCCAGTCAGCGACAGCAGCAGCAACAGCAACCACATCCATATCAAACCAACATACAAATAGGAGCGACAGCAACAGTGGATTGCAGCAGCAGCAGGATTTGGATGTGGGCAAGGAGGCGCAACAACAGTCGTCTGGCATTGAGGCAATCGATGCCGCTGCCCATTTGAAATTGCTCGGCGAGAGTCTGACGGTGATTGGCGAGCGCCTAAAGGAGCATAACGGTCATGTCGCTCTCTCTGGCAGCCTGTCTGTCTTGCTGGACAGCCTGCTCTGCTCAATTGGACCGCTGCTCTGCATGACAACGCAAATACCCGGCCTGGAGAATAAGAAACAATTGAGCACCAATCTGGCGTCGACGCTGGACAACATTGCCTATGTAATGCGTGGTCTATAAGCCCATTTGTGCACTTTATTGCTGCTAGTATTTGTTGAGGACTTTTTTAAACTAGCTGGAAGTAATATAGAAATCATATTATATAGAATAAGTCTAAAGTAGTTTTGAAGACAACGAAGATAAATGGAAACCGAAAATTGTTGGCGAAACTTATGTTGGTAAAAAGTAAATGAAGTAAATAAAATCGTTAAAAATAACTTATGTAACTGGCATTATTTCTTTAAAAAATTAAAAATCATTAAAATCGGCGTTTCCAAATATGTCAATATTATCAGATTACAATGAAATTTAATGAATTAGCGCGTGCTGTGCCAACTGAACTAAATATTTTTTAATTATATTTCAATATCGATAGGAGAGCGTTTCTTGAAATTTTTTTACATACGCTACAATTTCAAATTAAATGAAGCTTAATTAATTATTTGTGAATTAATTAATTATTTCTAAAAATATGGCAAATAAATAGTTGATAAATGGCAAGCAATTTGAAGGCTAGCTGAAATATCGATACGCGTTCAATTTTAAAATGTCCGCGATAGTTTAACACTGAATCAAACAAATATCGATTCGCATACACTTTGAAAATTCACACGATAAAAACATAACGATAGCGATTGTGTTTTTTTCTTTTCTTTTTTGCAGGAATTGCAATTTATTAACCAATATCCGCGAACATAGTCACAGAACCAAGAGCTGTGGAACAAACCACACTAATTACGGCCACCATGATGCGACAACAGACGACGAGCAAACGGACAAAAGTTGATGGTTTACAATTGCGCTTCGCTTGGCAAGATTGCCAAACGATTTGTGATGGCGAATGGCAGCTAAATAGCCACATTGCCATCCACCTGGAGGAGCACCACAAGCAGCAGCAGCAGGAGGGGCAGGAGAGTAAATGTGAATGCATGTGGAATGATTGCAATTTTAATACCGATTGCCGCATCGAGTTCCAGAGGCATTGCTTCGAGTACGAGGTACAAAAGTCACCCGACGACAAACGACCCAAGACTCATTGCAACTGGAATCTGTGCCACAAGCAGCTAGAGAACAAATATCTCCTCATCGAACACATCAGCACGCATTCAAATAAAAAGCATGTCGCCTGCTTCCATTGCGGCGAACTCTTTCGCACCAAGACGACGCTCTTCGATCACCTGCGCCGACAGCTGGACAACAATAGTAAGTGGGGGACATCAGGACCAGGGGAGTAGAGTACTTTAAAGAACTTAAAATTGTTGTAAGTCTCTTCACAGTTATTTGTACAGTGTGTGATCCTTTTGAAAAAGATCCACCCAAGGTTAAGAATGAGTTCAATCATTTTAAAATCTTATTTTAAAGATATATAGCATAACTTTCGATTTTAACAATGTTTGAATGTCTGAGAGAACTTTTGTTGAATTGTGAGAAATGCAATTGGGGAGTCATTTTTATAGTCTAAAAGCCCCTTTCGAAAAATATCCACCAGTCAAAAGGATTTCACAAATATTTTTTTGTTAAAACTTATTTTAAAGATGTATGCAATTACCCAGAATTTTGAAAACGTTTTCAATTTGTAAGGGTTAAGTTAAATTTCCATTTAATTGAATTTACAAAAATAAAAATGACTTAAAAAAAAAGTTGCAAATCTTTAGAGAGCATATATATATCAGATGGTTATCTTTGAAAGTCCTTATGGAAATTTTTTTATATTATTTTATTATAATTTTCGTTTCTGTTTTTCGCTGTAGCTCAAAAATTCCAATGCGAACAGTGCTTTAAATTCTTTGCAACAGAGAAACTGTTGCGGGGCCATGTGGTGCGGCATGTGAATTGCTACAAGTGCACCATGTGCGACATGACCTGCATCTCGGCTAGCTCCTTGACGACACACATCCGTTATCGCCATCTCAAAGATAAGCCATTCAAGTGCAGCGAATGCGATACGCGCTGCGTCCGCGAATCCGATCTGGCCAAGCACGTTCAAATTGTCCACTCGAAAATGGTGCATCAGTGCGAGCATCCCGGCTGCCAGTACTCGGTCCGCACCTACAAATGCGTAGGGTAAGCAGCAAATGAATAATATTTGTTTAATGTGATTTATTGATTGAAAAGCAGAAAATAAGAATTTGCATTTTGTTTTTCCAGCACTTTCTGGAGGTGCACGGCAACAATCCGATCTTCTATGCATGCCACTGTTGCGAACGCTTCTTCAAGAGTGGCAAATCCCTGTCGGTGCATTTGATCAAGAAACACGGTTTCCGTTTGCCATCCGGCCATAAGCGTTTCACGTATCGTGTGGATGAGAATGGATTTTATCGCTTGGAGGTGACGCGCATCGAGAGTTTGGAGGTGAGCCAACAGATCCTTGCGCCGCATATGAAGCATGATGCGGATGCAAAAACGTTGACTGGCAGCTGCTATGAGATAGTTAATCCACTTACTGGCAGCGAATACGAACGCATCATCGTCTCCAACGATGCGAATGAGGCACATTTTGTCGGTGAGGTGACCATCTCGCTGCCCAGTCTAAATGATGATAACGACGACTATCCCTGATGAGATATATCTGGCTGAAACTATCCTCCTCAATCGAAGCGACACAAAACGGCTGTGTTCACTAAATGGTGCTGCCTAACATACTTATTCCTAATTCCGAATCCTTTATCCCTAATCCTGAACCCTGCTCCTGAACCCTGATCTGCACCATCAAGTAAAGTACTCAATAATTTTGTAAGCATTCTTCCATGTGCACCGCTTAAGAACTCCTCCTATCCCCGGTCCAGCTACAGTAATTTACAAGTGCCATACGCACACACACACATCCACAACTAGTATTATATATGTGTGTGTGCATTCAACGAGTGTGCACTGTAGTTGGATAGGACACTGCACCACACGACACGCACAACAAACTCGGAATTGTATCAATTTTAAGAGCATTACTTGCAAAAATAAACCCATTTCATTTTAGTATTAAGCCATCTCGTTCAATAAATCTAAACTAAGTCCAGAACAATAACTAAAATATTTCAATCATTTCGTTGCTTCAAATTAATTAAGGAGGAGTATTTAAATGGTTTGTATTATTTTTTCTCGAAATTTCCCTTACAAATAAGACAAATTGGATAAAATAAAAATACAAAATTTGTGTTTTTCAAAACGATACTCGATACTAATTTTTATGCGAATCGTGCTGTAACAAACATATGGCGAAAGATTTATGAAAGCTATATGATATCGCAGTCCGATATTGATTTTTCATTCAAATGCTTATTTTTACGATCGATATGGCAGCTATATGATATATTATTTGATCTGAACCAATATTTTTTAAATAGCTTCAACTGACTGGTGCAAAGAGATGAATGTGTGGCAAGTAAAACTGAGGCATGCACACTGGCTGATCAATAATAATTGATTTCCCAGACATTGTAATACCTTATGCAAAAGTCTGTCAACATAAACCGATTGATGTTTGTGATTTACAGAAAAAGAAATATACAAGTTCGGTTATTGGTTAATTTTTTTTATGAAGACCAAGCTTGAAAACGGTGCATAGCAGACAGACGGGTGCGGGTCTATATACAGTGTCTCACAGCTCAACTAGAGCACTGTCAAAGAAAAAAAGTAATTGCCTGCCATAAACTAATCATTCATTATTTTTCAGAAATTCCAAAGACAGATGGTAGGTACATGTATTAACCACCAAAATTAATATATGACCCCAATACACTGGGGTTTCCCCACCTGCTAGGTAGGAGTTATGTAAAAAAGTACCCTATTTCGAGGGGAAATTTTATTTGGATCAGTCTAAATAAAATAATATATTTTGAAAATAAAAACTTAAATAAGGATGTTAATACTTAGTATGATATCCTTTGGCCTTAAGAACATCCCTTAACCTATTATTCATGGAAGATACCAGCTTCCTGGTAGCTTCTGGGCTGATTTGTTCCACTCATCCCGCAGAGCATTTTTGAGGTCTTCTTTGCTGGATATGCTGTGCTTCCGGATGTTATTTTCCAGCAGAGCCCACAAATTCTCAATAACATTTAAATCTTGAGACTGGGCCGGTGGAATTATCATGTGGGGGCAGTTCCTGATGAGCCAGGACTGCACTATCTTGGCCTTATGCTTGGGATCGATGTCCTGGTTGAACCGGAAAGTACGTCGGATTATTAGCTTCTCGGCACTTTTTAGTAAATTTTCCTTTAGTATGTTGAAGTACACATTCTTGTCCATTGTTGTTTCAAAAATCACAAAATTCCCGAATCCGGCTGACGAGATACATACCCATGCCATGTCACTTCTTCCACAATGCTTGACTGTTGCCTTTACGCGTTTGGGATTCAGGTCAGTATTGGACTGTCGCCACACATAATTCCGTCCGTCCGAGTCAAAAACGGTTAATTTGGACTCATATGCAAATATGACTGTGTTCCAGATCTCCAAATCCATGTCCAAGTGGTTTTTGGCGAACGTCATCCAAGTCCCTCTATTTTGTACGCTTATAAAGAAATTTTTTCGTGGTACTCGGGCATTAAAGTCATGTTTGCGCAGAAAACCTGCGCACAGTTTCCACACAGCACTTTTTCCCCATTTCATCCTCCACCTGTTGAGCCACTTTTGGAGCCGATAGCTTGGGATTTCCCTTTATTTTCCTGGTGATCCTTCGCTCCTCCTCTTCGGTGAAAATCTTGTTTGGTGCAATCCTCAATCCGATTTGCGTCGACGAAGCGCCGAATGATGTTATACACAGTTGAGTAACTCAGATTGACCATTTCAGCTATTTGGAGATGTGAATATCCGTTTTTGTGGTGTTCCAGGATGAGTTTCCGTTGAGAAATGGTAGTCTGTTTGTCCATAGTCCTTGTTGGCTTATTGCACCCAAGATGCAGGATAAAACTAAACTGACTACGAAGGATTGGTCTATTTATACCGGAAATACTCAACTTTAGGTAAAAAATCCGGCTTTTATGGCACCCAGGTGTCCACAATGTACCTGATCCAAATAAAATTTCCCCTCGAAATAGGGTACTTTTTTACATAATCCTACCTAGCAGGTGGGGAAATCCCAGTTTATTGGGGTCATATATTAATTTTGGTGGTTAATACATGTACCTACCATCTGTCTTTGGAATTTCTGAAAAATAATGAATGATTAGTTTATGGCAGGCAATTACTTTTTTTCTTTGACAGTGCTCTAGTTGAGCTGTGAGACACTGTATATTATTATTGAATATTTTATATGAGTATACAAATATCGATTTGTACTTCCATACTTATATGGAAAATGCATGTAAATAAACTTTTGGGGTCGATATCCAACATCTCTATGTAATATATGGTATACCCAAAATATTATTATATTTCTACTTCTAGCCCCTATATCAATTTTGCCATCCGTTTATAAGGAGACTTTTAGATCGATTGGATATCATTAGGTCTACTGCTGAAGATTATTTTCCAATTTTTAAAGATAAATGAACCTTATTTTTGTGCACTCCAAAAAAATAAACACATGCGTTATTATTGTAATAATTTTTTGTTTTTCTTTTTAAAGGTCAACTCATCAAGTAGTTGCAGGTTTTACACTTTTTTTTGCGAATGTATTTGATTAAAACAATAAAAAAAACACCACGCAAAAAAAAACACGCACAGTTTGCTGCTGCTGTTGTTGCTGCTGCTGTTGTTGTTGTTGCTGTTGTTGGTGTTGCCCCATCTTACTTGGCATGAGTCTGAGCCTTCCTCAGCTGAGTGAGAATATTGGACAGTTCTTCGCGCTTCCTCTTGGCACGGATGTGTGTGCCGAGGCGGCGCTTGAGGAACTTAAGGGGCGCTTATCCTTGGACACCTTCAGCAGTTCCATGGTTCGCTTCTCATAAGGCGCATGGCCAACAACCTCGCGAACCAGATCGCGGGTGAACTTCGTGTGACGCGTTTGGATCTACACATGAAACGAAAGACAAAAATTAATCAATCAAATGTAAACAAAAATGTAAATTTTTTGTTGGCGGACATTTTTTAATACTTACGTTCTTCAAACGGGAGCCACGCATACCCTTGACCTTCCTGTCGCCGGTATACTTAACATTCTTGACTTTGGTGGTCTTGTGGCCTCGGTTAAGGCCAATGCACAACTCGTAGCGGACAGCCATCGTCACTGGAAGCGAAAAACGAAAAAAAAATAAACTCAATTTTTAGTCAATTTCGCTTCATTGATAACGTGCAACACTTGTGTTTAATTCTTTGGTAATGTTTCAACCTTGTGTTGCACACATCAGTTGCACATACAATTCGTTGATGTTTGTAATATTTTTGGAATTTAAACATAGTATTCTTGCCGTCGACCTACCTCAGTTGCTGTCAAATGGTAGAAAGAGCGCTGTCAAAGCAAGCAAACAGGAAATCGTATACGCTCTGACATAAGCGCAGCGTTGCCAGACCACACAACGGTGGCTTTAGGTAAACGATTCGACTCTGTTAGTTAGCTTGGTGAGATATTGCTTGGGCTTATGTTTTTATCGATTTTGGCATTAAAAATATATATGAACAATTCTTTTGCCGTTTATTTTAAAGTCAACCATAAATTTAATAGGTGGTACCACTGGCACACCCCGATAAATCATATTTTGGCTGCTTTTGACATATCGATATATATACTTAAGAACACGAGATGTGTTTGACTTATCGATAAGTTATCCAATAAATACAATTAAATAACCTCAGCTATAGAAAATAATAACATTTGATTTATACTAGCTATATTTTAAATCAACGTGTCTTGCCGTCTGTTTTGTAAATATCGAAATCGATAGTCAGCTTTCTGCTTATCGCTTGCGTCGATTCCTACTCAATGCTGCTCTGTTTATGCATGTGTTGTCATTCAGCCCGATTAAGCGTACTCACACGCATTTAAGCAAATTGTGCAAACATTTTAAGAGCAATTCAACTTCAAACATTTTTCAGAAGTGATTTCTTTACAAAATAATGCGTTTCATTTAATAAAGCAAGTTGGCAGTGTATGTTTACATCGATAATCGGCGTTCGTGCGCAATGATGGCAACACTGTATTCGCCGGCCATGTTATGATATTGAAAAGGTAGACGTAGACACGTGTTTAATTTCTGCTGCTTTGTACGCTCCAGTTTCGTGTCAATCAAGTCAAAAACAAAACAAAAAAACTAAGTGAAAAAGCGAAAAACAATTCAACTTCAAACATCTAAAAGAAAAGCAATTCAAAACATATTAATTACCCCACTTGTTTAAAAAGGTAAGCGCACATTTGAGCACGCGGAACATAACCTACTACAAAACGGTTGCCAAAACAGAGACACAAACACATAGACCAAATGGGAAAAGTGGTGTCATGTTGCAAGCGCAATTTGTTTGTAAAGTGATGCGTAATAACTCTTAAAAAAAACACCCAAAGACAATGAGAAAATCATTTGCTATTTTATGCGCTCTTGTTTTTTTTTGTTTGCTCTCTTAAGTGTGATTGTGTGTGTTAGTGCAAAAAATGCGCAACATAATCAATAGGTGGCAACACATTGTTGTTGATTTTGTTAAAAACATGCGGCTTTAAATTTGTGCCGCCTGCAATTTAGCCATGACTATATATGTGTGTGTGTCTTTATGTGTGTGTGTGTGTGCGTAAATTTAGGATCAATGCCTTGGAAACTTTTATTGGTCCTTAATATTTGATGCGATTACACAATGAAAATTATATTGTCGGCTTGCCGCATGCTTGTATATATATATATATATATATATGTTTTTTTGCCTACATAGCTGTAGCTAAATACATTAAAATACATCTATATATACATAAAATTGTGTGTGGAAAATTCCTCTTTTAGATGAGTCATTTTTGCTTTGGCATTATTTTGAAATTTTCATACACAACGAATTTAAATAATATTGTGCGTATTTTATTTTGTTGTTAAACTGTTCTCGCAACAGCTGCTCTTCGATTGAAAGTTTATTTAATTATTGATAAGCAAAAAAAGTTAAAAAAAAACCTCACGCAACAAATTTGTTGCCAGCGCTGCAAATAAAAAACAACGATCTGAAATCAAAATATCACATTTATTTGCTTGATTATACAATACATTTTTGTTAAGCAGATGATCGCCAACCACGTTGCCAGATTGTAGCGATTGTGTGTGTTGACAAAGATTGAGAGAGGGAGTGCGAGGAAGAGAGGAGGGTCATAGTGATTGGTATTGTTGGGCATTGTTGCGGGGGGCAGTGTTGGACAAAGTAAAGCAGCAAACATTTCACGTTTGTTCTTGTTTTCGTTTTTGTTCTTGCTGTTTCTCTTCCAATTGCTTCCGTACGTGTGTTAACAGAAAGATAAACTTCGCTCTCTCTTATGCTCCTACGCACTTTTCTGTGCGCCCTTTGATAACGAGTTAAATTCAAATCGCAGGCCTTGAATTTCAGCTTCAGCTAGGTTAACGACTATAAAAAAAAACAAAAAATGTAATGCGCATTCATGTGTACACAAGCATATATATATATACATATATATATATATGTTGTGGAAATTTTACTGTATTATTTGTGTCTAATAGCAGAAGAATCGTGTGGTGGCCTCACCCGGCAAGTTCAAAGTCAAACGGCAAATGTCACAAATTGTTTGCTTTGCACCCACAAACACATACACAAACACACACATTCACGCATATCTACAGAGTTGCATATGCATATTGACATACTTTACACTTAACATTTGATTAATAGCTGTTAAAGTTGTATATTTTTTTTACAATTCTGTGTATGTGGCAATGCCGTCTTGCTATGAATTCGTGGAGTAAATTATAGTAACTGTAATATTGCACAGTTTTCTGTGTGAAAAATGCCTCAGCTGAGATCTGTATATACGTTGGACCAAAGTGGCAACCTTTGTAACCTTATTTTTCTGATTAGTGCTTATCAATAATAACAAAACGTCGCCAGACAGATTGTGGGTGACGAAACGGCTAAAAGTATGTGCATACATAGACAAATATAGAGACACACACACACGCGAATCAACAATCACTTAACAGTTCAACAGGTTTGAAGAAAAAAGAAAACCAAAACATAAATAAAAACAGAGAAATTGGCATTTTTATTGGCTCATTGAAATGCCTCGAAGGGCGCTCTCTTTTCTGCTTTGCTCTAGCTGTGTTTTGCTCAACTTTCTACCCTGTAGACTTACAAGATATTATTTATGTTATATACATATTGTGTGTTTATTTTCTTATTGGATAAAGAGTGTTCTATGGTTGATAACTAACTTCGATAGTTATCGATTTGCACAAATTTAGAACAGGGTGTTTTCAAGTCTATCAGTGCTGTTAACTGTTACCTGTTACTTTATTGAGGCTGTTGACACTGCGTTTGCGCCTGGGTGGGTGTATTGAATTGGATCGGATCTGGTTGGCATCAGTTGACAAATTGCAAATATGTGTGTGTGTGTGTGTGTCGTAAAGAGCCGCTAGAAATAATAAATAGAAAAACGAAGCAATCACACGATCCTTCCACTCTTTTGTGGATAGGGAAGGGGGTGCGAAGCTCACACACACACATGCGCACTCACACATACACGTGCGCAGCACATATGGCAAAAAAAAAAGAAGCGCTGTTTGGGTAGTTTCCCTTTGCATATCGAGGCGATATCATCACACAGCGGAGATAGATACGCATTAACAAAAACATGTAAATAAAATAATAAATAAAAGCTCGAACTGCGCCAAACGCTCAGCCGGCGTCGAAATCTTTTGCCGCTTCAATCTAAACGAATTAAATAAATAACAAAAAATTACGAATTGAACTGCCAAAATAAACGAATTTATTAAATTTAAATCAAGCCTATTGATAAAAATCCTTTACGAAAACTAACGAACAAGTGTTGTGGGTGCGTGCGTGTGCTGAACATTTAAATTACATCAAGTTTGAAGGTGAATTCATTAATTTCTTCTCCTTTCTGTTGTTGTTGTTGTTGTTCGTGCTCTTCTTCTTGCTATTGCTGTAACTTTTGGCAGTCATCTTCATCCATTTTCATTAATTTTAGCAACGGTTTGTTTTGTAATGATTTCATAACAATTGCCGTCAGCGTAATGCTTGTTGCTTTTCTTGTTGTTGCTATTTTCTTATTCTTGTTCTTGGTCTTCCTCTTGCCACACAAAGTTTTATGTTTTCATTTTGGCTATTAAATAGCCACTCTCTTTCTATCTCTCTCTCTCTTTCTATCTCTTTCTCTCTCTCTCTCTGTCTCTGTCTCACTCGTTAATTCGCTCGCTGGCTTCCGCGTGGCATTCTCCCTTGTGCACCTTATTTGTTTGCTCGACGGCGTCGCTGTTTTTCAAATGATTTTCTATAATTATGTATTGTTGCTATAAATACGCAGGCATACATATACAAAAATATATAAACAGCTAAATACACACGCACACACATGATTGTAGATGCCAAATGGGTCTCGTGATGGCCGCGACCCAAACAAACTGGCTTTCTGCAAGATATCTATCTATCTAGTAGCAAGTGAATGTATTAGAAACAGAATGCGTATTTATACGCATATTTCTCAATATCAGCTTCGTTTTGTTTTAAATCTCATCCATATCCCATGTTAATGTAAATCGAGATATAGTCGATTGTTTTTCCCTTCCATTTGAATATGCTGCTAGCGACTCTTGTCACTTGCATACTCCCGCTCTCTCTTTGTACTGCATCTAGCGAAAATATCCAATTACGAATTCGATACGCAATTTATACTGTTATCCAAATTATCAATATGATGATTGTCTTTTCGAAGGATATATAACAAATTTAAATGTATACATATAAATATATTTGCTTTTTCAATGTGTGCATACATAATGCATTCGGTAAGGATTAATGGAATCATTCACTTGATTGCTGCTGGGATGGTTGTATGTTTCAAGCGAGTTTTTGGTGTTTCTCGTTGGTGAACTCAATTTTTCGCCCTGCTTAAAAAGCTCGAAATCGATTTTGTCAATTATACGAATGTATTTATTTGTGTCGTACAACTTATTATTTCAATTTGTTAAAAAATGGCACTTATTTAAATGTGCCTGGCTTTCCTTTCGGTATTTTCTTTTGATTATGGTTTCTTTAACATTATTTATTTTGATTTGTGATTTGATCCCAATGATTGGTTTGATTCTATTATATTTCATTAATAAGCAATAAGCACTGTTTTTTCTGTCACTACCTTGAAAGAAAGTTAAGCTTCACCACATTGACAAATATTCTGTAATTGTGTTATTAATTTTTTATTGTGATTCCACTTTTGCAAATTCTCCAATATTCAGCGAAAATGGTATCCGGTCGTCCACTACTCTTTTTGTCACTGCCCGGTGTAGCATTTATACTCGGCGTCTTTTGGTTTCGGCGTAGAAATAAAAATCGTATAGACAAAAACGATGATGATGCCAACGCCAATGGGAAGCAAGTTAAGGATGACATCCTCGATCAATCAATCAAAATGAATGGGCTTCAATCACTAAATGGGAAATTGCCAAATAATGCAGGAGGAGGAGCCACAACAAAGTCAATGAACATAAGTGTTAACGGTAATAGTTCTATGAATCATGGCATTGAAAATGATAGTCCAAATACAATGTTATATGGCAAATCGGCACCGATTACCATACAAAATGGACGTGCATCGCCGGGCAAACATCAACAGCAGCAGCAACAGCAGCAAATTGATTCAGAAATGTTGAAATCGAAAATACAGGATGCCGAACACAAGAAACTCTGCTCCATCGATGAAGATTTTGAGAATCTATCATCGCCCAGAGACTTACCCGATTCGATTAGCAATAATCGCGTTTCTTTCTACAATCGTAAAATCAATCAAAAGGGCGAGGAGCCGGTTGTGATTAAGGCCACATGCACACCCAAAATATCCCCCGAGAATTCGTTTCTCGAGAGCAAATACACCAAACAGGAGTTTGGCGAGCCAAACAACAATTGTGAGCCCAAAAACGAGATGAAGAAAACAACAACTGCTCCAGAAACAGCACCAACTCCAACACCAACTCCAATTACCGGTGTGCCACAACAGACTGAGTTGGCTGAGGTGGAGCAGGATAATTCTGTTGTGGAGCAAACAATTGTGGTTGTAGCCAAGGATGTGAATGCAAACACGGCAAATACAGCAGGAGAAGCCAATGGGAATCAAAAGCGAAATGTGGATGCAGCAAGCCCATCGCTGAGCATTTGCAGTGTACAATCGGTTGATTCGGGCAAGGGTTCCAGCTTGCCACATTCGGAGGCGACAACGCTCGTGAAGACCTCATATCGTTTCTACTTTCCCAATAGCCTAATTTTCCATTTGTATGGACGCAAACGGACATTCATCAATCAGATTAAGACGAAAACATTAGCAAATGTGGTGCTAAGCAAGTATCGATATTCATCCGGTAAATTGCGCATCTGCACCATTGAGGGCACAGAGAATGAGATCGATGCCGCTTTGGCAATGATACGCCAACGTTTGCCATCTAGACGCTATCCCAATTTCACAATGCAACGCATCCATTATGCGCTCCCGCAAACCGTAGTTCCTCTTTCAACTGAAAGCCTCTATAATCTACAAGTGAGTTTAAGCTTGAACAAATTAGATCTTTATCTGTGTAACAGATATATATTTATTATATATGGATTTACTAAAACTAAACCCAACTGATATTTAGTGCGCAAATTTAGTTTATAATATGATTTCTTGAAATTATTAATCTATTTATAATTCAAAATGAAAAACTATTTTATAATTTTGGTAAATGTTGGCAAAAGTAATTCAATTTGAAACAAGACTTGTCGAAGATTTATTGCATATCGATTTATTTCGATAACAATCTATATACATATATATAGCTGCGGTCAAAATAATAGTAGTAAAACCATGTTTTGATAAATGTTATAATATAGTTTAAAAAACTGATTTAAACAAGCAATCAAAACTGAAGATAAGTAAACATTGAAAGTTGGCATAGCTATAAAAAAATTGAAGTCCTTAAATCTAATCATTTATATATATATATATATATATATATATAATATATATAAATATTTGCTATTAAATTATTATTGAAATGTATCATTATAATAGTAGTGGAATAATAGTGAACTAAAAACTAGATATGATGGGTGGCTAAATTTTAGTATGCTTAGTATTTGGAAAATAATTGTATATTAAAATGTATTCTCAATTGAGAAACCAAACATTTTTCCCTCTTATTGAAGATTTTGAATAGGTCTCGAAAAATCATATTTTTATGAAATGCTTCGAGAAGCCGCACGACTATTATTTTAACCGCAAATGCATTAAGTCTGCACAAGTTTGATTGCCGATTCTTGTCTGATATTTTGTACATACTAAAACTAACTCAAAAAAAAAAACAAAAACAAATATTTTCATATGCAAATGCACTTGTTAATTGTAGCTAAATCTGATCGAGGGCATCAACAATGATGTTGTGGTCAGCGCTGTGTTCTCTGGAAATCATGTGTTCATCCAGCATCCGTTGCATCCATCGCATCCATCGCTGCATGCTCTACAGAAGAGCATGTTCGTTACCTATTCGACCATGGATTCACCACTATTGCCAAACATTGAGATTAGCGCCGTTTGTGTGATGCCCATTCATGGGGTTTGGTATCGTGTGCAGATTGTTGACACCGATGCGGAAGATGTGGAGCGTTGTCTAATCAAATTCTTGGACTTTGGTGGCTACATGAATGTCAGCTTTAGTGCATTGCGTCAAATTCGCACAGATTTTATGGCGTTGCCATTTCAGGCAACCGAATGCATACTGTCCAACATCGAGCCAATCGGTAAGTGGTTAATGAATTCTCCATTTGTTACCAAAACATTACTCATTTACTAATTTGTTCATTTTTTTTACCTTTTGTATTTGGCTTAGATGATACATATTCGGCCGATGCGGCTGAAATCCTCAGCAAATTAACCAAAGGCATTGTCTTGCAAGCACAAGTCGCCGGCTACAATAGCCATGACATACCAGAAATCTATTTATTTGCTTCTCTAGGTCCAAATGTGAGTATAAAACAAACAGAGACAGGGACAGAGACAGAGATGGCGAGAGCTTGTCTGACATAGAGGGAGATGGGTGCATCTTGCATCTCATTCGGCTTTCATTAAATTTAATTATTTGATTTCGCGAATAACTTTCATGTCTTAAATGTTTATATTTGTTAACATAATATTTTAACAATTTCATTTGTTTGTTCTTGCCCATAATCATAGCTGTAAATGATGTATCGTTATCAATATTTTTAAAGCAATTCATTCAATTTATTATTATTATAATTGGGGAGAGTTAGCACTGCGACCTATACGGTCTATTGTGCCCCCTTACTGAGCCTATAGCTCTTCCATCAATCCCAACTCCTGCACGAATGCTAGAATCTTTGTTTGATACAGTGTTTCCTACATGGGTACCAAAGTTTAATTTACTGTCAAATGTGACTCCGAGGTATTTCTCTAGTTTCTCTTTACTAGTTTCTACTAGGCTGCCTGATAGCCTTATTTGTCTCATCCTCTGCCATTTATAACGTCTAGTAAAGGGGACGATGATTGTTTTTGTGGGGTTCAGGCTGAGTCCAGCCTCCACACACCAATCACTCGTTATTTGTAACCCTAACTGAACTATATCACAGAGTGTTTCTTCAAATTTGCCTCGCGCCATAATGACAATGTCATCAGCATATCCGTGACATTGGATACCTCTGGTGGTAAGTCTGTTAAGTAGTTCGTCCACCAACAGACTCCAGAGCAGCGGAGACAGTACTCCCCCTTGAGGGCAGCCCTTGGTTGTTAGGACTACTGTTACAGTAATATCATGCGTTGATGTCATTCATTCAATTTAAAAATCAGTTAATATAACATCCAAACGAGACTAAGCTTTGTATTTACTTCAGCTCAGTTGCTGTTGAAGTTCATAATTAAAACTTGATCAGCTAGTAAAGTAAATAAAATGCTTATTCTCTTTTTATTGTGTATATAACTAATCTATATTATTTTTATTATTGCAGAATATATTTTTTATCAATAAGGAACTTGTCGCTAGAAATCTCGCAAAATGGGTCGAGATGCCTGATTAACAGCCTTAATGAACATTATAACAATAATAACAACAAAAAGAAATTCAAAACAAAATATAGGAACTACAAAATCAACAAGAACAACTACAACTTTATCCTGAAATATCAAGAAAAGCAACAACAACAGCAGCAGCAGCACCTGAAAATGCAGAAATGACCTTAACCCTTCTCCCGCAAATGAAGAAACACAAAAAATCAAAACAAAAATGTTGTAGAACGCGACTGAGCCTAGAGCCCGTATTATATATATATATATATATATATATATATTTGTTATATATATAATGTCTATATGAATACAAAAGAAAAACAAAACACACACATACATGTATACATGTAACACATTGTTAAAAAACACAAACACACACACACACACACACACACCTTCTAAACATGCAACACATTGTTAAAGCATACTCACACACATTAACACATCTAAACATGTAACACATTGTTAAAGCACACACACACGGACACACGCACACACACACATTAACACATCTAAGCAATTTTATCGGTTGCATGCGCCTCTCTTCGATTTGTTCGTTGAGCTCTTGGTCTGATCCAATTGCTGATCTCTCCCTAATAAAAAGGCAACTACTACTAACAAAACTAAACCAGTTAAATATATATATTAGGGGGATTCAACTGCTGCGTTAATCAGTTGTGTATGTTGGGGAATTTGAACCAAAGCAAAACGACGCAAACAAATTATCGGCAGTTGCATTTGGGACACACACCTAAAGCACGTAAAGCATACCTTTACATACACATACCTTTACACACACATACCTTCACACACACACACACCACACACACACAAACAACAATCGAAACGCTTAAGATATTACCATACTCAGATAATAAGTAGTAATACTTAGTGTAAATACTTTTTTTTTTTTAAATAGAAATATAAAAGGAGTCATGGCAAAAAGAAACATATTGAAAAAGTCACTCTTAAATATCATAAAAGAATAGAAAAAGGAAATTTATTTAGATCAAATGAATGATGTGCTATGAGTTGAGTAACATTAACATTATTATGCACGATGTGTGTCTTTATCGCAGAAAAGCAACAATTTTAGACGTGTTTTATATAAAATAAGCGTTGCATATGTTTATCACAACAAATAACAATAACACACATTCAGACAACTCCACATACATTTACACCCACTCCCCTCTAAAAAGAAAACAAAACAAAATGAAACAAAACAAATATTGATAAAAAAAAAAAAAAAAAATTTTTTTTGTATTTTAAATTGCTAAATAAATTTGTTTGCCAAAAGGCTAATTAAGGTTTTAGTAAAAAAGAAAAACGTACAAGTGATGATATTTTTACATACATACAATATACATGTGTATATACAGTGAGCCACTGCTTATTCCGATCAGTGTCAAAGAAAAAAAGTAATTGCCTGCCATAAACTAATCATTCATTATTTTTCAAAAATTCCAAAGACCGATGGTAGGTATATATATTAACCACCAAAATTAATATATGACCCCAATAAACTGGGGTTTTCCCACCTGCCAGGTAGGATTATGTAAAAAAGTACCCTATTTTGAGGGGAAATTTTATTTGGATCAGTCTAAATAAAATAATATATTTTGAGTATAAAAACATAAATAAGGATGTTAATACTTAGTATGATATCCTTTGGCCTTAAGAACATCCCTTAACCTAATATTCATGGAAGATACCAGCTTCCTGGTAGCTTCTGGGCTGATTCTGCTCCACTCATCCCGCAGAGCATTTTTGAGGTCTTCTTTGCTGGATATGCTGTGCTTCCGGATGTTATTTTCCAGCAGAGCCCACAAATTCTCAATAACATTTAAATCTTGAGACTGGGCGGGTGGAATTATCATGTGGGGGCAGTTCCTGATGAGCCAGGACTGCACTATCTTGGCCTTATGCTTGGGATCGATGTCCTGGTTGAACCGGAAAGTACGTCGGATTATTAGCTTCTCGGCACTTTTTAGTAAATTTTCCTTTAGTATGTTGAAGTACACATTCTTGTCCATTGTTGTTTCAAAAATCACAAAATTCCCGAATCCGGCTGACGAGATACATGCCCAGACATGTCACTTCCTCCACCATGCTTGACTGTTGTTTTTACGTGTTTGGGATTCAGGTCAGTATTGGACTGTCGCCACACACAATTCCGTCCGTCCGAGTCAAAAACGGTTAATTCGGACTCATATGCAAATATGACTGTGTTCCAGAACTCCAAATCCTTGTCCAAGTGGTTTTTGGCGAACGTCATCCAAGTCCCTTTATTTTGTACGCTTATAAAGAGCTTTTTCCGTGGTACTCGGGCATTTAAGTCATGATTGCGGAGAAACCTGTACACAGTTTCCACACAGCACTTTTTCCCCATTTCATCCTCCACCTGTTGAGCCACTTTTGGAGCCAATAGCTTGGGATTTCCCCTTATTTTCCTGATGATCCTTCGCTCCTCCTCTTCGGTGAAAATCTTGTTTGGTGCAATCCTCAATCCGATTTGCGTCGACGAAGCGCCGAATGATGTTATACACAGTTGAGTAACTCAGATTGACCATTTCAGCTATTTGGAGATGTGAATATCCGTTTTTGTGGTGTTCCAGGATGAGTTTCCGTTGAGAAATGGTAGTCTGTTTGTCCATAGTCCTTGTTGGCTTATTGCACCCAAGATGCAGGATAAAACTAAACTGACTACGAAGGATTGGTCTATTTATACCGGAAATACTCAACTTTAGGTAAAAAATCCGGCTTTTATGGCACCCAGGTGTCCACAATGTACCTGATCCAAATAAAATTTCCCCTCAAAATAGGGTACTTTTTTACATAATCCTACCTGGCAGGTGGGAAAACCCCAGTTTATTGGGGTCATATATTAATTTTGGTGGTTAATATATATACCTACCATCGGTCTTTGGAATTTTTGAAAAATAATGAATGATTAGTTTATGGCAGGCAATTACTTTTTTTCTTTGACACTGATCGGAATAAGCAGTGGCTCACTGTATATGCATATATATTTATTAATATATATATATAGATATATATATATTTCAACTTATGAGACTTGACGTATCATTTTGTTTTTATTATAATTCCTTATCTTCATTTTCGTTTTTCATTTTCAATTTGTGAGTTTATTTTCTCCTTCCCCTCCCTCATATCCCATTCGTTTTTTTTCTCGCAGTGCAGCGAGTTGAGTTTTGAGAGTTTCCCTCGTATTTTCTCACTCCCACTCGCAAGTGGCTCACGCAAAACACAAAAAAAAAAAAAATACAACAAAAAAATCGAAAAAAAAAACTTGAAAAAAGCAAAACATAAAAAACATAAAAAAAAAAAGGAAAAAATTGTAGCGCAAATTTTGTAGAAATGTAAAAATGCGGCGCTATTTGATTATTGTTTTTTATTGTCTGATTTTAAATACAGTTTATACTTATTATCTAGCTTATATACATACAAACTTCTATGTAGCATATAAATTACATATTACTTATAATGATTACTATTTTGATTATGATTATCATTATTATTATAAATATACGCAAGTTGTCAACTTTTTAGTGTCTTAATTTCTCGATGTAAAAATGTTCACTTGTACAATTGTTGATAACTGATTAACTGGCATATTCGCACTCATACACACCCATACCCACAATCAATCTGTTACAAAGAAATAAAATAACAAATACAAAACACTTACACATACACTAACACATTCACTAACACATACACTAACACCGACACTCAGTCACACACACACACACAAACTGACATGCATAATAACATGATTGAGCACATATTAAAACTAAATTTAACGTCTAGCTATTGTGTTATTATTCTACTTATTTTTGTTTTTCGTTCTTTAATTTAGTAATGCTGAGACGATAAATACAAAATAAGAATTAATTTATAGACACATTGAAATGAAAATAATTTACAAAACTTAGCTATTAACTAAATATATAATAAAAATGCAACTATATTAAAAATAAAAACTACTGAAAATCAACTTTCGCTCTTTTTATCTGTCGTGCGCCCACCAGGACACCACATTTAACTGACTTACTTTGTTACCAATTGTACAAACCGTTTCTGTTTCGATATCTTATTGGGTCTTTTCGTTTCTAAGAGAAATGAGTCTGCATGTTTTCTTTAATGGTTCTGGTTAACGTGCAATTATAAATGATTCAAATTTATGACCGGCATAGCATTTCCTATAAACACAGTGGAAATATATCTACACAGATTTCTACTTTTAATAACCTTAGTATTTCGTGGAGAGTGTCAACTTTATATGCGTTATAAAACTCGTTATCGACTTCTTGCGTAAGTTAATTGCGTTTTTGCCCACGTCTGGGTCGCGGTACTTTTTATGATCGGCATGAGGACTTAAATTGCTAAGCAATATTCTAAATGCGTATTGGTACCTGTACTTGATTCTTGATTCCAACATTATTGGACACGATTATTATCTGATTACTTTATCACATGGCTCCTATAAGAACAATGAGTTGAAAATTGAATTAGTCCAAAAATCAGTCATGTAAATCAAAAGATTAATTTGTATATAATCTTTTCAGTTTCCTCTTTAAAAAAAAGCAACCAACAACTTTTTGATATACATATATGTTTCCCATGTCTCATTGATCAATTTTATTCTAAGAATTGATATTGTTTAATGAAATGTAAAGTCATTCAAGTAGTACTTGCTATCTACGATTAATTTCATTTATGGTTTTTTTTCGGAATTGAAAAATTAAGATAACTAATGTGGATTTTTATACTTGGTTTTGGGATATATGCGAGTTAAGGATACCCGCGTTTTTGTATTTAATGCGGAAATGGGGTCGATAATTATCTTAGTTTCATTTTATCTTGAGTGAATGCATCAATCTCTATATTATTATTATTTTACCTTTGGCTATAGGGTATGTAGTAGTTAGGGATACCCGCGCAGTTGTATTTAATTCGGAAATGCGTCAATTCACGCTTTTGCTATGATGCTTACTTTTGAGTGCTTTCAATAATCCTAATCATAGCAATTTGAAGAGCTCTGCCATTTGCTCCATCCGCTGCTCTCCCCCGCTGCCTCTGGCTGTCTGGCGCATTAACACTTGCATATATACGCACGATTAAAATACGAAGTTCTGTTTCCATATCTCGCATAGCCAAATTGTTGCTGCGTATGCTGATGGATGATTAAACGCCTTTTAAACGCCAACTGTATTTATACCCTAACCGTACTTACCTGAGCACATCAACTAAAAAAAAAACTAAAAACAATATCTGTAATTAAGGAAAATTTCAAGTAAGAGTTGTGAGATGTCTATTGAAAATTGTGGAAAATACTTGTTAAAATAGTTAAACCAGAGTTCAATTTACTCTCATCATATTTGGCACGTTAATTAATTCATATTTAATTAACACTTTATGTGGAATATTTCCATCAAATATAAATATATAAACGATATTTATAGTTATTCTTATTAAAAATATAAATATAAATATAAATAAGATGTAAAATATATTTGTATCCACGTGATGTATGATAATTCAAACAGATTTTGGCTTTAAAGAGAGATAGAGAGAGAGAGAGAGAGAGAGAGAGAGAGAGAGAGAGAGAGGAGAGAGAGAGAGAGAGAGAGAGAAGAGAATAAGCATTCCAGGTTTTGAGTTTTGAGAACATTCGATATTGCTGAACTTGAGAACAGCAATACGCAAGAAGCAATAAGCAACTTTCTGAGTACGGACTTCATTTTTTGCTTTGCCACACTGTGCCGTTGTACCTGTTGATTCGAGTTGCAGTACGCTTGTTTGGCTCTGCTTGCCGTTTTCAGTTAGTCGTTGTGTGGATGGTTCTTAAAGCGCTCAAAGCTTACCGCTGGTTCAGTTCTAGCCGTGGCATTCACGGCAACACAACTCAACTCGCGACTCCGGCCATTGTTTAAGCGACTCAACATTAATGAGACTCATTAAACAAATAACGATCATTTGAACAGTTATTATTTACGCTGCGCTTGTAATTCATTTCCATTCCAACAAGTTGCTAATTTTGTATAAATTATTAAACAAATTTTTTTGTTTTTTTGTTTTATTTTGCTTTGCTATTTTATTTATTGTGCGGTAGTGCATGAAAAAATACAATCAATCGCATTAAACTGAACTTCTGAGCGTAGGCGGTATTATCCGCTAGGGGACATCCCAAAATCTCGAAACTCAGGGGATTACCTTTGATATGTATTAGGCTAACATACATACATAAAACAATCAAACAATAAATAAATAAAAAAAAGTACATTTAATGAAACGAAATTATTTGAAACTGAACAAAGGAAATCCAAGTTAAGCCATTCACAAATTAACACTTGAGACTCAAAAGAATCTTAGTGTTTCATTACTGTCTAAGCTCAAAATTTGGAACTAAGATCTTAGGTTCCCTTCTCTAAGTACGCCCATGAACTCTAGTTCTAGTTAATTGAACTGTCTCGCACCATTTAAGTGATTGAATATTACGGGTTGAGTACAAATGAAGTAAGTGCAAAAAAAGAAAAAAAACATTTACTCAGAGATTGTTAAAACCGATATTTTCAAAATATATACACTCATGCATACATATACTAAGTGAACGATAAAAGCAAGTTTACAGTGCAAATGTCTTTCAGCAAGTGAACGATTTTATTGGCCGACATATAATGTGCCAAAAGGCAACTTATCTGGCACGAATCAACAACATGGAGGAAATGATCATAAGCAATTGTTAGCCCTACTAGCAACAATAATAAAATACAAAAAAAAAAGTCAGACATATGTATGTCTAACGACCGGTGACAGAGAAAGGGAATAAATATTTGTTCCTAGTTAAGTACTTTGATGCACGAGATAGTACTATGACAGGGTGATTCCTCAAGTTATTACATGAATACTTTTAAATGTCACGATTGTAAATTGCAATTAATGTTACTCTGTAACATCATAATGACAGTACATCTATTTTTAGCTTAAAACTATCTATATGTATTGTAACGAACCTAATGCTTTGCCGGGCTAACGCTCAGTCGAGCTGTGGATTCGTACAACAAATTTGTATTTGTTGTGATGCGACAATTGAGAACACACACTTTTCATATATATTAAGTTTATTTGGTTTATTTGGTTAATGTCTCGTTTCACAGTACCACTTATGTCTATGTGCTAGACTGCACTTAATTGACGATAGTCCACTGGAGCCTTAGTCTGGCTTTAAGAGTGATCCTGTTCGGAAGAGTCGGGTTCAGGCTTCCCGTGCCCCAGCTGCACAAGTTCACGGCCACGCACTGATCGACAGGTTGTCATACGGCACGCCTTTCAACCAAAAGACTTCGCACGTATCCCGTCTATTTCAGGCTTCGCACTGTTCGACAGGTTGTCATACGGCACACCTTTCAACCAAAAGGCTTCGCACGTATACCGTCTATTTCAGCTTCGACCGACAGGTTATCGCACGTATACCGTCTATTTCAGGCTTGATTCCGCACGCTTAATTGTGACTGTGGCAGGCTTCGCACTGATACCACGACTCAAACGTAGCAAGGATTCACTTTATCTACCAGCCCAAGGACTTCAATGTCCTGCGATGTTGTTTCGTCCTTCGCGTCGAAGTCCTTTCGACGCTCCTTAATCGGTGTATCGTCCTGGTTGATACACGCTGGTATTACTTTCACTTTATGCTGTTGCCGTTTTTATACTCTTCGCGGCACTCGATTTCTATTCTGCTTGAGCTTTGGCAGAGTTTCCACTTCCCGTGTGGGTGCTGACTGTCCCTGCTGTGTGTTGCGGCGCTCTTTTTATAGTCCCGACGCCGCCTTTTGTCGGGACTGTACCAGAAATCACGCGATCATCTCGGTGGCGTGATTTTCTGGTAACTTTCCACTGCCATTTGCCGGTGCCAGCCCATGTCTGCCGTTGGTGTGAGTATGGATGGAGATATTGCACTCGCAATACTCCTCACACCATAACGGCACATGTCCTAGCGGACATGTGTGTCAGACACGCTCATATGGCTGACAACCTGCGTACGAGAGGGAGAGGACGAAAGAGAGCGAATTCGCCGCAACTGCAATCAGGGCCGGACTTTGGTCTGATGTACAGTTACTGTGAGGGGCGCATATAGCACACATAAATATATAAACCTATATATTTATTTGCCATCGCTATATGGCTCCTCACACTCCCCTCTTTCTTCGGCAGTGGAAGACTTCCACTGTCTAAACGGTGACGTTCCGGGTTGATGAGTGGTTCGGGTGCCGAGCCGGCGTTGTCAGCGTCCGAGCCGACGTCGTCTGTAGAGATGACGATGGTTTCGTCAACCCGAGGACCAGGGAGCATGGTGTCGTCGTCATCACCCGATGACTCGCCAAGCTCCTCTCCGTCCTCGTGCACCGGTTCTCCCTCGTCGACTCCGCCGTTAGTAGGGCTAGTGTCCCTGTCATCTCGAGGTCTGGGGGCATGGTGTCGTCGTCATCACCCGATGACTCGCCATGTTCCCCTTCGTCGACCTCGTAGACAGGATGATAGAGGCTGTCGCGTCCCTCATCGATGCCGTCGCCGTTGCGTTGGTCTTAAGGCGGCAGTCGTGGTGTGGGCACACGCACCACACGCACTAAGCGCCTCACCCGCAGAACTCGCACTATGCGCACCACGCGTCCGCGTGGCCGCCGAGATCGCCGTCCAGCAGGCATGCGCACTGCTGGACTGGCTCCTCTTCTATGCTGGGTCCCAGCTCCGCTAGGTCCAGCAGCGAGATTTGGTGCCAACCGGCACCGTTCTGGTCTTGGCTTCGTTCTTCATTGCAAACTTTGCTAATGAGCTGTGCGCGTGCCTGCAGTTTGGTTATATAGTTTGGGCACTCGTGTCCCTAATTTATAACTCTCTCTCGGGTTGAGTTTGTGCTCTTTTCTATCGGTGCTCCTTACACTAGTGTGGGTGACTAACCAACGGTGCCCTGGTATCCATGTACCTGCACTAGTGTGGTGACTAACCAACGGTGCATGGTTTTGCCACTCACGCATCCGCACAAGTGCTATTGTTGTTGGTTGTCATTTTGCCTTTTGCGCACGTCTCCACACTAGTGCGTAAATCTGCTGTTGCTAAGCACTGAGCACCATGTTTTTTTTTTGATCGTTGCACTTGCGCTCTCATAGTGCACGCATTGTTGTTGTTCGATTCGTCAACAGCGGTGAGCGCGACGTTTTTCAGTGGTCGCGGCGCTTGCGCTCTCATAGTGCACGCATTGTTGTTGTCCGATTCGTCAACAGCGGTGAGCGCGACGTTTTTCGCGCGCGCTTGCGCTCTCAGTGCCCAGTGGTCCGATTCGTCAACAGCGGTGAGCGCGACGTTTTCGTGGTCGCTGCGCTTGCGCTCTCATAGTGCACGCATTGTTGTTGTCCGATTCGTCAACAGCGGTGAGCGCGACGTTTTCGTCGCTTGCTGCGCTTGCGCTCTTTGGCGTGTGAGCAGTGTTGTTGTAAATTTCCGCCAAAGCGGCGAGCGGACGTTTTCGTTGCTTGGAGCGCCGTTTTGGAGCGCTTACGCTCTCTAGCGTGTGCTTGCGCTCTTTGGTGTGTGAGCATTTAATCTGCTTTCGGCGGTCGTTGCACTTATTCTTTTGAAGCGCAAGCGTTGTTGCCGTCCTTTGTCAGCCGTAAGCATAACGCTTTCGACGGCCGTTGCACTTCATCCGAGTGAACTCTAAAGCAGGTCATGGCCATCCTCTCCTTCTGCAATAGCTGTTGTCCACTCTTTGCCATAGCTGTGGCTTGTTGGCTATTCGCCGCGTTCAGGGCTGTTCACCTAGTTTGGACCGGGACCCGCCTTAGGGCTCCAATTATTGTTTATATTTATTTTGTTATGCTTGTTGTTTTATTTTATTTATGTATATATATATATATATATGTTTATTTATTATTATTCTTGTTATATGTAGGTGTATACGACCTTTGTATACCCTTCCTTTTATTTTATTCTTACCCTTTCCTTTGGGCGTTATTTTTTTATATTTAAATTTCTCCGTATTTATTTTATTATTTTATATCTATAGGTGTATACGACCTTTGTATACCCTTTCTTTTTTTTTATTCTTACCCTTTCCTATTGGGCGTTTGTTTTATTATATATATATATATATTTATTTTGTTGTTATTCTAGGTGTATAAGTGGGAGTCCAATTTCTGTCTTGGAGTCTCACTTATCTTCCCCCCCTTTTAATTTTGGGGATTTAGGGACTCACTTGCCTCCTTGCTATGCGGCTTCCAGTCGCTCACATGGCCGTCCTTATCGCTTATCCGCCGAGCTCTTCAGCTTACAGATTACCGGCGACGTGAAATCCACGATTTGGTACGGGCCGCCGTATCTTGGTGCCAGTTTGGCTGCGAATCCCTCCGCCGCATTTGACAGGTGGTGAACCTTCACCCACACCCTGTCTCCAATTTTGGGGTTCCATTGCCTACGACGAAGGTTGTTGTGCCGCGCTTGGTCCTGAGAGGCCTCGACCGCGGCCAATTGACTTGACTTATATTGCTGGACATATGCTCTTACGTCTCTATATAAGCCTGGCCAATAGTAGCGCGCTGCTACCCGGGCTATTGTTTTTCGGCTTCCCGTGTGTCCTGCGGCGGCGGTGTTGTGGTCCTCCTTTAGGACTTGTGTCCTTTTGCCGGTTGGCACACACAACTTCCAGGCTTTCACATCCTCTGTCCCGGCTCTGTGAGGGATGTGCCTGTACAAGTTTCCGGATTCCTCCATGTAGTCTGGAAACTTTCTGGGATTTTTATTTATGGTGGTTCGCATCTTTTGGATCCAGTGGCAATTCTTATTCGCTTGGTCCATCGCGTCTTCCACCGTTGAGACTCTCCGGCATGTCTCCTTCCGGGGCTGTCGAGATTGGGCCACCCTTGCTGCTGGTTTGACTGTCTTTGCTATGTACAGTCTTTCCTCCTGATGCTCTCGAATTCGTTTTCCCGGTATATTTATCCTCAGGCCTGCGCACTCCAAAACCGTTCCCATGCCCGATAGAAAATCCCATCCGAGAACTAAGCCATCGATGACTCCTGGGAGTATCAGTAGAGCAATGTCCATACTACTCCTTCCGAGTCTGATATTCACCTCGACTTGTTCTCGGACTCCGCTGTTGCGACCATCTGCCATGCGGATTCGCAGTTCGGTTGCGCGTCGTCGGCCTACGTCGAACAGTCCACGAGCTAGCTTCTCGCTAATGAAACTACTCGTGGCACCTGTGTCTATTGTAGCCTTGTACTGGCAGTTGCCGATCTCTACGACCGCTGTCAGCTGCGCTCCCTCGTCCTGCAGGCTGCCGATTAGCGTACTGGGGCTGCCCTTGTTCGGCTGCCGCTCGCCTCTCGGTGGTGGACGCCGGTGTCCTTTTCCCGACGGACAACACACCGACGTACGAACTCCGATACGTCCACATAGCCAACAATAATCCAGCATAGGATTTGTGCACTCTATCGCACGGTGTCCCTCCTGGCTGCAACATCTGCAGGCCATCGCTGGATTGTTTATATGTGTTTGTATATTGTCGCGTCTCGTCCTCGGGGCTGGTGTGGGTCTCGTGTCGGCTTCGGTTCTGTGTGTCCGTCCACTGTCCACTATCCGCATAAGCCGTGGGCCGTCTTGCCTTGGCGCTGGCTCTATTTGGCGGTAGTGACGCAATCTGTGGTGACTCCATATGTCGTCCTGGTGGCTCTCTGCGTCTCTGTTGAGGCTGTCCTTGCCTTCGCTGTGGAGTGTTGTGACTCGAGTGCTCCACGCGTCTCTGTTGCGGCTCTACTCGCATTCGCTGTGGAGTGTTATAATTCGGCTGATCCATGCGGCTCTGCTGTCTCAGCTTTTCTCTATCAGCCTCGAGCTCCTCACACACGACGGCCAAATACATCAATTCCTCTAAATCGCCGAATTGATCTGGCCGTGGCGTATGCTCGCAGGTCTGGCAGGCTGTTGTTGTAGATTTTCTGCAGTTGTTTGTCCGCAGGATACTGCAGTGGCCGCATGAGCGTCTGCATTTCAACCATGTATACCTTGAAATGGCTCGTTCATAGGCCTGACGTCTGTGGTTAACTTCGTCCTTTAGGTTTTCAAAGTAGTCCCTCGGCAGAAAGTATCTCTTGGAAACTTTGGATGAATGTTGCCCAACTCGTCCAGTGCTGGTTATTGGCTACATACCACTTCAGACGCCATCCCCTGCAGGAGTTCGGGCATGGCCCTGGGAACCAGATCCAGGTCGAGCCCATAGGTATCGGCTGACCACTCGACTTGCTCCAAGAATTCTAACGGCTCCGTTGTGCCGTCGAAGCGAAAATTCCATTCTCGGACTTGCTTCGCTACCCTCGGGTATTCTTGGGACATAGTCGTCGCCGTGTGCTCGCGTATTGATACCCTCTTTGATGGCTGTGGTGCGGACGTTTCCCATACTGTGTGGTGGTTGTCTCTCGCGCGCGCTGCTGCGCTGGTTGCCGGTATGCTCAAATGCGCGAAATCCATGTTCGTCGCTTCTCTTGCACACGCAACTTGTCCGCCATCTTTGGCCGGTGACGTTCTGCCGTGAATCGCTGCCAATTCCGCAATCCGCGTGCTGTGTGGTAGTCTGGATTCGTGAGTGTCCACCCACTCTCCAAATTGTCGACGCATTACATCCAGTGTGCCACTGAGCTCCAACTGGAATTCGTCTCCATACTTTAGCACTTCCTCCTTTTTGAGGTTGTACACCCACGCACGAACCATTTTTGTTCTTTTAATATATATATTGTGTCAATTATCGCAACCAGCAACGTTGGGCGCCAGTTGTAACGAACCTAATGCTTTGCCGGGCTAACGCTCAGTCGAGCTGTGGATTCGTACAACAAATTTGTATTTGTTGTGATGCGACAATTGAGAACACACACTTTTCATATATATTAAGTTTATTTGGTTTATTTGGTTAATGTCTCGTTTCACAGTACCACTTATGTCTATGTGCTAGACTGCACTTAATTGACGATAGTCCACTGGAGCCTTAGTCTGGCTTTAAGAGTGATCCTGTTCGGAAGAGTCGGGTTCAGGCTTCCCGTGCCCCAGCTGCACAAGTTCACGGCCACGCACTGATCGACAGGTTGTCATACGGCACGCCTTTCAACCAAAAGACTTCGCACGTATCCCGTCTATTTCAGGCTTCGCACTGTTCGACAGGTTGTCATACGGCACACCTTTCAACCAAAAGGCTTCGCACGTATACCGTCTATTTCAGGCTTGATTCCGCACGCTTAATTGTGACTGTGGCAGGCTTCGCACTGATACCACGACTCAAACGTAGCAAGGATTCACTTTATCTACCAGCCCAAGGACTTCAATGTCCTGCGATGTTGTTTCGTCCTTCGCGTCGAAGTCCTTTCGACGATCCTTAATCGGTGTATCGTCCTGGTTGATACACGCTGGTATTACTTTCACTTTATGCTGTTGCCGTTTTTATACTCTTCGCGGCACTCGATTTCTATTCTGCTTGAGCTTTGGCAGAGTTTCCACTTCCCGTGTGGGTGCTGACTGTCCCTGCTGTGTGTTGCGGCGCTCTTTTTATAGTCCCGACGCCGCCTTTTGTCGGGACTGTACCAGAAATCACGCGATCATCTCGGTGGCGTGATTTTCTGGTAACTTTCCACTGCCATTTGCCGGTGCCAGCCCATGTCTGCCGTTGGTGTGAGTATGGATGGAGATATTGCACTCGCAATACTCCTCACACCATAACGGCACATGTCCTAGCGGACATGTGTGTCAGACACGCTCATATGGCTGACAACCTGCGTACGAGAGGGAGAGGACGAAAGAGAGCGAATTCGCCGCAACTGCAATCAGGGCCGGACTTTGGTCTGATGTACAGTTACTGTGAGGGGCGCATATAGCACACATAAATATATAAACCTATATATTTATTTGCCATCGCTATATGGCTCCTCACAGTATATATATATAGTTATAGTTCGTTTTGGGTTTTGCGATGAGATCATTTAGTTTGCTTCCCATTGTGAGACATGAAAGTTGTAAATAAATCTTAGGTTTTGCTTCCTTAGTTCTTTGTGTATGAGATATAAATTTCGATTGTATCTGTTTCTTTTTATGAACGCATTCAGTCCGTTTATCTATGTGAATCGTGGGAGATCTTTATGGATACTCACTTAAATTTCAATTATCACGAGACATATCAAACTGTTGTTATCTATGTGGATCATGGGTGTAGATCCACACATATGTATATCCAGTTTTGCAAAGTGTATTGACAAATGAAACGCGATTATGGTTATGGCATTCAGTAAAATATAATGTAGTGCAATCTTTTTTTTTTTTTAGATATATGTTGTACACGTTTTTCCGAAGCAAACAACTCGTTTAACATTTATCTGTACACTCAACTTCAATAAAAAAAAATGCGTACACTTTTGTTTTTATTTACTGTCTGGTTTTTTTTTTTTTTTTTATATTTTTTTATTTGGGCTTCTTTTGTTTGGCTGAGTCCCTTCACTTTTCAGATAATGTGTGTGTGATAAGGAGACAGGGGTATCTGTATCTGTATATTTGTATTTTAACAGACTGTCTGGAAAATACTTAAAAGCTGAACAAACAATTATAGCTCATTTTAATTAAGACAACTTGTGTGATTAAGAAATGTTAAATATTTTATACGTATGCATGTACAGTTATATACATACATAGTAAATAAACAGCAATACACAATATATATGTATATATTAATAGCAAAAAAGTTCGATCAGATGCAATAGATGTTCTTTAAGTTGAACAAACATAAAATGTATCCATGAATATAATAACATTTATTTTGCATTGATCTATTTACAATGAGTGTGCGTTTTCTGCGGTCGGAAAGATCAAAGATCAATGTTTCTGAACCAGGGTGTCAAACCGAATCGAATTCCGATACCGGTTCTGCGACGTAAAATTCAAAGATGCCAAGTAAAGCTCATGAAATGGTTTAAATATTGTATTTTTTTTTTATTATTTATTTTCTAATATCGGCTCCTGGGATTTCAATCGGCAAGGTTGCCGTTCCTCTTCCGGTTCCTGTGTGACACCCTTCTATCAATTATTATTTGTGCATCATTTAGTCGGCGGCTGAGCCGTTGCTTGATTCATCAACTGGTTTTCAGATGGTTAATGATATGCAAATGTTAAGCCATATCGCTGATATAATGAGCAACTGCATATCGATTGAGGGTTTTACACTTTTGCACTGTTGTAAGAGCGTTCGTTCATTCATCAGAATCTTGTTTATTTATATATTTTATTTTTCCCAACCGATTTGATTGTTGCCGACATTTACATACATACATATGTATGTATGCATGTATGTGCTGTAAGCAGGCCCTGGGTTTAATCAGACCTAAGTGAGATTCGCATTGTGAATGCGAACAAGTCGCGTGCAATATTCAAATTAAGTGCTTGGTGTAATTACCCATTTGTCACAGCTACGCTGTATTTTAACCAAGTTGATGTCAATTACTGGTTTTCTTTATTTCCTTATTGCTTTTTTTTTTTTGTTTGATTTGGGTTCGTTGATTCCTTGGCGTTCGGATTCTGATATAATTTTCATCATATCTCAAGTTGACTAATTGTCACGCGCAAAAACGGCAAAAACAATTGTTATCTTATCCGAAATCATAAATCCAATTTCTCAATAATTTAATTGCGATTTATTTCCTGGGCGGCTCTGCTTTAATTAACACAATAAAATAATTGTTATATATGCACAATAGAATGCACTGAATGCCATCCAAGTCGACAAGTTTATATCTGCCGAGATGTGGTTAGCCAAAGTTAATATTTTGTTACGGTGTTTTATGTATACATACATTGTGTGTATATGCATACAGATGTATGTGTATGTGTGCATTATCAACTATGTGACATAATTTTTAATTTGATCAGATGAGCAATGTGATAAACGGTAAAGCATTTATCTGTAGAAGAGAGAAGTCATATATGGTTGCTAGCGGAACAATCTTTAGGATTGTTATGTTAATCGAATGAGAGCTCGACTAGTAGTTACCCTGTGACCCGGTCTTAGCTATTGAAATCCACACCGTCTGCCTGTTGATGCTGATCAAAATTTATATACCCAAAATTCTTGGCTAAGGTTAAGTAGAAGTAAGCTCTATTTGAGTGCAAGGTTATCTAAACTTGAGTATGCAAGCATACATATGTATGTATTATTTTTGTCTGTGTTTGTGTACGAAATGTTTTAATTTTTTTTTGGAACATTTTCAAACATCTTGTCACTGTCGGATAGTATAATAAACATATGTGTTATGGGTTATCTAGTTCGTTTTCGCAGCATTGCCAACTTGGAACTTGAAACAGGTTTGTCAAATTTCAACATTGCGCACTGTTATTCCGAGTGTTTGTTGTGCTCAAATATTTACTGTATGCTCGGGAATTATGTGTAAACATCAAAACGATAAATAAAACAAAAAATAATACAATGTCTGCGCACACATTGTTATCATCCAAGACGATTGACATTTCGATGACTGTCTTTGCTGACATGATGGCAAAAATTCTCCAAAAGAAATGGGAACATTTTCGTCAGCTTATCAATATTTTTTGTACTTGGAATATATATTGTTATAAGGTTGTTGATATCTGTGTCAAGCGCCAAGTACTAATTAGGGCTATGAGCGGACTTTGGACATTGAAATGGTGCTGTTTTCGTCCTTCGACTGAATTTGTCCAACAAAAATGGATGGTTCTTCGGAGTCATCGAACCTTACCTTACCAATGAATAGATGGAGTTGGTCCAATTGAGTTAGTTCTCTAAAACCTACCTTGTTTATACTATAGATTTCATACATATTATTTCATAGTTATTTCATAACTATTATTAAAATATTTCTCATTATTTAATAGAATAATGAGAAGGAGGCGCAAAAAAAGGATGAGGATCGCACCAATTGGTCCAATGGCTTGGAATTCTTAATGTCGTGCATAGCGGTATCTGTGGGCTTGGGCAAAATCTGGCGTTTCCCATTTACGGCATATGAGAATGGAGGCGGTGCATTTCTAATACCATATCTTATAGTGCTCTTTCTGATCGGTAAGCATATATGTATATACATATATATATATGTATATATACATACATATATAAGCACTTATGTGTATATTCTTATACTTTCATATTTAGGCTAATGCTACATTTATATTCTCAGGAAAGCCCATGTATTATATGGAAATGATAATGGGCCAGTTCACGAGCAAAGGCACCGTCAAGATCTGGTCCATATGCCCCTCATTTTTGGGTGTCGGCTATGGTCAGGCCATTTCCACCACCTGCATTATAACCTACTATTCATCGCTGTTGGCCTTAACCCTCTACTATCTGGCTGTTTCGTTCCAATCGGAGTTGCCGTGGGCCACTTGCCAGGATTCTTGGATAAATTGTGTGAATTCCAAGCCAGCAGAAATTTTGGAAGCTATGCTGAATAACGGTAGTTCGGCATTAACTCTAGCTGCTGAAACCCCAGCCAAGCTGCAGAGTAGCTCGGAACTTTATTTTCTGTGAGTAAGAACAGAATCAAAAATGATGCCATCTTCAGTTCTCAAAAAAACGGCATTCTGAAAACAATGAAAATTATAATGACTATTGAATTTATTCGCAGTAATGTGGTTATCCACGAGAAGGCGGATATATCGGATGGCATAGGCACACCAAATTGGAAGCTATCGCTTTCTCTATTCGTTGCGTGGGTTGTCATTTTTCTGGTGATAATGCGTGGTGTTAAGAGCTCCGGCAAGGCAGCTTATTTCCTGGCCCTATTTCCCTATGTGGTGCTCTTAATTTTGCTGGTTCGCGCTGTCACCTTGGAGGGCGCTTCCGATGGCATCATTTTCTTTCTGGAGCCCCAATGGGATGAACTGCTGAATCCCACCGTTTGGAAGGAGGCTGTTGTCCAGTGCTTTTTCTCGCTGGCCGTCGGCAGTGGACCGATTGTTATGT
This sequence comes from Drosophila nr. perissopoda 5 BK-2023a, assembly GCA_035044105.1. Taxonomy (NCBI): domain Eukaryota; kingdom Metazoa; phylum Arthropoda; class Insecta; order Diptera; family Drosophilidae; genus Drosophila; species Drosophila nr. perissopoda 5 BK-2023a. The sequence goes on along the minus strand of JAWNMK010000620.1, from coordinate 2,024,814 downwards.
TTTCCTCCTATAATCGCTTCGAGCATCCCATTTACAGGTGTGTAGAGAAATGAAGTTATCCAACATTAATTATTATAATTAATATTATTATTAATATGTGCTTATAGGGATGCGATGATCGTGACCACTTTGGATACCCTAACTAGTCTGTTGGGTGGCATTACTATATTTGCTATACTCGGAAATTTAGCGCACAATCTGAAAGCGGATGATATAAGGGATGTGGTGCGAAGTGGTACTGGTTTGGCATTCATTTCCTATCCGGATGCCATTTCGAAGTTTAATGCGGTGCCACAGCTTTTTGCCGCACTTTTCTTCTTCATGCTGTTCGTTTTGGGCATTGGATCGATTGAGGCGCTGCAGAGCACGATTGTGACCATTATCTGTGATCAGTTCAAGTGGAAGTATTGGAAGGTCGCACTGGCAACATCCATTTGTGGTTTTCTCATGGGTCTGGTCTACGTAACACCGGTAAGTTTTGCATTTTTCCTTATATTTTTGAACTTTGAACTATTGTTCAGGTTTCATTTTGGCTATAGGGTGGTCAATGGATCTTAACCCTGGTGGACTTCTATGGTGGCACCTATGTGGTCTTCTTTTTGGCCATCTTTGAGCTGATCGGCATTATTTGGATATATGGTAAGCTATGAAAGCGATATGAATACCATATAGCCTCTACTGAAAGAAACACTGTCTTTCTTCCGCTTTGGCATAATATTATTATATCTGCAAAGAATCATCTACATTAACTAACTTAAATTGTCAATATCTTCAAGGCTTACAAAACTTTTGCGATGACATCGAATTTATGTCGCATAGAAAGGTATCCTTGTACTGGCGTTCATGTTGGGACTTCTTCACACCAGTTATGATGATTGTAATTTTCGTGTATTCCATGGCCACGATAGAGCCCATCAAGTACAGCGATACATACTTCCCTGTTGCGGGAGATGGTAAGCGTTTACTTGTCGAATCCCATTTTAAGTATATTTTTACATTCATTATTTTATTTATATTCCTTAGTTGCTGGTTGGGTGCTCTTTGCCATAGGCGCTTCACAATTTCCACTCTGGGGCTGGTGGTATGTTCACAACCATAGGGATGGCAACTTTTTTAAGGTAAGTTAAAAATATTTATATTTCGAAAATGGCCATTTATAATCTGTGCATTTTTATAGAGTTTCATTGCTTCAGTGAAGCCCAGCCCGAAGTGGGGACCAGCTAATCCGGAAACTCGACGCGATTGGCTACTGTTCAAGAGCGACTTGGCGGCGAAAAGGGCTGTTCAAGCGAAATCGGATAAGATGGGTTTCTTCCGGCAAAAGCTGTATAATATGTGTGGCTATAGCACATAGTATGAAACGGATATGAATCATATCGTATTCATTTATATATCTATATATACATATATAGTATTATATGCCCTAGTTGTACATCAGTTCCAGCTTCCAAAGGCTCTGCTATAGATTAACAATAATTATTATTATTATTATTTTTTTGTATTGAAATTTTAGTGGTACGGCACAATGGCATATTACGAAATTCAACTCTGAAATCCCGACTTTGGCTAGCTGTTGGCTAGCTGTTGGTCCTTTAAATCTAATCGAATTTGCCGAACTAAAATCCATCCAAAATAAAAAAAAAAAAAAAAAATTTCTCGATATTTTGCTGTGACCGGGATTTGTTGTAGTTTTAGAGAAAACATGGATTTATTAAGTAGTTCAATCGCCTCTTTGCTCCTGAAAGTGTGCTTCGATTTGGTTCAGCTTTATAAACATGGCCAACATTTTGTATACACTGAACAAGTTGCAAATGGGTAGAAAGATTTTAATGGTCTTGTGTCAATTTGCATATGTAACAGACAGAAGGGAGCACCCTTGACCTCATAGGGTATATATGTACATATATATATATATATTATTGATCAGGATCAATACGATACAGCCATGCCCGTCTGTCCGTCCGTTCCTTCGTCTGTTCTCATATATCACTCGCCTCGACAACAGCATTCAAATTGCATTTCTTGAAATTTTTAATGAATAACAAATGCAGATTTTTTCATACAAAGCCCTTTATTATTTTAAAATTTGTTCAATTTTTCGTCATTAATTAATAATTTACATTTTACTTAATGTTTCTTTCAATTTTGTTAGATTTTTGTTTGCTTGTAATTTTAATTTCCTTATCATTTTCTTTTCTTTTTTTTTAAATTAGTTTTTGTCCATTTGTTTGCTTTCAGTGTGTACATTATAACAGTACATCAATTGATTTATGTAATGGTAAATTTGCTATAAATAGGGGGAATTCTTAAGAGGTAAATGCTTAATGAGCAAAAAAAAAAAAAATCAGATCAGTTTATACTACATACATATATGTATACAAAATAACAAATCGTAAATCTAATAAACATTCTTAAAATTCATATCCCAAATACAATATATATATCTTTTTTTTTTAAGTTGTTGTTGTTGTTCTTTTTTTTTTTTTGTTTTTTTAATTTATTTGTTGTTTTACTTTGTGTACATTTTTGAAATAAACGCAAATGGATTCCTTTTAAATCGTGTTTATCTTTCGACATTAAATCATTTTATGCATTTAAGGACTATATTTTAAAATTCTTGTTAATTTCTAATTGTAGTCTGTTTGTCTGTGTGTGTGTGTGTGTGTTTGTGTGTGTGTGTGTATCCGTTGTGAAAGTGTGTGTATTTTGTATTGTGTTGGGTTTTTATTTAATTTTTTTTTTAAACCGTAAAATACTAATTTAGCAAATGTAGGCACTCTAAATATTAAAGCTTTTGCAAAACACGGTTCCTCGATAAGATATATAACAATATTAATTTAAATATAATATACCGTTAATTCAAAATAAACTATTTTTTTTAGCCACTGAATTGTATGTAAATTACTTATTTTTTGTTTTATATATATTTTGCTTTCATTTCTTTTAGAAACTTTTCGGTTTTTTTTTGTTTGTTTTCTTATTCATTATTTTTTTTATTTTTATCTTTTAACTTAGTTATTTTTTTTTGTTTAAAGTTTGGATTAGTTAATTTTTGTTCTTCATCTTCATTTACTTAATCTGCTCGCTTTTCGTTATGGTATAATAAAAATTGTTTCGCATTTCATCAATTTATTATTTATCCGTTTTGTTTTTGTATTTATTGTTTAGTTTAACATAATTGTTTATGCTTAATAAATTGGTCTTTGCTTCGGCTTCCGTTCAACTACTGAATACATTACTATAATACATGTAAAGTCAAATATGATCTTGTAGTGCATTTCTTATCATTTTTTTTTTTTTTTTTTTGGTTGGTATATAGTATAGTATATGTATAGTATATAGTATGTTGTTGTTGTTGTTTTTAGACCGCCTTTACATGTATATATTGTATATAGTATGTGTAACCCATTTTATAGTTTTTTTTGATGTTGTTGTTGTTTTGTTTTGTTTTCTCATTTAAGTGTTGACTACACACCATGCCGTTTAGGCCGGATTTCTATTTTAGTTTTAAACATCTTTTGTATGTCGCTGTCGCTGTCGCTGTTTAACCATGAACTGTACAGTGTAAATACATATACCAAAATGTTATTTGCTAGTTTCTGGTTGTTCTTGTTCTTTATCTAATCGTTTTCTGTAGTTTGGATTTTAGTTTCTTTGCGTTATTTTGTTGAACTCAGTTAGCTAGAAATATGTGCAAACCGAAGCTGTGCAACACTTTGTGATTTTCGTAGTACTCCATGTGTAGCATTACGTTTCGCTGTTCAGAAGAACACATACACACACACACACACACATACAATACATGTAGAATACACAAATGGAACACATCCTCAATACATACATTTTCAAAGAAATGCACTGTGCACAGTGGGCCCGAAGAAAAAAAAATATATATATATATAATTAAAACCAAAATTGATTTTGTTAAAAAGACTGCCTCAGTACAAAGAAAACACCGGCACTATAAATGTTTAAGTAAGTCTAAATATATATATATATATATATATCTAAAAGTGTTTCTATTGAAGATTTTGAACATTTTACTTTGATTTTAATGTACACGTTTTCCGATGCCCTTGAACCACTGTGCACACTACTGTGCGCCTAACAAAATTTTGTGGATCCTATTCTATTGATGTCATCAACTAGTTGTAGCAGCAGCCATGGCATATAGTACATATAGTGTGTATGTGTGTGTAAATATTGTTAAATGTTTTTTTGGTTTTGATTTAGGCATCAGTTAAAGGATTTTCTTTTTGGTTGTGTATAATTAAGACCTGTCTTTTAATTTCAGTCCCTCATATCAAAGTTTTTTTTTTTGTTGGTTTTTTTTTACTCTCATTATTCTTTTGTTTTGTTTTAGTTTAAGATATTGTGTTAAGGAAACCAGTTCAAACGGCAAAAAATTTTCTTGGTATCATTTATGTAAAAGTTCTGTTCTTGTTGTTCTTGTTGTAGTTTTGTTGGAGTGTTGAAACCCAAATATGCATTTTAGTACATAACATTAAAGCTGGGCGAATTTCATATATAGAGTTCCTCATTTTAATTTTCTCTTTGTTTTTTTGTGTGTGTGTGTGTGTTTTTTTATTACATCGATTTTGTGTTCTTTGTCCACCGTGTTCGTTTGATGTATGTTTGTATGTGTGTGTGTGTGTGTGTGTTTTATTGTGATAAAGCTATTTTGACAGCAGTCTTGAACGTTCATTTCAATTTAAATATTCAATATTATATAAATAGGTATACATTCTTAAGGTTTTTTTTTAGGCTTTTCTTTCTTAGTTTGGTATTTCTAGGTATTATTTTTGTATTTTCTATATTTCCGAATAATTGATGATGCTATCTTTGGACTCACTGCAATTGAGAATATATTTAACTTTGGTTTCGAATTCGCATTAAGTGTCAGCTAATTATGTGGTAGTACATATATATCAATCTACAGACAGGGTTACATGGGATTGTAATGTCGTTGAAGATTCGGTACTTTGACACAGATCGAAAAAATGGGTTGTGGCTCTGGGGAATTATTCGCTTTAACTGGCATTTAATGTTTATATGCTATGCTAATTTAATGAGCATTTTAAAATGTTCAAAAGCGTAAGATGTTTTTAGTGCGGCCAGATCGATGAACTAAGAGATGAGTAGATTAAAGACAGCATGAACGTTACTTGGAACGTTGTGGGGGATTGCAACGAATGGGGAACACAGCTATAATCGGAGTGGATACTAATTGGAATGTTTTCACTACCAAAAGTGTGTGAGGGTTATAATTGACGCGCTTGCGACATGTGTCAAACATATGGAGATCGAATTAATGCATTTTGAGTAGCTTTGTTGCAAGGTGCTTTGCATGGTTGTCACATTCTGTTAATCGTTTTGGGGTCCCTGCATGTGCGGCGGCAACTTGGCATGTTCGATTGGGGAATTCAGTTGTATAACTTTGTTGAACTTGTATTTTTTTGTTGGTTTTTTCTGTTTTTTTTTTGTTTTTTTTTGTTTTTTTGTTTTGATTTACGACATGCCTAAAAACTTTCTGCAGCTAAGCGTTTTATACATTTTTGTTTCTCATTTTATTTATATCTATTAAAAAAAATTAACTTCGATGCTCTCAGTTAATACTTTCTATATAGTATGTCTATGCATTTCCTTTTAGAATCTTTAGAAAACTTACGTAGCTCGGCCACTCTGCTATTAACGACAATTATTATAATATATATTTTTTTTTTAATTTTGGTTTTTTTCTTTCTTATTTATTATTACATCTAATCTTTGTATATTTAAGTGAATTAGTTTTGTTTTTTTATTTGGTATTTAAATATATTACAAAATTTCAATTAAAATTGTTCCTTTAGGGGTTTTTTTTTTTGGTTTTTCTTTAGTATTTTTTTTTATCTCGTACCTCTCTCAAAAGCTAGTCAGGTTCTTAATTGAGTTTATTAATCTTGGTTTTTAGTTCTTTTGGGTTTACATTTTAAATTTCATTTTTGGTATGTTCGCATTTTATAAAATGTTATACGTTAAAGCCAGGATTAGTATTTAGTATGTATGTATATGTGGTATAGAATTGGTTTTTGTTTATAGACAACAACATTTAAGTTGAACTTAGATGATTCCTTTAGGCTTGTAACATACATACAACAATTTGAATACTCGTATAAACATATTTTTGCTGTTTACCTATTTGCACCAGAATACAACTAAACATACACACACACACACACACACACATGAGCATACTCTTGGGACTTTTGGGGACTATGTAAATACCTAGTCTGCGAACCAGGTGAAAGTTTTATGGAGTTACTATTATACATGAAATATTATATGTGTATAAGGTTGAAGGTAGGAATTATTTTCGGAGCTATGGAGGCAGCAGCATTTTCTGTTGATATGCCTAATATTCGTTTAATAGAGCCCACATACCCAAAATTTGCCGTCTCCAGTCTCACAAAAATACAGGGACAAAGGACATGGATTTATCTGTTAATACTATACAAAAAACCATATAGTGTGTATTATGTTCTTCCAAATATCGGATATGCCTATTTCTCAATTGCTAAATTGTACTTGAAGGATTGTAGACTTGGTATTTTTTGTTGTTGAATTTTGCTCTCTATGAAATAAGCACTCAAACTAGTTGCTAAGTGTTACTTTACTGTATTGTTATTGCTTGTTGCTCTACCCTGCAGTTGAATGTGAGAGGATCTATTGATTTGATCATTCATTGAGTCACACACAAATGTTATTTGCTATGCTTTGTAGCTTAATTTCAATTACACTAGATAGTTTTTTGAAAATTACCATTAATATCTTATGCTTAGAAAAAAAAATATACCTTCTTGTATATATATATATATATATATACAGAGACATCTGAATGCATATATCTATATATATATATATATGTATACAAATATGTATATGTATATATATATATATATATATGTGTATATATATATGTGTGTATATATATACATGTACATACATATATATAAATATATATGTACATATGTATATATGCTAACGTTTGACTTTTGTTTTTCTCATTTCGAAGAGGCTTATTTACAAAAGGCCGATTTCGAAATTAGACTTGTAGAATTACTAATATTACTATTACTTGTGTTATTATTACTATTACTACTATTATTGCATACACGTTCTCTCTTCCTAGTAAACTTATTCTCTGTAATCTTTTTTGGGGCATTCGTTGCCGTCGACGTCGTCGTCGTCGTCGCGGTGGCATCGCTGTCGATGTTTGTTGTTATCGATTCCGTCTTCGAAATTCCCGCTGTTATCGCTTGGATCCTTGAACTGCTGCTGTTCGTAATCATTCCGGACTCGGCATCCTCCAATATAGCTGGTATATTCTCAACGATGCGATAATGCGAATGCTGACGCGAGTGCGGATGCGGATGTGACTGCAGATACGAGTACGGCTGATGAAAATCAGTCAGTTCAAAGAGCTGTTCCTGTTCCAGAGACGACGATGGTGAATGCAAACGATGCCTCAATGCTGTCTCCATCAGAGTTGGTGACAAGGACCTCGACATGGGTATTGGTATTGACGTAAATGTGCTTGCGGATGTGGTCGCGAAAGTGGATGCGAATGCGGATGTTGTAGTAGCTGTTGTTATTGTAGTTGACGTAGTTGGCCTTATTGTATGCATCTCGATGGTAATCACGGAGTTGGAGCGCTCTCTTTCTGATATTCAGCTGCCGTATTTGTTGGACGATGCGTAGCTATTAACTGCAGATACATTTGATGGCATGTGAGTATCAGGCACTAAATGTGGTGTTCTACTAGATATAGGTGGCAAAATAGGGCTTGTTGGCCAATGGTAAGTAGCAGCGGCGTTATTGGATGAGGGTACACTTCTATGCAAAAAGCAGTATGTTAATTCTCAATTAGATCATTTTGCGACCATCGAAACGGATTGCATTTAGTAATTAATTCAATTATTTTTGAAATTATTATTATTATTATGGTTTGTCAATGTGTTAATGTGTGTGAGCTCGATCAAAGTGCCAAAAAAATCAACTGAAATACTTAATGATATGAGATAAAAGCCATGGTATGCATTTGAAGCCAATAAAATAAAAATAAAAAACTAGCATATCTTTTTTATATACACATATAAGTACACATATCATTTTATACATATATTTATATATTTTTTAAAAATACAAAATGCAAATTGATAGCACTCACAGACATCATTCATCATCAAAAAAATATTCACATGAATCTTGCATAGAAGAAAATGTCCACAAATTGTAATAACGGGCTTTGGAAATTTCGTGTTGGGTCCTAAGTCTTACTGATATTCTTACAACATTCAGCATACACACAAATGATTTGATAGTTGAATTCCACTCAAAAAACATTCTCAATATATATTATATACATTTGTATTATATTATATATACATACATACATAGATGAGATGTCATCATTCAGTGGAATTCAAATGTGTTAGCAAGAAATGGGATATGTGATATATGATATGTACATATGTGATAAATGTGACATTGATGTCGCTGTCGATGTTGACGTTGATGTTGATGATATTTGTGATGCAATTACTTATGAGCTATGCTTTCAATCGCTTACCTCGAATGGGGGAACAGCATTGAAAGCATAGAAAGTTGCGTCGTTGCTCGATGCGCTCCTGATGCTGGGTCAGACAGCGCGATAATAGATCGGGAAGGCTCTCCATGTGCTCCTGTAATATACACAGTAAAGAGCATAGGTATAGAGTGTGTACAATTCTATGAATTATGCAATTTCCACTACAACGCATTTGCATCAAACTTTCATTGGATACAAAATGTTGCCAACATATCAAAACTTCTAGTTCAGCTGTACTTGCATATGAGATGGAGAAAAAAAAAACCCCGAAAGCTCTATGGAAAAATATGTTGTAATGGAAATAAGGATATTAATTACTCACTTGTAGGCTTTGCATTTTGTCCTCTAGATTTGTAAGACGCTCCTCGATGGCATCTTGACGGCTCGACATGTCCGAAATGATTTCATAAACCGTATTTTGTGTCTGAGAATAATGTTAAATTTTTTAGTTGATTTTAAGATCGTGTGCATAATCTGTAGAAATGGTGGTTTGCTAGTTACCTTGGCCATATCGGTTATTGTGTTTGCGTTATCCATTAGTTTGCGCTGATCCATTTTAACTTTTCGCAACCTAGTGGGCAGGTGGTGGAAGAATCATCATGTTTATAAGCAAAGTTGTAGAAATCGTGTAGCACTTGAATTTTTTTTTTATTTTTTTTTTTACACAAATCTATTTTTTTTATTTTCATTTCCTTCATTATGGAGATATACATTTAACCACATATTCCGATCTGAGGATTACATTTTCTGCTTGAGTAAACCAAGCATAAATGTAAAATGGAAATCTCATCAGCATAAAAAGTTTTTGCCGAATATATCTATACATAATTGCTTAAATATCAGATCACAAACCCATTATGGGTAAATTGGAATCAAATTAAAAAAGATTAATGTGCAAAAATTTGACAAAATTGCCTCTGGAAATGTGTTGTGTGTTTAACATTTTTGTTGTGCGGTTATATAATGTGTTTATCGGATAATTATTTATATATATATATTTTTTTTTTCTTTTCTTTCAATTTTTTTGCATTGTTGGATTTTTTTTTTTTATTTTTTTAGCGTTAAGATTGCAGAAAATCACACAGAAAATATCGACAGGGAAATTTTCACATCATTTGGTTTTGGAAAGTGTGCGTTACATATTTACATAGATAATAATGGAAATACTCTCTAACTCAAATGGGTTATACTGTAAACAAAAGCTCGTGAAGCTTTCGATAAGCTGGAAACAGCTACAATTGTGACAGCTACAAAGCTTAGGCATATGGATTTGTTGTTCTGTGATTAGATGATATGCATGAGAGTTACTATTTTGTAGGTTTGTGTTATTTGTATCTAGTATCTAGTAACTATTTTGAGTAGTGCGGTAAAAAGCTGCTGATATTTTCAGATATGAAATTCTGAAACATTAACGCTGCATGCTAGGTATTTGTGGCTAGTTTTCGGTATTATCATAACGTAAAAACAGGGCTTTACAACCTATTTACAGTCTAGTAAAACGAGTTCAATCATTTAAATTATGTAGATTTCATTTTTATTTTTTTCTTTATCTTTCATTCATTTCACTTTTTAGTTATAATTTATTATTATATAATTATGTTTATTGTTAGTTCTGTAATGCTACGTACATAAAGAATACTTAAGCGGGCGCTTCACATTCACATTTCACATAGACCTCAATCAATGTGTTCAATGTGTGCTAAACTCATTCGAATCTATTTAAAAGTTCACTTTTACGAATTACGAAACAAATTTGTGAGAGAAAGTGTAGAAAAACACATTTCATATGAGTGTATTTGAGTGTTGAGTGTATTGTAGCATTTGTATTGCAAATAAGAATACGGAATACCTCTGCGCCTGAAAATATGCAGTGGAAATTGTCCAATTACAGAATATTTTTATTAAATCGCAAATTTCAAATGTTTTTAGTCAAAGTTAACTGCAATTTGGTTGGACAACGCTGTGCGACCTTTACTTGATTGTACTTGAATTTAGAACAGAGTTTTTCTCCAAAATGTTGGTATTACCATAATACCTTCCAGGTCACTCATATGTGTTTATTAGACTATTCTAAAGGATGTGAAGAAGGCTTGCGTGGTTCGCTACAAAAAGCTGTCAAGTTGTGTCACACATTCACGCATACACACACATACACACGAACACACGCACACACAGATATACACACACATTGTTAAAAGCAATTGTTGGGCACTATTTTTATGAAAGAAACACACACATGTATGGACAGTACAGAGACAAGAACTTAAATGAAAAGTTGTTATTATTGAATGTGATTTCATGAATGCGATTTTGCGATTTGCTTCAGACGATCTGAGCTTTTGATTTGCAGCTTGGGTTTCGTTCAGGCTATATGGTTGTATTATACAACAGATCTGTTAACTGTTGAGCGTATAACTATATAAATATATATATACGATGCATGTTATTGTTGTCATATATTGCTTGACTCTGTTATCAAATTTAGACATCGTTTTCAGTTAAAAATTTGTATGTTAATGTTTTTTTTTTTATTATTAAATTTTTATTGTTGGGGGTTTCGTTACGTTTTATTTGGATTTTCTTTTTGTTTTTTATTTGTGGTTCTGACAGTTAGTTGATGTTTGTTGATAGATCTCTAAAAATACTCACGCATATATAGCTAGAAGGAACTTTCTTTGGTGGGTTCTTACACGGCCGGGATTAACCCGTTTTACTAGTCTTGTATGTTTGTAAATGAGCCAAGTTTCACGAAGAACATTCGCCGCAGCATTTTTCAGCTAAATTTTTATGAGAAGAAATGAATACAAAGTTATTAGAGTTGTGGCATATGTTTTTGTGTGGGCAGTAACGGTGTTCTACGAGTTGTACTTGTACATATCAACAATCGAGTAGTCGTCTACCAAAATTCGAACTTTACAATTATATGCAGTATGCAGTACTATTAGCAGTTTATCGAAACGCGCGAAAGGTCAACAGATTGAAAAGTAAATGGAAGAACAAAAAATAAAAAAGAAGTTATTTAAATAGATAGATCTGTCCATGTTTGGTTAGAGTCTGAGAAAGTTGTTCGATTGGCCTTAACTCGATGACTTGTCCCAGCAGTAATACGTTATTTGAGATTGAGTGAGTGTGCGCTTGTAACTATGTAACTGTACTCTATAGAGTTTGCAGGATGTATGTGTGAGTGCTATTTATTTATTTTGTTCATTGCAATGTGCTGCTATGGATACGATCTATACCCTTTTTGTTAATTGCGTATCCATCATAAAGTTGTGAACATGCTTCTCGGCACGGGTCAGCTCCAGTTTGCGAGATACGACAGCAACAAGTAGCGCCGTGCAGCCAGCACCCTGTAAACGATAATACATTACAAACATTAGCAATGATTGGCAATGAAATCTGTAATCTGGATTGAATGCACATGCTGCAGCTAACACAGATCAAACGATGAATCTGTGCCGCTTTTGGCAGATCGGCAATTAATCAATCATGATTGATCAATCATTCAGCTGAATGCTTTTTTTGTTTGTTTGGGATTGGTTATAATGCCAGTTAATTGTTACATTCAAATGACAGTTAAAAGTCCAGAACTTGTTGCTTTCAATATTTGTTGTTATTTATATCCTTTTTTTACATTTTTTTTTTTTTATCTTTTCTTGAATAATTTTTTATTGTCTTGTCGCCTTTCGCCTAAGATTGTTGTTGTTCGTTTGTTGTTTTTTTTTTTATATAGATTTTTATTTCACATAAAAAGAAATTAGAGAAGAAACGTCTAAATGATTGAATGAATGAATGAATTCATGAGCAGATGAGTTGATTGAAGTAATGACTGAGTGAGTGCAATATATGTGGCTTACTCCAAAATGATGTCGCACGTTAGTTGGATATATATATATGTATGTTATGGCAATGTAATTATGCAGTAATTGTAATTATTATTTTAATTATGGTAACGTAGCAAGAAGAATTTATTGGGTAACTAGGATTATGTCAATCAGAATCAGAATACGATCTCAAGTTTGTACGAGTTTGTCTAATGTATTACAACAGTTAGAGCGGGAATTTGTATTAGATATGTATTTTGTTATATATATATATATACATATATATATATATATATATATATATATAAATATACATATTTGCAGATATAAAGGTTCACACATACGATAAGGCTAGAGAACAAGTTGGAAAATGATAAGGCACAATTTAGAGGTTAGTTTTTTTTAGTAATTGGGTTATTGTTTTTGTATGGCAATTTTCAAATTCAATGACTACGACATGATCTCTATGCATGTAAAAACGGTAGTCGGAAGACACGCAATAAATTGATAGAACGATTTTAAGATAGTTAGAACTATAGAGTAAAAAAGAGGGAAAGAGAGAGTGGTAGAGAGAAAGACAGACAGAGAATAGATAGAGCGAGAGCGAGAGAAGAAATTTAATTAAGTGGGATAGTGTCTGAGCTAGAGCATTATCAGAAAAGCCGTGTGTGTATGTGTGTATGTGTCTAAAGGTCTATAAATCAGCCTTGATTGGATAACATATCTCTAAATGTTCAACAATCGGCATGCATAATATTTTGTGTTGCCTACTTTCAGGGATAGCGACATGACAGATGAGTAAAATGTTGACGGATTGATTGAAACACCGAATGGACTCGAGATCAGTTCGCAAAGCTCATTCGATTTATGATATTGATATAGATTGTACTTTTTGTTTGTATGCAGTAGTATATGACATAGTACATGGCATAAGTACTTACATAAGCAGTGTACTAAACTAGAGGGAGGGGGAGGATTACATTGCGAGTTTTGAGTGAGTTGGGCATTTTGTTTAATTGTTGGGTACTTTTTTTGTTTTCTTTTTATTTTAATAAATATTTTTTTTTTTGTATGCGATAAATGCAATTATTTACATATGAATATCAAGCTCGAGTTGAGTTAAAATGAAAATACGTTCGGTTAAAGTAATTGTAGTTTGAGACGATCATTTTATCGTATTCGATTCGATTTGGATGTGTGTGCAATTGTACATTTTGTATCTAAGTATTTATTTTTTTTTATTTTCTAAAATATTTTTTTTTTTTTTTTTTGGGTTTTTGTTTGTTTTGTAGTTAAAAACTCACCATTATTCCTGTACTGACAGCGATACCACGTCCACAGTACGTATTCGGAACAATATCACCGAAACCAACACTCAAAAATGTTATCGCTATCAGCCACATTGCATTTAAAAGATTCGCATGCTCTTCGTCATGAAATCTGTTGCATTATGTATCCATGTAGAGAGTTCGCAATATATTCACATATATATATATAAATATATATATATTTTATTGTTTTATTTTTCGGTATATATTCAGAATATTTTCGGTATTTTCGGTATTTTGTTTTTTTGGTATTTGGTAATCGCATATTCATATTCATTGTTCAGGGGCAAATAATACACGTATTTATTACGAGTACACGAGCACGCGGAGCGTATTATTCAGTATTAAATGAAAGGGAAAGAGAGATAGAGAAAAATATCGTATTGTTTTGGCTTAATATACACAAAAACAAACATATAATAAGTATAAAAAATATATATGTATATATATTCTTTAAAATTATAAATCAAAATTATTTGTCGAGATACCAAAAAGGAACAAACAAAAGAACAAACCAAAAAAAGATTGTTAGGCTCAACTCTAGAACAAAATCAACTAAGCTTTAATAATTGAAAAAAAAAAAAACAAATTTAGAACAGATAATTCATGTAGAAACTCAGGATTAGTTAATCTTTAACTTATGACAGGCATAAAAGAGAAATGGTAGGAAAATGCAAGTTGAAAGATTTGGTATTTGTAAGAACCGTGAAGACACACATACAGTTCAAATAACTTAGGTTAGATAACATTATGCAAGAAAAAAGTTCTATTTTTTTTTATATTTTTTTTGTTTTGTTATAATGGACAGCGACGTAAAACGGGGGAAACCATTCGTTAAGCTAAGAAATTTGTTTTTTTTTTTAATATATGTAGATATATTTTGAATTTTTTTTTAAAGAAGAGTTATTTGCTAGTGCACAACAAATTTGAAGGTGACTATTTAAGTTGGACTTTGTATTATCCACGCATACACAAAAAGCACACACAGACACACGCAATGTCATACAGATATACACGCATACATACGTAAGTATATACATATATATATTTATACATATATTAGAGATATATACATATAAATGAGCTGTCAACAAGGATTTGTTGCCTGTTTATGGTAACGGAAACTCACAATTGTTACAAAACAAAAGTCTGGCTCAGTTAGCGGTTGCTCCAACACACAGACACATACATACACGCAAACACTCACACACGCGCACACACACATACGTACATATAATCAGAGACGTAGCTATAACAAAATAGTGATAAATACATATACATATATATATACATTAAAATGCTTATGCGTGTGTGTGTAAGGGTGGTTGTGTTTAAACATATATGTTTATGTTTTCGTGTGTGTGTATGTGTGTTTATATATATATGTAGAAGTAATGTATGAACATGTTTTTGTAATACAGCGAAACACAAAATACGATTTATGCATGACTTGTTTGCTGTTGTTGGTGGATTCTGTGGTGGTATTGGGGTTTATATATATATATATTTTTTTTTTGATTTTTTTTTTTGATTTATTTTTGTTTTTTTTGATTTTTTGGCTGGCTGCTTTTAATATGTGATGATTTACAGCAGTATCCTGGGAAGAAATGTGTTTGTTTGTGAGTGTTTTTATCATATACATATATACATACATATATAGATAGATAGATATATGGAATGAACTAAACGCGCGCAATGCCCTGCAAAAACACAAAAAAATATATGAAAATAAAAGCTAATCAGCTAAAAACCGTCTGCAAATCGCGAGCCGAATCCTGCTTTTGGCATTTGGCCAATACACGCACACGCACACGCACACACACACACACACATATATATACACAAATATATACACATGTGTGGGTGTGTGGGACTATTTATGTTTACAATCTATGCATTACTAAACACATCGCAGCATTTTTGGGAAAGTTGTTTCCATTTGATATGAATATTCTTGGTCTGTGTTTTGGCTTTACTTTTGGTATGAAATATCGTATGCATGTGTAACGTAACGTATACGTAACGTACTTGTAGATGTTGTTGTTGTTGTTGTTGTAGTACTTTGTTTCTGTTATAACTTAATCATTACATACGTTAACTTTTGCTTTGGCAACATTTGTCTGTTCTGCTACTGTTACTGTTACTGTTACTGTTACTGTTATTAATTCCTGTTACTGTTCTGTTTATTGGTTATGATATGTTCATTTCGTTATATATTTAATTTTTATATATTTTGTTTTTTTTTTCTGTATTTTTTATTTTTTTGGTTTTGTGTTTTTTTTTTTTTTTGGGTAGATATCATAGTTAAATTGTTTTTTTTTGTTTTTCTAGTTGTATACTTACCACCATGCCGCAGGTGAGCGTTATACCGCGTCCACAGTAAGTGTTTGGCACAATGTCGCCATAACCGACACACAGAAATGTGATTGCCGTTAGCCACATGGTGTTTAGCAAATTCGCGTGCTCCTCATCGTGGAACCTTCGAGTTTTAAGTTTCATGTTTACATTTTTCCACATTTCGATTTTTTCAAATCATTTTCAAATTTATGTTATCGATTACATATCGGTTGCGGATTTGGGGTTTAGTTCAGTCGGTGGCGTAAGAACATTCGTGCAATAATATATATATATATTTATATATATTTTCAGATATATATACACATATATATCGATAATATGCGTTTTTTTTTTTTGTAGTTGTTGAAGTTTTTTGTTTTGTATTATTTAAATATTTATTTTGTTTTAAGATTGTTTTTTGTTTTGGCATTGCGAGTATATCATATGTAGATGATATCAGTATTCATAAATTCATATATTTTTTTAATATCGGTATCGGTATATTCAGTATTCGGTATTCGGATGCGTATTCAAGTTGATAAAGATTTTTTTTTTTTTTGGTATTTTTGTTTTTGGATTCAATATCATTTTGCAATTTGTGGATACAGAAGTAGGGTGAGAAGTGGAGTAAACAAATAAACAGATGTGAAATTATGTGAACATTTTTGGTTGTTGTCATTTTCGAAAAGTAAAAACAAATAACAAATAGCAATTTTTTTTTTTTTCTTAATCATTTCTTTCGATTATTTTGTAAAATATATTACTGTTTTTTTTTTTTTAATTTTGGACTTTTGTATTTGTATCAAAAATACACATAAGAAAGTCAGTATTACATAAGTCCAACAACGAATTAAAACTATCAATATATTACATAAGTATCAAATCAAATTACGAATGTAAAACAAATACCAAATCAAAAAAAAAAAAATCAAAAAATACGCAAAAAGAAAGAAATCAAATAAAATGAAACGAGATAAATACAACTAATAAATATAGTAGAAAGGAACCAAGTCCTGAATAGACTAACCGGGTACGAATATATACGTATATATATATAAATATATAAAATATACAATGACACGAGTTATTATTATTATTATTATTATTAAGAAGGGTTAAGTAAGTAAGTTATAGGTTATAAAGTTTAAGCTCTGCACAAGCTGAAAATGCACTATGAACTGTGTACGGTGGACCTAAATCCCGTCCCTCCCCCACCCTGCCTCCGGAAAAAAACAAGGAAAACAACAACAAAAAGTCAACAATTTGACTGGCTAACTGACTGACTGGATGAGGACAGACATCATCATGCATATGAGTTTCGAAAAATCATCAATTAAATGAAAGATGGCCCGTTAAATACACTCACACATTCACAAAGTTAACCTAACCTCAAAGTGAAAAGCAAAATGGCGCAACGCTTAACGTATTGCACCTGAGCTAAACATAACTGTTAAATGCTGGCGGCTGTTGAGACAGCTCAAGCACCGCTTGAGTGGCATTGCCCAGCAACAGGGGACGAGGGTCGTACTTACCCCTTATGTGGTGAATGAAGGGGCGAGTGTACAAGGGGGAGGAGGTGGAGTGGCGGGGGCGGGTAGTACGTTCATACATGTGTGAGGCAAGCTAATGAAGCTGATGAGCAAATAAAATGATAACTAACTATATCTATGTATATATGCTGCGCTCTCGGCTGGTATCTCCTTGCGTAGTGGTGTTAAACGCAAAACAGCAAAACACAGCAACACACGTTTCATGTCTTTCTCTCTGTGTGAGTTTGTGTGTGTCTCTGTGTGTGTTTGTGTGTGTGTGTGTGTATGTGTTTGTGTGTCTGTGTGGTGTGTGGCAAGTAAATGTCAAAAATATCTCTTTGATGGCCCTCAAACAAACAAAAGAAAAAGAACTGAACACCACTTTGCCTCAAGCTGCTGTTCATTTAGTTTGTTAGTCCTGTTCTTCTTCTTCTTCTCCTTCTCCTTCCTCTTCGCCTTCCTCTTCCTCTTTCTCTTCCTCATCATCTGCCACTGCATCTGCTTTTCCTTCCGACAATGTTGGTCTCGTTAAGTTCATGTGTACAAGGGGTTTTAATTGGTATCGTTATCGTAATCGTTATCGTTGCCGTTGTGTCTATGCATGTAGCAAAGTAGTTCGGTTTAACAAAAAGCATGCGATTTAGTTCCCAGAGCAAATGCTACACTTTGTTTTAAAAGAAATCAAATATGTTTACTTAAATATCACACAGACACATTCGAAACACATATGGACTTAAATTTCGATAAATACATATACATATATACATATATGTATATACATATATAAATACATATACACATACATACACAAATTAAATGCTTTTTGGTATTTGAATAACATACACTCACATTACTTGGTATTGTATGTATTATTTTCAGTAAAAATAAAACATTAATTTAAACAAAATATTTATATGGAATTATAAATACAACAATTTGAAAAAATGCATAACTGCAATTGCTTATAGATTATAGTTTGCAAAGGTCTCTGAGAAATGGTATTTGAGAGAAAGTTACCTCGCTGCTATGTATGTGTGTATGTTTAAGACCTTCATATATCTCTTAACTTTGAGGTGGTTTGGTTACCTGCTCATCAAAAATCTTTTTTTTTTTTTAAAACATGTTTTTTTAAGTTGCTAATAAAGATATTTTATACAGTTTTATTTTTATTTAATGTTTATTTCCCCATACTTAGATTGGATTTTGTCTGTTAAATTCTATAAGGCTTATACCGAATATTTTTTGTCACTGTTTCTATGTTATTATGTTTTCATTTACAAGTTTAGGCAACTTTTGAAACTCATCAAGTTGAAAAGAAAAGACATTTAATATCTACTATGTTAATTAATAACTCTAGCAAACTGAAACTGTTTCGAATTCTATAGGTACCAAAATTTGGAAATCAGTTTATATGCAGATTGAATACGAAATTATTTTGGATGGAAAGAATTGAGTATTTGAAAAATTTGGCAAAAATCTTCTACGGTAAAGTGAAAAAATAAACAAATAACAACATTTAGACATTATGATAATAAATGGTCAATCATTAATCTAATGATAAAAGAAGGGAAATGCAAACGTTGAATTTAGGTTATTGTTTTTTGTTTTTTTTTATTATTATAGTATATAAACACCAAAGATCTTATTAGTTCCATAATATTAGAATAAATGGACACCAATCAATCAATATAGCTATATATATGTGTATATAAATATTTATATTTATATATACCTATATATGTATATATTTAGGAAACTTGTACTGAATTACAATAGCAGACATTTAATACAAAATGCGTTGTTGTTGTTTTTTTTTTTTGTCTTTATAAAATCGCATAGTTTTTGTTTTTGTTTCTTTTTTTTTTTTGTTGTTTGCCTTCTTTCTGTGTAACCCAAAAGATATGCCCACATGTCCTGTTTATGTGTTGTAGCAACGCATACGATGGATAGATAGATGATAATCATCGCTTACGTTTCACAAATAACAAAAAACAAAAATGAAGACAACAGACAAAAAAACAAAACAAAACAGAAAGAAAAAAAACAAAAAGTGTAAGCGATACACAGTTGTGAAAGTATTGAGAGGATGTCACAAGAGGACACGCATTAACGAAGGAATTTCATTATAAAGCCTGATGGGCGCACAAAGGAAGTAGGGGGGTGGTGGCTGGGTGGGTGGGGCAACTGTAGTGGATGTGACAAGTGTAGCATTTGGCGCGTCATGAGGGCTTAGCCAAATAACAGAACCGAACAACGTATTAAAACAAGATAAGAATAAAAAAATAAAAATAAAAATAAAAAAAATGACAAAAAACAAAACAACAAAAAAAAAAAAAAACAGAACCCCAAACAGATAAGCGGAAATGCAAAGGGCACACGAAAAGAAAGCCAGAACAAAGAAGAAGAATGAGAAATACGAAAGATGAAAAAGAAGAAAGCATAGAAGAAGAAGAAGAGAAGAAGACGAAAATAAAGCCACGTAGCACAAAACAACGGTTAGCGGTTCTCGAAATGTGGCTGTTGGCCGTGGGTGATATTGTCGGCTTATTTATGAATTATATTTATGTACAAATACATATTCATACTCAAGCGACAACAGCAGCAACAACAACAACAACAACAGCAAGAGTAACAACAACACAACAACTGTAGCACGTGTCTCGGCAAAAAAAGTCTATTTGTAATGCATAAATTGATATTTATATGTCGTCACATTTGAGTCACATACCGAAACTCGATATTACCAAAAAGTACTTCGTTTTTCTTCTTTAGTCTTTCAGTCTTACTTTTCCGGTATTCAGTTAAAATCGTTGTGGATGAATAAAATTTCATTACATTTTCTATTGTTTTTTTTTTTTTTTTTTTGTTTGTTGTATTGTATGTAAATATATATAGTAGGTACTTATTACGCATACGATATACGATATTTCTAGAGCAATGCAGGCGGTAGTTCAATCCATTTTGGAAGCTTAATCAATACAATGTTTACGAGTAAGGAATAATACTCTCTTCAAAAATTAATGCTTACAGCTGCACTAAATACAAACAAAATACGCACATAAACACAATACATACACGCACGCACTCACACACACACACACGCACGCACACGCACACACACACACATACCAAAAAAAAAAAAACACACAGAGAATTAAGTAAAAGAAGTTAAACTTAAAGTACAACTAAAACTAAAGTACACTTATAAGCAATTAATTGTAATTTGTAATTTTGCTTAGAGATTAATCAAGCAAAAGGTGGAGCTGTTAAGCAATTAGAGAAAGTCACAAGTTGATGTTCAATAGAAATAGTTCAAGAGTGGTGGGGGTCTAGAAAGCAAGGTCTATCGCAGAAAGGGGGTTGGGCGAGGGGGAGACAGTGTTTATCGATAACTTTTTAGTTAAAATTAGGCAGCAGCGAGCGTCAGCAGAACTTAAAGAGTTTGAGTTTTGAACTTAAATGTAAGGAGAGCCAGAGACAGTCAGATAGATATTATAAGAGATAGAAGGCGAGTGAGAGAGTGTGAAAGAGAGAGAGAGAGAGAGAGAGAGATAGAGAAATATGTGTGTAGACGTAAAGCTAAGAATATACATACGTATTAACACTATTTACATAGACTAGAAGAAAAACTACTTAATGCAGCCAATATAGTAAAAAAAACTAGAACAACATAAAGATATTAAAATATTTGATAACTACTACTTAGCTAAATGTACTTCAAAATTGTATGAGTAGACTTTGTAATAATGTTTTATACCTAAGTTACCCATTATCTTTCAGATTCATCCACATACAGACCGACTACACAGATCTCCTTGTCACGCAACTTGTGCAAAACTCATGTCACTTATGGATTACTAAATCGAATACGAAAATGCAATCAGCAGATAAATCGAAAACGAAAAATCATTCAAAAAAGTAGTAGCAGAAGAAAACGAGGTTGAAAGAGAATGACAGAGAGAGAGAGAGAGAGAGAGGGAGAAAGAAAGAGAGAGTGTGTGAGAGAGAGAGAGAGAGAGAGAGAGACAGACAGAGAAACCAAGCGACATTTTGTATCAGCTAGAATATAGTAGTAAAAAATGTACAAATAAAATTGAATCACATGCACAAATATCCTTCTTCTGTACGTGACACGGACACTCAGTTGGAATTACAACCTCTTGTGTGTGTGTGTGTGTGTGTGTGTGTCTCTGTGTGTGTGAGTATTTGTGAATTGCGTTCGATTGTTTTGGGGCACACACACATACACACACACACACACACACACAAACAAACAAACAGAAACGTCCCCATGCACACATTGGTTTATAAAAGAGTTAACGCAAAAGATACAAAACACGTATTGGTTAAGCAAAATGGTTGAGTAGGTTATTGGGTGGTATTGGGTGAGTGGTGCGGCTGCTGGTTATGTTGTATATGTGTATATGTGTGAGTGTGTGTATGTGTGTGTGTGTGTGTGTGTGTGCGTGTGAGTGAGAGTGTGTGCTGTGCTTAACCCCTTCGAATGCAAGTTGAATTAAAACTTATTGAATCTCATTTGCACTCAGATAAAAATATTTATATTTGAGATACTTTCTCATCATCGCAGACGGGTTAAAAAACTCTCTTTAAAAACTGATTTTCTTGACTATTTTGTTTATGTTTATTTTGTTTTTGTTGCGTTTTTCTTTTTTTTTTTTTTTGCTACGAAAGTGTGTGTTTAAAAGTTGAGCGTACACTTTAATTGAATTTAGCACATACATTTATGTACATAAATATGTTATTAATAAGTAGGCAAATATATATATATATATATAAATACATATATATATATATATTTAAGTATTAGTGGCAAACATTTAAATCGGATTTAAAAAAAAAAAGATAATCAAATCCAAACAATAATTGAAAAATAAAATTCATAAATTTAATGAAAATCAAACACAAACGTATCCTCAAGAAAGGTGAAAAATGTAGAATAACGTGAAATATTATTAATTAAACTCAAGCTCAAAAAACAAACAGAAAAAGAAGAAATAATTTAAGAAACAACATTATAAATTGACTACATAAATTACTTTTATATCATAAGTATTTGTTGTTTTGGTGTATTATAAGATAATTGCATTACCTTTCACATTGCCGCAATGTCCAAGATGC
This sequence comes from Drosophila nr. perissopoda 5 BK-2023a, assembly GCA_035044105.1. NCBI lineage: Eukaryota > Metazoa > Arthropoda > Insecta > Diptera > Drosophilidae > Drosophila > Drosophila nr. perissopoda 5 BK-2023a. The sequence continues at coordinate 2,002,031 of JAWNMK010000620.1, read as the reverse complement.
GATGATCCATAGCGAGACCATAAAGACCAATAGAACCGTTCCCGGGCATATTGTCATCAGTGTTTTTAAAACAAACCTAGAAAATTTCGATGGGCAAAATACGACATTAATATGAAACAACAATATCAATCATTAAGAATTGTCAAATCTCAAAAGCGATTGGCAATAAAAGAGGTAACATGAAATCCGAGGAATTACGCTAAGCAAAATGCTAAGCTTGTCATTTACAGCCAATTTGCAAGACTGTTTTATCGCTTCAGCTCGATAAAATGCTGAAAATGCTTATCTGTATTATGTAGACATCATTTACCTTGTGTTAAAATTAATCCTATTGAGAGCGCCGATGCTCCGTGATGATGCGTCTGTGAATAGCTTTGAATGAAGCAGCATAACACGGCAGATTAAATATAATCGAAGGAACATAGGTAGTGATAAAGCTACGTCGTATGGCACCATTTCGGTGCCAATTGTTTTATTTTTATTGGCCAATTTTGTCGTCCACTGGAAATAGTATTCGCCAGGAATTGGATGTATAGCGCATATAAAAAGTTCTAACCCTATTTGACTAATTCGTTGCCATGTCATTGCGATCCTCCAATCGTCGGCGCAGTTATCTATCATGAATAACTATGGATTTGGGTTTTTTATAATTTGTTTTTTTTTTGTCATTTTTATCAATTTATTATTGTTTTTGTTTGTGGTTATTTTCGTTGTGCGGTTTTTTTGGTTTTTTTTTTTTGTGGTGGTTTTTTAATTATTTTTTTGTTTGTATTTTGTGTGTTGTTTTTGTTGATAATTAGTTGATAGGTTTCCGGTTTTGCGTTTTAATGGGTAGACATGGCAGGTACACAGGAGAAAAAGAGAAATAAAGAGAAAAAAACAATTATTAAATATAATTGGGATTTTATTGATTTGTTATTTGCGACTAAACAAAATGAAAATACACCCAAATACGAGCATGAATAATTTGACAAGTACAACGTCAATGAGGTGTACATATGCGTATATGTCTAGAGCTAACTGTGACTATGTATTTGCCAGTGTGAGTGTGTGTGTGTGTGTGTTTCTGTATGTGTTTGTGTGTGTGTGTGAACGTGCATGTGTGAGTGTGCAGCAGGTGACGCTGTTGTTGTTGTTGATGTTGTTGTTGTTTGTTTAAGCATAGCATAGCGAGAAATGGGGCGGTGTAAGCGAGATCTTCACTTGTTTTATGTTGTAATAGTCTAACATTGGTTATCGATAACGATAGCGATTTCATAACCTGCTTCTGCTTCTGCTGTTGATGCTGTTTTCTCTTGTCCTGATTATCCGTTAATTCCATTGCGACTTCGTTTTTGCCCGACTGCTGTTGTTGGCTGTACCGATTGCTTGTTTTTTGTTGTGTATCGGTCATCGGTTATCGGCTTATCGGTCCGTGATGGTGATAGATAGCTAACACAAGCCACACTTAATGTAACTAATTTTGTATACAGAGTATACGTGTGTGTGTGTGTGTGTGTGTGTCTGTATGTGTGTGCTTGTGTGTGTGCAAAGTACTTACTGATTAGGTTGGCGGCGTGCGTGTGCTCGTGTTGTTAGCACATATTCTCTTTATTCAATCTATTTTATTTTTTTTTGGAATTTGCCATTTTGTTGTTTACCTTTTTGTATTTTATTGGCTCAAATCAATTTTTGGAACTAAGCCAAATCATTCACTTAGAGTTCGCCTTTGGGGTTAGTCATTTGATTCTTTTTGTGTGTGTTTTTTTTCTATTAACTATTAGCTAAGTGCCGCTGCACTCGAGCTCTTAAAAGCTAATTTTTCAGTTTCAATTAGGGGAGTCCACTCAAAAAGATTTATTCAGGATTTATTTATCATACCTATATCCAAGATCCATATTCTTTACATGCTTCACATCTCCATAACTACCTTAAGCAACTGCACTACATTTTATTTGATTTTTATTTGCGTCTGACATTTTTTTTTTTAAATTTTACAATTCATAGTTTTAATAAATTTTTATTTAATCAAATAAAAAAAAAAAAATTGATTTATTACAAATAATTTAATATTGTTGTTTTCACAAATTTGCATATTTAAAGTTAACGAGTTCTTATTAAGAGCTCTGCCTAAAATGTAATATTTTACTAAATTTCAACCAATCTCTTGAGCGATTTTTCATAAATATCTCAAAATATTTATGTCGATTTTTCTCAGTTATCGGGGCATTTCATTAAAGAAATATACAGATATGTAAGGATATATATACTTATGGTAAAATACTACGAATCAATCGTCTCAAATCAAATAGAAGTTTTTTTTTTCACACGATTTTAAGATCAGTATTAATTATTATTATTATTATGAAATGCAGCTAAATTGCAGTTATAAACTGAAAAATCCAGCTGAAAAGGGGGGTTATGGCACGGTTACTGTGTCCTTCAGTTGGTTAGCATTAATAATCTTCATAGTTGGCATGTTTAGCATTTACTTAGGAATACAGTTGTGAACAACACTAACACTTAAAAGCACATATGTATCTAGGATACGCATACTAAGTATTTTACTACACTACTCACATTGTATACAAATCACATATTGTGAATGTGGCGAATGGTGCGTGAGGGGGAAAGAGGGGGGCAAAACACTTTGCTGCTATTGAGTATATGGTAGTATAGTAGTAGTATTATATGGCAGTTGAGTAGTAAGTAGTAGTAGTAGTAGTACTAAGCAGTCGTCGTAGTAATAGTAGTAATATTAAGTAGTAATAGTAGTAATTGTAGTAGTAGTAATTGTAGTAGTAGTAATAGTAGTAATAGTAAATAGTAGTCGAAGTAATAGTAGTAGTAACAGTAATAGTAGTAGTAGTAGCAGTAGTAACTATCGTAGTAAGAGTAGTAATAACAGTAGTAATAGTAGTAGTAACAGTAATAGCAGTAACAGTAATAGTAGTCAGAGTAGCAGTATTAGTAGTAGCAGTAGTATTAGCATTAATAGTTTAAGTAATTGCATTATTAGCAGTAGTAGTATTAATAGGAGTAGCAGTAATAGTAGTAGTTGTATTTTTATTAGTAGCAGTAGTAGTAGTAGTAGTAGTATTAGTAGCAGCTCAAATAAGCCGTGTGTTATTGTACAGGACTGAGTTAGATACGATTGTTGTTAACGGATAGCTACGAGTATTGTTAGTAGTATATATTATATATATTGATATGAGCCATTCGCAAGTTAAGCCGATTAATCGAATAAATATATATTGAAACTGAGTATAATTGTATTATGGATATATAGACCGATTATCAAGAATATAAGAGTTTCGAATAGTGCAGTACACACACAACATTTTTGCTGCCGAAAGTCCTGTGAATATTTTTGTGTTTTATTTGCTCTTGCAAAATTGAAGCACCGTTCAAATCTTGGTGAATTAAATGATTGATGTTCATTTCGAATCGACTTAGCAATGAGAATGCTCATATATGTATATATGTGGCTGTGTTTTTGTGTGTGTATGTGTGTGAGTACCTTCCAATTTACATACATATATACATACATACATACATACATACATACATACATACATACAGACATACATACATAGATACATAAGTAACTGTCCTAAGGCTTCGCATTAAGGGGAATTGGCGAATTAGTTTAATTGCTTCCTGTGAAAAATATTTTTCTTTCAATTTTCTTTTGGTCAGCTGCATTAACTGGAACCGTCAATATGTGTGCGTTGTTGTTATTAATTTCATTAGATAATTAGATAGTTGTCTTCCTTTTATTCGAACCAAATTGAGTGGAAATGGCGCCTAGAGACAAACTTATATATAATTTTCGTTCGCTTAGCCCGATTTTTTCTATAGCTCTATCAAAAATGCATTCTTATGTTTTCTGAGACATTGATTGATTTGGTCAGCTTGGTCAATATATATATATATTTTGAATAATAAAAAATGTTATATATGCCATAAATGTGTTCTTCATTGGGATTGTCCAAATATATTTGGCGATCTGGTAACTTCTAGTCATATCAATACCTTAAAAAGTCAATATAATAATAATCATATTATTTATGTTGTTATTGTCAAGCTACTCTATGTTGGAATGATGCTGTTTTTTTTTATGTTTTTCTTTTATTTTTGCAATTACACATATACATATATACATATTATTGGATGGATGGTTTTCGTAACCAAATTAGTAAGGCCCGGATAAAGATTGAATTGTCGCACAGTTTTGTATATAGAATATTAAGTTTTTGTTAGTTACGTTTGTATATACTGTATGAGGGTGTCAATTGAATCCAAATTATTTTTAGATATTTTCGGATAGATATTTACACTATACGCAGCAGTTATACCCTATTTTATATATATGTATATTGTTCGGAACTTTTAGAGTATTAAATAAATGGTATGTATGTATGTCGTATTCTGTGTATATCCATATTACGATAATTTTGTGTGTTGTAATGTTGTTTTTCATGTTGTTGCTGTTATGTGCCTGTTGTGGTTGTAATTGTTGTTATTGTCAAGCTACTCTATGTTGGAATGATGTTGTTTTTTTTTTTATATATTGTTTAACCATATATAGTATGTATGGGGTACATAACACTATGTGTTTAGGAATTACTCACAAATATTCATGATGTATAGTATAAATATTACTTACTGAATTCTGCAAAGCATAATTGGAAGGTAATTACATATTAAAAATTTACTCCAAACATCAACATTATAAATGGGGGGATTAACATTTAATCGGATTTATATAGTAGTGGAGAACAAAGTATGAAGATTACGAATATGAGCGACGACGGTATGTTGAACTGATATATGTATATACATATAGATATATATATATATATACAATATATACCATATATATATATATAAATATATATACCATATATATGAGTACAATATATAAATATATATATATGTAAATGTATGTATATACATAAAACTGATTCTGATTAACGGATTGAGTTCGTTTGATTTTGATTTGAGTTGATTTGTTTTGATTTGACTGACTGATTGATTGATTGATTGATATTGGTCTTGCATTTGGATGATGGGAACATTCAAGAAATGTGTTTTTAATTCTGATTCATGGACGAAAAATGGGTATGCAAGTGAGTTAATTGGTATATTTTGTAGATTGAGCGGTGATTCTTTTCTTCTATATCATTTAAATCATCTATTTCTATATATATTATATACATATGTATAAATTTAATTGACACTGAACACAGGACTCACAGGACTTTGCCGCAAATGGAATATTACAGATTCTTTTCATTTAATCTTACTTTTACTTTTATATATTCATTTTCGCTTTTATGAGAGACACGCATCTAATTGAGAACATTTAATACTTTTTCGATTGCCTTATTTGACTGTTTGATTAGAATAATAATTAACATTATTTGGATAGATTATAAATCGAGTATTTTTGTGCAATGTACCGTGATGTTATGTATAATTGTTTATTATGTTATGTTTCATTCGAAATCGAAATCGAAATTGAAAACGCATATGAATATAGCAATATAAATATAAATCAGGTATAACAAATTAGTAGTACGTCTCCCATGCTCTACTTTTGCCTCGTATTTTTTTTTTTTTTACTTTTTTCTTTGTTTTCAAAATTATATATTACTATTACTCATGCGAACATTTTAATACATGTGGTTGCTGGTATTTTGCTAATTTGTAAACTCAAAAAAATAGGCAAGTAGAGAGGGAGGGTGGGATTGGGAGTGGGTGAGGAAGAGGGGGGAGGAGTACACTTTGGTTCGCATCGGGTTTCAGGCTGGTTTGGGGAGTTAGTTGGAGAGTTTTGGTTTACGGGAATGGGAAGTAGTAAATCAAATAAATGATAGTGCTGTACATGCAACTGTTATTTGAAAGCTCATGAAAGAATTACGTATGTAGTATATATGTCGGGATGATAACCCAATTAAAAGTAAGTATTCCGAAATAGTTTCCACTAATATGGTTTTTCAGACTGAAAAATGTTTATACTAATTTCAATTGAACTCCCTGATTAAGCTCCTACATAACATTATATATATGTATATATATATATGTATATCTATGTATATCAATAGAGTGGGTGAATAGAATCGAAAGTTGTTTTGAGAAGTAACATAACGTGATGAGCTGTTTTATGTATAGTTTTTTTTTGATGATTACATATTTACAAAATGTCGAAACTTTCTATGATTTGAGTTGATGTGGCTGATGTTTGTTTGGAAGTACAAGGAATCAACGAGATCTGAACATTATAATAATTGGAAGTGGAGATCTCGCCACCGTTCGATAGTCAGAGAGCTCTTTAAACTATAATCAGACTAAATGGGACACACGGAATGACGACAATGGAATTTTAACAATAGAATTTGTAGTTTTTTGTTTTATCGGAATTTCGCTAGGCAGGAAACACAATTAAAATGTAATTGAATATATTTTTGATATATATATAATAACATCAACATGAACAAAGTCTTACACTTTGGGTGTACAGTTGCGTTCTGTATTCGCTAGCTGAATGCATGCATAACGATAACGATAACAGTAACGGTTAACAGTAACGATAACGATAGGCGCAGAACAAAGTGCAATACTCTGTTCATTTTGGCATTCTCTCATTTTGAAGCTACGGAAAATCTTGTGTTTTTTGTTATTAATTTTTAAAGAACAGACAAAAAGAACACACAAAGAATAGTACAACAAACAAAACTGCAATGAGGTGTTGTCCTCTACGGCTGGAGCTGGCTATAGAGTAGTTTTAGATGCAGGTCAGTGATTGGAAGAGGGCATTTTTTTTTTTTTTTTTTTTTGGTTTTTTTTCATTAGGTTACTTAACGATGATGCGGTTAGTTAATTACTGGTTACGGTTACGGATACGGGCAGGGCAGGGGTTAGGTCATATTAGTGAGCGGGGAAGGGGGGAAAATAACGATGGCAACGTTAAACAATAACGATGACGACCATCAATAACATCTGCAAGAGAAAGATACAATTTTCACTCACTCTCACCTGCACTTCCAAAGCATGGTAAGCTACTATAAGTCCTAAAAGAATCACAGTCGAAACAGATATTAAGGTTTTTAACGCTGTCGAGTAAAACGATGCCTGTAACGAGACCCAAAAATAAACAAATTATTACCAAGTATTATTATTATTAACTCGTGGTTATGCATTTTATATCCGTTCAGTCGTTGCAATCATTTCTCACAGTCAGGGTATCAAACCGGGACTGTAACTTAGCCACGGTAAACCTGAACGGTACAGCATAATGGCTCTTCTCGGTTGTAGCAGAAAATAATTTAAACCTTTACCTGACACTCTGGTCACTTTATTAGTAAGTCATAATCATTTTATTGTAGTCAGCTTTGAGTAAGAAATTCCTTGTAAGGAATAATATTCAATCATCAATATTGAATTTCATTTCAAGAAGACAATCAATCAAACGTTTAAGAGTAGCGATTCGCAATTCATCATTATTATGGACTAATTATTGGTGCTCATTGATGGTAAGAATATATTTGCAAAAAATCATCACTCTTTATTAGTTGTTCGAAACGAGTAACGAGTAACGAGAAAAATAAGTTATCGATGTAAAAATTTGACTCGTCATTAGCAAGAGGTGTCAGTCATAATTAAACGAGAACGAGTTTTTATATACATACATATTTACGTCGAGGGAGAGAATTAAGAGTAAACGCTCACCTTTGTGTAGACTCCGGCACTGCTCAGCTCGTTTTCAATCACCATCACGATGATGCCAAACATGCCCATGACGAGGGCATAGTCGCTGATGCGTTTGCGCTTCTCGAATAAAGCTTTTCTTTTGCCCAGACGATAGCCCACATTTGGTTTGTGTTTGGCCGAGTTTGTCGATGGCTTTCTGGACGTATTGCCACCAGTAAGCGCCCGTTCCTCCATATACCTGAAAAAATAAGAGAAGCGTTTGTGTTCTCAATGCATATTGACCAAACTAGCCGCAAGCCAACACTCGATTGTGCCTCGCCACATAACAACTAACTAACTGACTAACTAACTAACTAACTAGCTAACTACTCTATGACTATGACAGATTTGCCATTAACTATATTTGGCGAATTGGCTCTGACGGCACATTGCTTAATAAATCTTCAACTAATGGATGACAGGTTTGTGTTTTTGTTATTGTTGTCGGCTGCTGTCTAATGAAAATTTGTGTCACATCAATTTGTGTATTCGTAGGATACAGATACACACACACACACACACACACACACACACACACACACACAATGTGTATGTGTGTGAGGGCTAATTTTGCTGAGAATTGAAAACAAGAAACGAAAACTGTACTTCCTTCAACATATTGAAATACAACAAGTCAGAATGCTAAACTATCAAATACCCTGTGTGATAACATTTTATTGTATTTTTTGTTTATACTATTCGTTTTCAGCTGCCACAGATTAACTTTTGATATAAGCATTTATAAAATGAAAGATACCCCAACTTCCTGTTGTGCAGGGTATTAAGAATGCTGAACTGTGCCAAATCGAACGTTATTGCAACAAAAATGTTGTACTTTGTCGGCACTTAAATAGATTTACTTCTGCACTGAAATGGACACACACACACATTCACCAAGACATTTCTTGAGCTATATTGGCTTTTTAATACATATATTTATGTATGTGTATTTGTTGTGGCACCAAATTGAATGGTCATCAAAAACTCAATAGGACTTTATTGCGTATACGCTCAGATTCCCGAGCTAAAGTTGCGAAACTTTATGCATATTAACTTTGAGGTTTGTTGGGATTAGTTCAGTGACCATTCTCTCTCTCTCTCTCTCTTTTTCTCTCTCTCTCTCTTTCTCTCTAAGTGTGTGTGTGTGGTGCTATATGTGCGTATTTTTGTACCCATGAAGGATATACTTATGTAATGACATTTATAATCTGCCCTTCTGGTGCTGACAACTAATTATGGCCCATGGCAATTAGTCAAATTTTTTTTGGTTGAGTCTTGTTCGAGTTCTAAGGCATTATCTAAATTGTGTGTGTGTGTGTGTGTGTGTGTGTGTGTGTGTGTGTATGTATGTGGATTTCTGGTCGTTGATGGTGTTATTGTTGCTGCTGCTTCTAGTGGGCACATGAATTGGTAAAAGAATGTTGGCTTGTTTATTGATTACATACACAGTCAGAAAAGGGCAGTAAGCACTCATATAATAAGTATACGTGTTTATTAACACACTAAAAAAGATTTACTCAACTCGAGCAGCAGAAAAATCGTTAGTTGAATTGAACAACTTCATTCTAAATTAAGCGAATGAAACTTAGAACCGGAAACGAAACTTGATTCGCTGACTTGAAACTAGTTTTTTTTTGTGTACAACAAGTTTTTGGCTTTTACAAATTTCCCGGATTAAGAACGATTAATAAAGGTATTCAATTATCTTGAGTGTTTACAGAAAAAAAAATACTTTGTCATGATACTAAAATCGATTTAAGTAATTTGCGTTTAATGAAAGTGTGCCTGATTTTTTCTCACTGTGTATATATAGTATGCGTGTTTATTGTTTGAAATAAGGTCAGCGAAATGCGCTTTTATGTAGGGAAAGTGACGGATTGGCGATTGGTATACATACATTTCATACCTAGGGTAGTCTGAGTGGATACCCACTAGTGCCTCGGACGCTTCTTCGTTGCATCCAGATGCGATCTGTTCCCGGTTCGCAATAGAAGGTGTTTTCATCGAGCCAGGAATTGAAAGTGTCGACGCTGGTTTGCGGAGCTAAAAAAACATATATAACTTATCTATGTGGCATTATGAAACGAACAAATCTCACTAAGTGGTCAGCTGGTTGCAAGGTGTTTTTCTAGGTAGGTGTGTATATTAAGAGTTTTTTTCATTTCTTTTTTGTTTTTGGTTAGTTTGTTTTGTGCGTGTGTGCTACGTCCAAAAATTCGTGTGAAATTATCAGTTAACATACATTACCATTATAATAATATGAGTATTTAGCTAATTAAATCACGAATCAGGCAAGCATTACACGTGAGTTCGGTGACTAAACTTATAAGTTAACTTTGTGCAAATTCTGGAGTATTGGAGTGTTTTATTGGGGTTACTTTAGAGTTGATTGTGGTTTGTTTTCTTGAATTTTGAAAATTTTTGATTTGACATTGATTTTTGTGTATATCTTAAACATATACTAATCTTAATGTGAAGCTAGAGATTGACTTGTTCGTTATGAAACTATATTGAGTTGCTTACTAATTTGTTTATTTGCATAGTGTTATATCTATTCTCTATTTGCTTCTTATGCAAACGTAATCAGCTCTTAATGTTCTGCTCAATGAACATTATGAACCTACCTCAAACTCCTCCATGGTTACTTTGAAGCCTTTTACTGATGATGATTATTATTGTTATTATTGTTATTGTCATATATATCGTGTGGGATATATATGGTTATAGAAAACCCACCTAGTAATCTAACAATATCGGCCGATTGGCTAAGTCATTGTAACAATATCCAGACACTAGCCGGGGGCGTGAACCCCGGATTCTCGTTGTTCAAATGAGCCTTTTGATTGATTATAAAGTCGTATAAGCTTCATTTGAAACATTTTTGTGTGTTTCTTTTAAAATTGTATATCCATATCATATGATAATTTTTGAAAATTTTCAGCATAAAAGATCTGAAATGAATTATTTGACATATATGTTATTCTCTATAGCTATACACAATTACACGCAATCGCACACACAAACACACATACACACACACACACACACACTGTGGCATTTAATTCGGTCATCATAATTGGCTCAATTGAAGCCAGAGGAGTAGCAGCATCAGTAGCAGAGTGACAGCAATAGCTGCACCATCAGGACCCTAATCCTTTTTATCAGCCACAATCTATAACTTGGGCATCTAGCTTCATATTAGAGCCACGCCCAAAACGCCCAGTAGTCACATGGGCACAAAATGACGTCATCGTCATCTTCACATTCATAGATATATGTATATATATATATATATATATATAATTTTCTGTTATCTGCTTTTCAAGTCATCTCATCCAATTATTTGGCTGGCCAAGTAACTCAAAATGAAACCGGAATTGAAAGCGATGTTATATACAGCCTTTCTCTATATATACATATGTATAGTTTATATATTTATATATATATATATGTATATACATATATATATATGTGTGTGTGTGTGTGTGTGTGAATTTGCTTGTTGTCCTTTGCGGAATCAGAAAATACCAAAATATTGAAACGCACACAGGAGCGGGTTTCAGCGGGTGAGGACAGAATACGACGGGAAGTGGAGAGAGAGGCATGAAAAAAATGTCTGTGTGCAAAGGGAAAAAACGCTAAAACACTAAAAAAAAAAAACGGAAAAAGAAAAAAGAAAATAAAAACGGCAAATAAAGAAAGTACAAGTAGAAAGAAAACCAAAAGCGAGCAAATAAACTAAAGTACACCACACACACACACTCTTCATATTTAAATGAAAACTAAAGATAAGTAATCTCAACTTGGGTGCGGTTTTCTCATTTTAGCTTTTTTTTTGCATGCCATAAGCACGAGCACTAAAAACTGGCAAGCTTTCACACACAGACAAATAAGCATGGATAGTGCTGCTTTCTACTACAAATTTACTTAAAATTAAGCATAGGCATACACACACACACACTCGCACACATAGGCACCCATACGCACTCGCATTACCCCGTTAAATCCAAATATTTGCTTATAAAATTCACCATAACCCTCACCACGCACCTCCCATAAGACCCGTTACGTGCCCGTTTGTTGATGCTTGAGCTTTGCCATGCTCTTTAGCTCGCCGCCTTTTACTTCGTTGCTGACTTGTCTATCTTTGACTGCCTACAGACACACACATACCTGCCGCTTATGTGCGTGTGTACTTATGCTCTTGCATCTCACTCTTGTGCACTTACTACATATGCGTCTTTCAATTGAGGCCTTAATCAGTTTGCCTTTCGCATTTTGTGCGCCCCTAATGAAAATGCTCACAAAAGCCTTTACTATCTACTCCACCTCCCCCCTCGCACATCGAAATAGAATTGGTTTAATGGTAAGTAGATTTGCTTTAATGTGTAGGCTGTTGATGTTGTTGTTGCTGCTGCTGTTTATGCTAATAATAGCGAGAGAGAGAGAGAGAGAGAGAGAGAGCAAAAGAGAGAGCGAGCTGAAAGCAAAGCTGTGCAAAGTTTATCTTTGACTTTGGCTATGCGGATGAGTTAAGCTCAGTTGAGTTGAGTTGAGTTGAGTGGAAATGGCAGAGTAAAGCTCGAAGCTCAGTGCTGTGACAGGCTCCGCCTGTTGTCCTTGTTGTTGTTGTTGTTCCAGCTTTCTTGGCTCAATGTTGACAACAAATTTGAAACGAACTAAATGCTCAATCGATAACAATCAACTGTTATGAAAATTAAAGAGTTGATGCCGCGAAAAAGAAAGCAAAAACTTTGCGGGCAACAATAGCAGTAATATTTGTATATATACCATCGCTTCGTCCTTGCGAGTGAACATTTGCCAAAATTGTTGTTTCTGTTTCAATTATTTTTGGCATTCAATTTTTACTCTGACCATCAAATAGACAAAATGACAGCAATTCTACTGCTGCCGCTCAATTATTTGACGCTCTCGCAATCTCAACCTATCGCATTCCCAGCAGCAAGCTAGTGAATGACACCCTTACTACTTATCGATCCTTACATTTTGCATGCACACAATGGAATTCATTACATGGCAATACACTCTTTTGTGCAGAGTTGTATTTTGGAGCTTTTAAGTCAAGCAGAAACTTGTCTTCCCTTAATGGCCTCTTTTCACTGCTAGGTGAATGTCCAGCAAGCATAAAGCTGATCAGGTGGCGTTGTATGTGTGTGTCTGTCGCTTTGTTGAATATCTGTTGTTGCCACGCCCACTTACAAATACTGAAATTGAATGGGAAAACAAGACAAGCAGCTGCGGTTTCTGCTGCTGTTGTTAAGTTTGTTGCTTGTCATCGTTTGTTATTGTTTTGAGCGTTGCGTGTTCCACACACACACACACACATACACATTGGGCCACACGCAATGACAAAGCGGGAGGCGTGTTATCAATGGCGGCACCGGCGACACAGATCCTGCCACAGTCTCAACATATGCAGAAAAGCCAAAAGCCAACCAATACCAACAGACATTTGTGTGGCTATCTGTGTGCCTCTGTTCGTGTGTGTGCCTGTATGTGTGTGGCCAACATAAAACAAAACAAATTGCGCATATTCTGGAACAGCCAATGCCAATGATGTTAATTGGATTTCTTAATTAAGTTGAAAAGCATAACGAAACGCAAACGCTGCAAAACAATCAACAAAAATATTGACTATATTTTCCAAACCGAAAACTATATATGTATGTATATATAAAAATATACATTTAATCAAAACATATATACACATATATAAATAAATATGTATATTAACTGTATTCTTATTCGTGCCCTTGTCCGATAAATACTACGTTTCCTGCTTGAGATGCTTTGCCCTTTTTGCATTTCACTTAAACGTTCCCTCCAGCGACATTGCTTAATTTGTCAATTCCGTTTTGTGCACTGCATCCGTTAACGTTTAACTAGCCGCGCTGCTTTTCATTGCTGAATAATATTTTTAATATAAATTGTTCGACATCATTATATTCCTGGCGGCCTTCATATTTCCTTGAATTAATATCAATTTGAATCTGCAGCATACTTAATGGGGCGTGAGAGAAGCAAGTCAAACTCACAGTTTGAAGAATTTCATAAATATGAAGCACATTTACGGGGGCAACCCACAAGACATCTTCAAATATTTTGCTGCAGTTGCAGCTTGTTCAATAAGTTTCCACTCTAGTGCATATAAATGAGAAAATGCCTCCTGACTGCATTTAATTAATGTTTAATGTTGAAGCAAAATGCAAAAATTCAACATTCAGATGTGTTTTTGCCATCTATTGGTTTAGTTTGCCTCATTGGAATTGCTTTTAATTTGTCATTCTTTGATACGTTTTTGTCAAGTACTTGAATGAAATGGTCGATAAGCCTTTGAATGCAATAATATTAACTGTTTGTCCTTGTCATAAGCAATGTCTGCTGATGCCACAACTAAATGAAAAATGATGAAATGCAGCGTGAAAACTTGGCCATTCATAAGGCTTAAAGATTAATCGCTGCTGTCATTTTGATAGTCAAACTTTCAAGAAACAATTTGCATGCAGCACTGCAATTGAGCCCTTAGCTAATAGACAGACCCAGACAGACAGCCAAAACGACAGACAGGCTGGCAGGTAGGCATTCAGCATTTGGCACCTGCTCAAAAATAGAAACGATTTTCCATTGCCTACTTACATGACCGAAAATACACCAACTTTCATGTACAGTTGCGGTCAAAATAATAATAGTGTTGCTTCTCAAAGCATTTAATGGAAAAATATGGCTCTCTGCAAACGTTGCATTGCTGCAAATCGGGTCCTCTTCAAATTTTTTAATTTGAAGAAAAATGCAGATATGCAGAAAGACAAATGGTTTGTGTCTCATTCTGCGAATGATTTAACCATATTTCATATTTTGCAAAACATATGTGTGCACTACTATTACTTTGACCGCAGCTGTATGTACATACATATATGTATATATATATATATATATATATATGTATAAACTATAGTTATGTACGTGTTTATGTGTGTGTGTGTGTGTGAATGAAAATGTCTCATTTGGCTTATGGGTTGCCGCATTGGCATTGGGGCCACGCCCCTTTTCCGTTTCTCACCTACATTCTCAGCTACCCAAAAATTAACATACACTCATTGTGAGTCCTTTTACGAGCACGGGTCGAACGACAGACGGACAGACGGAACAGTCCGCCCATGACACGCATATCACACATTATAAGCTCTAACCACAAACACACACGCACACACACGTGCGTGTGTGTGTATGGTACTCGAAGGAAATTGGTGGAAATTATCGAGTTTCCTATACAAAATGCGTCTGACACGCAAAACGAGCAAAACAGACGCTTCTCGGGAGCTCTGACTGAACTTGAATCGAGTTGTGGCTGTTGTTGCTGTTGTTTTGTTGTTGTTGTTGTTTTTTGTTGTTGCTGTTGTTGTTGTTAAAGCTGTAGTTGGAGCTAGCGTTGAAGTTGCTGCCTATTGCTTTAACGACAGCGATTAGATTTGGGTGCGGGTTCCTGCTCGGGCGCCCTTCTTTCTTTCTTCCTTTTTTTTTTATATTTTTATTCGTATTTTGGGGTCCCCGCCCCGGCTCACAGCGTGGTGCACATGATTTTGTTGCCACTTTCACTTGCGCTTGTGTTGCCTAATAAATTTAGCGTAATTTACGTTTAGTTGAGGTTTAGCTTTCGGTTTTATTTTCGGGCTCGAGTGGAGGAAATTCATAATGAAGTGTTCGCTTTGTTGATGCTTAATTAGGCGTATAAAGAATTTTTTCAGTTTGCCAATGGGCTCTATGTATATATACATACATATATCTATATATACATATGTGTGTGTGTTTGTGGAGCGGAGTTGAAAACTTTGAATTAGTAAATTAGTGCACCCTGAGTGGACAATTCGGTCAGTGTTCTTGTAGTACAACACAATAATTGGAGCAGGTTTCTCAAGTTTATCACTTTTATCGGTCAGCAGCATCAAAAATCGAGCATATACCCAAAAAAAAAATATATATATATTTTAAAAATTTTTTCAATGATGATTTGTGCTTTATCTATTATAATACCTAAGTGGCAGAAAATGGCTGTAGATATCTAGCTTTTTGCTTTAACTGTAATAATTAGACCACACATATTGTTAATTGTAAATTGATTGACAGTCAATGCCGAATATAAGAACCGTCGATCAGCTTATTAGAATTATTTATTTTGCCACTAACAAGAACTTGATCCATTCAACATTTAAAAGTTGGCAAGAGTTTTGATAAGATAAGTTCGAAACCAAAGACGAACTCAACCCGGACCCCTGAGTTGGGAAACTCTCTGAACCTGAGGCCAAAATAAATAATTCTTTTTAAAAGCATTGTTTCAAAACGGAACCGGAAAAGCAACTTTCATGATATTCAGATATTCAGAGTCGGAATTAAAATTATTTTTAGATCCAATTAAAGGAACGCATTGGAAGCAAGCGGAATTTGAATCAATTCACTTCATGTACAGAAACCGCTAATGTGAAATGTTTTGTGGTATTGAAAAAAAAAGTCGAATAAAATCCTGGGTTAAAGGATGTGGAAAACCAGTTTCAGTTTTGGTTTTCCTATCTTGTTATTTTTGAGCCATTGTGTTACAGTGTTGTTATTATGATTATTATTATTATTATCTGCCGTTTCCTTGATGAACATGAATTGGTTTAATTTTTTGCATATGCTGGAAGCGTGCCAAAGCGGCGCATTCCATAAATAATGATGGCTTGACAATGACAAGAAATATCTTAGCCCCATAAAGTGAATCCACATGAGTCAAATGGTCGACACTGTGTAGTTGTTATTGTGCATTCTTGGTTTTGCTGCTGCTGCTGCTGCTGCTGCTTTGTGACACGCTGCACGTTGATAATGATCGAAAATCAATACATACATATGCAAATACACATATATGTACATGAAACTAACCCCATTGTCTGATTGTAGGGGCCATGCTGTGTCAAAAAACAAAAACAAAAAAAACAACAACCAATATCTTTGGCGTTGCCAACGAGAATCCTCAGTCAAGACATGTGCCACTTGCCAGGCCGGCAATGACTTCTGCTCGGGCTGCCAATCAAACAAGCCCTTACCAAGAAACCGACAGCACCAACAACCAGCAGCAAAAGTGTGGTGCAACCACGGAAGCCACCATATCCACTGAACCCACTTGCAATTCAAATTCCAATGCAGCATTTCGATGTCAAAATGAGTATGGAATGGTGGGTGGGTATCTGTGGTCCAGGTATGCAGTCATTGACTTTGCACGCTACAACAATAGACATATTCAGGTCTCATCAACATCAAAATGATTAAATGTCATCATTAATTAAAGCCAAAGTCAGGGAAGGCAACAAATTTACGTTTAAGTTGTGCAAATCATTATGATTTGAATATTTGTTCGGTATTCGGTTTCCTTTTGTTAGCTTGCTTTTTAAAAGTTGAAAAAAAATAATTATATTATATATTAGTCTCGAAAAGACTAAGAATATCGGTTCAGGTTGCTGGTCGAATTTTGTATTCCCAGTGTTGAATATGAATTGGTAAACAGGTTTCTAGGGTTAATATATAGAACATTTGTACAAATATTGGAAGTGTATACATTTGCCAGTCCCTCAGTTTTGCTACTCGTCTTATATGCGTAGGACTGTTAAGCAAATAAGTTCAAATGAATTATTCCCTTAAGTTTAGTTGTTCATTGTTTTTTTGTTTTTTTTTTTGCCATGGACTGTTGCAGCTTGTTGTTGAGCTCGAGTACAACGAATAAATTCATTATAATTTCCATGCAAACTTGCAACTCAAATATTTGTAGCCTAAAAACCTACAGAACCACACACACACACACACACGCACACAAACACACACACGATGGCATGACCATTAAGCAAATAACATTAATGACATATATATGCAAGTGGGGGGGATAGCCGGGGTTATCTGGTTGAAGGGAGTCGGGGATAGGATGGGTGATGGCTGTATTGGTCATAGGTCAACGAAGCTAAGCAAATAATTAATGAACAATGAGCCCAGAGGCTCAATTGGCCTTGCCTTGAAGTGTTTTCACAATTACTTTTTATTTTTTTTTTTCTTCGTTTTTTTTTTTACTTTATCAACGCAGAAGCGTGCAACGTCCCCACGCAAACAAGCGCGTGGCAGTTTGATTAACTTTGCTCAATTATCCGCAAAAGCAAGAAATAAATTGAGCCCTGCATACGGGTCGTATGAGTATTACCAATAACCAATTGCCGTTGATGATGATTGAGGGTATGGTTATTATTTTGATTTACTTTTTAAATAGGGCCAATACACCTCACAAATTGCACAATTGCTCGCACGGTGTTCTGAGTGGCCAATTTCGTTTCAATTACAATTACAATGATTTGAATGGAGGGACTCAAAATTAAAACGTTCCTTCGATCGGACAGTAAGCCCATCGAAGCCCAGGAATTTCTGACCCCCAATTGGACATGCGGTCAGGGCCACGTGCGTACAAGTCGGTAGGTGCGGTAATATGGCCAACGACCAACGGCTAACAATCCCAACAACAAATCGACTTCGTTTTTTTTTTCGGCTTTTGTTTTTGAGGGAATTTCTATTTACATAAAGGCACTAAAACACCGATGCCAACAAAAACACACTCGCTGTGTGTAAAAACTTGTTTGGCCAAAGAATATCAAAAAGCGTTTAGACAGCTCGTGACTCTGCTGCTGTCGAATGGTTCGCCTCTCTCTTAGTGGATGTGTGTGTGTGTGTGTGTGTGTGTATAAGGGTGTGCGCGTGTGTGGTTGGTTGAATAGTTAGACACGTGCGCCATGTATTTTGTATAGTTGGTTGTAAGCGAAGCGTATGTAGATTAAGCGCTCTTGGCCTAAAACAGACCAAATACGGGGCACAATCTAGTGGCGCCATCTATGCTTTGGATTGGGTAAAAGATGTGCGAAACAAAGTAGTGGTTTGACCAAAAGCCTCTAACTTATGCGCATTTAAATCGAGCACAAGAGAGCAATGTTGTTGGCTTAAAAAGAAAAAGCATGGCTCTTTATCTCTTTGCATTTACAAAGCTCAAATCTCTAAAGAAAAAAAAAGACAACTAGAGATTTTAGTGTATATTTGGTTTGAATTTGATAGTCCTCAATCTGATTGAGCATACAAAGCTTACTTCAAGTGCTAAAACTTGACATTGAATGTGCTCATTCACTAGACACACTCATTAGGCGGGATTACGCGATTTCGCAAGCCGATTTTAGTTTTCAATAAGAATTGAGAGTTATGCTCGTGCGGCTCGTGTTGTAGTTCTCAGAAAACTACACATTTAATTGTTGCAGCAAGTGTACTACTTCAACTGGTTTAGCATCGAGTGCCATTCAGCGTCAACAACTCAACAATTTACCGAGCAAAAACACTCGACAAACTTAGCGTTAAGCTCGATTACGCAGTCACAACTAAGAATTTGACTCTTCGCGCAAGCGAAATCCAAAACCCCACTTATCGCAATTTTTACAGCACATATCTTGAACAATAAAACGTTTAAGAATGCATCACAAAAGCAGATGAGCAGTTTGCGCTCTTATCTCTTCATCTCACGCTCGTTTCGTCTGTCGCTTTCTCGCTCCCTCTCTCTCTCTAAAGAACGTCACGTAGTTATTAACGTACAAACTGTGGAAACGTGATGTTTTTTTTTTTTTTTTTTTTTTGCCAAAAAACAGAAAAAAATCATGCCAAAAAACAATGTTAGCCGCTTAGGGAGAAAACGAACACAGCTTGTGCTTTGTGTGTGTGTGTGTGTGTGTGTGTAATTGAGTCCGACAATAATTCTCTCTCAATCTTGGGACTGGTGCATAAAATGAAATGACAGAAACAGCAGTTGCCTTTTTGTGGCTTTCTGCAATTCACCTGTGCAATTGAGCACTACGAGTTTCCAATTGACGTGCGACAGCAATTGATTCCTAACTCAGGACAACTGAACAAGGCCCCAAGAGAGCAAACTATTCTCGACTATTTGGCTAACTGCCAAATCTATTCGATAATGCTTATACACTTTACTGATCAACAAACATTTCAGGGAGAAAATCGTGTTTTCACATTTAGCAATTTATCCCTCTTATGTGATAGGTAAAGATTTGAGTTTAGAGCATTCTTATACTTATTTTTGTGTGGAATATTCAAGATTTCAAGTTTCAAGTTGTTTCTTTTGTGTCAACAACGGACGGCCAAGTTTTGGTGTCGGGCATGATTGATTATAATTAACATTAACATTGATAGCATGCCAATGTCCAACAATGCAACTACATCATTATAATTGCTTATAATAAGGCATTCTTGGTCTGAAGAACTTGTGGGATGGTTCGGATGGATTAATGTCAACCGGGCGGCGGGCGGTAAAGTCGAAAAAACGAAGAAAAACTCTAGCTAAGTGTTCCTTGAACTATGTATACAAGTTTTTTCCTTTTTCATATCTAACTGAACACATTCTGAAAAATATACTTCGGACCTCTCGACAAAGAGAAAGAGAAAGTGATAAAGCTGACGTGATATTATTGAAATTGTTGCTGACATTTATGGTATAATTATATGAACATTTCAGCACCAAAAATAATTAATGACTTGCCTTTATAGTTTATTCAAGAAATATTATGATTTAATTATGCCTAAAAGAATTTAGTTTGGTTATGATCAAATTATATTTGATGTGATTTATGCTGTTGGAAAAAATTTATATTCTTATTTAAAATGTTGGTCAAATTTCTTTACGAGAAAAAAAAACTTAATTTCTATCAGCGAAATAATAAAATATTCATCATAGAAAAAACACGACAACTTTTTCGTGCATAAAATTGTGAGAAATCAATAGACTTAAGCAATGTAATACCTTACAATAGATTTGCTTCTCAAATCGCAATAATTTTAATCAGACTTTTTGAATTTATTGTTAAGCTTCAAACTGACTGAAGTAATGATTATAAAGTGGTAAAAAATAAGCATTACTGTTTTACTTACTACATCCATTTTATGTTGAAAAAAGACTAAATATTCGGAAACAATTTAATATAGAAAATTCGATTCGGCTTCTCAAAATATCTTTAATTCAATGTGAAAAAATTGAACAAAATTAACATTTAAAAAAAAATACAACTTATGAAGATGACCAAATTCTGTATTAAAAATGAATTTCGATCTATGAAGACACGAGGTTATTTAGAATATTGCCTCTGATTTATATTCGACTTACAGAATCAATCTCAAGAAACGAATATAAAATGTGTTAGGTATTAAGTATTTGCATGCTTCAATTGGAATAAACTGTCCCAAGAAACGAAATATTTGCTAAATATATAGATGGATATATAAGAAGGGTAACAAAAACAATAGAAATCATCATAAACTATGCATGCACAGTCTCTCTCAAGCGTGATCGGAATGTACCCAAAAAATGAAAGCAATAAGGAATCGAACGAAAACGGCTGATTTAAAAGTATTAGTTATGGAATTATATGCAAAATGCTGCGTTGCGTGGGTGTTGTTATCAAACATGAAATATTTCATAATTAATTTGATTATTCACTGCAACAGCGCATATATAACATATACATATACGTGACGTGACGTATACGCAACGTGAAATTTCCAACGTAACGCATACGTATACGCAACGTACGCGGTCACATTTTTCACTCATTGTCGTTTTCCTCTCTTTTGGTTTTGTTGTATTTTGTTATTGAATTTGTGTGGTAGTTTTCGCGTTGCTTCACTCCACCCCACCCACCCCCACACCCACACACACACATATATATATAGAGTTGGTTAGTTGTTCACTTGTTCAGCTGTTGTTATCTATCATGCATACATACGCACAAGTTAAGAACTTACATAATGCTTCGCACAGGATGAACACACACACACACCACAATGTGTGGGTGGGGGGGGAGCTTGCAAGTGAGTGTATAAGTCTGTCGCTGTGTGTGCCGTCTGTGCGCTGTGTTTATCAAAACTAGCTACAATTGCATAAGCTGTTGTGAGAAGCTGTAGCAAAGTTGTGTGTTTGCAACAGCAGCAACAGCAACAGCAAAAACAACAACAGCAACACCAGCCGGCTGCGACCAAAAAAAAAAGACCAACATGTGACAAGCAAAGCAAGTCGCATCCAAACGTAGTTTCAACTCCCATTTCCACACCCGGCGGCAGCAAACCCCACGCAACATAGCGGAAATGTCAATCAACAAGCCGGAAACTGGCAACTGCCACTGTAACCGGCTTGATGAAGCATTTTTTCGCAAACGCCTGACAGCCGGTTAGCCCAAAGTACAAAAAAAAAAAAAAACAAATAAATAAAAAACACTAACGAAAACAAGAATTCAAAAACAAGTTGAAATACTGGTACTGGTAGAATCTGCGACTTGAGTTGAAAATGAAAATGAAAAGCAATTCCGACTTCTGTTCAAATTGCGGCGAAATGTCGTGTAAAAATGCCTTTCAGTTGTTTATCAGCTGAAACTGTTTTACTTTGTTTATTTATTTGTTTATATTCTCAAGGTATTTTACCTTGTATTTTCTAAGCCATTTTGCCTTTTTCATGGATCTTATTTTTAGTTGCTTGAATATTTTTTTTAACTCTGTTTAAACTATCATAATTACTTTCGCTCCCGTTAGTTACTTTTCCCATTTAGTTTTAGTTAGTCAGTTAGTTAGCCTTTGTATTTCTTAACTCTGTTCAAAGTATCTATCATTCCATTTAGTTACTTTCAACATACTTTAGTTTGTGGATTTTACTTTAGATATTTAGTTTGAAAGGCCCCCATTTTTCTTCAGATTTTTCCAAATTTCAATATGTTTTTTATCTTTTGCTTGTTTTGTGCTTGTTTGTGCCCTGAAATTCTTTAAGATAGTAGTTGTATAATTGAATCGTTTAACTGAGCTATTTTAAATATATTTTGGATTATTATGCTTTCATCTTCATACCACTTTTAAACTTTGTTATTTTCTTCAACTGCAATTTTACTTGATTACTTCTTATCATATTTTGTCACTGTGCTTTTGACTGGATGCAAACTGAATTTGCTCAGATCTCCTTAGATTATTTTATGGTTTCTTGTGCAGTTTCCATAATCGCTTGATTTTCTTAATATAATCGATTTGGTGGGGCATTCTGCAAACAGTTTCTAAGTTGTCATGTGATTTCGAGTTGTAATAAAAGATTTTACAGTTTCTACAGTACCATTCTTTCAACTCAAAGAATCCCCAATACCAAATAGTATAAAAGTAAAAGGAAAGTAAGCAGTGTTGATAAGCAATAAAATCAAATAAAAATAAAGCACATTCTGTGTGCGTTGTAATTGAATGACAAATGTGACTTGGAGGAGTTAGTAGCGTAAGAGTAACGTATATATATACATATATATATATATATATATATATATATATATGTATATATACATGTATATATGTATATAGTATTAGTATATGGAGAATACGGACTTAGGATTGTTATCGTACTTTATTTTTGTGTATGCCTCGATGTTGCGTCGCTTGTATTTACGAGGGGATGTGGGGAGGAGCCCTTTTACGTTTCTTGCTGTTGTTTACGACATTGAGGCGGTATCGCTCTGGTACATCCGCCGTATCGTTTCGGCTTTCATAGTGTTTTTTTTTTTGTTTTTTTTTCTTTCTTTTTTTCTGTTTTTGTTATTGTTTGTTTTTCTGTATTTTTATTGTTCTGCTTACGACTTTTAGTATTTGCTATTTGAATTGAAACGTATTACGAATCGAATTTTAATTTGTTGCTTTTTTCACACAACACACACACACACTCATACACACACAACAATCAGGCGCACACACATCAAACACACATTCAAAGCACAGACACACAATCACACGCGCACTCGAAAAAAAATTTGTCAAGAAAATGTTAGAAGTCTTTTTTTTTTTAAATAGTTTTTAAATTTTTTTTTTTGTATTTTAATTATTTTTGTTATTATTTTGTTAGATGAATTGTTAATTGCTCAATGCTGTTGAGAATGGCGTTCGTGAAGTCTTCTCTGGGATTTTTATTGTTTTATATTGAAGTACATATTAAGTAAGTGTTTTATTTAAGTGGAGCTCTGCGCTTGCTACGTCAGTCATGGGTGTAAACACAATACAGACTGAATCTTAACTGGCAACTGCCAGCGACGAGGATATAACATTTATATTTTTTTTGTGGAGGACGCCCAGTGACGACGACGCAACGACGGCAACGTCGACTGCGACTGCGACGACAACGACAACGACGAAGACCAAGTTCGAATTAACTCGACCACAATACGAGCGCAACGCGAAAACGAGACACCGACACCGACTCTGACTCTGACTCTGACTCTGACTCTGACTGTGACTCTGACAGTGGGACGACAGTGGGACTTGTTATTGTAACCCGGGACGCATTTGATGAACGTCCTGCTAAAACGAAAGTGAGCGCGCTGCTGGTTTTTTTTTCCATTTTTCTTCTTTTCTTTTTGCGAAGTTAATGTTTAGGGGCGAGGTCGAACGACTCTCGGCGCTCGACTCTCGATGTACCGTTAGACAGGCTCAGGCACAGCTGGTTCGGCATTCGCTCTGCCCCCATCATCAGCTGGCTGTGGCTTCTGTTGCAATTTTTCACTTGATTTGTGGGCGCCGTCAGCTGAAACTTTCCCATTTTTTTTTTTGCCAAGAATTCAGTTATACTTAGCCAGTTTATGTCTTTGTTGTTTTTTGCATGCTGTATTTTGGTTTTGTGCGGTTAGCTTTGTTATATTTTTACTTCTTTTATTTATTTATTGTTATTTTTTGAATTTTTGACAATTATGAATTGTGATTGTCTTCTCTGTTGTGTGTGCTCACGCTCGCTCTCTCACTCAATATCTATCTCTCTCTCTCTCTCTCTCTCCCACTCTCTCTCTGTGTTTCTCTCTCTCAGCGCTCGCTCTCTGCGCGTGTCTCTCTCGAGTGCGTTCACTCGCTCGCTCTTGTGCTCTGTCCCTATGCGCTGTAGCCATCTCTGTTGCACATTGTGCTTTTTGGGTTGTTCTTTTTCTATTTTTTGTTCTTCGTCCGTTTCTGAGTGCGTGTGTGGGTGTGTGTAAGTGTTTGTGTGTGTGAATAAATGGAAACTGGCAACTGGCAGCTGGGTACATTTACACTCGCAACAACAAAAGCAGTGAGCAGTCAGAGCAACAACAACAACAACACTCATCGAGGAGCGCAGCCAGAATGCCGCCTGATAGCACTTTGGCGTGCCTGTCCTTATTGTTGTTGTAATTTTTTGCTGCTGTCGCTTCTTCTTTTTCCGCTGCTTCTGCTGCTGCTGCTTCAAAGTGAACTTTGAGCTTTTGAGCTTGATCTAAACATAATTCGCGTCTGGCACGCGATACGAAAATCAAAATTGAACTTTACAAGTTAATCCGTTGCTCCAACTAAATCAAGCAAATGCTATATACTTATATATATAGATAAGCGTCAAGCTTACAAATGTATATGGTATATACATACATACATAAGCATACCATATAGATATGGTTTAATTGATATAATCTCATTTTTAGTCGCCATTCGATTGCCATTTTGTGCATCAATTTCGAAAAAGCAGTAAGCAGGAAATCACATCTTTTTAGAGCCAGTTTTATCTGGTTTTTTTTGTATTTTTCTTCTTTTTTTTTGCATTCAAGTGCCTGGCTGCCCTGTTACCCGTGGTTCCTTCGGTTCGTCCTGCGCATTGGCAAGCGGCCGACGATTTGCGTAAGGTGCCCGGCTCCGACATTTGGCTCCTTGCTGGCTGCCTGGCCAAGTGCTCACCACACCCACACACATATGCATACACCCACACACATATGCATACACCCACACACACATATGCATACTCAATCCAACAAAGTTGAGCTGCTGCGCGTTTTGCTTTGTCATCGGCAATTGTCGTTGTTGTTGTCGCTGTAGTTGTCGCAGTCACGTTGTTCAGCACTATTTTTTAGTTACTCACACATGTGTGTATATCTGCGTGTGTGTGTGTGAGTGTAGGTGTCTGCGTGTGCAACTCGTTTGGAATGCATCCTTGGCGCTGCTGCTGCTGCTTCTGTTGATGATGATGAACTTGCAAATGGATTTGCCTAGCAACAACAACTGCTGATGGATGTGCATGGAGAAAAACACAGTTAGGCTACAAGGGCTGGACTAGGAGACACTGCCTCAAATATAAATACACTAAAATTCCTAAGAATTTGTACATTTCAAGTAAAATTCATTTCCATAAGAATCCAAATTTTGTCAAAAGTATTTTTGTACTTAAGAAAATAAGTGAAAAGAAATGTTAAGCCTCAATTCTTAATTTAAGTTACTTTAACTTTGTTTTAACGCAATGTGAGAATAGACTTGGAAATTTAAAAACACTGCAAATAGGCACGAAATATCTTAATCCAAGTAATTAAATGTATGACTTAATCGGAAGTTCGATATTTATCGATAATATCTGGCTGAGTTAAACATAAGACAGAGTCAAAAACAAAACAGAAGATTTCTCTGTTCTGGGATCAAGGATACATAAATGCTGCCTGTTACATATATGTGCTCAACGTGATGCTAACCGTTTCAAATTTTTCTGATGGCTAGAGGGTATATAAAGGGACAAAAAAAAAACATCAACTGAAAGGACAAAGGACGCCTGCTAACACGCCACTAACAACTGCTCCTCATTCACCCGTACTTAAGCTGCCCTTAATAGTCTCAACTCCGGTGTTCGGTATATCCTTTAATTTGCTACCTATCATTAAACAAAGTCGTTGAGCTGCTGGGCACAAAATGTTAAAAGGGACATACAACGCGACATAAGGACACATACACACACACACACACGCACATACACACCACACACACCATGCACATGATGCCGACCCAAATCCAAATCCAATACATACATACATATGTCAACAGCAAAGGAAGAGATAGTCGCAATGTTGTCAAGCCAGATTTTGAATAAATCATTGAAATGAAAACTTGATGCATTTGTCAGCCATTTGTAAGCCCCGATTCCTTGAGTACCACTAGTTGACAACTGACAGTTTCATATTTCTATAAAAACCACTTAATTGTAGTAGTGAAGAGGGAAATCTGAAATAAGCCAGACTTCTGCATTTTAAAGACATTCAAGACAACGTGGCCTTGGTTGTTTTTTTTTTTTTTAAAAAAGACAAAAGTAACTGGAAAAAACTGAATTAAAAGTGATTACTGAATCTTAATCTTAAGATCCTTAATTAAATTTGAAATTAATTCAGTTTGAATTAGGAAGTTGAAGATCACAAAACGAAACCATTGAAAACAAATAAGATAAATAAAATTGAATAATTCCAAACACGTGTCGATTCACGTAATTAGAATTCTTTATTTGAAAATATGTGCCATTAGCTCAAACCATATTCAAGTTCAAATTGCATTATTACCTCAACTGCAATCAACTGGACGAAGCAGTTGGTCGATTCCAAATCATTTTCTACGATAATTTCATCATTTATTGATAGACACCCGGACAGATAATGTACAAATCGAACGACATTTGTATACAGTTATATGCGGCATACAACTACTTAAATGTGCATTTGATAGAGAGGTCCCGTCAACTGAGTCGTTGTCAAGGTCCATTGTCATTAAATTTTCACAAGTACCGTTGACTATTTTTGCCGGGTTAGGGGGAAGAGGTTACCAATAACCCTGGACATGGTCACGGATACGGAGGCGCCCACAAACCGCTATAAGTTATTGGCAATTCAAGCCACCTGCTCGCGTTAGTCAATGCTTTGAGTGCTCTCCACCTACAGCGCCTGCTCCTGCTCGTGCTCCTGCTTGTGCTACTGCTCCTGCACCTGCTGGTACCTGGTACCTGCTCCTGCTCAACAACTGCTTAAGTACGGTCCGCCAAGGTCTTAACTTTATTATGCATGGAGCCGTATAACAATTACTATCGACATATGGCCACATATATATTTATATATGAATTGCAATTGGAAAGGCGTCGCGTCGCATTGCGTTGCGTTGCCTTAACACAAACGACTTAAATATTTCACAATGGAACACAACGCAATTGCGAGAAATAAGTGTTAATATAACACACACACACACTCAGGTAGTCTTCTATCGATGTCCTCTGGTGACCACTTGTCCTGCACCGTCCATATAATATTCATCATCAACAAATATGCCATGCCTATTTGAAGGTGTTGTTGCTTATTTATTTTGCACACACGTCGACACGACCACAATTCCTATTTGCATCCATAATTCGGCACACAGCAAAAAATATGGGTGGTATGTAGGGGCAGGCTTTTCACTCATGTCCATTAATTAATGTTAGCTAAATTGCACTTCAGATATCAGCTATCTCACATATTGGCCAATATATCATGTCCCACAATCGCTGCACTTTCCAAACTTGAAAGTTCATTGAGTCAGCGCATAAATAAATAATAAAAAAAAAAAGTAGAAATCCTTAAACGACACGGATACCATATTATTTATTACTTTCAATAGCTTTGTTGACGCCATCAATATATATATATATGTATATATAAATATATAGCGTACATGCATCTTTCCTCTGATACATGGCTACATATATATTATGTATAAGACTATCAGCTTTTCCAGATTTGAGTTATTTCTGTGGAGCTTCTGCTTTGTAATCAAACTACAAAGGAGCACTCACTTAGGTTTATTTTCATATTTATCCTTTTCATATATTCACAATAAGTATACTTAAAATACTCTTTCAAATTACTGCATGCCAAATGTATTTATATTGAAGCTTAACAGCTGAATGTCTGTTGAAATTCACATAGATATATTAATCGTTTAACATATAAGGCGTGTCCACCAACTGAGTACTCTTTAATTGCCAGAATGAATGAATATGAGGAGCGTGTTGCACAGCTATTGGCTATGCATGAATGTGCCTTTGTACAGTTAGAAAATGCATTCAGCTGTTGGAATGCGACTCTAGCTTCAGGAATAGGATACAAATTTCAAGCAGTTGCTTGTAAGTACAAATGCTCCAGACAAGAAAGCTCGACTAGGATATATTCCGAACCTAAGTCGCACCTGTCTCAGAAATAAAAGTATTTTCATTATTCGCAAAACGGAAAAACTAATTGATCAAATTACATCAAGTTAAACCGCGTATGGTATACGAGAACTTATATTAAAAATCTGGAGTTTTGAAAAATGTATCTCAAAGCTGTACGTTTACTGCGAATTGTATCGATATTCACAATATGTGAAAAATACTTGAAATACGTTTGATATACGATACGAACTTCAATTTCAAATCTGGATACCTAACTCAAGACAGACAAACGGACGTAAGGACATCAACTATTGACGCTGATCAAGAATATATGTACATATACATATTTTTGCAGAGGATATGCTTCGTTGTGTCTGTTACATACACACCGTTATCATACATTCCTGAACGGCCTTTCTGTCAAGGATCATATTTTAATTTTGCACACTCAACCAACGACATCAAAGATGCACAAATTCATATTGCAGGCTTTTCTCTCTGACAACCAACCAAAAGCAAGTTAAACTGACTGCCAGGATAAAAGGTTTATTACAAAAAATCAACAAAAAAAATCTCAAATTCACATGATTTTGTAAAATTTGCTGCTAGGCATTTTGACAATCGGATTGGGGATAAGGTGTGGGTAGGCATACTAGTTCAGCACACACCCACACACACACCTACAGCAAATGCCAAGAGTAATGCAGTTTGCTATAATAACAATAAAACGCCAAGCGGGGAATTCGCGCTCCGTTTAACACACAATTTTATTTTATTTTCTTTTATTACCTTTTTTTTACTTTTACTTTTGATTTTCTTTTTTCTTTTTTTTTTTGGAGTTTTCGTTGCTATCGTTTTATTTGGCTAGCGAAATCGATTTTCATGAGACGGTGACGAGAACTTGTTTGCGTTTGCCCCCAGGAAATGTTGAAATAATTGACGAGCTCTAGACGGCATACACATACCGCCCCAGCCCCAGCCACCCCCGCCAACGCCAACATCAGCTACCCTTACTGTCCCATGCCCAACATTAACTGACCCTGACCTCCAAATGTAGTGGATGAAAACAGAAAGAAAGAATGAAAAAAAAACACAGAACTTAGAGTTGGATTTCATTAGTCAAGTTGAGTTAACCAAAGGGATTTGTCAGGACTTACTGACCAGATCCCTTTCGTACATCCCCATCCACATCCCCATCCCCATCTCCGGCTCCGGCTCAGTTGTGTTTTACTCATTTCTCACACATTGTGCACACATTGTTTATTGTGTGCTTGTTTCGAATGTTTTAATGAGAATGGCTAACATGTGGCAAATAGCATATATACCCAATTGCTAATAGAGATGGGTTCGCGGCAAATCGATTAGGTCATATGCCAGCAGCACTCTAAACAATATATCAAAGACACAGAATGACAACGGGCAGGGGTGGGTGGCGGGGCAGGCGGTTAGGCGCAAATAGAGGGGCAATACGTTACGTTATATTATAGGCAAATCGAGTATTTATGGGAATTTGTTTTTCGATATAAATACAAATACAATACAAAGATACAATCATCTCGACTGGGTCGCCTTCTGATTTGTACGCACCTCTCTGCCTCTTTCTGTATGCGTGTATGTGTGCGTGTGTGTGCGTGTGTGTGTGTGTGCGTGTGTGTGTGTGTGTGTGTGTGATAGTGTTTGTGGCTCTTTGAATTTCCCACATTTGTTTTGCATCTGTTAAAAATGTGGCTCCTTCACTTTTTTAAGCACTTTGCTTGTATTTGCCAAGTTAACTTGAGTAATTTGAATTTTTTAATTGGAAAACATAATAAATTGAGTTAATTAACTTAATTGCCAGCTGTTAAATCTATTAATTATTTGCTTTACATTTCTTGAGCTCGCTTATATTCCTTTTATTAAATTATACCTATAGTTAAGCCTAACCGTAACAGATAACCGAAATAAACCGATTGCAACTGATTGAATTGGAATCGGAAACGAATTTCCAAATATTTCAAGAACCAGTAAACGAAACTGATATTATAACTATAACCAAAACAGAAATGTATAATTTTAACCGGAACCTTCACACATTGCATACCAGAACCCGAACCTAAGTTCGTTTCGGTTTGACAACCCGGTCCAAAGTTTTTAATATCTATTGTCACTTAAAGAAATTCAGAAATTAAGAAAAATCCTGATTCACTTGTAGTTATAGCCAATCACGATTATTCATTTCTACTTCCTTTCTGCACTCCCAATGTAATGAAAAAAATGTGCACGAAAATCAACAAAATACAAATATTAATGTTCTACATATATCTAGATAGACAATGATGTTTTCTAGATAAATATACACGAACGGCATCGATTAAATCGAACCACTATATAGCTGCTAAATGAGATGTAGCGTACACGGCCACAATCGGTCAGTTTTGGAAATTAATAAGTGAATTTACGATCTGATGTCTGCAAGGGTATAGAAAATTTCGGCGTGCCCAAAATAGATGTTTTTACTTATTTTTATTGTTGTTTTGATTTCTTCGATGTTGTGTATTGTTGTTATTGTTGTTGTTGTCTGCAGATGCTCTGGATGAAAATAACTTGGTATTGGCGCTGCCTTTAGTCTTTAGTCTCTGGCTAAGCGAAACTGGCGCGTTTTGTTTATTTTTACAGTTGACTCGATGCGGGGCACGCAACGTGAATGTGGATGTCGATGTGAAACGTGAACGTGGACATAGACATAGAATTGAGAACTTGGATCTGTCATATGCTTATGTACATATATGAATACATATATACATATATATATATATATATATTAATCCATATATGTATGTGTGTGTGTGTGTGTTGCATGTACGTCATAGTTATAGTTATGGCTAATTGTCGGTTAGTGCGGTTAGCTGAAGCTCATTTGTCAATGGCAATGATTGGCCCCAAAATATGTCGTTGTTGTTTTCTTGCTGTTGTTTTTGTAATTGTTGTTGTTGTTGTTGTCATTGTGTACAACTTACCGATATGGGCTGTTCGTTGGTACAGGAGAGTTTGCGGGTCTGACGCAGTGTCTCCACCCAGAGGGAGGTGCGGCGTGACGCATTTGTGGCGCCACCAACGCCAGCGCTGCCGCCACCAACGCTGCTGGTGCGCGTCATAGGTTGCGGCAGCTGTGCCGCTGATGACGTTGTTGGCATTGTTGTAATGTTGTTCACGGCTGTGTACGCGCCTGGTACTGCACTTGCAGCAGTTGCAGCCGTGCCAGGACACGGGCACTTTGGGTAGAGGCTGCCCTTGCATTGATTCTCCATGCAGGAGGCAGGCGACATGCCACAAAAAAACAATTGCACACACTCACACACTCACACACACACACACACACACACCCACTCAAAACAAAACACTTACGACACACAACAAACGTATTTCGTTTTTCTTTTCAGTTTTTTTATGATGTTGAAATTTTCAATCGTTTCAATTGATCAGCGCACTTTTTTTTTTGCTTCACATTGTTGCTGCAACACAAGACTGCATATTTGTGTTCGCCTTGGACTTTTCTTGCCAACCGTTTGCAACAGCAATTCTCAACGTTAAAATGTTGATTTTTGTTGTTGATTTTCTGAAATCCGAAATCTATTCAAATCGATTTTTCCTGCGTAATTGTCCAAAATGTAAACAACAAGAAAAACAACAAAAAATACACACACACACACACACACACACGCGCGCGCACGGTAAAAAAAAACAATTGCAGATGGTCAACAGAAAATTTGTGCCGTTTTTCAATTTGATTTTTTACTTCTTTTTTGTTGGTGGCTCGAAACGGCGACTTTTCCATTCGCGTTGGCCAGCGGTGATTGGTTTGCCATGTGTGTGTTCTTTGGTTGAGACCTGGTGCCACTGGTCGCGCACACAATGATCTTCCCCAGTCGAAAATCTTTATATTTATAATTCAATTTTCAGTTTTTCATTTCCCTTTTCCATTTTCTTGCACTTTTCATTACCTCCACTCGCTAATTGTGTTAGCCGGACAGCACGCGTCGCCGATCGCGATTGCGGATTAGGCCATTCCCGATTACCGATTGCCGATTGCTGATGGCTGAGCATTGAATGGAAACAGCAGCCGAAGCGATCGTTGAGAGAAATATCCGCTCTGGCCAACGTGCTGCCCTCCACCCATTCCCGCACAATCCACTCTCCCACTCTCCATGTACCCAGAGTGTGTACACTCGTACAAATATTATGTTAAGTTCAACCGGAATATATTACGGAACCGGATATATATATTCAAAAATATCTGCAGATATTGTGAAAGATTTAGGAAATCAGAATTGGAAAAGAAAGAAAAGAAGAGCAGATCGAGTCAGGCTTTGTTGTTGGGAAATAATCCCATTCCAATTTATTGTACTTGATTGACTGATTGACATAAATGATATAAGAATAGTGAATTCGAGCCTAGGAACAAACCCTTGCTACCAGAATATTAAAACTTACAGCATATTTTGAAGAATCAGTTACAGAAACCAATTTGAAAAGTTCATTTGTAGTTCAAAACCATTACTGGAACTTTTACACTTTCCACTTCTGCTTTAAAATGGTTGACACAAACTGAAAATGCACAAAATAGACTCAATAAGCTTCATTTTTTCGCAGTGTACAGATGTGATGGACTCTGAATACAATGGAACACAGAATTGATTGCCTACGTCATTGAAACGATGCTCGCAACTCAACGCTTCCTGCTCATTATTTTTCTGCCGGACTCTCTCTCTCTCTCTCTCTCTCTCTCTGTCACTCACTCACACACACTCTTTCTCGCTGTGTATTTTTCTCTGTCTCTCTATTGATGGCTGGCAGTGGACCCGGGCCAAAACTTAATGGCAATTTGTCTGCTGACAGGTTTGTATGAACTTGAAGATGCCCTGTGCTCAATGAGCATGACTCATTGAATTTTACACAATTCGCCGCCTGCCCCCCCAAATGATGAGATACGATAGCAACAACGAAACAAATATTTAAAAAAAAAACCTTGTTCTACATGGCATTATTCCCAATACAAAAATGCGAGTACCATCGTACAATAATACACAATTTGTTATTCAACAATTATTGGCCATAAGCCAAATTTATTTGCATTTTACGCAAAATGTTTTTAGCTCAATTTTAGGGCAATAAATTCCAGAAAATTTACAATATTAAGAAAATGCAATTTAATTTGCACAACAACCAAAAAAACAAATATTAGTTTATAAGTAATATACAAATTTCCATAGGCAGCTGGAAATGCACTTTAAATCTGTCAATTATTTATAGCAAAATATTTGAAGCCATAAGTCAATATTTTGAGGCGCGTATTCAAATTTGATATGTGCGGAAGAGTTGGTTCTAAATAGTTCGATTAAAGACATCAAAGTGTTACGCGTACTATAGAATGCTCAATTCATTGATAAACGTGAATAACCAAAATATTCTGGTTTGAATTTTCAACAATATTCAGAAACATTTCAAAATGTAATTGTCAATAAAAGATTTGAAAAGAAAGTCTTGTTTTAGATATTAATCAAGCTGTCAAATTTTCAACTTTTTTAATACACTTTTTTCAGATTGGATATTAAAATATAAAATAGAATACATACATATATACCGAATAATCGGATGAGGAAATAATTATGTTCATGTTCAGTTTCGAAAATTTGATTTCACTATGTATGATAAAATAAGTGTTGAAAGTGTCAAACGTCAACCAGAAATGCAACTTCACCGATTGAAATTTAGAAACAGTTTCAAAAATCTATTTTTTTTTTTTTTGATGAACCAGTTACAGGTACCGATATGATTAGTCCATATGCTACCAGAACGGAATTGAATACCAAAGGAAAGTTCCAATTCTTAACCCTTACCGAAATCAATTCGATGCGACATCCTGGTAATATATAATATTGAAAATATTTCATAATATTTATATATTTCAGATAATCAAAAGTTTGATATAATGGTACAAGATATAACGGTACATTGCTTGGGTTTTATATGGTGCATCCTACGGTTAACGAGTGCATGGTAATTATTCATAACGGTAATGGCAGGCAACATACACTTAAAGTGGCAATATTAAATATGTTATACGCTTACCTTTGCGATCACTTATAACTATAATACTCGTTAGCATCTAATATTCAATGTTATCCACAATGTATAATAACGGAGCAAACGAGCCACTATGTGAATGTAAATGTGAATGTGAATGTGAATGCGAATGTGAATGTGCAGTGGAATGAGCGTGCGAATGTTGATTGAATGAGTGGCAATCAGCTACAAGCGACATTCGATGGAACATTGAAGTATTTGAATTTGCCATCCCATGCCATGGAAAAGCTACAAATTGATGAACTGGCGGATGCACTAAACGAAGATTGACTGATTGAACGATTGATTTGTGTGTTCAAGCACAATACGAGCATAACTATGAATACGAATGCGAATGCAGGTATGAGTATTTACTCAAAATAACGGTAAACGGGCGCATTCAAATGTGACAAAATTTGTACTTCGCATTTTGGGGAGAAAATGGTGCCACGCAAATGTATTCGAATCAAAACTCAACTATAAAACTATAATATTTGATTTAGCTTTTTTTTTTTTTTGGTTATGTGTTTTTGTTTGTATGTACACAATACATATAAAGTTTGAACTTTGCTAATCAAAGCTGAAAGGGGGAAAATATAACCATAAAAAGTTTTTTTTTTTGTGTTTCGGGTTGGGATGGTTTTTTTTTGTAAGATTTAGATTAAATACCATTTTGGAGCTTTGAAGCGTTTCGTTAGTGGCCTCTGTGAAGGCCCTTCTAAGTCGTAATTTTCGGCTTTCGGACAATGTGCGAGGCATTAGAAGAACGCCCTGAGGAGAATCGATGATGCGAATTGCGATTAGTACACGGTTAACTTGTTAAAATAGAGTTATCTCATTTACATAACTACAAAGGTTAAGCATTTCCATAAGTAGGCATTGAAGCGGGTAGTAAATGCTATACATACACTAAGCATAATTAATACCAATAACAATAGTAATACACACAAGGACATGTACACATAGCTATGTACATGGTTATATAACTATATAGAGTACAATTTAAAGACATATTTAACAATATAGAATTTGCATTGCTTGGAATCAGTAAATAGCAAGGTGTCAAACCGAAACCGATACCAAAACTTTGCCGATGGAAATTCAGAGCCCGAAACGTAATTCAACATAGTTTTAAGAAACATTTAAATATATATGTATATATAAAAAAAAAAAAAAAAAACATAAACTAAAATTCAATTCATAACCCTTACCGAAAACTTTTCACTTTACGTACCGGAACCGGAACAGAACGGAAATCTGATTCAGTTTGACACCATGGTAAATAGTTTGAAGGTTGGTTAAAAATTAATTGGATTTAAATATAATTAAGTCTTTTATTGCATACTTTTGCGCGCACACTAAGAGCTTTCCTTTATTTCAAAATGGTTTCTAAATCGGCAAAGCTCGTAAAAGAAATTCCGATCTGGCTTAAACAACTTTCTTGTTGTGCTAGAAAGTTATTATAATAATAATTTACTACGCAGAGTTTTTTAAATGCATTACTTGATATTCAATTATCCTGTTGTTATTATTATAGTTGCCTGAGAGAGAGTATCTGCAATCCATAATTATTTTAGTTATTTAAATTAATTATTTCCATATTTGTAAAT
The DNA here is from genome assembly GCA_035044105.1 of Drosophila nr. perissopoda 5 BK-2023a. Classification (NCBI taxonomy): domain Eukaryota; kingdom Metazoa; phylum Arthropoda; class Insecta; order Diptera; family Drosophilidae; genus Drosophila; species Drosophila nr. perissopoda 5 BK-2023a. The sequence goes on along the minus strand of JAWNMK010000620.1, from coordinate 1,965,521 downwards.
TATTTACACGAAAATTTATTTGCGATTACTTGACTATCTGTAATTAGCTGACACACTTCTAATATATGAATATTCAACGTTTTTAAATCTGCATTACCCCCCTAATTATCCACAGTATTATTCACTTGCTATTTTATTTCAGAAATCAGATTCGTTTATTTACACGTAGCAGACGGGAAGTCATTTAATTAATATATGAATGCAATGTTTTGCCAATAAGCAAATTTTTTAATTATTTTTATCAGGAATTAATGCATGCGCAAAAGTAGGCAATGCAAAATGCATGTGGTGTATGTTGGCACGAAATGCAAAATAGGGAAAACAATGAATATAATGAAAACAATGCAATTTAAATGCTGGCCAAAACAAATTATAAATTGAATACAGTCGAGGAGTGCTGGCATTTTGTTTTTCCTTTTTTTTTTTTTTTTTTGCTGACACAATCACACAGTGTGTTGGTCGAAAGAAAAGTTTTCTTGACGAGTTGCATAATTAATGAGAGGCGGAGCTTTGGGGAAACCTTTTGAAACTATTGTGAAACTTCGAAATCGCCGCCACGAAAGCTTTCGCGCATACAAAGCTTTAAACTAACGGCTGCCCGCGTAAAATGCCAAAGCTTTCTGCTCAACAAACAAACCAGTGCAAATAGTTTGCAGCAACACGCATGTTCCTGCACAGCTACCAAGTACCTGAGTAGTTCAGTATTTATTAATGGTTTGCCAGTATTTGAAATTGCATTTACAATTTATGGGTGTATGCTGCCAAAAGCTTTGTTTTTTTGTCCCCCCCACATGTCAAATCGACAGCTGAAAGCTTTAAGCTCTTTAGTCAATCGTATGTAATTGTCGTTCAAATCTACATTACAGTTTTTGATTGGGTTATGTCCCTAGAATTTGCGAAGTATGATGGCTAATGTAACAAATTTTCGCTAGTTTGACAAAGCTTTTTTTTATCAGGCAAGCTATTTTCTTCTTTAACAGTACCCGGACAAATTGTCAATTATCTACAGCCAAAAAGCTGGGCTGAGGGCAAAAAATACATAAACCAAAAATGGTACGTGGGACATAAACGGGACATCAAATGTCAAAGAGTAAAAACGTTCATCAATCATGTTAAGGTCACAGCCAGCCGTGGAGAACGTCGCTCAACAAGAAAGAATACAAAAAAAAGAAGAGAAAATAAACGTCAAGTGTAAGAGAAACAAAACAGAGAAATGGGAAATAGAAAGTTCAGACAGTGTCAAAATTTATTGATATTAATTACAATACTAATTATAATTCTATATTTAGGAAGCTCTTAAACATTTAAACAGCATTGCAGCAAATTTTGATGGCTTCGCTGCGTGTTTTCAATTTCTTCCATATACATACAAAAATAAATATATGTAAAAAAAGAGATATGAATACGAATTGACGGAATTCAAATTCGAATGCTCTGTGAATAATCAATTCTGTGTTTTTTGGGGGCGAGCACGCTTTTTCAATTTGGATAACGAGTGATTTTCGCATGAATTGGCTACTCGAATTTGATTTACTGTCTTCTCTTCTATTTGACTGTCAAAATAAATATGCCAACCACTCAGCAACTGTACCGACCACCCAACCACCCTATCTATCCACTTACGCACCACTTCGAAACACGCCCAATATTTGTTGCTGGCGTAAAGAAAATGTTTTAATTATGATCGGCAAAATATGGAAAATATTCTAATTAATATTATTGAGGCAACGTGGCGTATGAGAAATATTGATTTTTCCTAATTGGATTTATGCGCGTAAAAATGTGAAAAATGAGAAAAACGAACAGAAGATAAAATAATAACAACAACAATTCCAAACGAAACTAAAAGTGAAAGAAAATTAAAGCGGCAGGAAAACGATGTATATGCTTGAGTACATATTATAACACTTAAGAACTTAATGCATGGAAATGAACTTGACGGCAAATTTCAAATGCTATTTGGAGAACTTAGTGGTACTTACAAACTAATTCTACAAATTGGCATGTGTTTAGACACTTAAAACTAACAATAGTACAATATTATTGCAAAGTGAAACTCATTTAATACAAATACATACCTATAAAAAAAAATATTGATTGCTATATAATAACTAAGTAGATAAAATGTATCGCATAGTGGAATACAAATATGTATATTTGGAGATTACGATTTTAAAATAGGTCTACTTGTGAAAAAATCATGGATGTGGAAAATTTGGAATATGCCCATTTTGGGGTTACAATTTTAGTATGGAAATCGAGTCAGAAACGCGTTGTCAACTTTCAATATAATATTAATGTCGAAATCAAACCATGATTTAGAAGTCCTGATTATTTTTGACTAAGATAAGGACAAAGAAGAACTCCTGGGCTTCGATCGGATCACTTTTAACGAAATTATGGCTGTGAAAAGTATTAACAAGCACTAAATGGATACATTTGAGCCTGAGAATCGAGCCAGAATCCCCTTGCGAATATTAAATGAAATAAATATATGTCAAACTACGATTAAAAAGCCAAGGTTTTTGATAATTTATTAATGCACTATAATATATATGCGGCTCATTAAGTTGTAACACTGGCAAACAAGAGTTATAGTCAATAAATTAAATCGACTCGTTGGCTTAACTACCTACAACTGACAGGTTGGATGGGAATGAGGCTGGAAATGTGGCCTTGGCCAAAATAGAAGCTCTCAATTGCGCCAAAGTGTCGATTGGCAATTGTTTCGCACCGTTTTTTAGTTACAACTAGCAAAACAACAGATTGATCCCTGAGGACAAAGAATGCTGTCATGTCTTAAGTGGAAATTGCTATATAAGATGTTTTGGCCCATTTCAGATAGGACCATCAATTTGCTGGCTAATAGGCAGCGAAACAAATGGGACACTTTCCATAAGCAGACAGATTGATTTAATGGGGAGAAGAAAATGCTGTTAATTCCTCAAGTTCTTGATTTTATTTTGTGAGCTGCCAACTTGTTTTGTAAAGTGGCGCCAGTGTTGCCAATCAATATCAGAGCATTTTCAATTTCAACCAAAATCAATTAAAAGTAATTGCTCTGTTGAAAGCAAATTGTAATCAAGTCTGTATCATTACTGGACAAGGAATTCGATTGCTGGAAACATATAACATCGAGTGCAAACTACACGGTATTCCATTGTAGTAGATTTGAGGTATTTGGGTATTTCTATGGGTAGTTCTAGTGTGTACAGTAAGCATGTACACAATGCTAAAATAGAGAAGGAACGAGACAGAAAGGGACAGTTAATTGGAGTAACACGATTATTGGGTTATATACACACTTTGAAGTTAAGTTATAGCACAGACACATATTTGTACAAACACACATACACATACGCAGCTAAATCGCCTTTGACACGATATTCATTTTGCCCATTTAGTATACCCTTGCAGAGAGTATTATAATATTATAGTGTGTTTTGCAGCGCATTGAATAACTTATATCTCGAAACACATCAAAAATTTCACGTCCATCTCTATACGTATAAAAACTAATGATCGGACCAACAGAATCTATGATAAGTAATTTCATTATTGACTTACGTCTATAAAGTTTTGTTGTAATCTAATTATTTTTATGTGTTAAATAGCTCATTGAAAGTTAGTTCTCATAATTTGTGAATATGTTAAAAAAAAAAAAATCGAATTTAATTTTAATTTTCTAAAATGGGTAATCAATATCCGACTTACATATGTATATAATGTGTTTGTTTTCCTACTTATCAACTTCGGACCACTCCCAAATGAACAAAATGCTGTCAATCAAAATAACCGTTCTGCAAGGGTATGAAAACTTCGGAGTGCCAAAGAAAGAGCTTTACTTTGTAGTCCCTTTTCTTATTTATTTACGTATTATTATTTGTATGAATATATACTTATGAATATAGAGATTGTCGTTTACCTGTTTGAATGGACGCATGCCACCATTGATCCGTAGGGAGTCGGCCGCAATGCCCGCAATGCCATCTGTTGTGCTTTCGCGGAGCTGCTTCAAGGATACATTCGGAACGGTGTGCGAGTGGCCGCACGAGCTATGGGATCCACAGCAGATGGCCGTGGTGCTCGACTCCGGCTGTGAGCTTTGACGTATTATGCGTGACCCATTTGTCGGCGATGAAGTGATTAATACTGGCGGCACCTGCGGTTGCTGATAGTGATACAGTTGCAACTGTTGATGCTGCTGATGCGACTGCAACTGTTGCTGGTGATGCAATTGCAACTGATGCTGCTGCTGCTGCTGTTGGAGGGCTGAATTTGATATGCATATGGCCATCGAGCTGGTCAAATTACCCTGTTGGAAGGCACTTTTTACACTGTCCCGCGATGCGGAACGATCGATTTGACCACCCGTCGAGATGGGTGTCGTCGATGCCCGGCGACTGCAATTGCGGCAGGCTCGACATCGACTTGGCGCACTTGGCGGTATACTCGATGATAAATTCTGATATGATGATGTGCCCAAATTTGGATGACTCGAACCGGTCGCTGTTCCCGATCCCGTACCCTTTCCCATTGCCATTCCCGTTCCTTGTTCATGTGGCTTTAAGCTTAAATTCATAATTGATATGGTCGGTTTCTGTTGTTCTTGTTGTTGTTGCTGATGCTGTTTGGTCGTTGCATTGCCAGCTGATATTGTTGTTGTTGTTGATGTGTTTTGTGTTAGTTCTTGGTCCTCTTCATGTACTTCAATATCAGGCACTATCGCGGCACGCAGTCCTTGCTCAATATCCTCGTCGTGTCCGTTGCCATTGCCACCACCACCACCACCCATATGAGACACAACAATGCCACGCATACTCTCCTCGGATCCCATGCGCGCATGCTGTGACTGTTGCGGACTGGTTAGATATGTAGATGTTCGATCCTGACGCATCAGTGTCGGTTTGCCGCCGGACGTGGAAGCCATATTGTTCGATGTTGGTCCGTTAACGGAGCTGCTGCTATTCTTCACCTGACGAAGCAGGGCGCTGCGTCCGCCCTTTGTTGGGTTCGATACTAGCAGGGAGTCCGTCTCCTCAGAGCTAACATAGCCCGAGTTGGAGTTGTCGTTTAACTTTTGAATTGACATCTGCAACAGAAAAAAAACGAAAGAAGAATAACAATCTTAATCAAAATAACTTTCAATTAATTCGCATCCAAGTAAAGGATCAAGTCTTAAGCTTTACCGAAAATGTAAGCTGACTGTTATTAAGTATGTGCGTGCTAGGTCCTTAATCACAAGGATTATACGAGTTCAATTCAAGAGAGACGAAGCTATGCCAACATTCTCAAGGGAAGAAAGACCCCAGAAAATAAGCAATAACAGCTAAGCTGATTGTGTGTTGAAAAGCTCTCAACAAGCAAAAAGCTTTCATAAACTAAAACATATGGAAGCAGAAGAAGCAGAAGTGGAGTGCACTGAAGATAACGGTTGAAAAAAAAACCTCAAAGATACGAGCAGGGAGCACGTGTATGAAAGCATACTTAAATATTTACATATATATGTACATGTATTTCAGTGTAAATATGTAACTGTACATATGGGCAAGTGTGTGTGTTTGTTTTTTTTTTAGTCTGCTTGTGACGATAAACCTGCTGTGCTGGAAAACTTGATGACCGCACACCTACGGGATGGCGAACATTGAAATGCAAACATGAACTCACGCACATGATCTTAAGCTGTGTGTGTGTGTGTTTGTAAAGCAAACACATGTATATATATATATATATATATACATATGAGGTCTACAGTGTTGCCAAATTGACAATTTAACAATAGCCAAAAGTTTAGCTAAGAAGTTATTTTATTTATTTGGAAATTAAAATTAATCTTTAAGTAATAGCAAATTGTTTTGTAGTGGTTTTCCTTTAATTTTGATCGACAATTGTTTTTTTTTCTTAGAATCCAATCAAATTCTACTGTACCGATCTATAACCAATCCGATTTATAATAATATCTTACAAATATTTCAGCGTTAACAATTTTTTGTTCGGCTTGGCCTTTTTTGATTTACAAATTGTGGCAACACTGGGCCTAATAGATATGGCGGGTTGGCTTGATTGGTTGGTTGGTCAATATGTGTGTGGATTGTGGGTTCTTCCGTTCTGTTGTGGTGTGATGTGGCTGGATTGAGGCGACTGACAGGTAGGTGTCGCTTTTTTTTCTGATATTTCGCAGGTGCGGATGACACGAAAAACTTATGTGGAACCACTTTCAAAACTCACAATGAAAATCAATACCTCAATCTATACATATGCACCGAGAGCACTTCGATAACCGATCAATATTATCGATAGCCTTAACCATATACAAGAGACTTTTTTGTACTTTCTTCAAACAAACTGTAATCCTGGATAACGTACAGGGTATGAATCCATTCGGTCACTCTCCATTAAGTTGAGCATTTTCAGTAGGTATGGCTGTAATTATTGCTGCCTTGTGGCATTGTGCCGGGACTGGCAGTAACGCTAACGGTAACGGCAACGGTCACAGTAGCGGGAACAAGAATAGTAACAGTAACACAATTACAATAACAATGCCAAAGGACATGAGTCTGGGGACATTAGCGACACGAAATGTGAAATGTCGAAAAAATAGAACCAACCAAACCCAAACCCAAACCGAGCTCCTAACAACAATCTAGCAATCCTATTCACCTATCCACCTATCTGCTAACCGTTAGCATGTCGAGCATGCCACTTAAAATAGTCGATACCCAGTCCACCATGTGCCATGCTCCGCGTACCACATCCCATGTCCTAGTCCCTAAAGCCGTGTCCAAGTCCAGTCCCCAGTTGCCAGACAATCCATTGCCAGCAATTGGGTTGAAAATGCTATTTGTATTGTACAATATGCAAAGTCATTCCGGGCTACTTACTACTACTACTACTACTAATACTATGTAACTGCGGTCATTTATCGCACCAGCAACCTACGACCTGCAACGTTCAAATGCATTTGCATATTGTTGCAGTGCACGTGTCGCTTTACATGAATTCAATCCGCAATTTGTAAACAATCATTAAAAGCAACCGTTGATGATGAATGGCGTCGCTTCTCATTTTGATGGCACTGTCACGCGTTGCGAGGAAAGTTGTTAGTAATCACAAATGTGTCGACACACACACACACACACACACACACACATACACACACGTATGTAATCCTTGATGAGTCGACTAAAGTTTAACAATTGTGCAATCTATCACGTTAGCCACAACATTCAATGACAACAGTCATTTTCCCAGACAATTCAGTAATTTAACACAGACTTGTTGCGATGCACTAATATTAGCATACTTTAATGATTATACAATTTGTAACAATCCTATTATAACTATGGTGTCAAGCTAAGCGAATTTAGTTTCCGTTTCCGGTCTTGGTGCGTAAAGTGCAAAGTTTCAGCTGGATTAAGATTTTCTCTCCAAATTATTTTCGATATTCAGTTTTTGTATTCATTTGTGAAAGTCTGAGAACGGTTAACAATAATATCAGTTTTGGTTACTGATTCATAGAAAATGTTAAGTTTCCAATTGGTCCCGGTTTACTACCGTGATCATAATGTTTGATAAGATAAATAGGTAAATGATAATGTCAACCGTACGCCTTTTGAATGCATTTTTTTCTTGTAAAATCCATCAAAAAAAAAAAAAAAAAAGTATTTCATTTTATTTTTTAAAGTTAGTTTTTAAGAAAAGAAAAAAAATAATTGAAATATTTTAATGTCTTTCATGTTTGAATGAAAAAACTTGTTATATATAGTAAGCTGCATATCTTTTGAATCGAATTAATATATATATAAAGACAAGATGGCCGAAGTGGCGTCGAACTGGGAAATCGTTTAAGGTCTTGAAAGAGAGAGATTTCTAGAAACTTGGCAGATTTTTATCTCAACAATTTTCACTTTTGATATGATTTTTGGTCAACACATTTATCACTGAATTTCTTTATAGCTTACATATGTGTACTTATTTTCGACCTCCGTTATTTATCAAGAAGAATTCACTTTAAGGATATTTCTTGCTTCTGGTTCTGTCTTGCATTCATTCGTATATTTGATTGAAGATAGTGGAATGGGTTTCGATTCAGATGCAGGACACGATAACCTCCTTTCAGATTCGTAGCCGTGATATCATTTTAAAAGTTGGAAACTCTATTAATTGTTTTAAAAGCGTGACAAATGAACAATGGTCAATTGTGCTGGGCATGTGAAACTCTGGGGTTGACCTCCTCCTCGATGGATGATATGTGAATGTCTTGCGACATGGCAGGGCTCTGTTACATATACACTGCTGCAGTTGTGGCACTTACTAGTTTGGAATAAGTTATGTGCCAGTTGGCCAGGTGACCCAGATGTCATTCAGCTCAGGTTGGCGTTAAAACATTGCCCACAGCAGACGGCCAATAACAATAAAACAACAACGGCGACAACAACGGCGACCACAGGACACAGGACCACAGGAAAACGCACGGGCTCGTGTCCGAAACAGAGGAAACTGGCTACAGTACAAAAAAAAAATGTAACAACAACAACAAAGAAAAAGATCAAAAAACAAAAAACAAAAAAGTAAAATGAAAAAAACGAACAGAAACAAGCAGGAAAAACAAAAAAAATCTATTGTATAATGGCCGCTTCAGGTTTGCCCATTCAAACCTGACAGCGTTGTTTAATGGCCTGGCCACAATTCCGGACAACGCCTCCTACTGCTCCCCCGCTCCCCCACCCCGCTTCCACGACACGTTCTCAGTCCCAAATCTCTACGCCATAGGCATGTGCCCCAAGTCCTTACCGTTCGTCCTCAATCCGACGAGGTTCGCATGTAGAGATAAAAATTTATTGCACAACTCAAAATCAGGAGCCGAGAGCTTCGTCCTGCGTCCTGTGTCCAGTGCAAAAGCTCTCTGCAGTGGCTTGTTGCCTGACCAAGAACTGACCCCTATACATATATACATATATATATTTATATATGTATATGTGCAAAGCAAATCGTTAAGTTGGCCAAAGCCAGGCCACACTTTTATCCCTGAGTTAACAAAAGTTAATTCGCATACATTTTGGTCCGACCTCGTTGCATTCGTCAAGCGTCTGTTAGCACATTTCAAAAGGCGGGCTATAACGAACGGATAAGTTACGGCCAAATGCCTTTTATATGCCAGTTACCTAACGCCAACGGTAAGAGCCCTATTTTGACTCTGGTGCTGACGTCAGACGCTACCACAAGGAGGCACCAAACGAGAAGCGATGACAAATGCATGAAGAAAGCATGAAAGGGAGAAGCACTGTAGGGAAATCTCAACCAAATGTAGTCCTAAACCAATTTGGGTCTTGAAACATGGAAAGCAAGTTGTCAAAATGCTGAAAAACCCAATTTTTTATTTATTTTTTTTTAACAAAATTTCTACTTAATTCTTGAGTAAAAGCAATATAAAAAGAGTTTTGAATTAAATGTGATATTTTCCAATATTCATTGGTAACACTTTGATGCTGTTTGTACTTGAATTTTAGAAGAATGCGTATTCCCAAAAATTGCACGCTCTAATCATAGCTTTAGTTCGCTTCTCAACTGTGATACTTAAATCACAAATATTCCAGCAGTAAAATATATGAACTTTAACGAACTGCTGAACAACGAAAGTTGTACTAACAGTTTTTTGTTTCGAACAAAATGAAAGTATCAATTTGCCAAAGAAACTTCTCAATTAATTCAAACAGTTAAGTATGTTATCTAGATTTGCTGCGAGAACAGTTGAAATAGGAAAGTTTCACTTGTAGTTTTCACTAACAAGATTAGCTTTTGGCACTTTTGCCTACAAATTCAATACACATTTGGTAATCCAAAGATTAACATCTTGCGTGTTGAGCACTACTGAGGTTCGCACAGGTTTAATCAAAATGTACTGAGCTGGAACGGAGATATCAACTTCGATATGTCAGAAGGACATTTTGCGAGTGGTCAGGGAACGAAACTTTGTTGTTTGTTGTGAGTGAATGTCGAATGTGAGTTGATGATGAAGGTAGCATTATTTTGCATCTATTTGATTGACCTTTTGCTCAAAGTTGAGCTGAGCTACGAAATGAAAATGTTACCCAAGTTTATCCAACTCAAGTTTCTCCAACCACCTTCTAAGCAACAATGTCTGATATTGCAAATGTGCTTTACCCCGCCCACATTCCCCCTAGCTCCCGCCACCCATCAAAAATAATGCCAAAACTGACATTTTCGATGTGGGTCGTTGTCCAAGTCACCGTCCTTGCCCTTGCTTCCTCCATCATCCAACAACTAAGCACACAATGAACATTTCAACGGATCGGATGATTGGTTGTTGGTTATTTGGGGGAGGGAGGGTAGTCGGGGCAATTGATGCCAAGTTAATGAAAGCATCAACGGGAAATGCTACTTAGAACTGCCCTTCAAACCCAAAAGAGCAGCGCATTCATCTACATATAATACTTTTATAATATAGTACTATACAAACATACACAGACAGAGAGACACACAGAGAGACAGAGGGACAGACAGAGGGACAGACAAAACACAAAAGGTTGTGCCAAAGTAATTTACTTGAGTTCCCATTCCAAAGGAAAATCGAACAGAAAATTGAAATGACATGGCACACAGAGGTAAAGAAATATTTAGACAACTGTCGAGATATATCTTTAACTAAGTACGCAGATGCGTATATAGTATATATATATATATATATATATATATGTGTGTGTGTGTATATATATATATATATATTTAAGTACCTCAATACCTATTTGATTTTGGTATACATATTTGTCAACTGCCAAGGATTGCCCGTCACGCTCCCATCCTCTGTATAGAGAACATCTAGTGAACAATAACACATGCAGAATAAAGATATTTTATTGCGGAATGGAGGATGGCAAATGGGAAATGGGGTATGGGGAACGGAAATGGGAACGGGTCTGAGAATGCCGAAATGGGTATATACTTAACTTAATGTGCGACTGTCTGCACTGAGTCATAAACGATTTTCCCATTTGCTTTATAATTGAACGAGTATACAACAAAATAAAGCATATGCACTACTTATAGATGCCCTATATTATTATTAGAAATCTATTTGCGAGCGATCCGAATTATTTTACACCTTTTTCAGCAAAATTTGTAAAACCAAATTAATTTGTAATATAATATAAAAACAAAATCATAATTCATTTGCTAAATTCAAATACTAAATATAATTTGCTAAAATTTTCTTATGGAATTGGCAAAAAAAAAAAAAAAAACTCCATACAAAATTAGTCGCCAAGCAAAACATTTGAATAAATTACCACGGAAAACTGAAATCTCGAAAAGTTCTGTTAAATAAATTTTCACAATTTTCCGAGAGATTTGCAAATCTGTTTATGATATGTTTATTTGTTTACATAGGTGGCGGATAGTTCAACAGATTTCCCAATTCTTGTAGGTTAAAGACAGTTCAGCGTACAGGGTATCTGCAAGTCGTGCCTGGAATAGCTTATACATATGTAAAATTCTTGGTACAATATGGTGTTTATAAAGACAAGCAAAAGCAACCCGAATCTGGCATACCATTGCCTCTCTGGCACACAGCTGATTGACTTGAAAAGGGTAGCACACATGAACACACACACACACACACACACACACACACACACCCGCCCATTAGGGGCATATATTGAATAAAATGTCTGTAGTCTGGCAATATAGATTTGGGTTCATTGGCTTGACATTGATAAGACGACGGTGATGGACGCGGATGTAAATTGACTACACGAACTGTATAAATATTTTATATTTAAATTCATACACACACACACACAGGCAGACAGACAGACATTGAGGCATTCAGACAGACTGGCACACACACCTATATACACCCGAACACAGCATAAATGTAGGTAAATAAATGTTTGTATATGTAGGGAAAGACATATTTTTTTAAGTAGATGCAGCGACACAGAAAATCAATCAATGGCTAAAAATCAGCAGATGTTTTATATATATATATATATATATATGGCAAATGGTAGTTCCCACCCAAAACAGACATACACACACCTAAACACACACTCACACTTCAGTAACTTAGCAAATTGCCTTATGAAAAGTTAACGGAAAGTTTTTCTTTTTGCTTTGGTTTTTCTTTTTTACGCATGCAATCATCAAATGGGCAAATCAATAAACACACGATATGAGTTAAGCATAAATCCCCAAATAATTTAACATTATTAATAACTAGTATTTGTCTAATCGATAAATAGGTCAAAAGTTGCGCATTTCCATGACCATTTACATAACACTCAACATTAACATTAACGATTTCAATTACCAAAGTTATTTGGCTAAAACGGATTTTAATTGAATAATATTTAAATAATATTTCAATTATACTCAAGTATAACAGTAATATAAATCGTGTGTAATAATAATAGAATATTGATAAATAGTATTTGATGCAGATTTCAACAATATTAAACGGATAACATGAAACGACTATTGTATCATCATCGACGAACCAAAACTATGCTCGCTTTTGCTGTAATTTAATTGAAACGGATTAAATTTGCTGGAAGTGAATTTAATTACAAGGGGGGGAAGCCTCCCTGCCAACGACTCTGTCAGTATGCCACGCTGCACTCGCAGTGTATCTTAATGAGTTTTGAAATCCATACTATGGAATGTTAAGTTTGTCTGCTCGATGATTATATTTTGTGAGGAATGGTCAAGGAGACTGTCCATATGGTCGAGCACATTCACAAAGACAGAGATGGACAGGGACAGAGAGACAGAGAGACAGAGAGACACAGAGAGACAGAGAGACAGAGAGAGCGAGAGAGAGAGAGAGGGAGAGACGCACAGGAGATGTTGGGATTTAATTGGATTGAATGATTGATTACATTTTACTGGTCATTAGCGAAGGAGCTCATTGAAAATTGAAAGATGACTTCAGAATTGATAACTACAAATACATTCAATGATTCAAATCTTTTTTTTTGTAAATATTCGAATACTTCAGTTGAAAATTTCTGTTTCCTAAGATAAATTCATATCTTGAATAAACCAACAAACATAATACTCAAATTTGTACACATAGCTTTAACAAAAATTCCACTCAGTGAAGTTCGAGTATAAAAGGTTTGACTGCATGTTAAATCTTTATTCAGATGTTGCCGATTTTAAAAACGATAAAAATCCAAAAATTAATTAATACTTATCTACTTAAAATGCCCATTCAGAGAATACAAATGAACTCCACTGTCAATAAAGATACTCAGTTTCGATATATATTGTACGTATGTATGTCTGGGAGATATTTCGAAAGTTCGTCAGAAGCATGGCAGACACAAAAACCGAATCGGAGCAATGGCCAAAAGAACCGGGAAACTGGGAAACTGGGAGAATGGGAGAGAATTTTTGGCTGCACATTAAAAAACAGCTTGCCGGGTGCTATTTATGGCAAATTCCTGAACCGCACACATAGTTCAGATACAACGCATGCAAGTGCATTTTATTCAGAGAGAGAGAGAGAGAGAGCCAACTTATATATACATACATATAAATATATATATATATATATATATATATATTTAAATATATATCTCCAACTGGGCACCGAACAGCAGAGAGCAGGAGAGCATGAAAATGGAATTATTTTCGAATACTTTTCGCATGTGTTGAAAATGAAAGCCAATGCTCGCCAAACATTTGGCCAAATTTGCCATTATGAAACATTTTTGTTGTTTTTCCTTTTACCTGAAATCTGTTTTTACAGAGGTACTGTTCAAATATAAAAATATGTTCGCTTTTGCCGCAGATTATGTTGTTCCGGGAATCCTAATTCTGTTCAACTTCGTCATGTTGTACAATCGTATTTTGAGTAACTCAAACAAATTATGTTGCTTTAAGTGTTCATAGCTTAAATTTCTCCATTATTCGAAAACAAACAATTGAGTACACTTATACTATAAGTAGAATTTTGAACTGAAAAATTATTGTATGGATATGGATATTTATACGAAATTGGTGAAAGCAATTTATTTGAATGTCGAAAAATGGGAAATAAAATGCATAATCTTGATAAATTATATAAACACAAAATGCCCATCAAGAATTTGATGGTAATATAATTGACATTTAAATAAAAAATAATAGCTGAAAAGCGCCATTCAAACAACATAAACTCAAACACTAGATTTTGTTTAGACAGACACAGATCCATTAACTCAATAAATAGTAGAAAATCAAATGTGTTTTCATGTGTTGATGTATGTGTGAACCGAGATATTTATTTGCGTATTTGCCAAAGAGTTTTCCATTCTGCGATGTGAAAATAAGCATTTTCACCACACGGATTCATTGAAAACCAAATTATTCATTTTTAATAGGCAAATTTAAATATTCTGCCATGATTACAAATCCAAATACAATTTTAAAGATTTGAATACCCAACACAGTTTGAGAATACTTAATTCAATGAGAGACACTCGGCGAAAAGTTCCTTAATTCGTTTCACAATAAATCCAGATAAGTTTCTTGATTGATACGAAAATAATAATGTAAATTCTTAAGCGGCATTTGTACTGGATGTGAATACAAAATAATGGTCGATTTAACAAACATTTAACTCAATATCAACTTGAAAATCACTTAAGAACTATGCAAATGAACCTTCGCGTATTGATTACAATGGTTCTAGGCGGCGAGTAATCGACGCACGTTGCCCACCCGTTTGCCAGTTTGCCAGTTTGCCATATAAAAACAATGGTAGGAGACCATAGTCCATAGTATAATTTTGGTATGTGTTATCGTTTTTGGTAATAAGCTAGCTTAAGCCAGCAAAACACACGGCCAGGATCTGTTGCTGACACGAAAAGCTTTTTGTCCAGATTGCCAGGCACTCCAGCAAAGCACGTTACTGGGTTGGATGGGGCGAGCGAGTGGGGTGAATGTGTGTATGGGGATGGGAATGTGGATGTGGATGTGGTCATGTCGAGTGGGTTCATTTCTTTTTTCTAGTCGGTTGGCTTTTGGCTAAGAATGGCTTGGAATTCTATATTGTGGTTTTTGTGGCAAACGCTTTGCATTTCTCCAAACTCATCCTTGCATAGTGCTGTGTGTGAAAATGCCAATGCCCCAATGCACACAACTGCGAACAACGAAATACACCGAGTTCATGTACGTTTATATATACATATATGTATATAGTATGATGTATATATGTGTGTGTGTGTGTGTGTGTGTGAGCGTGTTCCCTGAGTACATGAGTACATAGATGAGAGTACATGAGTACATAACTCATTTAGAAAACGCGCTTAACTGGCGACTGCATCAGATTTCTGTTGTTGTTGTTGTTGTTGGTGATGTTTGCTTGTTTGCACTGGGTTGCAGTTGTTGGTTACACGCTAACACATTGCTGACATCGTCGATACGACATACATACGTACACACACAGTGTACATAGAGTGGATGGCAGCTTCTAGAATTGACCATTTTTCGTTACATTTAGCTGGCATTTGAAATAGAGGTCAAAAGATTCGTAATTGTATCGACATCCCTTTTCGTGTTGCAGTAATTATAATCCTTTTTATATTAGAGCAGATCTAATCTGATCGTTCTTGAAACTTATAAAACAGATATTTTAAAAAGTGCATAGAAAAATGCAACTTGCAGAAACTTGCATTATTTGCACCGCTAGAAAAGATGCGTTCTAATTTGCGAATAGTTACTGTGCTTGTGTGAGTGTGTGTGTGTGTGTGTGTGTGTATGTGTGCATGTGTGTGTATTCTTCTTATTGTAGTTAAGGGTACCCACTTTGATAGTTTGCGGCACGTTGTTGAAAAATTCGTTGCTGCTGCTGCCGATATTGCTGTTGTCGTTGTTCTTTTTCTTGTTCGTGTTGTTGTTCCTTCAGTTTGCAATAGTTGCAAATGTTGTTGTAGGCGTTGCTGATGCAGTTTGATCGTTAAGATCGTAATGATGCTGCTACTGCTAATGCTGCAGTTTTTGTTGTTGGCGTTGTTGATGTTGCTGCTGTTGTTGGCGCTGTTGGTGTTGCTGCTGCTCGTACATATTGCCATTGAAGCGTTTGCATGCGTAAGCAGATTTTTACAGATATTTGCTGACTATAAAGCTAAGGCAACGTCAACTGAACGATGCTGCTGTTGATATAGCTGCTGCAATAAACGCTTCTGTTTCTGCTGCTGCTGCTGCTGCTGGTGTTGCTACCGTTGCTGCTGCTGCTGCTGGTGCTGTTGTTGTATGCACATTTCCATTGGCCGCATTTGGGGCTTTGCTCGAAGCACTGAATTTAGCTTTTCAACCTTTAATTATTTTGCGGTTCAAGCTTAACTATTGAAACGACAACAACAAGAAAAAAAATGTATTGCATTCGGATATATACAATATATTGGATGGAGCATATGCATCTATATATATTTATATGTATATATATATATATATATATATATATACATGGGCGATAGGCGACAGACGACGATGTCTAAATTCCAAACCGAAAAAAAAACAAAAAAAACAGCAAAGTTGCCGCTTGCTTTCAACTCTTTTCTTTTGGGATTTTTGCTTCTTTTTCTTAAAATTTACATATTTTTTTTTTTTTGCTGCTTTCTTTCTATTTATACACACACACTTGCAATATGCGTGTGTGTGTTTTGGTTTGTTCTGCTTCTTCTCCTTGGCTTCTTTTGTATTTTTTATTGTTGTTGTGGCTGCTTATTGATGATGTGCTGCCGCTGTTGTTGTTGTTGTTGTTGTTGTTGTTTTTGTTGCTGTTGTTTGATGCTATTGCTGCTGTTTCTGTTGCTGTTGCTGTTGCGTCAACAGCAACAAGAAGACGCCTGGGACACACGCACACACCACTACTACACACTGAACAGACAGCCAGACAGGCAGACAGACAAACAGACAGACGCACAGTGGGACAAGTCGAGAGACAGAAAGCGTCCGTCGTCCGTCTTGCTTTGCACGTTGATGTTTCCGTTAGTGTTGTTTGTGCGATACTGACTCAATTTGTTGCTCGGCACCGCGTCTATACACAAGTAACACACAACGACAACAGTCGGCATCGTCATCGCTGTCGCCGTCGACGTTGGCAGCGCGCATTCACCCGCCCGACCGACTGCCTGTCGCTTCGTATTCTGATTCGTTTTGGCCGTGCCTGTGGCCGGGTTCGAGTCCGGGTCCGGATCGGGCTCCATTTGCCATGCCCAATTCTCACTTGTAAGCCAACCAACACGCACACACACACATATATACATATATGTACATAGAAAACATACCCCAAAATATACAGCGAAGCGTCGCCATCGTTGAGTGCAAGCCAAAGCAGACAGCAGTCAGTAGCATAAGCAGCACACAGCAAGAAAAAATGCCCAAGCAAAAAAAAAAAGCTAAAAATTAGACCCAGAACGAATTACTCAAAATGAACACACAATATTCTTAAAATCAGTAGCTGTGTTCAATTACCAAAAGAAAGTTTCAATAAGCATTTTTCAAAAAGATTTTGAAGTCGCTATAAGTAGACTATATTTCTCACTGTGCAGCAGCGCCAGTAACAGTAGCAGCAACACGCAGCACGCAGCAGTCGACTCCGCAGTCTCGCTGTCAGTCATAGCAACGCTTCGTCGCTTGTCGTTTGGCCGCATACCACCACCCACCAGCCTCATGCTCATCGCCATGCCCATGCCCATCCCCATCCCCGACCAACCAATGTGCTATCCCTGCATGCTCCGGCACATGCATGGTACCTACAATTCCGTTGCGTCACCGGCTTTGCTGTTGTTGCTGCTGCTGCTGCTGCCGCTGCTGCCCACCTAAGTGGGCGTGTATGTATATGGATATACAAGTGTCTGTGTGCCTCATTGTTACCATTTTCTTTCACATGCAAAATACGTCCTAACCTAATTAGCGCCACCTTTTGGAAACTGTCACCTTAAATTCTGCCAACCTGTTCGCTTGTAGTTGTGGTGTGGCCCTGTAAAACTACCATTTGGTGGCGGACAGCGATAACTACATATCGATAGGCACTCAAATGCAGTAAATTGACAACCACCAGTTGACACAGCAGCAGCAACAGCAGGAGTAGTAGCAACAACAGTTGAAGCTTCCGCAAAGATTGCCCTGCCACTATTGGGACTGCAGCACATGCAGCATTTGCCTCTCTTGCCCAATGGCCTTCCACAGGTACATATGTATATCTGTTTGGAGTTCTTCAGGTTTACCTAATCCTTGCAACGAATAGTTGACCATTTTATATTTCAATATGTCCTGGTATCTTATAATTTACATTATAAATGTCCATTAATTGTAATTTTCAAGAATGTGTATAGTCTACATTATGTATATACATACATATCCTATATTAAATATCAACCTTGCCACATTAAGTTCTGATTTAATGATTCATTCTGCAACGCAGCAACAGCAGCAGCAACACTACAACAATGACAGTAAGCCATTCTGCAGCGACAACAATGCGGATACTAGCTAGATAATAACGTGTCGGAAATTGGCACCATATCCGATTAAAGGTTAAAACGATGAGATCGACGACAAAGCTGAGCTCATCGAGCAGGACTATCGCCAGCACCAGCTGCTGTTGCAACAGCCACCAGCATTGGTGGCAATTACACTCAACCGCAGCAGGAAGTCCAACTGCAGTAACGACCGGAACAGTTGTCGCACCATTATAGCGAAAGTCCGCTAATGCGCGACTTTGACTTCTTCTTGGACTCAGCCAACCGAAGCAGGATGGGATAAATAAATAAATAATAAATAATAATAAATAGCAAATAACAAATAATAAATAAATGATGATGATGGATCAAGCGCTGCGCACCTTCTCCTATATAGAAGACATCGGTGATCTGGTGGTGCTGATGGCGCGTCGTCGTTTCGTGCCCCAGGACATCTGTCATGTGTTTGAGACCGATGAGGCTCACTTTATAGCACATTCAGGCCTTTCAGGTGGCATACATGGAATTCCTGAAGGCCAATGGCATTGAGAATCATCGCTTTGTCAAGGAGATGGGCTACCAGGAGGCGCTCAACAGCCAAGCGATATTCGGCGATAAGCTCAACACAGGGTGTGTGTGTGTTCGCATTGATTTCGCATTGTTTTTCTTGATTGTAGGTGTGTTTTAGCATTATGACAATGAAGTTTATTGCAACAACAAAAACATCAAAAAACGGAGGAATAACAAAAAAAACATTGATATTTATGCGAACTTTTGCTCGGGTTATGGTCTGTGTCCTTTCGGCTTTCGGCTCTTGGCATGTGCCTTGACTTAAACTGAAGCCAGCCAAACACAGACACTTGAGTACATCAACACACAAAACCTCAAAACATTTGCCTACAAGTTCGAGAATTCCTTCATATTGATATGAAACAGAGTACAAATCAATAAGTATATAAACATATATACATAACTTGATTAACATATTAAATCATGATCAAAGAAGCATTGGTTTTGAAACTCAGTTCAGTTTTCAATAACGACAAGATCTTATCTTTCAAACCACAGTTTCTATCTAAGCTACTTACTTGTATATATTATGCATAGAAACAGAGGGCTACACTGACATGACTATACCGATTTGAATATAATTTCATTGGCCAGAGATATATAAATAAATAAAAAGAAACAGACAAAATACATAGCATACATTTTGGGTTATACATTTGTGCTATAAAAGAATGTTGATTTTTTTTTATTTGAGATTCAAGGTGACAGATCTCACATTTCTATTCAAATATAAGTATAACTAAAAAGCACCAGATGCAAAACCATAATAAATCACTTCATTACGCCAAAAAGTATGCTGTAAAAACGATTTGGGACAAATTGAATATGCAAATGAGATGCGATTTGGGCGCAAGTGAGCAGCTCCTCAATCAAAATACTGTGCAATGAGTGTAACCTTAACACCCATCCTATACACACACACACACACACACAGACACTCACTATTGGAATCAGTTAACATAGCTTATGCTCATGCTAATTGCCCCAAGGAATCTGATTGGGATTGCCGAGCATTTTTTTTATTGATACAAATAGAAATGAATGCGACTAAAAGTTAATTAAAGTTCCGAAGCGTTAATCGATTACTCGATCGCATTTGTTTTTACAAATTACAAGTGAAAACAAAAAAGGAAACAATAAAATATGCTAGGTATGTAAACATAATCAGCATAAAATCAAAATAGTTTTGAGCATTTCGAATGGAATTGTTATAAAACCTGCAAATTGGATCTTATCTGGGGGAACACAATTAGAAGCCTTATCAAGTTGTTGAGTAAGCAGTCGAAGCAGTCGAAGTTTAAGCAAATTGGAAGTTGATAGACATATGACTTAAGTAATAAATATTTTATGAACTAGCGCAAAGAAATTGAGCTGGACTTGATGTGTACGAAACTACGAGTATAAATAGTTAAGCACAAGTCAAGTCAGAAGAATTAATGACCAAACAAGATAGAGAAGTCAAGAGGAGCTGCGAAGGTCAATCAGCTCAAGCTGGGGCCATAAGGCAAGGCCTGGGGAGCAGTGGCAGTGGCAGTGGCAGCGACTGGGCGTACCGGGTTACGAATATTCCAAAATTGGAGCACATTAATCAATCCCAATTAATATACAAAAAAAAAGGTCAGCGATGGGCTCTTGACGACTACGCAACCGAAAACGTTGGCCAGCATTATTTCTAGACAGTTTCATTTTTACAGGAGCACAACAAAAATGTTATAGTCGCATATGATTTACGAGTTAACTTCAACGGCAGCGCTGCGACAGACACCAGATAATAATTTATTGATACCAGGCATTCCATAACTATATATATATATAGTATACATACATATATAATTATGTATGTGTATCGTGGGTGTTGTCAAGGCTTCAGCCTAAACAAATATGTATGTGTAAATATACATATATATATATTATAGACAGTTAAACGCCCATTTCCCCGACATGACTGCATTCTCTCATATTGCCTCACACACGCACATAATAGTTTCAATTGTGTACCCCAACTTTTCTGGATATTACAAAAAAAAAGAAAAGAAGTCTAACACAAGCACGGAACTCACGAATAACCAACTCAATATTTACAAAATCCAAAAAAAATCTGCTCAAGCAGATCAAATAAATAGAGTTAGGTCTACAGCTTTGTATGTAAAACCTCATAGATGGCAATTTTTATATGGTATACGTGTCTAACTATCTTTAAAAAAAAAACGTACTTAAATAAAATCGGTGACCTACAAAGTGAGTAGTTAATCGTTGGCCAAAGGGGGTTAACCCAAAATTCGATTCGGCCACGAAAACGAAAACAAGTTTGGTTTCGGTTTCAGGTTTCGGCAACTGTTCCCGAACAGTTACTTTGCCTGCTTATATGTATGCATGTATATACATATGTACATGTAAATATGTACAGCAATGATGTATATGTGTGCCGCTAGAATTGCAATGGGGATGGGCACAGGTAGTGGGGTGGTTGTACTTAGACCATAATTTAACCATTCCACACGCGACAGCGATTCCACTAGCCAGAAACAAAAAAACAGATTAAAGATATAGTTCGATAATGAGAATTTCATTTTCAGTTTACAGTTTTATTTTAGATGAACAATATTCAAGGAATTGTTTTGTACATTCATACTTAATACACAACATTTAATTAGTTTACAAATATAAACTTGAATAGAATATATCTAAAATTAATAAAAGGAAACCCAAAAAAAAAAAAAAAAATGCAATAAATGCTATCGATAATCAAAACTCCTTGCACTGCACTGCATATTAAAAATCAGTTTTAAATCCGGACATGAGCCAGGCACAAAACACATAGTTTTGGATTAGCAGCTAGCTTTAAAGATGCTTCATTTCTTTTTGGGATGTTATAAGACACATAGAGATTAGACTTGGGGGGGGGAGTGAGACTGAGAGTGAAAAGGGGGGGGGGGCTGAGAGTGGGAGACGTTGGGATAAAAGTGCATAAGTCGCATACCCGTTCCCCACATGTTCATTTCACACGCTCAATGTACTCGCTCTTGGGAATGGGTCAATTTGGAAATTGGTATAAAATTCGAGTTCATAATTTGTTTTCTTTGACTTCTTTTTAATTTTGTTATTATTTTGAAGTTTTGTCTTTTGATTTTTGATTTTTTTTTTTTTTTTGTTTTTTGTTATTTGTTATGTGTTAGTTGTTGTGCCAGTTAGCACGCACTTAATTAATTACTTACATACGTACACTCAAAACAAAACAAGTTGTTATCAATTCAAGTGCGGCCAGGATTGAATTCCTATCATTCTTAAATAAGTATAAATCATTACTGATTGTAAAATTGACAATAATACACATACAAGCATTTGTGTATCTAAACAAAAAAAATGACTGCATATTGGCAGATCTTTGCTGAAGAACTGAAATTCTTGAATAATGCAAATTTTTTTTTATTAGATGTGCATATCAATATGGGTTTAAGAACTTCAATAAATCAAATTTGATCAATATATCGATTTTAATAAAGCCAAGTTCCAGATTTATATATTAAGAATGCACCGAAAGCAATTGTAGTTAACTAATCTCGAAACAGGGGGCACAATAGACCTGTTAGGTCGCAGTGCTAATTCTCCCCCAATTATAATAATAATCTCGAAACAGACTAAGATTTAAGAAATTTAGATCTACAAAGAAGCATTCTCGAAATTCTTGCATAACGTCTTGGAATTTCAACCTTGGATTGGCTATTGACAATGGCTTGCACTTGATTTTCGCACAACAATTTATGGATTCATTCTGAGTGTACTTTTGTATAGCACATATACATAAATAGGTACATCAATTTGCAATGAAAAAAAAAAATTTTGAAATTCATTAGTAGGTATACCGTTAGTCGATAGTATTTGTGTATCTATTGGCCGCTTTTAATTTAAACATCAACAACCATTTTCTTATGAATATCCGTATTGCCGACCACAGAGCAGAACTCATCGAATGAGATTTTGCCATCCTCATCCTTGTCGGCAAAACAGATGGTCTTATCGACAATCTGTTGCAATTGCGTATCCTTCAGATTGTTGCCAACCATCATTTTGAGCACCTGGAACAGTTCGCCATTGGAGATGTAACCATCATTATCCATATCATAGATACGAAAGGCGAAACGCAATTTTGATAGCTTATCGCCGCGCACGCTAAACTGTGAGACGCCTTGGATGAATTCCTTGAAATCCACCTCGCCATTTCCATCGGCATCAAATATATCGATGACTCGCTGCACCAATGGATTCTGCTGCAATTCTGGCAGCGACATAAACTCATCTATGCTCAATGCTCCCGAATTGTCCAGATCGAGTTTGCGAAAACGTTTCCCCAGCCTTCGGATCTCATCCGCATCGAAATTGGAGCACATGTCCATTGGCAGCGATGTTTCGTTACCCATTTTCAACTGTTGTTAATTTTGCTCCTTTTTCGTACTTTTCTATTTAATATTTTTAGCTGCGGAAGAAAAAAAATAAAAATAATAATAAATTGCGTTCGGTATTATATGTTTTTTCACTGATTTAGCTTTTACTCACACAGCCTACAGTTGTTTTCCACTTGTTATCCTTAGGCGCACATCCTGCAACAAACAACAACAACAATCAACACTTTATTTTGATGTGTATCGTGTATCGATTTTTCAACACGCAGCGCAAAATATATATTTTTTGTGGTTTTGTTTGACTTGAAATCAATCGGTGATTAACTTAATAGTGTGCATATCTACGTTTTAAATATATATATATATATATATATATATATATATGTATATATATATATACATGTATACATATATTTTTATATATCTATATTAATATATTGAGCAAGTACCGTATATAAACAAATAACACGTATACGCAGTGTGAATTCGGTTCCAAATCTCAGGTGGCAGCTGTAACCAAATGCACAAATTAAAAATTAAAACGAATTCCTGCCAATCCTGTCTGTGGTTGTTGCTTGTGTGTGTGTCCTTTATGTTATCTTTGGGAGCATAGTCGGGGTCCCGCAGGCAAGGAAGACGATTATTGTGTTTAGAGCGGAGAGCGTATGTTAATGAAAATCTGTTTGTGAATTGCTAAGCCATATTTATTATTGGTATTTTTTAGTGCATTTTGTGCATGCAATGCAAAAAAATTTATGCAATTTGAAGTGCATTCACAATAAAATACACCGACATTATTATTAAACTTTCCACTCAAAAAATCGATTGTTCTTTTTGCTTTAAAATTCTTTAACACAATTGATAATTTATAATTTATTTCATAAATATCGCTATCGACAAGGACGCTATTGTAAACAATTGCTAATCGATATTTAAAAAAATACTAAAACTACTGAGTTGTAAAATTACAATGTTGTTTTCGTTGTGTTGGACTTTTAAAAGATGTTTCCAAATGGTTGTTTAACAGTTGAGAGTGACCAACGCATGTAAATGACATAACATTTAACATTTTTTGTAAAATATGCTTGACTCTATACGTATATATTATCTATCACATGTAATAATTTAATGTTTGTAACAAAGTACATAGAATTCAAAATAAGTTTATACTTTTAACTTTACTGCAACTCATTTTGTATGTCCTGCAGATAATCCTCTTCATCAGTGCTGACTTCATAAATGTCCGGAGATTTCAAATCTTTTTTTTCGATGTTGTTCTTGTTTGAGTCGTTAAGGATGTTTTCTTTGCTGCTGCTTGGCTTAGTGTTACACATTTTCTTCAATTTATTCTCTGTCAATTGAAGGTGATGGTTTCCCAGTTAGCAAAATTTAACAACTCATTCTAATATTCACAACTTACGTTGAGCAACACGTTCGAGTTCATCTTCTGTGTCGGGGCCAGAAGAATGTCCTTGCTGCATTATGTCCTCAAAGTTGGTGTCAACTGCCGCTACAACCATCTTCACATCCTTGTCAACATCAGCAGCAGCATCAGCTTTGTCCATCAAGATAGGTTTCAGGGATTCATCGAACAGCTCCTCATCGCTTTCGGGCTGACCCACTTCGTTGGTGTCCACTGCATAGCGACGCCAGGGCAGATACTTTTTAAGCGCAAAACACTTCTCGATCCAGTTGGGCTTCACAATTTTTCCCTTACCTTCCTTCGCCTGGTTGTATTTGGGTGTATTCCGATACGCACAGCTGACAGGAATAAATAAAAAATTCTTGATCAGTTAACAGTCTAGTCTAAAAATCAGTTGGTCAATCACACGTTTGATCAGTAAATCAATCACACATTCATTCAACAATTCAGGTAGTCAATCAATCAGTTTCAGATGATATATTTGTTTACATCAGATGCGTGCAGCCCGATTCCCAATCTGCTTTGTATTTAGCGCCTAACGCTAAGGCCTTTGAACGCAATACCGCACGATCTGGATTCTGTATGTAGGAATATATATTAGCATCAAAATATAATATATATTATATTATAATAATCTAACCTGAATGCCACTGATGACCAGAACAACGCCACGCAGCAGCTGATCAAATGGCACATATTGAATCGTTTTCTTAATTAAGGTTTTTTGCTTTTTAGCTGGCTTGCTTGGAGTGTCCTCTGGCGATGAGGACAAGCGCTTCGGCGCAGGCACAACAGCCGCTCTAGGCGATTTCTTGGTGGCGGTGGACATTGCTGTCTTTGGCGTTTGCTTGTCCAATTTGTGTTCCTTCTCCTGCAGCTGCCTGGCAAAGCGAGACTTGTCATAGTTTGACTTCGTTTCCGCCTTGCTTGAGGTGGCTTCAGATACAGAGGCTGGGGCATCGCCCGCTTTAATAATGAGTGATGATGCTGGTCGCGCATCACTTCGTCGACGCAGTGCAGCCGGCGAGCCAGCATCTCGTATCGCAGCTGCTGTGCTAACAGCGGCTTTGTCACCATTGTCATTATTGCGCGTCGCTTTCCAGCGCTGAAACAACGATAAGGATGCCTTGCCATCCGGCTCTGAATCAGGCGATTCTTCGCGCAGCTTAAAGGCCAAGCCGACACCGCCAGCAGCAGCACCACCACGAGCAAGCAGATTGTTTTTAAACTTTTCTGGCAGCAAGGATTTGGGCTTAGCTGCACCGCTCACATGTGCCGTAACAAACGACAGGCCGTATTGGACATGTTTGTTAAATGGCTGCGTGCACACAATCTTGACCAGCTTCCACTTGCCGTGCAGCGTTTCGGTGTTCAAAGCAGCGGCACCGAAGCAACGTACACGATTCAAATTAATCGAATTTTTGCTCTCGATCGGAGTCATAAATGAACTGGAAAGCAGTAGCTCCTTGAAGTCATCCGGTTGGCAGCCAGTTTTACTCACGAGCACCTCAATAAATGCCGCATGCTCGTTACCAACATCGATGCCAGTTATTTGCTGCGCATCCTCGAATTCAAGGATAACATAAGCGCATTTCTCACCGTTGCCCTGCGTCTTCCATTTTTTGGCGGCATTCTGCTGCAGTAAATTGGCGGCTACATGCACCTGCAACGACATCAATGCTATACAGATTTTCTTTGATTTTTTGTGTGCTTATCTTTCTTACCGTATCCTCGCTGCTTACTTCGCGCACGGATTTAAAAACTCCAATCGGCATTTTGGCAAATTTCTGCTTTGTTTGCCTCAAATGCTCATTTGTGATGGTATTCTGCTGTCAACCGATATTTCTAATAGCGATGCGCGATAGCTTATGTTAATGGTCGATTGTGAGCGATGTTCGCAAGCACGAATGTTAGATAATAGATTCCACAGATGAAAAGACAGCAGAGATAACAAAAAAACATTATCCGTTATTTTGAAACTTTTATGAACTATTTCATGTATAGCTGTTACTTCAAAATTGTACCATAAAATGTCTTAATTCAAGTTTTTATCAAATAAAAGCAGTTTTAATTACAGATTTAAGAAATTACAAAATAAAGACTATAGCAAACACTTTACTATAAATACCCATTGTTATGGACTAGGTGACGTCACAAGAGCAGCTGAGTAGCCGCTTACAGAGAGAACGAACCTGCAGAATGTTCAATCTTCTTTAGTTCATGGACTCCATTATATTTTAGCATTTATCTTTTTAGTATTAAGATCGGTATTTTGTTGAATGTTTTATTAATTGCGATTTGCGGTCACACTGTGATTTACCCGCTGTGATTTGGGCAACAAACAAGGCATCCGTTTTAAATGTTTCCATTCAAAAACTGTGGCCACAGTAATTATTAATAGGAGATTGACGGATCCACTATTGAACGAAATACATCGCATTGCTGGCGAACTGCGCTCTGACAAGGCGCCGGCGCGCAACAAGGAAATTAGACAGCTGGAATAGAAACTGAACAGCCTTAATAGTGGCTTCTTGTGATCATCAAGGTGGCGATCTTAAAAGTATGTGCAAAAGTGGAGAAGTGGAAAAGCGGAAAAATGCACAGCAAAACTGGTAATATAACTGAATTGACTATTGCAATTGATTTAAAGTTGATCCGCATTTGTTTAAGTTTATGCATATTTTAATTTATTTCTTCCACGTTTTTAATAATAACTTTCAATTCGAAAATGTTCTTTAAAATTGGTTTGCATTGAATTAAACACAGCCCGCAAATAACTTAAGAGATGCCCGCATGCAGCTGGCGGACAACTGATATTATTATTTTTATTTTGTTACTATTAAGTTATGACAGTGCACATTTATGGATCTGGTGTTTTCTGGCAAGGATTCGATGCGTTTGCGGCCAAGTCCTTTACAATTGCCAAGGCTTGACTGCTACCGCTTATCTAACTTTTGCTTAGCAATAAGGAGCAATATTTGGACAGCCTGTGCTGAATGCTCTAACACTACTTGGTGAGCGCAGCAAGCGAGGCGAAGGGCGTCTAGCAGGACAAGCGTGTCATCAAGCAATTCCTCAACATATGCGAATTCATTCATTTGTTCACAAATGGTACGAAAAGAGAAGAGTCAACACTTGGCTCTACTCTCTTTGTCACACACACTCAATCTCTCTCTCACTCTCTCTATCTCTTTTTATTTGATGCCTCGTAGGAGCTTGGCAATGTGGTCAAGGCGAGCAATCATTGCCAGGCGTATTTCCTTAGCACTTTGTATCTGGATCCGCCCCCGATGCAAAAATCCTGGCAGATGAAAGCAATCAAATGTCCGCAAAAATGGTAAGCAATAAATACCTTAAGATATTGTTATATTGTTCTATTATTGGTTATTCATTTGTTGTAGGCATATACAGCGATTGGCTGTCTAGATGCCATTCCTGGATCCGTTGCGTTCGCGCTTTGATTATTTCAGTTTGAACTACAACTTGTTGGGCATTCTGCTGGAATCGGATAAGCTGGACAAGCCAACGAGGCAAATGTGCATTGACTTTCATAATGTCTAATGGAATGCTATCGCTAGCCGATGTTTATCAGCGTGTCGCCATGGACGGGACACGCAGTGGACTATGAAGTATATATATATATATATATACATGTATACATATATTTTTATATATCTATATTAATATATTGAGCAAGTTGGACTTTTAAAAGATGTTTCCAAATGGTTGTTTAACAGTTGAGAGTGACCAACGCATGTAAATGACATAACATTTAACATTTTTTGTAAAATATGCTTGACTCTATACGTATATATTATCTATCACATGTAATAATTTAATGTTTGTAACAAAGTACATAGAATTCAAAATAAGTTTATACTTTTAACTTTACTGCAACACATTTTGTATGTCCTGCAGATAATCCTCTTCATCAGTGCTGACTTCATAAATGTCCGGAGATTTCAAATCTTTTTTTTCGATGTTCTTGTTTGAGTCTTTAAGGATGTTTTCTTTGCTGCTGCTTTGCTTAGTGTTACACATATTCTTCAATTTATTCTCTGTCAATTGAAGGTGACGGTTTCCCAGTTAGCAAAATTTAACAACTCATTCTAATATTCACAACTTACGTTGAGCAACACGTTCGAGTTCATCTTCTGTGTCGGGGCCAGAAGAATGTCCTTGCTGCATTATGTCCTCAAAGTTGGTGTCAACTGCCGCTACAACCATCTTCACATCCTTGTCAACATCAGCAGCAGCATCAGCTTTGTCCATCAAGATAGGTTTCAGGGATTCATCGAACAGCTCCTCATCGCTTTCGGGCTGACCCACTTCGTTGGTGTCCACTGCATAGCGACGCCAGGGCAGATACTTTTTACGCGCAAAACACTTCTCGATCCAGTTGGGCTTCACAATTTTTCCCTTACCTTCCTTCGCCTGGATGTATTTGGGTGTAATCCGATACGCACAGCTGACAGGAATAAATAAAAAATTCTTGATCAGTTAACAGTCTAGTCTAAAAATCAGTTGGTCAATCACACGTTTGATCAGTAAATCAATCACACATTCATTCAACAATTCAGGTAGTCAATCAATCAGTTTCAGATGATATATTTGTTTACATCAGATGCGTGCAGCCCGATTCCCAATCTGCTTTGTATTTAGCGCCTAACACTAAGGCCTTTGAACGCAATATCGCAAGATCTGGATTCTGTATGTAGGAATATATATTAGCATCAAATATATATTATATTATAATAATCTAACCTGAATGCCACTGAAGACCAGAACAACGCCACGCAGCAGCTGATCAAATGGCACATATTGAATCGTTTTCTTAATTAAGGTTTTTTGCTTTTTAGCTGGCTTGCTTGGAGTGTCCTCTGGCGATGAGGACAAGCGCTTCGGCGCAGGCACAACAGCCGCTCTAGGCGATTTCTCGGTGGCGGTGGACATTGCTGTCTTTGGCGTTTGCTTGTCCAATTTGTGTTCCTTCTCCTGCAGCTGCCTGGCAAAGCGAGACTTGTCATAGTTTGACTTCGTTTCCGCCTTGCTTGAGGTGGCTTCAGATACAGAGGCTGGGGCATCGCCCGCTTTAATAATGAGTAATGCAGCCGGCGAGCCAGCATCTCGTATCGCAGCTGCTGTGCTAACAGCGGCTTTGTCACCATTGTCATTATTGCGCGTCGCTTTCCAGCGCTGAAACAACGATAAGGATGCCTTGCCATCCGGCTCTGAATCAGGCGATTCTTCGCGCAGCTTAAAGGCCAAGCCGACACCGCCAGCAGCAGCACCACCACGAGCAAGCAGATTGTTTTTAAACTTTTCTGGCAGCAAGGATTTGGGCTTAGCTGCACCGCTCACATGTGCCGTAACAAACGACAGGCCGTATTGGACATGTTTGTTAAATGGCTGCGTGCACACAATCTTGACCAGCTTCCACTTGTCGTCCAGCGTTTCGGTGTTCAAAGCAGCGGCACTGAAGCAACATACACGATTCAAATTAATCGAATTTTTGCTCTCGATCGGAGTCATAAATGAACTGGAAAGCAGTAGCTCCTTGAAGTCATCCGGTTGGCAGCCAGTTTTACTCACGAGCACCTCAATAAATGCCGCATGCTCGTTACCAACATCGATGCCAGTTATTTGCTGCGCATCCTCGAATTCAAGGATAACATAAGCGCATTTCTCACCGTTGCCCTGCGTCTTCCATTTTTTGGCGGCATTCTGCTGCAGTAAATTGGCGGCTACATGCACCTGCAACGACATCAATGCTATAAAGATTTTCTTTGAATTTTTGTGTGCTTATCTTTCTTACCGTATCCTCGCTGCTTACTTCGCGCACGGATTTAAAAACTCCAATCGGCATTTTGGCAAATTTCTGTTTTGTTTGCCTCAAATGCTCATTTGTGATGGTATTCTGCTGTCAACCGATATTTCTAATAGCGATGCGCGATAGCTTATGTTAATGGTCGATTGTGAGCGATGTTCGCAAGCACGAATGTTAGATAATAGATTCCACAGATGAAAAGACAGCAGAGATAACAAAAAAAACATTATCCGTTATTTTGAAACTTTTATGAACTATTTCATGTATAGCTGTTACTTCAAAATTGTACCATAAAATGTCTTAATTCAAGTTTTTATCAAATAAAAGCAGTTTTAATTACAGATTTAAGAAATTACAAAATAAAGACTATAGCAAACACTTTACTATAAATACCCATTGTTATGGACTAGGTGACGTCACAAGAGCAGCTGAGTAGCCGCTTACAGAGAGAACGAACCTGCAGAATGTTCAATCTTCTTTAGTTCATGGACTCCATTATATTTTAGCATTTATCTTTTTAGTATTAAGATCGGTATTTTGTTGAATGTTTTATTAATTGCGATTTGCGGTCACACTGTGATTTACCCGCTGTGATTTGGGCAACAAACAAGGCATCCGTTTTAAATGTTTCCATTCAAAAACTGTGGCCACAGTAATTATTAATAGGAGATTGACGGATCCACTATTGAACGAAATACATCGCATTGCTGGCGAACTGCGCTCTGACAAGGCGCCGGCGCGCAACAAGGAAATTAGACAGCTGGAATAGAAACTGAACAGCCTTAATAGTGGCTTCTTGTGATCATCAAGGTGGCGATCTTAAAAGTATGTGCAAAAGTGGAGAAGTGGAAAAGCGGAAAAATGCACAGCAAAACTGGTAATATAACTGAATTGACTATTGCAATTGATTTAAAGTTGATCCGCATTTGTTTAAGTTTATGCATATTTTAATTTATTTCTTCCACGTTTTTAATAATAACTTTCAATTCGAAAATGTTCTTTAAAATTGGTTTGCATTGAATTAAACACAGCCCGCAAATAACTTAAGAGATGCCCGCATGCAGCTGGCGGACAACTGATATTATTATTTTTATTTTGTTACTATTAAGTTATGACAGTGCACATTTATGGATCTGGTGTTTTCTGGCAAGGATTCGATGCGTTTGCGGCCAAGTCCTTTACAATTGCCAAGGCTTGACTGCTACCGCTTATCTAACTTTTGCTTAGCAATAAGGAGCAATATTTGGACAGCCTGTGCTGAATGCTCTAACACTACTTGGTGAGCGCAGCAAGCGAGGCGAAGGGCGTCTAGCAGGACAAGCGTGTCATCAAGCAATTCCTCAACATATGCGAATTCATTCATTTGTTCACAAATGGTACGAAAAGAGAAGAGTCAACACTTGGCTCTACTCTCTTTGTCACACACACTCAATCTCTCTCTCACTCTCTCTATCTCTTTTTATTTGATGCCTCGTAGGAGCTTGGCAATGTGGTCAAGGCGAGCAATCATTGCCAGGCGTATTTCCTTAGCACTTTGTATCTGGATCCGCCCCCGATGCAAAAATCCTGGCAGATGAAAGCAATCAAATGTCCGCAAAAATGGTAAGCAATAAATACCTTAAGATATTGTTATATTGTTCTATTATTGGTTATTCATTTGTTGTAGGCATATACATCGATTGGCTGTCTAGATGCCATTCCTGGATCCGTTGTGTTCGCGCTTTGATTATTTCAGTTTGAACTACAACTTGTTGGGCATTCTGCTGGAATCGGATAAGCTGGACAAGCCAACGAGGCAAATGTGCATTGACTTTCATAATGTCGAGTGGAATGCTATCGCTAGCCGATGTTTATCAGCGTGTCGCCGTGGACGGGACACGCAGTGGACTATGAAGTACTGTTCCATCTATGTGATTGGAACGCCTTGATTGATGGTCAGCTTGGATCTGGAGTTCAAAAGCATCACTATTTGGCACTCAAGAGCGTCTGCAAACGGGAGGAGGAAACCACTGTAAAAGTCACCAACAATGCATATCAATGTGTCCAGGCTATATTGCGGGATATCAGCGTCGAGTGCTTACAGTCTGTCCACAAGTATATGGCCTGGTTGTGCCTACTGCAGCGAACTGAAGATTTTTGGCAGGCTTGAGGCAAAAACTGGATTTACTGATTGATCATTTTGAATTAATGTTCATATTAATCTAACGATTGACAAAAGAACATATTTCATAAGTGGCGAACGGAACTCAATCTCACTTATGGCAACTTTAGGTGCCACAATGTATATTGGCACACTGGGCGTTCTGCCGGACTTTAAGATGCCCACACAGGTAGGTACAGGGCATTTGCAAATGAGACAAGTTGTGATGAACAAACTCTTTACAGGTATCGTAAATGTGAAGAAGTGCAAGTATCAGATCGCCAAGGCCATATTGCATCACGTGAATACGAATACCGATTTTAAGTTTTGTGTGGAACGTATGCTGGCTCTGCGAATGCAGGGCCAATTCCAGCTGGACTGCAAGGCCGATAGTTTTGCCAATACTTTGCGGCAGACATTTAATGCATCACTCGAGTTGTTGGATTATTTTAAGGAGCACAGCTTTACGACTATCGCCAGTCTCAGGAATATAAAGCTCTCGTCAATATAATCCAGCAGAATCATCCCTTGGCCGGCACAGTGACGGCTAGTCAGATCGTCAGTTGGGCACACTAAATTTGAAACGATTCGCCAATCTGGACGAAAAGGAACTGAATCGCATAGATAACAATCTCACCGAGCATCTGTGCACATTGATCATATATTATATTGAGTTATGTCAACTTGATAATATAATTATCGCATCATTGCCCTCTGGTTCACAAACATAAGCTGGAAGATGGGGTGACGGGATTACTAGACAACTCGGATGTGAAGACGCAGGTTCAGCGTTTGATCATCAAAGCGGCCCAGCAACTTAGCAATGCGATATCATGGACAGACATTTACTCATTTGTTGTCTACAGTTTATGTTCATTTCAATACTAGTACTGCAAATAAACATAAAATGCTTTTCTACAATGAACAAAATTAAAGTAAAAAAAAAACTAATAAAAACCTAGCAATCGTATACGTAAAATATTCTTTCGATCGTTTTATTTTATATCTTGCCATATTTGATGATCCGTTTTTTATATAATATTAAAATACGCCTTGAAAGGTCATTCTAAATATTTGCAATATTTGCGACAGGTTAAGCTACCGGCGGTCAAATCGATAAGTTATCGTTGAGCGTGCTTAAGAGAGCGACAGTTGCCAGACAGAGCGACAACAAATGCATGGCAACGCTCGCTCGCCAAGCACAAATAAATAACATTAACATTGAAGTGAAAGTAGAATTAAGCAATTTACATGCAGAGTTAAACAATCTAACCAATATTGGCCAAAGATTTACAAACCATGAACATCGAGACAACAGCGGCCAATGCAGACAGGGACGCTGCTGGCGAGAGGAGCAGAACAACAACAAAAAGCGTATCCATAGAGGAGGATTGGATACGCTTATCACAATGGATGCATTGCATCTGTGTTGTCACCTTCGATCTGAATCTGGGCCAGGCGCTGGAGTACGTTTATCCGCCGTCATTTATGCCCACAGAACAGGAGGTGAGCAACATTTGCTACATGGCCTTCCCAGACTCCAATTCCGGCTGCATGGGCGACACCAAGTTCCATATGCGTCTCCGTGCGTTAAACACGGCAAAACACAAAACACCGACAACGATGCTACACTACAATGGGGATTGTGCTCCAACAATGCGCTACGATAGCAGCCACTATTGGGGTTTCGTTTATTTTCGCCAGAAACGTGACCCCAATTTGCCTCGCGGCTACTTTCAGAAGAGTCTAATCATCATCACACGTCTGCCCTTCTTCAATCTGTACTATGATGTGCTCGCCCAGCTTGCGCCCAAATATTTTGACGAGGGCAACATGCTGCTTCACAGAGCCTGTCAACAGATCAACACCCAGTGGCCGTTGGTGTTGACTGGAACCATGCTTAAGTTGCCACTACTGGAGTGCAACTATCAGATCTGCATACCCAAGGCTAGTAGCAGCACTCGCAAATTAAACTCCACCAATCAGCAACAGCAGCTTGAGATGCAACAACAGCAGCAGCAGTCGTCGTCGTCGCCGCCAGAGATGCCCAAATCGGTTAAGGTGCTCGCTTCCGTCAACGAATTGGAGCTATTTCATAGTCTTAGATTTGTAATGGAGCATCTGTATACGCTGTGGGAGCTGATAATTACGGCGGAACCGATTGTCGTTGTGGGCACCTCACCGGCAGATTGCTCACACATGGTTCAGGCATTGATTGCGTTGATAGCACCACTCGAATACTGTGCCGAGGCGCGTCCATATTTCACCATACATGACAGCGAATTCAGGGAATTTACACAGGAATGCGTCAATCGTTCCACACCAGGTGTAATTCTGGGTGTCACAAATCCGTTCTTTGTCAAATTGCTCAAAGATTGGCCGCACATGCTGCGCCTGGTGGACAATCAAGTAATATAAACAATACATGTACCTAATCTCTCTTTGTTCCTTCCTTATTTAACTCGATCTTTTGTGCACTTGCAGAAGAACATGCAACAGCAGCAACAGGAGCTGATGCAGTTGCACAAGAATACGCGAAACGCGAACAATTCGAAATTGCCGCCTCCGCAGCCGACTGGCAACAATCACAACATATTGAATGGCAGCCTGAGTGCAGCTGGGGATAGTTCCATCGCTGGATTGCACAGCAAGTATCGGCCATTTTTGAAGAAGGATAAGGCGCTGATTAAGAAGGTGCTGCTTGGCATGAAGACAAAACGACCAGATCATGTGCAGACGGCTCTAATCCGTCGACATCTGTTGGAGCTGACGCAGAGTTTCATGATACCGCTGGAGCGTTATATGGCATCGCTGATGCCGCTGCAGAAGGACATTAGTCCATTCAAGTCGGCGCCCAATGCCAGCTCATTTAAGCTGGATGATTTTCTCGCCACACTCGAGACAGCGGGCCCACAGCTTACGTCCACGCTCAAGGGCGATTGGAAGGGACTCTATAGGCGTTTCTTTCGCTCATCGAATTTCCGTGGTTGGTACGAGTCGAGGCATCGGGAGCTGCAACTAACATTGCAGGATCTACAGCTGCAGGCGCTGTCCGAAGCAAATCTGGAGCACTGGGCGCACGACAAGCAGGAGGTGGAAATAATTGATATGATACTCAAATTGAAACAAAAACTGAATCTCTACAGTGATAAAACACAGCTGGAGGGCAATGCGAATACCACCCAGCGGCAAATACGAGCCCAAATTGAATGCATGAAGGGACTGCTGCCCTCCGATTTGAAGAATGTTGTGAATCTTTGATCGTTTGTGTGTGCAGTGTGCGCATTAGCTAAACAAAAATCCCAATTTTAATTTCTATATATATATATATATCTACAAATATATATATATATATATATATATACTTATATATATACATATGTATTTAGTTGTTCAATTGCCAGGCAGTTATAACAATAGAAAATTCCCCTCAAATCAAGGCTAGACGTTAGATATAATATATACATTATATTTAAATGTGTGTGTGTGTGTGTGTGTGTGAGTGTGTGTGTGTGAGTGTGTGTGTTGTTTGTTCTTTTCCTTATATCCTTATATACATATTTAGGACGTAAGCTCATCAATTTTGTGTACAAATTAAACCATATCCCACAATCTTTTTACCCAACTTCTTCAATTTGTATATGTGTATAAGTGTTAACTTCCAGACAAATATCCTCTTTTTTTTCTGCCAAAACTCAAGGTATTGCCGGAACTCTTCCTATTAATGTTAAAAACAAAACGACAGTTGATATTAACCTGCAAGTTGCATATTTTTCGCCTATTTTGATTACATTCAAAACACTTCCAATTTGAACTTCCTTCTCTTTTATAACTTGCTAATTATAGTGTCAAGTTACAATCGCAATTCACTTTTAGTTTTTAAGTTACATCATTTTTTCATCTCAACAATTTTCCATTTTTTTTTTAATTGTGCAACTTACAAAATAACTGGTCACAAAATACTCCAAATGTTAAATTAATCAATAAAATAAAAAAGAAATTCTATTAAATGAAACGATGTAAATTCAAATTCGCTAAATTTTGGCAGTTTTCAATCAAATCTTATCAAACGCTGCCAATGGCTGACAAGATAATCCACTTCAAAAAGAGATAACATTGAATTGCATGAGAGCTCCAAGTTTTTATTATAAATATTCAGATCAAAAACAAAATAAGTAAACATAAAAATTTGTACGGAAATGAGCGACAAACAATACAATTGGATGTGTGTATATTGATATATGTGGAGATATATATGCGCTGGAAATGTGTATATGCTTCGGATATATATATATATATATATGTATATATACGTATAGGGACACGATCAGATGAGAAAGACAATATCGTCGGCGACCATTATCTGATTGTCCTCCGTCATGCGATGCATTGCGGCATCGATTTCAACCAGTGCAAACGGCTCCGCATTATTCTCATTGATGGCAGCCGTGATGCGTTGCAGCGGCAAGCTCTGTTCGCGTGCCTCGCGGAACAAACGTTGCAATCCATTTTTAAATATGCCCAGCCGTGCATCCGTAATTATACCGGGGGTTGAAGTGACGCCACTGCTAGTGGTCTCCGTACCGATTTGGATGGACGTGCCGTTGACACTGGTTAGCGGCAGCGAGCGTCGCGTCTCGCGACGTGTCAGATCGCCAGCATCTGGCTGTGGCGTCTCAATATCCTCCTCATCGCTGTCGTACAAGGCATCCGCGATAAGTTCGAGGCGTGTGCGTTTGGTGCGTCGCGTCGGAGAACGTGTCTGTGAGGCATCTTTGGACGACGACGACGAGGACGGCGGCGGCGGCGGCTGCTGCTGCTCTTCCTCATCGGAGGAGGCACCATTGCGACGGCGCTTGTTGCTACGCTCCTTCTCCAGCACCTTCTTGAAATAGGCAAACTGCACCAGCTCGATTGCCGAATGGGCATCATCCATTGTCACCGTTTTGGACATGCGGGCGCGAGCATGCGCCGTTGCCAAACGGATCAGCGTTTCCAGCGTACGCGCAGTTATTGGTTGTGTGCGCGCGACATCCGATTCGACAGCTTCCTGGGAACGCAAACGGGAATATTCATTGGCGATGGCCTCGCAGGCCTGTTCCGTCAGCTTCGGCTTCATGCACTTGGCAATGTGTATGTATTTGCGCATAAACTCCACGGAGAGTATCTTCTCGTGGCGCTTGCGCGATTTACCATGCAATAGTGCATCATATTTCTCATATACTTCCGTATCTTTTTTCTGCAAACCGACATTTTAATAAGATAAAAGTGGAAAAGGAATTGTTAACTTACTTCCTCTGTGTTGGAGACAAAAGCCAGCGAATCGGCATAGGAGCTCCCCATGGTGAGGGGTTCGCCGTCGGCCTCCTTGGGATTACGATAGCGATGCATGCGCACCACATGATCCGAAATCAATTGATCCACATCGCTATCAATGACATCCAGCATGACAAACAGCAAATCGAAACGGGAGAGCAACGAATCCTGCAAACCAATATTCTCCATTGGCGTCTTATATTGATCGTACTAAAAGTGAAGCATAATATTATTAACTTTAGCTTTGTTCTTGACGAGAATGTAGGTTGGTTAAAGCACTTACACGTCCATAGACAGGATTAGCGGCAGCCAGCACCGAGCATCGTGCATTGAGGGAGGCATGTATGCCAGCCTTGGAAATGGTGACGCGTCCCTGTTCCATCACCTCGTGTATGGCCGTCCGATCAATGTCGCTCATCTTGTCAAACTCATCGATGCAGACAACGCCACGATCGGCAAGGACCATCGCGCCGGCCTCCAGTCGACGTTCGCCCGTCTCCTGATCCGTGGTGACGGCAGCTGTTAGACCAACGCCACTGGAACCGCGACCCGTTGTTGGTATGGCACGAGGTGCCGTATTGAGTACATAACGGAGCAGCTGCGACTTGGCCACGGAGGGATCACCGATGAGCAGCACATTAATATCGCCACGGAGTCGAGTGCCATTGGGCAGGACCTTCTCGACGCCGCCAAGCAGCAGGCAGAGTATGGCCTGCTTAACAAACGTATGGCCATGGATAGACGGTGCCAGACTCTTGCTGAGCAGCTCAAATATATCATTGTTCTTGGCCAGTTTCTTGCACAGCATAATATCCTCCCTTGAGATATCGAGATTGCTCTCTTTGCTGAGCAGCGAGATATTGTTCGCCAGGAGTACAGTGCGAAAGGTGCCAGAGGTGTAGCCGCCATGCTTGCCGGGTAGGCAGCGATAATTGCCCACAATTTGGATACGATCGCCTGGCTTACAGCGATCGACAAGATCATCATCGCAAACAATATCCACGGAGCGTGGCAATTGTCCAGCTGGCGCCTTCTCGGGCATTTCCTGTATCGTCAGTGTCTGATGATCCTTATAGACAGACAGACCGAATTCGGTTTCCAGCAGATTACCATCATCGTCCTTGGTGGGATAAACGGCACTCGATGGCACTGCCTCGAATGAGGTCAGATCTGTGTATTTACGTTCGAGCACTTTGCGC
This sequence comes from Drosophila nr. perissopoda 5 BK-2023a, assembly GCA_035044105.1. Lineage (NCBI taxonomy): Eukaryota > Metazoa > Arthropoda > Insecta > Diptera > Drosophilidae > Drosophila > Drosophila nr. perissopoda 5 BK-2023a. Next base: position 1,926,176 of record JAWNMK010000620.1, on the reverse strand, counting down.
GTAGCTGGACAATAGTGGACGCTGCGCACAACCTTTGGATGGATGAGCGATACCTTGGTGACAATGCCCTCCAGGCACACCAGATTGCCCAGATAGATGGATGTCAGCGAACGTGGTGTCACATGACGATTGCCAAAGCATCCCTCGAAGCCCACAAAGAAATCCTCGTGCCCTTTCGCATAGCTGGGATCGATAGTTGACACATATTCCTTGAGGGCACGCCCAAATGCCAGCTGCTCATCGGAGGCGTTGCTCAGCAGGCCAAGGGCGCGCTGCTGATTCTTGCGCTTCAGATCGTTGATATTGACAACCAGGCGCTTGCTCTTCTCGGCAATCATGTCCTTCACGTGACCCGCATAGATGCCCTGATCCTCGTCATCGTCCAGAAAATCCACATACTCGCGCTGTATATCCTTAATGTATTGCTCCGCGTCGTGTGCCATTTTCAAACATTAATTTAACAATGAAACAACAAGCAGACGATTTGCTGCCGCCGCACGCCGTAGGCAATTCTACTTTTGGCGGGAATCACAGACGCAAACGTAGGGCTACATAACATAATTTTTTTTTGTGTCGATAATACGATAGTTTGCCATTTCTATCGGCTCACATATTTTTCGAATTGCTAGAAACAAATCGCTCTGTTGCATCTTTAAGTTGAGAAAAACTAACAAATTAGGGGAGAACAAATTAAATTCTTTTCAATAAAACAGGATACCAATTCTCAAACAATTATAATTAATTAAATTTTTGCTGGCGTTGCAATCGAACTATAATGTTATTTTAAAACTGTGGATAAAATCATCGATAGTTGGTTATTGGCCGTGTCACTGAGAACGCTTATTAGCAGAATTGGCACATCTCTAGTTGTCATCCTCTTTCACTTACCACAAAAGTTGAACAGGAGCTGTTGGCGAAAATAAAATTTGCAAATAAATAAATTTATTTCAACACACAGTTATTTCAGACTTTGGTGTTTTTTGATAACTAACTATATTGGTCAAATTACTCCAGATTCGAAGAACTGGCTGCCTTTAACAAAAAAGAAAAAAATGAAAATACAAATTTCCAATTCTGAAATTTCAATAATATAATTTTTTTGTGAAATGGCCAGTGGAGCTGATGTAAGTTGAGCAAAAGCACAATATTAGTTTTGCCAAGCACAACAACTGCAAAACGTGAAATTCTTACAGAAGAACGCTCCATCTGGCGTGGCAAAACCATACAACATTTTAAACGAGCAGCCATTCGAAATCAGCTCGGAATCTGGCAGCGATGACAGCAGCAGTGGCAATGAGGAGCAACAGCTGGAGTATGATTTTGGCAAGCAACTGACCCAGCCAGGCAAAAACTACAAACAGTTCATGGAACTGTGCGACAAAGCATTGTAGGCAGAATCCCTTTTGAATTCTTACGATTTTCAATGATATGTGCATGCGGTCTCGATTATAATTCTTGCCTCTCACTCCTTACCAATTACAGCCAATTGAATGTCTTTGAGAAGATTGAGATGGCCATCACAGCGTTCGATGAGCATGCCGTTATACCGCCGCATATCTGGCTCAAATATCTAAAGGCCCTCAAGGTGGTCACCCAAACACCAGCGGAGTTCACAGTCTTTAATAGAAAATGCGCCAGGGCCCTATCCAGTCACTATGGTGAGTTCCATACAACATTTTATATTTCAATAATCTTGTTTTGAATCTTTCTCTTACGAAACAAAGATGAACCACTTGCTGAGTTTGTTGTAAAGAATTTGCTTGGCGAGCAACAGGTGGAACAACTGGTGGAGCATCATTTGATGTGGGCCAAGGTACTGGCTGATTATGGGCTAGAGCGTGTTGATTTCATCAAGGATTTGCGGGAAGCGCTCGGCTTACTATCGGGTCAGGAGGAAATTGAGTTAGTTGAGAAAACGATGTGCGCCGAGTGTGTCACCTGGAATTGCAACGAGGAACAGTTAGATTCGATTAAGGAGCTTATTGTTAAGTTCAAGAAGGCATTAGATGTCAGTAATCAGAACAAAGCCTGGCTGCAGCAGATGTACATTATTAAAGCAGACACTTTGCTCATCTCGACGAAAATCAAATGCACTCTGGCCAAATACTTTTACGAGCGGTGTCTGGCCAAATATCCCACTGATTCTGCCCTCTGGCTGGACTACTTAGCATATATGTCAAAGCCGTTGGATTCTAACGGCAATGAGGAGGTCCACTCGGAGATAAACGATGGCTATTTAAAGAGCAAGCCCCTCCAGCTTATCGCACGCGCTCTTCGCACAAAGCCAAGCATCCAAATCAATCACAAGTTTTTGCAACGTATGGAACATGAAGATCTCAGCCTGGAGCGTATTAATGAGGAGCTGGACCACCTCTTTAAGCGCATAGAGCCGTTTATGGAAATGACAGTTGAGCTGCATCTCGACTATTTGGCCTATCGTGTGCGACGGACTAACGTTGCGGATGAAGAACAGGTGCTTATTGCAAATTACAAATTTGTATAACAATTAAAGATATATGCCGATTATTAATCTAAACGAATCGTTCGATAGGTGGATCAGTTGCGCGTCGCATTCCGTGAGTCTTGGGATCGTCTCTCTAATCAATACGGCGATCAGGCAGACACTAGCTACGAAGTGCTCCAGCTCTGGGCATTGGTCGAGTATGCAAAGCTAAAAAGTCCAAGCAATGGCGCCGACATCTGGTCTGAAATACTGAGTGCGTGTATAAGTTCATAATGTGTTTCGTATTATGTACTAACGCTTGTCCCATTCTCTGTAGATTATCCGGGCAGCAATAAGAGCCAACTGTGGCTGGCTTACGCCCAAATGGAGAGCGAATTCAATGGTGGCCATAAGACAAGCACCGTACTGCGACAGGCTTTATTGACGCTATCAACGGCGGCGGATATAATGCCAGTGTTGGCGCTCTATCGGCGCAACGAGCGTTGCTTTGGCAACTACGAGACCATTGCGGGATGCCAGTCGTATTGTAAGGGTTTCGGCATGGATATTGAATCCAAATACCGTGCGTGGTTGTCATCACAGCACCGTGCGAAAACGCCGTACCAAAAGGCAGGCAAAAAGCCCGAACAACAGGTAGTTAAAAGGGTGATGCCGCCGGCAATCAAGAAGAAACAAACAGCAACAACAGCAACTTCGAATGAGCCAAAAGTGTCCAACTTTAAGTATTCATGTGAGTTGATTTAATCCAAATCGGCTTAAATATATCTAGTAAAACATAATTTGCTTGCAGCAAACTTGGAAACCAATAAGATTTTTATCAAGATCTTGTATCCCCGCTGCACCAAAGAGGATCTGACTGCGATATTTGCAGCATTTGGTACTATTCAAGATGTGCGTTTGGTGCACAAACCGTAAGTAGACACACACCTCATTTTCCAAATCGAAGACAATTAATTAAGATGAATTATTCTCTTGGACCTAAAGGAATCACAAGAAAAAGTTAATAGCTTACATTGAGTATGACAATCCGGAGGCGGCACAAAAGGCTGTCATCTCTGGCGATGGAGTCAATATTGGCGGTCTAAAGGTAAGGAGACGAATATTTTGTCCTGTACCTGTATCATGCAGGATTAAACGGTTCTCAATTCTCTTGCAGATTAAAGTTTCCATTTCAAATCCGCCGCCCAAAACTTTTCCAAGCACATCCACATCAGCAGCAGCAGCGGCTGGGTCATCAAAAGCATTAGGAGGTGCTTCAACGTCAAGACCAGAGAAGCGTGGCTTCCCAACAACTCTAATACCCACCAAGCTGTTAATGCAGGGCGGGAAGCAACGCAAGATACTGGAGCTAGATGATGATACCACCAACAGCACAGACGGTGGCGGGGATGCTAATGGCACAAAATCCGGTGGCGATGCAGCCAATGGCAAGGAGAGCGTTGCTAATAATGATAAAGAGGCTGCCAAAGGGACAGAACGGCCGACGGTTGTTCTTTGGAGCAACGATGACTTTCGTAAACTCTATAATATATAAATTATGTCTAAGAAATGATCGATCAATTTTTAGAACAGCACTTATAGCTCTATGGGTATGCTAGTCCATACAAAATTCATGTCTAAGTTATCTATATATAAGAAGTTCCTTTACACACACATACACACACACACACTTACAAACAAATTGAAGACACTCGCGAATTTAATGGATAGTAATATATATCATATATATTATCCAAATCAAGCATTTTGATATGTTTCAATTATTTTCGTACAAATTTCAATCGCGCTCTCCTCATCCCCGCGAAACTTAAATGAATGGCATCTAGATGTTTACATACAATAATAATTCGTAAAATCATAATACGAATTTTAAACGTAAATCACAATAAAAATGTATATGTATTGTTCGGAAAGAAGTCAGTGTGACCTAATTGAATAAAAATTCACAATACCAAAACACTTGGCTAATATTTTATTTTAGATTCGCTCAGATCTCCAAAGGATGTCGAAAGAACATAGATGTTTTAGTTAATGTGAGTCAGGCTTATCAATATGCATAAATCAGAAATCTGTCAATTATAACATAACGCAGGAGTATAATGGCAAGTCATGCGTGAAATTACATCCAAATCATCTAGTTTGTTTCCTAGAACATTGGACGGAAAAAAGTTCGAAAATCTTTAAGACAGCTGATACAAAAATGTCTTGTTTTAACACATAAATAATCTACAAGTATATAGCCGAAGTAAAGTTGTCATTTTCAGAGAAAGCAATTGCCGTTTGCCTATGCAGAAATATTTATCCATTTTTTTTAGATTTGCCTAAAATCCCAAAATGAATGCACATTTAATTCAGTGAAAGCGTTTTAAGTTTATTTCAACGCATCTATTGAAATCATAATGATAACTGCCATCCAAGATTCTACAAGACGTAACAGCAGGATATATGAAGGCAAATAGGATTCTATATAAAGTATAAGGCTGGTGCATAAGTAAGGATGTTCAGTATTTGCAAGGATTATACATATTTCTGTGCTATAGGGATTATGTTTTGAATTTGACACTTTTGGTGACAGTGGATTTGATGCCAGATATTTCACCGCCATAGCGTTTGACTTCCTTGCGTACGCTGCGCACGGCACCTTTGCGCCGGATGAGGGCCTTGCGGTATTTGCCACGATGCTTGACGCGCGGATTGCGCAGCTCCTTCTTGCGATGTGGCGTAAGTCCCTTATTCTTGGCCATCTGATAGGTGATGCCGCGTCGCGCATTCATCTCTTCCTGCTCATCCTCCTCGTCCTCATCTGCATAAGCTTCCTCCGGCAGCTGTTGCTGCTCCTGCTGCTCGTCATCAATCGATTGATTCATCTCTTCGTCATTATATTGGTTAAGGATCTGCAGTTTGGCCTTGCGCTGCGTCATATCCAGCACGGTGAATGCATCGCCATCTTGGATGCGCTCCAGCAGTGCTTCCAGCTGCGGTCGTATATACTCCTCGAAGCGCGGCTCCAATTGATTACGCAGCCGCTTGAGCTGCACCAGCCGCTTAACAACTGGATGATATTTGATGATCTGGCGTTTGGCTTTCAGCAGCAGATAGAACGACACATTCGAGCAGTGGGTGAGCAGCACATATATATATATATGTATATATACGTATAGGGACACGATCAGATGAGAAAGACAATATCGTCGGCGACCATTATCTGATTGTCCTCCGTCATGCGATGCATTGCGGCATCGATTTCAACCAGTGCAAACGGCTCCGCATTATTCTCATTGATGGCAGCCGTGATGCGTTGCAGCGGCAAGCTCTGTTCGCGTGCCTCGCGGAACAAACGTTGCAATCCATTTTTAAATATGCCCAGCCGTGCATCCGTAATTATACCGGGGGTTGAAGTGACGCCACTGCTAGTGGTCTCCGTACCGATTTGGATGGACGTGCCGTTGACACTGGTTAGCGGCAGCGAGCGTCGCGTCTCGCGACGTGTCAGATCGCCAGCATCTGGCTGTGGCGTCTCAATATCCTCCTCATCGCTGTCGTACAAGGCATCCGCGATAAGTTCGAGGCGTGTGCGTTTGGTGCGTCGCGTCGGAGAACGTGTCTGTGAGGCATCTTTGGACGACGACGACGAGGACGGCGGCGGCGGCGGCGGCTGCTGCTGCTCTTCCTCATCGGAGGAGGCACCATTGCGACGGCGCTTATTGCTATGCTCCTTCTCCAGCACCTTCTTGAAATAGGCAAACTGCACCAGCTCGATTGCCGAATGGGCATCATCCATTGTCACCGTTTTGGACATGCGGGCGCGAGCATGCGCCGTTGCCAAACGGATCAGCGTTTCCAGCGTACGCGCAGTTATTGGTTGTGTGCGCGCGACATCCGATTCGACAGCTTCCTGGGAACGCAAACGGGAATATTCATTGGCGATGGCCTCGCAGGCCTGTTCCGTCAGCTTCGGCTTCATGCACTTGGCAATGTGTATGTATTTGCGCATAAACTCCACGGAGAGTATCTTCTCGTGGCGCTTGCGCGATTTACCATGCAATAGTGCATCATATTTCTCATATACTTCCGTATCTTTTTTCTGCAAACCGACATTTTAATAAGATAAAAGTGGAAAAGGAATTGTTAACTTACTTCCTCTGTGTTGGAGACAAAAGCCAGCGAATCGGCATAGGAGCTCCCCATGGTGAGGGGTTCGCCGTCGGCCTCCTTGGGATTACGATAGCGATGCATGCGCACCACATGATCCGAAATCAATTGATCCACATCGCTATCAATGACATCCAGCATGACAAACAGCAAATCGAAACGGGAGAGCAACGAATCCTGCAAACCAATATTCTCCATTGGCGTCTTATATTGATCGTACTAAAAGTGAAGCATAATATTATTAACTTTAGCTTTGTTCTTGACGAGAATGTAGGTTGGTTAAAGCACTTACACGTCCATAGACAGGATTAGCGGCAGCCAGCACCGAGCATCGTGCATTGAGGGAGGCATGTATGCCAGCCTTGGAAATGGTGACGCGTCCCTGTTCCATCACCTCGTGTATGGCCGTCCGATCAATGTCGCTCATCTTGTCAAACTCATCGATGCAGACAACGCCACGATCGGCAAGGACCATCGCGCCGGCCTCCAGTCGACGTTCGCCTGTCTCCTGATCCGTGGTGACGGCAGCTGTTAGACCAACGCCACTGGAACCGCGACCCGTTGTTGGTATGGCACGAGGTGCCGTATTGAGTACATAACGGAGCAGCTGCGACTTGGCCACGGAGGGATCACCGATGAGCAGCACATTAATATCGCCACGGAGTCGAGTGCCATTGGGCAGGACCTTCTCGACGCCGCCAAGCAGCAGGCAGAGTATGGCCTGCTTAACAAACGTATGGCCATGGATAGACGGTGCCAGACTCTTGCTGAGCAGCTCAAATATATCATTGTTCTTGGCCAGTTTCTTGCACAGCATAATATCCTCCCTTGAGATATCGAGATTGCTCTCTTTGCTGAGCAGCGAGATATTGTTCGCCAGGAGTACAGTGCGAAAGGTGCCAGAGGTGTAGCCGCCATGCTTGCCGGGTAGGCAGCGATAATTGCCCACAATTTGGATACGATCGCCTGGCTTACAGCGATCGACAAGATCATCATCGCAAACAATATCCACGGAGCGTGGCAATTGTCCAGCTGGCGCCTTCTCGGGCATTTCCTGTATCGTCAGTGTCTGATGATCCTTATAGACAGACAGACCGAATTCGGTTTCCAGCAGATTACCATCATCGTCCTTGGTGGGATAAACGGCACTCGATGGCACTGCCTCGAATGAGGTCAGATCTGTGTATTTACGTTCGAGCACTTTGCGCGTAGCTGGACAATAGTGGACGCTGCGCACAACCTTTGGATGGATGAGCGATACCTTGGTGACAATGCCCTCCAGGCACACCAGATTGCCCAGATAGATGGATGTCAGCGAACGTGGTGTCACATGACGATTGCCAAAGCATCCCTCGAAGCCCACAAAGAAATCCTCGTGCCCTTTCGCATAGCTGGGATCGATAGTTGACACATATTCCTTGAGGGCACGCCCAAATGCCAGCTGCTCATCGGAGGCGTTGCTCAGCAGGCCAAGGGCGCGCTGCTGATTCTTGCGCTTCAGATCGTTGATATTGACAACCAGGCGCTTGCTCTTCTCGGCAATCATGTCCTTCACGTGACCCGCATAGATGCCCTGATCCTCGTCATCGTCCAGAAAATCCACATACTCGCGCTGTATATCTTTAATGTATTGCTCCGCGTCGTGTGCCATTTTCAAACATTAATTTAACAATGAAACAACAAGCAGACGATTTGCTGCCGCCGCACGCCGTAGGCAATTCTACTTTTGGCGGGAATCACAGACGCAAACGTAGGGCTACATAACATAATTTTTTTTTGTGTCGATAATACGACAGTTTGCCATTTCTATCGGCTCACATATTTTTCGAATTGCTAGAAACAAATCGCTCTGTTGCATCTTTAAGTTGAGAAAAACTAACAAATTAGGGGAGAACAAATTAAATTCTTTTCAATAAAACAGGATACCAATTCTCAAACAATTATAATTAATTAAATTTTTGCTGGCGTTGCAATCGAACTATAATGTTATTTTAAAACTGTGGATAAAATCATCGATAGTTGGTTATTGGCCGTGTCACTGCGAACGCTTATTAGCAGAATTGGCACATCTCTAGTTGTCATCCTCTTTCACTTACCACAAAAGTTGAACAGGAGCTGTTGGCGAAAATAAAATTTGCAAATAAATAAATTTATTTCAACACACAGTTATTTCAGACTTTGGTGTTTTTTGATAACTAACTAGATTGGTCAAATTACTCCAGATTCGAAGAACTGGCTGCCTTTAACAAAAAAGAAAAAAATAAAAATACAAATTTCCAATTCTGAAATTTCAATAATATAATTTTTTTGTGAAATGGCCAGTGGAGCTGATGTAAGTTGAGCAAAAGCACAATATTAGTTTTGCCAAGCACAACAACTACAAAACGTGAAATTGTTACAGAAGAACAGTGGCAATGAGGAGCAACAGCTGGAGTATGATTTTGGCAAGCAACTGACCCAGCCAGGCAAAAACTACAAACAGTTCATGGAACTGTGCGACAAAGCATTGTAGGCAGAATCCCTTTTGAATTCTTACGATTTTCAATGATATGTGCATGCGGTCTCGATTATAATTCTTGCCTCTCACTCCTTACCAATTACAGCCAATTGAATGTCTTTGAGAAGATTGAGATGGCCATCACAGCGTTCGATGAGCATGCCGTTATACCGCCGCATATCTGGCTCAAATATCTAAAGGCCCTCAAGGTGGTCACCCAAACACCAGCGGAGTTCACAGTCTTTAATAGAAAATGCGCCAGGGCCCTATCCAGTCACTATGGTGAGTTCCATACAACATTTTATATTTCAATAATCTTGTTTTGAATCTTTCTCTTACGAAACAAAGATGAACCACTTGCTGAGTTTGTTGTAAAGAATTTGCTTGGCGAGCAACAGGTGGAACAACTGGTGGAGCATCATTTGATGTGGGCCAAGGTACTGGCTGATTATGGGCTAGAGCGTGTTGATTTCATCAAGGATTTGCGGGAAGCGCTCGGCTTACTATCGGGTCAGGAGGAAATTGAGTTAGTTGAGAAAACGATGTGCGCCGAGTGTGTCACCTGGAATTGCAACGAGGAACAGTTAGATTCGATTAAGGAGCTTATTGTTAAGTTCAAGAAGGCATTAGATGTCAGTAATCAGAACAAAGCCTGGCTGCAGCAGATGTACATTATTAAAGCAGACACTTTGCTCATCTCGACGAAAATCAAATGCACTCTGGCCAAATACTTTTACGAGCGGTGTCTGGCCAAATATCCCACTGATTCTGCCCTCTGGCTGGACTACTTAGCATATATGTCAAAGCCGTTGGATTCTAACGGCAATGAGGAGGTCCACTCGGAGATAAACGATGGCTATTTAAAGAGCAAGCCCCTCCAGCTTATCGCACGCGCTCTTCGCACAAAGCCAAGCATCCAAATCAATCACAAGTTTTTGCAACGTATGGAACATGAAGATCTCAGCCTGGAGCGTATTAATGAGGAGCTGGACCACCTCTTTAAGCGCATAGAGCCGTTTATGGAAATGACAGTTGAGCTGCATCTCGACTATTTGGCCTATCGTGTGCGACGGACTAACGTTGCGGATGAAGAACAGGTGCTTATTGCAAATTACAAATTTGTATAACAATTAAAGATATATGCCGATTATTAATCTAAACGAATCGTTCGATAGGTGGATCAGTTGCGCGTCGCATTCCGTGAGTCTTGGGATCGTCTCTCTAATCAATACGGCGATCAGGCAGACACTAGCTACGAAGTGCTCCAGCTCTGGGCATTGGTCGAGTATGCAAAGCTAAAAAGTCCAAGCAATGGCGCCGACATCTGGTCTGAAATACTGAGTGCGTGTATAAGTTCATAATGTGTTTCGTATTATGTACTAACGCTTGTCCCATTCTCTGTAGATTATCCGGGCAGCAATAAGAGCCAACTGTGGCTGGCTTACGCCCAAATGGAGAGCGAATTCAATGGTGGCCATAAGACAAGCACCGTACTGCGACAGGCTTTATTGACGCTATCAACGGCGGCGGATATAATGCCAGTGTTGGCGCTCTATCGGCGCAACGAGCGTTGCTTTGGCAACTACGAGACCATTGCGGGATGCCAGTCGTATTGTAAGGGTTTCGGCATGGATATTGAATCCAAATACCGTGCGTGGTTGTCATCACAGCACCGTGCGCAAACGCCGTACCAAAAGGCAGGCAAAAAGCCCGAACAACAGGTAGTTAAAAGGGTGATGCCGCCGGCAATCAAGAAGAAACAAACAGCAACAACAGCAACTTCGAATGAGCCAAAAGTGTCCAACTTTAAGTATTCATGTGAGTTGATTTAATCCAAATCGGCTTAAATATATCTAGTAAAACATAATTTGCTTGCAGCAAACTTGGAAACCAATAAGATTTTTATCAAGATCTTGTATCCCCGCTGCACCAAAGAGGATCTGACTGCGATATTTGCAGCATTTGGTACTATTCAAGATGTGCGTTTGGTGCACAAACCGTAAGTAGACACACACCTCATTTTCCAAATCGAAGACAATTAATTAAGATGAATTATTCTCTTGGACCTAAAGGAATCACAAGAAAAAGTTAATAGCTTACATTGAGTATGACAATCCGGAGGCGGCACAAAAGGCTGTCATCTCTGGCGATGGAGTCAATATTGGCGGTCTAAAGGTAAGGAGACGAATATTTTGTCCTGTACCTGTATCATGCAGGATTAAACGGTTCTCAATTCTCTTGCAGATTAAAGTTTCCATTTCAAATCCGCCGCCCAAAACTTTTCCAAGCACATCCACATCAGCAGCAGCAGCGGCTGGGTCATCAAAAGCATTAGGAGGTGCTTCAACGTCAAGACCAGAGAAGCGTGGCTTCCCAACAACTCTAATACCCACCAAGCTGTTAATGCAGGGCGGGAAGCAACGCAAGATACTGGAGCTAGATGATGATACCACCAACAGCACAGACGGTGGCGGGGATGCTAATGGCACAAAATCCGGTGGCGATGCAGCCAATGGCAAGGAGAGCGTTGCTAATAATGATAAAGAGGCTGCCAAAGGGACAGAACGGCCGACGGTTGTTCTTTGGAGCAACGATGACTTTCGTAAACTCTATAATATATAAATTATGTCTAAGAAATGATCGATCAATTTTTAGAACAGCACTTATAGCTCTATGGGTATGCTAGTCCATACAAAATTCATGTCTAAGTTATCTATATATAAGAAGTTCCTTTACACACACATACACACACACACACTTACAAACAAATTGAAGACACTCGCGAATTTAATGGATAGTAATATATATCATATATATTATCCAAATCAAGCATTTTGATATGTTTCAATTATTTTCGTACAAATTTCAATCGCGCTCTCCTCATCCCCGCGAAACTTAAATGAATGGCATCTAGATGTTTACATACAATAATAATTCGTAAAATCATAATACGAATTTTAAACGTAAATCACAATAAAAATGTATATGTATTGTTCGGAAAGAAGTCAGTGTGACCTAATTGAATAAAAATTCACAATACCAAAACACTTGGCTAATATTTTATTTTAGATTCGCTCAGATCTCCAAAGGATGTCGAAAGAACATAGATGTTTTAGTTAATGTGAGTCAGGCTTATCAATATGCATAAATCAGAAATCTGTCAATTATAACATAACGCAGGAGTATAATGGCAAGTCATGCGTGAAATTACATCCAAATCATCTAGTTTGTTTCCTAGAACATTGGACGGAAAAAAGTTCGAAAATCTTTAAGACAGCTGATACAAAAATGTCTTGTTTTAACACATAAATAATCTACAAGTATATAGCCGAAGTAAAGTTGTCATTTTCAGAGAAAGCAATTGCCGTTTGCCTATGCAGAAATATTTATCCATTTTTTTTAGATTTGCCTAAAATCCCAAAATGAATGCACATTTAATTCAGTGAAAGCGTTTTAAGTTTATTTCAACGCATCTATTGAAATCATAATGATAACTGCCATCCAAGATTCTACAAGACGTAACAGCAGGATATATGAAGGCAAATAGGATTCTATATAAAGTATAAGGCTGGTGCATAAGTAAGGATGTTCAGTATTTGCAAGGATTATACATATTTCTGTGCTATAGGGATTATGTTTTGAATTTGACACTTTTGGTGACAGTGGATTTGATGCCAGATATTTCACCGCCATAGCGTTTGACTTCCTTGCGTACGCTGCGCACGGCACCTTTGCGCCGGATGAGGGCCTTGCGGTATTTGCCACGATGCTTGACGCGCGGATTGCGCAGCTCCTTCTTGCGATGTGGCGTAAGTCCCTTATTCTTGGCCATCTGATAGGTGATGCCGCGTCGCGCATTCATCTCTTCCTGCTCATCCTCCTCGTCCTCATCTGCATAAGCTTCCTCCGGCAGCTGTTGCTGCTCCTGCTGCTCGTCATCAATCGATTGATTCATCTCTTCGTCATTATATTGGTTAAGGATCTGCAGTTTGGCCTTGCGCTGCGTCATATCCAGCACGGTGAATGCATCGCCATCTTGGATGCGCTCCAGCAGTGCTTCCAGCTGCGGTCGTATATACTCCTCGAAGCGCGGCTCCAATTGATTACGCAGCCGCTTGAGCTGCACCAGCCGCTTAACAACTGGATGATATTTGATGATCTGGCGTTTGGCTTTCAGCAGCAGATAGAACGACACATTCGAGCAGTGGGTGAGCAGCACATATATATATATATGTATATATACGTATAGGGACACGATCAGATGAGAAAGACAATATCGTCGGCGACCATTATCTGATTGTCCTCCGTCATGCGATGCATTGCGGCATCGATTTCAACCAGTGCAAACGGCTCCGCATTATTCTCATTGATGGCAGCCGTGATGCGTTGCAGCGGCAAGCTCTGTTCGCGTGCCTCGCGGAACAAACGTTGCAATCCATTTTTAAATATGCCCAGCCGTGCATCCGTAATTATACCGGGGGTTGAAGTGACGCCACTGCTAGTGGTCTCCGTACCGATTTGGATGGACGTGCCGTTGACACTGGTTAGCGGCAGCGAGCGTCGCGTCTCGCGACGTGTCAGATCGCCAGCATCTGGCTGTGGCGTCTCAATATCCTCCTCATCGCTGTCGTACAAGGCATCCGCGATAAGTTCGAGGCGTGTGCGTTTGGTGCGTCGCGTCGGAGAACGTGTCTGTGAGGCATCTTTGGACGACGACGACGAGGACGGCGGCGGCGGCGGCGGCTGCTGCTGCTCTTCCTCATCGGAGGAGGCACCATTGCGACGGCGCTTGTTGCTATGCTCCTTCTCCAGCACCTTCTTGAAATAGGCAAACTGCACCAGCTCGATTGCCGAATGGGCATCATCCATTGTCACCGTTTTGGACATGCGGGCGCGAGCATGCGCCGTTGCCAAACGGATCAGCGTTTCCAGCGTACGCGCAGTTATTGGTTGTGTGCGCGCGACATCCGATTCGACAGCTTCCTGGGAACGCAAACGGGAATATTCATTGGCGATGGCCTCGCAGGCCTGTTCCGTCAGCTTCGGCTTCATGCACTTGGCAATGTGTATGTATTTGCGCATAAACTCCACGGAGAGTATCTTCTCGTGGCGCTTGCGCGATTTACCATGCAATAGTGCATCATATTTCTCATATACTTCCGTATCTTTTTTCTGCAAACCGACATTTTAATAAGATAAAAGTGGAAAAGGAATTGTTAACTTACTTCCTCTGTGTTGGAGACAAAAGCCAGCGAATCGGCATAGGAGCTCCCCATGGTGAGGGGTTCGCCGTCGGCCTCCTTGGGATTACGATAGCGATGCATGCGCACCACATGATCCGAAATCAATTGATCCACATCGCTATCAATGACATCCAGCATGACAAACAGCAAATCGAAACGGGAGAGCAACGAATCCTGCAAACCAATATTCTCCATTGGCGTCTTATATTGATCGTACTAAAAGTGAAGCATAATATTATTAACTTTAGCTTTGTTCTTGACGAGAATGTAGGTTGGTTAAAGCACTTACACGTCCATAGACAGGATTAGCGGCAGCCAGCACCGAGCATCGTGCATTGAGGGAGGCATGTATGCCAGCCTTGGAAATGGTGACGCGTCCCTGTTCCATCACCTCGTGTATGGCCGTCCGATCAATGTCGCTCATCTTGTCAAACTCATCGATGCAGACAACGCCACGATCGGCAAGGACCATCGCGCCGGCCTCCAGTCGACGTTCGCCTGTCTCCTGATCCGTGGTGACGGCAGCTGTTAGACCAACGCCACTGGAACCGCGACCCGTTGTTGGTATGGCACGAGGTGCCGTATTGAGTACATAACGGAGCAGCTGCGACTTGGCCACGGAGGGATCACCGATGAGCAGCACATTAATATCGCCACGGAGTCGAGTGCCATTGGGCAGGACCTTCTCGACGCCGCCAAGCAGCAGGCAGAGTATGGCCTGCTTAACAAACGTATGGCCATGGATAGACGGTGCCAGACTCTTGCTGAGCAGCTCAAATATATCATTGTTCTTGGCCAGTTTCTTGCACAGCATAATATCCTCCCTTGAGATATCGAGATTGCTCTCTTTGCTGAGCAGCGAGATATTGTTCGCCAGGAGTACAGTGCGAAAGGTGCCAGAGGTGTAGCCGCCATGCTTGCCGGGTAGGCAGCGATAATTGCCCACAATTTGGATACGATCGCCTGGCTTACAGCGATCGACAAGATCATCATCGCAAACAATATCCACGGAGCGTGGCAATTGTCCAGCTGGCGCCTTCTCGGGCATTTCCTGTATCGTCAGTGTCTGATGATCCTTATAGACAGACAGACCGAATTCGGTTTCCAGCAGATTACCATCATCGTCCTTGGTGGGATAAACGGCACTCGATGGCACTGCCTCGAATGAGGTCAGATCTGTGTATTTACGTTCGAGCACTTTGCGCGTAGCTGGACAATAGTGGACGCTGCGCACAACCTTTGGATGGATGAGCGATACCTTGGTGACAATGCCCTCCAGGCACACCAGATTGCCCAGATAGATGGATGTCAGCGAACGTGGTGTCACATGACGATTGCCAAAGCATCCCTCGAAGCCCACAAAGAAATCCTCGTGCCCTTTCGCATAGCTGGGATCGATAGTTGACACATATTCCTTGAGGGCACGCCCAAATGCCAGCTGCTCATCGGAGGCGTTGCTCAGCAGGCCAAGGGCGCGCTGCTGATTCTTGCGCTTCAGATCGTTGATATTGACAACCAGGCGCTTGCTCTTCTCGGCAATCATGTCCTTCACGTGACCCGCATAGATGCCCTGATCCTCGTCATCGTCCAGAAAATCCACATACTCGCGCTGTATATCTTTAATGTATTGCTCCGCGTCGTGTGCCATTTTCAAACATTAATTTAACAATGAAACAACAAGCAGACGATTTGCTGCCGCCGCACGCCGTAGGCAATTCTACTTTTGGCGGGAATCACAGACGCAAACGTAGGGCTACATAACATAATTTTTTTTTGTGTCGATAATACGATAGTTTGCCATTTCTATCGGCTCACATATTTTTCGAATTGCTAGAAACAAATCGCTCTGTTGCATCTTTAAGTTGAGAAAAACTAACAAATTAGGGGAGAACAAATTAAATTCTTTTCAATAAAACAGGATACCAATTCTCAAACAATTATAATTAATTAAATTTTTGCTGGCGTTGCAATCGAACTATAATGTTATTTTAAAACTGTGGATAAAATCATCGATAGTTGGTTATTGGCCGTGTCACTGCGAACGCTTATTAGCAGAATTGGCACATCTCTAGTTGTCATCCTCTTTCACTTACCACAAAAGTTGAACAGGAGCTGTTGGCGAAAATAAAATTTGCAAATAAATAAATTTATTTCAACACACAGTTATTTCAGACTTTGGTGTTTTTTGATAACTAACTAGATTGGTCAAATTACTCCAGATTCGAAGAACTGGCTGCCTTTAACAAAAAAGAAAAAAATAAAAATACAAATTTCCAATTCTGAAATTTCAATAATATAATTTTTTTGTGAAATGGCCAGTGGAGCTGATGTAAGTTGAGCAAAAGCACAATATTAGTTTTGCCAAGCACAACAACTACAAAACGTGAAATTGTTACAGAAGAACACTCCATCTGGCGTGGCAAAACCATACAACATTTTAAACGAGCAGCCATTCGAAATCAGCTCGGAATCTGGCAGCGATGACAGCAGCAGTGGCAATGAGGAGCAACAGCTGGAGTATGATTTTGGCAAGCAACTGACCCAGCCAGGCAAAAACTACAAACAGTTCATGGAACTGTGCGACAAAGCATTGTAGGCAGAATCCCTTTTGAATTCTTACGATTTTCAATGATATGTGCATGCGGTCTCGATTATAATTCTTGCCTCTCACTCCTTACCAATTACAGCCAATTGAATGTCTTTGAGAAGATTGAGATGGCCATCACAGCGTTCGATGAGCATGCCGTTATACCGCCGCATATCTGGCTCAAATATCTAAAGGCCCTCAAGGTGGTCACCCAAACACCAGCGGAGTTCACAGTCTTTAATAGAAAATGCGCCAGGGCCCTATCCAGTCACTATGGTGAGTTCCATACAACATTTTATATTTCAATAATCTTGTTTTGAATCTTTCTCTTACGAAACAAAGATGAACCACTTGCTGAGTTTGTTGTAAAGAATTTGCTTGGCGAGCAACAGGTGGAACAACTGGTGGAGCATCATTTGATGTGGGCCAAGGTACTGGCTGATTATGGGCTAGAGCGTGTTGATTTCATCAAGGATTTGCGGGAAGCGCTCGGCTTACTATCGGGTCAGGAGGAAATTGAGTTAGTTGAGAAAACGATGTGCGCCGAGTGTGTCACCTGGAATTGCAACGAGGAACAGTTAGATTCGATTAAGGAGCTTATTGTTAAGTTCAAGAAGGCATTAGATGTCAGTAATCAGAACAAAGCCTGGCTGCAGCAGATGTACATTATTAAAGCAGACACTTTGCTCATCTCGACGAAAATCAAATGCACTCTGGCCAAATACTTTTACGAGCGGTGTCTGGCCAAATATCCCACTGATTCTGCCCTCTGGCTGGACTACTTAGCATATATGTCAAAGCCGTTGGATTCTAACGGCAATGAGGAGGTCCACTCGGAGATAAACGATGGCTATTTAAAGAGCAAGCCCCTCCAGCTTATCGCACGCGCTCTTCGCACAAAGCCAAGCATCCAAATCAATCACAAGTTTTTGCAACGTATGGAACATGAAGATCTCAGCCTGGAGCGTATTAATGAGGAGCTGGACCACCTCTTTAAGCGCATAGAGCCGTTTATGGAAATGACAGTTGAGCTGCATCTCGACTATTTGGCCTATCGTGTGCGACGGACTAACGTTGCGGATGAAGAACAGGTGCTTATTGCAAATTACAAATTTGTATAACAATTAAAGATATATGCCGATTATTAATCTAAACGAATCGTTCGATAGGTGGATCAGTTGCGCGTTGCATTCCGTGAGTCTTGGGATCGTCTCTCTAATCAATACGGCGAACAGGCAGACACTAGCTACGAAGTGCTCCAGCTCTGGGCATTGGTCGAGTATGCAAAGCTAAAAAGTCCAAGCAATGGCGCCGACATCTGGTCTGAAATACTGAGTGCGTGTATAAGTTCATAATGTGTTTCGTATTATGTACTAACGCTTGTCCCATTCTCTGTAGATTATCCGGGCAGCAATAAGAGCCAACTGTGGCTGGCTTACGCCCAAATGGAGAGCGAATTCAATGGTGGCCATAAGACAAGCACCGTACTGCGACAGGCTTTATTGACGCTATCAACGGCGGCGGATATAATGCCAGTGTTGGCGCTCTATCGGCGCAACGAGCGTTGCTTTGGCAACTACGAGACCATTGCGGGATGCCAGTCGTATTGTAAGGGATTCGGCATGGATATTGAATCCAAATACCGTGCGTGGTTGTCATCACAGCACCGTGCGCAAACGCCGTACCAAAAGGCAGGCAAAAAGCCCGAACAACAGGTAGTTAAAAGGGTGATGCCGCCGGCAATCAAGAAGAAACAAACAGCAACAACAGCAACTTCGAATGAGCCAAAAGTGTCCAACTTTAAGTATTCATGTGAGTTGATTTAATCCAAATCGGCTTAAATATATCTAGTAAAACATAATTTGCTTGCAGCAAACTTGGAAACCAATAAGATTTTTATCAAGAACTTGTATCCCCGCTGCACCAAAGAGGATCTGACTGCGATATTTGCAGCATTTGGTACTATTCAAGATGTGCGTTTGGTGCACAAACCGTAAGTAGACACACACCTCATTTTCCAAATCGAAGACAATTAATTAAGATGAATTATTCTCTTGGACCTAAAGGAATCACAAGAAAAAGTTAATAGCTTACATTGAGTATGACAATCCGGAGGCGGCACAAAAGGCTGTCATCTCTGGCGATGGAGTCAATATTGGCGGTCTAAAGGTAAGGAGACGAATATTTTGTCCTGTACCTGTATCATGCAGGATTAAACGGTTCTCAATTCTCTTGCAGATTAAAGTTTCCATTTCAAATCCGCCGCCCAAAACTTTTCCAAGCACATCCACATCAGCAGCAGCAGCGGCTGGGTCATCAAAAGCATTAGGAGGTGCTTCAACGTCAAGACCAGAGAAGCGTGGCTTCCCAACAACTCTAATACCCACCAAGCTGTTAATGCAGGGCGGGAAGCAACGCAAGATACTGGAGCTAGATGATGATACCACCAACAGCACAGACGGTGGCGGGGATGCTAATGGCACAAAATCCGGTGGCGATGCAGCCAATGGCAAGGAGAGCGTTGCTAATAATGATAAAGAGGCTGCCAAAGGGACAGAACGGCCGACGGTTGTTCTTTTGAGCAACGATGACTTTCGTAAACTCTATAATATATAAATTATGTCTAAGAAATGATCGATCAATTTTTAGAACAGCACTTATAGCTCTATGGGTATGCTAGTCCATACAAAATTCATGTCTAAGTTATCTATATATAAGAAGTTCCTTTACACACACATACACACACACACACTTACAAACAAATTGAAGACACTCGCGAATTTAATGGATAGTAATATATATCATATATATTATCCAAATCAAGCATTTTGATATGTTTCAATTATTTTCGTACAAATTTCAATCGCGCTCTCCTCATCCCCGCGAAACTTAAATGAATGGCATCTAGATGTTTACATACAATAATAATTCGTAAAATCATAATACGAATTTTAAACGTAAATCACAATAAAAATGTATATGTATTGTTCGGAAAGAAGTCAGTGTGACCTAATTGAATACAAATTCACAATACCAAAACACTTGGCTAATATTTTATTTTAGATTCGCTCAGATCTCCAAAGGATGTCGAAAGAACATACAGTGTCTCACAGCTCAACTTGAGCACTGTCAAAGAAAAAAAGTAATTGCCTGCCATAAACTAATCATTCATTATTTTTCAGAAATTCCAAAGACCGATGGTAGGTATATATATTAACCACCAAAATGAATATATGACCCCAATACACAGGGGTTTCCCCACCTGCTAGGTAGAGTTATGTAAAAAAGTACCCTATTTCGAGGGGAAATTTTATTTGGATCAGTCTAAATAAAATAATATATTTTGAAAATAAAAACTTAAATAAGGATGTTAATACTTAGTATGATATCCTTTGGCCTTAAGAACATCCCTTAACCTATTATTCATGGAAGATACCAGCTTCCTGGTAGCTTCTGGGCTGATTTGTTCCACTCATCCCGCAGAGCATTTTTGAGGTCTTCTTTGCTGGATATGCTGTGCTTCCGGATGTTATTTTCCAGCAGAGCCCACAAATTCTCAATAACATTTAAATCTTGAGACTGGGCCGGCGGAATTATCATGTGGGGGCAGTTCCTGATGAGCCAGGACTGCACTATCTTGGCCTTATGCTTGGGATCGTTGTCCTGGTTGAACCGGAAAGTACGTCGGATTATTAGCTTCTCGGCACTTTTTAGTAAATTTTCCTTTAGTATGTTGAAGTACACATTCTTGTCCATTGTTGTTTCAAAAATCACAAAATTCCCGAATCCGGCTGACGAGATACATACCCATGCCATGTCACTTCCTCCACAATGCTTGACTGTTGCCTTTACGCGTTTGGGATTCAGGTCAGTATTGGACTGTCGCCACACATAATTCCGTCCGTCCGAGTCAAAAACGGTTAATTTGGACTCATATGCAAATATGACTGTGTTCCAGATCTCCAAATCCATGTCCAAGTGGTTTTTGGCGAACGTCATCCAAGTCCCTCTATTTTGTACGCTTATAAAGATATTTTTTCGTGGTACTCGGGCATTAAAGTCATGTTTGCGCAGAAAACCTGCGCACAGTTTCCACACAGCACTTTTTCCCCATTTCATCCTCCACCTGTTGAGCCACTTTTGGAGCCGATAGCTTGGGATTTCCCTTTATTTTCCTGGTGATCCTTCGCTCCTCCTCTTCGGTGAAAATCTTGTTTGGTGCAATCCTCAATCCGATTTGCGTCGACGAAGCGCCGAATGATGTTATACACAGTTGAGTAACTCAGATTGACCATTTCAGCTATTTGGAGATGTGAATATCCGTTTTTGTGGTGTTCCAGGATGAGTTTCCGTTGAGAAATGGTAGTCTGTTTGTCCATAGTCCTTGTTGGCTTATTGCACCCAAGATGCAGGATAAAACTAAACTGACTACGAAGGATTGGTCTATTTATACCGGAAATACTCAACTTTAGGTAAAAAATCCGGCTTTTATGGCACCCAGGTGTCCACAATGTACCTGATCCAAATAAAATTTCCCCTCGAAATAGGGTACTTTTTTACATAACTCTACCTAGCAGGTGGGGAAACCCCTGTGTATTGGGGTCATATATTCATTTTGGTGGTTAATATATATACCTACCATCGGTCTTTGGAATTTCTGAAAAATAATGAATGATTAGCTTATGGCAGGCAATTACTTTTTTTCTTTCAGCGTTTCCAGCGTACGCGCAGTTATTGGTTGTGTGCGCGCGACATCCGAATCGACAGCTTCCTGGGAACGCAAACGGGAATATTCATTGGCGATGGCCTCGCAGGCCTGTTCCGTCAGCTTCGGCTTCATGCACTTGGCAATGTGTATGTATTTGCGCATAAACTCCACGGAGAGTATCTTCTCGTGGCGCTTGCGCGATTTACCATGCAATAGTGCATCATATTTCTCATATACTTCCGTATCTTTTTTCTGCAAACCGACATTTTAATAAGATAAAAGTGGAAAAGGAATTGTTAACTTACTTCCTCTGTGTTGGAGACAAAAGCCAGCGAATCGGCATAGGAGCTCCCCATGGTGAGGGGTTCGCCGTCGGCCTCCTTGGGATTACGATAGCGATGCATGCGCACCACATGATCCGAAATCAATTGATCCACATCGCTATCAATGACATCCAGCATGACAAACAGCAAATCGAAACGGGAGAGCAACGAATCCTGCAAACCAATATTCTCCATTGGCGTCTTATATTGATCGTACTAAAAGTGAAGCATAATATTATTAACTTTAGCTTTGTTCTTGACGAGAATGTAGGTTGGTTAAAGCACTTACACGTCCATAGACAGGATTAGCGGCAGCCAGCACCGAGCATCGTGCATTGAGGGAGGCATGTATGCCAGCCTTGGAAATGGTGACGCGTCCCTGTTCCATCACCTCGTGTATGGCCGTCCGATCAATGTCGCTCATCTTGTCAAACTCATCGATGCAGACAACGCCACGATCGGCAAGGACCATCGCGCCGGCCTCCAGTCGACGTTCGCCCGTCTCCTGATCCGTGGTGACGGCAGCTGTTAGACCAACGCCACTGGAACCGCGACCCGTTGTTGGTATGGCACGAGGTGCCGTATTGAGTACATAACGGAGCAGCTGCGACTTGGCCACGGAGGGATCACCGATGAGCAGCACATTAATATCGCCACGGAGTCGAGTGCCATTGGGCAGGACCTTCTCGACGCCGCCAAGCAGCAGGCAGAGTATGGCCTGCTTAACAAACGTATGGCCATGGATAGACGGTGCCAGACTCTTGCTGAGCAGCTCAAATATATCATTGTTCTTGGCCAGTTTCTTGCACAGCATAATATCCTAATAATATTGTTCGCCAGGAGTACAGTGCGAAAGGTGCCAGAGGTGTAGCCGCCATGCTTGCCGGGTAGGCAGCGATAATTGCCCACAATTTGGATACGATCGCCTGGCTTACAGCGATCGACAAGATCATCATCGCAAACAATATCCACGGAGCGTGGCAATTGTCCAGCTGGCGCCTTCTCGGGCATTTCCTGTATCGTCAGTGTCTGATGATCCTTATGATCCTTATAGACAGACCGAATTCGGTTTCCAGCAGATTACCATCATCGTCCTTGGTGGGATAAACGGCACTCGATGGCACTGCCTCGAATGAGGTCAGATCTGTGTATTTACGTTCGAGCACTTTGCGCGTAGCTGGACAATAGTGGACGCTGCAGCCAGCTGCTCATCGGAGGCGTTGCTCAGCAGGCCAAGGGCGCGCTGCTGATTCTTGCGCTTCAGATCGTTGATATTGACAACCAGGCGCTTGCTCTTCTCGGCAATCATGTCCTTCACGTGACCCGCATAGATGCCCTGATCCTCGTCATCGTCCAGAAAATCCACATACTCGCGCTGTATATCCTTAATGTATTGCTCCGCGTCGTGTGCCATTTTCAAACATTAATTTAACAATGAAACAACAAGCAGACGATTTGCTGCCGCCGCACGCCGTAGGCAATTCTACTTTTGGCGGGAATCACAGACGCAAACGTAGGGCTACATAACATAATTTTTTTTTGTGTCGATAATACGATAGTTTGCCATTTCTATCGGCTCACATATTTTTCGAATTGCTAGAAACAAATCGCTCTGTTGCATCTTTAAGTTGAGAAAAACTAACAAATTAGGGGAGAACAAATTAAATTCTTTTCAATAAAACAGGATACCAATTCTCAAACAATTATAATTAATTAAATTTTTGCTGGCGTTGCAATCGAACTATAATGTTATTTTAAAACTGTGGATAAAATCATCGATAATTGGTTATTGGCCGTGTCACTGCGAACGCTTATTAGCAGAATTGGCACATCTCTAGTTGTCATCCTCTTTCACTTACCACAAAAGTTGAACAGGAGCTGTTGGCGAAAATAAAATTTGCAAATAAATAAATTTATTTCAACACACAGTTATTTCAGACTTTGGTGTTTTTTGATAACTAACTAGATTGGTCAAATTACTCCAGATTCGAAGAACTGGCTGCCTTTAACAAAAAAGAAAAAAATGAAAATACAAATTTCCAATTCTGAAATTTCAATAATATAATTTTTTTGTGAAATGGCCAGTGGAGCTGATGTAAGTTGAGCAAAAGCACAATATTAGTTTTGCCAAGCACAACAACTGCAAAACGTGAAATTCTTACAGAAGAACGCTCCATCTGGCGTGGCAAAACCATACAACATTTTAAACGAGCAGCCATTCGAAATCAGCTCGGAATCTGGCAGCGATGACAGCAGCAGTGGCAATGAGGAGCAACAGCTGGAGTATGATTTTGGCAAGCAACTGACCCAGCCAGGCAAAAACTACAAACAGTTCATGGAACTGTGCGACAAAGCATTGTAGGCAGAATCCCTTTTGAATTCTTACGATTTTCAATGATATGTGCATGCGGTCTCGATTATAATTCTTGCCTCTCACTCCTTACCAATTACAGCCAATTGAATGTCTTTGAGAAGATTGAGATGGCCATCACAGCGTTCGATGAGCATGCCGTTATACCGCCGCATATCTGGCTCAAATATCTAAAGGCCCTAGAGGTGGTCACCCAAACACCAGCGGAGTTCACAGTCTTTAATAGAAAATGCGCCAGGGCCCTATCCAGTCACTATGGTGAGTTCCATACAACATTTTATATTTCAATAATCTTGTTTTGAATCTTTCTCTTACGAAACAAAGATGAACCACTTGCTGAGTTTGTTGTAAAGAATTTGCTTGACGAGCAACAGGTGGAACAACTGGTGGAGCATCATTTGATGTGGGCCAAGGTACTGGCTGATTATGGGCTAGAGCGTGTTGATTTCATCAAGGATTTGCGGGAAGCGCTCGGCTTACTATCGGGTCAGGAGGAAATTGAGTTAGTTGAGAAAACGATGTGCGCCGAGTGTGTCACCTGGAATTGCAACGAGGAACAGTTAGATTCGATTAAGGAGCTTATTGATAAGTTCAAGAAGGCATTAGATGTCAGTAATCAGAACAAAGCCTGGCTGCAGCAGATGTACATTATTAAAGCAGACACTTTGCTCATCTCGACGAAAATCAAATGCACTCTGGCCAAATACTTTTACGAGCGGTGTCTGGCCAAATATCCCACTGATTCTGCCCTCTGGCTGGACTACTTAGCATATATGTCAAAGCCGTTGGATTCTAACGGCAATGAGGAGGTCCACTCGGAGATAAACGATGGCTATTTAAAGAGCAAGCCCCTCCAGCTTATCGCACGCGCTCTTCGCACAAAGCCAAGCATCCAAATCAATCACAAGTTTTTGCAACGTATGGAACATGAAGATCTCAGCCTGGAGCGTATTAATGAGGAGCTGGACCACCTCTTTAAGCGCATAGAGCCGTTTATGGAAATGACAGTTGAGCTGCATCTCGACTATTTGGCCTATCGTGTGCGACGGACTAACGTTGCGGATGAAGAACAGGTGCTTATTGCAAATTACAAATTTGTATAACAATTAAAGATATATGCCGATTATTAATCTAAACGAATCGTTCGATAGGTGGATCAGTTGCGCGTTGCATTCCGTGAGTCTTGGGATCGTCTCTCTAATCAATACGGCGATCAGGCAGACACTAGCTACGAAGTGCTCCAGCTCTGGGCATTGGTCGAGTATGCAAAGCTAAAAAGTCCAAGCAATGGCGCCGACATCTGGTCTGAAATACTGAGTGCGTGTATAAGTTCATAATGTGTTTCGTATTATGTACTAACGCTTGTCCCATTCTCTGTAGATTATCCGGGCAGCAATAAGAGCCAACTGTGGCTGGCTTACGCCCAAATGGAGAGCGAATTCAATGGTGGCCATAAGACAAGCACCGTACTGCGACAGGCTTTATTGACGCTATCAACGGCGGCGGATATAATGCCAGTGTTGGCGCTCTATCGGCGCAACGAGCGTTGCTTTGGCAACTACGAGACCATTGCGGGATGCCAGTCGTATTGTAAGGGTTTCGGCATGGATATTGAATCCAAATACCGTGCGTGGTTGTCATCACATCACCGTGCGCAAACGCCGTACCAAAAGGCAGGCAAAAAGCCCGAACAACAGGTAGTTAAAAGGGTGATGCCGCCGGCAATCAAGAAGAAACAAACAGCAACAACAGCAACTTCGAATGAGCCAAAAGGGTCCAACTTTAAGTATTCATGTGAGTTGATTTAATCCAAATCGGCTTAAATATATCTAGTAAAACATAATTTGCTTGCAGCAAACTTGGAAACCAATAAGATTTTTATCAAGAACTTGTATCCCCGCTGCACCAAAGAGGATCTGACTGCGATATTTGCAGCATTTGGTACTATTCAAGATGTGCGTTTGGTGCACAAACCGTAAGTAGACACACACCTCATTTTCCAAATCGAAGACAATTAATTAAGATGAATTATTCTCTTGGACCTAAAGGAATCACAAGAAAAAGTTAATAGCTTACATTGAGTATGACAATCCGGAGGCGGCACAAAAGGCTGTCATCTCTGGCGATGGAGTCAATATTGGCGGTCTAAAGGTAAGGAGACGAATATTTTGTCCTGTACCTGTATCATGCAGGATTAAACGGTTCTCAATTCTCTTGCAGATTAAAGTTTCCATTTCAAATCCGCCGCCCAAAACTTTTCCAAGCACATCCACATCAGCAGCAGCAGCGGCTGGGTCATCAAAAGCATTAGGAGGTGCTTCAACGTCAAGACCAGAGAAGCGTGGCTTCCCAACAACTCTAATACCCACCAAGCTGTTAATGCAGGGCGGGAAGCAACGCAAGATACTGGAGCTAGATGATGATACCACCAACAGCACAGACGGTGGCGGGGATGCTAATGGCACAAAATCCGGTGGCGATGCAGCCAATGGCAAGGAGAGCGTTGCTAATAATGATAAAGAGGCTGCCAAAGGGACAGAACGGCCGACGGTTGTTCTTTTGAGCAACGATGACTTTCGTAAACTCTATAATATATAAATTATGTCTAAGAAATGATCGATCAATTTTTAGAACAGCACTTATAGCTCTATGGGTATGCTAGTCCATACAAAATTCATGTCTAAGTTATCTATATATAAGAAGTTCCTTTACACACACATACACACACACACACTTACAAACAAATTGAAGACACTCGCGAATTTAATGGATAGTAATATATATCATATATATTATCCAAATCAAGCATTTTGATATGTTTCAATTATTTTCGTACAAATTTCAATCGCGCTCTCCTCATCCCCGCGAAACTTAAATGAATGGCATCTAGATGTTTACATACAATAATAATTCGTAAAATCATAATACGAATTTTAAACGTAAATCACAATAAAAATGTATATGTATTGTTCGGAAAGAAGTCAGTGTGACCTAATTGAATAAAAATTCACAATACCAAAACACTTGGCTAATATTTTATTTTAGATTCGCTCAGATCTCCAAAGGATGTCGAAAGAACATAGATGTTTTAGTTAATGTGAGTCAGGCTTATCAATATGCATAAATCAGAAATCTGTCAATTATAACATAACGCAGGAGTATAATGGCAAGTCATGCGTGAAATTACATCCAAATCATCTAGTTTGTTTCCTAGAACATTGGACGGAAAAAAGTTCGAAAATCTTTAAGACAGCTGATACAAAAATGTCTTGTTTTAACACATAAATAATCTACAAGTATATAGCCGAAGTAAAGTTGTCATTTTCAGAGAAAGCAATTGCCGTTTGCCTATGCAGAAATATTTATCCATTTTTTTTAGATTTGCCTAAAATCCCAAAATGAATGCACATTTAATTCAGTGAAAGCGTTTTAAGTTTATTTCAACGCATCTATTGAAATCATAATGATAACTGCCATCCAAGATTCTACAAGACGTAACAGCAGGATATATGAAGGCAAATAGGATTCTATATAAAGTATAAGGCTGGTGCATAAGTAAGGATGTTCAGTATTTGCAAGGATTATACATATTTCTGTGCTATAGGGATTATGTTTTGAATTTGACACTTTTGGTGACAGTGGATTTGATGCCAGATATTTCACCGCCATAGCGTTTGACTTCCTTGCGTACGCTGCGCACGGCACCTTTGCGCCGGATGAGGGCCTTGCGGTATTTGCCACGATGCTTGACGCGCGGATTGCGCAGCTCCTTCTTGCGATGTGGCGTAAGTCCCTTATTCTTGGCCATCTGATAGGTGATGCCGCGTCGCGCATTCATCTCTTCCTGCTCATCCTCCTCGTCCTCATCTGCATAAGCTTCCTCCGGCAGCTGTTGCTGCTCCTGCTGCTCGTCATCAATCGATTGATTCATCTCTTCGTCATTATATTGGTTAAGGATCTGCAGTTTGGCCTTGCGCTGCGTCATATCCAGCACGGTGAATGCATCGCCATCTTGGATGCGCTCCAGCAGTGCTTCCAGCTGCGGTCGTATATACTCCTCGAAGCGCGGCTCCAATTGATTACGCAGCCGCTTGAGCTGCACCAGCCGCTTAACAACTGGATGATATTTGATGATCTGGCGTTTGGCTTTCAGCAGCAGATAGAACGACACATTCGAGCAGTGGGTGAGCAGCACATTCTGATAGAGACTGGCGAACTGCAGGGCCGGCACCATTGGTACCTTATGATTCCGCACATAGTTCAGCACCGGTGCCGTCAGGGACTGCACCTCGTTCAAATGCTGCCGAAAGCCCTGAGTGAGTCCCATTAGCTCGGGGGAGTCGCGTTGCAGGAGCTGCAGGCGTTCACGTTTTGTTAGACCCGTCAGATCTGTGGTCACCTTGATGGCTTTGGTGGCCTTCTTATGTTTCGATTCTTGCTTATCGGCTGGCAGCTGTTCTAGCATGTCATCCAACTGAAAGTCAGCCTCGCTGAGCTGCTTGGCTAGACGCAGCTGTATCTTTTTGGCCTCCTCCTCCTCGGTCTTGGCCATGTCCTCTTCCTGAGCATTGTAGCTGCTGTAGTCGGGATCGACAAAATCTGTGCTGTAATAACTTCGCTTGTTGCTGCCCCAGTCCATCGTATCAGGCAGATCGCGTTCGTCATCGTCGGCACCCTCAATATCACTGTCGCGCATCAGTTCGGCCACATCATCATTGTCCTCATCATCATCACTTTCGCTAAATGGTAGAATCTCCTGCTTTTTGATTTGCAACTTTTCGGCTCGTTTCTTGCTCTCCTTACGCAAGTCGCCCAATAGCACACGCTCCTCCTCATCGTAGTCCTGTTCGGAGTCGGTGGGCTCATAGTCATCTGCCTCGCTATCCATTCTCAATAATATTTCTTGTTTGCAATATAAACTACGCGTTGTAAGAATTTCAACACGTGCAGTAAACAAATGTCCGCGTTAGTGTCTCAAAGTATCGATATACAGAATTACAATCGATACAAACAACTCAGTATGTCCGATAGAATGTATCGTATGGGTGGTGGCAGATAAAACAACATACATGGCAACTCCTTGCCGGCGTGATGCCACACTTTTCGCAATATAATGCGTTGAGCGTCTCTTTTGTAAGTTACTTATTACATATTATAAGGACATGGAGAAAACCAACGCGTTCTTCCTTCTACTAAGTTTGGATGATAATGCTAATATGGCGGCATGTAATATTCCACCTGATGAATGTGGTATAACGGTAATCAAATAAATAAAAATGCATTTAGAATATTTATATATTATTGAAAATCTTCATATATATATATGTTACAAGTGGAAGGACTAGAAGTCACTCGCCAGATATTAGCAAACGAAACAAAGGATTCCGAGTACATTGTTAATGAGGCTGAAATTCGCCCCCCCAATTACTAAGAACAATAATGATTTTGATTCAATCGAGTCTTTGTCGACAAAGGAAACGAAAACGGAGCATAATCCCACAGAGAAGCTGGTTTCACAAACGAAGGCCTTGAGCCTGGCTGAGAATCCACCAGGAGAGCAAAGTCAAGCCTTTGACTGCCGGCTCATTCGATGGCTATGCAGTGACAACAGATTTTGCAGCAAACCATCTCAATGATTTCGAGTATATTGCTAATAATGATCAAATTCACACATTGTGCTCTGAGGATGAGAAAGAACCGATATTGGCCACGGAAGTGCAACACAATCATCAGCGGATGCCAGCGATGAACCTTGATCAACATCCACAATTGCTACAATCTCCGCTAGGAGCGGAGGAAAGCGAAGCCAAGCGCTCGACTACTGCGTATGACAGCGATGCTGATGTTGACGAAAACGAGTACCTGAGACTATGTAATGAGGCAGTGCCACCATATGCTATTGTACGTATGAAGGAGTTGTTAGTTTTTGTATCACCATCAATAACATACTGATCCGTTCTATATATTGTTTCCCACTTGAAGTCAGATTCAATTTGGCTCGTGGACAGGCCCAAGGAAGCGGTGTCTCTAGGCGCTGAGTTACCCATAATGTCGCTATCGGAGGACCATATGATTGGCACTGTGCTCAACATTATCACACTCGAGGTTCGAAGTCATACATCGTATGCAAATTGGCTCCTAATTAACTACTCTCTCCATCTCTCGGTGTGCACAGGTCTATAGCCCGTTGCAGTTCTGGTTTCACATTGTGGACGGCAAATATAACGTGCCTCGTCTGTGCAAGGAAATAACGTAAGCAGCATCTACAATGGTTACTCGATAGTTAAAACGCTGGTTGACAACCGTGAGCTGCGCGCCCTTATCAAGGATATTGATCACGAGTGGCGCATCCTCTTCCTCAGCCTGTACGTAAAGCAAAGATCGTTTCAAACGACCATCAGCGAACTGCTGATCGCTGCAAAACTGGCAGGACGCAGCCAAAATTATGGTAGCCAGTCGTGCGAGGCGAATTGCGGCCGCGAACGTCTGTCCACGTGAGTGTCCCGATGTAATCGGATATCCGGCAAGTCGATCCGGATTCGATCAGCCACTTGCCTCGTTTCACAATCAAATTTTGAAATGCACTTTCTCGTTGTTCCCTTACAGCTTTGAAATGCTGGAGGCGCAAGTGTGACATTGAGGAGGCGCTCGCCAACTGGCTGCTCAAGTTCAAGCCCGAGGAACTCAAGTGGCGCAAGCTATAAATGGAGGCAGACGATAAGCTTGAAAAAATGATTGAAGAATGGATCTATTTTTAAGTCAGAATCGCGATTTTTGTAGCTAACACTTAGCCGATATATATATTTATTTATACGTACGCTTTACATTTTGTTCAACTTTTCCTTTGATATAACATTTATTGTACAAATAATTTCATAATTGACCTTATATATACGCATGTATATATAGGCTGTGTGTCGGATATGTACGTTGAATACACTATACATGTATAGATAATAAATGATTTATCGCAGAATTGTTCCAATGTTAAACGTTAGATGACCAGATTCATTCGGATTCGGGGATGTACTTGCTAATTGACTACATAATGGGAATGCTGTTAATCAAATGGCTTATGAATCATAACAAACTTTATGGGTACCTGGAAACCATTGTCCAGCTGATATACATGCAGCAATTCCTTCTGCAGTAGCGATGGTCCATGACAGGTGTCGTCTGTTGTCTCCGTGCCTGTTTCAGTTCCAGTTTCTGTTAGTTGTGGCGAACCAGTGTTTGCCGCTTTATCGTTGCCAATGGTGATGCTTATGTTAGTCAGGGCAACGTCAGCGAGATGCAATGTCAGCGATGTCTATCGCTCAGATCCGACATCGATACCTCTTTGCTGGTGGTGGGCACATTGTCATCCGGCTGGTCGAACGCTGTCTGCATATCCGACTCTGCATCCACATCGACAATTGTTGCATTATTGTTGTTGTAGGGGGCAGCGGCTAATGAAAGCAACTGCAGCTGCTGCTCCTCCTCTTCCTTCTTCTCGTCCTGCTCCGAGTGTGCCTGAGCCAAGGCGGTGGCCAATTTGCTTATATAAATTGTCGCTAGAGTAGGAGTTGGCGTATTTGAGACGCTGCTGCAGCATGGCACGCTTTACCAGCTCCGGATGTAGCTCGGCCAACTGCTGATGCTGCTCGTTGCTGTTGTGCAATAGCGATGCGGATGGTTTTGCATTGACGATGGCTCGAGATTGTTCGTTGCAATAGACTTGAGTCAGGGATGGCCATCTCGCTTGAGAAGCCGATGCCGGTCTTCGCTAGCTGAGCATTGTGGCGTGAATTCTCCTGGCCGAATTGTCGTAGTCGCTGCCGTCCTTTGGTTGATGGCCTCGATCCTCCGCGCCCGCCGCATCTTCAGCTTCATCTTGAGATTGTTGGACGCCTGTATGCGCTCGTATTCATCCCGCAATTGCTGCAGTTGCCCGTTGCGAAGACTGATGAGGCGCAAGCGCCGGTAATACGGCGTACGTCTGACTTGATACGTGTACATCCTCAAAACTAATGTATTCCAAAATAGCTGACGTTAATCTTGTTTTTTCTGCTTCCGCTGCACTTAAAAATTTTGTACGTTTCCTCAAAAATTAAATAAGTATGTTGCTATCTCGAAAATGATTTGTAATATATGTTAACACGATAATTTAGAAGACAGCGATTCATTTGCACGCCTGCTGGGATCGTTTTTTTTTA
Organism: Drosophila nr. perissopoda 5 BK-2023a; assembly: GCA_035044105.1. Classification (NCBI taxonomy): domain Eukaryota; kingdom Metazoa; phylum Arthropoda; class Insecta; order Diptera; family Drosophilidae; genus Drosophila; species Drosophila nr. perissopoda 5 BK-2023a. The sequence goes on along the minus strand of JAWNMK010000620.1, from coordinate 1,893,636 downwards.
TTATTTCCCAATACGTTTCTAACCTACAAAAAGAGAGAAAAAATAAACTTCATTTTACACTCTAAGAGAAATTTATTTTTCTTATCGTTTGCACGTAAAAGAAAGAAGTTGAAAAATATATCAAAAGCATAAATAAAAGGCCAAATTTATTCATTTTACAAATGCTACAATTTTCTATAATTATTTATTGTTCTCATTATTATTATTATTATTATTATTATTATTATTATTATTATTATTATTGTCCATTTAATATATAAGAAATCAAGGCATTTTTAAGTTTACATTGAACATGGAATTACACAATCAAAATTACACAAAACATAAAATACAAGTAATAAAATAATCCATTTTTTTTTTTTTCGGACGCCTGCATCCTTGGCAACTTGTCATTTGCAGTGTTTGGCCATCATGTGGGCCAGTTTGTGATCATCGGCGCCGACGACTTTGCCCATGCTCCGGTTGCCCTTGAGGAACACAAATGTTGGCATGTTGCGCACCTTGTACTTTTCGACGAGCTCGTCATATTTGTCCACATTAATCTTGAGGACGATGGCTTTGCTGGCGTATTGACGAGCCAGCGATTTGACAAACTTTTCAATTTCCTTGCAGGGGCCACACCACGTCGCATAGAAGTCTAAAACGACTATTTTATTTTCTGCATCAGCGAGACGCTTGTTAAAATCGTTGATCGAGCGGATGGCAGTCATTTTTATGGACACTAGTATAAAAGTTACACAAATTCTGCTGGTTTAAATTCGTATGCGGCCAGCACGAACGTACGGGGAATGGTGAGCTTTTGCGATGCACTGCTATTTATAGCTTGGGGGCCATGCACATTTTTCCCGCTCTTTATTTCTACACAAAACGGCACTCGCAAGCGCAAGTAAACGGTATATTCCTGACCAGTAGGGTTGCCAACATACTGAGATTACCCTTTATGCTGAGCAAATCCACTAAGCAAACAATACATTTCATGTACAACATTCATTGTTCAATAGAAGTCAAAATGTCTCTTTTTTCATTTTGTTCCGCTTGGTGTGTTTTGCATCAAGACATTTCGAAAAGTTGTAGGAGTCAAAGAAGTCTTTTCTGATATGAATATCATCAATGTGCACTGCTTGATAAAGATATGTATTATTCAATCCACTTTAATTTGATAATTTCATATATTTAATTAATATTGAAAATAAAAAATAAAATACTTTTAATCATTTTTGGTAGTTTAATAAAAACCGTTGCTGATCCCGACGCGTCCTGCAGCTGGCTCTTCCTCAAAAAAATCCAAATACGTATATACAATGAAAAAAACACATTATTGCAGAATCGTCGAATTTTGGAATACCAACACATCATCATTAAATAAAACGGCTTTCAAATTTGCATATTCTTGCAGAGGATTTATAAATATGTATTTATTTTTTTGTGATCAGATTATAATTTTATTGTGAAGCTTGCATTAAAGCACACCCATAAGGTATATATGATCGTGGACAGCATAACAAGCCGAAGCGATTCTTTCCCGCCTGTCTGCTACTTTTTGATGAAACTTGGAATATGCTCGTCTTTTTCCTCCAAGCAGTACGTAGCGCAGTCGATCGGATCGGTTCACTATACCACTCACTATGGCACTACAGCAATTTTGTTCACAATATAAATTCCTTTTATTGTGGCCATAATGTATGGGCAGAAAACCAACAAAGTCGGTCTGCTATTTCATATAAATTACACAGTAACGGATCGGGAATGTAATCATCGAAGTGTCTCAGGTAGCCATTCGATATAGTTTAAAATGTATATTTTTGAAATATTTAAGTGGAAGAATAATAAGCGAATGCGACATGGTTTTATTGTATTATTTATTATAATTATATTTAAAATTAGGAGTTAAAAAAAACTGTTACATGCAACGAAATTTTCCTCAATTTACAATTATATATACAATATATAATATTGCCATATAGTAAGTATATAGCCAAAAATAAATATAAGGAAAAACATTGCAGCGCCTGCCTTTGGGAGAAGTCATTACTTTTTGGCAAAAGTAATTTTCATCGCGTGCGTTGGCGTTATTTTGAAGCCCTGGAGCGCTTCTTTGGCGGCATTGCTCTGCAGTTCCGTGGTGAACTCAACGAAGGCGATATCGTGACGATTGGGTACGAGACGCACCTCCTTGAAGCCAGGGAACTGATTGAACAGCATCGATAGCATCATTTCGTTCGTCTCCTCCGGCAGATTCGTGAGGAATAGAATTTGATTTGGTGGCTGCTCCGTTTGTGTATTCGGATTTGCATTCTCTGCATTTGATGGCTTCTTCTTCTTGTCCCTGATTTTTTTTTATTGAAAAAAGAAATGAAATATTAGGCATGCATTTCATGTGTCGTCAGAACAACGCACTACGTCACAAACTACTCACTTTTTCTCCTCGACGCCGGGAGCCGGCTTTGGCGGTTTCACCTTCTTCGGGCGCTCCTTGTACGTGCCCTTTAACTTGGCCACAATATCCGAATCGGATTTGGAGTAGGCAATTCGCATCGGTTTGTCGTAAAACGGAAAACCTTGCATTGTGCGCAATGCATTCGAGGCGCTACCAATTTCCTTAAATATGACAAATGCCTGTCCTCGCATCTTAAATGTTTTCAGCGCGACAATTTCGAGTATCTGGCCGAATTGTGAGAAGATTGCGTACAGCGATTTCTTCAGCTCCTCCTTTTTAATCTTCTCGTTCAGGTTGTTTATGTAAATGGTTTGATTTGGTCGTACATCCATTTTCGTTTTCTTTTGCTGTGAGTAAAAAAAAATCTGCAAAGCAAAAAAATGCTCTTTCTGTCGTCGCCGACTAGGGATGTGCAATGAACATAGAGTTGGTGCGACAGTCGCCATGTTTTGGCTTTAATCATGTATCGATATTTAGTGAAGCGATATATAGCCACTCAAAAGCTGTCTGCTAATTGCTTAATGTTTTTTGAGTTATATGAGAAATGGAATACAATTGTTTTGGCAATTACTTCAAGTTCTTATAATTAGAACAGAAATATTTGCTGATTCGCTTTGCCAAACATCAAAGTTCATTGGTTGACGTGACACAGTTGTGTTGATTGTTCTCGATATGTTATCGATTGATATATGTGAATATTGCCCAGCCGTCGTTTTGCCGGTAGCGTCATGAATTTGTGACTTTTTGCAAGCGTCTGGAATTTAAGATATTTATTTAATGTTGCCACTGGGAGATGACAAAAAGGATCGCTATGCCAAGCTATCCTTTCTTGGCGAAGGTCAGGTAAGTGCGCCCCCCAACAAGTATATTATTACAGTTAAGAAATTTATATTCATTTATGCCCCCGTACGAAACAGTTTGCCATCGTTTATAAAGCACGCGACACTATAACGAGTCAAATTGTAGCCGTAAAGAAGATGAAGACGGGCAGCCGGGATGAGGCACGTGATGGTATTAATCGCACCGCAATGCGTGAGATCAAAATCTTGCAGGAGCTGCAGCATGAGAACATTATCGGGCTGCTCGATGTCTTTGGACGATTGTCGAATGTTTCGCTTGTGTTCGATTTCATGGACACCGATCTGGAGGTGATCATCAAGGATAATTCGATAATACTCACACAGGCAAACATTAAGGCATATGCTATAATGACGCTACGCGGTCTCGAATATCTCCATGTCAATTGGATACTCCATCGCGATCTGAAACCGAACAATTTGCTGGTGAACAGCGATGGCATCTTAAAGATCGGTGATTTTGGTTTGGCCAAATCGTTTGGTTCGCCAAATCGCATCTATACGCATCATGTGGTCACCCGTTGGTATCGCTCACCGGAGCTCCTATTTGGCGCCCGTCATTATGGCACCGGTGTCGATATGTGGGCCGTTGGCTGCATTCTAGCCGAACTCATGTTGCGTGTACCATTTTTGCCCGGTGACTCCGATTTGGATCAGTTGACGCGCATATTTAGCGTTCTCGGCACACCGACACCGAACGAATGGCCGCATGTCGGTAAACTGCATGATTATCTACACTTTCGTAATTTTGTTGGCACACCGCTGGGAAATATATTCACCGCTGCAGGCGACGATATGCTCACATTGATGCGTCGCCTCTTTGCCATGAATCCGCTGAAGCGTTGCTCCTGTCGCGAGGCACTCAGCATGACTTATTTTCACAATAAGCCCGCGCCCACAGTTGGACCCAAGCTGCCAATGCCATCGGCCATACTGGCGGCCAAGGAGGGTGCCAATCCAGCCACCGGCGGCGATGAGAAGGCCGTCCTCAAGCGCAAGGTCGTCGAAACGACGGTGCGCGGCAATGTTTTGCCCAAAAAGAAGCTAATGTTTTTTGATTAATTTATCAGTGTTTATCCATCTAGTTCCCAACGCTCGAGCGATTGATCGGCAGGTTGTTAACTATTAGAGTGCCAAATAAAAAATATTCCATAAACAATTCTTTATGATCTGCTCGAATCCAAATTTCACACACACAAAACAGAAAACCGACCAGATTTTAATATGGCGGCTATATAAATATGTGATATATTATAAAATGCTTGATTAAAAACTGATATATATAAAGATGTATTTTTTTGTTGGTTTGCAAATACGTTTAAAATTGTAGCCCGGCTGGCGTTGGATTTGTAGTGCTGTTGAAGTTTGGGGCTGGTGCAGGAGGAAGAGCAGCAGCTGCAACAGTAGTTGAAGCTTGGGAAGCGCTGAAGCATCGTCATGCCGTTGGCCATACAATCGGATGAGGATGTCCAAATCTGAATCTGGAACGATTGCGTCACACAGCAACAATGCCATCAGCATCATTACGACGCATTGCATCCAGTTTTGCGCATGTGAGCATTGTGAGCTGCGGCTCTTGTGCAACGATGATAACGAGGAGGGTAAGAATGCTGTAGTCGAGTGGGATCAGCAGCGATATACTAGTTTCTTGCCAAATTCTTATGAACAAATGTGAAGTTTCCTCCATTTTGAAATTTGCTGTTCTAATTAAAGGAACTTTATTGGTTATCCTAACTAGCTAGTTTTGCTCTTCACGATTTAGAAGGATCACTTTTAGCCAGTAACAAGATTGGATGATCGCTTGCTGATGAAGTTTTCTTAAATCCTTTGTGCCTTTCTATGTTTTTCTTTTTCCGAACTGTTCATTTCTTACCTGAACATTTGGTAGCCCAGTTAAGCCTTTATTATAATGAACAGATTCAAAGCTTACCTTTTATAGAGAAAGAGGGACTTGGCTATATCGACTCGGCTGTTGATACTTATCAAAAATATATATATATATATATATATATGTATTTATCTTACGGGGGTCGAAGTTGTTTTCTTCTGCCTGTTACTTACATTTGTCTAAAACCATTATACATTTTTTACCCATTGAAAATGGACAACAACATTTTTGAATCACATTCACATTAATATCGCATTTATTTATGTTTCGAATTCAAATGCAGCTACAAAAATAATCGCATTTTGTTTTTCTCCATCATTTTTATTTTTATTTTTCTTTTCTGGCAATTGGGCAGCACAGCTAGTTAATATACCTTCTCTCACTCGCTCTCGCTCTCGCTCTCTCTCTCTGTCTCTGTCTCTCTCAATAGCAACGGCATCGATCGCGTGGACATTCCGATTTATAATTGAGGCACTCATCCATGCAATAAGTATCGGCGCCGTCGCGTCCCTCCAGCTCACCAATCGCAACGCACTCTTGCCTGCAGTTAATCAATGTGCGAGGTAAAAAAGAGAAAGAAAAAAAGAGAAGAATGCGCTAGCAAAAGTGAGGTTATGTCATACAATTACATTTTACTTACGGACAGTGGCAGGCGGTCTCTGGACAATTGGGCGGATAGCGCAAACAGTTAATCTCACACCAGTTATCGATGCCGGGCAGCGCACGGAATGCGGGCGCTGCAATACACTTCTGATCGCTGTTATATTTGCAAAAAAAAAAAAACAAACAAAACAAACATGCAAATAAAAATCAAACTTTGAACTGTGCAAAGAGTTGTGCAAATTTGTATGAGAAGCTGCTGAAATTATTGATTATTATTAATAGGCGAGAAGTTTAGCCGCACCATGAGCCTAAAATAAAAGTAAGCGTTAGTATAATTAATATGACTTCATTAATATTATATGTAAATATTGTAATTATATACATTTTACATATATTTAATTTGATTATATATTTATTATAAGCAAAGCAATTTGCATCAGAATCCCAATTCAAAATCGTGTCCCCAAATTGATTCGAGTTGCTTGAAAATCTTTGAGGCTTTATCCGATTTTACTGATTAAATTGCCCATTTTGAGAGGAGGCCTTTGGGTTTTCGAATAGAGCATCATTTCAAAAATTCTCAACTCAAATGCTTTTTCTGTCACACACCGTAAACGATACAATATATATATATATTTTTTCATAGAATTAAAAAGAAAACCGTTGCAGATAAACCGTTGCAGATAAACCGTTGGTCTATATAATAAGAAAGAGAAAACAATCAAATTCGCAAAAATATGTTTGGTGGACGGTTCAATCATCTGAGGCGGGAGCGTGAATCGGATGGACTCCATCAGATCTTACAGATGCCGACAAATCGGGCATCGACGGGTAAGTTCAACATTAAATTATATATATATATATATATATTATATATCTCTCTTATTAGATGCAAATGCAACACGTGTCAAGCGTGGGCAGAGTCTTATGAATTATGTGCCTCGTTTGCCTGAAACGATTGTTACACGTGGCACCAACCTTTTGCCTAACAAGAAGAAGAACAACAACAACAATAACAATAACAACAACAACAAAATTATGAGTAAAATAGTTGCAACGACAAGCAAAACATGTTTCCCGAAGAAATCCACAATCGCTGCCTATTCAAATGATGCGGATAAGCTGGCAACACGCGAGAAAATGTTGCAAACAGAAACAAAAGGATTCACAGGGATTAACGTGGGGAGCATAAGCAGCTTGAACATCAGCATCGACAGCAGTCGCAGCAGTGCCAGTGGCAGCCATGATTCACTGAAGATGATGCTGGCCGACGCATTCCGTTTGCCCAACGAGGGGCACCAGAGTTTCGTCCATTTGTGCATGCCGGTGAAGCAAACGCGTGAGATGCCCCAACCCAGCGCCGAGCAGCCGGACGAGCTGCAGGAGCTGCATGAGCTGCAGGAGCTGCATGACCTGCAGGATCTGTTGGACGATGAGGGTAGTGATGTGTTGAGCGGCATTGTGCTGGAGTCGCAACGAGAGCAGACACAAGCGCCACATTCGGAACAGAAACAGAGACAGGAACTTAAGCTGGACGTGCAGCAGGATGAGCAACAGCATCAGCAGCAGATCGAGCTGGTTGTCCAGAGTATATTAACACAGCAGCGATTGCTGCAGCAGCTGGGCGAGCAACTGGAGGCAACACTGGGTGGCATGAAACCCAATCAAATCGAATTGGACTCCAATCAAGTGAATTGCTCCGATGCGAAACTGTCTGGCGCTGCCAGCTGCAATTTGTACAGACGACGCTCGAATCTGTTGAATCTGTTGAATCTGTCGCATCTGTCGCATCTGCCCATTGCCCACATGGGTTGGCGTCGCATCGAGATGCGTGCGGCCGTCCAGCAGATGGTTGCCACCGAATATCATGCATGGCAATTTGGCTGCATCATCGAGTATCGCATCGAGATGCGAACACTCAGCGAGCTGAAGGCGGATGAGTTGCAGTCCTTCTATTTGCCGCTGGCCGAGGATGGTGGCCTTGAGCGGACCTCGTTCCGTTCGCTGCGCGAGCATCCGAATGTGCTGCTGCAGCAGCTGCGTCCATTGACGCCGGCCCGTCCATTCAATCTGCTCGAACAGGATGCCATGTTCCTCAATAGCATGCTCAGCTATGGGGTGCCGGCATTGGAGCTGCGTGAAACGGTCGCTGGTCTGCCGCAGCAGCTGGTCGGCTTGGGTTCGTTGCGTGCCGTGCATGGCATGCGGCTGGCCATCAACTGGTCCAGCTCCGATGTGGAACGTATGCTTCTGTCCGGCAACTTTGAGAAGGAGCAGCAGCAGCAGCAGCGAGAGCAGTTGCCGCTCAAATTGTGCCACACGCACAGCTCGCTGCAGAAACGTGCCCCATTGATGCATCTGCAGTTGCTGTCGCATCCCAAGTATAGGCCACGTCATCAACGCCGTCTTGAGGCGCCACTGAAGATGTCCAAGCCGATGGAGCCGAAGCCGCTCATGCAACTGCTCAAGCCGATGCTGGTTGGCATTGTTCAGGTGGCCGTCTTCCTGTTGTTGATCATGGCCCTCACCTATCCGGATATACGCTGCTGATTGTGCCCGAAACCCGAATCCCGAATCCCGAATCGAATCCTTGATTAAATTCAATCTTGTTTGATAATTTCAATTTTGTTCTGCGTGCATTCTTGATTGTCGAGGTCAAAGGTCGAATGTTAAACAAAATTCAAATTCATGTGCAAGCAAAAAGTGTTCGCTTCAAAAACCAATCAATTCTCAAAATAATAATCGATTCGAAAAACTCGAAACTTACTCTGAGCTTATTCTTGTTGCATTAATTAATTGAATTATTCAAACGATTTGAACTTGTTTTCCAACTCTTGTCAGCTTGCATTTTCCAATTTTTGTATTTTGAACAATTCAATTTCAATATGCATAAATATTGATAATTTTGACTGTTGGCCATTAATTTGAACGCATATACATGCCCTAATTTGAAAACACTACTGGCATCCCACGGATTGCGGCTGTTTCAAAACGGTTAACCGTTTGATCTTGGCCAAATAAAACCATATAAAACAATGGATATAAGTATAATTATTTTTATTTGAAGCATTTGTTTATATATACAGCTTATGTGTATGTGTGTGTGCGTGTGTGTGTGTGTTTGTGAGTGTGTTTGTGAGTGTGTGTGTGTGTGTATGTGTGTGCAACCATAACCCGATTTTGCATCTTATCTCATACAGTTTAGAGTTGACCTTTACCCGTTTCGCTTAGACCTTGCGTTGCGCCGGAAAAACTTTGTATAACGGGTAAGCGGTGGTTTTTTAACTTGTTTTTTTTTTAGCGGGTAAGCGGGTAAGCGGTTAAGCGGTTAAGCGGTTAAGCGGTTGCTGGCTTGCGTTTGCGCGCATGCCGCGTGGCATTGCTAAATAATGGAAAATGCGAAGCAAAAGTTAAAAATGCTTTTCCATTTCAGGAAAACTCAAAAAATGGTTAGCAGAGTGACAGAATTGAAGTTGAAAATGCTTCGAGAGCAATACAAGTTAAGTGAAATATGAAATAATAGAAGAAAAAAAACGAATCGGGTAACATTTAAAAGAGTTATGAACCGGTTCTTGAAAGCGCACAGAAACAGTTGGAAAATGCTTTGGTTAAATAAGCAGCAGCAGAGAAACAGAGAAAGAAACAGCTTAGAAAAGTTAGATAAAAGAAAAAGTTAAGAAAATTATGAAAAAGAGCACTGAAAATATTAGAATAATAATAATTAATAATGTGTGTGTGTGTGTGTGAATCGGTGAATGAGCTGTGGAACCGGTTATCAATTAGATATGAATCGTTCATCAAACAGATATGAATCAGTTATGAATCGGTTGTGAATCGGTTATGCACACATTTCGTATTTTGTATTTCGTATTTCGTAAATAATATGATAAACACTCACCGCACAATCAGTGGGAAGACATTATTATCCTCGGGTGCCCGATAGTCGCGATAGTAGAGCAAATACGGAGATCGATTATTGACAAAAATGGGCGGCACCCCGCCGCCCGTATTTGAGATGATGGCAATGTCCGCACAATTTCGGAATGTTTCTGCCGATTGAGATTGAATCGTTTGGATTCGATTGATTTTTCAATGCGATAATGATGGTGGTTCTTACCCGCCTTGCCACAGCCGACGGCCTCGGTGCCATTGGTGCAGGTGCCCCACATGTTGGCCGTGTAGTAGGTCCACTGGAGCACACATTGCGTGCAGGTGACATATGGTGGCAAACGGACGCGATACCGAAAGATGTCCTTCTTTTTGGTGTCGCGCGGTATAAGGAATCGATGCTCCCGACTGCCCGATATGTAGAGCGGATGACGATCGAAGCAATCCTGTGTTGCCTCCTGCCGGGGATTGTTATTGGGACACAAATACATCTCGAATCGGCCATAATGATTGGCCGTCAGCTCCACCTCGACATCAATCTCCTGGCCGGCTGTATAATATCGCGATATAATCCCCTTCGCAAACTCCCCGCCCGCCTCGTGGGGTCGCGGCGATTTCACATGATAGGCATCCCCACAGACGCCGCAGCGACCGCTGTTCTGCTCCCATTGGACCGCATAGCCGCCGCAGAAGAGCTCGTTGTCATTGTAGTTGACCGGATTGGGATAGCCGAAGCGCCACATTGCATTGCGGGCCGGTGGATCCATCAGTCTACCATGCCCCAATGCCATGGGCAACAGTGTCATCTGTCAAATAGTGTTGCATATTCATTTCTCCCTTCTTTATTATACCCTAACATTGCTTCATAGATGGGTATATGTGTATGCTTTTGTCTGTCTGTCTATATGTATATATACGCTATGCTCTGAAATCGATAACATCGATAAGTGCAAGTCGATAGAAACACACATTTCCCACTATTTTAAAGGTGTGTTCATCAAATTTAGATTTGCTGCCATTTTGCCATATTTATTTCTTGATTAAGCTGGGTAGATTACTGATATATATCCCACAACATTGCAGCTAGAGTTACCAGATTCTAATAATCCCCTTCGAGAAAAACAGCTACCTCAAAAAGGAAAAGTATATTTCCTAGGCACCTAGGTAGAAAATGCCTGGCTACCAACTAACTGCTCGTATCATGCTGGTAGCAGAGCATGCCGCAGTCGGTACGACCTTGCTGTAATTCGATATGGTTAGCACACTCACCAATCCGAGCAGAATCGTGTACATCTTTCCACTGGCAGCTGTCAGCTGGCGGCGCATCTGCAAAATGGCAAAAGCGAGACACAAACAGTTAACAGACCGACTGGCCGCATATAATTTGAATGCATTTGCGGTCAACAAAGAAGAAGAAAAAAATGAAAATGAAGATGAAAATAAACAACGAAAAAAAAACGGGTTTACAATGGGCAACAGCAGAAATCGAAAAAAAAGCCTATATTATGCTATAAAATATGAACTTAAATTGAAACACTTTTCAGACTCGATCGGGCTGCTTCGGGCTGCTTCCACCTGCAAGGACATCCACCTGATCTGCTCCCTACTCTTTTTGCTCACTTTACATTTTGAATATGTTTCGGAGTCGAAGAATACAAAAAAAAAAAAAGAAAGAAAAACAACAAAAAACAAACGATAAAAAACTGTCAATGCCCTGCGATGTATTTTTATATTTATTTAGATTTGTTGTTGTTGTTGTTGTTGTTGTTTTTGTCAAGCATTTTTTTGTAAACACATTTTATAATTGCACTGGATATTGATCTGAAAACGAGTTCTCATTTCATACTGGTCGGGCCCCCACCCCGACTTGGCCACAGTGCGTGGGGCGTGGCCCAAGGGTCTAAAAATATATAGTATGGCCAATGTGGTATTTTGTTGGTATTTTGCTGTGACCCAAGTGTAAAATATGCACAAGATGCATATTGATTAAGATGCGAGAATCAGGCACATCAAGCATCAAGCATCTTTCTTCTTCTTTTTCTTTTTAGTCATTGGCCATTGATCCCGCAACGGTAGCAACAACAGCTAACAGCTAACAGCCAAGACCATAAACTTGATTTCATAATGAGCCACGCACGCATTCATTTAGCCAAATTCCCAAATTCCCAAACAAAAACCAAAACAAATTCAGTTCAACAACAACAAAATTAATATCTGTATTAATTAGCTTGATTAAAATTGGATTGTGCAGTTCAATTAAGTTAATTGATATATATATATATATATATATATATATATGTATTAGCTCGATCGAAGCTGGATTGAGCTTATCAAAAAAATGTCAGCATTTTAAGTGTATTTACAACTCAGAGCTACGATTCGGATAGGCTATATGCAACTGAGATAAGTATATATATATAATCATATATATATACATATATATACATGTATATATAGGCCAGCTGAAACTTTCTATGAAGAATTCAAATTAGTAGAATGCCAAGTTTAGCATACTTAAAGCCACACACAATAAAGATCTTTGAGAGACAGCTCAACTTGGGTTCTAGCCCCATTATCTGCTTGAAATCAGTTGGCCAAGTCCATAAAATGGAATCTTCTTGAAATGTGCTCCAGCGATGAACAAGTTGTGTCAATGGAGGAGGAGGAGCTGTAAAAGTGCCTGTGGCACTTAGGCACCAGCTCAGCTCAATGCAGCTGGGGCAAGTCAATCGAAAGGCTGTGCGGCAAATTGAGCGCTGAGTCTTAACAGAGCCAACTGGGATCTTTGTTTGCCGCATTTGCTGTTTGCTGTTTGCCGTTTGCGGTTGCATCAACATTTGGCCAAAGTAATTAGGCTTGAACACTTGAGTTTTAATTGGAGGCGATGGGGCGGGCAACAGAAATCAATAAGCTGCTCTTCCTCTCTCTCTCTCTCTCTCTCTCTCTCTATGAGCGTGTTGCATGCAACGCTGCAGCAGCACAATAAGGCAACTACTTTGGCAAACTCGGCAGCCGGCAGGCAAATTAAAAACCAAAAAGGCAGCCAAGCAAGCGGTTAAGTGCCCCAAATTCACTGACAAGGAGGCAAAATCGAGTAACAAGTAAGAAGGCATGAGTCGAGAGAGCTCATCTCGCAGTTACCCTGAATCCAAGTCGTACATATATATATGTACATATGTATGTACATATAAATATGTCTACGTTCTATGTAATTCGTTAGATATCAAAAAATGTGATTCTTTTTTTGGATTAAAGTTGTATTATTTGATTTATTATTATTATTATTATTATTATTATTATTATTATTATTATTATTATTTTTATTATTATTATTATTATTTTTATTATTATTATTATTATTATTATTATTACGAATATTATTATTAATTTGAAATGCTTTTATAGATTTGCCACTAATCGCAATGCTTGAGCGAATGTCCTGCATTGAAGTTCATGAAAGGTTTACCTAGGATACAACATATTATATTGTCTATGGCTACAGATACTCGCCTTATATATATATATATATATATATATATATATGTATATATATAGCTGCTACAGTTTAGGGCGTTTACGAAAATTGTGCCTCAAATTAAAATGCATGAAATACTTGATTTTTGCCCTTTTAGGCTTGAATGGCCAAAAACAAAGTTGAAAACTTCGCCTGAAATTAAGTTGTAAATTAAGCAAATGGCCAAAAGAAGCTGCCGAAGCGACAATTGTTGTTGTTGTTGTTGTTGTTTTTGGTTTTTGTTGTTTAATTGTTGCTGTTTGGCATGCGAAATATTTATTGCATGTTGATTTTGTTGCCCTTTTCGTCTTCCTCTTCTCCTGCTTCTTGTTGCAGTTGTTTGTTGTTGTTGTTGCTGTTGTTGTTGTTGCTGTTGTTGTTGTTGCTGTTGTTGTTGTTGCTGTTGTTGTTGTTGCTGTTGCTGTTGTTATTGGGTGTTGTGCAATTGACAGGTCCCGATTTACATGTTTGGCCCAAAGATATATATGTATATATTTTTTTGGCTTCACGTTTTTGAATTTTGGTTACGCAATCGAGTTGGCAACAAAGTGGCACAGTTGGCAGCGAAGAGTATGAATATTTGATGTAAAGGTTAAAATATTGATATCATTTAGGATTTAACTAATACTGTAAGTCGATTGATAACAGTAATTAATTATTTATTATTGTCAAAGAATTGCTTCCAGGCGGAAATCGTATTTGAAGTTAGTTTGGTTTCTTGGCTTTAAGTGACTCAAAGTGGCGCCAGCAAAAGCAGCTCAGAAAGACAAACACACACACACACACACACATATGTATATGCTAAACAATAGAAGAAATAAAAGAGGGAATCTATAAAGTTGAGTCAGTAAATAAATATATCGTTGACGACACGCATGATAAAAAAACTTAAATCATTTTTGTTCGAGCAAGTCACGATTTTTTTTTGTTACAAAATGACAAATTGCTGAACAATTTTCGGGAAACATATTTTTCGAGGTCGAGCGACAATCGATCGCATTGACAAATTGAATAATGTATTGAAATCAGATTTGGGTATCGCATTTTCGCATACCCTCACAACGAGTATCTCAATTTTGCCATGAACTAGACTATAAACTATATATATACAGATATATATATATATATATATATTTTTGATCTTGGGCAAACTGGAAGACTTCTGTATAAAGATTTGTTCTTGTTTATCAAGTTATCTGGATCAAACTTGATAAATATTAGTATTATGATGCTACTAGTATATACTCTTATATATATATAGAGATATAGGCTTATCTAGGCACAATCGGTTCCTCACTGCTCATTCTTTCATTCTTGTCTTTTTTTTAATCATTTATTCATTTATTCATTTATTTCACATTTTTTGTTTTGTTTTGGTTTGTTTAACAATTTGTTTTACGGCACGAGCGAATTAAACTGGTCACTAGTTGGGTTCGGTTTCGTTTTGCGGGATTGGTTCTGGACTGGTCTACATACATATATATGTATATATATATATATATATATTTAGTATTTGTAAAATAGAAAAGAGAAAGACGCCCGCGCTCCAATCGAGAATTGGCACAGCTCAGCAAATAACGACAAACGAAAAACGAAAAACGAAAAACCAAAAACCAAAAACCAAAAACAAATCAAAATGAGCACAAAATAAACGAAATTCTTTTTTGGCCTGATTTGCATAGATTTGCGTAGATTGCTCCAACGAGCCCTTTATGCTTAACCGGGCCGACAGAGAGAGGGAGAGAGAGAGATGCGACTAATGGACCTGATGTTCCCATTAATACAACGACAATAAATAATTCAAGCTAAATCTAAATGTCTATCACAGACGGACAGCATTTATTCATTTCTACAAATCTGGCACAAATAGGCCCGAAAATGATCAATTTGGATTTATAGCACTGGTTCACTGGTTGAAACAGGGCTTAAATATGAATCGCACCCGATGTAGAAAATATTTCTTATAACAAAATTGAACTGCTATATATTATTGATAAATCAGCAGTCTGCTCCAACTTCTTTTGCACTAAAAACAATGTCGAAACTGTTCCCAAACTGTTTCGATCGATGACTGTTGATATCTATAATATGTACAGAGTGATAGGTATATACATATACATATATGTATATGCAGATCACGTAGAAGGCACTGGGTACATGGCTACATGGCTTGGCTAAGTATTATCCATCAAACATGCGTAAATTTTATAATGAAATCGAACGGGGCGCTGACATCGATTGTCAAACGATCGATTGAATTGGATTGATGGCTGCGATCTGTAAAGCTAATGCTCACCCGCTCCCCGCTACCCGCTCCACACTCTTCTCTCTCACTTTGTGTGTGTGTGTGTGTGTGTGTGTGTGTGTGTGTGTGGGTGTAAACTATATAAACAAGTTGTCTGCTTTCAAGGCAAATAAATGTGTCAATGTGTCAATTTGTTTGTGTTTTTTGTGTTCTTGTGTTTTTTGTTGTGTTTTTTGTTCTTGTGTTTTTTGTTGTTGTTTTGTTTTTTGTGTTTACCGCAAATAAATAAGAGATTTAAACAATTGCTAATTAAAATGAGATCGATTTAGTATATGGCCATAAATATATGACTTAAATAATAAGTTAGCTAAGGCGATTTCTTTGTCTCTAAATGGGAACCAAAACGGGCGTCTGACAGCCGTGGGAACAATCTGGTAATAACAAGTTGTTTCAGTTGCTGTTGGCCACAATTCGGCTGGCATCCTGGCCAACTTTTGATATTTAAAGTGTGCCACACAAATGTACATTTAATAAGCAAAAGCCGATTTAAATGTCGACTTTCGAAATGAGATGCGACAAAAAAAATGTTGTTAACCAAAAAACTGACATTGTCCGATTTTCGAATGCTCGGATTACGTGTAAGCCAACGCACAATTCAAGGTCAAACGAATGTGGCCAGAAGCCAACTAGTCAACCAGGCCAGCGGAGTGAAAGACTCCGCTCCAAATCCATCTGGTTCAAAACTGGTAATAACTTGGAATCAGCTGTTAGCCATGCTCTTCTTCTTAACGTACATTGGTATGTAAGAAAAGATCCTAACTCATGGCATGTAATATATGGGAATACAAGTCATTTGAAAATCAGATAAATTGAATAAATCTAAAGAGGGAATACAAATATATATATATATATATATATATTTTGATTGTAATCAGTTTGAAATCAGTTTTGTATTTGCATATTTCGTGACTGCATAGATAGAAAGTCAAATTCAATGAAAACATTTTCTTGCATTGCGCAATACCATTTCCCAAAATAGCCAAAGTGGAAAATAATATTTAACGAATATATAATTTTACTTTTGCTTTCTTTTCAAAAATGTTCAAACCAAAAGCAGAAAAACCCCCCACCCAATCCCCCAACCCGCCAACCCGCCAACGTGTGGAGCACGTAGGTTTTATGATTATTCGTTGGAGTCGCCACTGCATTTATCGGGCAATCGAGCATTATTTGGCTTCATTGCTCGGCTTGACTCAGAGCCAAGTTAGCAAATAGATGGAAAAAACAATACGGATTTGTTTAATTACAATTAAGTGCTCATTGAAATGCACAAATCGCTTCGTGAGTTGCGTTTTTCTGCTTCTTCTTCTTCTTCGTTATTTGTGGGTTTTTGGGGCCACACATAAAAAACACTCCAGACGATTTGACATTTCTTTCTTCTTCTTCTTTTTTTTTTGCGATCTCTCTCCCAGTCTCCCTCTCTCCCGCTCTACACGCTAATGCAAAAGAAGAAGAAGACGTTAAGCTTTCGTGTGTAGCGGTATTCTATTTACTACTGCACATTGTCAGTGCATACATGTATGTGTGTGTGTGTGTGTGTGTGTGTCTGTGTCGCAGTTTACTGTGCATTCCAGTGAGGGTATTTAGTATTCCAGTCGCGTGGATGCCGAAATGCGTTGACTTTGAACGTTTTTGACAGCCCACACTGGAAGGCATTTTCGATATTGCTCAGAGTTGAATAGCACACACTGGAATATATACATGCACATATATATATATATATATATATATATCAGTAACAGCTGATCAAGGACCTCAGAAACTGACTGGAAGTTCCAATTCGCAGCAAACCAAGCTGTTGGAATATGAAACTCAGTCGGGGCGAGTTGGCTAGAAAACTTATTCGAAATAAAACTAAGCGAAAATTGAAGCTTTTTTTGTGCGTTAAAAACTAGTAACTAGTATTCAAGCGTTGCCAATAAATGGAAATTGTATTTTTATATTTATTTAATTAATTATTCAATTGATTTAATTCAATTTGCATTTATTATTATATTTTTTTTATCTGTTCAAATTCCTGAATTTCACTCAAATACTTTGTTTTATCCTCCCTTATTAATTAAATACGATTCCAATATAATTATTTTGTTCTATGATTTATTTTATTCATAGCGTATCTATAAGAAATTCGTTTTGAAAAGTTTTTAGCAGATTTAAAATTCGAATAATTGATTTGAATTTTCAAGGAGCATTGAGTGTATTCATTTATTATCATGTTTTCCACTTCAAGAGCTATTTTTTTTGTACACACACATGTTACAAAATCAATGTCGAAAAACTTGCAATTATCATTAATAAGAAAAAAAAGCTTAAGCAAAACAATAATAACAATAAAATATTTTCTGCACATTACAATATTTTTTTTTGTAAAGTAATAAAAATTGTAAGTATAAATCGTTTCAAGGTCTTTTCACACACACACATATATAAATATATATATTTATATATTATATTTATTTTGTAATTGTTATGTATAATATGAATGTTACATTTACCTGAATTGGCAGCAAATTCGAACACAAACTACAAACTGAGTTTTGCACTTGTCAATTAATTGGTAGCACTTTAAAAAAATTATAATTATAAAAAAAAAATACAATTTCAAATAATAAATGAAAGATTTTAAGGCGACACTGGAAAATCGCACACACACATGCACTGGAACTGAAATTCCCACGCACTTTGCAGTTAGGATATTTTTTTTGCGTTGGACTAGATACGCCAAATGGAATAGGAATTGGAATTGGTGGAATGCGTGTGTTGATTGGTTGGTTGGATGTTGGGTTGGTTGTCGCGTGCTTTGCCTTTGCGCAGCGGCAGCGTTCTGAGTTCGTTTGCCGATTTGCGCTCGAATTTCAACAGCTTCAACAACGGGCGACAACAACAACAACAACAAAGTAAATATGCTTCCGAGTCCCGTCTTATTTTTAAAATCGATGCGTCGTCGTTTTCAGCTGCGGCCACTGTCGCTGCTCTGCCTTCGCGCAGCTCTGCTGCTGCTCTTCTGTTTCACTCGCTACGCATGCGCAGTGCGTCGGCGTTGGCTTTGCCGTTGGCGTCGCTGTCAACATTTTTTTTGGCATTGGAGATGAGCGATTAACTGTGACTTTTCGCGCGTTACAATGTAAAAGTGAACAGTAACAGTCTAAAATCTTAAATGCACTGAAATAGTAGATATTTTGGAAGGGTTGGATTAATTAGTGATTAAGAGTAACAGAAGCAGGAGAAATATCTATAAGAATTGCTTCTTAAGTCCAAAAATGGGAATATTTCATTTTTATATTCAAATGATTTTTTTTAAACGTTATATTTATGAAAATAAGCGAGTGACTTCAACATTATCTATTCTGAAGCATTAATTTTCTTTGCATTAATAAATACGACAAGTTTTTGCTTGAAATGTGTTTGCGCGGCGATCACTGTTTAATAGTTACATGTAATTGGTAACTGTTAACTGGCGCATCTCTAGTTAGGTATGCAAAGGAATCTACGCATGCAGTGTTATGCTCTTTCTCTCCCTCTATCTCTCTTTCTCTCTAGCTCGCCCGTGCACTCTTTGCAATTGCGTTGTGCGCCTTGCGCACTCTTCGCATTTTGCACTCGGTGCGTTGCAAGCTGGTTTTCGGCTTTTCTCTTGCGTGCGTGCATGTGTGTGCTTGTGTTGAGACATGAGTGTGAAATTGGATTTCTGTCCCGGCTAATTGTGGAGACTGTCAACAGATTAATCAACTGAGAAGTGGAAAAGTGTAGACCAATATTTATTTACCCGTTTACCTGCTGCGCATGCCAAAAGGGCCACAGCCAAGTATTTCCGCCAGGCTGGAGAGAGAGAGAGAGCGAGGTAGAGGAGCAACAAAGCAGTGGCGCCATCTAAAGGGGGACGGCAATTGGCTCAATGGGAGTTAAATTAAACTATTTGAAATTTACCTACATATGTTTAGATGTGACCAGGGGGCAGGTGGATAATTAAAACAAAAATATGCCAAAAATAGAAATGAATAAAATAAATATCAAAAAATGCGAAATTAGTATGAAGTGATTAAACGAAAATCCAAAACGCTCTAAGATATAATAATTATAATATTAATATTATTTATATTTTAGTAGTCCCCCCCACCTATGGCACTGTTTGCATGCTGTGATTTATGTCAGATTTGTCGCCTCAGCCGATTTTGATTTATGTCGTCCACTTTGAGTGCTGAATATGAAATCAATAGATCGATTCTTGAACATTTCGCTTTGCAAATTGAAATCGTGACTTGAAGCTTTAGATAAGCCCAAATGAGTCAAAAACTATAAAGGTAATTGGTAACACACACACACACACACACATACACTCACTCACACAGAACCAGAACTAGAACCGCAGAAAAAAAAAGAAGTTCATTGATCTTTCGCAAAACAGCATTTTAAAGTGCCCGCCACTTGTATAACACAGTCGAAAAGTGTGTGCCACACAAATGCATGGGTAGCACTGGTCAGGCAGCTGCTGCCAAATGCTGCCAAGTGCGCAGGACATGCAAACTGCGAGCAGACTTAACAGCATGCCAATAACATACCCAGAGAGCAACAGAGCGAGAGCGAGAGCGAGAGAGAGAGAGAGAGAGAGAGTGTGTCTAACAGCGAGTAAATAAGAGCGTTTCTGTAAGTTTTTAATTGATGTCAGTCAGTAGCTTTGGCAACGTCTGCGAGTACAGCTTGCTCCTTGCCGGACTGCTGCACGCCTGGCTTGCCACGCAAAATTTTGCGATATGCACGTAAAAAGCGAAAGTGCAAAGTTGGCGATTTGCTAGCGATTTGCTCTCGATTTGCTGACGAATTTATGCACAACGAATCGAATCGAAGCTCGCAATTAACGCCGGCTAATGCCATACACACACCCATACACCCACCCACCCACACACACACACACACACACACACACACACACCCGTTTTGCGGCTGATGCATAGGAGCACTTTAGCGTCAAGCACTCATTACGCATTCGCCCCGTTGACTCACAAAGTGTAAAAAAAAAAAAAAAAATTATAATTAATAAAAAAAGAAGAACAAAAATAGCATAAAAGAGTAGTTAAAACATGGCAGTCAAAATCGTTAGCTGCGCCATACTCTGTTCGATATTCTATGTTCCATGTTTTCTATTCTAGATTCTAAATTCTATCACCACGAGAATATATATTTTTTAATATATTTTTTAGAAACTGAATTTATTAAACATAAGTTTAATGCTTTTGATAAAGATTCGGCTTTCAGTTTTTGCAAGAAATGTTTTGGGTATGTTTTGAAAATATTTCTAGAAAAGACGATTTAAATATGTGGCTCAATATCGGTCGGATTGAACCATTATAACATATGACTTTCATGGGAACCAGAAGTGAAGAGATGATTTCGCATTTTATAACTACTTTTCATTGTTTTCCACCAAGTTTTCATTAAACACATTAATTGCAATGCTGCTTTCCACGTCGTGAACCCGGAACTGGAACCTTTCTTTCCCATCCTTTCTGGTTCTGGAACCAAAACTCTATATTTATTTGGAACCAGTCACGGGAAACACCACAACGGAATCGAATTTGCAACTAATTCTTAAGCTTTACGCATTACGTACCGGAACTGGAACTGGAACCGGAACCGATATACGATTTGGTTTATTTTGGTTCTTTAAATTTCCGCATTATTTTTGTTAAATTTCCCTATTTAAATTGATGGCCAAAAAACTCGCTTTGTGCCTTGGGCCCAGAGTATAAAAAATACCTCAACTTGAGCTTTGCATTAGATAAAAGGCGCTTTGGGGTGTAGCAGGGGGAACCGGGGGTGTGAAGAGGTGGTGTGTGTGTGTGTGTGTGTGTGGATAGAGTGGGGGGGGGGGAGGGGAAAGAGAAGGCATAATTCACTGGCAATTTACACGCTTTTCCGCAAGTAATTTAATTTTAAATATGCGCCTCTTTTTTGTTGTTCCAGTTTTGTTTTCGTTTTAATTTTTTTTTGTTGTTCTGGGCGTGGCAGAAGTTGTCTAGTGTAAGGTGTGTGTGTGTGTGTGTGTGAATTTTGTAAGTGTCATTAACACAGCAAAGCGACCGCAAAAAAGCGCAAAAGCATCTCCAACTAAATAATACGCATACATATGCACAACTCTTGCTCTTCAACTGTGTGTGTGTGTGTGTGAGTGTGTGTGTGTGTGTGTGTGTGTGTGTGTGTGTGTGTGTGTGTGGTTGCTCTGTTTGTGGCAACAACAGCAACAACAACAACAACAACGGCACCAAACTAACAGCTTGGCTAAAGTAAAAAGGAAAAAAATACTGAAATTAAATGTCATCCAAACTAAGGCAAAAAACCTAAGAGCCAAAAACACAGCACAAAACACACACACCCACACACACACACACACACACCCACAGGCACACACTCACTTAAATGCAACAACATGTTTAAGTCCAAAACTAAATATTCATTAAAAGCAACAAAAAATAAATAAAAATAAATGTCAAGTTTTGCGTGCAGATTTAGTTTGATTTGAAGATGTTGACTACTTGAAATAAGAGCTAAATCATTTTTATAAGTTTGGTTCCAGTTCCAGTTCCAGTTCCAGTGTTGAGCACATTTTTAAACTAACATTTTTTTTTTGCAAGTGCAAAACTCAGTTTGTAATTTGTTTTCGAATTTGCTGCCAATTCGTTTCAATTTCAAGTTGTAAACAATATTAAATACTATGAATAACACTTAAATAAATTAAAATAAATTATGCATGTGTGTGTGTGTGTGTGTGTGGGAAAAGATTTTAAAATGTTTGATGTATAAAAATTGTAATTAAATTTGGGATGAAAATTGCATTGTTATTGGTTTTTCCACATTTGTCGAAATTTGCTCATGTTCGTACTCGTTTCGAGTGCTAAATGCGCTACACATTTTTTTCTGAGTGTATTCGTGTGTAAGCTGCTGATACACATTGCAAGCTGTTTAATTAGGCAAAAGAGTTTCATCCTGCGCCCAGTCAATGTTGCAATGGGACACATTGTCACAGACACACACACACACACGCACACACACACACGCACACACGCACACCCGTATACACTCAGAAAAGAAATGTCTGATTTCAATTATAAGTAATTATTTCTTGCAAAAATGAGCAACTGTTGGAAAATGAATTGAAATTTGCCTATGTACACCGCAGCTTGTCTCATTCAGCATTCGCCGTTTCGTAGTCATCATCTGTTCTTGCCTGCGGTCAACGGTAATTGCAAGTTCCTTATGATCATGACCTTCTTTGCTGGTATGTTTCAACTGCTTGCTTGCATTCAGTTCGATGCAGTCGCTTTCGGTCGCTTGAATCGCGTAGTTTAAGTCGCATTTCATTTCGTATTTAAAAGCTCTGCATAAATAAACCGCAAGTTTTAATATAAATTATAAATAGCTGTAACTGAAAATGTGTCGTGCATTGAAAAAAGCTGCAAAGTTTTCCATTTGCATATGGCACGCATTAATTATTGGCAATGGGTTATCAATTTCATATAATTATGATTGTTTTGTGCAAAACTCAATTTGTATAATTATATTTTAATTGATTTTTATTGCTTGTTGCACAGCAATTTCACCGACATGTGGCAAGTTATTAAAATTCAATCAGAAGCGATACAAATGTGAGCGAAAAATAAATAATAAATACAAAAATAAAATAGACAGTTTAATAAAATGTGTAGCACCTTGTGCTGCAGATCCAGATTGATCCAAGACTGTGCAACTGTGCCCCAAAATGGAAGCGCAACTGTTCATATGGACCGATGACCTTCTTGTTGAGCCGATGACCTTTGGCTCCATTGAGCCAAGTGCCAAACTTCATTCAAGAACTTCTGCGAAAGCGCAGCTGTTGCACCTATTTCCAGAATATATATCTATATATATATAGTATATAGGATACACATGTATGAAATGGCCCCATTTGTTTTGGACTCATGGAAACTTATGGGTTCAGACACAAGTCCATAAAAAACCTTGCAGGCCCTGCAATTATTATTATTTCTCCAACTTTTGTTGTTTCTTTTTCTTTTTCTTTATTTTTTGATTTTTTATTCATTTTGCAGTTGATAAATATTGTAAGGAAAAAAAGTTGTGTGACATAACCGACTGCATTGTACTCTGTGTCTTGAAAACGGCAGAGAGTGGGCGTGGCGTTCCATATTTCCGGCTCGGATTCCGTTACGTAAAATGTAATGAAAATGAGACAAGAATTTTTGTAAATTATCGAAAAATATATGCCCTGAATTGGGAAAAGAAAACCCATTGTTTTGACAGAGACACAACTTTTCCGAATTAGAAATATACTTTCTGAATAATTCTAGAATTCAGGGTGATATTTTAACAAAATGGATGACCAACATCGATTTCTCTAAAAAAAATGTTGAGTTCGGTTTCCGGCTCTGAATTTCGGTTCCGTTTTGATATCGCGGTTTCATCAACGTCTCTGCCATGATAGCCAATATACCCTTTGTGGTCGTCGTTAACAGGTCATCAAATTGAGCAAATCAAATGTGCAAATCGTTTACTCATTTATGTGCCGCGATAAAATGGCAAATGATGATCCACAGGAGAAGCCAAAAAAAAAAAAAAAACATGACTTTCCGTCATAAAAAGATGGGCATAAAACTGTCATAAGCCAGGCAATGATTGACTCGACTCGATTTCAAAACGATTCTTCAAAAGTTGCAATCAGAATTCAAAATTGAAAAACTTACAAAATTGACCAAAAAAAGTGGCTGATTATTTTTATTGTTGATTGAATTCAATTTTCGTATGATTTTATTTTGTTTTATTAGCTGCCCCCACTTCCCCTCTTCCACTCTTCCCGTTGCGTCCCCCCCTGTCCAATAAATCTAGATCATTGTTGTTCGCTCATTCGATAAGCGATAATTGCTCGCAACTAATCGATTAATCGTATACCCTGGACACCCTGGACACACCTCAACTGAACAACATATTGACTAAATTTCAAATCAAATCAATTTAAATATGTATTTTCCGATTTAGAAAGAAATCATAACTGTAACCAAACTGGAAATAAAGCACGATTCAGTTTCTTTTGACTTTTAATTATTTGAGTCTGTTCGTTTGATCAATCTCAGAATTTATGGGCGCTTTCTGATACTTTTTCTATATATGTACATATGTATCAGATTTAAACTGATATTTCTTATATACATATATATTTTTGGATTTGGATACGGGGTATTTCTGAGTCGAGCGTGTTTGTATTTGATACGCTTTCAGCAACTTGTTGAGTCTTTGACCCCTCCACCGTCCCTCCACCGGTCTCCTCCCACCCCCTCCATGCAAGTAATATTGCATATCATTGCCATAATTTCGTATATCAATTTTTTCCAGTCTGCCCAAAGGCAAAAAATACAAAAATAAATAAACAGAAAAACATTGGAATTGAAATTGTTGTTGGACATTGTTTTGATTAGCTGCTGTTTGATCTATAGTATGATAAATGATATCTGGATTCATATATATATATATATATATATATATATATACATATGAGCAGGTTGGCTCAGCTCCCTGTCGGTGCGTTTGATTGAGTGGAATACTATTAGGCAGGATTCGTTTTGGATGACCTAATCCACCTGATACATACATGTATATATATATATATATATACATATATCGAATTGAATTGACTAGTCATTTGTGGAATTATTCGTCTATATTGTGAATAGTCATAATGCTGATTGCAAGCAGCAAATTGTTTTTTTTTCTGTTGTGTTTTCTTGTGTGGCTACACTGAAAACAAATGTGTAAGCTCAGAAGGGTATGGTTGAGCAAGCTCGACTGGCAGTTACTTTAAGCTGAAGAGTTCCGTTAACTCCTAACTCTTGCAAATTGAAATTAACAGACTGAAAAAATAATATCTAAATATTAGTAAAAATACTTCGAAAATTGGGAAAAGCTTCCCCTAAATCGACATTTCCAAAAGTATAGTTTCTAGAAATATTTTCTATTTTTAGGAAAAACATTTCTAAACAGTTGAAATGGAAATTTTAATTTTTAGAAAAATTCAACTTGCGTTTTTGAAAATTAGGCATATTTTTTAAGGGAAAGTTTAGAAAAATCCACCCTAAAATTTAGAAATGCAAACCGAAGTTTTTGAAAAAAAAAAAAACATATTCAGATATTTTAAAAATTTTCTTTTTGAATTACAGGGTATGCTGAGTAAGGAGTATGTTTGTGTGTATATGTATGTAAATGTCGTAACAAAGCAGCTGCAATAGTTCAACTACCCCGAAAAGCAAAATGACCAATTGGACGAAAGGATTTTTTTGTTTTTTGTTTTTTTTTTTTGGTGCATGTGAATGAACCCTTGAATTATTCAAATCCATAAATGATATGGCTCATTGGCAGATTTAATGAATTGTTTACTTGTGCATCTTTCGACACGCAAAAATTGCTTTTGAAGAGTCAAACAATAAAAAAAATCATTAACAATATGAAAAACATCACTAATGAGCAACAACAACAAATTAAACAAACGATTAAAATAAAAAACGTGAACGTAGCGCATGTTGGGTGGGTTGGGGTGGGGGGGGGGGGGGGGGTTTGGCGCTGTTTAGAAATACGAAATTAGAAATAAGAATAGCGGTTTTTAGACCAGCTTTGTTGCTTTGGCACTAATTTTGCTTAGCTTAGTGAGCAAACAATGAAAGTTAATAATAAATATTAAGCCTTGAATACACTTAAAAAAAAAATTAATTGCTTATTTTATTTAATATTTGCAGTTTATTTTTTTAAATTTTCTTTAAGTTTCCCTTTTACATGACGCCAACTTTGCTCAATAACTCTCCACTCTTCACTCTCTGCAGCGAGCTTTTAGTTAGTGCACAAACCCAAACTTGAAAGCTGCTATAATAGCTGACAAATTTCGCCACCGTTGACAACAGATGGCGCTTGTAGCTGCAATTTTCAATTGTTGGAAATTTGTTTAATTTGTCGAAAGTGTTTTTTTCTTTAGCAAAGAGAAGATTGAACCAAGCAAGAAGAAGAAAAATAAGATTTAGTTAAGAAAAAGTCGACCTAAATTTTAATAAATCAGCAAACTTTCGGCTTCAATCTTTAGTCAAAATAATTCAGAAACAAAAGTTCCAAAATTTCTGCTCTTAATATATAAATTTTGTTTGAAATATTTCGAAAACAAATAGAAAAACCTTAAAGTTTTTGGGTTAGCTGTTATGATAAGAATATATTTAATTTAAAATCAATTTAATTTAATATTAATTTAATTTAATATTATTTTAATTTAATATTGTAAAACCGAGAAATGTTGAAATTTCGCTTCAATGCTTGTAAATTGCCCGCATTCCCGTTTCAATTGGAAGCCACTTGGCCGCAAATCGAATAAGAATCGGAATCGGAAACGGATCGGTATCGATATCGGTATCTGAATCGGTTAAGTGCGCGTCGAATGATAATTCTGTCTTTTTTTTTTTTTTGTATTTTCAATATTTGTTTGATTTTGTTTTGTTTCCTTTCGCAACTGGATGCCGCCGAATGAAGTGGTGATAGGAATGACAGGATGACAGCCGGAGCAGGAGGAAGCAGGCGAGGATGGGGCTGGGGGCTGGGGGCTGGATGGAGGCCAGTGCCAGCTGCATTGATTGCCATGCAAAAGGAAATTCGATAGCCAGTAATGCCAGCGGGAACGGTAACGTAGGCGACAATCCACCACCAGCCAGTAAGCAACTCGATGTCCTTCTGTCACCCCACCTCCCGCCCTCTTCCACCCTCCATTCCACACCAATCCCTCCCCTCCCTTCCAGTTGCGCGTGGCTGCCGTTTTCCTCCGCCTGCATACCCTGTACCCATTAAAATAAAATCGATAACTCTAGCAATTCCATAGACACATTTAAATATATAGCGATGCATATCCATGACAGATATAAATAAATAATAGCTCCACACTTAAGTTTTGGAATAAAATGTAATATGCATCGTAATATTATAAGCTATTCACATTCGTATCGATAAATATCGATTTCTTTTTAGGCTCGCTTCACTTCAGTTGACCTTGATTGGCAACTGTAAACTCTCTCAAGCACTCTAAGCAGCTTCTCCTAATTTCCGATTATACATATTGATAGTCAAAGCAGACTTAACCACAATGACAAGTTCAGCTTCGATTATAAAAATTATCGTAGCTTAACCTGAACTTTCAAATATAGACAATAGCTCAAGTGTTTTTTTATATCGATAATCGATAACATGTTACAAATCGAAGTTGCGTTTATTGATTCGACTTCAAGTTCCTCGGTTCCTCTAACTGATTCTTTAACGAATATTGAATTGCAATTCTTGTTCTGGATTTCCATTGGTAAAGTGTGGCAACCTGATTTTGATTCTTTTTATTTGCTTTTAGACTTAAGTGTAGGGTATCTGGTAGTCGATGATTCTCGATTGAAAATCTTTGATTTGAGTTTTTGTTTTTTTTTTTTTGCTTATTTTGTCTCTTTTTGGCTGAAGACGACGCCAATTGAATTATGCGGCTGGCACGCAAGCAGAGCATGCCTCACAAGTCCACCACACCCCTAGCAGCCGTTACACCCCTAACAGACAAAGAACCACCCCCCAACTCCCCCTTTACATTGGTGAGTGGAGGACCTGGCTTAGTCCTACTTCCGCAACGTCTGTTCAAATAAGTTTCTTCACTCGTCTGGAATGGTATCTGGGTTGGGGTTTGGGTTTGGGTTTGGATTTGGGTTTGGATTTTTGGGTTCCGGTCTAGCCTGGTTTTTCGGGATTCTGGTCTGGTCTGGTCTGGTCTGGTCTGGTCTATTCTGGTCTGGCCTGGTCTAGTCTGGTGTGGTGTGGTTTTTCTGTTTCTCTTTCTTGGCGCGCACACATTTATTTCAACTTTGATTTACATAAATTGGCATAGATTTTGCATGTTGCCCGAACAGGATGAGGATGGAAATGAAGTTGAGGAGTGCGTTAGGCATGCGGATGATGATGATGATGATGATGATGAGGATGATGATGATGATGAGGATGATGAGGATGATGATTTGTAGCCAGACCTGCACTAATTTATAGATAAGCCAAACCATGCTGATGACATACCTTACCCAGAAGGGCGTGCCGCGAGTCCTAATTATAAATTTAGAAAAAAACAGATTGCTAGATATAGATATAGTCGTCCGATCCGACTGACTTTGACAACAAAGAGACGAATATATTGAAAACTAATACTTTCATACAATGAACATATACACTCTATAAATTGGTCTGATTTTTCCCCAATTCTTGCTGGACCATTTTTACATTTTAGTTCCAAAAATATTATATTCATTAATTTATTTATATTTTTTCATTCATTTGAAATTTCATCATCGAATTATCCATTTGAAACTTTATTTTTGATTTTTGAAAAACATTTTTCTAGTTTCACATTAAATAAATAAACATAAAGCGTTGCAAACTTGACGACAAGTCTCGCATACCCTCTACTAGGACTTAAGAGTATGAAATGGATGAGCAGCGGGCGGAGATAATCCCACCATCGATGGCTAATATCCCCCCCACTCCCACACCCCCTCGCGAGGGAGGTGTTGAGAATGGACTGTGACAATTTCTTGGCAAGCGCTCAACTTTTATTTTTTTTTATCTGTCTGGAAATATGGAAAAAAAAAATAATGGAATAAATAATAATTGTTTGATTACGTAAGCGCAACAGCAAGATACCCTGTAGAGGGAACCAATACATATATATATATATATATATATTCCATATACAGAGAGGGATTCAATATTTTGAAGATCCAATAAGATATTTGTGATAAGATACTCCAAAATACATTTTATTTTCTTAATATATTTAAGTTTGTATATTTAAAACTATCTTTAAGACAACTAGATTCTGAAGCCTTTTGAAATATGCAAATTTTCAAACACTTTTCAATTTTAAACATATGTATATATGTATATAAATAATAATATTTATGTATTTATATGTATAATATATATTATACATTTTTTTATTTATGTTTTGTTTATAAATCTTTTCTTAAAGTTGTTTGTTTATGTTTTTTTCTGTCACTTGCTTTATAAATTATTATTATTATTATTATTATTATTATTATTATTATTATTATTATTATTAATATTATTATTTTATATATAATTTTTAAAATTTTTTTTTTCTGTTTTGCCTTAAGGAAAGTTGAGTGAAATATCCTTAATCAGCATCAATTATAATATTGAATATTAACTAAAATGTCAACTGAAACTTTGCAGTCTTAAATATGCTCAGCAACTAACTGCAGATCATTTAAGTTCTCCCATAAACAAATCCAAATTATGCAATATTGTTGAAACTTGATATAAATCCGATTTAATATTTATAGTGAAATTTTGATGTCAGCCGTCGGAATTGGAATTGTGTGTCTGCAGCGTACTTAATCCTTGACATGCCTCAGATTCGTTGGCCCTTTTTGGTTTTAAGCGAAAATTGTATTGCTTCAGGGGAAGAGAGAGCACTCTCTCTCTCTCTCTCTCTCTCTCTCTCTCTCTCTCTTTCTCTGTCTCTCTCTATGTGAGTCGCTCTTATGGTGCACTTCAGTGCGGGCATTTCATTCGTTTTCAGCCACTTCAGGCACTATTAATTCATCCGCCTGCTTCGACAACGAGTCGCAGCCTTGTGGCTCGCTCCTAGCTATTAGCTGTTGTTGGCTCTTAGCTGTTGGCTGTTGTTAACTGTTTCGCATCAATGTCGCTACTTTGCGTTTAAGTTCTTGGTAGCAACAAGCGAAACGGAGGCGGGGCGAGGTGTTGTTTCTGCTGCATATTTGTCGAGAGAGAGAGATAGACAGAGAGAGAGAGAGAGAGAGAGAGAGAGAGAGAGAGAGAGAGAGAGAGAGAGAGATAGACAGAGAGAGAGAGAGAGAGAGAGAGAGAGAGAGAGAGAGTCTACTCAAATAATTGGAAACATATTGCCTAACTAACAATCTAACTTGCTTGCTTGCTGGCTGTTTGATATTTGTAGATATATCTTTAAGTTTTGACGATTACAACGTTTCAAAAATGCACAAATGAGAAATTTAATCATTTTGCTTGCACAAATATAAAAATATTATAAAATAAACAGCTGTTCGAACTCTTAAAATGAAGTCAAGTAAGTTAGTAAATCAGAACGTGTTTTTTTTTTCATGTGCTCATTTTGAGTAAATTGCTCAAATACCAAGAATGTTGAACAGGAATTGCGAATACTTGATTTGAAATTTCGCTAGGTGTAGCTGCCTATCGCCCTGTCTCTCTCACTCTCTCTATCTCTCTCTCTCTCTTTCTCTCTCTCTCTCTCTGTCTTCTGTTCTCCCTTGCTTGTTTGGTTCTCTTGCTTTTGTTGGGGCAACATTTTTGTTGTTGTCATCGTTACCATCATCATCATCATCATCATCATAGTCATCATCATCATCATCGTCATCATCATCATCATCATCATCATCCTCATCAGCATTATCATTATCAGCATCATCAGCATCATCATCATTATCAGCATCATTAGCATGGCAAGGATGTTGTCTGATGTGGTTTTGGTCGTTGTCCTTGTTGCCTTCATTTTCTCCGAAAATTTGTTTTACTTTGAGGCTGTTTTTGGACAGTGGTTGCTGCTACTGCTGCTGCTGCTGCTGCTGCTGCTGCTACTGTTGCTGCTGCTGCTACTGTTGCTGCTGATGTTGCCATTGCATTGTTTGCCACTTCTTTATTGCCCAGCTATTGCAGTCAGCCAATTTGAATGCACATGCATCGATGGGGCTGTGGTAAGTGAGGTGATATTGCATGCACCAATAGGCCAATCAGCAACAGTTGCTGCTGCTGTTGACGCTGCTGTTACATCCACAAGCTGTTGCCTTATGCAAATCTGGCTGTCTCCTCGGGCTAAGCAATTTATGCGTGTGTCTCTAATTTTAATGCAATTACGGCCAGCATCTCATCATTGCCCAGCTATCCGAAGAGCCGAAATTGGATTGGGCTAGCCACAAATTTGAGCCAGTGCCATCGGCCAAATATTCAACACTCAAACTTTATATATAGAAAACTGATAAATTCATCAGCTTTGCGTCATTTATTTTGGGGACAGTTGTGGCACAGTTGCGGATCTACAGCCTGCTATTCAGTTTACTTAACGGCTGATTGACAACATTCGTAAAGTATAAATAAAACAAATAAAAATAAAAAAAATAAATAAATATAAAATATAAATAAAATAAATAATAAATATATAAATATAAATAAATTAATAATAAATAAAACAAACAAAAACAAAATAAATTCAACATTCGTAAAGTATAAATAAAACAAATAAAAATAAAAAAATAAATAAATATAAAATATAAATAAAATAAATAATAAATATATAAATATAAATAAATAAATATAAATAAATAAGTAATAAATAAAACAAATAAAAATAAAATTAATTCAACATTCGTAAAGTATTAATAAAATAAATCAAAAAAAAAATATATATATATATAAAATATAAATAAAATAAATAATAAATAAAACAAATAAAAATAAAACAAATTCAAAAAAAAAAAAAATTAATAAATAAATATAAAATATGAATAAATAAATATAAATAAACAAATAATAAATAAAACAAATAAAAATAAAATAAATTCAACATTCGTAAAGTATAAATAAAATAAATTAAAATAAAAAATATATATAAAATACAAATAAAATAAAATTCTTTTTGTTTCTTATTTATTAGGTTATTTGCAGAGAAGTGGTAATTGTGTGTCTCATATTTTAACAAATTCTTTGCAAGGCAAGTATTGCGCACAGTGGACTCCGGCTAAGAGGATCACAAGCTACAATTAATTCGCAAATCTCAGGATAAATTTGTGTCCAATTTTGCTTACACCTGTTAAGTCTCAGTGTATGAATAAATGCAAAAAAAATAAAAATAAATAAAATGTGCCACGCTCAATTAGAGGCGTATGTGCAAAGGAGAAGTTGAACAATTTGTTGAGTTTCAATTCGAGTATTGTTTGTCTGTGCAATGGATAAGTAGTGAGTATTTTGCAATCAATATCCTTGAAACTGAGCTGCCCTTGGCAAGGCACGCAGCAAGCACCGACTTCAGACGAGGCTGATGGCTGATAGCTGATAATACTGATAGCAGCAGGAGCAAAGGAATGTGGAGCAGGGAGCGTGGGGGCAAGGAGCGATTACCATTTCGAGCCATTAGTTCGCCCGGGCAGGTTCAATGATTTTCCGTTGGCAAGTGACTTTCCGTGCAAGGACCGCATAAGGATCTTTGCTCACCACTTAATGTCCTTCCTTTCACAGGCGTATTTTTCCATGTCGAAAAAAATAACGAAGAGTTTTTGCCTGAAACCGAAAGCAGAAACGAAAAACAACAACGATAAATATGAAACAAAAGAAGCGCAAAATGTAAATAGACTGAAGCCATGTGGGCGACGCTCTATACCCTGTGTACAACGATCATGGGTATACTAAGCAGCAAGGGAAAGTGGCAACATTTTTTTTTTACTTTGTTATTTTTCTAAATAGCATTTTTGGAGCACTTAAGTCATTTTGACTGTAAAGTTTTTACAGGGTGTGCTATAGTCTATCCTTGGACTGGGAATAATACTATTTCAAGCTGAGATTGCCTAAAGGGTATTACGTATTCAATCATTTAGCTTAATTAACATGCCAAATGCTTGCTTGATTATTGCTATGTCACATTTGTATATTTGTCACAGGGTATGTCGTAGTCTATGATTTATTTTCAGATATTTGCCCATTGCTTTGGTGCTGCTGCCGGCAACACATTGCCGTTAATTTGGGGGCGCTACTTGGGCCGCTTGCTGGTGTAGCTTTTAACTGCTTAAATTGATACAATTAAGTGCCTTTTGGGCTTGTTTATTTGCATTCGCATTCGCATCGCATTCGCTTTTGTATTTTCTTTGCCCCTTTTTCCTCTTTTTCCACTTTTCCCATTTTTTTTTGTTCTCATTTCTGTTCGTCCTTATTCATGTGCCAGGGATAACAATAAGTGAAGTGTTTACCCACTTAGGCCTGCTGGGTAAATTGGGTATAATCCAGTTCTGCAAATGCAAATGGATTGCATCTCCGTTCCCATAAAGTATATATATATATTCTGGATCCGCATCAACAGCAAAGTCGTTCTAGCCATGTTCGCCTGTGCGTCTGTATATCACACACAGATCAAGTTTATTTTATTTTATGGATAACTTGTTTCGTTTCCCCCAATATTGATCAAATCGGTTACAGATATCACTAATTTTTGAAGAGAAAACCTCTCTAATCGTCTCTATATATATTTTTATATTAACCATCTACAGCAGTTCGAAGTATCTCCTAGTCGAGCTCTCGCGACTAGAATCATTCTACTTGTATTTCTTTGCCCTTTTTTTCCGTTCTTTATTTGTCTTTCCATGTTCAAACTGGGCGAAACGGAATCGGTGCGATTCAAGGGTACCTGGGACTTGCTAGCGATTGCCGATTTTATCAATCAGGAACTAAATAAGCCCGCTTCCGAGGATCTGAGCGGTCAACAGTTGAATGATGAACTGAATCCAAATTTGGGCAAGGTTGAGCCCACGCAGGATACGTTCATTTTGTGAAATTCTTGGCATCCTGGTGTAGTCACTGTCACGTAGTGTTAACTCCTCCATATAATTCCCGATCCAAATTTAATGAATCATCAATGAATCGATAGCATTTGGCGCCCACGCTGGTTAAGGAGCCGGCGGCAAGGATATCAAAAATCGATTGCACTCAATATCGCAGCATCTGTCAGGAGTTCGAGGCGAATGACTATCTGACGCTGCTCTGGATCGAGGATGGTAAAAGGATTGAGAAATATGCTGGCGCCCGTGATCTGGCCACACTGAAAACCTATGTGAAGAAAATGATTGATGCCCCCAGCGGGGGCATGTTGTACAAACATTTATATACAGTTCACTTACATGTAGAGATATGTGGCATGTTTGATCGCAACTTGCCACTTGCAACAGCAACATAGAACATCTATTTTAGTTTTTGATTTACTGATGTTCAACTGATTGTTGTTAATTTTCTTTTTATTTTTGTTTCCGATTAACATCCAATCAAAGTAATGTTAACCATTCATAATTCTTGGTATTTTTCTCGTTGCAGCATTACGGTCACACTGATCCACAAATGCAATTTGTTGTCTTCCATCGCGCTGCTAAATTTCATGTTAAAGCAACTGGGCATATCTTACATGTGTATGTACATATATGTATATGTACATATATGCATGTGTATACATGTACATGTATGTGCTTTTGTTTGGGCCAGATCCGTTTGCTTAAATGCTAATTGATTTATGCGGTGGACCCCAAAAAATCTGCCTACTGTGCAAATTTGCAACGCAGCGGCCAAAAACTGAAGCGCGTGTCGATTTTCACACAGGCGAATCAAATTTAAATTGATAAACTCATTGGTAGCATGCAACAAGAGGGATGTGCTCCCAGAGGGGGCACTTTGAATTTCAAAGTTGCGATTCCTGTTACATACATTAGTGCTACGGTTAAATAATTGAGTTTGACCTTATGTTTAGCCATATCCTATGTTGTACTGCTTAGCATAAAGCTCTCCAACTTACTGATAAGGGCATCAATTTCAATCCACTCCACAGTGGAACCAGATTTTCGGTCATTGACAATAACCCTGTGCACCACTGTGCGTGTGCAGCTTCTTCTTCTTAGGCTGCTGCTGCTTCTGCTGCTGCTTTTGCTGATGTTGCTGCCGGCGTTGAAGCATTTCATAACCCGCTGTTTGCTATATGGCGGCATTATGCGATGCTGCTGTTGTTGTTGTTGTTGTTGTTGCTATTGCTGTTGTTGGCGCAAATACATCAGTGAAATGTAACAAAAGCGTCTGGCAACGTTTCACTGAATTGAATGAAACGAGAGCTATTAGGCAGGCCAAAAGCAGCAGCAACATCAACAATACCAACAACAACAACCACATAAGAAGTTGCAGCTGTAGCAGGAACAATAGCAACAATAATGGGAACATAGGTCATAATGCGAACTGTTCAAACTGTTGAAACAGAGCGGCAACGGCGCATAAAGTGTCGCCCCTGGGTGAGTTCAATCCATTTCCATAAGAGAAGAGCATAATGGGGACAAAGAGAGAAACAGAGAGAGAGAGAGAGAGATAGAGAGAGAGAGAGAGAGAGAGAAACAGAGAGAGATAGAGGGAGAGAGAGAGAGAGAGAGAGAGAGATAGAGAGAGAGAGAGATAGAGAGAGAGAGAGAGAGGAAGAGAAGGAACAAATCGTAGAATGAGAATAAGTAGTAAAATGCTAGCTGAGAGTGCTGAGCATGAAGAATACCCTCGAACAGACATGAACAATTAATATCTATTTAATGCTTCAGTTTTAATTGTTGAAAATTATATGGAATATAGTTACTGATTCTTAAAAAAAACTTAAGGCTCTGTTACTGTGGTCATTTGGTCTAGATCTCGTGGCGCAGGACTTTGTAGCATTATTTAATGGCCTTGCAGTGAACACTCGGCTTGGTTTTGGCCAACCTATGGGAGATCAGATTCTTGGATGGGTCAACATATTAAAACTATTGCCATCATTTTTGAAAAAAAAAAAAAAAACTAATAATACAATTAAATTAGTTACATTTGTCTTCTGATTAATTGTCTCTTGCTTTTTTAGCCTTTTATTAATGGCATTCGCATCATGTCACTGCGGTTTCAGCCTTATTCACTCAGCACATTTGTAATTGTCTAATAAAATGTAGGACATATTGCTCTGAGCCATTAACACACACTCTCTCTTTCTCTCCGTTTCTTTTAATTATATTTTATTTATTGTTTAACAAGCTTTCTTTCTGTTGTAGCTTTTCGCAAACGCGCTTTCATCTTGCTGCAAATCTTTCAGCATTTTCCACTATGCACATTTTGAAATGGTATAATATAATATAATATATACCTTCATATCTATGCCTCCCCCACTTCTCACTCTCTTTCTCTCTCTCTTTATCTGTCTCTGTCTCTGTATCTGTCTCTTTCCCCTCTCCCTCCTCTCATCTTTCAGCATTCTTCACTCCGCACGTTCATTTCAATTTTAATTTACAATTATTGGTCGGTTGTTTGTTTATTTGCTCGTGTTTTTTTTTTTCGGGTTTTGGGTTTGAGTTGGGTTTTTTGTTTGGGTTTTGTGCTTGAGTTTGGGTCTTGGTTGAGGTTCGCTTAATAGCGGACCACGTAATGTCAGCTGAAAGAGGCCGAAGAAGAAAAAAGCAACGAAGAAAATGTTGGGCTCAAAGGGTTCATGACCCAACTGGGCGAAAATTTCGTGTCAGCTGGCAATAAAGAGGGAGGCACAGGTCCCATCAAGTACATGACCTATCAAAAAAAAAACAAAAAAACAAAAAAAAAAGGACGAGAAACAAAACCAACAAGAACATTCTCAAACTGGATGCTGCAGTGAGATGAAACTGGAAGCGAATTGGGCATTGGGCATTGGGCATTGGGCAGTGACTCGTTGTCGTGTTTTTTAACAAACATATCATTGATATTTGTGCTGGGCATTTGCGATGTTTTTTTCTTTTTGTTCTTGTTGTTGCTTGTAAATGAAACTTTTTTGGTCAGTTTTTGTTATTTTTATTTTTTTTTTTGGGCTTGTCGAAACGACATTGAAACTTACGAGCGAGGCCTTCAATATCAGGCTTTGAAGCGACAGCAAATCGGGTTTTTAGGGGCTGCTTTTTAGTGTTTTGGGTATTGGTATTGGTTTAAATGTGGACACGTTCAATGGGCTTTCAATTGTTAAAGCGTCTCGCTAAAGGTAAACAAATTAAGTAATTTATGGCAATAAGCGTACTCACAGCAAATTACCAATTCTGCCAGATGGCAGTGAGGCCTTTAAAAGATTTATTTCATCTTATTTGCTTTTAATTACATTTGACATGACAATGATTAAGGTCAGAGTTATGCCTTTGGGCTTATCAATACAGGTGGAAATATTGGACATCTTGTAAATAATAGAACGAAAACATTATTTAATTATTATATTCAATTGGATGGCTTTACTCTTTACTTTGACTCTTTTATAATGCACACTCTTAAAGCTAAAGTCAAAATAGACTCGAATTTGACATTATCCAATGAGCAACTGATTTATTTAAGTAATTATATTAAGCAGAAAGAGAGAGCGAAGCCTGATATCGTATATTGGCATAAGCAGCTTACTCTCATGCCATGATTTCCTTCCTTGAAAATGAATTCCTTCTGATGAAAATGAATTCCTTCTGATGAAAATGAAATGTTAATGAAAAATCGCGTTTAATTTCTTTTTATTAGTTGTGTGTGATCATATTTATATAATCTTACAGTTGTGCAATCAGCAATCAGACTAAAACTACCAATCTATATATATAAGTATATATGTATATATTTTTACATATCTATTGCATGAGAGAGCCAAATACCACTTTATCTGGTGGCAATTTAAACAGCCGCTGATTTATGTGCCTCAAATTGAGACGCCTAACAATAATACTTGTTCATTTAAGCTGCCTTCCATGAATTTAAAGAATTCCAATTGAAATTATGAGTAAAGTCGAAAAATATTGCATTTCTATTATTCCTCTTAGTTTTCTAATTTATTATTTATTTATTTATTTTTTTTTAGTGCAAGTTGTTTGTAACCACAATTGCCCTACAACTATGGCACAATTAATTTGAACACAGCTGCTCTTATGCCTTAATAAACTGCTGGCTATCAAGATTTGAGTAGCTCAAAATTTCTATGGTCAGTTTTTAATTTTTGTGAGGTTAGAGTTCCGATTTGAAGCATTTTTGGGTAATTTCTGGTAATAATCTGTGTTTTGTGGCATGCGTCTTACGCATATATTTGTTAACAATCGCAGTGCCCAAAATACACACACACACACACATGCAAGTGGAAATCGCTTGCTGCTTTTTGGGTGGCTGGGCGGCTGAGAGGCATTTGCCCAGTTTACCACATTATTACCAGGGTGCTTGGGCATGACCCAAGGTCTGGCGCCTCCATTGAGGGGCTTATTACTTTGTTGGGCCCGGCTGGTGGTGGATGCGGGATACTGGGATGCTGGCGGGTGGCTGCTTTCGGCATTGGGTCGACTCTTGGGTCGACTCTTGTGCCGACTTTGTGGGTCGACTGCTGCCTGCCTCGAAGAGTTTTGTTCATTTCAGTTTCTTCTACCCTCGGTAAAATTGCAAATTACCAAAAAGGGCATATCCGAAGTAGATGAGCTTGAGCACGGTTATCAAATCGAGTCACATTTTGTTTAAAGTTACGCATCTATTGTGCTTGATCAGAGGCATACGGGAAAAGTCACACTTGCTAGCTAGAGAGTATCTGTGAGTCGGTCAAAAACACGGGAGTTACTTATATTTACTTGTTTTCTTGGGACTACGTATGTGGCCGCTGCTTATTACGCTGCCCTTTTCAGTTTGCGCCTAGTGTGTGTGTGTGTGTGTGTGTGTGCGCGTGTCTCTGTGTGTGCGCGTGTCTCTGTGTGTGTGCGTGTGTGCGTATGGGTCACAATTTAAAAGTCTGTTTGCCATAAAAACAAATTTAATTTACGTAATTTTCAGTAAATGTCTACATCAGTTTCAGTTTCAGTTGCATGTTTTCAAATGCGCCGCCAGATATATGGAATGAGAGTGTGTGTGAGAGGGAGATAGAGAGAGGAGGGGGTGGGGGAGAGAGGCAGACAGAGGGCAGAGGGAATTTGTTGTGCGTGTGTCGCTTTTGTGTGTGCTTTCTAAATAAATGCAAATTTCTGATTAATTTTTAATAATGCTCATCAAATTTTCACACAGCTTTTGCCGCTGCTTGTTTTTCGTGTGTGTGTGTGTGTTTAGCTGACTAATTGACAAACACACACACACACACACACACACAGCATACAATTGCTTACCTTTACCCTTTCCCTAGAAATTTTCCTTTTCAATTTTGAGGCAATTTCTTACAGCTCTTTGGCACTGAGCAGCCATTTCAGTTAAGTGCGCTAATAGCTGACTAATTGAGTCGCCTTTCGTTTAGTCATCTTCACAAATGAGTTTTATTAGTTTATGTGAGGAAATAAGAAACAAAGTGAATGAAATAAGCGCGCAGATCAGAGTGAAACTGCTGCGATTTAAATAAATAAAAAGTGTTCCTATATGTGCCACATAATATAATAAGCTCATGTTGAGGATTTTTTGTGTACAAATGTACTGTCTGCGGCAAAGAGTCGGATATAGTATGCCAAGTTTCAGCTCTGAATCTGAGTAACTAGTTCGCATAGAAACAGAAGGACGGATAAATGCACCAATGGCTATCTCGGCTCTTGTAGTGATGCTGAACAAGAATATATATACTTAAAGGGGTGGCAAATGTATCTGCTTCAATGCGTTACTTAGCTTCACTGCAAGATTTGAAAACCCTCTGCGTGGCTATCAGAAGATTGCAATGATATATACATAAATATATGTATGTATGTATACATATGTAGTATATGTATGCATATTATCATATATATATTGCTGCAGATGTGTACTTTAATAGGTTACACATTTTCTGCTCCGCTGGGCAATCAGGGCTCTTCTCTGTGTTTTCTTTTTTTCTTTTTGTACTCTGTCTTAACTCATTAGCTGCCAGTTTCCTCTTGGCATTACTCATACACAGCATGCGCCGCACACGAGGCGTTAAGCTTTTTTTGTTCTTATCAGTTGCTTAAATGCCCTCAATCTCTCTCTCTCTCTCTTTTACTGATTCTCTCCGCCTTTCTGCATTGCGTTTGAGTTGTTTGGGATTGCTCATAAGCCTGGTGTGCCCAGCGGAGCAAACATCAATTATGCAAAACAACATTTGTGCTGTTGTTGCTGCTGCTGCTGCTATTGATGCCATCGACACAGCTTTCACCACAACCACATATATATATATATGTATACATATATATATATCTTGAGTCTACCCTCTTATCCGCTCCTCCTCATCAGTCAGCTCCCATCGTTTTTTTGCCACATCGATGGTGATTGCGAGGATCTTTTCGAGATGGTTCACAATGGATTCACTGGAAGGCTTTGTTCACCATACCTTCGCGAAGTGGCAAATGCGAGACAAAAACTGGCAAAACTTGCGCCAGCGGCACCATATTGTAATTAACAATCAGTCAGGCAACGGCTCCGCAAAAGTTGTCCAAGGCCGATGCGTCTGTCTCCGAGGCAATGGCACCCGAAAGAGCTTGCAAAATTACCTGGAAAGATTCGAATGACTTCTCCTCGGCAAACAAAAAAAGCTCGCCCAGCCCAAAGAAACAGTTCTGGCGAGCCGTTGGATTGGGATCGGTTACGCCGGCAACGAAGATGGGGCACAGCGTATCAAAGTATGTGACCACACAGTTGCCCAGAGAGCAGAAGGACTCGGCTAGTGCGCCATATACAAAATTGCGCTGCGAGGACGCATCATTTCGCCTTGCCTTGTTCAGCTTGGTCAAGTAGTATTGATAGAGACGTCTAAAGTACATGGAGAATATTTCCGGAGTGAGCGCTTTGCCAAACGCCGGGAACAGATTACCGGCACCCTCGAGTAGCATTTCATCAGACTGACTGTCCTCGGGGTCTTCCTCGTCACCGTCACCGCCTTGCGCAGTTTCGAGCTGACAAGCCATTTTGGTGTTCAGCACATCCCTGATGCAGGCAACGATCTGATTGGCAACCACCTGCGTGGGCACAGGTGGACGTCCCACTGCATTGAATAGTTCGACTTGAACGTCCAGCAAATGAATGACGACACTTTGCTCCTCATCTTCACGCATGATCTGTGCAAGTATTGGCATGACACTGACTTTAGTAAGGCTTTTGATTCCGTTTATCATTCGTTGCTAATTCACAAACTTAATCTTCTGGGATTTCCAAATAACTTAATTTGTTGGATCTCAAACTACTTAACGCGTAGGACACAGAGAGTTTACCTTAGAGGTTCTGTCTCAAAGTCGGTTCGGGTTACTTCCGGTGTACCGCAAGGAAGTCACTCGTTAGTACTTCAAAGCCGGATTGAGCAACTGCAGCATTGGTGGTATGAGCTTCTCCGGCGACACATTGTTGGCCAGCACATCAAGTGTTTGAGTTGCCGCTGTCACGGGATGATTGCTCTCCGAGAAATATTCATCATCTTGCAAATCAGTTTCGAAGCACATCATTTCAAAGATATTGGCCAGCATGGGCTCAAGCAGCTTATGTTTGACAATCGCCTTCTTCCTGACGCGTGCCACACGACCAATAAACGTGAGCACCTGAACATGAATTGAGTCATCAATCTGCATATCGTTGGCCGTATCCAGACGGAACCAACTCCTACACATTGTTACTAAGCAGTTTTGGTGCATCTTCGGCAATGCTGTCGATGACATCGAAAACTATCGAAAACTCATCTGGATCACCTTTCTGGGAGAACGCAGTAAATGTCTTTATTATGTGCATCAAAAGGCAGAGGCAGAGGCAGAGGCAGAGGCAGAGGCAGAATGTTGTGTTCAACAGGTGTAATTAGTATTGCAATTAACATGCTTTAAATTATAATAATAATAATTACCTCATAGTTTATATACCGCAAGCCAAGTGTTGCTGCTGTTGCTGCTGTTGACATGAGCAATTGTTGTTGACGAAGACCGGCGTCGTCGCTTGTGGAAAGTTTATGGTGGCGTCTGCAAATGGTTTTGCTATGCCCCGCAGCGAAGGCCAACCAAAGGGTATGCTAAATGTGGCTGCTTTGGCGAGAATTACATTTTCAGTATATTTATTTATTTACTTTTCTCTTTTTTTTTTTTAAGTTTTTTTTAAAGCTCAGTTTCGGTTTCGGTTTGTTCAAAAGGAATTTTCATTTGCAAAGCAACATTTGTTAGAATTTCTTCAGTGCTTAAAGAACTTCTATTGATCATAGGGTATATCGCAGTCGGACACTCTTGAAGTGCACATTTTTTATGCGAATTTTATGATTGAGTTGTTGCTGCTGCTGTTGCAAAAAGTACGGTGCAAAATGGTGAGCGGCAACACTATTTTGTAGCGTTTTTGTTTGTTTTATTTGTTTTGTTATTTATTTTGTTTTTGTTTCGAGCTATTTTTGTCGTTGCTGATGCTGATGCTGATGTCTTGTTGTTGCGTTGCTGTCGTCGACGGATCAGCTTTGTTTTTTTGTTTTTTGTCGAGGGCATATGAGAGAGTGCAGTTTCTCTTTTTTTACTATTATTATTTGTATTAAATTGAAGTTGCGCGCATTTTGTAAGCACTGCCAGAAGCAGAAGCAGCTAGGTAAAAAGAAAGCAGAGAACTGCTGCTCGAGGGTTGCAGCAATGATGCACGGACAGGGCAACAATATGATGCATGAAAATTAGCGCTGAGGCAACAATAACTACAGCAGCATCTAAATCTGAGGCTTAAGCCCCAAATTAGGAGTGCCAAATGAGCCACGCACAGGAATGGGAGCTGACTGATGAGGGGGAGCGGATAAGAGGGTAGACTCCAGATATATATATATATATATACATATGTGGTTGTGGTGAAAGCTGTGTCGATGGCATCAATAGCAGCAGCAGCAGCAACAACAGCACAAATGTTGTTTTGCATAATTGATGTTTGCTCCGCTGGGCACACCAGGCTTATGAGCAATCCCAAACAACTCAAACGCAATGCAGAATGGCGGAGAGAATCAGTGAGAGAGAGAGAGAGAGAGAGAGAGATAGAGGGCATTTAAGCAACTGATAAGAACAAAAAAAGCTTAACGCCTCGTGTGCGGCGCATGCTGTGTATGAGTAATGCCAAGAGGAAACTGGCAGCTAATGAGTTAAGACAGAGTACAAAAAGAAAAAAAGAAAAAACAGAGAAGAGCCCTGATTGCCCAGCGGAGCAGAAAATGTGTAACCTATTAAAGTACACATCTGCTGCAATATATATATGATAATATATGTACTACATATAAAATACGAGTCTCGATATTTCAAATGTGTATTCCTATTATGACTGAATAAGCAGGGCAAGATCGTTAAAATGAACTTTGTATCAGGAAATACATACTTTGGCAGAAAGTAGCAGAAACTGAGCACTTGAAAAATGGATCCATTGCTATTCATTGAGATCTTTCTTGTTGCAACTTTGCTAAGCGCTGCTCCCACTTAAGTCGAGCAACATTGAAAATAATCTTTGCTGGCAACTTGCAAATTAGTTTCTCCTTTTGTGGGTTTTTCTTTTCTTCTTCAAGTGCTGCTCGCTTGAACTGCAAATAGTACGAACTTTTCTGACCAATTTAGTTCATCTGCATCTATGGCAAAAGAAGTTGTTCAGTTGTGAGAACTTAAATTCTTCTCGCTTTCTGCTCAGTTTCACTTCAATTAAGCGCTTGGTGAAAATACGCCTGCGCATCTAGCTAAGCATTTTCAGCTGCATATGTGTAGGTCGCGTGTGTGTGTGTGTGGCTTTAAAAAAAATGCGATGCTTTTTGACGTCACAGCGGAAGTTGCCATTGGCAGCGAGTGGCAAATTGAATTCGCAGCACGCTGCATGCAACGACTGTGTTGCATGATTTGCTGCCCTAGTGACCCAGTTGCTGCTGTGATGACTGCTGTGACTACGAGTGCAACTGCAACGGGCAACTGCAACCCGCCACTGTTTGTGGCACCGTTGCCGCAAGACAATTGCAACAGTGACAAGAGAAGCCGCCGTCGCCACATTTACCATCTAAATGCAAAACAGCTTTGCCAAGCAGGGGCGATTGGTGGCGAGGACGGGGTCGGGGAAGGGTGAAGACCAAAGTCAAAGGACTGCCAGCTGCGACGAGAGAAGCAGAGAGAGCAAAAGGGGGACAGAGCGATTGAGACAGAGAAATATAGAGAGAGTGTGAGAGAGAGAGAGAGTTGAAGAGTTTTGGCTTGTCGAAGCCTGCGCAGTTATGAGAAATTTCGCTCAATTTCGTGGTGAATTTAAAGTGCTGCTGCCTCAAAGAGAAGCCTAAGACTCTTGAAAGCAATTAAGAGAGTGCGTGACGGACTGGGAAAGAGAGAGAGAGAGAGAGAGAGAGGGGAGAGAGGGAGCAGCGGGGGAATGCTGGCATTGTTATGTGCCCTCTTCGCGTAGGCAGATTTCCGCTTTATTTGCTAATTAAACAAACACTTTTTCCCCTCCCCCCCATAACAAATTCGACAACTGGAAGGGGGCGGGGGTGGCAAGGAGACTAACAAGTTTGTGGACTTATGCGTGAAGGGGTGCGGGTGGTTGGTTAGGATTGCCTTAAAATCTGTCGAATTCTTTTTGTAACTGCCTAACGCTTAATTGCCAGACGAATTGAGCCATAACTGGTGTATATATATAGAATGTTGAGTGTTTTCAACCAGACAC
Organism: Drosophila nr. perissopoda 5 BK-2023a; assembly: GCA_035044105.1. NCBI lineage: Eukaryota > Metazoa > Arthropoda > Insecta > Diptera > Drosophilidae > Drosophila > Drosophila nr. perissopoda 5 BK-2023a. The sequence continues at coordinate 1,848,720 of JAWNMK010000620.1, read as the reverse complement.
AGACAGAGCAAACACAAACACATACAGCTCAGGCAACGCAGAGCCAGAAAGAGAGAGAGAGAGAGAGAGAGAGAGAGAGAGTGAGTCCTATATCATTATAACAAATAACGCTTTAAATTCAAAAGTTGAGCAGCGTGCACAAATCTCGAAACTTCAACTTAATTTTGCTTTTGAAAGTTTACTTTTATTTCTTGGTAATGCATCTGCGTTGCATTATTTTTTATGCTGAAGGATTTCGTTGATATTGATTATGTTAAAGAGTGAAGAGTAAATCTTTAATCTTTTTGCCTTGCTGGAGTTGCGTTTGGTATGTTGCACAATTAAAAAGTTAACTTTGCACTTTTACACTCGTCTGCTGAAATTCTTTGCTGTTGTTTCACTTCAAACTTATGCATGCCATCACATCTGTACTGAACAAAATGTATTTTGCTGTTGGCATTTTCATTTTGGTTTCGGTTTGCCATGTGGCAAGGGCTTAACTTTTAATGAATCGAATTGAATGAGTTAGTGTTGTCAACATTTTGATTAATCAGCGTGTGCTGTTCGTTATAGTTGAATGCATGCAATTCCCAAATCAATTTTAACCTCTACACTTTACGTACATAAATCGGAAACAATGCAGCTTGACATACTTATTTGAACTTTGACTTACCTAAATTAATTAAATGTGAGACAATCGATAACCATTTGTTCAACATTGTTGCTGGTTGCTGCACGTAATCGATAAGTTCACAATCAATATTTTATTTTTTATTCAAATAATTATTAATATCCCTCGTTTTAGTTTAGATGTATTATTATTAATCAAATCAATAATTGAAATTCGATAAAAGCAAACTAGGTGGGTAAATTGTGGGTGACGTCCTTTCAAAATTGGCCTATATATTTCACGGCAACGCCCAGCTGCCCCAGGCCCTCTGCCCCCAGCCACAGATTTTGACCTAGAATCAAGTTTATTTGCTGATATTAAACGAGTAGTAGAGCATTTTGTAGTCGGTTCTTCCCAACTGCCACATAATTGTTAAATTTGTTAAATGGCGTTCAGTTGCGGCATGTGTTTGTCATGCAACTTGTTATTGATGTTTGTTGTAGTTGTTGTTGTTGCTATTGGCGAACTGTTTGTTTATTTAAAGCAATGGAAAATTAATTAATTTATTTGCGTACGTAATCGAAACTAACACCAAATAAATAACTGCGCCATTAATGTTGTTGTTGCTGTCAGCTATACCAACACACACACACACACACACACACACACACACACACAGCTATATTATCTGTCTGTGTGCTGGCAATGACAATGAGAACGAGGCGTTCAACTTGAAGTTGTGCAGCAAGAAACAACAAAGAACTAGTCAAAATGGCGAGGGGGCAAGTTGGTGGCTGAGTGGCGTGTGTTTAAATAATAATAAAGCGAAGCAGCTGCAGCAGCAGCAACAACAACAATTGCAACTGCAACTGCAGCAGCTGTCGCATTAGCTGAACATGAAGTTGGAGCTGGAAAAATGATGCATCAACTGAAAAGTTTGCCAGCAATTGTTGCAACTAAAGTATTTTATATGTGCCGCTGTGTGTGTGTTGCTGCTGCTACTGCTATTGTTGCATGCAGCAGGTATTGCCGCTTAGCTGCTCCGCTTGCTTTCTTGCCTGCCTGCCTGGCTGCCTGGCTGCCTACAAGTGACATGCGTCAAAATGAAAGAAATCAATGTCTCAACTATTTATATATAGAGATTATCTAGTTGAATGCTGACCGACTGGCAGATACCAAGGAGTGAATCGTGGGAATGTCATTGCAACCCACTTACTTTCCAATTCAATTGTAATTTCACATATCCTTTTTCACTTTTCATTTATCCTAACATTATTTACACATATATTGCTTATGTTACACACTTTGGAGTAAATGCATTTTAGCTACATATATGCAAATTTTAATAACAACAATAATGCAACTACAAATATTCCATTTGATATAACGAGTTCGCCCGAAGAAATCGATACTGTCCAAAGATTAGTTTAGCTTAGTTTGTTAGTTAGAGTTATAACGTATATATTAATGGATCTTCATGTTCAAAGGTTTTGCCATAAATGCAATGCAATGAAAAACCAACAAAAATGAATAGAAAACAAATTCCATTTTGGCAAAATAGACTTTTTGAGCCCAGTTAAGCCATGTTACTCTTATTATGCTAAAGCATTTTACACTCGGGCTCTGACCAAAGCACATAAATGAAATTTGTTAGACGATTGCTGACATTCTCTCTGTGTGTGTGTGTGTGTGTGTGGGTGTGTGGGTTAGCTTCTAGTCCTGCTGCTTCTCTGCCCCTGTTATTTTACTTGTGTGTGTGCAATCATAAATTTTGCATCATGAAATTTAAATTAAAGAAAACAAGCGTAAAAAAAGAAAAGAAAATTGGTGAGCGAAAACTTTTGAACTCAGTTGGCCAGCAGCCAACAATTGACAACGAATTTTACTTCTGCCACCAAAATAATAACAACCACAGCAACAACTTGCTGCCGCTGCTGCTGCATTTGCATATTTCAAGTAGTAAATTAGATTTTTGCTTTCATCTTTGAAAGTTGCGCACCAAAGTTGGCAACGTTTTCTTTTCGCAGAGTTGTGCGTTTAGCGAGAGAGAGAGAGAGTGGGAGTGGGAGAGGGAGAGGGAGAAGGTTAGTAAGGGAGGGCGAGAGGGGGAAGCTCAATTATTACACCCAACAATTTGATTAATTTATAGTAAAACTACTTCACCAACAATTTCCATGTGAAAACACTTTGAGTGGAGTTAAAAATAATTTGCCGTAGTTTGAAGTTGTGCAAAATGTTGAAAAAGGCAGAAGGAAGCATATCCAACATAAAAGTGTATATATAATATATTTATATATATATATATATATTCGTGATCAACGTCACTAGCCGAGTCGATTGAGCCTTGTCACTCTATTTCTGCTTCAATATGAGAGACTTCAAATTTGGAAAACGCTATACAAATTTTGAATTTATCTTCTGATTCCGGTTCCGATTCCGAATTTCAATCGGTAAACATACTGTATTTTTCGGTATTCGTTGTCCACTATGCTACTATTATAATTACAGTTCCAGTAACTGATTCTTCAACATACTATGTTTAATTTCGCATCCGGTTTTGATCCTGGACATTAATCAATCAAGTTGACATTTCGCTTCCGGTTTTGTTACCTTGATTTTAATGCTGGTTTTTCGATTTCCAACTCAATAAGCAAATGGGTTGAAATTAAATTGAAAGTTTGCTAAGAAAATGATTTAGGTGAAATACCACTGAATATTGAGTTGAATAAATGCCGCAATACGTACATGAAAACATAAGTGCTGATTGTGTGCTCTTTGATGTCACTGGGACATGTACCCGTACATATGTATATATTAGATTGAAGATGCATACATGTACATATATGTATATATGTACGTATATATATATATATATATATATAGATATCTTCAATTGCTTGAGAATAACAAGCAAAAAACACAAAAAAAAGTGACTGCGACAGAAGATTACGTATACGCAGAGCTGCCCACGACAAGGGCAACCAAACAGGCAGCCAAACAATCAAACAACCAACAAGGCAGGCAGCCAAGAACAAAACAGTGTCAACAACACAGCTACTACAACAACAACTACAACTACAACATCAACGGCAAAAAACAGCCACAACAACGACAACAACAATCGCTGTCAAATGTTGCAGCAACTTTGTTGCTGACGTGTGTTCTATTGGCAACAGCAGCAGCAGCAGCAGCAGCAGCAGCAACAACAACAACAGCAGCAGCAAAACAATAGATAATGATGACACGTCAGCTTTTGTCATGTGACAATAAGCACAGCAATAGCAACAGCAACAACAACACAACAACAACGCGAAGCTACTCAATGTCAGTTGACAGCAGCAAAGGCCCGCAAAGTAACAACTTGAATGGATACGATGAATCTGCTACCTCTCATTCACACGCTTTCCTTCTACATGCGTACGTGCGTAGTTGTGTATGAGTGTGTGTGTATGTGTGTGTGTATGTGTGTGTGTGTGTATGTGTCTAACATGCTGTGACAACAACAGCAATAGCTAAGAAAACAAAAACAACAACAAGTAAGAATGCTTTAGTTGAAAGTGCTCGACTAGAAGATACCCTCAACTCAAGTTTTTCATTCCTTTATCTTAATCCGATCGTGATGTAAGTTTCGTAGTTCATCAAAATTATATCCAGATATATATTCATCCCTAATAAGAAAGTTATATCTTTAAAATTGTGCTTTTAATTACTATCGTTGAACGATTTGTATCGGTCTTGAAGGCGTCATGAAAGTTATCGTTCAATAACTTCAGAAATTTAGCTTAGCCTAGGGAGTGTTGAACCCTCCTGGACCCACATATCTGGCGACTTGTGCTACCCCTAACAATTCTACTCCTGACAAATTATATTCTGAATTTAAAGTCTCTGCTCTAGTTATTATAGAGAGACGGACATGGCTAAATCAACTGATATATATATATATATATGTATGTATATGATGGGGTCGAAGATGCTTTCTTCTGCCTGTTACTTACTCTGGCGCACATCATACTCTGTCTACCCATTTCACAGCAGTAACAAACGCAGCATCTTTGTTAGCTGACAGCAGCAGCAGCAGCAGCAGCAAGCAGCCAGCAGCCAGCAGCAGGCAGCAATCGGTTGCAGTCAACAACAGCGTTGAGAGTTGAGTCTGCGAGGGGGCATTTGAGGTTGTGGTTGCTTGTGGTAGCTACATACGTAATGGTAGATCTGCCTATTTGTATATCTGTCTATCTGTCCGTCCGTCCGTCTTTCTGTCTGTCTGTCTATCTGTCTGTCAGTCTGTCATGTAAAGTAGTCGCTTCTGGCAACTGCTGCTGCTGTTGCGGAAGTCAATGTAAAGTAACGGAAAGGAAGCCGCAAATACTCAAAGCTTAAGCACACACACACACACACACACTCACACACACTTATATATATCCACACACATATGTTGGCCAAATCGGCAAGCAGGCGTCAACGGTTTCACATAAACAAAATAGATTGGCATCAAAGGCAAGCAAATGAAAATTGCTAATTTCAGTTCTGAAATTGCGCTAAATTCAAGTACAAAATCAATTCTAAGCTCAAAATCGATTCAGATTTTCGGGGTTCGATATATATATATATATATATTAGAGTAACATTAAAGAACCCTTCTTCTGGAGCCAGCACATAAAAATATGAATTTTAAAAACTTTAAAGTCAATATTTTTGGCAAACGCTACTTTATTTTTCTTAAGTTTCTTATGCCTTTCCTTACCAGGTATGTGTGTATCGCTCCTATACCCTGTAAAAGTTATCAAAATGCCGAAGTGTTGGACGGATTCATGAGTTCAGCTCATGGTTGACCTTTTGATTGGGTTTTTTGGATCCCTTTTTTTTTCTTTTTGTTCTGTCGATTTGCAGCCTGCTATTCACCACACACCCTTCACTATCCCATACTACACCATACTCACTATTTAATTCTTTTCTTTTCTTTTCCTCTCCTTTTTTTTTGTTGCTGCCATTTTTAATTTAGTTTGCTGCTTTCTTGGCTTCTACTTTGTTGAGCGATGAGTTCAGTTGACTTCAGTTTCGAGTTGAGTTTGTGAGTTCCCCCTGCCTCCGCCCCCCTCCGCTTCCCTCACCTCATCTCATCTCACCTAACCACACCGAGCCTTGCCTAGTCATTTCCCACTGACAGTCGACTGTCGACAGTTGGCCGTACGTGACCCACTGAGTTCTCAGAGTCAGTTCTCAGAGTCTGCTCAGTTCCTCAGTTTCTCCACTTGCCCGAGTTCTGGGATTCTTAGCAGCTCCTCAGTTACTCTGTCTCAGCTTTCTCTGTCTGACATTTGATGCTTTTATACCCTGTACTCAATTTAAGGTGTTTTACGTCCATCAGTGAGTTAAACCGAAATCACAACTTTAACGATTGAAATTCAGCGCGAAGATTCAACATTTCATATAAAGCCACAACGGAACCGAATACCAAACAAAAATAAAGAAATAAAAGTGTGAAACTAATTCAGAAACGTACCGGAACCAAAAACATTATTGAATTTGATTTGAAGCCCTGATCTTAATAAGATAAACAGCCTCCTCTACTTGCCAACTCCTTAGACATTGTAATTATGGTTTTTACCTCTACATGACAAAAACTTGGATATGCAAAGATTTCAAGTTGCTAAAAGTTTTGTACTTTTTTTTTTTGTTTACTGAACTAAAATGTATAACTGTTCTTTCGATAACAGGGTTTGCTGTGCACTGGGTATCTTCTAGTCGGGCATCCTCTCGCCTGGACCACTCCTGTTTTTCCATTTCCATGGTGCGTGCATCAATTGTCTCTGGCGTAGCCAAGTTTTGTGCGTGTGCAAAGAAAGCTATGGGAAAGCGCAGCAGTCACACACACACACACACACGCACGCACACACACACACACACACACACACCAACACACACCAGCACACGCAAAGAAACGAACAAAGCCAAGTCAATTTAATTTATTTTGTCACTTTTGTTGTTTGGCAATTTTTATTGTTGCTGTTGTTGTTGTTGTGCGTGTGTGTCATTGTTGTGTGGGTGTCATTGACTTATTATACACTTCTGAAGTTGCAATGTCACACCACCGACTCCACCCAAAACCACCCCTCCCACCCCTGCACTCAGCCCCAGGTTGTTGTCCTTTGTATTCCATTTGCTGACGCATTTAAATTTCTATTTGCACTGCTGACTTCGATGCCAAATGCTTCACATGCGGCTGAGCTGTCAACGTAATTGAGTCGACCTCGACACACACATGCGCACACACACACACACACACACACACACAGTCTGAGTAACTCAATGTGCTTCCATTAGTTGCCAATTTGTAGATAACTTCAACGTGAACTCAGCTGTTGCTCTGCACCCATTTCAAATGACATCCAGGAATAAAATCAAATGAGCTATTTGTTTTTTTCCTTTCTCGATTAGTTTTATAATATACTATTTTAGCAGCTAAGACGAGGGTGTTAAACTGAAACCGGAATCAGAAGCCGCATTTTTACCGATTGAAATTCGAGATCGAAATTGCAACCTAAACTCTTTTCGGCTTAACACTCTGGAAGGTTCGCCAATAGTTATTAAGTGTGGGTCGACAATACTTCTGCAATTACTCAAAGATTATACAAAAATAAAAACTTTTCTAGGCTTTAAAAAAAAAAATCTAGAAAAATGTCTTAAAGTTGATTAAGAAATCACTTCAATGTTTTTTCAAAACAGCAAGCATCTGAAATGCATTTAAGCTAGCTTAAGCTTATGGACAAAAGGCAGCTGCTTCAGTTATTGCTCTGGAGGCTGCTGTTGCTGGGTCCATCTTCAGCCAGACCCCGCTCCCCTCCTCCACCCTCATCCAAGCATGTTTCAAAGTTATCGCCTTTAAAGTTTGCTGTTGATAATTCCACGTTCATTATGTCCTTGGCCAACATAAAATGCACTAAAATGAATGAGCGAAATTAAGCGAACCAGTCAAAAAGAGGCAAGTGATGAAGAGGGATGCGGTGTGGAGGGAGGGAGGGTGAGGGTGTGTGGAGAGCCTGGCCAGTTGACACAGCGGTTGGCCACTGTTGCATCCCGAACGCTGCATTAATGCAAACTTTAAGTGTTGCAAATGACGTTGATAATGGGCCAAAACGATGACGAGCCCGAACAGTCAAGTGTGAGAAACGAGGGGGAATGTGGGCGGTAGCGAGTGGCCGCCGGGAGTTGAAGTAGTGAGGAAGGGAAAGAGAGAGAGAGAGAGAGGGAGAAGCTGCTAACTGGCAGCTGGTTAGTCGCTGATGCTGTAGCTCCGAGTCCCTGTTGTCCTTGTGTTCTGCACTCGAAAAAACCAAAACCGTTTGAAATTTCTTGATGTCTTCATTTTACATACAGGTAACGGAATTGAAATTCGATTCAGTTTCATACACTGCCCAAAACAGAAAGTATTTCTGAAATATTTGTGGGGATTGTCGATTTACGGCAAGCGCTTCGAGTTTTAGTGATTATCTTGTGAAAAGGAAATAAAAAAATGTGATTTTTATTTAGTGATTTTTGAAATATGAAGTTAAGTTTTCGCTGAGTGTATGCTTAATATGTAATTTATAATTTTGATTGGACGACGTCGCTGCACTTAAGCGGAGACCAGATAAATGTTCACGCTTATTAATAATATGCGTTCGCTGACTGCAGTTTCAGCAGCAACCGTGCCTCTCCTACCCCCTACCCTTACCCCTCCGCCCTCTTTAATGCCCCTCTGAAGTGCTTGCATTAGTGCGACTGGAGGACGGGGTTCGTGGGGTGTGGCAGCTGTTTGGCCTGTTGTTTGGTGAGAAATTAATGATGGCGTAATTTATGAAAATTATACAATTGCCATTCGGTCATGGAGGGACGCTTGGCCACGCCCACAAACAAATCATGGCCAGGCACAACACAGTAACTAGATGAAGGACCCCCCCCACCACTGTCCCTGTCAGCCATATATAGGCAAATGCCTTTCAGCTGCTCTGCTTACTTAGCCAAAAAGTTTATATGAATAAAGTTGGGCACAGCCGTCGACAAAGTAATTGTTGGACGGGGGGCTAGAAGGGGGCTGAAAGGGTAGACAGAGGGGGGTATGTTGCTTGGGTTTTAAATGCACAGCGTGTAAGACGACGACGGCAGCAACATTTTATTAACAGGCGTCGTCTATGAAAAAGCTTAAAAAACAAAAATTAATTTAAATTACATATTTGCACAAAACAATGTGAGCTGCAGGCCAGAAAATTGAGGGAGTGAGTATGGGGGTTGGGTGTGGGTGTGGGTGTGGATGTGGATGTGGGGGAGTGGGGTGGCTAGTAGCGAATGGGGGTATGGAGTAGGCTTTCTTGCAGAGCCGAAACATTAGCCCAAACCATTCTGCATAGCAACCTACATGGTCGTTATCGTTGTTAGCTGATGTTTTTGTTGTTTGCCGAAAAAACCTCAAATTATACAAATTTACGATGTTTCGCTGAACGCTCTCGCCAGCAGCAACAACGAACCGGCACACACACACAACAACAACAACAACAACAACAATAACTTACAGCAGCAGCGAAGTCAAAAATACAAAGAGAAATGAATTGTTCATGAGCTCGAGTCGAAATTACAATGCGCTGCACAACTCCGAGCAAAGTGCAAAAACGATAGCGAAATAAAGAGCAAGAGAAACACAAGACTAACCAGTTCAGAAAGATAGAGAGAGAGAGGGGGAGAGAGAGAGAGAGAGGGAGAGAGAGCTGCTAGATGAGGGAGATAGGGCAAGAAATTGGGCTGGGAAACAAATGTAATTTGTATGGAAATTGTTTGCCAAAAACTGCCAGTTAAACGTTTCAGAATATCATACAAAGAAACGCAAAGAGTCTGGAAGCAAAGAAGAGTCAAAAAGAGACAAAGCGAATATGTTTAATAGAATTAAAAAAGGGACAACACAGGTAATTGCATTTCCCTAGAATTTGCATATAATTTATAATAAAATTCAATAGCAAAGCTGTCAGTAAAATGTTTAGGAAATATCCCTCAAAAGTGGAATAGGATCTGAGAGTAGACGCGGCTATTAAAAGATGAGAGACACAGATTTATATTTAAATATATATTTGAGGGGTAGAAAGAGAGAGGGAGAGTGGGAGATAAGCAGAGAATGATATAGAAAAAGATATAGATAGATGGATAAATTTAATGAATAAGTTGGATGGGTAGATAGATAGAGATAATCAGGGAAAGAAAGAGACCGAAAGGGACAGACTTGGAGAGAAAATAATTTATGGGTTGATGGATAGACATATAGATAAAGAAATTATTATTTAAATTGAGAAGGGGACAGAGAGAGAGAGAGAGAGAGAGTGATAGATAGACAGATAGAAATATAGATATATGTATATATAGATTCATTAATAGCTAATAGACCGAATGTGAGAGAGGCCGCGATAGAAAGAGATGAAGAAAAAGAGATTAATAGAAAGATTGACAGGTATACGGATCAAAGCATGGGGTGGAGGGAGAGAAATGGATGTGTAAGAGTAATATAGAGAGTCTAACAGAGATAGAGAGATATATATTGATATAGACATTAACAGATACATCTAAGAATATGGTCATTCAGGTACATAGAGAGAAGAGAGTAAAATAATTAAAAGCTAATTAGAGATATGAATTAAGGTATTTAAAAATAAGTGGTTACATGTTGCCTGCTCGAACTAAGCAGCTTGCAATTTTGGCTGGCTTTTGCTGCGTGTAGCGTGCATTAAACAAAAGCCAAAACCAAAACTTTTGTAGCGGAAAACGGAAATGTTTTACATGCACGCAGCGATGCTGCCAGTGCTCGTGCCAAGGGGTGGCTGGGGGTGTCGCAGGGGGAGCTGGAGCAGGAGGTGGAGGAGCGAGTGAGGGAGGTGTCTGCTCTGGTGTAGGCAGTGACACGGAGAGCGACAGCGAGACAGAGAGACGCCGAGACAGAACGAATTCGTGCCAGTTTTGGGACATTTTTTCTTAACAAGCCGTGCCGCAAAGTATTCAGCGCAAAGCGTCTTTCATGCGCCTCCAAAGTGTCTCTCTTTGTCTGTGTGAGTTTGGCTTAATTAGTGCCTGTATACACACACACACACACACACACACACACACACACACACACACACACACACAAACACACACAGCACATGTGTGCTGATTTTGAAGCATTTAAATTGTAGCATTTACACGGAAAGCGTGTTAAACAAAAAAATGTGTTGCCAACCACAACAGACAAACAAGCGAACTCTCGCCGCACGTTGCCAACTTTAGGGGCAACAAACAGCAACAATGCCACGTTATAAATTTGATAACGAAAACCCACAATTTGGTCTAAGCACAGACTCCCTCTCTCCGTCTCTCCGTCTCCTCTCTCCCTCGCTCTGTGTGGGCAATGCGCCAGTTAATTAGCTCATAAAATATGCACAATGGCCAACAATTCGCACCTTGGGCCAAAAAGGTGAACACCTCGCTGGTCTCCCCTTCAGCTCTGTCTGCTTCTCGCCAGAGTTGCCTTTCTAACCAAATTAAATAATTGAGTGCCAAAGCAACAACAAAATATTATAACAGATATATACACAAAAAAAAAAAAAAATAGAAACCAACGACGAGACGAAAATATGTAAAAAAATATAGACAAAATATGGCATAACTTGAGCTTAGAATACTCTGCAATTTAATATTTACCAACGATAAAAGTTTTTTGAAATACATGTATGATTTTAATTAGTCAGTTTATGGCATAATGGAAATATAATTAATATAAAATAATATAATTAATGATCTCACAATGCTATATTGTTTTGTAAGCCAACAGCATTTTTTCCATTTTTATTGCCTTTTCTTCTGTTGCCAAACAGCTCTGACAAGCTCTGAGGGCAAAAGCCGATCTGAGTCGAAATCGCCTCTATTGTTCACCGTTCTTCTCTTGTCTCTTTATATATATATATATATTTATATACCACATAATTAATGTAAGATAGGGTATCACACAGGAACGGCGAAGAAGAACACGATGCTGCAAATCAAGCTTCAGTTTCGTTTCATGTCTTTGTGTTGTTGTTGCTGTTGTTGATGTTGTTGCTGTTGTTGTTGTTGTTGCTGTTGTTGTTGATGTTGTTGCTGCTGTTCTTGGTTGTCTTTGGTCATGTATTGCAGATGAGCAGAGCTTCTGAAGTTTATGAACTTTGTAATTACACACTTTATTAATTTATGCGCTGCGTGGTGTCGGGTGCGAGGGTCAAAACTTCTGCCTCAGCCGACGGCAACAAAAATATCACGAATAACACAAGAAAAATATGACTTGGGAGACAAAATGGAATTGCAAGAAGGCGACTGTGAAAGAGACGGCAAATTACAAGGACAACATATTACCGCTGTACAGCAACAGGACAATAACACAAAGAGGGGGCTGGGTGAATAGCGAACTGCGAAATAAAAGCAAAGCAAGACACAAAATGTTGACAGGTGGCTCTTTGCTTATAAATCTTATAAATTGTGCAGCATTATTTTAAATGATGCAAAAAAAAAGGTAGCAGCAAAAATAATATTGCATAAATATTATTTATTTATACTGATTAAAGACAAAGACAATGCGAACTCAAAACAAAATAAAACAAAGCAAGAAAAATCGACTATATTGGGCACGTCGAAGATTACATTCCCTTGCAGACCAGATACTAAAAATACTAATGATAAAAATACTTCTGATCTGTTGTAACGAACAAAAAGGGATTTCTTATAAGAACTCAGCATACGATCGATTCTTGCCATGAAAGATACATGTATAAAAAAGGTCGTCCGATATTGATGATATTTTCTCCATATTTTTGGATGTATTCGTAAAAAAAAACGTATCTCATACAAGAACTCATCATGCGATCGATTGTTCCTATATCAGCTAAATGATATAGTGTTCCAATCCAGCTGAATTTGACTGTTGCAAAAAGTCGGATATATTCCAAGTTTTATCGAGAAAGTTGTGAAACAGAGCAACAAGTTCGCTTAGAACTTAGAGATCATGAAAATTGAAATAATTTAGGGATTCGGAGACGTCTCCTTCAATGCGTTGCAAGCTTAATTACATAATTTGTATACCCTCTGCGAGTGTAAAGAGAAATTAATTAAAGTTGGCGCGTCTGCAAAGTGGAAAAAATTCCAAAGAGCTGCTGCATCATATTTTCTTTTTATTTAAGTATCTTCCCAAAATTTTGCTTGGCAGTTTTGTTTAAGCTCGTTGAGCCGTTTAATTTACAGTTATGGTGGAGGCTTGTAAAAGCTGTCGAGGTTTAATTAGCCAAAGGCTTATACACGTTGATAAGGAGTGTTAAGAAAAAACAAAAAAGTTACATAGCTTATGAGATTATATGTACATATATAAGTAGCCATTGCTGCAGAGGGTGAGTTATAAAATAACACATTCGATTTGAAATAAAAATCAATTAATCCCCTTTAACATAGCTTTAACTTTGAACATGATTAAAGTAATAATCGCTAAAATTCAGTTACTGAATGAACATATATTAATTAAATATATGTAAATGCTTATTATTATATCATTTAATTTTACAGTTTTTATTTTGCAAAATCTTTTTTAAAAATTGTTTATTGTCTTACTCCACATTAAATTAATAAATCAATTTATTTGTATTTATTTTGCGTAATTTACTTATAGATTTTTTTTTTTTAAGACAATCAAGAAACATGTGTTTTTAATAGAACGAAATATAAAACTGTAAGTATTGGCTTCTCTTATGAATTTTTAGCAATTTTTGAATGTAAATACAAAAACAACTTAGTATCGTAAAAGTTCTTCAATCGTCGTCGGCTCTTCCGCCGATGTGTTTACAATTAAGATGCTGTGATTTATGCATCAAGTCAAATTTGCACTTGGCAGTTATTTAAATGTTCATCAAATAGTCATAAACAAAAGACTGCTATCTCCATTTTCTGTTGGGGCAATCAACTGTAAGTATTTGTATAAATATACAAATATGTATATATAGCCCTATATATATATATATATATGTATATATAGCATTTTCCTTTGCTCAGCAAATTGAATTTCATTTTTTTTTTTTTTTTGCTGGGCTTGTTTGTTGTTGTCATTTGTTGTTGCTGTTGTAACTTGTGCAAGCAGCCATGAGAAAAACGAAATGCAAATTCATATACGGCAATTTATTTGATATCAATTTCCGAGCATTCGTCCGTTGATCAGCAGACGACTCTTGGAATTTAATTAAAGTGCAAAAACTGAAAATAATGTCCGGCAAAATATTCCTAAGACTGAAAGAGATATAGGAAGAGAGAGAGAGAGCGAGAGAGAGAGAGAGATGGCAACAACAATCAAGGGGTCAACAAATTTCTGTGTCTGTGTGTGTTTGTCTTCGGAGTTGCAAACACCAGTGGAATAATATCTTATATACTAAAACTCTCAATCCAATACACCCATCCCCCTCTCCACCCATTCCGTGCTCCCCACGAAGGTGTCGCAGTGCTGGTCAGTTTTTGAAGGCATCTCCCAGTTTTTGCATTTGGCACGTGCTTCAAAAACACTCTGCGACTGTTTTTTTTATACACCTGCATAGGGTATTGTGAATTTAATGGTTAAATGCGCCTGCCATGCATTAAAAGGTGACGTCAACGATCCTATATAGCCTGTATATTCTTGATTAGCATCACTACAATAGTCGATATTTCGAAACACTAAATAAGATTTCTATATACTTCCAATTGTGGACAAAAAAGAAGGGTAATTTATCTTCGGCGTGCCAAAGGCAACCATTCATTCACACTTTTTTTTTGTAGCTCTCTTTGTTTCACTCTGCTTTAGAGTTTATAACTTATGTATGTCATATGTATGTCTCTTTCTCTCTATTTCTGTCTCTCTCACACACATACAAAAAACTACTGCAGTTCGTTGTGTTTTCTTTCGTGTGGGAAAGTTTCTAGGGGCGTGGGGGGTTGGAGGGTTTGGAGGGAGATACAAATTATGGCGCCCAAACGTCGTGCAGTGTGTCATTTCCTTTTGGGCAACGTAAAAAAATTGTTCAAGTTATTATTTATCTGCCAGGTGCAAAAGCCATCCGTGAAAAACGCAAGTCACTGAACCGGTTCAACATACATACGAACCGGTACGAGATCTAAATACGGTGTTAACCTATATTTTGCCAACCTTCTTAATTTTACAATTTCAACAGCTAACAACAAGTAAAATTCAAGATTAGTTTATATACTGACCTTGGTTCTTTAACTGATTTTAGGTTCAGTTCCATTGTGGCTTTGAGTAAATCAAAATTGTTGGCGTCTATCTATGCTATATTCCTATTTCATACATACACCGATTAGCTTTAGATTATGATTACTTAAAGAACATGATTACTGCATAAATGAATAGTGAATCTGGTTAAAAGAAAATGTGAAAATGTGAAAATCAAATAAATTAGCCAAAGGGCAACTAAAATCTGTTGCATAATTAAAACTGTCACAAACGCAAATTATCACATAAACGATAGATGAGGGGAGAAGATGGGAGATGGAAATTTGTTGTGGATATTTTTGGTTTTTTTTTGTTTTGTTGCGTTGCAATTGTGGCGATGATTGAGTAAAAATTACTCTATTTTCGCTGCATAGCCAAGTGCGTTTGCGTATGTGTGCGTGTGTGTGTGTGTGTGCGTGTGTGTCTGTGTGTAAGTAAAGCTTAATTGATTTGAATGACCACAACATATAGAGTCGACTATATAGATTTGTACACATGTACGTACATGCATGCATATATGCATTAATAATGTCAGGCCACAATTTTATGTTTTACGTTTCATTCCATGCCATTTCATTTTATTGTTCATTTCTTGTGTGGACACGCCCCTCTGCCCTTCTGTTCCTCTGTGCGTCTGTAACCATGCCACCATGCCACCATGCCACAAACGCCCGCCCATTTGATGGAGCCATTGTTATTGTCAGATGGAGAATTTTTTTTCCTTTATTCGCATTACAATGAAAACCACTAAATATGAAATATTGATACAACAGTCTATCGTTTTATCAGTCAGTCAGTCAGTCAGTCAGTCAGTGAGTCAGTCAGTCATTCCGTCTGGCAGTCAGTCTGTTGTTCATTCAGGCAGCAGCCATGTACG
The DNA here is from genome assembly GCA_035044105.1 of Drosophila nr. perissopoda 5 BK-2023a. Lineage (NCBI taxonomy): Eukaryota > Metazoa > Arthropoda > Insecta > Diptera > Drosophilidae > Drosophila > Drosophila nr. perissopoda 5 BK-2023a. Next base: position 1,832,991 of record JAWNMK010000620.1, on the reverse strand, counting down.
CATTTATTAATTAAAATTGCCGCAGATGGTTGCAGCAACTGTAACCTGATCCTGCGACTGAAAAATGCTTTCAGTTTATTTTTATTTTATTTATTTTTTATTTTTATCATTATTGATGCCACAATACCAAAAAAAAAAAAAAATGCTCTGTGGAATATGCTTGACCTGAGTTGCTCAGCCACAATAATATCCATAAAATTGTTCAAGAATATCTATTTACTTAATCAATTCTTTGGGAAAAGAAAAATGCGTTCAATTTCACGATTAAAATACTTAAAAAATGCAAAACAGAAAATATATACATATGTATATGGCAACATACATATGTACATCAACTTATTACTTTTGTACATTTCCTTTTCTATTTTGTTCTTAATTATGTAAATTTGTTATCAATTCATACCGGATATACATATGTATGTTTGCATATGTATGTAAATATATGTAAATGTATGTATATACCTACATTAAATACCCCTCTATGCTATGCTCTTCGCATTTGTTAAAATTGTACAGGTCATTCAAGTTAAATTGGCAGCGGGCTAAATATGGGTTAATTGTGAATTTCATATTCATAAATGTATACGCAAATGCACACATGGTTTGTCGCACGTGTCGTATGAGTAATGCATAAATCGTCTTCGCCAGTTGATGCCACATTTTATTGCCACATTGCAGGCTAATTATGGCACATCAACGGCAACTTTTCCGGTTAACAAGTACTGCTTACACATATACACATAAACCGTGAGACACCCACACAATCAGTCAGTTGAATGGGTTTCGGTGTGGCAATCATGAAGCTCATTCGATCGTGCAACGAATAATTTCCGCTTTAATAAATTTTACAACACAAGATGCGATTTGCAATGTGATTTCAACAGCAGCAGCAGCTAAATGCATATTCATGTGCACAACATACATACACACACTCAAACACACACGCACACACACACACACACACACACAAATCCCTCTCCCTCCCACCCACTATCCAGCAGACTATTTATGTATGTATATTCACATATACATTTATTATGTATAAAAATTTGAACATATGCAAAACGCAACAAAATTTTACAAAAGTTATTTTAAAATTTTGCAATTTCATGAGTGGAACTACTTTTTTCAGGGCATTTTCATTGAAGCGCCTTAGTGATTTTTCTTACATATTTATTTTAATGGATTCTTTAACTAATCTTTAATCGTATTTCCATACTTAAATGCGGGATTTATCAAGATGTGGATGCAAACATCAATAATGCAATTATTATTAATTTTTCCGGTTCAGTTTCGTCAAAGTTTGTGAATTGTGGAAATTTTTGATTTATTTTTTGCAATTTTTGAATTTGGAATTTAATTTTTATTATATGAAAAAGATTCATTTTTGAAATCATTAAAAATGGCAATCAATTTATTTAAAAGCGTTATACTTAGAAGGAAACAATTCCGATCACATAAACTATACATATTCCTGATCAGCATCAAAGGCCAATTCAATTTAGTCCTGTCAGTCTCTCCAACGATGAACAAGCCAAATTCAAAAACTTAGGGAGCTAGAGACTTCAAATAGAGTAGGTGTTCTCGAATTTTATCGAATACCACGAATAAAGGCACCATTTTAAATACATAACTATATGTAATCAATAATATATAATATATCATTTGACAAAATGTTAATCATTCGTAAAAGTTTTATCAAGTTCGTTTAAGGAACACGAGTGAAAATCGTATCTCCAACATAGATTGAGGGTATCTTCTAGTCGAGCTCTTGAGTCTTGAGAATTTTTACATGTTTTTTGTATGTGTCACTTTTGTACACAATTCTTACAGCAATAAAATGCTATTGCCGTTGTCTAACATTTTTACTTGGCTATTTTTGGGAACCAGATAATTTGGCTGTCATTTTGATTTCTGTGTTGAGATTTTCTGAGCGTTCCCAGTTTAATATTAGATTCTGGTGCCACATAGTTGCTATAACAACATGATGGATATCACATATCGGGCGAACTGATTCAACTAAAGCACTCGACAGATGCTCTCGAAGGGAGATGAGACGGGCTGAATAATTGACACATCGGAGACAGAATGCGAGATAAAGGAAGAGAGAGAGAGAGAGAGAGAGAGAGATAGAGAGAGATAGAGAGATAGAGAGAGAGAGAGAGGCAGCGAGAGAGGCAGCGAGAGAGGCAGCGAGAGATAAAGATAAAGTAACTTGAGCCATTGACATTGTAAAGCCACTTTAATATCAACATAAGTGCATATATATAGTAGATATATATATGTATGTATATGTATGTATATGTATGTATGTATATATCTACTAGAGCAGCAGGTTTTGCCTTAGTGACAGCTGCCAGAAAGTGGCAAACAGCTGCAGTTCTTCCTTCTTGCTTGTTCCTTGAGCTGTCGCGACGGCCAAGTTGCTTTTTCTTTATATTTTTCCTTTCTTTGCTTCCACTACTCGAATATGCTCAAAAGCAATCAAAGCAGCCAAATGGAACCCTTACGTTGGTATTCCAAACTGAATCCAACAACCAACAAACGTCGACGAGGCCAAAATGAATAAAGCAAAGCGACGCATGACTGAATGCCAGCCAATGCCAAAATGCCAAAATGCCAATGAATGTGTGAATGTCATGTGCTCCATGCTCAACTCCCAACTAGTATGTCTAAAAAAATAAATAAATAAATAAATAAATATTAATAATGAGAGAAAATATTACAAAGCTGTGAAGAGAAGCTAAAGATTGAATACCCTTGCAAACGGAGTCACATCTAAGCAATTATCTATCTATCCTATTAGGTCTTCCTTCATTATTGCCATCATGCACATCTGATTGCGCTTTCCCCGTTTGTAATTCTTAGAATGCCTTAATTCAAGTATTATCTAAAGAACTCTTTCTCTCTCTCCATTTATTTGATAGAATTTTCAATAACATGTCTCTGGGAGAACTTTGAGTGTGGTTAGCTGCGCTATTCTTATCTTAGTTCACAGATCTACGGATTTGTTTCTAATTTCTTTATTTAATATCCTGCTCTCTTTCTGCTGTCCATAAAAAGATATGGCCACAGTTTCAACAAGTTACTGGGAGATATATTTATAAATATATATAGTACTATAACAGTACCGTACACTGAACAAAAATGTAGGATCCAATCGTGAACTGAACCTTTTCATTTAACTTACCAGAACAATACCCAAAATACGATTTAGTTTGACAATATGCTCTAGAGTCATAGTTCAGTCCTCAATGAACAAATTTAAACTAGACAGATAGAAAGGTAGAGAAAGAGAGTGGCAGAGAAAGACAGAGAATTACAGAGTAAAGTCTGCTTCAAGCGTCGCAATCTTGACGCCAAAATGCGGATACGCTCTGTTAGGGTATATCTAAATGGGAATTGGAGATATGGTCGCGATATGGCTAACCAAGGCAACAATTCCCAACCCAACCCAACACCAATACCATCCCCCCACCCAACCAAAGCCAACCCCCACGCCGGTCATAAGATTGGAGTTGAAGTGGATATTGTTGCCTGGTTGCCGGTTTTGATACCCAGGACAATTTGAAGCACATGGCAACGCTCCCCAACCCTCTCCAACCCTCTCCCCCCATGTTGTCATCGGGGGAAACATTGCTCTTAAAGAGGTTCGTGTCGCTAGCCACGAAATACCCAACCACCCACGCGTTCAACCGCTGCGCCCACTTGTGTGTAACTTGTAGCCAATCATGATTTAATAGATAAAAAACTGAAAAGAGTTCAAGTGGATAAGGCATAAAGCGTTATGCACAAAAGGCCACGTTAAGGTGAAGCTGCAGCTAGAGAGACGGAGATGGGACAAAGAATGATAATGGATAGGAGTCGAGCTGTACAAAACCACTTTAAGAGCTCCCCCAGGATCGATCTGTGCTAAAGCCAAGGCTAATAGTGCCCAGCTGGTTGCGTGGTAAAAAGGCCAAAGGGGGCCAAGGGATCAAAGGAGCACAGCAGTTATGCCAACCACAATAACAACAACAACAATACATGTGCAGGAACAAAACGAAGAAAACCAAAGAAAAATTCTGAAAGCTTCATCTTAAGTGCACTTGACCAAACAGATACCCTGTAATCAATGTCAGTGTATAACATTTGAATTCAAAATGAACTGATTTTTTTAAAATTTTTTTATTTTTTGGTTTTTTTGACTGAGCCCTGTTGCCCTGCAATTTTAATGGGATTTTCACAATAGTATTAAAAACTGAAACCGGAACTGCAATTCGATACCAGATCCTGTTTTATCCAGATCCATTTACTTGTATCGATACCTTGAGAACAATCCGCAATTAGATAACAAAAAAAAATCATTTTTTTAATATATGTGGAATCAATTCTTAAGCTGTAGCGGAACCGAATCTGGAACCGAAATACAATTCGATTGGACAGTATGATTAAAAATCGTATATATATATATGATCTTTATGTCTAATGAAGAAGATTTCCATTTTGGTTGCTTATCTATAAGTACAACACTTATTGCGTACCTTTATCAAAGCGTCTCTTCCACATCAACAGACAGGTTCGGTTCCATAATCGATATATACGTCGATAGCATATGTTTGGGCATATAAAAAAAAAAAATTTGTTAAGGATAGTAAGTGAAAGTAGTCGTGTGGACAGAGCACCGACAGGACGCAGACAGGATATGCGTTGAACAACAACACTTGACGCTAGCTCAGCCCGCGGCAATATGGCAAAGGGATAATATTGAGGCAACAAGCTCAAGACAACCAGATACAAGGACCACAAGGACATGCTGGAGAGACCCATCATGTTGCAGCCTACCCAAGTGAAGCAAACCAATTGCGAATTCTCGCCCATTCTCTGGATGTCATCGTCGTCATCATCGTCAAAGTTCCTGCTGATGACGGAAATTGATAAACGCGCAGGAGGGGTGTGTGTGTGTGTGTGTGTGTGGGAGGATTGCTACGCGCAATCAGTGACAACAGGGGATGAAGTCGAGTGGGCTGGGATGGGTTGGTTTTTTGTGGCATGGGCAGCAAACTTACAATAACCGAAATCAAAATCAAAATCAAAAATTGAGCAGCTTTTGATGACAGCTTAAGTAGCGAGAAGCGAATGCGATTCGCGAGCAATGCCAATGGCCCCTTATCGATTATAGTCAGGAGGCAGGAGGAGGAGGGGCGTTGGGGTGTGTGAATTTTCAAAGTGGGTGGATGTTGTAATGGTTTTTGGGTAATAGACGTTTGTTGCCTTGGCTTTAATTGCCACTGCAGGATTAACGTTTAACCCCAGCAACCGACGTGCAGCATGAATTAATCAAATTGCAAATTGTGGCAAACAGCAAGCAGCAAGCAGCAACAACAACAACAAAATTGTTTATTTTTTCTTTCTTTTCTTAAAAGATGAAGAGAAGAGGAAGCGGGGCAGCAGTCGAGAGCGAAGCGGCAGCAGAGAATGCTGTTCTGTGCGCACTAATGAGCAAAAGGCACACAAACACACACACACACACACAACAAACGAAAGAGATGAAGAAGAAGAAGCATAAGAAAAAAAAAAATCGCGATGCTATTTTTATATGAATTAAAACAAGCAGGCGAAAAGAAAAACGACGACTGCGAATAAATTGTAAACTTCTCAGCTGAGAATCCATTGCAAACAGGCAGAGGAGAAGCTGAGAGGCGAGGAGAAGAAGCTGAGAGGCGAGGAGAAGAAGCTGAGAAGTGAGCAGAATCGAGAAGCGAGAAGCAGCAGATTGCAATGATGCCACTTAATGATAGTTGGTTATTATGATTAATTGGCAGTCGGAGACTTGAAAGTGGCCCAAGTGGCAAAAGGACTAAAAGGGATGATAATAAATGATTTAAAATAGTGCGAAATATTGTTGTGCTAGCCTTGAAGCAGGTAATGTAAATCCACTTGGAAAACCGTAGAAAAACTCCGAAATTTATTATACGTAATGAAAATCATGTGGAAGACCTCAACTCTACTTTGAGCTTACTTTGGTATGTTTGCTGAATTTGCCACTTGAAAGAAAATGCATTAAATTGAAAGTAAGATAAGTATGATGAATGATTTAAATAACTTATCAGTAAGCTGTTTGGGAATTGTAAGCAAACCTTTTGTCGAGGTGTAAATTGATGTGTGTAAATTTTAAGCTGCTTGAGCTGTATTTAAACAATCCGTTTTATTTGTGGAATAATATTTTCATGTTTAGTTTGTGCTGTGTCAAGTACATGATTAAATGTTAATGACATTGAGAACACATCACTTTCACAATGGGTTAACATGATTTACTTAAGTGAAATGTGAATTTAATTACACTTTAAGGTTATTGTTAACTTTGGTAGAACCAAGAAACTTTTACCGAATCACTGTCAAAATCGCTGCTTCAGTGGCTATCAGCAAAGTGTCCAAGTGTCAAAGGGAAAGAAAAGGTTTGTTTTTCTGATTGTCGCATTTAAAGAATCAATTGCAATTGTGGAAAGTGGCTTGTCTAAGACACAAGCCACATTCCATTCATTTTATCCACTCATCTGCTTTTCAAGCTCGCCTTTCGTTTTGAGACATAAACATTTGTTTTGCCTGACACTCGCACATTGCAGCGAACACTGCGAAATGTCATCGACTAATTGCACGGTGACTGTTTGTCTGTGCCTGCGTTTCGTAATGGGGTTAAGCAATGCTAAATGCAAAGGGCTGACAAATGTGTGGTGAGAACGGAAGGGGTCAGACAAGATTTCAGGCCTGTTAACCAGCGGCAGCCAAAGTCACATAAATTCTACCCAACAAGTCGTACCGGTAAGGTTACACTCGAAAAAAAACATACCTCACCCACTTTATTTTTAAGAGTGCATTTCTGAACATGTCGCTTATGGCTTGTTCAACATTTCTGTGTTGACTTATTCCAATTTTAATTCATTGCTATAATTTCCCGTGTGTTTGTTTCTTATGTGTACACCGAATTCTTAAGTATTAAACATATTTAACACAAATAAATAAAACAAATATATTATATAAAATTACATAGTAAGAATGTTTATTTTACTCTTCCAGTTAATAAGATATTTAATAATAATTAAAATTACATTTCGAAAGTTGGCTTATATGTACACTTTTTTTTTAAATATATTTCATATTCTTTAAAATAAAAAATATTTTTGAAAGGAATACAAGCCCCATATTATTGGTGTGTCGCTTTGGGACAAGTATTTCTAATTATAAGAAATCTTTTGGTTAACTTAAAAATTATTCCGAGAATAAGGAAAAGAATAAACACAGCTCGTTGCGTATTTCGGTTGCATTGTATAAAGTTCCAGTTAAGGTTATAAATTAGTTCCAAAATTTTTTTTAACTCAATTTCCAACTAATAATATCGCTTCCTGTAACTGGGAAAAAAAAACGTGGAGATTCGGTACAGCTGCGATTCCATTCCGGTTCGACAACCTGACCTCTCTTTATTGGGCCATTTATTAAAAGACAGGTTGCATTTTTTAAAGTGTAGTGGCACGGGGCAGGCAGAACACGCGTGTCCAGCTCAACAATTCGTTGCTCCGTGCTGTGTTGTGTTGTGTTTGTTGTTGTTGTTGTTGTTAGTTTGATGGTGAAAAACGGGTTTCTATTTTCATTTTTTTTTTTTGTTTTTTGCTGAAAAAATGAAAACATTTGTATGCAAACTGGGCACCTCTTGTTTTTGTTGACTTTCATTTAGGTTTCTAGTTTCTATTTTCGTAGTCGCGCCTCCCACTTGTTGTTGTTGTTGCGTTGTTGTTGCTCTTGTGATTTGTGTGGCTTTCAAATTGCGAAACTCGCGGAAGCTGACATTTTGTTCAAGCAGCCGAGGGGCCGGTTGGCGACGGCAACGGCAACGGCGAGAGGGGAATTTACCGAGAAGAACTCTATTGTTTGGGGCATGGCCTACATAGTCGGCCAGTTTTCCACATCTATATATCCACATCAGGCATACCAGCGCAGACTACACTGCTCATAATAATTCATTGGGAATGCCAAATAATTGGATTTGCCAAAATGGCACATTTTGAAAAATTAAATCTGTTATGAACAAACAAAAAATTCAAAATTCAAAATATCGACTCTAAATGAAGCTTAAACCAGCTTTAGCTGATTAAATAGGCTGAAATTTGCTTTTAAGTTCAGTTGTTATTCAAAATTATAGCTAGCATTTTTCACTTAAAAGTTCAAATGAAAATGCTGTTAATCTCAAATTAAGCTAAAATGCATTTGGCGTTGCACTCAAATCGGAACCGCAATTTTATTGATAATTATTTCAGATAGAAATTAAAATACTATTTAAATTTTTCCCAGGAATCGAGTTTATTTACCCAAATTAGAAAACCAATTTCTAATCTTTACCCAAGCAATTAATATTTTGGATTTACGAACCGAAATATTTAGTTGTGCTCCTAATTTCCCACAAATAAATACTAAATAAAATTAAGTGTCAAAGTTGATGTTGTTTGTTTATTTCTGTTGTTGTTGTTTTTGTGTTATATTTTGTTGCAGTGTATAGCAGAAAACCATTTGCATTTGCATACAGTTTGCGTATTCCGTGCTGCGCTGCAGGCCGTTGCCCGATTGGGGGGTTGGGCAGTGGCGGAGTGTGGCAAATGGTGGGTGGGGGGAGTGTTTTAGCCAGGTTTTTGGACTTAATGGCATTGACACCTACAACTCTCTGCGTTGCTGTTGTTCTTGTTGTTGGTGCTGTTGTTGCTTATCGTGCGCTGGAATTGCGGTTTGTTGCCATTTGCTGTTGTTGTTGCCGCATAATTTAACTTCTGCTTGTGTGGAATGTGTGTGCGTGTGTGTGTGTGTGTGTGTGTTTTTGTTTCTATCTATGTAGTGATTGGCATAACGCAAACGCATATGCTGCCAGCATTGCTTGTGCGTGATGGAATATGCTACAACACATGATAAGTTGCAGGGGGTGGGGCGGGTGTATAAACAAGATGAGAGTTGAACATAAGGGTTGTGTGATGGATAGATGTGCATGTGCATCGTTAGTCACCTGCTGAGCATGCGATCAAAACCAAAACAACAGGTCATATTAAGTGGTCCTTGCAGCTTTGTTATTTGACAGTTGTGGAAGAGGGGAGTGGTTAGGATTGGGGGAGGTGGGCATGTAAACTGGATATCTATTAAGTTAACAGTTAACAATGGTGTTGCATAGACAGCATTGCCTGCAACACTTGTGGGCATTTCATTTGGTAAGCTTGCCAACTAACCAAAATGCCAAGTCATGACAACAGTTAAATATCCTGCTAACATTTAAGCAACAACTTATCCTATATTATATAATTTCCACTCCTTGCCTTGCATGAACTTAACTGCAATCCCAATCTTCATTTACAATTGTACTCCAGCTGGCTTTTTCTTATTAATCTTCCTTTAGTCTCAGTGCAAATTTCATACATCCGGCTATATTAATAATAATAATGGCGGAATTGAGTGTGTCTGATTTTTAAATCTTAGAATGCCTTATTTCACGTATTCTCGATGAAGCTCTCTCTCTCTCTCTTCTCTCTTTCTTTCTCTTTAATTAAGTTTTCAATAGGAACATATCTTTGGGAAACCTTTGAACCTGCTCAATTGTGGTAAACTCATCGTACTGCAAATCTACGCAAAATTCCTGGGAAACCAATTTAAATTTAAATCAATTTCAATTTAATGCACAGCGATTGGGAAAAACATTTTTAAAAAATCTCATAGTATATGCAATCAAAATCTATTTCGAGTGAAATCCATACAAAGCGAACTAGGTTCAAGAGTTCTGAAGTGAAACTTATCCATTTCCAAATTATAAAAAAATGTGTATGAAATATTTTCTGATTTGCAAATTATTTTTACATTTTCTGCAACATGGAAATGTGTGTGCGTGTGTGTGTGTGGGTGTGTGTGTGAATGACTTGTGTATAGCACTATTGCGCCATCACACCATCACACATACGCACATGCAGCAAGCAAGCAGTTTTCTTGGCCATATATTTTTATTTCGCAGTATTTTATTTTACGTAATATATTTTTTTTTTGCTATTTATTTTTTTTTAGCAATAACAAATTCAATTTTCTGCAATTTCGCAATGCACCGCAGAATGCTTACTCTCTCCGTGCACAAATGGAGCAGTCTTTCATACCCCCCATCCCCCCTACCAGCAAGCCTCGTTTTACCCATTGCCTGCAATATCAAAAACCGAATCCGTGGCGCATTTCCAATACAAATGCAAATTGGCCGCAGGCATTCAACCAGACGTTCTGTGTGTGTATATGTGTGTGTGTGTGTGTGTGTGTGTGTGTGGTGTGTGGTTTGTGTGTGCCTAAGTAATATATATGCACTCATAAAAAATAAGGGAATTTTGCAATAATTTCCCATTTTGCAACTGTTTGGTCATAAATTTAAAATACGTAAAGTTAACATATTTCTTTAAGCATGATTGAAGTACTCCCGATCTTAGGTCACTTCTGACATTAGCTTTGCATAAATGCTTGTCAGCTATAATCAAGTAAGTCTAACAACAACAAAAATGCACTACTAAAATGCATTCAGTAAAAAGCTTCTATTTTTTGCTTTGATTACTTAAGAAGATTCATTCAATATTTTTAATTGAAAGCTTAAGAATTAAATGTTAGGAACTGAAATGCCGAAATACTTGCATATTCTTGCAGTGCATGTGTGTGTGTGGGTGTGTGTGTGTGCGCAGTTACATATGTACATCCACATGTAGAATTGATTAAACAAATATTTGCCATTGAGCCACATTCGCCCAGCGGCTGTATTCCATTTGCTGGGTTTTTCATTTTTATCTTTTTATCCCTCTACCCATTAAAAATTAATGAATTGGGTACATACATATGTATGTACATACATATGTATAATCTAGTAAAGTCTGTCTGTTTGTCTCTATGCACAAGCCGAGCTCGACGAATAAAAAGAGAGCGACTCTAAAGAGAGCTCCGCTATTTGTTCTCTGCAGCAACTTGTATTGCGGATCACAAGCAGAAGTACTGAAATAGAGGGCATACTAAAGGAGAGTGGGAGAGTGGGAGAGAGAGAGAGAGAGAGAGACAGAGAGAGATGCTCAATATTTTATATTGGCGTCTTATTCTCATACACATTATGAGCAGTTTGGGCTTAGCTCAATCGGTGAAGGAATCACTTAATGTAACCTAAAGCAAATGCAAAAATTAAAATCTAATCGTATAACTGTTAATGGTGCGTCAGCAGTTAGACTAAAACTAACTACAAAAACATCTATATGTAAAGAGGGCGATTTAAATATCATTGCCCAAATACCAATTTAGTGCCCCACTTTATCGCGTGGGAAGCTAAATAGCCGCTGATTTACGTACTTCAAATTGAGACGCTTTGCAGAAATACTAGTTCAGTGATAATTTATCTTTAGGCCTCTTAAATATTGTCATTAAGTGATTTATTTGCCTTTTTCAACTGAAGGGAGGACGAGCGCTCTCCTATTTTTGGCTCGCAGTATCAAATCGGACTCTAATTCTTATTCATCTGTTTCTTCTTTATTTGATTTATTTTTTTGTGAAATGAAATAAAATGAATGTGTTTGTTTGTTTATGTTGTTGTTGCTGCTTTATAATGCTGATGATGAATTTAAGGAATGAAAAATCTTAGCTAAGATATCAAGTTAGATAAAAGTTGAGATTTCACCATATCTGATTACAGGGTGTCTCCCAGTCGGGCGCTTGTATTTAATTTTCTCGGTCTGTTTTGTTTTTTTTGTCGCAACGATTCTTTGCAATTACCGTAATGCCAGTGGCCTTGAAATGCCCGAACACCATAAATGTGGGCGTGGAGGAGAGGAGGGAAGGGGGCTGGGGCTGGGAGGAGTTTGGCGATTTGAATTTGTTGGCTGGAGGGAATATTGCAGCATTCGTGTGTATGAAAGTTATTCTTGCATATGAATTTTGATGATGCTGCCACTGCTGCTGCTGTTGTTGTTCTTTTCTGGCTGTTGCATGGTCAGATTCAGTTTGAGCTGCAACTGTTTGCTGGTTGTGGCTGCCACTTGGTGCACTTGCCACAGCAATGTGTTTTGGCTTAGCGCTTGACTTGTGTCCCAGTTTCCATTTCTGGGCACGTTAATAAATTGCTGTGTGTAGTTAACTTCAGTTTGTCTTCTTGCCTCACTTCTCTTACTACCTCTCTCTTTCTCTCTCGCTTTCTATCTTTCTCTGTCTCTCTGTCTGCATGGCTGCAGCATAGCTGGGCATTGTTAGAATTGGTGACACACTTCATTTTGGATGCCACACGGCGCTCATCCGACTCATGAATTTACTTCATCAAGACCCAGGCCACAGCATCCCCGAATCCCACAACTCCAGCACTATGATGATAACGATGACCCTGTATCATCGGCTGCTGCTGCTGCTGCTGCGGTTATTGCTGCGGTTGGTGCTGTGTGTTGCGAGCAGTGAGTTGCAACTTTTGTTGTAGTCTTATTCTGTATTTATGGTGGCAGGATAACTGCAACTTTTCGGCACGTTCCGATACTTAGAGATGGGCGCAGTTCCTAAGCTGCTCTCCTCGAGGACTGCCGCACGTGAGTCATGATTCACGACACACTCACGAGGCGTACATACATATACATATATATATATATATTTTATTTTTTTAATCACAAAAAAAAGAGGGAAATATTTAAGGCCAGATGCGCTTTTTGAAATAGCAGTCGACAAAAAACCTTAACCAGAACCGAACGAGAACCAGAACCTAAAAACCGCTACAGAAACTCTACTTTTTCTTGGAGAACCAGCTGCAGGAACAGATATTATAATTTGTTAGTTAAATATTATATAATCGGAGCCAAAAATCGATTAGGTTTGACATACTTTAAGGATAACAAATGATTGAATAAAATTATTCGTTATATATTCGTTAAGCATTTGGGGAAAAACGTAAAAGTCAAGAGTTCATCGCTACCACAGAGATAGCGATTGTGATAACAAGAGAGCGAGAGAGGGGCGAGAGAGAGAGAGAGAGAGAGAGAGAGAGAGATGGATAGAGATAGAAAGAGTTGAAGTTGGGACATGTGTCAAATGTTGGTAGTGCACTTAATTCGCAGCTGTTTGTTGTTGGTTGTCGAGATGAATTTCAGTTGCCAGCAACAGCTGCTGTTGTCGAGAGTGAAGGCCATTAATGCAGTGTCTAACATTTGGCATTGCCACAATAGCAACACACGCACACACACTCACAAACACACACGCATACACATACACATGTATCAGGCCTGGCAAATGAAATGCAGCAGCGGACTGGAAAACCAGTTGCAGGAAAAGCTGCGTGAAGCGACAGGAAGAGTAGGAAGCGAAGGTTGGGGAAGGGTAGCTGTGGACCAGCAGGCAGGTCACGTTAATAAAATGACTGCACTCTCCCCCTCCCCCTCCCTGTGCCACTACCTCGCTGCAATGCAAAGCAACGGATGGCGTCTGGCTCAATTTTCATTTCCATTTCCATTTCTAGCAAATGTCGTTGCTTTTTTGCTGTTTTTTTATTTTTCTCTTTCTTTTTTCCTAAAGTCCAAATGATGATGAATGGATTGCGGAATGGGACTGCAACTGCAACTGAAACTGAAACTGGGACTTGGACTGAAACTGAAACTGGCGACCTGGCTGTGCTGCTAACTGTTGCAACTACAACAAGAACAGTAACAGCAACTAGGATTTATGTGGGTTAGAATTCTTGACTTGAGTATACCTTTCACAAGGCCTAAGAGCAGTAAATGACTCACAGCTATTTGCTCAGAAATTTATAAATTGTGTGCCACATTTGGTTGATTAAGTAAACAACGAAATAAATTCAACTTAAATCTAATCAAGGGATACATTTGAAGTGCTCAAAATAGGGAAAGATATATATTGGATTTCATTTATATATTATATTATTAAAAATATTTCAACTTTAATTTCGAGCACAAATATTGTAGGCATATTTGTAGCTTTGATGAACTTGAGCAAACGAATCAAAAAAATAGAATATCAAAGTATTTGATAATAATTTATACAATCAGACCGGAATCGGAACTGGGTTCTTGAACCGAAATTAAATTAATTAATTTAAGAAGCAGGAGGACTAACTGACTTGCATATGCACAACGTGAATATACCCTATAAGCATGCCTATTATTTTTGGGTTCTAGGCCATATAAAAAGGCGGCGAAAACTGGGAAAATTGAAGATTGCGTTTTTCGCCGTTTTCCAAGCCATTCATTTTGGCAATTGCAGAGACGCAGGCACACAACACACACACACACACAGAGGGCAGGTAAGTTCTCTCCCAACCCACATCCATTAAAAAGGATGGAGCCGTGCTGCCATCAAATTGGAAAATATGTCGGTGCCACAATTTGGTGTGTGTTTTGTATTATTTTTACCAGGTTTTTCGTCTTTGCGCTTTTTATTTTATTTTTTTTTTGCAATTTTGTTGCAATATTTCTTGATGCTGCCTTGGCTTGCTGTTTTCTTTTTGCTGCTGAAGCTCAAACTCGTTATATGGATGGCTTTTGCTTTTAACGTTAACTAGAAATTGGAAAATTGCACTCAGCAACAGCAGTAACAGCAACAACAGCAGCAGCAGCAATAATAACAACAGCAACAGCAACGAGTGACAAGGTGTAGAAAGTCAAACGTGCCAAAGATGTCAACTTGCAAAAACTGGAGGCGAAATCTGTCTCTATCTCTTTCTCTGTCTCTGTCTCTGTCTCTCTTTCTCTTTCACTGGTTGGCATTCACACGTCTAACATTGACACTGATGCTAACAAAAAAGCAGAAGTTGCTGGCAATTGAAATCGAATGTCCGAAATGGCCAGTGACAGTTGTTACCAGCAACAATAACAACAGCAGCAGCAGTAGCAACAGCAGCAGCAGCAACAGCAGCAGCAGCAGCAGCAGCAGCAGCAGCAGCAGCAACAGCAACAACATGTGTAACTGAAACTGTTTGCCAGTCACACGGCAACAATTTTTAGCTTTGTTGCAATTGATGTCGGCTTGGATTAGAAACCATTTTCACAATGGTGCTGAAATATGTCTTTGCAATGTCTCTCTCTCTCTCCCTCTCTCTCTCTCTCTCTCTCCCTCTCTATTTCTCTCTCTGTCTCTCTCTCTCTTGAATAGCCTCAAATGCGCAGCTAGATATGAGCCAGGAAAAAGTTTCTGGATGCTATCCAGGTATTGTTTGATTATGCAATTGTTGCATAGAAAAGTATTTCTGAGCTACTAGAAAATTGTTAGGGAATACGCTTGAAATACGCTAGAAACTTGAGCACTCTTGATAAAAATGGTCTGAATTGAGTTGAGCTGAGTTGGTGCTTTAAGCTTGTCGCAATTTTCGAGAGTCAAATATTATTACTTGTGCTATTGAGGCAGCAGCACATTATGAAGTTGTTGGCACAGCATCAACTGCCTCACACTCACACATTCACGTCAACATACAGTGCTGGCAAGCAAAATATCACCAGTATTATTTAATGCAGACGAACGAGAGAAAAAGTGCTTTCTGAGAAAGGAAGAAATATATCTGTGTCAATAGTGTTGGGCAAGGCGAGCCAAATATCTTTCAGGCACTAAGAAGCCACCTAATTAAAATATGCATAGGGAGCAGCGCAAACTGTCTGATTTTAAAGGAATCTGTAGAACAGAATATGTGTCACCTTAGCCAGATGTATATATGATTGGATTGCAGGGAAACCAATTATCAACTCAGAAGATAGAATAGAAACCCTTAACCGCACTAAAAATCTCGCATAAGTATTAAGGTCTCTGGATGAGCTATAGGCGCGCAATAGATCTAATATCTAATCTATATGTATAATTTTAATTCTTTTTCTTCTTTATTTAAGTCTATATTCAAAAAAAAATGACCGATCCTTCCTACGAAGGCCATTTGATATAGCAGTCCAATTTTGATAATATTTTTCTTATATTTGCGAAACATATTTAATCTTTTGAATTTTACAGGCGCATCGGAACAGGGAGGTCTACATAACACATAATATAGAAAGTTAAATTGTGTACTTTATAAATCTGGTTAATCCTGGCCGTTTGGTCTCCACAAATCTGGAGGAAGCTCGCTAGGATGTTATATCTTCAGCTGGTGCAGCATATTTGCATGGCGACTGCTAAATCGCGAAGGCTCGGCGAACAGCACGCGCTTGGTTGCCTAAACTGAGCGCGGCAAGTGGCATGTGGCAAGTGGCAAGTGGCAAGTGGAAAGTTGCAAGAGGCAGTAGCCCACACCTGGACAGAGTAAGGGTATGAGTGCTGTGCTCAAACTTGCCTTGTTTGCCACAGAGCAACTTGCAGCTTGCTTACCGCGAGTTCAGCATCTTCACCTTGAATAAGCATATTTATATATGTATATACATATGTAGAATATGTAGTATGTATATATATACATATATAATATATATGGGTTTGTAGACTTGTCTCCCTTAGAAAATCCACTAAAAAAATATGGCTTTTAATTTTGGTGCTCTTTGTGCAACCGCAGTTGTATAACTTGAGTATTTGACGCACAAATGCAGCTTGCAGTTGCGAGTTGGCAGCACCGTTTGTTTGTCTTTGCTGCTGCCGCTGCTGTTTTCCGGCTGGAGTCGTCGCAGCAAGTCTTTGCCTCCAGTTTCCCGTAATTTGGCAGCCATCAATGTGCTGAGCAGCGAAAACTATCTATAGACATATATCTATATACATATATACATATATATATATATATATATATATATGTATGTATGGCAGTCAGGATTAGGAATAAGTTTATGGCAAAGCCAGACGGCTGTCAGAAGGGTTGGGGTGGAGGTTTTAGAGGTGGATGGGAATAAATTGAAGCTCGGCCTGTGCCGAGTGCCATTGAGAAGTTTCAAGCGCGCCGGCAAAAGTTGGCTGCAGAGTTGCGCTTGGGCCAAGTTGCAGGTAACTCGCGCCCATAAAACAAACAACGAACGACACACACACACAAACACACACACACACCCACACACATCCTGCATCTATGGCCAGACAGCGTCATTGTCGTTAGCAAATATATTGCCAAAGAGGATCAAAGAGCATTGCGCAGCACAAAATAATTGCTGTCTGCAGTCCTTTAGAGCAAAAAAAATAAAAAATTGAGATATAGACGAGAGTCAAGAGTTTGCATAATTTGTAGCTTACGCTCCCTCTCTCTCTCTGACTCTCTCTTTCACTCTCTCTCTCTCTCTCTCTCTCTCTCTCTGTCTCTCTCTTTGTGTGTGAAATTCCAGCACTGACGTAAGTTTCCCTGATGTCATTTGTCATCTTTGCCCATGACAATAGTTCCTCTCTCCTATTCTCTGGCTCTTTCTCTCTCTCTATCCCTCTCTCTTTCTCACTCGCACTCTCTCACACTCTCTTTGTGAAGTGCAGTTTGTCAGTATGCCATTATGCAAATGTTATTTCGTGCCAGCGCAGCAGTCTGCCTTTTTTTCGCCCAGCACTTGCTGCTTAAACATTCAAAAATAAAGTGACAGCATTAGAAAACAAGTTAGTTTGCTGAACTTGCAGATACCCTATAGCAGAGCTTCGCACGATCATAAAGCCAACAACAGTTATTTTTTAAAGTTGAAATTTTAATTGATTCGTTTTGCTAAAAAGCAAGCAATACAACAAAATTATTTGCTGTACAAATTTCAGTTAAACTTCGCGTAGCAAAAGCCCGTAGCAATCAGAGAGTAGGAGAGGGATAGCGTAAAAGTGTGAGAAAGAGAGAGTGAGGAAGAGAGCGAGAGAGGGAGAAAGATAGCGCCTTCGGTTGCCTCAAAACATATCGAAGATGTTGATACGCACCACTTGAACATTTATCGGCGGATATATAAGGCATTTGCCAACACTGCAGGGACTTCATTCGCCAATGTACGCGAAAGGGAGAGGGGTGGATGGGGGGCGGTCGGTTGAGAGGGTTCAGAGGGATGCAGATTTAGTTGGAAGCTGCAAAACCTGTTAAAGGCAATGCTGGAGTGTTGAGAACGCTTTAGCTGCCGTTTGCAAGGCTCAGCCAAACAGCAAGTATCACTTCCCCAACCCAACCCTTTGCCACACACACACACAAACACACACCGCACCCATACGGCTGCCCTTGCCCCTCTACTCCTTACCTTTACACAAGCGTCTGGCAAATCCGTTGAGTGGCTGGCAGAAAGCTGAATGGCAACAATACATAAAAATGAAATAAAAACACAAAACAAGAGTAAACGTTTTTTGTTCACTGTATTATACCCTGTGCAGTTATGAACTCGCGCGGGGTATCTACAATCAACTTGAAAAACATTTTTGATATTTTGTTTATTATTCTTAAACAGTCGAAAGTGAGTCTCGAATAGTAACAGGTTATGGACTGGTCGTGCACATTCCGACTCGTGTCTCTTTTCACAGGAACTGAGAGTCGTCTTAAGTGAAGCGCCGAGTTTATCAAGTGCCTATGCGACACCCTGCTAGATGGCTTCACCCCTCGCTCTCTTTCTCTCTCTCTCTCTTTCGTTGTCTCTTCACGCTATCGCTCCTCAATCTCTCCCCGCGCCGATTATGCTAAGCATTACAAATGCACACAGCGAAAGATATCAAAATCATAAATAGACACTGAATAAAAAGAAGCTGAAATCGGTAATAAAGCTGATTGAATACAAAAAACAAGTTTAAATTGAATTTGAGTTTCTTATCTGTAACAATCAAAGTGTCAAGCGGAAGCATAATTTTGACGGTCGAAATTTGAAAACCACTTACAGGAAGCAATATTATTTGCTCATTTAGTATTATAATGGGGCCGAATGCCAGACAAAACTTAGAACTTCGAATTTATTTAGATTCGATCTACCATTTTTCTCGTATTAATATATATTTTTATTTTATTTGTAATAAAAATTCAAAAATTTGGTAAAAATCATTCCAATTCCAAAATGTCTCATCGAACCTTGAGTTTTATTTGAGTGTGAATCAACTTTCTATGATTACTCAGTTTAGTTTGTGGAGTGGAATAATAATAATGAAAACACATCAATAATAAAAATAGGAGTATTAAATCGAAATCTCAATAAAGAACGGAATATATTTAATATTAAGTATAATATGGCAAGCAAATTTAAAACTTCCAATCCTCGATACTTAATGATTATATATATTTATATATATATATATATATATATATAATGTATAAATATAATAGTTTTATAGTAAATTTCTTGCGATTTTAACTGAAAGTCGCTGCACACATTCGCACAGTGTATTTCTGTCATTCGCCATGTGTGGCAATTTCAAAGCCACATCCGCATTCTGTTGGAATTTCCAGATTAACAGTCGGAGCTCTATGCATGTGTGTGTGTGTATGTGTGTGTGTGAGTGTGTGTGCGTGCTGCCATTCACTATTTTGCAGACAATTAGTTTCGTAAGCAGTTTTCCCATTCTTTTGAACTTTAAGTTTTGTCAGCTGCGTTTTGTTAGTCGTCTCATTAGTGTGTGTGTGTGTGAGTGTTGATTTATCAACTAGTATTGTCTAGCTGTAGACACACACACACACACACACACACACATACATACATACTCCATCTACCCACAAAACAAAGAGGAAATTGATTCACAGCCATTCCTGGTTCGCAAAATGAATCGAAAATGAAATGGAACGTGACCGAATTTAGCCACATGTCAATATGCTAATGATCATGCTGTTGCCACACAACTGTGTGGGTCGAATCCACACATTCTTCCCCTCTCCCTCTCCCTCTATTTCTCTCTCATTGTCTCTATCTCATTCACCCTTTTAAATCCAAGTCTGCCCCGTTTTGATGTGCTGTGCGTTCTTGATTATTTTGCTGATTGTTTTTTTTGGGTGCTCGTGTGTCGTGTTTAAAAGGCTTTAAATAGGAATTTGGTTGGCAGATAACGCTGCCTGTTCTCTTCTCAGCCCCCGTTCACATAGTGTTGTGCTGGCTGCAGCCAGGGTTGCCATGTTGTGTAATTGGCGGCCGAAACGAATTGAAACGGGAAATGGCAAATAAATTGCATGAAACGTGCCGCATGCAGGGCGACAACGGAGACAGAGAGAGGGAGGGGGGGGGGGGGGGTAGAGTTCGGTGGAGAGGTATACTGCTGGTCATCTAAATGCGTGTGTGTGTGTTTGTGTGTGTGTGTGTGTGTGTGCGTTGTATGCTATTTCTGTCGACCGCAAAGTGACGTTTCCGTTTCCGTATCCGTATCCGTATCCGTGATGCGGCTCTGCATATACAGTCAAAAAAAAGGGAAACAAAATGCAGAACTTTGAAAGCAAATTAATCGAAAAGTCCTTAAATTGATTACTTAAACTTACAACTTAAAATGCATCCAAATTAGCTGGAATCAAAAACACGTGCCTTAAAATTCAAATTCATTAAATTAATGTTTTCGAGTACTCAAATGTTTGCCTTAAGCCTTTTTTACTTGGTTAAGTAGTGCTCGTCAATGTTAAGATCTAGATTGAATTTTACACATTTATCTTAAGAACAATTTCATTCAATTGTTTAGTTTGATTTGGTGAAGTCTTTTTTTTAAGTGCATTGATTTCCCTATCACTTCCTCTCTCTCTCTCTCTGTTCTACCTTTTCCCTTCTCGCGGAAAAGTGACAACTTCGTTGCTGTTGTTGCCGACCGGAGGCGCATTCACGCAGCTGCCTCCAATTCGTGCAACATGCTGCCAATATTCGGACCACAGCTGCCACCTGAACAATTATTAATCCAGTCGTGTTCGCGTTTATTGCTTTATAATGCAAACTGGAAAGCCCCATCCCCCCCTTACCCACCCTCTTTCCCTTCTTGCACACCTTGCAAATCCGATTTCCGCTTTGGTTCAACTTCTTCAAAGCGAATCGAATCCGAATGCAAATCCATATTATTTGCTGGCCACCGCAGTTGCATAAAATAGGTATTCATTAGGGAGGGGATATCGAGTGGAGGAAGAGGAGGCAGGGCAGGAGCCTGAAGTGCCGCAAGCAGTAAAAAAGCATACAGAGAAATGTGATAGGTTTTTAGTTACCACGTAGCATATCAAAGATAATTTACTACGAACTTATTCCTGAAAGGGAGCATTGTCGAGGTAGCTTGGCTATGAGAAACCCTAACAGAATACGTAACTGGTTCTTAAAATAATGATAAATTTCGTTTCCGTTTCTGAATGTCAACTGGTCAAGTTGCAGTTGCAGTTCCGGTTCCGGTTTGACATCCTGCTATTTACTGAAGCAGATTTATTGGTAGTATTAGTATTTTGGAACCGCTTAAACATTATTAGTTTTAGTCTGTCATGCATTTTCACTTATGTCCTTTGAGACCTCTCCAGTTCCAGCTCCTTATCACAATATGGCTAGCCTCTTAAATACTAAACCCTTACGTACACTGTCTGTTGGTTTTTTTTTTTTTTTTTTTTTGTAATTTCATTGGAACCCCTTTGTGAGTATTTTTATTTTATTTTTATTTTTTTGTTTGCACTAATTTCTTGCAATCTCTTTTTGTGCGTAACATAAAAGCAGCTGCGACCGCTGCCTGTGCCCTACCCACCTCCGCAGCTGTGCCTCTTTTATTGAACAAAGGCAGTGCACTGTCCGCCACACATTCACACATACACTCACACACACCCACACACATGCACGCACACAAACAAACATAGATGAGGCGGAGAGAATACAGACCGCAGTGTTTTTTAAATGACTTCCTACTTTTGTTTCTTTTGCCTTTTGCTTTTCACATTCATTGTTTGCAATGAATGAACAGCTGCTAGCGCCAAAGAGTGACAAAGCGATGGGGTTGGGAAGTTGTGTTGGGGGGCGTGGCACGACCAGACGAGTGCACAGTACGCTAAAATTAATTCTCACAAATGCGTTCACAATTGCGTAATAGTCGAGCTGGATTTACTCGATTTGCTAAAAGCGCTGCTCGGCAAGGGGCTATTGAGCGGGGGGCCGGGGCGTAGGTTGTGTGGGCGAGTGCTGTGTCTGTGGCCGACTAGCAGTTGCATTAAACCATAAGCTGCAACAAATGACAAACTCACACACACACACACCCACACAAAAACTGTCTGCTGTCGCTTGTGCGGCCCAAAAAAGGTTGCTACGATTTTTGTTAGCTTTCATTCCATGTACTTTGCCTTGCAGCAGACACATCTGCAAACATTATCGCATTAGATAAGAAAGTAATTCTCGCAGAAAGCACAGCGGCATATTGCCACTACTTTCATATCTGGCATTGGCAAGAAGAAGGAGATGATGATGGTAGATAATTTCGACATTTGTGCTTAAGAAAAACGGTCGTTTAAAACTGTTTAAAGTTTCAAAATTAACACAGTTATGTCAATAGTGAACCGATTTCGGTAAGTAATACAAAAAACTGGGAATCATTTCCCATCGTTTTAAGTATATATCGATAATGCAATACCCAAATTAAATCAATTTAATTTTGTTGATATCTTTCGACTTGACTTTAAAATAACTAGCCACTTCTTAATTATCTTTCACTTGTTGCAAAATCGGTACAAAGACTGGAAGCCTTTATAAACATCGGTTGCTCCGTCTTTTAATTTTAATTTTTTAATTTAATTTAATTTTTTGTTAATTGTATCACATCTCATGCCACTCAAAAATTAGTGTTTGTCGATTTCTGACAATCGAAAACATTGCAGTTTGCATTGTTGATTGCCCCACAAGCACACACACAAGCATACATACACACACACACACACACACAGACACACCCTCATTAAAACCACGCCCCTTGTAGAGTCCCCGCTTTGCGGTTAACCTAATTTGCTTTAATTTACATTGCAGCATATTTAATTAATCAAACATTGCGACACTCCAACTCCCACACACCCCACACCCCCCCACCCATCACACGCACACCTACACATACACCCCCACCATACAGGTATTTAATTCGTTTTTCAATTAAGCAGCGCATTTTTTTTCCTCCTCTCTGTTTCATTTCGCTCCCATTTTTTTAAACAGCTTGTTTTTCTTGTATTTGGTGTTGTTGTTGTTTGCTGCTGCTCATCGCTAGTCAAATGGTTTGTAATTACGCGCAGTACTGCCACGCCCACGCCCACGACACGCTGGACGCCCACCTGACTTGGGCTTGAGTGACTTAATTACAAATTGCATTATTTATCATGCAACAAAGTTCGTCAAACTGCTAACTGCAGCGCGGGGCAAACTCTCCAAAGGCCCACAACGATAATCATCAGCGTTTCCAATGTGTTAATGTAATTTCATCTTCTCTTTCTCTATCTCTCTCTCTCTCTCTCTCTCTCTCTCTCTCTATCTCTCTCCCTTGGGTTGCACCATCATCAAATATTCTTTGATGGTATACGAAAAGGAGATAAGCAGCAAAGCTGAGCGCAAAAAGTTGCAAGTTGTGCCACTGACTCACTATTTGCACATGATTGCGCTACAGTGAAGCTTGGCAATTGTGCGAAAGTGCTTGGTACTCAATTTTATAATATATATAACATATAATATAATAAGAAAGATTAAGATTAATTTGAATATTATAAAGATATTATAAATAATAAATCGAAAAATATTTATGGTAACCAAAATGGCATTTTATTGTTAGTGGGAACTTCTTTCGCCCTTCTGACAGCTTTTATCCAAGATACTGATTTTATTACAACCTATTTGAAACCTATTCAACGATTTTAAGAATTCCAATGTGTTTCCATATCCTTTCCAGCGGTATGTCCCAAAAATATGCTCAATAGGACTTAGTTCCGCTTATAATTTCTGTGGCATAAAAGTATTTCTTTTTTCTTAACCAATTATTAGATTTAGCGTAATTATTTTTTGGTATCTCTTCGTATATGAATTTGTTAAACTTTTTAGAAAATCCATCTTCACAACTGTTGTATGAAAAGTTTTTGTTAAATGTAAATAACTTTCCAAACAATTTTGTGAAATATAATTATACAATTTTGAGAGTAATTGGCTAAACTCATTGTGAAATTATAAACAAAAATAGAAAATCGTTTAGCCCGAGCAAAGCCGGTGAATATCTGTTTAGTTTTGGTTTGGCGGCACTCTGCGAGTGTTTACTTAGCAAGCAGCATGCACAATAAATATTTGCACAGATTTCAATGGGTTGTGTTGATGCCGTGCAACTTTTGCCAGCATCTCCGACGGCGGTGGTGTGGGGCGTGGGACGTGGGCGGCTTGCGGGATAGGACGCCACAACCTCAAAACTAGAGATAACAGTTACGCACACCCACACACACATATGTGCAAATATATATGCTGATACATATACATATATATGGACATACATATATAATATGATGATGATATGAACAGCTTGTATCTGTGTGTGTTTGTGTGTGTGCGTGTGTGGATACGCTCGTGGTTGTGCCCCAAGTTGATTAAAATCTGCACTTCACCCCTTTTCATTTCCTTGTCTCAATGCTTTACCATTTCAGTCAGTCAGTTAGTCAGTAGTCAGCCACGAAGAGTTTCACACACATACACACACATACACGCACATACACCCCTATATAGGTGTATGTTTCACGCGTTGCTGACTGCTCTCTTAGTGACCCAAAGGCGGTCGCAAATGAAATGATTGCAAAGATTGCAAAAGAACATTTTGTACCTGTTTTGGTATAGGCGACGAAAGTGATTTGTGTGCTTCTTTCCTTTATTTCGGAATATATAATATATAGTGTTTGATATATCCAAAAATAAGATGCTCTAGCAAAATGTAGCTATTGGTATTGGTGAGTGATTCTGAAACGAGTTTTAGAATGGAACGAAAAGTATGATGTACACATGAACCGCTTCGAAGGCGTCCTACGATTGAGAATAATATGATGCTGCTGTCTTAGTTAAATCGATCTTAATATGCATTTTTGATTAGTGTTCAAATCTTACCGTGAAGCATATTCTAGTGTAAGTATTTCTTACTTCTTTAAGACTATCCCAGTTAAGATGTCAGCAATTATTCATATCAGACCCAATTGGAAACGTTGTGAATTGATTTTGTAACGATAATACTTGAACTAATAACATAAATTTCTGCATTCAATTGCGGTTCGGGCTCTGAATTTTAACCGGTAAATCTGCGGTTTCGTTTATGGTACCGATCTGACACGCTGTTGTAAGCTGATTTATTTCTATCGGCTCACCTTAATGCCTGATTGGATAGATATACAGTTTATATTGGAGCTGGCCAACAAGTAATTTGGCAGTCGATTATCTGCGACTGAAATGCAATGTTAGCTGGTTAAGTTCGTCAAAGCTCAAAATGCGATATAAATCAAATGAAACGTGTTGTGTGGTGTCTGTGTCTGTGTGTGTGTGTGCGCATGCTTGTTAGAGGTCACCTTAATTATGGTCACAATTAACAGTTTGAAATTTGGTGGGGCATTCGCTGCTGTGCTGCATTTGGCACACTTACCAAAGCCCCAACCACAAGCCCCCTGCTACCCGTGGCTGTCTATCATTTCCGCCTCTTCAGCGACACATTTCATTTCATTTCATTTGGCATGACCCAACAGGAGTGCTCTTTGGGTGTGTGCAAGTGTGGGTAGGTGTGTGTGTGTGTGTGTGTGTGTGCGCCTATGTATGTGTGTGCGTGTGTAATCTCATTACAAATTCAAATGCGAGACGCCTTCTGTGGCTTCAACATCAACGTTCTGCTCTTCAACTGCTGCGGCTGCTCCCCTCTCTCCCTCCCTTTCTCTATCCCCCTCTCTCTCTCTCTCTCTCTCTCCCTCTCTCTCTGTCACTGTCGCAGCTGTGTGTCCTTTGTAACTGTCCATTCATCTCGTGTGGACATGGCACAAATGCTCCGACCGCGTTGTCACTCAATTATGTGCCATGTGTGCGCGACATAGCACACTTTTCAACACTATCCACGAAGATGCCACTCGGTGGCACACACACTCACACACACTACAGACCTGTGTGTGTGTGTGTGTGTGAGTGTGTGTGAGGAAAATTAAGTGTTGTCTTCTGGCCGGGGGACATCAACTCAATGCAATGAATTTGCATATGACTACAAATTAGCGTTATCTGCGTAGGGACTAAAGTGCGGGAAATTTATCGATATTTTTTCCGAAAGACGTATTGTGAAGTTTTGATGCAGAATTAAAATAAATATAAAAAGGCCTGCATAATTTTAAATTAACTTACAAAATCTTAAAACAATGAAGCTTAATTTCAAATGCCCAAAATCATGCAGAACGGTTCAATTGCTATTGATGTCATTGTTGCCGAGATAATCGCATTATAAATATATACATATGTATGTATGTATGTATGTATATAGTATATAGCAGCGCTTACAACATCAACAACAGCAGCAATAAGGATTCCGAAAAATGGAATTCAATTCAATACTTGTGGAGACATAATATTATTTCTATTTGCGTTTGACTCTGTCTTCTGACTGCTGTCTGCTGGATGGTGAATGCAGGATGCTGGGTGCTCAATGCTGGATGTTGGCCCATTTGGCATCATCATTCGCCACTTGGCAGCATTATGTCATTGCCGGTTAAGTGATGCAACTAATTTGCAGCTGTTGTCGCTGCTGCCACAGCTGCCTGAGATAAATAGAGAAAAACTCTCGCAGCGCGAATTTGCATTTGCTGCTTGGAAAAATGTTTGCATTTACTTTGCGACTGTGCAACCGGCGCCTGCTCCTTGCACCTTGCATTTTGCACCTTCCACCTTACACTTTGCCCCGTGCTGCTAGAAATGCTGGCTGGTTGCTCAAGTTGTGCTGCTCGTTAATTTTGCAGCATTTCCGTTTGCAATTTGGTGGCAGCTTCGTCGTCCACGTCCTCTTTGCCGTCTTCTTGAAATATTACGTATACGCAGCGCAAAAAGCGCCAACCGGATATGCAGGAAGCGGATATTACACGCTCCAGAAAACACACACAGCGAGCGACGAATAATATGCTCGCTGATATGACTTGTGATGACAGCCGTACGGGGTGCTGTCTGGTGTTAATGGTGTGAGTTGAGTTGGGGCGCTGACGACGACAAGCAATGGCGACATTATCCTTATTGCTGCTATTGTTGTTGTTGTTGTTGTTGTTAGCGCTGCTGCTGATATAGCAGCGTTTTATGCATTTTTCGTATTTAGACAGCTGGCCAATGTTGACAGTGTTAGCTTTAGCATCTCTGCCCCGTTTTCCCCATAACCTAGAAACTTTGTAATCAGCACTTGGGTCGTACACTTTATGAACCCAAGCTGGAAACTAGAAGCACAAACTGAAAAGCTATGATGTTGTCAAATCTTGTTCGGTTTGGTTGTTAAACTGCTTGGCCCATTGAGTTGTTGCTGTTGTTAGAAATTCAGTTAGTTCAAGTCAACAGATCAGAAGACGGCAAATACGGAAATACTCGTGGCTGTGAACTGCTGCAGTGGAAAGTTTTACTCACCTCTGTGCTGTAAATACCCTTTTTGCAAATAACAACTCTTAACTTTGTTTGTTTGTTTTTTTTTTCGTGTAAGATTTCTTTGTTTTCTTTATTGAACATAATAATTTGTTGTTGTTGATGTTTGTTGTTAGTTTTTTATGCTTGCTCACTTGCTTGTTTAAATGTCTGTATTTTTTGTTAGTCTTAATTTAAAATTTAATTTATTTAAATTTAATCATTTTTCAAGGTTTTTTTCCCTCTTCTTTTTGCGTTTTTTATTTATGTAACTTTTTGACCTTTATTTCCATTCTTCTTTTTTTTTTTGTTAAGTTTAGAATCATAGCGTATATCCATATGCATAAATTATTGATTTATATTTTTGTCAATTTGTTAGATTTGTTATTGCAAAAAAAAAAAGGTTAGCCATAATAATGAACTTTTATTTGTAGCTTTGTCTTTAGCCTTTTATATTTGTTGTATATATGTGAAATGTTTGGCTTTGTGTGTGTATTTTTTTTTTGTTAGTTGCTAATTAACATTATTGACAAAATATATATATTCAAGTACAATATTAATAATTTTTTTTTTAATTAAATTTTCTTTGAATTGTTTTCTTCAATGCACATTTTTGTTGTTGCTGTAAAAAGCGACATGAAATGATTCCAATTTATATATGTGCTATGTGTGTGTTGGTGTGTGTCTGTGTCTGTGTTAAGATCTGGATATATATTTTTCAGCACTTGAATTACTTTACTTGAATATGTTTTGGGTAGTTTGAAAATTGTCTCTTGTGTTTGCGTGTAAATAAATATATTAAATAAATTGCACGTGCATGAATAATTTCTTAAGTACATTTTTTTTAGTTGCTTTAATTTTTTGTTTTTGTATTCTTGTATAAATTTAAAATTGTCAGCCATTTGTTTGTTTAATAAAAACATTATATAAGTATTTTATTTATTATTGTTATTTTTAATATTATTATAATTATTTTTTCTTGTAATTTTTATTTTTATATTAATTTACTACTTTTCATGCTGCATTTTACTTTATTTAATACTATAAAAACTGCATAAATTTAAAATTGTTTTGGCGCCCGCCTTTTTTTTTGTTTGTTTGCTTTCTTTTCTGTTTTTTTTTCAGTTTTTATGTAATTATCTTTAGCCGTGCTGCTTCTCATTATCATTTTAATAGCTAGACAAAAAAAAAAATTTGTATTTATATATATATATTTTTAAATATATATATGTAGTTACTGCTTAGCTTTCTTTATATTATAATCATTTTTATTTATTTTTTTTTTTTTGTTAATTTATGCATTTTTATGCGTAAATGAATTAATTTATTTTTATGTTTTTTTTTTCTGCGTATTTTGGCTGCTTAGTTACTTGTTTTAGGCTTCTTGTGTAATCAACATGATTTTTATTGATTTATGTTTTTTGTATATTTTGTTTGTTGTCTCTTTAAAATTAAGTACATATATACCATACCTTTAAGCTAGCTCTCAATTTATGTACAACATTTAAGTTACTAATAGTATGTATTTATTTTATGCATTATATCATTAATTATTTCTCGAATGGAAACTGAAATATGTTAATTTTAATGTTCATTTAATTGCATTTTATATTTAATTATTTACTTTAAACGTTTGTATGCATTATAAGATTTCTCTCAAATTATGTACATATATAATTATGTGTCAATATATGCAAAAAAAAGAAGGAAAATAGAAAAATGCACAACATAAAAATTGCAGCAATAATTTGCATAAATATTTATATCAATTTTTTTGCCATATGCTTGCAAAGTGGTAATTAAGATGAACAAAATGTGCAACTAATAAACATAAATTGGACACACACACTCGCATATCGTACACACACCTACAAGCGAACACACAACAGAGAAAAAGATACAAACTAAAAATGTGTTGGAATTTTAGCATGATTATTCATAAAATATATTTTGTTATTTTCATAATTAAGTCATATTATTATAATTTTTATATTTATAAGTTTGTATTTTTATTTTGTATATTTCGCAAGCATTTTGAGCTGCATTAAAGTTCAACTTTAAGTACATAAATTTTGGATGGATGCATTAGTCAGTTGATAAATTTCAAAAACAAAAACAAAATTTTATTTAAAATTAGTTTTTTTTTTACTAAACAATACAACAAACATCTAGAATTTTGTGTTTTTTTTTGTTTTTGCTTTTTTTGCTTTTCATAAGTTAATATTTTGGTTTTTATTTATCAGTTACGATAATTTTGGGATTTTAGTTTTTGTTTTGCTTTATTTATGCTTTGATTGTGGCCTTTTCGAGCTTGGGGACCATTATTACAACCGAATGTTCATTTAGCTGACTACTCAGAACTCATGTATTCATATTCATATATATCTATATGTATATATATATATATATATATATATATATATATGTTTTGTTTGTGTGTGTATCATATATATATATATATATATATATATCTATATGTATATGTGTATGTGTGACTACTAGATATATGTACAAATCTAATATGTTAAGTGCAAATGGCGACTTGGATGGATTTCTTGGGAACAGTTACATATTCATATTTGAATCTTTGCCTTTCCAAATCAGTAAATCAATACTCAATAATAACAAGAATAAAAACTCAATAACCATTTCATATTATGCGCCGAAAGTGGAAGACGGCATTTGAAGTGCATAACCTTTAAACTTTACGTTTCCAGTTGCAGCTTCCACTTCCGTTCCAGTTATGGTCTGCGCTGTGTCTTACAGACAACCATAAGCAATACACATATATATATATAGACATATACGTTTAGTAAATTAATCAAGAATTTTATATTTTTGCTTTTTGCTAAATATATATATAAAACGTGGACGAATGTGTTTAGGTTTCAAGGAAGGTTAAGGTTCGGGGGTATTTTTGTCTTTTGTTTTTGTTATTCTTAAAGCAAATAAAAGTTTAGCTTGCTGTTTTACACTCGTTCGGACGCAATTGAAAGTGTTGCAAAACGGCAAAAAAAAAATACAATTAAATTTGGCCAAGTGCGGTTTAACTTGCGTGCGGTGCTACATTGCGTATGCGTGTTATTTGATTGTTTTTTTTTATGTGTAAAAACGATATCCCTCGCCATTTTGCTAAGTGTTGCATATTTATCTTTCATTTGTTATCTCTATTTTATTTATTTTTTATCAATTATTTATAAGTAGCTTTTAGCAATGTTGATAAATTGTTAGTTTTTTTTTTAGCTTGAGTGTCCTTTTTGCGGAGTTAGTTGCATTTTTAACTAGTTACTCTTCATTATTGTTATGTTTTGTTGTATTTATGTTTTTTTCTTTCTTTTTTTTCTTAAAATATCGCGTATTCTTTTAGCAAGTGCGCTAATCGCTAATCCTTTGTGATTGCTTCTTCTGCTGGAAGTTGTTTTTGTCTTTATCATTTGTCTTTTGTTTTATACTGTGACTCTGTTACTATGCCACTTGTGACGTCACAAGCTCAAGCATTTTTGTTTTTTGTTTTTTTTTTTTCATTTTTAGACATTGTATTTAAACAATTAAGTATTTTAAAAATTGGCTTCTTTTCTTTGACGCTTCTCTTCTCCTTTGTCGTGTTCAGACATTTGGCCACTTGGTTTCATTTTGTTTCATTTCATTTCGTTTCGTTTCACTGCGTTTCGTTACATATCGTTTCGTTTCATTTCAAGCGTTTCTTCTTTTTGTTTTGGTTTTTTTTTGTTTTTTTGTTTTTTATCTATTTTGTGAGAACTTTTCCTACATTATTATTTAAGTTTCTTTGATTTGATTTTATTTGATGTTTCTTGTTTAAGTTTTATTAACTGCTTATTGCGTTTTATAAACACTAACTCTTTGTTTTTCGTTTGTTTATTATTTTACTTTTGTCATACTTATTAAAACTACTCAACTTAAGCCGACTGCTTGTTGTGTTCTGCTTTGTTTTTCTGTTTCTGTTCTCGTTAACTTAACATTCTACTTGCCGTATAACTAGTAAAAAAAATGCTGTTTTTTGACTGGCTCACACCAACATACTAGGTAATATGCTATGTTATAAGTAATACTAGATAAAAAAAAAAAACATAAATCAATAAGTATATAGTTTTGTTTTGCTTACTAGCCTACAATTGTTGTAAGATGTCTAACGGTAATGATCAAATAAAATGAAAATACAAACAACTAAACAAACAAACATCTGCGCTCTCTTTCTTTAAGTACATTGTTGTTGCTGCGCCACTCTTGCTACTTGCCTGTCAGCTATCTCTCTCTCATTCGCGCGCGCGCTTGTGTGTGTATGTGTGCGTGGAATGTGGAACGTGGAACGTGGCATGCAGCTTAGTAGCGCTGCTGATACTCGTGATGCCACCGATTGAAATCAATGTGGAACACTATTATTGAACCAGTTGACAGGCCAGCGAGCAGATATCTGTTGAGAATATAGAGTGGGATGTTAGATGCTAGTTAGCAAATGATTTGGTTTATTTATTTAACGTATTTATATCATTATTATTAATTTTTTTTTTAAAGCCCAGCTTAATTATTGAAAACTTTTTTTTTTGATCTGTAAACTGTGCTTAAGGCATGACATTAGGCATTACACACAACACTTACTTCTGATCGTGAGTGAGCGCCAGCGAGCGTATGCCCGCATTGCAGGCGGGGAAGGCATAGAGCGGTGCCAGATTGAAAGTGCGCCACACTTCGACAATGCCTCGATCGCCGGCAGTCATCAGATATTCGCCGTCGCGCGACAACAGCATGCACTGAGAGAGAGAGAAAGAGACAGAGAGGGAGAGAGATCGTCAGAAATCGAAACGAGTGAATACAAATGTACGAATAGCGAGTAGCGAGTAACGCGTAGAGAGAGAGAGAGAGAGAGAGAGAGAGAGAGAGAGAGAAAAGGTGAGGTAGTGCTTACCTGCAGATTGTCATTGTGCGTTTCATGGCGTAACTTTTTCCCATTGATGGTGTAGGCGGCCACATTGCCCTTGTCATAGTTGATGACTATGAAACCCTCACGCGACATCGTTATCAATTCCGGCGAGTGGAAATCAACGGGCGGATCCAGCGAGCGCAGCAAATCGCCAAATGTGGTGTGTATCAAAACGGGGCCATCTAAAAAGGGAAGAGATAGAGACGGAGACAGAGAAAAAGAGAGATATAGAGAGAGGGAGCAAGTGTTAGATAAAAGTTAAAAGTTGGCAGCAACAAAGTGTTGGCGAGCAACTTACTCGTTGAACCGGACACAACTAGTCCCAATTCGGCGCTGATGACTACCGATGTGACTGCCTGCTCGTGTCCCGTTAGAGTTGCGCGCGGCGTTGGCACATCCCCCTCACCGACAATGCTCTGGGTACGGGCATTCCAGTGCCATAACAATACCGTACAATCCGCCGAACCGGATGCAATATAACAGTCCGACGTAATATTACACTCGGATCGGGCCATGCAGGTGACTACGCCAAAATGCCCAAAGACGATTTGCACGATTTTCGCTAAGGAATCAAAAACAGGAAAAAACAAATGCCAAATGACAAAAGGGAAGAACAGCTGTGACGGATGTACAATTGTGGACAAAAGGGGGCACTTACCCGTCTCGGTGGCAAACACACGAAAACTGTTATCCCAGAAGCCGCAGGCAATCAGAAAACGACTATCGACGGTGGTCACAAAGCAATTGGAGCGTATTTTCAGCATTTGACTGAAATTGTCACCCAGGTGACGACGGCTCGCCGCGTTGCTATTGTTATTGGTGCCATGCACAGCTGAATAATGTGGAATGCAAGCGAAATTTGATATAAAATAAGATAAATTGTGGCAACTGGTTGCAGATTGAGCGCCAGCAAGTTGCCGGCATATGCCAGATTATGTGAAACTAAAACTCACCCAGGACTGGATCAATGGTTAGCGGTTGATTGGAGCCCGGCGATTGCGGTGATTCGGCATAGCTGGGACTCTGGACGGATGCGGTGTAATTGCAGTTCCAGCGATTGACGGCAAACTGATGGCCAGCGGTGACGGTGACAACAGATGGCAGCGATAGCTGCGGATACGTATTCGCCGAGATGTGAATGACCGGTGAGTTCTGATAGAACTTCAGCATCTGGCACAGATCCTCGGGCATTGCACTGAACATCATCGGGGACAGATGCATCGCTGAGCTGCGCGGCGGATGCGGTTCCATTAGCAGTTGACTGGGCGTTTGGCCAAAGTTGCGTATTTGATTCTCGACAGCATCGCGCATCACCGGATCAAGAACACCGTCAAGATCGACGCTGCCCTCGTAGGTGAGATAGTAGAAGACGTTGGTGGCGCGTATCGCTTCGGGGCCGCGCTGCTTGTAACCGAATATCAGATCGATCCACTGATGCAGCTGGCAGGAGACAAACTCAGATTCGAGGGCCATGCGATTGATGCGGACAAACTCCTCAGGGCTTTTGGCCCATGGTGGCAACTCAATATCATCGACCAGGGCGCCATCCTCGCGATGTCCCAATCGATAGCCGGATGCATTGTAGAACATTTCGGGCAGGAAATACCATTCGGGTATCAGTTCCTTCACATCGGACGTGTCACGCTGACAATTCTTCCAGCTGAGCGATACGGATGAGAACAAACGATCCGGATAATCAAATTTGCCGCCCTGCAGTGCCAGGAACATGGTCGTAAAGGGCTCCACACGCACCAGCCAGTTGAGGGTGAAAGCGGCCGTCGAATAGTGTGTCCCATAGTGGAATGGTGGTATTGTATCGCTGTCCCAGCTCTCGTAGCGATCCTCGAAGTAGGCGCGTCGTGATGGATTTAGGGCACCGATGGGTTTCGATAGATCTCGATAGTTCGACGGCAGGCTGAGGTCCAGATCTTTGGAATCATAATTGGTCAGCACCCAGGGAAAGATGGGATACTGATTTAGATCATTGTATGTCCGTCCCGCGATCGTATTGAGAAACATCAGATACTCAAAGTTGGAGATCTCGCGTCGCTGCCATTTCTGTGTCATGTTCGAGTTGCGCATCAGTTGCCGCGGCGACATCATTGAGGCACGCCGTGTCTGTGGTATGCCGTACTTGATGCCGACGCCGACGCGTGGCAGTGCCTTGATCACCTTCTTGACGGTGTGTTGATCGGGAAATGCGAACAGGATGGAGGTGCGACTGGCCAAGAAGATCTCCAGGGCGACATTCTGCAGGAGGTAGCGACGCGAGAAGATCGCACGCACCTCGGAGAAATACCATTTGCCATGCAAATGATCGCAGTATTTGAGCACCTCCGCGTCGATCTTGTGAAACTCTGGATGATCCTCGTCCACCTCAAAGAACATCTCGGTGCTGGTAATGGACACTGTGCCGGGCGCAACGAGGCCAGGCGCTATTAATCGCGCCTTGGTGCTAATATTCACCGGCCCTGTCAGATCCAAGTCGAGCTCTCGATCCTCAATTAGGAGCTCGGCATCGTCGAGCAGCTCCCCGTTGTGCTGTGCCGACGGATGCGACCGTGATACGGCAATCTGGGTGTGGAACTCATCGCGTGTCTGTAAAATGGCATCCTCGGGTCCACCATTCTCCAGTGCCGCCTTGAGCGTCGCTTGCGGATGTGAGGATCCTCTTGGATTCTGCACCATACGCTTGCGACGCCTCGCATCATCCTCCCAAGCGTCGAGCTTCCAATAGGTGCCCTTGCCACCGCTCACTGAAATGGCAGTCAAGATTCCATTGGCGTCACCCCACGCCCCATGACGATTGCACATGATGTTGCGCACCTTCTCCAGCAGCCGGCTGGCGATGACATTATCCCGGCGACGTGCCGCCGTTATCAGATGATCGCACATCCGCTCCTCTTCGCGCCGCTCGAGCAGAGTCTGGGCGCACTGGGATTCAAAGTCAGCATGCTTGAGGACATCATCGGCACGCATGCGATTTAGAATGAACTCGGCCTCGTTGGCCACGCGCACAATGTGATCCTTCATGGCGTGCGAGAGAAGACGACCCTCGTTGATTAGCTCGATGAATGCGAGACCGGCATGCTTCTGTAGACTGTTCTGCCACTCCTGGGAGCACAGCAGCATCACCAGCTCGACAACAGAGTGCGAATTCTTGAATGTGGTCAGACCCTTGCCCTCCATCAGCAGCTCCTGGCCGTGCGAGCCGACCAGCGTCTTAGAGAGGAATGGCGCAAAATCAACCATTATTTCGCGCAGCAGTGGACACACTGGGCCCAAGGCAATCTCCAGCTTCTGAGTGAGACTCGCCTCCCGCGATGGCGTCGTCAGCGGCAGTTGGGCAACGAGTGCTGGCGGTTTCATTGGCAGCTCATCGGGTCGCGATCTCTGCTGCTGCTGCTGCTGCAATTGCTGCTGCTGCTGTGCACTGTTGGCAACTGTGACGCTATTGCCAGTGGCAGCGCTACCATAGCTATCGGGCACTCGCACTACCGATATCTCTGAGTCCGGCTTATCGCCGCGCTCAGTGCCCACAATCATGCCGCCCTGTTGTTGATGTTGCTGCTGTTGCTGTTGTTGCTGCTGTTGTTGCTGTTGGTGTTGCTGTTGTGCGTGCTGCGATTCATGCTTGCTGCTGTCGCTGGCATCGACGAGACCGACAACGATGCCAGCGCTCGCAGCTGCCAGCACTGCGGCATCCTCATTCAAATTGACATCCGTCCAGCTCTCATCGTTCGAGTTGCTCGGCTTGTGATCATCGGCGAGTATATCGCTGGAGGACTCAACCTCGGGCACTTCGTTCTCCGTCGAGTTCATGTTCAAGGACACCACATCCGAGTCCACGCTCTGCTCGCAGGCGTTGGTTAGCATTTGACAAGGAATAGACATTGATTTAAGTATTAAGGAAATGCTTCAATCAGTTTAGCGAATCAAAAGCATTTTATGCGAGTGTGTGCGTGTGTGTATGTGTGTGTGTGTGTGTGTGTGTGTGTGTGTCTCTATCGAAAGGTGTTTCAAGTGTGATACACATTACAACAAGTTGAGTGGGGTGAGGAGTGAATGAACAGGGTGCATAAGTGGGTTTGTGGGGGTGCCTGGTAGTGCGACCGATGGAGATGACGATGCTCAAACAGTCGATAGTTGTCCTTGGGCAATCGATGTTGCTGTTGATAATCGATTTGTTATCGTTTCTAAATGTTTTGACATAAGTCTCTATTGTTTTAAATCTCGCACTGATAGCATCGTTATTTAAACAGCACTTTTGACTAGTGACATGATATGTGCACACGTTCTTGTGGTTGTGTGTGTGTGTTTTCATTTGGATATCATTTGCGCATTAATTATGCACATTTCAACAATAAATCAAAAGTGTTGAGCGCAAAGCAGAAGAGCTCATCCACCGCCCAAATTGTGTGTTGACCAACCAGGCACAAAGTCCTCACGTCCGCTTGTGTCCCTTTCCGTGTCCCTGTCAACACATGCATTTGTCAACGCCACGCACAAAATGTTATCTGCAGATCTACCAACACCCCCGCCCCCACCCCCCTCCCTGCCACTAACCTTGCCCCTCTTGTTGCGTCTGGCAGTGATTTGCATAAAAGGCAAATCACCCATACTCTGCCCAACCCACTTGAAAAAACAAATTTCAGCATTACGCAACTCAGCTCATCCGAAAGGCATTAGGGCAAATGGACATAACGGACGAACAGACAAGAGGGAAATGACATGGGGTGGCGGCTGAGGGGGAGAGGGGCGTTTTCAAACGGATGGCCATGTGACAAATTTTGTTAAGGCGTATGACAAATGTCAACTGTCAAACACAAATACGACAAGATGTGAAGCACACAAGTAGGTGTTAGCACAGCTGCCTGTCTGAACCTTTGTGTGTGTGTGTGTGCGCGGGTATGTGTGTGACAGCTGTTGCGCCTACACAATAAGGTGCATGTCCAGTATGTCCTGTGCAGCATGCGAAATCAATCGCTTTCTATTTGAACGACACGCAAAACCCAAATTTCACTTTGCTGGCAAAATATGTGAAATGAAAAATATATATATATATATTTCATATATATATATATATATATATATTTGATGCACACATATTTATATACAAATTAAATTATTTTTTGTTTTCAACTGACTTATTGAATTTAAATTTGTGCTTAAGGAGCTATGGTAATCTTTTGTATCCTTAGGGTACATGATTGAAATGGATATTAAATTGAAAGTCGGGAAGTCGTAGCAGTACTAACATGCACATGTTAGTATATGCATTAATATGTGTGTGTTTTAATAGATTGGGGAATTGAGCAAGGGGGGGGGGGGGGGGGGATGGTGGTGGCAATGGATTTGCTGAATTAATAATGCAAGCAGTTCATTAAGAGCCCACAACCGGAAGCAGAAGCGTTGTCTGCACTCAAGATAAAAGCCAAGAGTTGTACGTTTGTCCTTGTGTGAGTGGGTGTGTGTGCGTGTGCGTGTGTGTGTGTGTGTGTGTCTGTGAACGTGTGTATGAGACTGTATTGTTATTCGAATTCGTAATACTAATTGCAGTACATATAGATAGACATTAACATACATAAATCAAAGAGAGCCCACACAAACAAATCCGAGGCACACACGACAAATCATGTGGCACGCAGCGGAATCAAACTGTGTGGTTGTATGTGTGTGTGTGTGTGTGTTTGCATTGTGTGTGCTTAATCCGTGTGTGAGTGTATATCGAAATTATTTATTGATTGCATTTAATGGCAATTCAATTTGTTAGTTCTCAACTAAAACCAAAACCAAAACAAAAGCATTCCTATACCGAAGCCATTAAAAGTGGAAAAAGAGTACTGTCGACTTGCATATACCCATTAATTAAATTTGAATTCACAAGCTAACAACTATAGAGTTCAATATTCATTACTAAAGAGCACAAAGAGAAAAACACCATCTCCCTGAGAGATGTTTTCGCAAGAGGGTCAAGCTGAAATCCTTCAGTTAAAAGCAAAGTCATCAGATCATTAATATAATATACAATTTTTCATGAAGAAATTAATCACTTAAAAACTGATTTAAAATCACAAAAATTTCAATTATTTTTATTGCAAAACTTGGAATTAAATTTCGCTAATCATACAACGCGAATAATATCAAAATAATATGATTTAAGTACACATAAATCGGATAATATCGACGCATTAAATACGATTTTACGATGAAAGCACACACACACACACATTCCTTTAATGCACTTTCATGGCATAAATTTGGACTGCACTACTGTTTTCAGCTCACATCACAGTGATGCAAGGCAATAAAAAAAATAAATGGCAAATTGTAGAAATGCACAGATAAAGAAAAAGTCGCATTTTTTATTCTCGGAAATTTGCATCAGCTATAATTATATGATAATATAAATGAGTGTGTGTGTGTGTGTGTGTGTGAATGTTTTACCGATGAATACGCACAT
Source organism: Drosophila nr. perissopoda 5 BK-2023a (assembly GCA_035044105.1). Lineage (NCBI taxonomy): Eukaryota > Metazoa > Arthropoda > Insecta > Diptera > Drosophilidae > Drosophila > Drosophila nr. perissopoda 5 BK-2023a. The sequence goes on along the minus strand of JAWNMK010000620.1, from coordinate 1,794,161 downwards.
AAAAACACTCATGAATGAAATGTTACTAAGAGCTATGCATTTTAAATGATATCCGCAAAATCATTCAAGACAACCTTGCAGAGCGAATGAGAGAGAAAAAGCGAAATCGGATATAATGGATATAATATTAATTAAATATTTTTTTAGCTACACTGAAAAAACCGATCTAAGAAAAAAGCGTGCAAATGCTGAAAGCGCTGCTCGCTCCAGTTTGTTTGCCTCTAGCTTTTTGCTTTGATTTTCACACTCCAACTGTGTTTGAAGCAGTTATTTTTCTTTGCGTTATGCATTTCAGTTTTTTTTTTTTGTTAAAAGCTTAAAAGCTTCTCGCTTCACATCCATTTTTTTTGTTTCTCTGTTTCTCTTTAACTGCAGTCTCTAGACTAGGTCGGCTTACCTAATATGTCTTTAATCTATTCATGTGCGTAACGAGTGTTTTACGAGAACGAGAACGAGTGCGAGTGCGAGTACGAGTGCGAGTTCGATTATTGGAGGTGCAGTACATTTTTCAAATGGATTTGTTAGTTATTTGTTAGTGTTTTAGTGATTGGCAGCGGTACAAAAAGCTGTTGTTGTTGTGGCTGTACGTAAGTGTGTGTGTGTGTGTGAGTGTGTGAGTGGGGTGAGTTGACTGCTTGTAGCTGTTGTTGTCAAATTATTGCAATTTTGCATTGGGGTGGAATTATTTTTGGTGAGTGGTTTTTTTTTTTGTTTTTTTTTTTGTCTATAGATATTTTTGTTCGTTTTACCTTTGGTAACTTTTGTGGCACCATTGGCTTGGGTGGTGACAATGGTTGTTGTTGAATTTTGATTATATCTTTAGTTGTTGTTGTTGTTGTTGTGGATTTTACAGTTGTTGTTGTAGCTGTTGTTGTTGTTGTTGCAGTTGTTGTCTGAGTGTTGTTATTGTTATTATGAGCCTGTGACAGTTTTTTGAGTTTGATTGATTTTGATTTGTTTCGTTTTTGGTGTTAAATTTTTACAAAACATGCAAATGAATTTATTCTTTGTTGTTCAGGTTGTTTTTCGTTTATTTCGTATATTACAATTCTTTAATAAGCTAACATACATTCTCTCGTTGACACATACACACTTATGTAATTCACACAGACACACTCATACTTAAAATTTAAGGCAAGTTTCTACTTATTTTCATTCGACTAAAGTGAAATTCAAAGTGTTTAAAAACTAAACTCAACTTGTGCTTAGCTATTGAAACTTTAACGAAATTGAAAATAGAGAGCGTGTGTGTGTGAGAGAGAGAGAGAGAGAAGTTGCTAGAAATTTCCTTTAAGCCCGCCTACGTCAGTTTTGCTCAATCACACAAATTTCACTTCAAACACCAAACTCTCAAACACAAACACATGCATACCAAACTCCCACACATCTGAAGTACTTATATATATATATATATATATATATATATATATATATTTATATATAGAGATAGAGACAGAGGGGAGAGAGAAAAAGAGAGAGAGATGGAGGACTCTTCCCATAATACTCACCTTTATGGATGGCGGTCCACTGGAGTGGGAATCATTATCCGCCAGCACTGAGGGATTGTTCTCATCGACGACGATAATCTCGTAATCGCTGTCCTGAATCTGACGACCGCCTGTACAGAAAACGAAACAGTAAATCAGGCATTAATATCAATAATTTCAATGTTGTAAAAATGATGAAATATGTATTTAACAAAAATTTTACAAATATTAAATAAACAATTTTTCCATCGTTTACAGTTACGTCGGCACGCAACTGAAGTACAGAAGAAGTTGACACAAAAATGCTGCCGAACATGTAAATATATGGGTATAAAATATATTTGTATATAGTTTGTTTTGGAATCTGATAAATAAACACTCGGAGCTGTGCACACATCAACCAACATGAAAATAAAGAGAACATAAATCAAACTTAAAGAACAAAGCACTGCTCTTCAAATTCAAAGAATTACTCTCACACACACGCACACACACATACGCACACGCACACACACATACTCACAGAGCAAACACTCAATTTCAATTTATTTACCCTTTCCGCTTTGTGAAGGGTATTATAATTTGTCAGGCATTGTAAAAGACGTATCCGAAACAATAAGTTATTTATATTCTTGATCAGTATTACTATATGAACCAATATAGCCATGCCTATCTGTCTGTCATTTGACTCTTATTATTATTATCTGGTTTTTGACTTTATAGTGCAATTTATGCAACTTGATTCCGATTTGATGCAAGACTATATTACCGGCTGCATGTCCAAGAAAGTCGCTGTTACTTGTTAAATCTAATATCTTGTTGCTTTACATTAGCCTTTATATGAAAGTTCGCTTCAATATATATGCCATGTGTGAATTAATGATTGGTCTTTGTATGTTATCTGTGCACACATTTTCCAATTATATTATTGTGTGTGTTTATTGAAAGCATATCAGTTAATAAAGCCTTTCACTTTTATGAGTACGAATGGAATTTAGTTGTTGTGTCCGAGACATGATGGCCTTACTCACCTACATAAGCCACTAACTTTAACTGAAAACAGCTTAATAAAATCTCCAACCTCAATTGAAACAGTGATTTCGTTTCATTTGGATGGAATGTGAAAGGTGCCAATCTGTCCCAAATGCTTGAACATTAATAAGTCAAATGGTTTTGAAATACATACGAACCAAAGTACACACACTCGCACAAGCACACTCGCACACGTACACAAACACACGCACACAAACACAAGGGCAATAAGCTTGCCAGCTGACCAAGCTAAACGAAGCTGTCCGCATCAGATTAATAATTTGCAACTACTTTCAACAGCTTTTGGTATTTATTTTTTCACATGCTGCCAACTTATCTCTAGTGCAACATGTAAGCTTCTCTCCCTCTCTCTCTCCCGCTATCTCTCTGTCTCTCTCTCTCTCTCTACTGCTTTCATATACTAATCTGCTTCTACAGCCAATTCAAGCCCGTAATTTTGTCGTAATTTTGTAATTTACAAAACTTTTGAGTGTATCTCATGGATACATAATTAAATGTGCAGATACAAGTGCAGCAACCAAAATAGCCGCTGTGTGTGTGCTCAGCTCATTAGCCATATTGCAGGGCGGTTGGTTTTTTCACTTTTTATCTTTTTATTTGCTCAGCCTAGCTTGTTTTACAGTGTTGATTAACGTATTAATTGAAATTTATGCCCTGCGCTGCTAAGTATGCTACACATTTTATTACACTCGAGCTGCTGCTTTTGCTCGTGTGTGTGTGTGTCTGTGTGTGTGTGTCGTTTGTACGTGTGTTCAATTTGTAAAAAAAAATTTCCAGTGTGGTCGAGAGAGAGAGAGATATATATAGATGGAAGTGTGTGTGTGTGGCCACAAATTGCTTTTGTTTCAACATTGAAAGCTTGTTATCGGCTCTTACAGCTGCCCATACCTTCCTCCCCCCCTCCACACGTTGCCCAACATTTTCCGTCTCACAGAGTATTATTTCACTGCGCACCTTCTCAGTCTCTTGCATTTATATAAATTATGTTCGTGTTATATTTTTGGTGCTTCATTTGCGGTTTTTTTGTGCGACTAATTTACATTTTTGTCACTGCCATTAATAATGTGTGTGGTAGGTATGCCACTGTGTGTGTGTGTGTGTGTGTGTGTGTGAGTGTGTGTGAGGGCGTGTTTGTATGTCCCGGCACCCATTTGGAAAATGCACGCGTGTTGCATGTCCTTCGCTTTTTTCTGATTCTCTTCACCAAAAATGAAAAGCAATTGCAAAATTTTCATTTAATTCGTTTTAATCGCATGATGAAAAATTAACGAATTAGATTTTTGTTTTTCCACTTTGAGTGCAGCACAGTTTGGCCAACTTCAATGCCTGTATGTGTGTGTCTGTGTGCGTGTGTGTGTGTGTGTGTGCTTTGGTGTCTCTGTGCAAATGAAGATAAATGAAATGTAATTTGTGCTGACGGCACATGAAAATGACATGCGAAAGCCGCTGGGCACAACAGTTATCCCTCCCCCTTTGACGACCCCTCTCTGTCAAAAATGTGAGTGTCATTGTAACTGTACTGCTGGCGAGTGTGTGTCTGAGTAAGTGTATGTGTATGTGTGTGTGTGTGTGTGTCGTGTATAACTTCAAAGATATATTGCAGTTTTGAAAAGCATAAATGGATAACATTTTCGCACATGACCTCGTACAAACACAGATACACACATACACACACACACACACACACTCGGCTATATGTATTTTGATTTTCGCATTTTTTTTGCTTAGCTTGTCAACAGCGAAAGTAGCAAATGTCGTTCTTCATATCAAAAATTTAAATCGATTCAACATTTTTGCAAATATTTTATGTATACTTTTGCTACAGGACATTTAACACACAGAAAAAAGGAAGCAATTTAATCAAATTTGGTCAATAATAATAAATAAATGAAATAATTGTCGTCAATTGGCTTTTGGAGACCATCAACAAATTGCAAAACAGCCGCAATTAAAAGAAATAATTAAACCAATATAAATTTTTGTAAAAAAATGTGCATTGTGCAAGATATTAAAATATATATGCAGATATATATACATATTTATACATATGGATATATAAATATTTGCTTTAAATTTTTTTTTAACGGTTAAGTTATTTATTAACTTTATTTATTGGAATAAAAGGTAAGTAATACACATTTGATGAAAAAAAGGTTTAATTGAGCTGCTCTTAAGAGGCAACAAAGCAAAAAAAAAAAAAAAATTTAAAATCAGTTAAAAGAGAACAGCAATTAACAGTTTCGTTGCTTAGTGTTGTACTCATCAGAGTAATACGATAAAAGTACTTCAGGTAATTAACAATCCCATTTGTTATTGAGCATCGCCATTGGAAGCAAAGTGGATCAGGATTATTAACATCAAATGAAATTTTCATCATGTGAACATGGAGTTAATACCGATAATGGCCTATTTAAACATTTTTTTCTTTTTTGTATATATATATTATTTTTTTTTTGTGAGAATTTGTAATATTTTGTCCACAATTGGAAACAGATTGATATTCAATTATACCAGCGATTATTATAGAATTAAATGAGCACAAAATGCCACAAAGTGAACGCACATTTAATGCAATTCAAATACCTTTTTTATTCGCAATAATAAAAAATTTGACAACAACAAAAAACAACATATTAAAAATGAAAATTGAAAAAGGAGAGGAGTTCGTGTAATTATGCCAATTTACACTGAGCATCAATTGCTGGCTGTCAATACGTATGTGCAGGACAATTGATTAATCACACACACATATACACACCTTTATATATACAAACAGAAACGCACACACACACACACACACACACACACACACTGAGGCAAAGATTTACTGCAAATGCGCGAGCTGCATATGAAATAAAAAGCACATTATCATTTACATAATCTAGCGGTTAGAAAGAGATGGAAACAGCCAGCGACCGAGTGTGTATGAGAGAGAAGGATAGCGCACGAGTTGTCTAAAAACATAAGCTATACATATAGGAATATATATGTATGTCTCTATATAAGTGGCAGCTACAGCTAAAGCTAGAAATTGAGAGGCAAAATGAGAGTATGGAATGAGAGTGAAAAGTAAAAGGAATCAAACAAAATATCAACAAAAAAAAAAGAAAACAAAAACAAAACAAAAAATGGAATGAAACGCAACTAAACGAAATGCTAAAGAAACAGTGAAGCAACAAACTACTAGAGAAAAGTGTTTACTATATAAAATAGAGAGAGAGAGAGAGAGAGAGAGAAAGAAGGCAACAGAGCGCTAAAGAGAATTAGGTAGATGGATAAAAAGCTTATACTAACTAAGTAAACAACTATATACATATTTAATACATATATTTATACAGAGAGGCAGAGTTAGATAGATAGAGAGAGAGAGAGATAGAGCGTGACATAAACTACGCACTACGACACTCATAGCGAGCGATACCTGTTCCAGAGCCAGCAACATTTGCATTGCGTTGTCCATTGTAGCGATAATTGTTATTGATGGCATTTGTTTTATATGCAGCGCCGCCATCGCTCAATCCCATTCCCAATCCACCCATTCCGCCCATGCCAGCCATTCCCATGCCCACATTCATGCCCATATTCATGCCCATGCCCATGCCCATGTTCATGCCCATTTTCATGTTCATGTTCATGTTCATGTTCATGCCACCGCCGCCGCCAGCGGCAGCAGCAGCAGCAGCAGCGGCGCCAGCTGCAGTTGTTGTCGTTGTCGCTGTTGCTGTTCCACCATTTCGCAGATTTCGCATGTTGCTGCCACTGCTGTTGCTGCTGCTGCTGCTGCTGTTGGTGTTATTGTTGTTGGTATTGCCATTGCTGTTGCTGTTGCCATTATTGCAGCTGGCAGCATTGCTATTGCCATCGTTGCTGCTCGCATGACCATTCAATAGTCCCGCACCAGCAACAGCTGCATGATGATGCTCCAAACCATTCTGCTGCTGCTGCTGTTGCTCTCCGTTCATTTGGATGCTGCGCATATAGGCATGTGGATGCGTATGATAGTTAACGCCACCGGTGGTGCCATTCTCCACCTGCCCACCGTAATGGTTATGCTTGCCATTAAGCAACTGCTGCTGCTGTTGCTGATGGCCATTGATCAGCGCATAGTGCGGCTGATGTGGATGATAGTGTTGTTGCTGCTGTTGCTGCTGATGCTTGTGCAGCTGCTGGCGATGCAGCCCTGTCGAGGCAGGCAACTGTTGCTGCTGGCTCTGCGAGGCCAGCGAAGACAACGATGAACTCGACGCTGGCTGAGATGTTGCTGTGGAGCTGGCCGAGGAGCTGGAAGAGTGTGGTCCGCCCAACGGTGGTGGTGGCGAAATGTTGCCCAACTGCTGCTGCTGTGCATTGGCATGTTGCTGCTGCTGCTGTTGCTGATGTTGATGTTGGTAGTAGGCAGCGGCCATATGATGATGACTGTGATTGTTGTGTTGTTGCTGTTGCTGATGTTGCTGCTGATGTTGATAGTAATGTTGCTGCTGCTGCTGCTGTTGCTGGTGATGTTGCTGTTGCTGCTGTTGCATGTTGGCGGCGGCCACATGATTCTGATGCGATTCGGGCAGAAATTGTGGATAGACGTGATGCGACCATTGTGGGAACAAGGGACGCGCGCTGGCGGCTTCTAATGATTGGCGATTGTTGTTATCGATTGTTTGTTTTGGGGTATTGGAATTTCATATTTACACACACACAAACGGATAGAGAGCGAGCGAGCGAGATAGAGAGAGAGAGAGAGAATGGGTTTGCATGGTTGGGAGGGGCAGTTTTGGTGACGTGGCGAGCATTTTTTATTGTTGTTGTTGTTATTATAATTTTATAAGTTTTAATTTTGGTATTTAATTACATATGTTGGTCGTTGGTATATTTTTATATATATTTTTTTTTGTTTTTTTTTTTTGGTTTTGTACAATAAATCCGAAAAAGCAGCGTGAAATGAAATCATTAGAAAACGGAACGAAGAAAAGAAACACAGAAAAACTGAATAGTATCTCCAACAATGGGATTCGATGAGAGTGTTCTTAAAATCTAATGATTAAGTGGTACATATAAAAATGGGGTAGAGAGTGGTTGGGGGCGGGGTTAGTTTGTTGTGGGTCAAAGGTTAGTTGGCTGGTGTCGTCACCGATGCAAAGTGCGCCTTTCGCTTCGATCGAAATAAGACTCACATACTTCCACAAACAAACACACACACACACACACACACACACGCACACACACACACACGCACGCACACACATGGGCTGAAATGACTCAAACGTGTGGTGGTTGGTGGTGGTGGTGGTTGGTGGTGTCATTGGCGTTGGTTGTGGGTGTGGTGGTGCTGTCAAGATTACTAGTGGGCTGGCAGTGAGTTTCTACAACCGTTTAAGAAATGTAAAAAGTCGCTTAACACAGCTGTTCAAACACAAATCGAATGCAGAAGCAAATAAAAAACTCCAATATAAATTAATAACAAAAAATAAAAGATAAGTGGAACAAAAAACAATAACGAACATTAATCATAAAATACCGTCTCAGAAGACAGAAGAAAATGGACCGCCTGAATGGAACACAAAATTTATTCAATTTAATTCTTGAGAAAGACGAAGAGATAAATATATGTATATATATAGTTAGACAGACAGAGAGATAGACAGAGAGAGAGAGATATAGATAGATAGAGATAGAACCAATAAACGATTGTGTTGTTTTTGGTGCAGCAAACAAAACGAAACAATACGAAACCAACTGAAATGGAAAGAAAAACAGAGACACAGACAAAGACCAAGGACGAGCGACAGTCGCAAATTAGCAAAGCAAATGGAACGCATGGGAAATGCGAAACGAAAATTAAGAGAACTGAAACTTCAGAAAGGAAATCAGGAACCCGCCCGAGCAAAATGATAAGTTTCGAACTCAAAAACTCATCGCAAAATCGTGGCAAATGCCGTCAGGTACGAGTTAATTTCGTATTTTGTATTGTACATATAAATATAAATATATATGTGGATATATGTATATATTTATATATATATATATATATATATAGAGAGAGAGAGGTAGCTGAAATTTATTAGCTCTTAACTTGCAACACTTACCACTGCCCCCCGAACTGCCGCGCTGCAACACCGGCGATTGACGCTGAACTTGAGGCTCTGCGGGCGGTTCCAGAATGTCGCGATATTTCGATACCATCAGTACCGATATGAAGTAAACGATTGCCAGCGATAGGAATTGTGCTTGTTTCGTTTCCTCCTGTCACAGAAAGGGAGAGAGAGAGAGAGAGATAGTGGAGAGACAAAAAAAAGGGGTAAAATCAGTTAATAAGATCGTAATTATTGTGAAATGAAACAGCTGCAAATGGAACAAATGGAATAACGATGGGATGGCATATATCGAAGTGAAACTAATTTGGAATAACTATTAACAATTGAAATACAGAATAAGCAATTTGAAGTAGAATGTTTGGAATGAAATCAATGATGAACATTGAAAACCGAACATTAAAATAATAAAAACAAATCGAACTGACTTGGGATGCGACAATTGCGAATGCAACAACTTGAAATGGAATAAGTCGCAGCAAGTGGAAGTGAAATTGCTTACCACATCGCGATAGATGACGGCGCGCAAGCGATTGACGTCCATGTCCTGTAGCAGCTTCTCTGGATCCTTGACGGGTGATAATTGACCGGTGATTGACTCCACAATATTCTAAAAGAGCAGCATTTGCCAAATGTAAATCGAGTCAAGATTTTTGACTATATATATATATATATATATATACCTTTGGTGAGGCCTGAGCGCCGCGGATGAGCGCCTGAAGGTGAGCCGCGCCGGGCACATCGCGTGCCAAGGAGCCAACATTGTAGCGAGTGCGCTCCTTGCACTCGAGACAGTTGCGTACGGCACAGGTGCACACTAAGCGCAGGCACTGTCGCAAAATGCCACCGCTGGACATGTTCTTCTCGGCCTCCAGTTCGCCAAAGTTCAGCGATGTGGCAAATATCAAAACATCAGCCATATTAACGAGTCGCTGCAGAAACGAGACAGCCACCTCCAGGGGCATGCCCTGTGTCGGCTCTAGGACATCCAGCTCCGACTAATGCAGATGCGCTCAGTTAGTTAGTGGGACATATGAGATTAGATATGCGATTAGCTTACATTGGGTGATGTGGCGCTGGCGAGTAGCGGCAAAAGACCGCCGCAGGCAATGATCAAATTATCGGCCAATTGGGATATTAGATGCACCGTGTTGACCACAAATATGGCGTTCTCACTCGAGTTGACAAAGTCGAGGACACTTTTCGTGGAGTGACTTCGCCACACCTGTATATCAGTCTCCAGCGAGAAGAGCACATCGCTCAGTAGCCGCTGATGGATGTACGACCATTTGAACTCCGGTATGCGAAACGGCGGACGTGTCGGTCCCGGACTGAACATCGGACGTGTCGAGCCGGATTTTGAGCGCTGCTGCTTCCCTCCCTCAACGCCACCAGTTGCACCACCAGCTGTACACACACATACACACAAATTCCAAGCTCAAATTAAATATTATTAAAAAAAGTTAGCTTAAGTTAAGATAGCATTATTTAAATTTAAAAAATAATAATTTACATATTCCTTTATTTTACGTTTAGTTTTAAAAATTGAAACCCCAATCCCAACTTACCGTAATGATTGCCCTCGAGCTGTGCAGAGCCTTCGCCCGTTGCTGCTGCTGTTGACGTCGTTGTTGTTGCTGTTGTCGCATTTGCCTGTTGCTGTTGTTGCTGTTCTGTGGCATAGTCGTCGTCATCATCGTCTGCCGTGTTGGCTGCATCCTGTGCATCATCCTCATCATCATCATCATCATCGGCATCGGCATCGACATCAGGCAGCAGGTGCTCATCGAGAGTTTTGTGTGCATCCGCCTCGTTCTTTGGTGTTGTCTGCGTGGTGGAGTCAACCTCTGTGGGTTTAATGCGCACTACAATTGCCGCTGGCGCCGCTGCATCGTTCTTTGTCTCGTTCTGGGTCTCATCTAGTGTCGTCGTCGGGGCCTGCTCCTCGCTTGGCGTGGGCGAGGTCGGCTCGACAGCCTTGACTGTCTCCGTCACCAGAGAGTCGAGCACCTCGCTCACAATGGCGGAAACATGCTCCTGGCTCTCAACTGTTTCTGTTTCCGTTTCCGCTAAGCTCTCGTCTTGGTTTTGGGTCTCGGTTGCGGCTTGGGCTAGATCCAAAGCTGCCTCCACAACCTCGTGTACGATTTCCTCGGCTACGGCAGCGGCCACACTCACATGCTCCTCATCTGCTTGAGTGTCTTGAGGATCGGTTGCCTTTGATGCTGCCTCTATGGCTGTCACTGCCACTGCCACTGCCTCTGTTTCTGTTTCCGTCTTTGTCTCGGACAGCAGCTGCTTTGTCGCCTCATTTTGCAGCAGCTCTGCGGGTAGCTCATTGTTATTGGTTTCAGTTTTGGTTTTGGTTATGGTTTTGATTTTGGTTTCAGTTTCGCTTTCGTTTGCATTTCCATTTGCATTCGCATTTGCAGTTTTTGCTTCCTCTTCGGCTGCATCGATCACCTTGTCAATGAGCTGCTCAACAATATCGCGCACCGCTATGGCAACCACATCCTCCTCAGTCTCTGGTGTCGCTGTCGCCATCGTCTGCTCCGCGGGACTTGCGTTTGTCATCGAGGTCGTTAGCTCCTCCGCTGTGGTGCTCAACGATGAGCTCATCTCTTGATCCCCAGCAACTGCCTCCTGGCTACTGCTGCTGCTGCTGCTGTTGCTGCCTGCCTCGTTGAGCTTCTCGTTGTTGTTCAGCTTGTTGTCGGCATCTTCAGTCTTTTGATTATTTGTTGCTTTCTGCTGCTGCTGCTGTTGCTGTTGCTCTTTTTCAATTGTTGTTGTTGTGCCTGGTTCGACGCTGGTCAACTCATTGGCATTCACTTCCTTTTGCTGCTCGGTCTTTTCCTTTTCCGCTTCGCTGTTGTTGTTGTTGTTATTGTTGTTGAGCAGATTCTTGCTGTTGAGCAGACTCACACTGTCTTGGGCCGTTGTCTTCTTCTCACAGTTGAGCACACCCTGCACCACCTCGTTGACAGCCAGCTCGATTTCCTCATCCTTCAGCACCGAGGAGGAGTCCTCCGCCTCCTGCAGCACACTATCCACAGCCATTTTGCAGTCATTCAATGCCGCTTCGGATGCCAACAGCACCTGTTTCACATGCTGTTCCACATCGAGGGCATCCTTGGCCGTTGCCAGCTCTAGTTCCTCGAGATCATCGCCTATTTGCAGCGCCTCCTTGAGCGCTGCCTGGCCACCGCCAGTTTCGGGACTGGCACTCGTCGTGGAACTAAGGCCATTGCAGGCACTCTGCATTGCCTCGTCCGTTTTGATTTGCTCGTTGTACACATCGGAAATGTTTGCGATTACTGATTTATTGGCGGGTTCCGGCTCCTGCTCCGGTTCCTGTACCGCCTGCTCCGCAGCTGGTGGCGTTTCAGCTGCCTCTCCATTTGTGGCACAGCCGCACGATTCGCTGACCTTGTTTTCCAGAACTTCGGCGACTTCACCGGTTAGTTCCACATCCACGTTATCCAGATGATGCAGTTCCAGCTCCTCGACCTCCTCCTCCTGCACGGCGGGCACATCCTCCAGCGAGGCTATCGACACAGCTCCCTTAATCGCCGGCAACTGTTGCTGCTGCTGCTGTTGCTGTTGTTGTTGTGCGGCAACTGGACCATTCTGCTGTTGTTGCAGCTCCTCGCGCTCCCAGCCGCTGATGGTGCTAATGGGTCGGGCCTGACGCAGGGCGGGATCGGTGATGTTGTCTGTGCGCTGTCTTTCGTAGTGCTCGTACATCTGGGCAAACTGCAGCTTGAACTCCTCGTAGGAGACCTTGGAGTGAACGATCGCCAGGGTGTCCACCCAGACGCGCCAGCCGCCGTATTCGTGCTTGATCGCATGATGCAACAGCATACGGAACAGGGAATAGACCATATCGCTGATCTTTTGCTCCTCCGTATTCTTCGGATGGATGTAGGCCATCGCGATGAGCCACTCCTGCCACACGGACATCTGGAGGACGGTACGACGATTCTCGCGATTGCTATTGCACAGCAGCGTCATGTCCTGCAGAAAGAGCTTCTTCACATCGATCAGCGACTCCGTCTGCTTCGACTGGCGTATCAATGTAGCAACCACCTTCAGTATCACTGTGCAACCGAAACATTCAATTTATGTTAAAGTTTTTGACATCTACATTGACTGTTAATATCTAGCAAAACTATGGCTTCTTGACTCATCTCTGCAAGCTTAACTTGGAATATATCTGGACTGCCTTCAACACAAATATTTGCATCTGTTATTATAGACAGAGTGAGTCTGTCTTGGTCTCTTGACAGTTGCAACCACGTGTAACCTAACCCTCACTTGCTTTTCGTATTCATATCGTCTCATAATTAATGAACCTGGTGTTAAACGCAGACTTGGCGTAGCTGTGTCTATCGTAGCATCGCATAATAAATGAATCCCAACGGGTCTGAGATGACAACTAGCTTCGTCTCAAAACTTTAAAATATGTGCAAGACTGAACTTTGAGGGCGGAAAGGAGGAAGGGGGAGGTTATTTGGCTGCTTGCCTACTTGCCTGCCTGTCTGCCTGGTTGCTTGGTTGGTCTTAAAGCTAAAAAGGATTACTTACTGGGATTCTCGAGGCGGTAATGACTCTCCGGCTCTGGATGGCGTGTGTACAGTATCTGCTGTGAGATGTGCTCCGTCATAATCTCGTAGAGCACATTGTATGTGGGCAGGGACAGGGACTCCTCGTACAGCAGCAGACGTTCCGCTAATAACGTGTACAAATTGTGTGGCGACATGACATCGTACTTACGCCTATAACGGCGAGGCGAGAGTGGCACAAACGCGGGGAGGAGAAACCAGAAACATGCAAGAATTTATGAGCATGTGCATTACACGGCACTTTGTCAAATACGGAGTAAAGAGTAAGGAGTGAGGAGTCGGCAGTGAGCAGATATAGGTCTACCCACGTACGTATACATCTATATACACACATGCATCTACGTATGAATATTCATGCATGTGTGTACAATTGCGGTCAAAATAATAGTGGCGCTGCTCCAATTCGAGACCTCTTCAATATGGGGCAAAACTTAAATTCGGCAAAATAAGAAAATTTGGCTTCACATTTGTGAATGTTGTAAAATACAATTCTAATTTCAATCCTAAACGTAGTAAAATATAACCAATCATATTTAGTTTTTACAAACAGAAATTAGCCACAGAAAGTTTCACTATTATTCAACTACTATTATTTTGATAAATTTCAGTGATTTAATAAATAAATAATAAAAAAATAATCAATTTAAGGACTTTAATTTTTGTTGTACATACATTTTTTAGCTATGCAACGTTGAACGTTTACATATTTTCAGTATTGATTGCTTGTGTTAAATAAAATTGCATCAGTTTTTAACTGCATATTAAGTAATTTATTTTTGAACATTGAACTATTATTTTGACCGCAGCTGTCTGTGGGTTGGGTATGTGGTTGGTCTGGGAAGGGGCCATTGTTCAGGAGACTTCACTTACTTGTGTGTGCTGCGCGAGAGGAAAAAGCCGAGCAGCTTGAGCGCCTGGAGGCGTATCAATTGACTTTCGGCCGCCAGCAGCTTGAAGATGCTGCGCACGCCGTGCTTCACATCGAAGGCAGGTACCATTGAGCTCGGGTGCTCCGACATCAGTGAGATGAGCATCTGCAGCACATCGTGCAGATTCTCGTCCTAAAAAAAATTATATATAAAAAAAACATTTATTTTGATAGCGACTTACTCTCTCAAATGCTTTAAAGTTCTATGTTAAAAGTTAATTTGTTTAATTGTTCAGAATAAGCTTAACTCAAGCATATATTAACAAATTGTTCTCTTTCGCATCTAAGACTTTAAGTGTATGAAATTTCTATTTTTAAATTCTTGACCTTAAATAATGGAACCAGTAAACAATTTGCATTACAGCTGATGTTAACTTATTTATTTAGGTTATTTGAAGTGATCCTGGCATCATTTTGAATTGTTAATTCAACTGATTTAGTTCTGGACGACGGATTGGATATTTTCTGAGCCATAAGCTCACTGATGGGGAAAGTTCGAATTGTGTGTGCTTTATTGACACTCACCTCATGCATGGTTGTCAGATAGTTGAGTATGCTTTGCAATTCATCCTCCTTAACGCCATTGCCAATCATGATTAGCTGCTTGAGGAATAGCAGAATGTAGGCGCGAATGGCCAAAATATCCTTTTGAGCCGGCCGCGGACCATCTGAAATCGAATTGATTTTGTTTCATTGATTGATTGTGATTAGCTGCATCAGCGTGAGTTGAGAGAGGCCTGATTAGTATTGGAACTTACCCAAACCCTTTGGTATTATTCCGCTCTTCGCACGCGGATTGACAACCCAATAATAATACTTGAGGGTGTGCACCGTCTGCAGAACGGTGCTAACGCGTCGTACATTGCTGTAGATCTGGGTATCGCTGAGAAACTCGGTGGCCAGATAGGAGTAGAGACGTGCCTGGACATTCGCTGGCGTATAGATCCACAGGGCGGGATTGAAGAGCACATGATCCAGCAGCTGCCACGTGAGAAACGAGAAACAGAACAACTGCGACAAATTAGTCGAGTAACTTATGCTGTCCTCAATTATCGCAGACTCAACGAAATTGCAAGAGTTTGAAGGTTCAAGATGTGGTTGTGGATATGGATGTGTGTGTGTGTGTGTGTGAGAGAGTTTGAAATAGTTGCAGTTTAGTTAAATAGATGGTTAGATAGATAGTAAGGTTAGTTAAAAAGGTAGATAGATAGATAGATAGATAGGATGAGAGTGGCGCAAGAACAAATGTTTTGTTTTGATTTTCATACATACGTTTACATGAATTTCATGTCGATTGTTGTTGTTGTTGTCGATTGATTTGGATAGGGTTTGTTTACACACACACATATATATATATGTATATATATATATATACGTATTTTTGTTTATGAGGATTGGTAGTAGTAGTAGGATATATATATATATATATGTATATATATATATTGGATAACGGTAACACATGCAGCAAACAGCAATCAATGTTTATCAACGTTTGTCATAAAACATAAAACGAGAAATTAACAAACAAAGTAATCAACAGTTTTCGGTTAATTTTTTTTTTTCGTTCATTATTAAACAGCATTCCAAAACGAGAACAATAACTAAGGCTAAGCTTAAACAAATATTCTTCTTCTTCAGATTAACTAATTACACTAAAAATAATGATTATAATGATCGTATATACACGTAAGCTTAGAGCTAAATAAATATTATGTATATTAAGTTAGATCCCGTTAAAATACTATGATGAATAATATGCATGATTTTATACTACATTTAAGACATGAAGTTAAGTTAAATTTAGCTACAAAAACTAACTTGGTTATGCGAAGGCCAGTAAATTTATAGAACCCTCTTGATCCAGGTTTTTAATGTTAATTAAAAATATATATGTAAGCTCAATTTTAGCTCAGAAGTGGCTTGCACAGTTTCAAAATTATACCGCGAACATTAGCTAGACTGAAAGATACTCAGGGAACCCAGAACTGACTGAGAACAGAAACAGGCCACATAAGCATCATTTATTAAATTGACGATACGAACATAATCTGGGTATTCAAACAGAAGAGCGTTGCAATACACCCAGACTCATGTTGGGAATGAATTCCGAAATAAATAAAGTATATTCTCGAGCTTATGAATGTGCGCATCAGAAATTTGTAATAAACTAAATTGAATTAATTTTCAATTGGATTCAAAACTTTCTGCGTGCAGATAACACATATTGTCTCCCAAAACTTTCGTTATTAAACTGCTGCGATATAAACAATCGGGAGATCGACTTGGAGATACCCTAATTCCAAGTCGTAACCTATTAAGGACGTATTTGTCTTCATTCCCGATTAGAAAAATATAATATAAATGGATGTGTATCGATATTCCCGGAGGCAGTTATCGATAACATAAAATAAACGAGAACTTATATTTTACACATCTTATTATTCTGAGATCCGTTTATTATACAGACGGACAGTCGGACATGGTTAGCTAGAGACTCTGCTGTAGATCCTCGTCAGTAATATATATAGACTGTTATGTTTGCACAACATCTCTGTAAAGCCATTTTCAATGGGTACAGTGGTTGAATTGAATTTCATTCACACCAGTCTCTGCAAATTTACACTCTCCAAACATATGAATATACAACTAGAGGGTGAAATGGACGAAGCTCGAATGATGCTGGTAGTTGCATTTGCTGCTGTTGTAGTTCTTGTTAGTGTTGTTGTTCCCAATGCCCACAGCGACAATAACAATGCAATATGCTCGGTGTGGGAGCAGCAGCAGCAGAACTTTCCCAATTAAAATCTGTGCACGTGTCTACGATAATCAGAGACAGGGACGGCAACGGTAAACCGAAAATCGAAAAGCAACGAAACAACCACAGAAACGCAACAGATTCAGATGCAAAAAGAAGAAAAAGAAAAAAATTACACAATTTATGGAAAATAGACCGGAAAATTTTCTGTAAACGGAGTATGTGAAAAAATATTCAGTTACTCATCGCAATTTATGCAGATTTTATTTGTAGTCTTAAAGTCAACCAAGCAAATTATTTAAAAGGTGACTGATTAAAAACCTGGAAAGCTTAACATTATTTGTTTATGTAGAAATCAGCAATTAAAAATAACTATAATTAAAAGAAAATTATGCATTATGGTAATATACACAGTTAAAGATTTGAAAACGGAGACATATGTACAATTCGGAGATTTTATACGACAAGAACAAATGGGTCTTAATGTACGAATGAATGGATGAATATATATTTCAAGGAAGTGGAACGATGCGAAATGGAACAGTTGTATAAGTCAAAATTGACAGATAAATATGAGCTACTGTATGTATGTATGTATTTACAATGAACCGGAACGATGTGAAATGAAACATCAAGTATTCAGTCTATATATGTATGTATACTTGAAACAAAGTATGCTTGATGAGCTAACAACTTGATAACACTATTTACAGTATAACAGTAGTGGAACAATGCGAAAATGAGGCAACTGTACAAATTGCTGTCTACAACATTTTAAGACAAACGAAACGAATACGAATACGAATACGAATACACGCACACATAGAAACAACGGAATAAAACGGAACGGAACGGAATTGAACGAAAACGAACATTTATTAAGATACGAGTAGAGAAATTTGAGAATTGAGCTTCACCTGGTAGAACTGTTGTAGTTATATTGGTAATTGGGTTTTAGTTCAGTTGTTGTTGTTGTTGTAGTTGTTGTTGTTGTTGTTGTAGTTTTTGTGTGTTTGTTGATTGATTGAGAGAAACGTTTCGAGATATAACAATTTCGATTGATTGAAACAAACATAAAGAATTTGAAGCAGATTGAAAATGAATGAATTTTGTTCGATGAGGAGATAAGCGGGCGCAGGGCATGGTGAATATGGAATATGGTGTGTGTGTGTGTGTGTGTGTGTATGTGTGATAAAAAGAAAATTGAGATCAAAGAATATATAGCAAGTTGGATAAAAAGTGGGTGAGAAAAAGAGAGAGAGAGAGAGAGAGAGAGAGAGCAGAGTGTAAGAGAGCAGACAAAGTAGAAGAATTTAGTTTTTAGTTGTTAATACATTTATTTCAAAAGCACGTTCATTATATAGTTCTCTTTGGAGATTTTCGTTAGACTCTATATAATTTGGCAATTCAGCTGGGTATATACATAAAAAAAAAAAAAAAAATACAGCACACATTCCAATTTTGTTTACTTTTGGCTTGGGCAAAGAAAGGCGAAAGCTTTTAGTGTAACAAGTGCACAGAATCATCACAAAATCTCAGTGAGAAAATAAAAGCAATGCAATGCATAAAAGGAAAAAAGAAAACACAGAATTGTATTTGCTGGCCAATTAAAAGCAGGTAGGTTTTAAGCGTACAGTGCCACACAGCAAGCATGCAACAGTTACAGTCAAAGCAAAGTGAAATTATAATTAACTTCGGTGACACCGAACACAATAACAGATGTCTCCCTGTCAGTACTTGGCAGTGTAGATGAGATTGACATCCTGTGCTTTAAAACAATATATATGTATATATACATATCTGAATAAATTGAACAATCGATAAGGAGTGATGATATGAATTAATACTTCCTCATACTCAATTGAGATTACTAAGTTTCAGCTTCTTGCATGAATTTATAAGAAAATGTTAAAACTCACTTATCAATACAATTTTAGATTTCGTTATGAAATTATATTATATTATATATACAATTATATTGCCCTTTTTAAAAATTCATATCTTCACATCTTGATAAGGACCACAACATATTTCTACATTAATGAGAGACTTTGACTTGCAAACATACATTGTCATCTCGAAAGAACATAAAGAACTCTCTTTACAACAGTTTAGAAAGTTATTTTTATGCCGAGAAGCGGACAGACAGAACCCCTCGAAATATATAAGGAGAAAACATGCCGCGTGGAGTAGTTTTCAGAGCTGCTCTGCTCTGCAATAATTTGTTACCAGGCATTTGCGGCTGGCAGCTTATCGTGTGTTGGGCAAATAACGGAGAAGAAAACGCAAGCAAACAAAAAGAAAAGCAAAAGAATAAACACAAAATGGGTTTATTGCATGGCATATAAGTGACTAAGTATAAATCGTATATATTGTTTATATATGTACATATATATAAATATATATATATATATATATAGCAAAGGATTAGTGTAGGGTTGGGGTAAATGGGTGTCGGCTTTAGAGAATTGAATTTGCACTGGAGTAACAAATAAACGGGTAATGGGTACCGGGTAACGGGTAACGGATAACGGGTAACTGTTAACGAGCATAGCGAGTACATGAACTTAATACAAGAAAATTGTGTATTTGATATGCAATGGTATTTGTGTGTTTACTTTTTTGAAAGGATTACGCAGGCCCGTGTTCAACTGTGCGGCAGGAGTGGCAGGACCAGAGAGAGTGGGAGAGAGAGATAGTGGCGGCAATCGGTAACACCATAAACACAAGAACAACACACACAAACGCAAACACAGTGCAGACAAATGTATATCCACACACACACACACACACACACAAACAGAGCGAGAGCGACAAATAGAAGGAGAGAGAGAGAGAGAAAAAAATATTAAGTGAGTGTGAGAAAGACAAAGAGAAA
This sequence comes from Drosophila nr. perissopoda 5 BK-2023a, assembly GCA_035044105.1. Classification (NCBI taxonomy): domain Eukaryota; kingdom Metazoa; phylum Arthropoda; class Insecta; order Diptera; family Drosophilidae; genus Drosophila; species Drosophila nr. perissopoda 5 BK-2023a. The sequence goes on along the minus strand of JAWNMK010000620.1, from coordinate 1,774,352 downwards.
GGATGAAGCGCGAACGGGTTTCGCATATCATTTAAAATTTGTTTGTCAAGGTGTTTAACATGCCACAAAAATGATGAAAAAGCGACAGAAAAACGCATGGGAAAAGTTTTCTTTCTTTTTTTTTTTCCGTTTTGTTCGTTAAATAAATGTTGTGCCACAATGTTTACAGAACGCGACGAGTAGGCAGGGCAGACGAGGGTAGTGGGTAGTGGGTATTGGGGAATGTACACTTATTTGAACAATGCGAAACAGGGGCGTGGGTGATGAGGGCATAGGGGGTGAGTCTGATGAACTGAAAAAAGAGTAGACAAACAAATAAAACCAAACAAAAAAACAATATGCATCGTATATAAAGAAACTCACAGCGCGAGGCATTTGGTCATGCAATCGATTTGCGACGCGAACTTAAATCGAACTTACGAAAATACATATGTATAAATGTGTATAATATACATAATTACTATACAGACTTAATACATACAAATATCATATATATATATATATATATATAGAGTTAGATAGACAGATAGATAGATAGAGAGAGAGAGAGATACATAACTATTTGCAATCATAATACAGACAAATCCAAAATTGTAAAACATGCTTGCCAAAATCGACTTTGCTGACCTCAAATGTCAAATGTCAATCGCATGCTATCGCTTAATAGTTCAGTTATACATAATAGATTTTTATAGAGTTTAGTTTAGATGACATTGACGTCATGTTTCATGTCTTAATCACTAACATAGAGCGGCAGTTATGCAGATAGTAGTTCTAATGCGCTCCTATATGCTTTTTACAGATGCACAAATCAAATCTCTTATTGAGTACGTTATATTTTGGGCCTTGCGCCCACTCACCTGCTTCAGCAGCAAGTCACTGTTGGCCGACAGGCAGGTGACCAAATATTTGGTAAGATTGAGAAACGAGCCGAGCACCTCCAGGGTCAGGTGCTCACGCGACGATCGCTGCAACATGAAGGATATCACCAAGAAGCCACGATTCTGTATCATGTGCTGCTGAACCGTCTGCGATGTTTCCACCAGTTCGCAGATGAAGCCCAACAGTTTCGAGCTTTAAATAGAAGATGAGGAAACGAATGAGAATGGCATATCAACAAAGGGAGTATGAGAATTCCACTCTAGACAGCAAATCAATCAAATGGAAATGGAAATTGATGAAGAATTATGATTACATTAACCGAATAATAGCGAATGGAATAACGCAAGAAATAAATAAATGTTGATCGAGACAAAAACAGTTGCTGTTAAAATAATAATAGTATATCGATATACTTACCACAGCGTTGGATCCCGTTTAATATCGCTAATGCCCTCGTGAGCCATGTCGAGCTGCGAGAAGAGCGGAAACAGCACCTGAATGCCACCAATCGAATTGAGTGTGCAGTGTATCGAATGCGTGACCACAGCCTTGACATCCTGTGAATAGAAGCACATTTAAATTATACACATACACCCACAACATATTACACAACACATGCAGCCACAGGTTGGCCTCAATTGTAATGGTATTTAGCATATCTGATTGATGGCATTAATTAACCATTCTGTGAAGTGAGTTTGAATAACATCAAAAGCCACTTGAAATGGAATCTCAAGCATGCAACTGGCTTATTTACATCTGACTGCCAAAATATGTGGGCAAATTAAGTGACTGATGGTCATTGTTACGCAAAAAGTGAGAAATCGAATATATATAAAATGGCTAATATTTGCAAACGAACCGCATTTGTGTTAAGTGAAATATTCATGCATGTTTAACAAATATTCTGATTTGCCTAAGCCATTTTTGTGCTTAAAAAGCTGTCGATAAATTATCAGTCAGTTGATTACTTTTGGCCTTTTAAATGGATAGAACATTTTCCTAGCAATTGCTTTCGCACCACAAATTCAGATTGTCTATTTATAAGAATATTTACATTTTTCACTTGCCATTTGCCTAAAGTTCTGTGCATAAATTCTGGCCTTCTTTCAATATTTATCGATCAAATGGTGGTTTTTTTTTTTTATTTGTTTTTTTATTTATTTATTTTTTTTTTTTGTTGCTGTCGTTTTGAATATCGCATTACTTAAGCAACACTGTGCTGCCTATGAGAACAGTCGTTGTTGCTGTTGTAGTGTTTGTCGTTGTTGTTGAGCCTCTGCAGGCTTGTCATGGGGTCATTTCGGCGTTGGCTGCCTGCTGGTTGTTGGCTGCTCTTTTATGATTTGTGTTGTTTGTACAAGAAATTACTACAAAATTTATTGAATAATTTTGTTGCCAGGGCCGCAGACCCCTCCCAAAAAAAAAGGGAACGACAGACCACTGCTGAGCCCGATAAGGCTCTGGAACGCACTGGAAACAGAACAGCAGCAGTGGCAAGAGGCGGTGCTGGGGCAGGAGGGCGACTTAAGATTGTTGTACCTAATAAGAAATGCCAAAGCATGCGCTTGAGTCGTAAAATGCTGCCCGAAATTTATGTGGTGCCCCCGACATGTGTGTATATATGTGTGTGTGTGTGTGTGTGTGTGTGAGTGTGTATGTGTGTTGTCTGTGTGTTGTGTTTGTTTTTGGAATTGGTGTGATTCGGGACCTCACCGCGCTGTATGGAATGGACTCAACTGAACTGAGCTGAACTGAACTGAACTGAACCGAACTGAGTTTCACTAGCAACAGAGCGTATACGTAATAAGGCTGAGGGATTTACTCGTTGTATAGTCCTGCCGTTTACACAGGACACAGAACACAGAACTGAGGACCTTTCCATAGCTCACAGGTGCAAGAGGGTCAAGGGACGAATGAGGGGGCAGGGGCATGTTTACTTACCTGCAGCATGAGCGCGTGCGGCGTGTGTACAAAATATGAAACATTTCCTTTGGGGGAAGATTGCAAACATAGTTGACCATCGGTTGCCACTGGATTGTACATGAAGACAATAGCATTCGATAGTTTGCCATCATACAGCACCTGTATACCGAAAAAGAGATAGAATATCCAGAAACACAGAAAGACAAATAGAAAGAAAAGAGAAAGAGAGAGAGAGAGAGAGAGAGAGTGTGTGTTGTTGTATATTAGTTTGGGCATTGCTTTCAACAAGTCATTGCTAGAGCTCTGAACCCGGCGAATTGTTTCCGGTCACGCTGACAATTTACTTTGGCTCTTGCATAAGGCTCAATGTATAAATATTTATATATATATATAGAGAGAGAGAGTCCTATATACATGTACATAGAGTACATATACATTAAGTACTTATATGCTACAAATACATACATATATAGCTGCTTATATACAGCAAACAGGACGCGCACAATATATACTCACACACACATAAACACAAGAATTTGCAGAATTCTCACACATTAGCCACGACTAGGCTGCTTTATATGTATATATTTATTTTTTATTATATATAAATGAATTTTTTAGTTGGTGCCGTCATATGAGGCGTATACGCAATATTCTTGCAGCAGCTGCTGTAGCTTGTTTATTTTTCAGCGTGTGTGCGCGTGTGTGTGTGTGTGTAGATGTGTGTTAAGTAAACCTCTAGACACACACGTAAATGTATGTGTTTGTTTTTTAATGTGTGTGTGTGTGTGTGTGTGTGTATGCATGTATGTTACAAGCTGGTGCGTGTGTAATCGCTGGCTGCATAATTTGCTGCTAAAAATACTTCTTTACGTTATTTAATAGTAAAACAAACAAAACAAAAACATACAGAAAAAATTAAGCAAAAACATTCACAAAATTTAAAGAAAATTAAAATATTTGAACACAAAAGGCGCGATTAAAAAAGGTTGTTATTGATCCGAGCAATTTAAATACATATACCCATATGACAAATATGATATTAGGAGGAGCAAAGTGGCAAAAGTTTGCTTGAAAAAATCAGTGTGTTTTGGATCCCGGGCTAGGGATTGAGCTTTGTGCTTTATTATCTGAATAATAGCCAGTGCTATTCATAGTTTAGGTTAATAGTTGTTAACTATAATCAATAAATTCAAATATTTAAAATTATTTCATATTTAAATTAGAAAAAAGGAAGATACCAATGAACAATTTTATATGAATCTTGAAATAATACTAAAAATAGCACAAACTTAAAAGATATGAAACCAAATAACAAACTAATTAATTTTAGTAATAATAATTGACACTTTCATATATTAAGATATGACTTGGATATATGCTGAATGCAGCTATTTTTTTTATTGTTTGTAAGACAGACAGACAGGCGAAAATGGCTAAATTGACTCAGCTGTTTATGCAGATCCAGATAAAGGTATATATATATATATATATAAATATATGCATATGCATATATACCTCACTTTATTAAGCGCTTTTACAGATTTTTAATGGGTTAAAAAACATATTGTAAAATCTTCGACTTGTAGTTGAGGAGTTTTAAGTAATAACTTGAAAGCTAAAATTGTCGAAGCACTTTTCTATGCACCCATTTACAGCTGTGAATGCATTTTCTTGTGAAAGCCACATTCACAGCTTAACCTATTTTTGCAAGCTTAATTTTTGGTTTGGTTGTCGCAGAACTGCAGCGACATCAAATAACTTTTAAAACTAATGCACTCCTCAGTCCCCGTCTCCGTCCCCATTCTCTGATTCACATATGCTACATTCACAATATATGTATATGAAGTAAAACAATAATAATAGTAAAAGTGCGAGTGCACGCAAGGAACTGGAACTGGAACTGTGCGAAGTGAAAACAAAATGAAACCTGGCATGGAAATGCAGAAATTCAGGCAGCCTCTTCCTTCTACTAACCATACCCATAACTATATATATATGTATATATATATATATATACATACATATATAATATAAAGTTGTGTATGAAGCACGCTGCATAGATTTTTAACAAATCACAGAGAGGGGTAGGTAAGGGGTTGGGTGTGAGGGGCTAAAGGCATCATCAGAATAATGGAAAATTAAAGAAACACGACTACAAGATGCTTGAGAAAAGCATCCACGGAGTTCTACATTTCTACATTTGCCTCTGGCTTTGTCTTGCCTCTGATTCCAGGTGCGCTGCAAAGTATGCAACATTTATTTCTAAGGCTCGCATAGCGCATTGTTTCCAACACAACTCGTAGTAGAGCAAGCCCCCCCAAACTCCCTCATCTCCCATATCCCACCCCCCTATTCCCAATTCCCCTACCCACTTTAAAAAGAGCAGCACTTAAAGGAGGGCGCACTTTAAAATTCTGCACAAATTTACAAACATTTTCATAATTACGAGAGAAAGCGCTGTGTGTGTGGTGCGGCTTTTGTGGTTGGGTTGTGGCGGGGATCATTGTGGTTGGAAAATTCAATAGAGCATCTCATGCTGCGCTTCAATGAATGGGACCATTTTGATTGGCTTTGAAGTCTAGCTGTTGTTAGCCAAGAGCCCCATCGAATGTTGGTTGTACAGGAGTGGTGAGGGGTGGAGTGTTAATTTGTGCGCATTCAAAGCGATTCGTTGCGATTTGATTCGATTTTATGCGATTGGTTTGCGGATTTGCAAGACCTTCAACGTTGGAGACGTTGTTAGCTTTTTAATTGGCCTCACAGCGCAGAGAAATGGTAACAAATGTTGGAGTGGGGGGTATAAGAAGCGGGTGTAGTGTTATTGCGCGCCCTTGTTAACTTAGTAGTGGTTGAACTGACAAACGTTTTGCTAGATTGGCTGCGCACTCTCAATTCTATATGCATGGGTAGTTATTAATAACTTAAACAATTTTTGAAAATATATGAAATAAAATTAATTTAAAATATATATTTACAAAGAGTATCCATCAATATTTAAGTTGGAAACATAACATTAACTTAATTATTTATCTTAATTATTGTGATCAAAAGTTTTTTAAGAGTTGAGCAAATTCAAATATTAGAAAAAACTGCATTCAAATCCAAAAATTCAATTTCTTAATAAATACAAAAAATAATACAAAATAATAATAAGAGCAATAAAAATGTATAATTAAAAAATCTCAAAACGAATGTGGAAAATTTGCATTTATAAGAATATTGTGAAAGCAGAAAAAAAAACAAAAGGTAAAAATAAAAAAATAAAAATTGCTTACAGCTTTTAGCTGGTTGATTTCCTCAGTGTCGCCCGTAATAGCGGAGGTGGCGGCCATGCCCAACGATGTCAGGCTGTTCACACTGGACATGCGACGCAGCTGGTCTGCACCGTGCCCCAATTAAAATCGATCGATTGAAATTCAAAACGACAAACGATAAAAACGATAAGAATCGAAAGCAAAATCAAAAAAAAGAAAAATTAAAAACAATAAATACCAAAAGAAGCATTTCCAGTGGGCAAATGGCCAAGCGGATCATCCGCAGTGTGGTTGTTGTTGTTGCTGTTGTGGTTGTGGCTCGATTGTTGTTGTTGTTGTGACGGTGGCAACTGTTGCTGCTGCTGTTCGCTGATGCTACTTTGATTATTATCACTGGGCGTGTTTGCGGCCTCTGCTGCTGCTGTTGCACTTGTTGCTGTTCCTGCTGCTGCTGCTGTTGTTGTTGCTGCTGTGGCTGTGGCAACGGAGCCACCCGTTACTGTAGCCAATGCAACCGCATTGCGTGCCGTGAGCACCGCTCGTATCTTGACAAAAGCGGCATTCAAATCTAAGCGCTCATCGGACCAATCAATTGCACGTGCTTCCTGCTCGGCGGCGAGCGTTTGGAATTGCAGCTGCAACAGTTGCTGCTGATGGTTGCTGCTGTTGTTGCCACTATTGCTGATGCTGCTGCTGCCGCTATTGGCAGCATCGCCAATGCTGGCACCACCCAAACTGGCTGTTAGTTGAAAGTGACTCACCCGTTTGTGATTGTCCGGCAGATTCAGATAGCACTCGTTATCGAAACGGAATTGCGACTGTATGCGTGAATAAGTGCGTGTGTGTGTGTGTGTGTGTGTTGTCATTGCGTGTGTGTGTGTGTTAAAGGAACAACAGACAGACACATCGTTGTTATTGCCGTTGTTGTTTGATGGTGCAATGTTTTGTGCAGCGCATTTAGACAAAAAGAGAGAAAGAGACAAAGAGAAAAAGAGAGAGAGAGAGAAAGAGCGCACAGGAAAAAAAAAGAAAATAGTTAACAAAAATATATATTTAATTGTTTGCTGCATATACACTCAGGAAAAAAAAGTCACAATTGTTCAGCTCTAAAAATTCATATTTTTCAAAATTTTACTTTACTTGACTCAAGATCCCTAAAATTTAAACTTCATTTCTGTCTTTTTCCAAATTAGAACATTGCGTAATATTGTTTCGCTGAGTGTACAACTTTCCCAAAAATGGGGGGCGGGGACAAAGGACAAATGTGCTGCTGCTGCAGTGTAAATTGTTTAGCGTGGTGCAGCCACAGTGGCACAGTGGTACAATGTGGTACAGGTGGTTAAAAGCTGCTGCTGTTGCTGACTTGGCACAGTGGGACAAAGTTGCACTTACCTTGTAGCCGGGCCCCAAACGGTGCATGGCGCAAATTTGTTGAGTTGTCAGCGCCTCGCTGAATAAATATATTGCAGACATTTGGCCACAAAAGACGCGCTCCTCATCCAGTTCGGGCGTGGCGCCAATGTAGCACTTGTCAAAGGGCTACAGAGAGAGAGGTACAAATAGAGATAGAGATGGAGAGAGAGAAAGAGAGGGAGATGTAGTGTTATTTAGTCAGGCAGATTACCGAGTTGAACTCATCGGTACTCACATCGTTTGTGGAAACAAACCAGGCCATTTCGGTTGACGACGCCAGTTGTCCATTTACGAGGCACTTGATTTCGCTTTTTGTCCAACGATTGTATATATACACTATGGCTATCATATACCACTGCGAAAATAATAAATAATATTGAGTTTGGATTAGTTTTACATTCCAACTTTCTATTGTTTATAACTTTCTCCAAAACTGAACCTATTTTCATTTGCTGACTGCTAATTAAATTTCAATTTCGAAGCATAATTCTCGCTTGAAATTCTTGCAAGAATTCAGCCGCAATTAAATCGCTTAGGGCCCTTTTTAGTAATTGAATATTTAATGGCCAGTAACACTCCTAAATCCATGGGCAATATACTAGGTATACTTGCACCAAGATGAACATTTTCAACTCTTTAATTGAATTTAAAAGGGGTAGAGACATTTATGCAGTTGCGCTCAAAATAGTAGTGCTGCATCTCGAAGCATTTCACAAAAATATGATAAAATCAAGATATCTTCCAAATCTTCAATACAAAAAAGTAATTAAACTCTGCAAAAAAAAATAACAAAATAAAAAAATGATTTAGGTTTCTCATCTGGGAATGAACATAATTCTTTTCCAAATACTTAACTCAGTAAGTGTAAAGAAACATTAAGAAAGAAAACTTTCCTAATATTGTAATGATAAATGTCAATAATAATTTAATAAAAATAAATCTAAAATAAATATAAAACAATAAATTTAATGACTTTCATTTTATGTTGTTAATTAATTTTTATAGCGTTGCGAACATTTACTGTTTACTCATCTACAGTGTTGATTGCTTTTATTTAAATCAAATTTTCATATATACTTTTTTAAACTACATTTTAAGTAATTTTCTTTTACAATTTTCCAAAACATATTTGAGCACTACTATTATTTTGACCGAGGCTGTGCATTAGTCGAAAAGCTTCATCCCTTATTAATTGTGTATATATGTATGCCGTAAGACAGCCTTCGCACAATTTCGTATAAATAGTTAATTTTCGTCGCCAAACTAAATTCAATTGGTTTGGGCAAGTGATTAGGCGTTGTTGCTGCCCATTCAATGTGCTGTTAATTAAACTTTGGCAACGCCCAAAATCACACGCCCATAAATTGAAAGAGGGAATGCCAAGTGAAGTGTTGCACAGGCGGAACGGGGCGGGCCGAAGACAATAATGGATCGTAACTCACAGGTGTAATGACTGGGTTAGATTGGGAGCAGACTTACCTTGCGTGGCTGGAATTCATATTTGACACAATGCTGAAAGCCCTTGCCCTTGACCTTCATGGATGTGAGGACGAGACAGTTGCCCACAAAGTGGGCAGTGTATCCAACGCCCTTCGATGTCTTGAAGCTGGAAGCAGAAAGAAGAAATGTATGTGAACAATTAGTGTGTTTGCCAATTAGTGGCAGGCAGAGCAGCAGGATGCGTACTGAAGAACTGTATTTCTATTTTTATCGTGGGTGGCACTTACCAGTAGAGATAGGGTTTCTCTCGCTCTATGTTCACCGAGTTAATTGGATCCAATCGAAACCAGGTGGTAAAGGAAAATCCATTCTCGTAAGGCCATTTCGCCAACGGTGGCAAAACCATTGCCTGTGGATGGCAGAAAGAAGAAGAAGAAGAAGAGTCAACGTTTGGAAATCAGTTCGACGCAAATGTGCCACAATTAGTTGCAGCCACATGATGACAGAGACAGATGGGGAAGCATGTGGAATAGAGGAGCCCACCCACATTGTGTTAGCCTGTTAAATGTCAATTAGCAGCAGGTATTGGTCAACTGAACCGCATAATACACATTTAAGCTGGTCACAAAAAGCACTGACCAACGTTCAACCTCCGTCCATCCAACTGAGTGGCATTCAACACACTTTGTTACAAAACTTACAAAAGTCAGCAAGTCAAAGGCCACACAACTTCAAGCACTCCAACCGCTTCAGCAGAACTAAGTGGAAGGACCCAGAAGCAAAAACGATACAAAACTCAAAACCAAAACCCAAACCCAAACCCAAGCCGAAACTGTACAGTACATAAATCAAACTTTCGAATATATTTGCACACTGTTCGCCAAGGGCAGAGACGTGTCGATTGGTTTTGGATACAAAATGTAGCCTGGTGCGACATTATTTTTAGCATCTACCCCCAAAATTGATAACTCTTCGCTAAAGAATATCAATTCTTAATTTTGTAAATTATCAATTATCAATTAAAGACTGTTTGACTCTTAATTGGTATTCAGTTAGAAAAAACAAAAATATACAGAGTATGTTGTAGTCTGAAGCTTTTTGACTGCAAAGTTATTTTCTCTTTGAGCAACAGCATTGGGGCTTCCGAAGGGGATTATTGGGTGGGCTGGGGCAGAGAGTTCGAGCTGTCATATTGCTACTTGTGTGGCACAACAACAAGAAGTAGCAACAACTTTGAAGCCGACTCTTTCGAAATATGCCAATTGCAGCCGCAACTGAGTATGAAATGCCGAAAGCAGAAATGAAGTGAAAATTAAAAGGAAATGAGCCCATTTTGATTTATCATGAATTTTGTGGCTTTATGGCCAAACAGAGCGGATGGACAAAGTTTCCACTGCACACACATACACACATACATACACACACACACACACACACGCAGACATATATACTAGGAACAGCAGCTGCGTGTTTACTTTTGGTTCATAAATTTATTTGCCTTTCAATGCTCGTAATTTATGTTCTTATCATGTTTATATAACTGAACACCACACAGTTATCCTGTTATATATACTTACCCACATTACCGCTAACCACTCCCCGCACACCGCAAACCCAATGGAATGTATCGGTTAAACACAAATTCGCATCCGTTTGATTATCTCTGTGCTTTTGTGTATAAAACATTTAATTTGAAAATGCATGTGAATCAAGTTTCTTCAACGCAACAATTTTTAAATTAAAGACAAAGAGGGAGACAGAGAGAGAGAGAGAGTGAGAGAGGGAGGGAGGGAGGGAGTATGCATATAAAAGTTAAACAGATGCGAAACTCTCCTTTGAAGTCGTTTTTTTCATTTTGGGTTTTGATTTATTCTCGATTGGAAACAAATTAATTTTTACCTATTTATATGTATAGTCCCCAGAAATTAGAGGGAACAATGAAAAGGAAGCTGTCGCTTTAAAGGACTTGCTGCCTGTCTACATCGCCTCACCCCTCAACTATCTGTGTCTCTTTCTCTCTAATGGGTTTCTTCTAATGGGTTAACGTTACTCATTTTCTATTTCGAGCTATAATTTTTACTTGTCTTCCGACCTCAAATTTCGTTTTCAACTTTAAATGCACGATTGATTTAGGGGCAAAACTATGATCAAAAAGCCTTCGCTTTTGAAGATAAGTTGAGTTTTGACAAAGTTATGGCATTTTGAAGTTTCGACCTATGCCCATACACCGATATATCGATTTTCGAGCTATAATTTTTACTTGTCTTCCGACCTCAAATTTCGTTTTCAACTTTAAATGCACGATTGATTTAGGGGCAAAACTATGATCAAAAAGCCTTCGCTTTTGAAGATAAGTTGAGTTTTGACAAAGTTATGGCATTTTGAAGTTTCGACCTATGCCCATGCACCGATATATCGATTTTCGAGCTATAATTTTTACTTGTCTTCCGACCTCAAATTTCGTTTTCAACTTTAAATGCACGATTGATTTAGGGGCAAAACTATGATCAAAAAGCCTTTGCTTTTGAAGATAAGTTGAGTTTTGACAAAGTTATGGCATTTTGAAGTTTCGACCTATGCCCATACACCGATATATCGATTTTCGAGCTATAATTTTTACTTGTCTTCCGACCTCAAATTTCGTTTTCAACTTTAAATGCACGATTGATTTAGGGGCAAAACTATGATCAAAAAGCCCTCGCTTTTTAATCTAAGTTCAGTTTTGACGAAGTTATGGCATTTTGAAGTTTCGACCTATGCCCATACACCGATATATCGATTTTCGAGCTATAATTTTTACTTGTCTTCCGACCTCAAATTTCGTTTTCAACTTTAAATGCACGATTGATTTAGGGGCAAAACTATGATCAAAAAGCCTTCGCTTTTGAAGATAAGTTGAGTTTTGACAAAGTTATGGCATTTTGAAGTTTCGACCTATGCCCATACACCGATATATCGATTTTCGAGCTATAATTTTTACTTGTCTTCCGACCTCAAATTTCGTTTTCAACTTTAAATGCACGATTGATTTAGGGGCAAAACTATCATCAAAAATCCATCGCTTTTGAAGATAAGTTGAGTTTTGACAAAGTTATGGCATTTTGAAGTTTCGACCTATGCCCATACACCGATATATCGATTTTCGAGCTATAATTTTTACTTGTCTTCCGACCTCAAATTTCGTTTTCAACTTTAAATGTACGATTGATTTAGGGGCAAAACTATCATCAAAAAGCCCTCGCTTTTTAATCTAAGTTCAGTTTTGACGAAGTTATGGCATTTTGAAGTTTCGACCTATGCCCATACACCGATATATCGATTTTCGAGCTATAATTTTTACTTGTCTTCCGACCTCAAATTTCGTTTTCAACTTTAAATGTACGATTGATTTAGGGGCAAAACTATCATCAAAAATCCATCGCTTTTGAAGATAAGTTGAGTTTTGACAAAGTTATGGCATTTTGAAGTTTCGACCTATGCCCATACACCGATATATCGATTTTCGAGCTATAATTTGTACTTGTCTTCCGACCTCAAATTTCGTTTTCAACTTTAAATGTACGATTGATTTAGGGGCAATACTATGATCAAAAAGCCTTCGCTTTTGAAGATAAGTTGAGTTTTGACAAAGTTATGGCATTTTGAAGTTTCGACCTATGCCCATACACCGATATATCGATTTTCGAGCTATAATTTTTACTTGTCTTCCGACCTCAAATTTCGTTTTCAACTTTAAATGCACGATTGATTTAGGGGCAAAACTATGATCAAAAAGCCCTCGCTTTTTAATCTAAGTTCAGTTTTGACGAAGTTATGGCATTTTGAAGTTTCGACCTATGCCCATACACCGATATATCGATTTTCGAGCTATAATTTTTACTTGTCTTCCGACCTCAAATTTCGTTTTCAACTTTAAATGCACGATTGATTTAGGGGCAAAACTATGATCAAAAAGCCTTCGCTTTTGAAGATAAGTTGAGTTTTGACAAAGTTATGGCATTTTGAAGTTTCGACCTATGCCCATGCACCGATATATCGATTTTCGAGCTATAATTTTTACTTGTCTTCCGACCTCAAATTTCGTTTTCAACTTTAAATGCACGATTGATTTAGGGGCAAAACTATGATCAAAAAGCCTTTGCTTTTGAAGATAAGTTGAGTTTTGACAAAGTTATGGCATTTTGAAGTTTCGACCTATGCCCATACACCGATATATCGATTTTCGAGCTATAATTTTTACTTGTCTTCCGACCTCAAATTTCGTTTTCAACTTTAAATGCACGATTGATTTAGGGGCAAAACTATGATCAAAAAGCCCTCGCTTTTTAATCTAAGTTCAGTTTTGACGAAGTTATGGCATTTTGAAGTTTCGACCTATGCCCATACACCGATATATCGATTTTCGAGCTATAATTTTTACTTGTCTTCCGACCTCAAATTTCGTTTTCAACTTTAAATGCACGATTGATTTAGGGGCAAAACTATGATCAAAAAGCCTTCGCTTTTGAAGATAAGTTGAGTTTTGACAAAGTTATGGCATTTTGAAGTTTCGACCTATGCCCATACACCGATATATCGATTTTCGAGCTATAATTTTTACTTGTCTTCCGACCTCAAATTTCGTTTTCAACTTTAAATGCACGATTGATTTAGGGGCAAAACTATCATCAAAAATCCATCGCTTTTGAAGATAAGTTGAGTTTTGACAAAGTTATGGCATTTTGAAGTTTCGACCTATGCCCATACACCGATATATCGATTTTCGAGCTATAATTTTTACTTGTCTTCCGACCTCAAATTTCGTTTTCAACTTTAAATGCACGATTGATTTAGGGGCAATACTATGATCAAAAAGCCTTCGCTTTTGAAGATAAGTTGAGTTTTGACAAAGTTATGCCATTTTGAAGTTTCGACCTATGCCCATACACCGATATATCGATTTTCGAGCTATAATTTTCACTTGTCTTCCGACCTTAAATTTCGTTGTATATATTAAGTATATTAAACCTATCATATTTAGTTTTTGGAAATATTATTTTGGCGCATCAGCTGAAACTAATGCTTATCAAATTTATATGCACAGATAACACTTGAATAGATGTAAGGCACTCACAATTGCATTGGCATTCAAAGCATTCACATTCAATTTGAATCAGTCACACAACAGCAGCCATCACACTCAACACCCATCCATACACACTCATTTACACTTTCAAAATATTCATTTACTTAAAATTTATACGTATTCGTGTCGGCAACAAGATTCGCATTCGTATTCACATTCGTGTTCGCAATCGCAATCGCGTTCACATTCATTTATATGCAGAATGAGTATCGTCGTGTGGCATCGGACATTGTCTTGAGGCCTCCTCATTCAATTGTGCAACAGTGCAACAATGTCGGAGCTTGTGGCATGCCACATGACTTAACTCTGTTGACTGTCGTTCGCTCGCTCTCGCTCCCGCTCCCGCTCTCTCTCTCTCTCTCTCTAGTCTATCTCTGTTAATGTCCCCACTCTTGTTTCGCCACTCTTCCCCACTCGCTTATCTCTCTATCTCTTTGTGAGTGTGTGTTAAAATTGTCAAGTGATTCGGTCCCAGCACAAAGGGGGTTGTTGGGCTGGCTAGCGTGGAGAAACTGTTTGGTAAGGGGCAAAAATGCCAAAACATGCAACCTTGCAAATTTGGAATACCAGTTGCCATGTTGCCAGTTGCCAGTTGCCTGTTGCCCGTCAGTAACTGAAGCTGGCAGGCCCTGTATTCAGAGGGAACTCATTAGTGCAACGGAATATCAGATGCTTTTATAGGGTTGATAGGTTTGCAATAGGGGTGGCTGCGGGTCTACGCCTCACTGAAATTGGAAACCTAAAAGTCAGCTAAATGAAAATTAAAAACAAAACAGAAGAAAATAATAATAAAAAGCAGAACGGAACAGAACAGGACGCGAAGAGAATCGTTGCAAATGACCAAGTGGTAAGCTTCTGGGTGGGGTGGTACTCTTGAAGACATGGCGTGTTTGGGGGCTGCGATAGTAACATGTCCTGTTTATTGAACATTTTGTGACAATTGCGTCTGCGAGTGTCTCCCGTTTCATTTCATTTCATTTCGCTTGGTATCGGATCGTTTCGTGTCGCATTTGACTTCCAATTCGCTTTATGGCACTTTTTATGTGTTTATGCTATAGACAGATAGCACACACCACCCTCATCTACTGTGTATGTGTGTGTACACGTGTGGGCAGGCGGGGCCAGCTGTGCAAACTGAGACAGCAGCTAGGGGCAGTTCATGTCCTGTGGCATGTGCCACACGGACAGCGCACATTACGAATTCGATTTAAGTGCGACGCAATAAAATAAAAGCCCAAGTCCCAAGCCCCAATATCCCCGCCTCCTCTTCCTCCTCTACAGGGAAATGGGGGGTGGAGCCTAGCTCCAAGTGTAGTTGCATATTTGAACTAGGCGGCTAGGGGTCAACAGGAGGGAATGGGATAGTGGGCAGTTAACGACAACTTGCAACTCGACCAGAACCTAAGCAATCAACAGTGAGCGACGTATAGATGCCCTGCAACCACATATGAGCAACTAGTCTACTTTAGGACCTTATCGAAAACGGACAACAGGCGACGGAATATTAGAGAGAGTCTCTGATTCGTTTAAAAAGAGTGTCTTATCTGCTTTCGATATTTATCGATATTTATTATCTAAAGGAATAGTCCGATCCCTCGATTCCTCATGCTTAACACGCTCTCAGCTGCCTTCGGATGCTGACACCCCTTTGATAATATCGTCCTAATGGGCACAGGGTGTAGAACAATGGGTGATTGTTGTCGGTTGCTTATTATCATTAGATATATGGTGGTCCATGGTGTATGGTACAAGGTACGAGGACGAGGACTTACCGATCCCTTGCGGCCTGGAAAACTGAAGAACACATCGGGCCCATTGCGATGCGGCATTTGTCGCAGCACATTCAACAATTTGGCCGAATGACGCGGCCATTTGCCATTGTTGGCCTTCATCGTGCCAAAGAGCAGTTTCAGCTCCTTAACAGTTATGCTGTAGCTCGCCAAAACGCCCAACATCTCGATGAGCAGGTCTGCAATACAACAAAAAACAGAAAAGAAAAAGTGGTACACAGTGAGAAATGGTGTTATACATATGTATGTGTCATGTCTAATTGATCGAAATTAATAGCACAGAGTCAGCATATTTTCTTTTATGATTCAAATTCTTTTAATAAGAATACTGTTCACTAACATTAGTTTAGGTGTATAAGACACAAGAAACTACTTCAGGTCTTGCAACATGCAACATTAAGTAGGCTTAACATTTAGTTCCAAAGCCAAAAGCTTAACTAAAGTATTAACTCCTTCTTTAACATCATATGAGGAATATCAAGTATTCGCAGTGGCTTTCAGTTCAGTGACTTTTCAGTTGATACATTTTAATCTCTAATAAAGAAACTTTGATTGCCTTTTTGCTTCAATTTCAGCTTAACTTTCACTTCATTTCAAAATGAATTTTTGTCAAAGTTTGCTCAAAGTTTTTATTCGCTGACCGGCAAATTAAGGAAAGATAAAACACAAATGAAAAAAAGTAAAGTGCAAGCTGAGCGCGTGCAGCGAAGTGGCAAGAACGCTCTTAAGTCAAACAAAAAACAAAAAATGGTAGCATCTGGGCGTGGCAGCAGCAAGAGGAAGAGCTATGCTCATCAAGGTCAACTCGTGAGGCAAGCAGCAAATTGAATTGGAATTGTCATTGAATGCGATGTATAAAACATAATACATAATACATATATGTACATATATAATACATATATATACCAGTTTGTTAAATATATTGCAATTGTGCGGCGTTGCCTGTCATTGTCAGTGCTCAACTTGGGATAGCCTTCCACTCGGTCTGCTGCTGCGCTATTCCCAAACTTCATTTGTAATGCACACTAATTGAAATGGGCGCACGGGCCGTTTTAATGCCTGAACTGTGTTGCTGGGGCTCTTGCCCAAAGGAGCTGCGATGGCAACTGTTTGCCAAAGTTGCGACAGCTTCTTCGCCCACATACACACATAGCTCCTCAGCTCTGCACGGTTCCACTGCTTCACAGCTCGACAGATCCACAGATCCACAGTTCCACAGTTCCACAGTTTCCAGTTGCGCCTCCGTCAACACGTTTCGGGTTGCGTAAATTAGGAAATTGAGTAACGTCAACAGCCGCAGCTGTCAAGCCGCCTACACTCACACAAAAAACTATGCCCAAGTTCAGTGCCATCTATCTATCCGGAGTTTATCTTTCTTAAATCACAAGCATAGCATTCTGTTTAAATTCTTTTAATTAAATTTGATTTTTAAATATTGTCTAGATTTGACTAAATATTAATTAGTTATTTTCTTTTTTTCTAATTGTGTGTATGTTTTTTTTCTGAGTGAACTCAGTGGCAACTCCGCCCATAACACCACCCATCGCGTTCAACCGCATCGTTGAAATTCCCGAGACGACAATGTTGGCCCATTGGCCCCAAGTTGACGCTGTCGTCTCCGTCTCCGCCTCCGCCTCCGACTCCGCCATCGACTCCGTCTCCAGCTCGTCTCCGCCTCGCCTCGGGTATCAAGCTTTTAATTACACACATCTTTTTCACCCAGTCTTCGGTCTGCGTCGCATCAGCAACATCCATGTTGCAATTGCTTAGAGCGCAGTGGCAATGCCACAGACCGTGCCACAGTGGGAGTTGGCGTTCTTTAACTGTCTGCCTGGCTGTCTATCTGTCTATCTGTCTAGTTGTCTAACAGTCTATCTGCCTGGCCCGTCGCCTCAGTCTGACAAAATTTAACTGCCTTTGCATATCTTGGCATCTTTTGCAGCTCATAAAAAGCCAAAGTGCGAGCAACTTTGACAGCTTTTATTTTATGTCCTCAACGAAACTTCCCCCAAAAAGATATACAACATTTGCCTGGCCCACTTGCCCAGGTCAAAAGGCACTGTTTCATTTCGAAGACCTCTTTAAGCAATGATTAGAAAAAAAAGCATAGCCTCTATTAAATGCCTATTTAATTATATATACAAATATTAATTGATTTTCAGTTAACTTAAACCTTAGAACTTATGGGCTAGATCTCTAAAAACAATTTAAATCAATCGTTGAAACTGTTGTCGAAAACGCTTTATTACTTTCCAAGAAATCGATTTTGTTTGCTAGCTAATTAGAATTTTAAATAAAACACTCAATTTTCTCTCATAAATGCTGTTGTTTTTTTCTATTTCGAGCTTTTTGAGCAGGCCTCTTAGAAAAATAGTGTAATTTTCCTAAGAGGCCTCTTACATGGAAGAAATCAAATTGAAAAAAAATTAAATATTCTCCAATTAATTTCCAATAAAATGCACTAATTTCTTACCCACAAATTGCAGACTCTTTAGACTAATTGAATAGAAAGTTATGTTTGAGTTGGGTTAAAAGCCAGGCAAGTTAATCGTAAAGTTTTCAACATTCATTCTTTTTCCTGAGTAGAAGAAGACAAGAAGAAGAAGAAAGGAAAAAGACAGTCGCAACTGAGTTTTCCATCAGTCGTTTGCGGCAGAGACAGACACAACTTTTAGCCTTATCTAATTTCTTAGCAAGTGTCACGTTTCGACATTTGTCAGGTGACACACACGTAGACAGACACACGCAGGCACATACGCATATACACGCACACACACGCACACAGGTACATATGAATTTATGGCTTGAGCGACAAGGCTCAAAAGTCAGCGACTGCAAATTGACAGCAGTTACAGTTCGTTAAATGCCAACTAAAGAGGGGGTTGGGCCTGCCGCTCACTGAGGGGTTGGGCGATTCGCTTGGGGGTAAGTCGAGAGGGCGGAGTGGAGAGGGGGCATGGGGGTTGCCAGACCGCAGACGTGTCATTGACTTAATAAAATCAAAATCAAAGCCGAAGGCACACACACGCTTGTGGCTCTGTCGGAGGACAGCAAGGGTGCACGGGAAGGGTAGGGGGCGTAAACGTAGAATGGGGCATGCGGTTGGAGGTCAGGTGGGCGAGGTAGGAAAAATGTCAGTTGGCTGTTCACTAATGAAGAGAAAATTTGATGCGCTGTTTGCCGAAAAGAGAACGGCAATCGGAAAATAAATGCGCAATGATGGCAGTCAAAAGAATGCTTAGCATACATGAGGGGTGCGCCTAGGCATGAACGACAAGGAAGGGGGGGGGGGGGGGGGTTGCTTTAGAGTGGGGGTGGGGGAGGACTCGTGCGGACCACTGGGCGTATCACGGCGGCTGACAAGCGTGAAATTAATCGAAAAGCAATTCGGCGGGGAGAAGCCGCGATTTTCTTGCTGTTGTCGGTGTTGGACACAGGGCAGGCATTACAAAATAGCTAAAGCTAAGTCCACGTATATATATATATATTATATATATTTTCTACATACTTGCGGTCAAAATAATAGTATCGCTGCTTTACAAAGCATTTAATAAAAATATAACTAATTTTATGGTGATAAAATCGAAACCCGTTAAACATCTTCAATACGAACAAATGTTTAATTCCGCAAAAATGTTTGTTTTCTCATCTGGTTATGTTTTAGAACACTATTATTATCACCCATCATATCTAGTTTTTAGAAATATTAATGAGGGTAAGCTGATAAGTGATAAATTCCAATAATAATTTATTAAAAATAATCAATTTAAGGACTTTAATTTGTATTGTAAATCAATCTTATAGCTATGTCACTCTCAAAGAATAATTATAGTCAGTATTGATTGTTTGTGTTTAAATACAAAATTTTACAATTTTTAAACCATATTTTAAGTAAGCCATACTATTATTTTGGACGAAGCTGTATAAATATATGTATGTTATATGTGTACATATATAACAACAACAACTGTGACAAGTCCGGCTGAATCATTGCCATAAGCAAAACTCAAACTGACCAGGCAAAAGCCTCTCTCCATTATTTTGTCTTTTTTGTTCTCATTTTCTTGGACAACTTCTTGGCTATTTGTTGGGTTGTTGGGCATTGCTGCGTCACTGTGGTAAGCACTTCAGTTAGTCATTCATTCATTCTCTTCACATATGTCTATTTTCGGCTGATGACCATCGCTGGTAAGCACACTTGTCATCCCTGGATTTCTCATTGTCATTTGCTACATTATTACATAGTTAAAAAGTCGCATTATTTACTCTTGCATAATTGAATATCTACATAAATCTTATTTGCTTAACTTTTTCAATTTCGATTTTCTCACATTATTTTCTGTGTTTTTCTTTAAGTCACTTTGATTTGCTATTTATGTTGTCCTCCAAGGCCATTTTAACCTAATCCCTTACGCATCATTGGCATCCAATATTATTTGTTCAATTTTATTATTTGCTTTAATGCTAATTAGGCTTTTGTGTTTGCAGAGTTCACTTTATACTTTATTGAATACATTTTAGTTATCCCCACAGCTGAACTTAAGAATAGTCGTAATAACGTTTAAGGACATTTGTTTTTATACTCTCATTTCATGAATAGTTTTTAATCAAACAAGTTCGAATACTGTTGTCGAGTTAACTGATATCTTATGACAGGCACAGATACTGACAAACAATACTATGGACCATAACTTGAGTGTAGCTATGCAATAATGTATTAAGATGTATAGTAAATCAATTGGAAATTGTGCTTTTTATTGCAATCGGAAATAGATATGTATCATTAATCGCGAAGCAGCGGTAGTTATCGATAAAGTTAAAGATAAACTTGATTCCAAATTTGAAATCTCTAGCTATTATAGTCTCTGATATAATATTAATATACTGATCAATATATATATATTACTTTAGTTAGTCGGAGAAGCTTCATTCTGTTGGTAACATGCACTTCTTACCCATTTTTAAGGGATTTGGGCCAAAATTATGATTCTCCTTTAAATGTTTGTATTTTGTATGTAAGGTTTTCTCTTTGAATTGAGCACATACATATTTTGAATGAACTGATAAAATATTTGATATAAGATATTGTAACTTACCTGCCACAACAGTTTCGGAGCGCTGCAGACGAACAAGGACATGCTCGATGAGTCCAACATCTGTGCAGGCCTGAAGATTGCGAACGCTCTTCCGCAGAATCGCAATAAACACGCTCCAGATCTCGGCCTGCAAGGAGAGTGGGAAAGATTGCAGGGGGAATCAGTTAGTAAGCAGTCAAAGGAAGCGAACAACTTTACAATGCATAACAAGTAACCAGCTCCCAAGTGTGCGAGTGAACGGGGAGATGGGGGGGTTTGCACCCAGGGGACAAGGCGAGCAAACAAAAAAACCCAAGCAAATGTTTTACGAAATCAAAGAATCGACTGCGAATGTGCCTTGTTGTTGTTCAAGTTGTTCAACTTGATGTTGTTGTAGCCGCTTTACTGTCTGCCCAGTTCAATAAGCAAAGTGAAGTGGCATACAGACACACACACACACACACACATACGCACACACATACGCACACACACATACATATATATAGAGACTGGCAGCAGTTTTGGGCGCGCTTAGAAGTATGCAGTACTTTTTGATATTTAGCTGCATTGCCTGTGTATATGTGTGTCTGTGTGTGTGTGAGTATGTGCGCGAGTGTGTGCCTAATGTAAATAGTCATTGAAATAAAGTAAAATAATGGAAAATAATGGCAAAATAATCGCAAGCTCCAACCAAGTGGCTGCTGCACTCAAAGAAAAAAGTTATGCTCAGGAAAATAACCAACATCAAAGTAAATATTTATTCTTCTACACTTTTTTTGACTTCTAACAAAAAGTTTTTCAAAAATTTACAAAAAAAAAAAAAAAATTTAATAATTTATTTTGCCGAAGAAAAACAGAAAAACAATATTTCAAAATAATCCATTCAAAATTTTATTACTGTTTTTAGTGGACTTTTCTAAATTCGATTGCAAATATTTTGGTTTTTTCCGAGTGTAGTTGTAGTTTCAAGAGAAGCCCGCAGCAGCAACAGCAGTTGCCACAATCAGCAACTGATTCAGTGCTTTGAGCCTTGAGTGCAGAGGCAGAGGCAGAGGCAGAGAAGTGAATTCTCACACAGAGCACTCAGTGTTGGTTTTTGGGTGCTTTCGTATTATTGCCGCAATATTTGTGCGGCAAGCGGCAGCCACTTTTGGCAGCAAAGAAAAACCGTTTTTGACGGTTTTTATGATTATTGCCTGACACACACACACACACACACACACACACACACACACACACACACACGCACAGGCACAGGCACACAGGGGCACAGACACAGGGCACATCAGAAGATTGCACATTGGTTTTTGGCCATTGCATATAAACACAAAATTCACATCATTTTCGTTTGAGCTTCTCTTTATTCTCACATTTTATTTATATCTTTTTTGTTGCTGTTATTTTTTGTAGTTATTGTTGCTGTTGCTGCTGTGTTCTGACAAATGAAGACAATGAAAATGTAAACGCTTTGAGTGTTTATAATGAGGCTGCCGTATACTGAACACTGCTCCATCATTCAAGTCTTCAAGTGCTCAGCTGCTCAGCTGCTTAAGTGCACAAGTGCTCGCATTGTATTCACTGAAGTACACGGCGAATAAGTTTTATTTTTAAAAACAGTGTTGCCAACATTTTTAAAGCATGTGGTTTGTGGTTAGCGGCTTTGCGGTTTGTGGTTAGCGGTTTACCGTTTCTGTGCTTATCTGTATCAGAAACGCTTTAGCTTAATCTGTTTGCTCTGCGACCTCAGAACTGATGCAACGCCAAGTCCCTTTTTATTGGGTAAATATGCTCATAGTTATCTGTGGCGCGACAGTTTTAAAATTCTTCTCCATATTGGTTAAGCCCAGAATTAAGACTTTGTGGCGAGAGATTGACATTTTCATTGATATTCAATCAGTTTGATTTGATTTTTTCAGGCAAGTGAATCAGTTGATAGCACTAGTAGCATTTATTTCAAAATACTACAAAAAGTAATTGCTGGTAATTTGATCTAATTTATTCGGCAGCAAACTCGAGTTCAAAATTCCCAAATCACAATGCGTCCTTTTTGTTGCCTTAAATGTGCTGAGCGTTTTGTAATCACTACTTAAGAGTATGTAATTTAACTTAATTTTCTTGCGTTTCATCACCTGTTTTTTCTTCTTTGTTTGATTTTTATTTCTCTGCACAGGTCATTTTATTGGCTGAACTTTGACTTGAAGTTAATTCGTACAACGGATTTGTGTAAAAATCGGTTTGTTTTTTTTTTTGTATTTGTTGTTTTTAATCTCAATTTTCGTGCTTTCATCGTTATCTGTTGCTTAGCTCGTTTTACGCATAATTTCTTCCACCATCCGTTGCCAGCGACTTCTCGTCCTTCGCATCCTTCTCTCTGCCTTTCTCCGTTCAGTTCTTATCTCAAACGCCTCGTTGTACATTTCTTGTTGTTGCTTCTATTTCTGTTTCTGTTTCTTTTTTTGCTTCTACTTTTTTTAATGTACTGCACGCATAATTTAATTCGTCGATTCATAAATTGCCAAAAAAAAAAAAAAATTCACTCACTCAACGCCCGTGGGTGCCACGCCCTACCTCCCTCGCTCCCACTGGTCCTGCTGTTGACGCCGTTCGCTCATCTTCTGTGCTGTGACTAAGGCTTTGCCGCTTTACATCTCTCGTTCCAAAAGCGACTTTTCACTATACAAATACACATTTACTTACACACACACACACAGGCCCGTACACACACACACACACACAGTCATACGTATATACATATATATATATACTTATATTAATATTTTATTTTATTTTTTTTCATTTTGTGTAGGTAGCAAAATGCGGTGCTGTAGGTAATTTGATCAGTCCAGGCACCACTGGTGCCCCTAAAAATAAACTCTGGAGACACCCCCCCCCACCCCTCCCCCCTCCACCCACGCCCAACACGCACTCACATTCACTGAAAAAAACACGCACAAAAGGAATCAGAATCAGAGCAGTTCTCTCGTTGTCTCTATGGTTGGCCTCATCAGTGTCCCCGGGGCACCTCAAATGCTCCCCCCCACCTTCTAATGGCCCCCTCTTGATTCCCTTTTGTAGTTACATTTCTACCCTGTAATTACATTTGACCCAAAATGGGTCCACAGTAGTATTGACAGTAAGAAAATTGGTATGATAATTGCAACAGTTCTTCGAATTGCCCTTGTAGATCAAGTATTTCCAAACATTCTTTAGGTCTCTCTCTCTCGCTCTGTCTCTCGCTCTCTCTCTCTCTCTGTTTTACCACACATTCAGCGAAGTGCACATAACTCGCCAAGGATTGAGCTGCAGGGCATTACCCAGTCGCTCCGGCATACTTTTGAGCGCATTTAATTTTGTGTTTGTGTTTTATCTGCAAATGTTGCTCATAGCAAAATACAAAGTTTATTTGACGCCGTTGCGTTTTGTTTTTACAGCGTTATTTCTTAATAAGCGCCAAGCGGGCAATGTTTTTGACCCCTCCTCCCCACACACACACACACACACACAAAACAAAAAAAAAACCCAGCCTCCAGCATCAACTAATCCAGCGAACAAGCCGACTAAGAATAACTACCACGCAAAAAGTTGGCAAGGCACAAAAAACAAAAACAAAAAAAATTGGAATAAAAAATAATAACGATACGAAGAGAAGAGAAGACAAAAATTAAATAATAAGAGACAGCAACTTCAGTCAGATTTTATTACGTAATTGGGTAGCAATTTCTGCATGGCATAACAGCAACAATAACAACAACAACAACAACAACAACAACAACAACAACATCAACGGCAACTGAACACAAATTAAATTTTTCGCCTTTTTTTATTTTGTTGTGGCGCAACTCTCTCTCTATCTTTCACTCCCTCGCTGTTCATCGCTATCGCTGTTTGAGTCTTTGGCTCTATAACAGTCGCTTTAAGTATTCTACATGCCTACAATAGAGTGAGACAGATAGACAGTGCGAGTGAGATAGCACACGAAATGTGAGCAAAAAGCAGCTGCGGCGGATTTTTTTTTGTTTCTTTCCCTTAGACGCATTGAAGCGTTGACTGGCCCTAATGTTATTGTCGTTGTTGTTGTTGCTGTTGTTGTTGCTGTTGTAGCTAAGGTTAAATTGAGCTTGGTCCGGCTGAAAGTCAAAGGACCCCAAAGAACACCCAACAACAAACTCCAACACACACACAACAACAGATAAATTTAGCAAGCAAAAATTAAAAATTAAGTGAATTCTTTCTTTGTCAGATTTGGCTTTGTTTCTTTCTGTTGAACTTAAAATATGGCGAAAGTTTAATTGCCACACGGCATTTTCTGCCTTTTCTTCTTCTTCTTCTTCTTCTTCATCTTATTCTTCTTTGCTTGAGCTTTGTGACTTTTTCTTTAAATTTATATGTATTTTAGATTTCTTTCATTTGATTAAAGACAAGAAAGAAACAGTTGATTTAGAAACATCAAAGAATACATTTCCAAAATATCAACAGATCGCTCCTATGGAGAATATATGACTGTTAGAACTGTTAAAACGTAATATCTCTTTTAGCAGGGCAGCAGCTAGTCAGTGAAGCCAGCCCGATTAAAATACTTTGCATTTATATTTGCTGGCTTTTCTTTCTTTTCCCATTTTGCACTTATTTTCCACTTTATCAGCGATTTGCTCGAACCCGATTTTCAGTTCAGTTTGGAGCTCATCTTTTCCCTTCGAACTTCAGTTTGGTGCAGTCAAATCGTTTCGATTCAATAAAATTTCAATAAATTTATCAACGTGCCGCCCAGTTCGAAAGAATGACTGGCAGAAAGCCATCGTCATCGTCATCGTCTTCATCTTCATCATCGTCTGCGTCGTATACTTGATATCAGGCATTGCCAGCTACATCAGCCAGAACAGGAGCAATCGCAAAAAACAGCGTCGCATCGTTGTTTTTGTTTTTTGTTTTTTGTTTTTTGCTTTTTTCTTCTTTGCATGCCATCGTTTTGCAAGGGTTTTGCCCCCTGTTCAATTTCAACACCCGCTCGTCTCTATCTATCTCTATGTCATCTTTTCAGTGCCACTGCTGCAGCACAGCCCTTCATTCTTCAGCCTTCGTCCTTCAACCTCAAATTGTCTCCCTTACCCTTTCCCCATGCCTCTCTGCTTCTCTGTCATCCTTGTCATTGTCGTCTTTGGCATGCCATGCAATGCGCTTATGCGCTTCCTTCCTTCCTTTGCGCCATTTGGCCGGCTGTCCCCTCCTCTCCTCCTCTTCTCCACTCAATGCTTCTCAATTTATTCCTCTTGGTCGCCTTGCGTCCTTTGCGCCAGCCACCAACTGTTTTTTTTTTCTGCAAATCTGCTGCAGCTCTAACGGAAATTTATTATTGACAACAGCTGCCGTTGCAATGCAAACAAGCACAGCAGCAGGCGCTACACACACAACCACTTAAAAATTATTTACACTCAGCGAAAAAACACTGAAAACCAATCGAGCAACAGCGAAATATTATCTCTATCTTCAAACTTCCAATACGTTTTATTCCGGAACCTTCTCGCAAAAGTACAACTTATTCTTAACATTTTTGATGAATCCTTAATAGATCTTCTAACTCAAGATGGGTGCACAAAATATAAATATATTTATTAGAGATCGATTTTGAATTTCACAAAATACAAACTGTTTTTTCTTAGTGTACATATGTGCGTTTACATTTGAGGGCTTAAAAAGTGGCAAAGGCATAGCCAGCAGTTTGCGGGTTAAGTAGCGTAGCCTCTGTCTCTGCCGCTGTCTCTGGCACTGGCATCCTTCAATGCTCAACACTCAATCTTCAATCCTATATCCCCTATTCCTTATGGCCCCATGCATCTCTCTCTTGCCACTTGCCCCATCCACAATCTTAAATTTTCCATAGTTCCATGCTCCAGCAGCTGAAGATATTGAATGTCATTGGCGTTGCTGATGTGCATAACATTGACGCAAAGTGCACAGGCAAAAATGCATTGCTACGATACGCAGGCAGCCAGGAGAGAGAGACAGAGATAGAGATAGAGACAGAGACAGAGACATAGAGTTTGGCCATTTACTGAGCGCTGACAGGTGACAAATTTGTCAATTTGCATGTGCATTGAGCCGTTTCATCAATTTAGACAATACTTCAATTTCATCAACTATCAATTGAGTTAATATTGCACTTTATTTGCTCGTCTGCAAATTGAATATTCAATCAAGAAGCGGAGGCAACTTTTCTTTACATTTGACGAGGCAACTTTTCTTTACATTTGACGAGGCAACAATCAGCAGCAAAATGGAATTGCTTTAATTCAACTGGGCTTACAAATGCATTGTGAACAGTTCAATACAAATTTGGACATAAGAAGTCAATGATCTTTGGGCTTTACTATTTGCTTGCCAAACCAGTTGTCGCCTGGCTAAGACAGACAGATTTCTCTTGCCCCATGGTTGATTGTTCTTGTTGTTGGATCGCACACAACGACTCCAGCTGAGAACTTGCAGCTTACATTTCAGGGCAGCATTGTGTGGCAGGCAGCTGCCGCTGTCAGCCAGTCAATCAGTTACCCAGTCACTCACTCAAGGGGCAAGTGGCAAGTGACAAAGAGCAATCATTTGTGACCCATGCTGACATCCTCTTCCCATATCTCCCCCCCCCCCCTCTCCCTCTACACACACAGTTCCCTCATCTGTTGACCGCTTGACGCCATCGAGTTAATTACGTTGCACTGTCAAAAGTATTTTATTTCAATTTATTTCCAACTAGATTTTAATTTATCTAATTAATTTTGACCACAGTTAGCAAGGGTTTTTTTTTTTTTTGATTTTCTAAAAGCACAACTCAAACAGCAGACAGCAACAACAAAAAGTCAATGTTCGCAAACATTTTCCATTGTCCTCGACTGGCAAACAAAAAAGTTAAATTTTAATTATTTTCATTTTTGGAGTTCCCTTTTTTTTCGATTTTCCATTTCATTTTTTGTCTTTTTTGGGTTTGTTTTTTTTTTTTTGTGGTGATTTGTTCCTTTCGAACGCATTCTGCTTCGCGTTCCCTTTTTTTTAGGTCAATGTGCACAAGGCGAAATAAGCAGATAGAATCAATCCATTGTAATACTTTTGCACACTCATAAGCTCACTTTTTGTTACTTAGTCTTCAAATATACCGACAATTATATATATTTATATTATATAATAATTAAATTTAGTCCTAAGAATACTCAAAACCACCCCCTAAAAACGAGGTACACATATTCAGTTTACAGTATTAATTGTAGAAATTTTATTCAGACTCATATTCTTACACAGTTTCATATTCATATTCATATGCATGATATAATCATAATTCTATTAATATCATATTCATATCCACATTCATCTTCTAATTCAAATTCATACCCACAAATTAATAAGCATTGTGATCAATTTTCAAGACGTTTTCGGTTTTTCGGCTCTATATTGCAAGGGGTATTAGACCACATAGGGATTGTGGGGAGGGGGATGTCTACCACCAAGTGTTTGCCTGGCCCGGGCACGTTTCTAGGCTCAGTCATCCGTGAAGGCGTCAAAAATCGTGCGCGATTCGCTGGCGACGCGCGCGTTAAAAGTCGCTTGGTGAACTTGGTTAGCGTGCGTTGGCCGCCAAAGCAGGGCAGCCGAAAAGAGTTGCCAACAAACGATGCGAATAGGGCGCCGCATCAGCAACCTTTTGATGCCAACTTCGTGCCTTAAATTGAATTATAAAAAGGTGTCACAAAAGTCAACAGTTGAGTGGATCCCACCTGTACCGCACCCCTCCCCCTTCATGAACATTCGAAAATTCTATTGCAAAAAGGGTTACATGCGCTGTGTAAGCAAAAACACCCAGATAAGCACACACATACGTATACACATAATATATATACATATATATGTATATGTATATATATATATGTATTTCAAGAGATGTTTTAAATAAGTAGATGGCAAGCCTAGAGATTGATGTGATTTTAAGCTGAATGCGAATTGAGTCAAGCGTGCACTCATGCTCAAAGTTTTCGCTTTCAACCTTGCCGTGATATGATCTACTAAGTAATTTCATCCCTTTTTTAATCCGAACGTGTTTCTTAAATTTTAAAGACGCAAAAATGATGTTATATCTGGTGAAATGTGCACATTTTATATATTATATTAAATATACCTGTAAAAAGTACGCTTTTGGACCAAGTAAAAGCCAAAAATGCTGACTGAAATGACATAAACGTTTTCCGGACATTCCAAAAATGATGGAAATTAACAATTTTCCGAATTCTTTAAATTTTACTCAAATGATTGCATTTTAATGCTGTTGTCTAAGTTAGAAAAGTGTGCTACATATAATAAAATACTCTGTTGGCTTATTTAAGTGTTCACACAACACACACACGCAAACGAGCTTGGTCAGTGTGTGTGTGTGTTGTAAAAGCGAGCGAGTTGTGCGCGATTTAAAAACGCGTGCGCTTTTTAAATTAATTTATATGCAAATATTTGGGCAAAGCAAATCGCTGGCAAGCCAAAAGGTTGCCTGCCACGCCCATGCACTTAAAAATTGTCCTTGACAGCTGCCTCTATTTCTGTGATGGGTTGTGCGTGTATGTGTGGCAGAACTTTACATTCTCTGATTTTGAGGCCAATCGAAATTGCATTAATATCTTTTGGCCCGCGGTCGCACAAAAAGGTCGAAACGCTATACAATGAAAAAACTTTCAGTGGCTGTCAGCAGGAGGGCCGGCGGTGGGAGAGGGGATAGTGGGGGGGGGGGGTGGGGTGGGTTCAGAGTATATTGATCATGTTAAACATGAAATTCAATTGTGTTTAAAATTTGAGTGCCAGCAAAATGGACGCAGCAGCTACAAGAAAGAAAAAAAGCGTGCAGCATATGCGTCTCTTGTCAGCCAGCGATTCAGGGGGTGAGGGTGGGGGGTAGGTGGAGTTATGTAGCTTTTGAATTTGTGCAAAAGTTTCACGTTGACATTTCCATCATAATTTTCTTTTCTTTCTTTTTTTTTGCATCTATTTTATTTTATTTTTTATTTTGTTGGCCGCAAAAAGTTTGCATTGCTTTTGACGCACGACTGACTAACGGGGCAACACTGTCTACGTTTGTGTGTGTGTGTGTGTGTAGCTTGGCTCGCAAACTCTTTTGTTTGAAACGCAAAGCACACACACATCATACACACCCCCTCACAACCCGACCGACCTGACCGACCAGGCATGGGCTTTGCTGTGTGCGTTGCCAGCTTTTTGCATATTGATGAGTCGATGATGCCGACGGTCTCGAAAATTTTCTGGGCCCCAGCACACATTGGGGGATAAGGTGTGTGTGTTTGTGTATGTGTGGTGGAGGTGTGTTGGTTTGGCATCACACAGTTCCAAAGTGAATGACAATCCGCAGCAGAGCCCTACCCCCTTATGCCTCCCTCTGACAGCATTCAATCCTTTGGCACACTTCCACACTCCAACACACACACACACACACACACCACACACACACACACACATACGCAAATTTTCCAGTTAAGCCCACAAGCTAAAAATGCAAAGCTGCTAAACAGTATTTCAAACTGTTTGCACAAACCCACAGGCCCAACGCCCATACGCTAGTGCCACGCCCATGCGCTCGTGTGTGTGACTGCCCCAAGGACTTGGTTGTGCCTCAGTTGGCGTCAAAGCCAAATTGTTAGCAGACCTTTATGCATATTTCATGTCTGAAGACAGTGAAAACAAAAACAAAAACAAAAAATACAAATAAAAATAAAAATAAAAAAAATATAACAAAAAAATAAAGAAAAGATAAAAAACGCGTTCCTTTTGTTGTTTCTGTTAGTACACAGAATGTTGCGACTTGAAGACTACTTAAAGCAAATTATCATATTTTTCTTCTATTTTATTATTTTTATAATTTTTTAAGCATCTTTGTTCGACATGCTCAATAATTAAAAAACACTGCAAAAAAACAAAATACTGAATTGTAAATGTGATGATTAATGAGTATGCAGCATAAACAAATGATTGAATAATATAAAGTCAACAAAGACTCGAACGAGAGACGAGAAGACTCGTTTGGAGTTCGTTGTAATAAAATATATACAGTGACCGACACCTTATTAGGCACAGAGTCGAAGAAAAAAAGTAATTGCCTGCCATAAACTAATCATTAATTATTTTTCAAAAATTCCAATGAGCGATGGTAGGTACAGGTATTAACCACCTAAATTAATATATGACCCCAATACACTGGGGTTTCCCCACCTGCTAGGTAGGATTATGTAAAAAAGTATCCTATTTTCTTTGACTCTGTGCCTAATAAGCTGTCGGTCACTGTATGTGTGTATATAGCCCAATGTAGTATTGAAATCGTGCCGAGTGCAATTATAAGTCATTCCGAGACGCTTTATTTGCATTGTATTTGTGAATCGAATTGAAATTTTATTCGCAACTCTCAAGTTAATTTCGATTTAACAACCATAGAGCAGAGAGAGAGATCCGGGGTGATAGAGAAAGAGAGTATGAATTCTCTCGATTGCATTTCATTTCAAGATTTTTTTTCTTTGCTTTTTTCTTTATATGTTTTTTTGCTCGTCTTTGTACTGTACTTAAAATGCTATTAACTCGGACGGGGGAACCGAATTTAAACTTGTGCGGCTTTTTGGCTTTACGGTTTTTTGGCTGATTCTATTTTACTTATGGATTCGCTTAGCGCGGCGGTTGCCTTTCTTTCTTTTTCTATTCATTTTTTTTTGGATTTTTTTTTTTTTTGTATTTTGTGATGCTTTTAAGCGTCTACTTAAAAATACATTTACACTTTAATGGCGCGACAAAACAAAAATAAAAACAAAAAAAAAAACACAAGAAAATAAAATAGCAGAATAAAAACAAATCAAAAATAAATTAAATGACCTTTTCACATTGCGGCGGCAAGCAGGAGCCGACGACATGGAGGAGGTGGTGTTGTGCTCCGAGGGGGTGCAGCCAGCTCTATTGAAGGCCTGAGATTTTCTGGACTTTTCTACGTGACGCGACAACGACTGAGATATATGCCATATATATATATATATATATTTGTCGAAATAAGGAAAAAAAAAAATGCGGCCAAGGCGCCCAACGACAAAATACAAACACAATTGCCTAATATTGAGACGATACACCAGTGTGTGTGTGTGTGTGTTTCTCTCTCTCTCTCTCTCTCTCTTTCTCCCTCTCTCTGTGTAGAACTCAATTCGATTGGCTCTGTATGACAATCATTCATATTTAATGCTGGGCACTCGCTTTGTGTATCTTTCAGTGGCTTTTTGCCAGCTTCTGACCTGCAAAAAAACTAAAACACCTTGTTGACTTTGGCTCAGTGGTGAATACCTTGAGTTGGTCCAAACCTATAAAATTGGGGTCAACTCTTGTTTAAAGTCCAGCAAGTTGAATAAATATCCGGCTACACTCATTTTTAACTCATCAAGCCTCAATTATGAATAAATTTGATATGACTTTGATAAAGTTTGCAAAAGATGTCTTTGTGCACAGGGAGATATTTGTGTTCCATTTGAACTAAGCACAAATGTGACTGGTCACGTAACTTGGGTTATTGTCAACCATGGATATCTACTATGAATAACTGTAACTGTAACCCTAATCTAATAGATCATCCCCCCTACCCACGCAGATGCTGATGCTTTGCTTTGTATGCAGTGTTAAAATACTATTTAAATATCAAAAATAGAATACTGCGCATGCTATCAGAACTGAATACTTAAATATTTCTGGGCGTGGCTATACTTATTTTGGGATAGATAGGGTTGCTGTGGTGTGCGGTCACTTTTGTGTATGTGTGGGCGTGGCAGTTGGCATACCAAATGGCAAACTTATAAAATATCTGCACCGAATACAAATTCAATTCATGAATAAATTTTAATGTGTTGCCTTTCGGCTATTGGCCTTGTGGATGCTGCCGCTGTGTCTAGTTGTTGTTGTTGTTGTTCTTGCTCTTCTTCTTCATCATCATCTCTATCCAGCCCCGAGGGAGAGGGGTGTAATCTCTGGCATTAATATATATCCAACGCTATAAGTTTGTTGGGTTTGCTGTTGTTATTTGTGGTGCTGATTTAAACACACTCGCTCCGCTGATAATTATTATCCATGGGCTCATTTTCCACTTTAAATTTACCTCCATCCTTCTCCATTGTGATCTCTTTCTCTCTCTCTTTTTCTCTCTTTCTTTCTTTCTCTCTCTCTCTTTCTCTCTTTCTCTCTGTCTCTGCTCGGCCACTTTGTGACTTTCTCGCGTTGTGGTATGCGCACATTTTTTTGGTTTTAAACACGCCGCTAAGCTGCAGCTAAGCCGCCGCTGAATGCCGCCGCTGCAAAAAGTTATTTTTTCTTCTGGTTTTATTTATTTATATGTTTTTCTTTTTTTTCAGCTTCAGTCAAACTTCCGTTTTGGCCCCACTCCCCATCTGCGAAGCCCCTGACAACATAATCACAAGTTAATTCCGCGTGTAACTGTGGAGCTTGCAACAGCAGCAACAGTGGCAGGGACGTCAACGTCAACGTCGCTGTTCAAATGCAGATAAGCAGGTAAACTCAAAGCGATGAATACCCCTACTTCTCGAAATAAATGGGCGAGAGTCGCGCACTGCTTCAAGTCTTTGCTGCGGGTATTTTAACTTACTGGCATCACTTGTGACGCCCGAGCGAGTTAAAAATGGCAAATTTAATCAGTTAAGTGCTCTTTATGCATATTAATCAGACTGATTTGTTGCAAACAATTCTAAAAGTTAGCAATGCAAAGCGTGACAGTGTTAAACCAGCTAATTATCAGTTAATTAGAGTTGCATAAAAAACTCATTAGCATAAGCAACAACTGACAGGTAAAAAGTGCAGATGAAGTTAGTTCGTGTTAACTTAAGAGAAGTCTGCTGTTGCCATGGATCTATCTGCACAATGATAAGCTAAACAGTTGACACGATGAAAATGAAAGGGTAATCAACTTGTAGCTTCTGATTCCACTATCAACATTTCATCCATGAATGTTAGATTGTTGCTCTCATCTTTTCAGCTAAGCGACAACATTCTGTGCACCTTCAATAGACAATTGTTAACTGATCTCTATCGAAATGATAACTCATAACTGGCATCACATAAAGTTGAGAGACTAACACTACAGTTGCGATTAATAATTGGGCTATTTTTGGGGTTGGGGTTGGGGTTGGGGGTGGGGGCTTGGTTTGAGGGCGTAGGTGCGTGACATTCAGTGATGCAAGGCGTTGGCATGCATGAATGGCGCCTTCATAATGTTATTCAAGGCAGACGCCGCCAGGTGGCGCAATAAGCACTGAAAAATGTAGATTTTCCAAGCCAGCAATTTGACGAAAGGTGAAAGCTGTTGACCAGGCTATGGGAGGGAAGGAGTGAAGGGGCGAGTTGGTTAGTCGCGTTGAAGAGTTACGCAAATTGCTGCGCTGGCAAACGCTGTAAAATTTTATTGGGCATACACAAAGAGAGCGAGAGAGAGAGAGAGAGAAGTGAGAGTGAGAGGGAGATAGAGGTAAGCGAATTGAGGCAGGTAGCGAGACGGGCAAATATGCGGCTTACAGGCGACGACTGAACCAGAGGCGTAACCCAATACTGAACCGGAACGAGAACCACGAACAGTAGCAGCAGCAGGGTAAAAGTGGGCAGCAGGGGGACAGGGGAAAGGGGAAAAGGGTGTGTGGGTGTCTGCTCAAGTTTAGGCTATAACGTGGCTTTGATTTGCGCTTGGCTTGCAACCGAACAGGCCAGGTCCAAATTTATTGTCAAGTATAAAATGTAATGTCCGCAAGCGGTGGACAAAGAAACGGGCCAACGGGGGGTGCTCCGAGGCGTAGGGTTTGCTGTGGGGGGCATTGGTAACTGAAACAGTTATTTACACTTGCCCCGGTTACGTGCCGAATCAATTGAGTGGCGCAAGAGGCAAGCTGACTCCGCCGTCGACTCCGCTGCTGACTCCGCTGCTTTTGGCTGCTGCTAAACACATAAATCATTGACGTATCCCACAAGCTACACTTGCAAAAAATTCACGGTACTTTGCATTTCGCAACAAGCACAGAAAGTCCATTTTTAAAATTAATAATTTTGTGCAGCTTAAAATTGTGTTCAAATTAAACATTGATTTTTATGATTTAACTAAATTTTAATTGAAAAGTTTCCAAGCACTCTTTTCCTGAGTGCTCAAGTCTCTAAAAGTGTGTGTGTGTGTGTGTGTTTGTGTGTGTGTGTATGTGCGAGCTATGCAAAAATTTGTACAGCCTGTCGCTTGCTGTTGTTGCTTTTGTTGTTGCTGTTGCTGCTGTTGTTGTTAACTGTTCCCTGTTGCCTGTCCCACAGGCAATAAAATGGTTGTAAATTCCTTTTTATTTCCAGCTTGCCACGTCCTGGCGAAAGGGGGAGCTGGAGCAGCGGCACGCACTGGGGCGGAGTAGGGCAGGAGGGTGGAGGGTGGAGGCGGCTGTTAGAGTGGGAGTGGGTGTCTCTGTGGCACCTGCTTGGCATGCCAAATTAAGCAGCCAATGTTGGCAGAAATTCCTCGTGGCTGGCGGCTAAAATCACGCAACGCTTTTCCTGCCACTTCAATGATGCATATTTGATGCGTGTTTTACATATGCCAACAAACACACGGGCACGCACACGCACGCACACACACACACACACACACACACATACACTTACACAACATACGCACATGTTCTGCGCATTTGTCAGTGACAATTTTCATTAATTTAAAAAGCTAGATAAATTTGTCGACCCATAACTATTTGACGCGGGGCTGACAAACAAGTAAAACTCGTGTTTTGACACACATACACACAGAGACACTTGAAGTAGGCTTTGCTTTTTAAGACATTTCACGCGTGTCACATTGTCACACTTTTTCAAATATCCTATTTTATAAAATAATAAGAGCAGCATCAAATCGAACGACATGAGTGCCAACCAAATTGATAAGGATGTGCCACTGCCACAAAGGGTGCGGAAGCGTCGCTTGTGCCCAATTACAGAGTCGTCGCCGCCGCGAAAATCCGTCAGCACTAATGAGGAGCCGCCGAAAACATTTCTTAGTCCTGTACAGCTTGAGGAGCAGACAGCGGAGCCAAGGCAGCCACTGGAGCTGCAGCAGCAGCAACAACAGAATGAGCGGAGTCTCATTGATAGAAATAGGAACCTGGATATCCTGGAGCTGAAGGAGTTCTTCAATAAGGTGCAGCGGGCACGAAAACAACGACAGCAGCCAGCATAACAACAGCAGCAGCAACAGTTGCAACTGCAGCTGGAGACTGGAGACACTTCCTGTCCCGTCCATGTGGAAGTGCCGCTTCTGCCAAAATGTACCGCGCCTCTCGCCCAATATAAAGCACAGTCGCCACATCAGTGAGCTGCATCCCGCTGTCGCGCCATTCAACTGCACATTGCCACCACCAATGATCTGTAGCAGCAAAAGCAACAGCAAAAGCAACAGCAACAGCAGCAGCAACCACTTGAGCAGCAATCACATTTGCGGGCGTTGGAGTTACAGACAAGCCCATCCCGACCACGCAGAACGCACAGCAGCCCGGACTGCGAGGACTGTAAGTACAACATGCAGTTGCCGCTTCCCACACACACTCTCTCTCTCACACACCCACACACCCACACACACACACCCACACACACACTCACACACGTTAGCAGCTCCACCTGAACAAGCAACATTTCTCGTCAGCCCAAGAGCAAATGCCAAAGTTCATCCACAAAAACAAAACAAAAAGAAACAATCAAAAACAAAGTTTACTTTATTTTTTTTTTTTTAGAAAAACAGCGCATCTTTTCCCTTTGCCTCTGGCCCGCCTTTTTCAACTGGTGCTGGCCTGCCTTCAGCTTAAGTCAGGTAATGCAACAAATTGTAAAAAGAAAACAACTTTATCTGCAGCTTCTGCTTTTTGACAGGCTTCCAACGAAATTTCCTCTACCGAAAACAAAGTAGACAAAAAAAATGATGTATGCTATATGGACTATATATGGCGGTTCCTCAATGTTGGAGCCCCGCTTGCTGGAATGCTGGAATGCTTGAATGCTTGAATGCTGACACGGTTACACAACTTCCGCTGTCAACATTTTTCCACTTTTGCATGCAGGCGACAGTCGCCTCAGACACGAGATGGTTGCTAGAGGCAGACAGCGGGTGAGTACACTTCTTGTCAGCACACACACACCCACACAGCCACACACATACACTCATAGCCACAACACTCAGGGACCTGCCCGGGAGCAGCATCCTTTCTTTGCTACAACGCTGCACACACACACACGCACACACACACACATACATATATAGTATATAAGTATATATGGTATACGCAAATAAAAAACTCACCTGCAAATTGGGCGGACAATGATCCAACAGCTCGAGCATATGTTTAATATTCTGCGCATCCTGTATCACAAAATTCAATTCCATATCGAATTCACCGCCGACCAGCTGCGAAAATGAAACAGAATTCAACTTTAATTAGTACACAAATATTTATTTATTCAAAGAGTTAAGTCAATTTTTCTATATGCTATAACATCATGAATAATTGGGTTAATTCAAGTTTGCCTCGAAATTTATACAAACCGGATGCAAAATATGAATGAGACAAGAAGCAAATGCAATACAAATAAATTAAATGCAATTAGTCCAATATTCTATTGTATGCACGTGTGTGTGTGTGTGTGTGTGTGTGTGTGTGTCGTGTGTGTGTGTGCGTGTGTGTGTGTGTGTGTGTTAACAACTTGGAATTAGTGAAGCAAATGTTTGCAACTTAAGCTAAGCTGTCCATTAACTGAATGTACAGTTTGCCTTTGTTTTTTGGAAGGCCTTTTATCTAATTTCTAGTGTGAAAACGTTCAATTTGTATTCTTGGTATTTGAATAATTTAAAGTTCGAATTGATGATTATGGGCTTAAGCGTAGGCCAAAGGGGGCAATTGGTTGGTAGAGGATTATCATACTGGCTGTAACTATTTAGATGCCTTCAGGCATTTTCGGGCTTAAAGTTGTGGAGCTTAAGTTAAGTAAGTACCTATAGAAGTTGGCTACTAGGGGTTGAGAGCGGAGCGGGCGAAGGGTGAGGGTGGTGGTGTGTTGAGGGTTGGGCCAAGAGCCATTCAAGGAAACGCAATCAGCGCGTCTTTCAGCAAATATATGAGTAAAAGAGAGAACGATACATAGAGTGGTAAAGAGTGATACAGAGAGAGAGAGAGAGAGAGAGAGAGAGAGAGAGAGAGAGAGCAATATGCAGTAGTAAAAGCAGAGAAAGGTTCTAACTTAATTACGATAGGCCGAGTAAAAACGCCACTGCCCCAAGCAACTCAGGACCAGCGCCCATATCTATTCAGGTTTTTTGACAGCCAATTGCCAATCGGCAATCGAATTTCTCCAATTGTTGTTGTTGTTGTTGTCCCGCTTTTATAGGGCACCCTGATGCTCTGCTGTATTTTTGTGTGTCAATTCATTTGATGCTTTTTGCGCGCTTTAATAAAATCAGCAAATAAATTCTATAAATTGATTTGGGTGCTGCCAAAAAAGAAGTTAAATAAAGAACAGAAATTTGCTCACAAGTGTTGCAAGTATTGCCAAAAAAAAAAGCACCCACCCGTGCCACCATCCTTCTGCTCGCCCCGCCTATCTTTGTTTATTTATGTGTCTATTTTGTTTTGCGTTCCGTGTCTGTTTACATTTCTTCTATCCCTCTTTTTGGGGGCTTAACTGGCGTCCGCCAGCTGGGCGCCTGTCTCTCAACCTATTCATCTCTCTGCAACACTCGGAGTCGCACTTGGTGTCTCCCTCACTTTGGCTAAAGCCCGCTGGCTGCGGGTGGGGTTGCCTTGGGCTAACTGCACTTGAGCTGCTTGTTGCGAGCAGCTTTATAATTATGCGTCCTTAACCCCGCACGCCGACCTTGCCCACTCATTCTTTTGTTTTCCAGTTGAGGCTCGGCTCAAACCGCAGCCGTGGTTGCTGTGGCGCCTCCTCCTCCTCCTCCCCCAGCCTGCTACAACCCCATCCCAGAAACTACCATCTGGCCTACTCGTTCGGCGCCCTTTGCTGGGTTAGGCCTATTGTGATTCCTTATCACCTGATTTGCAGTGAAATCAAAGCGACAGCTTTCAGCTTACGGCTCCCAGCAGCTGTGGCATTCGCGGCAGCTGCTCATAATGCCAAAAAAAGCTGACTCCCAATAAATGTAGAGAGTTCACGACTAGCACATACTCTGTTAGTGCAAGAGGTAAAATTGCGTATCAAACTTTAAATTCAGTATTTAAGTAGAATGCATGTGATAAATAATGAAATTTCAAAGATATCTTATAGTGTTCAAAGCTGAAACATTTTAGTAGAAATACGAGAAACTCAAAAATTCGAAAAATTAAATATATATTATTATTGTGAGCAACTAGCAACAGTGACTGGAAGTGACATCAATGAGTGTTGAACAACTTCGCTCTAACAATTTCAAGCTCTAGTCAGCTTTTCAAAATTTTCAAAACGTAAATTTTTCTTTTTCAGTTCATCAATAATATGTCGGAGTATTAATTAATTAATGGAAACTCCATATTCTTCAAATTATGGCTTATATTGCTATCGGCAATCGATTTGTGTCGGTAGTCGCAGGGCTGGTTATCGATCAAATTAAATAAGGTTGATCTGCATATGGTAAACGAGAGCTTCTACGCGCTGGTCATACAGACAGACGGACATCGACTTGGAATGTACATACTATATTCTGAATTGTGTCAAGGATAATAAAAACAATCAACAAACCGTCAAGCAAACAACCACAACAACAACAACATAAAACCAATTCGAGAACGCAATTTTCATTCAAATTTAAATTAAATTCTCGGAAAAAAATAAGTTTGCTTTGTCTTTTTTTTTGCCTTGCAACTACCAAACAATTATCGCGAACTTCGCGCTTTTTACAAGCGTTTTAAACGCCGCTTAATTATATTCCAGATTTTGTTTTGACGTGGGGAGGGAGGATGGGGTGTTGGGTTTGTGATTCCATGCTAAAAATTCCCCAGTGAGTTGCTCGCACTTTCTCTCACGCCAACCCCTCCACTCCTCACTTCCCCCCTCTACACACCTTTCGCTAGCACATTTAGTAAATTTGGAGTTCATTTGGAAAGTTGTTTTTTTTTCAACTTTGGTTTTCTTTTTTTTTTTGTCTTGTATGTGTTGTCTCCAGGGAGAGAAGCTGTCGCTGACATTGCGCTGCTGTTTGTCACCTTGTCTCAATAACCCCGCCCCTGGCCCTCTTAACTTAACGCAGCTCGCCTTTTACCACCCAGCCAGGCCCCCCTCAATTCTTGTCCTTTTGCGTTTCGTGGAGAGTTTTGCCTTTGCGCTGTTCTTCTTCTCAGTCGCTTTGCGCTCATTTGAAGTAAATTGAATTTCTATTTTATTTAAAATGCGCATTGAGACGCACTAAAAGTTCTCAAGTGGCAACGTTTTGTGTGCGGTGCACGTGGGCGGGACGGGACGGGACGGGGCGGGGATCTTGGGGGCTTCGGTTTGGTGTTGAATTTTTGAGTATCGGGGATTGAGTATGCTGAAAATTTGGCATGAAGGTGTAAAAATTACACTTTACACAGACAAATAGAAAGGGAAACCGACAGTGGATGGTGAGAGGGGCGTGGAATCGGGCTGTTGCTGCTGGGGGAAAGGGGCAACTTGGCTTTTGTATTTGACTTTATTTGTTGGTGTTGCTCTCGCTTTGGCGTAAGTTTTTCGCATTATTCTTTTCCTTTTCATTCTTTTTTTGTTTGTAACTCAATTTCTTTTTGCAGGCTCCGAAGTTGACTTGAATTGTGTTCAAATCCATTTTCAAAGAAGTGTGTGGGCGGGTGTGTGTATGCAGATATCCCTCCTCTCCGGGGGATTCGATAGGATTAGAGTGCATGGTTGGTGGTATAACAAAATAAAATTGTAAAAGAATCAGGTAAATTATGTGCAAGTCAACAGAAACTTTAAATTCTATACAAATATTTAACCAATAGATTTTTCAAATAGTTTGCCTTGAGAATGTTGAAAGTGAATATTTCTGAGATAAACTAAAATCGCAATTGAAGTTAGCAATAATAATTTAACTGCTGTTACATAATCAAAGCGTTTAAAAACAAAAAAAAAGAAGGCATTTAAAACGGAACAAATCATAAACCAAAAGATTATTGCTTTTGAAAATGCAGTTGCGGCAATGTTATGTAGAACATAAAACGCAGGCCAAAAATGAAGTGAAAGTTTGTGCTATTATTCCCAACTGGTCTGTGCCACAAGCTGAAAACAAAGATCGCTGTGATTAACTACCCCTTGAGGAAATGTAATAAAAAAATAAAATAAAAAAAAAACAAAAATTCAAATTCAAATACAAGTCAAATGCAAAAGAGGCAAACACACTGAAAAGTGTTTTCTCACATTTGCCCAAATATATTTTTATGCTTGCTTTTTTGCTGTAGCTATCAAGTTCTCTCTCTCTCTCTCTCTCTCGCTCTCTCTCTCTCTATCTATCTCTCGCACTCTACTGCTATCTCTATGCGTATGTTGTTGTGCGTTGGCCTCTGTGCCGAATGCTAATGCCACTTTGATGCTTTATCATGATGCTCTATCATTGAAGGTCTCACCGGCTCCTAGGCTCCCAGGCTCACAGGCTCCCAGTCCCCATTGACATACTCAAAAGCCTCCCCCTCCCCCCCCAAAAAAAACCCTCAAAACCCATTGCCTTTCCTGTCTCTTTCTTTCACTCTCGCTCCCTCTGGCATATTCCTGGGCTTTTGTGGCATTTCTTTGCAGCAGCGGCCGTCATTAGGGAATATTCGCAGTTTTTATTTATTTTATTTTTTATTTTTCGTGGTTAAGCTTTTAAAACAGTTTTTGAAAAGTAAACGGCATATTCCCCAGCCCACCCTGCTCCTAACGCTTCTCCTAGCCCTCGCCTCCTCTGTCAGTTTCCCACGTTTTCAAATTTGTTGTTTTGTTGCCTATTTTCTGTATCTGTTTTTTTTTCTTGTGGTGTTTCTTTCATCGTCGCTTATATTAAAATGCTCTTTGCTCTTAACACTTTACTCAATTACTACCGTTTTTTTTTTTTGTTCCCATTTAAGTCTTGTTAAAAGAGTTTCTAAATATTTTTTGCACATATACAATTGATTTGCTTTAAGTCCAATTATTCAAATATAAACTACGTTGTTGTAAATATGCACAATCGTATAACAATAATCTGAAACGTTGTTGTCTGTTCCGGCTACGGTTTTCTTTTTATTTTATTTTATGCTTATATCAATTTCCAATTTAATAACAATTTTTTTAATTTTTTGTTATTTTTTTTTATTTATTTTAATTTTTTTCATTTATTTTTATTTATTTTTATTTGTTATTATCTGGTCTAGTAGTAATAGTATTATCTGGTCTTTAGTAATGCTATATTGTTTGTACTCTCACTTTTTTTTTGTGTGTTTCTCCGTGTGTGTCTACATTCACGCACACCCACACACACACACTCACAAGTTAAATAGCTCGTTGGGGAAATTTTGTTTTTAACGTAACTTTTTTATTATGGTTTTTGACTAGGTCGGGGCCTAAGGCAGAAGCGCTGGCACACTCGTAGCTATCCAACTTAGTTGCCACCCTACTCTAAATTCCCACAACTCCCGAACTCTCTCTGGTTCTCAAGTTCAATTCTCCAAATTCCAAATTCTCTTTTGCTGCAGTTGCTCAATTTTGAAATGTATTTTCTTTCCTGTTTTTTCTCAAAGAAAAATCACTTTTCGTTTATTTTGGAGAGAGAGGGAGTATTTATGTTTAAAGTCTGCTTTGGGGAGTAGGGATGGAGCCGTGGGGGTGTCTCATTAGGAGCCAATCTAATTCGGTTGCTTCTTTAAGCCACATTATTGATGACTCTGGCCGCTTTTTGGCCATTAGACCAGGCTTGCTCAATTGGGTCAGGGCTGGAAAGGAGATGACCGTGTGTAGGCCTAATGAATTTCATGGTCATGCCACAACCGCCCCCTTACCTCACCCCCGATTCCCTAAGCCCCCCGACTTGGACAAATGTAACCGGTCATTGTGCTGCCTTAGTCTGTCCATCATTTATCATCACAAACAATTGCCGCTGGCTTAGCATGGCCCATAATTACAACACACACACACACACACATATGTGAGTGTGTGCGTGTGCTGCCACGCCCACTGTGCAGCAAATGATAAAAGGATTCCTTTTGCCACATAACTGACAGACATCAATCAGAGATTCTTTCACAATTGGTTTGAGGTTTTCTTCTTCTTTTTTTATTTTTATTTCCGTATTTTTTCCATGCCTTCTTCCTTCGTCTTTAATCTACTTTTCTCGCATTTTATCTGT
Source organism: Drosophila nr. perissopoda 5 BK-2023a (assembly GCA_035044105.1). Classification (NCBI taxonomy): domain Eukaryota; kingdom Metazoa; phylum Arthropoda; class Insecta; order Diptera; family Drosophilidae; genus Drosophila; species Drosophila nr. perissopoda 5 BK-2023a. Next base: position 1,731,051 of record JAWNMK010000620.1, on the reverse strand, counting down.
CCGTGGCCTTATCAATATGCAAAGTTTTGAACAGCGTGGAGCGACTAGATGATTGAGGCAAATGGCAGGGGGGTGGGAAGGGTGGTGGGTGAGGACTTGAGCGTCTGGCGCATCCAAAACTTTTGGCTTGAGCTCTAGCTGATTGCGTGGGCGGTTTTTTGTTTTTTGGGTGGCTGCACTGCGAAATTGTTAAGCATAAACATTAAAATAAATTTATGCTATCCAAAAAAAAAAATGTGCTCGGGAGGCACAAAAAAGCGACAGTGGTAAGGTTGGGGATGGTGGCAGGTGGAGGGAAAGGGAATACGTTGAAAATTGTTTATCGCTATGAAAAAGTTTTCGTTTTGCAGCAAGCAGCCGTTGCTGGTTTTTCCTTGTCTGTTGTTTGCTTATTTTATTTTTCTACTTTTCTATTGCACACTTGTGAGCGGATGTGTGTGTAGGCGTGTGAGCGTGTGTGTGTGTGTGTTGTCTGTTTTGAGTTTTGAGTTAATCGAAAAAGTTAATCATCGAAGTTTTGCAACACGCTAAGCATAAAATGAATACCCCAGCGCGGGCCACCTGCACCCACCGCAACGCCCACTTGCAACCTGCTCAAGCAGTGGGCGTGCCACGCGCCAAGCCAAGCTGACTATGGCAAGGAGAGCGGTGGCTAAAGCAGGAGCCTGTCAAATGTGCACGGTCATTGAAAATATAATACCAACAAGAAGACAACAGCAAAAATGACTTTATTACAAAAAAGAAGAAGAAAATAAATATATATAAATCAAATATGGCATCAGGCATTTAATCACATTTGACCCCAAGAAGCGGGCGCCAACTTGGCAATGCAGCACAGTAAATAAATCACATAAAAAAGAAAATCACAAGCAAAATAAAAAGTATATAAAAAGAACCGAACTTTTGAACATTGATACTAAAATCGAAATATATTTCAATTGAATAAAGTTCAATAATTGACAAATGAAAAGTTACGATTGTGCATGAAATGTGCAATTTAAATTGTTTTTATTAAAGATAAGCTTAAGTGTGGCAAAATGCGGTGGATAGAAAATAGTTAATAACTGACTTGAAGTTTTTAGTTAATATTATGCAATTTATGCTGATTGGAATTGAATAATTGAATCTATACAAAACAAATGCAAACTCTAATAAATTATCGATAGGTTGCTAGCTCTTATGCTTATTTATCCAGCTGCCTGTGCATATACATTTATTATATTCTAGACCCTTTAATCTTGAATCTCTCTATCTCTCTCTATCTCTCTCTCTCTCTCTCTCTCTCTCTCGCTCTCTTTATACCTTTCGCAAAAGTTTCAATCTTTTACAAAGCTGCCATAATCTTGACAGCATAAAATAATTGCCCCCCAACGGATTCAATCGTAACATTTTCAAAACAACTGGCTAGTCATAGATATATATATATGTACAGCCACTCCCACTCCCACTCCCCCTAAGCCCCATCACCAGCAGAGACAATGACAAGGCAATAAGGCAGAAAAGTCGCTACTAAATCCCTGACACTCCTTCAACCTTCCCTCCTCTCTCACACACCCACACACACACACACACACACACGCATACTAACAATTACTTAGGCCCCACTGACAAATATCATTTGGCCCGCTAAGTTCACAATTCCATGCCACCAACAAGCGTCCACACCGCCCGCTCCCGCCACGCATCTTCAAAAGCTAAATTTTGAGCCGGCAAACATTTTGGACACTTAAAAAATTTTCAATGCACATTATTTGCTGATTGATTGAGTGATTGATTACTGGCAGAGAAGAGGAGACGTAAAGAAAGCAGCCTCCTCCATTCTGCTCTGCAACAACACTCTGCCCCAACCCCTGCAAAGTGCCTGTCATTTGTGAACTACTCCTCCCCCCCAGCTGCCCCTCTGTTCAGCCTGTTCTGCCTTTTCTGCCTGCTTTCCTTGCCTGGCATCATTTTATTGGCGGGGCCTTCTTCATTGAAAGCTTTACAAATTGTCAGTTGAGCACACACACTCACACACACACACATAAGGCTGATGAGAGGCGAATGTGCCCCAAACTGATGCGTCGAGTTACGAGTATTAAGTGCAAACCTCCCACGCCCCACGCCCCCCTGGGTAGCCCATCAGTTTGCACACGCGACACATTCGAGTGAAGAGACGCCATTAGTTTGGCATTGTCTGTCGCTTCCAGCAGCTTCCTTTCCACTTTCCACTTTGAAAGTCAATAATTGAGCATTAAATATTATTTAAAAACGTATAGCGAAAATGGAGTCGGCGGAAAGATAAATTAGGGGTTGCGAGGAGTAGGTTTGGGCAACATACTAGCGCCAGCACTTGGCTTGATTGTCAACATCTGATGACGCAGTATTTCTATGCCAATCGCAGGATACCTTTGATAAATGTTTTTAGCAAAAACAATCGAGAAAAGTTCGAGTTCGAGAAAATCTTATAAAACTTAAAACATCAACAATAATAAACCAATATTTGGGCAGATGACGTAAAAGAAAACAGTTTTCTTTACTGTGCGTATACCCAACGAAACCATACGTGTACAGGGTATTCTGAAAATAATGTTGCATATTTTTTCATTCGCTGTTCAATTTCCAAATGTGCGTTGAGACGTTGACTATGCGATTGAAGGGGAAATGGGGCATGCCACTGCTTGACTGCGCTTTTCAATCTGTACAAAAGGGACCTGCTCTGGCAGGATACAAAGAGCGCAGCAAAAATTAAGAAAGTAATGGCGAAATAATAAAAGTAATCAAAAGATTGCAACACGTCAAGCAGGGGCATCACTTGAACAAACAGGTAGAAACGAAGATCTCAAAGTGAGGAGGAGAGGGAATGATGCAGCTCAATATCTATGTCTACATAAGCAGTTCAACTGCCAGTTCAGGAATTGGCTGAGGGGGAGGTGCATGCAATCAAATGGTTCAAAAAGCAACAGGATATTAATATATGCAACCAGGCAGCAAATTGAATTTCATTTCGGAATTTCCTTATTAAAAAATTATCTTTCTTAACTATGCGTAAATGTGTAGGTAAATCTTGAAAGGATTCACCAATAAGCCCATTAACTATAGTATATGTATGCCTTTATATATATATTCTGCAACAGAAACAACTGAATTGACTTATAAATTTTAAATTTTAAATCAAGATTTTGTTTTTTCTTTTTTCGATGTCAATTAAAATTCCAACTGATATGTATTATAATCGGACATAATATTGATTAATTGCAATTATTTTCATGAATTTAAAAATCAAATTGTACAAACTAATATCAGCTAGCTTACAGTTGGTCTCAGGGTATCCCCTAATGCTATGAATTTGATGGCTTGTAATATGTTTGGGTTGTATCTGTGCTAACGCTACTTATCAACGATTAGTTATCGATTGCATTGTCTCATTTATGTGGATGATTGAAATGTTCAATCATGGATTTTGATACGTTTTATGCTCTGTGCCATTTCATCATATGATTCTATATATTATTCATTGTCCTTTCATAAGTTTATGTGGTATCGAATTTCGTTCACTTTTATTCTCTCTTCTGAAACAAAAACACCCACACACACGCACACGCACACACGCAGATATGATTAATTAATCAAGCAACCACGTTGACTGTCCGTTCTTATGCCTCATGAATATTTCTTGCAGCATACGGAATTTTAGAAAAAATAATAAAAATTTTTAACATTTTTTTATGCACAGTGCAAAATGCTTGCATAAAATTTGTTGCATAGTTTCGAAAGCAGTCGCCATGCAACAGCAGCAGAAGCAGCAGCAGCAGCAGCAGAAGCAGCAGCAGCAGCAGTAGCAGTAGCAGCAGCAGTAGCAGCAGCAATGGCAGCAGAAAGTGCTGCTTGTGTTGTTGCCACATGCCACATTTGCCACACGCTGTGCTACCGCTTGCTTTATGTGCTTGCTGCTGACAGCTTGTTGCTGTTGCTTTTTATGTTTTTGCCACTCACGAAGTAGTTAAGACAAAAGGCAGCGGCAAAGAAATTAAATATTTGCTACAGTTGAAAAGGGGTAACTAGACAGAGATAGGGAGAATGAATGAGAGTGAGAGAGAGTAAGGAGAGATAGTTTTGCCCGACAGGTATGCTGTTAGCTGTTGGCTGTCGGATAAAGGGTCAGTGCTCGTAAGAGCCAACGACCTGAGCCGTCACTTTAGCAAAATTGGACAAAATTAGCAGAAAATATGAAAGTGGCAGGGCAAAAAAGGGTTAGAGCAGTGGGCGGGACAAGGGAGGGACGGCTATGTTTATGTCATGTAAGCCAGGCTAAAACTCGAATACTCGAAAGCAGTGAGCAAAAAAATGCGAAAACCAAACAGCCGACAGACAACTTGGCTAGAGCCACTTTGCTTAATTAAACGCATTCAGTTGATAGTTGTTGTTGTTGGTGTTGTTGTTGCAGAGATGGGAAAAGATTGAAAAGTGTGCCAAGTGGCGGGGGCCAGGCCAGGCCAAGCCAGGCCAACTGAGACACTTCAGTTCCGCTCAAAACGACTTTCGCGGAGTCACAAAAGTTTTGTGGCGAAATTTGTAATTTAAATAATTAAAGAAACAAGCCAAAATAAAAACAAAATGCCTAACTGTCAATGGCAGCGTGAGTGCGATGGCAATAGTCCACCGGCTATGCAACCATCGGCGGCAACATTATCATCATCATTATCATCATCATGCCTAACATCCTTTCGGCATCATCAGACTCAGCATCAGCATCAGCACTTTTTGCATTTTAGCACCTTTCAGCAATAAAAATTTTCTGCGAAACTCGACAATTTTTGCGCTTTAGACAAAGGTAACAAAAGTCACACACACACAGAGAGAGAGAGAGAGAGAGAGAGTGAGCGAGAGAGTGAGCGAGTGTTGAACTAGAGTTGCCTAGCCAACAAGATCTGCATGGCCAGATAAGCACACACAATTTTAATGAAAAGCCAGCGACAAGAGTGAGAAGAAATAAAAGAAATAAGAAAAAAGAAAAGCAAAACCCAAAAAGGCGTCACAACGTTTTGCTTGGCAGGCGTTGCGCGTGTCCTGCGAGAAGCCGTGTGCGATGTGTGCTTCAGATAACGCTTGGCTCAATGCAGAGCAGCGGAAGCGATGGCGTTGCCAGATAGCGCAGTCTTGCTGCCTTAAGAGGCTGCTACTGCGTCCTTTGCTTATCGCCTGTCTTAAGTGCGGACGACCCTTAAAAGGAGGAGCAGCAGCAGGAGCTGGAGCAGGAGCAGGACGAGGATATGGTTGGCTCTGCCACACAAAGAAAACGAGCGCCTATGGCTCAAAAACGAAAGATCTGGCAACGATGATAGCTTTAGTCTTGCAAGCACTTGTCGAAAACTGGAGCACTTTGCACAGAGACAGCGATCTTTGCTTTGCATATTTATAGGAAACTTAATAGCTAAATATCTATAAGAACCAATAAGCAATAAGTAAGTAAGTTCTGTAACCAGTTCAAATGGCAACCCAAAAAATAGACAAACTTTGGAGTTGCTTTTGTAGGCATCATCAATTTATGCTCTGTTCAAATCCAAAATGCAATTAAATTTCTCTTTCAGCTTATCGAATGGTGAATAAGCAACTCTTGCCTATTTGTCAGCTCAATCATAATTCAGAATTCATAATTCGTTTGCCTCGTTTTATTTGCCTTTGCCCAATTTTATTGCAAAATTTGGCAATCGAATTGATAGCCCATATCAGTTGTCCAAACTGTTCGCTGACCACGCTGATATTAATGATATCGATGTCAGGCTTCTGGGTAAGCAGGCAGGGGGAAAGAGGAGGGGATTTGATGTTTCATTGGTGAGTTGGTGTATAATCTACACTTATCTGCATAATGGCCACACGTATATTATGGCCACCTAATGCCCGAATATTTACATATAGATTGTGTATTATAATTTCCAAATGCCTAACGCATATCATCAAATGAATGAATGCTAATGACATTCTCCGCAGCACACACAGTACACCGCACACAGGACACAGGACATAGGACACAGGACACAGTGTAAATTTCGGACGTGGCCATATCACGAGTTAATTGCAGGAGCTGAGCAACTGAACAGGAAGCGAATGCCAATCTGAGTGAGAAGCGCAAACAAAGTAAATTTACTCAACTGTGTGGACAACACGCACACACACACACACACACACACACATATATATATATATAAATTGACTAATTGAATGCGCTAGAAAGGCAAACGTATTTTCACAGTTGAAATGCGATTGTGAATCGAGCTGAGTTAGATAAACACAACAATGATAATAAAATCGCTCTTTTCAAGTAGCAAATGCCAAAATATACAAGACACGAAAAGATGAGTTGAATGAATGTTAAGAATCTTAAGCTTATAAATATCCAGACAGATATGTATATCAATAATAATCAATGATGAATAATGAAAACAAACTGCGATTCTTTATTAATATATTTGAGGTGGGTTCCTGTTTAGCAGTGATCGAGTCTTAAGTGAAACTTAAATGTTTAATATTTGCCACATAAATTACAAAAACGAGTTGAAAACTAAACATTGCTATTGGAAAAAAAAATTAAATATATTCTCAAAGCTGAGCGCGTGTAAAATCAAATTAACATCAAAGCTAAGCTGCTCTTTCCAAAAAGTGTGAGCAAACTCACATGCCACGCAGATATAGTGTATATATAGATATACATACATATATCTATATCTGTATATATATGTATATATATATCTGTATATACACACATATCTACGTACAGTAGACAGTATATGGTTTATATAACAAATGCGTGTTGACTAGTCAACTAATTAGGTGGTCGAGACGTGCCGCTAGGACAAACTTGTGTACAGCATGACTTCGGGATTGTGGTGCAGGCTGAAGGGTGTGTATTGGGTTGGTTCGTTGGCTGTGCGTTGAGGTCAACGATTAGCTAATACTATGGCAATTGCAGATTGAAGCTGGCCGATGACAAAACTTTTGGCTTTGGCCACTTTGTGAAATTGTTTGCCATATTTGCTGCTAAAACTTAACTCAGTCAAATACAAACAAACAAGCATACATACACACACACACACAAGCATAAACACACACATACAAGCATACACACACACACACACTCACAAAAATGCGCAAACACTAATCAAATAAATGAGGCAAGCGAAACTTCAAGCAACAGAAACAAGAAAAGGAGTTTGGATGGGCGTTTTTTGTGGGCGGAACACACGCGTATTGAATATGCAATATGGCTGTCAAAATACACAAACACACACACAAACAAAGCAACAACAGCACAACATTGGCGAAAATATTTGAAATAGAAAGTATAGAATCGATTTGATACTATATAAATAATTATATTATATTTCGAACTGATTTCTTTCTTTCTTTTGTTCGCATTTTATTATCATAAAATGCATCAAAAACTTAGGCAAAAAATATCTTAATTATTTATAATTTTCAGTAATATTTTTGTAGATGAAATTTTGGCCACATTTTTGAAGCCATTACTTGGGAATCAATTCAATCTATATATTTTTCAAAAAATATTTTGAGCTCTATACACAAGCACTGTATTTGAAATATTTAGGAAAATTTGGTTTATAATTTAGAAATGCATCTCTGGTTACTACACAGGACATAGATGCGGGGCAAGCCAATTTAATGGCAAAATTAAGTCGACTGTTTCTCCCAGTGTAACAGCAACAACAAGAACGTCAACAACATGAATAGCGCCTTTTATTAAGTATGAAGGCGATATCAAGTTACACACTTTGCTGCTGCTGTCTGGGTGTGTGTGTGTGGGTGTGTGTTTGCGTGTGTAAATTGTTTAGACGGTCAATGTATGTAGATACATATATATATGTGTGTATGTGTGTGTGTGTTAGGCCACTGGCTGGGCTAATTAATGAATTGGCATAACTTTCTTACTAACTCGCTGGGCCAGTTCTCCTTAGCACCCTATCGTGCTATCAATTTGGTCAACAAAACAACCAAGCAACTATCTTCCTCTTCTCTCTTTCTTTCATTCTCTACCTCTCTCTCTCTCTCTCTCTCTCTCTCTGTCTGTCTTTCTGTTTATTTGGAGTGTAGATGCGTCTGTCTCTGTCTTTAGCTTAATTCACATAGATTGCCAAATTGCTTTAGCTTTTGTTGACTTGCCTCCCTCTCGCGTTGTTGCTTCATTTAGTTTTGCTTAGCAGCAACAGCAGCCACAACAACAACAACAACAACACCAACAACGACAACAACAACGGCAACAATATGCGCGCACACAGCATAAATGTCATTTGCAACAAATAAAGAGCAGGTGAAATGGAAGAGAAGTCACAACACACACACACACGCACACACACGCAAAATAACTTTGCAAAAATAAGTTAAGTTGCTCAAAAAGTTGTTAAGCCACATTTTCTTCATTTCATTTCCGTGTTGACTGAGATTTTTGCTGTTCTTGTTGTGGGCATTTGCATGTTTGTTAACTTTTGAGCACCTTGACGACACATAAAAATAGCTGAGCATAAATGGAAAGTAACTAGCAAGAGAATTTGCCAATAATAAATGCAAATCGAATGCAAAAAAAGTCAGATGAATGTGAAAAATATGCCAGAAATTAATGCTTCAGGCAGATGAACATTGGGCAAAAGTCCACAATTTGAACAATAAAAATAAATATCAAGATGAGCAAAAGCAAAAAATAAAAAATATATCCGGATCAGTAAAGTTTTAATCAGCTATAGCACAAAGCCACTGCTGAGGCAGGCAATTTCGATATCTAGCGAAGGTGCCACAAAAAACAAATGGCATCAATTAGAGAAGGAGAAAGCAGGTTGTTGTTGTGCATAAGTAGGCGGCAATAACTGTGCAGGCTGCACTCAAACACTCGGCTTGGCAATAAGCGATTACAAGGCTGGGGAAAACGGGACGGGGGAAGCGGAGGCTTGCAGTCCTTTTCCTTGCAGTCGTTTCCTTTGCAGCTAGCTACTTGGGCTGAATTGCACGGGCGCCAGAAAGTGTTGCATACTTTAAGGGCGCCCAGGTGCCAAGAGAAAAATTGCTGCAGATCCTCCGAATCCTTTGGAGATTTCCGAAAGATATGGTTCATTGACATCACAAGGACCAGCTCTTTCAAATTGCACTCCATGATAGTGGCGTCATTTAAGAAACCGATGCTTGGCCAGTTGGCAAAATGTTTGACAAGGAATCGAAAAGAAGCTCAAGCTCTGCATAAAAAAGGACTCATATTGCCGATGTCCTTTTGTGCGTTTATTCGAATTGGTAAGCCAAGGAAAGTCCAGGTAAGATTTACTGAAGTAAATTTTTTAACATTATATCATGATAGTCCTTAAGATGGCAAATTAACTGCCGATTTCCGAATATAGGCCAGATACTTGCGGACTGCTTTATACGAGACAGATGATAACCCGAGTAATCTTAACCGAAGGATCAAAAACAGATAAATATTGCTTCTTCTTTAAAAAATAGCAAAAAAAATTATGTAAAGATTGCTGTTCTTTCAAAAAAATATAGACGATTCTTAATTTTTGTGTGAGTGTAGACTAGCTTAACAGAGTATAGCGCCATCGGTTATGCTCTTCTGCAATGTTCATATTTTGTTTTTTTTTTTTGTTTTTTTCCCCCCTCTTTTGATGCTCAACTACCGGCGCTATAAAAATACACATGCACAGAAACACATGCGCACGCGAATAACATAAAAGAATAGGACACACATACTCACACACACACACCCACACACCGACATACACACACACACACACACACACACACACATAACGCCCATCAAATAAAGCGTTGCTCTGGCAACAACAACGACAACAACTTAGAATCGCAACAAAATTTAACGTTGTATTGTAAATCTAAACCGAAGAAAGGACATTAGCCGCATTTTGTCTAGGCAACCACACAAATACACACACACACACACACACAGGCTAAAGCACTTTGGCATGCGTTGCACGTAGCAATGCCGCCAGTCTTCTACCTTGACTGCTGCTTTGGTGGCTGCTTCGTTCAGCTTTTTGTGGCACGTCAAGGGGGGGGCAGCGTGCTGAGCGGGAAAGCATGTGGTATGGATTGAGGTGTGGTTGGGCCTGTTGGTGTTGCTTAGGCGTTACGATTCATAGCTGGTGTTTTGTAGCTAGTTTAAATGCTCAACGCCATGCCGTGCTCATTTTTTAGTGAAGTTTTAGCATAAGAAGAAGTCTACGACATGTACGTGCAACAATAGAACAGCAGACAGGTCGGACATACACGACAGACACAACAGACAGGAGCAGAAACAGAAGGACAGCACAGCGTGGACAAGCACACAGCCAGACAGACAGACAGACAGACAGACAGCTAGGCAGCCATACGGACAGACGGACAGACGGACAGGCAGTCGTGAGTTGCTCTGAGCATGTGCTCAAGATAACATTTCTACTTGTGGTAGTTGTTGTTGTTTAGTGTTGTTATTCAGTGGTGTTGTTGTTGTTGTTGTTGTTGTTGTTGTCTAGCAAAGCGCGATATCCATTTAGATAGATGATGCTACGAACTGAAAGGCAACACACACTGATGTGTGTGTGTGTGTGTGTGTCTGTGTGTATTGTACACTAAAAACAAAAATATAAGTTGGCAAATAAAAATATAATTGAAGAACTAGTAAAATCAGAAACCATTGCTGAAAAAGTTTTGAGCTATCATTGTACGCTTTATATTTATTGATATTATATTTTATATATATATTTTTTATTACAATATGCTTCTAAGAACTAAAAAGCATTGCTGAAAAATACAAAAATAATACAAATAAAAATGGCAACACAAATAATTGATCGTTTTCAAGGTGATTTTTTTTTTAGTGTGTAAGATAGATTGAATAGATAGAGCAGGAGCCCAAATAGATAACAGGATTCATTCGGTTGGCACATGACTCTAAACTAGCGAAATTGTCAGTTTCCTGGCGTTCTGCGCCGTGAGCCGCTTACAAAACTAGGGAATATGCCTGGCGAACAAAAAAAAAAAAAACATATACAATAAAAAATAAAATGGTTAATTTGCGATTTATTTTTGTACGCATCTGAAACCCCTCCGAACGGGCAATGAATTTCAAGTGTTCAAACTTGAGCAAAAATAATACGATTAGCACACAATTTGAAAAGATCAAAAGTTGAGCAAGCAAAATGAAGCAGATGTGAAGAAAGTGTGGAGACTAACAATAGATTGAAGTAACGAACACAGATAAAGACCAAAAAAAAAGAGTATATTTGAAGACACAAATCTAACAGATTAAAGATATATATTTGAATAAAAAACGGAAAAGGTTAATTAACAATAAAACAAAAGCATAATTTAGCCTTGTTTAAAATTCGCAGTTTTATATTGACAATTCCAAGAAATTCACAACTTTAAAACAATTCAATGATTTTCATCTTAGAAGTCAAACTTGAATTTTAATTAACTGAATCGAGGCTTGCGTTCAGCCAACAAGGAAGGTGGCTAGCAAAGGACTCAAAGAGGTAAAGAGATAGGGAGAGAGAGAGAGAGATTTGGCCTTTAAGAGTATGGTGACGCAAATTTAAGAAGAATGCAAATGCATGCCATTTTTTTTACTGTGTCTGCCGTGTTATGTTGCAGCTGTGTGGATCATAATTCTCATCTCAGCTGGTTGCAAAGTGACAGCAGCATGGAGACAAGACACCGAAGGAGAGGGAGTTGTCGCAGTTTAATAAGCTACTGCCACCAAAGTGCAAAAACAACAACTATACAGTAGACAATTTCTGCTGCAAGTGTTTAAAGTACGGCAAAATATATGTGGCAAGATGCCTTCGACATGATTTGTGCAATGTTCCACATACAAACAAGTAGGAATGCCAACCAGATTCCAGCTGCTAAATATATTCGACTTTTAATTGTTGAATTTCCCTTTAAAAAATGTTGCACTCGCAAATGTCAGCATGTGGAAGGGCTCTCATCTCTTATAACCAGTTCAGGTGGTGAAAAAACTATACTTTCATGAAAAGCTCAATAAGAGAATACCATTTGGACTATAGCTTGGGTGTTTCTTATCCGATCTTGACTAAATCAATATGTAATATGTCAGTGTCTACGGTATATTGATTGGAAAGGTCTGACTAAATTAAAATTATAGCTCTCATTGGTATCTGAAATCGATAAGTATCGATATTCGCGCAACGGAGATTGTTATCGATCAAATAAAATAAACCTTGACCTGATGTCTCTAGCTCCTATAGTCTCTGAGATCCGAGTGCGCATGCAGACGGACAGATAGACAGACGGACAGGGCTATCTCGACTCAAATGTTGAACTTGTTTAAGAATATATTTACTGTCTCGAGCCGGAGTTGCATCCTTTTGCCTGCCTACACCCATTCTTTATAAGAAATGACTAACTTTGGTGATTTTCCAAAATTCCAGTCCATATATTTTCTGCCGAGTTCAACACTAACAAAAGCAACAAGCATCTGTAATTGTATTTATATTTGCATTTGAGTCTTTTGTTGTTGTTTTTGTGATAAACTGCTTCAAGTTTTCAAATGCAGAAAGTTGAGCTGCAAGTGAATCTCTGTTGCTGATGCCAACTGCTGACTCTTGCCCAAGTCTTTGTTTAAATTGTGCCACAGGCCTTAAGCACACACTCACACACTCACACTCACACTCACACACAAACATGAGCGTACACACCACAGATGCATGTGTAGAAACGTGCCTGCAACTCAAGTTGTTGCTGCTGTTGCTGCGTGTTTGCGCAAGAATGTTCTTGCTCAGAATTTGGATGGCGAAGACGTTGATTCCAAATTCCACAACTACCCAATCCATCGCCTCCATTGGCCAGCGACGGAGCGAAGTGTGCCCAGACTGCATTTGAGCAGATTTATCATCCGAGAACATTGCTTGAATAACGGCAACTAACCCGAAAACATTGCAAACATTTCAATAATTTCAACTATGGATTATTGGCACAGGTTGAATTAAATTCAATTTCAATATATATTTTAATCTGTGTAATTTGAGTGAATGGCTTTTAGTTCATTTACTTTGAATGTGTGATTGCAAATGAAAGTGTTTGAACAAGTTCATCGATGTGTTGCAACTGTGTCCATTGATTGCCCCGTCGATTTCTTATCAATATATTTGAATATTACATTGTCAAAATGAGTTAAAGTCTTTTTTTTGTTGATCTTGTCGAAACAACTCTGTCATTTTCAATTCGCACAGGGTATATTCGAAAGTAATTTACTGGCTTCTAGGCGAATTATGTTTGTTATTGTTGTTGTCTGCTGTCAAAAGGATCAAAGTGTGTATTGTGTCGTTGCAAACGAATCGTTTCATAATTATGTCTCCGAGACACTTGAGCTGCAAATGAATTACTCCATTTTCTTTTCTGTTTTCGAATCGTAGAGCGGTGTCAAGTTGGCCAGGAGGGGCGAGGTGGAGTTGGCGGTGTGCAAAATACTGGGTAGCCACATTAATTAGCGTTCATCAATCATGTTTCGACCGTACCGGCCAAGGACACTAGGTACTCAACACAGCAGTCAATAGCAAATGCTTCTCAATATATACGACTTTTTCTTCGTTTCTCTCTCTCTCTGTCTCTCTCTGTCTCTGCCTCTCGCATCACCTTGTACTACTTGGCCCTGGTATGTGAGTGTTTGCGCCTTGGTGTAAATATTGCGCAATTTGTCGTCATTATCCAGGATATTGAACCTCATAATGTGCGTCGACACCATCAATTCCAAAATGTTGACGGATGCACAGAACCCACACCCCACATTCCCCCCACAGCACTCAGCGGTGGGTGGTGTGGGTGCTGCACCAAAGCAAGAAGCCAAATCAAGGTAGGGGCTGACAGAAAGCAGGCTGTGAACACAACATACTCAGTTTGCCTCCATTCAAATGATGTATAATGTAAAAAGGCAAAAGTTGCACAATCGCAAACATTGCCCTAAACAAAATTGATATAAAGGATACTAAAAGACTTTAACAACCAGTATTAAAAGAGTTGGACCAATCGATAAAAAGTTAGTATTGTGAATGAATCTGTCGACATCGATAGAGATGCGCAACAGTTTATTGATCGGTTTGTTTGAACTCAATTAATTTGAACAATTTTATCGATAACACTCAAAATAATCGAGGAACTTAAGAGTGTTGCTCATTAATATTTTTGTCTTGTTATCGATGGCTTTGTCATCTCTAATCGATTTCACAAGCGCCTGAACCACAATAAATGGCTGAGTCTGCAAGGGGGGCAACTGAATGGGGCGCAGGACCTGCCCTTCCTCCTGGCAACAGCATTGACAATCATTTTACACTTGGTAGGATATTATGTAAATTGCTTTTCATATTTGTGCAACATTTAAATTTACACACACACCAACTGGGGGGCTGCTGCTGTGTGGCAAGTAAGTAAATCACGACGGTCGACGCTGTGGTGTTGATGTCAAAGTAAAAGCCCAACAGACAGACATCATTATAACAGGAGACAGCGCTGATTGACTGAAAGAGTGATAAACTCAGCCAAACGAAAGACACAGAGAGAGAGCGAGAGCGAGAGAGAGCGAGAGAGAGCGAGAGCGAGCGAGAGATGCAGCGATAAGCAGGCGGCAGAGAATTGTCGCGTAGGCATCGACTTTGCGTCTATGGGGAAAAATTAACGATGCGTAAAAAGTCCTTACTGCGGTTTTCATTTATGCGAATGTGTCCGCTCCACACACACTTACGTACACATGCGCACACACACACAACCAACAGCAATAGCATGTGTGCGAGAGTGTGTGTGTGTGCACATTTTTTGAGTCTTGACGGAATTATTTGATAGTCCCAGTGAAATAAAATTGCAATGTGTCAGTTTTAATGGCGTTGCAATTGCTCCGAGCGCTGAATGTCTGTCTATCTATGCATGTGTGTGTGTGTGTGTGGGGGTGTGTGTGTGGGGTGGGGTGTGTACGTTTGCCGTAAAATGCACAAAATGAATATGTTTCAAACTTGACAACAGCCGCTTGGGACAGTAATCCATAGTCAGACGATTGATATTTAAGTACAGTTTACAAAATAACAACAAAAGGGCCAGCGAGCAAAGAGTAGCATCAGCGAGTAGCGTCAGCGAGTAGCGTCAGCGAGTAGCGTCAGCGAGTAGCATCAGCGAGTAGCGTCAGCGAGTAGCATCAGCGAGTAGCGTCAGCGAGCAACGAGAAGTGTTGACAGCATGAGTAGTAGCTACCTTGGCATGATAATGTTACGAGTAAGAGAATCAAACACTCAATAATGCTTGCAATTAAAATTGGTCTGTTAGCCAATCAACGAGTAGCGAGTAACGCAAACAAATCAGGACATAGTGTGGATGAGAGCCTCAAACTTAAGACAAACTAAGAACAATAAAGAAGTTTAAGCAACACAAAGCATTTGCACGTTTCTGTCAATCAGCGAGTAGCGTGTAACGTGTAACGAGAACGACAAAAGCAGAACACCTATAATAAGCGGAACATAAAACAGTTCTATGCCGTTTCAGACATCAAACAGGCCGAGATAAGTAGGGGGAGCGGTCCAGTTGAAGTCGAGAGACTTACAATTATTATCACTTAAAAGTCAGTTGAACTGCTGCAGCAAGCAGCGAGCAATGGAAAAGAGAAATAGCAAGAGAGGGAGAGGAATGCAATTAATGTCAAACCAAAATGGAAAAGGCAGTGAAATGATTGCAAATGAATATTGAAACAGTCGCCCCAACTAAAAGAAACAACAAGCAGCGAGTAACGCGACGCGTTGGGAATGGAAGAAATGGCAAAATGTCTGCAATAAAGTCCAAGGGAAAAATGCCCGAAGCAATGAGGAAACAAGCTGTCAGCAGCAGACCGAAAAGCGAATGTAAATACATATTAAAACCGTCGGTAAAAAACAGAAACAGAAACAGAAACGAAGTCAAGCTTAATTGAGAAGTCACAAGCAACGAGCGGGTGACCAAATATAAATCAATCAAATATTGCCAGACAGGCAGCAAAAGAAATTGAGTTATAAGCACTACGATGAAATGCAATCAACACTTATCGGAATCGAAATACATATATATATATATATACTGTGATATATATATATATGTATATATATATATATATAAATACTGTGGCTACATTTTACAAAGTTAAAAGTGACAAGTTAAGCAAAAAACCATTGACAACTAAAACTCTAAAAGAGAATAAGCCTACAAAATACCAGTTGAAAAGGGGTATTATTATTTAGGGGTATTAGTTGAAGACTGGAATAATTTCAACGTAGAAACTTTAAAATGAAACGTTCCGTAAAATTTGAACTGCTTGTCTCAAAGTGTGTTTAATTAACTAAAAATCCGAAGCAAATTATGTTGGCAAATTTGTCTAGTGCCAACTGTCCAGAGTTGCCATGCGACACAAAACACACGGCACACGCACACGCACACAAACACACATACACACAGATACACACATCTGCATTTAGATATTTGTCCAGTGAACATATATAATTCAAATTGTGTGGCGAGCAAATTGCCATTTTGTGTATGTGTGTGTGTGTGTGTGTGTGTGCCTATGGCCACGTTAAGCATTTGCTTTTAATTAACTTCAATGTCGTACTCACTAAGACCCAAGTGGGGACTTGGGCGAAGGGTACAATGATGGGGGCGGGGCACGGGGCCCGGGGGCCGTGTCGAACAGCAGCTCAACTCACCTGAAAAGACACGAAGCACAAAAGAAGAAGAGAAATGCGTTAAAAAATATGCAGACAAGTTAAATTGTATTATATTATATATATATATATATAAATATCGGCTTATGCCACATGTTGCAGTTATGATACGGCCGGGGTAGAGGGTCAGGTGCCCCCGGGCAAAGGCGAATGCGAGACTGGATTCTGGGTTGATTGTGAGCTGAAGTTCTTGCCTAAGGAGACTCTCGCTCTCTCCCTCTTCAACTCTCCCCTGCACTCTCTTTCTCTCATCACCCTCAGCAAATGTAGTTATAAAATTCATATCAAACTGAGTTCACCAGCCAAAATCCCACAATCAGCTACACATGTATGTGTGTGTGTGTGTGTGTGTGTGTGTGTGTGTGTGTGTGTGTCAAATGTATTTGCCTATTTACAGCCTATTGCACATTTTGATGGACCGTTGAGGTGGTGGTTGTGGGTACACTTCAAGAAATCACACTGTGATTTGCTATCTCTCAAAATCGGGGTTAAT
This sequence comes from Drosophila nr. perissopoda 5 BK-2023a, assembly GCA_035044105.1. NCBI lineage: Eukaryota > Metazoa > Arthropoda > Insecta > Diptera > Drosophilidae > Drosophila > Drosophila nr. perissopoda 5 BK-2023a. The sequence goes on along the minus strand of JAWNMK010000620.1, from coordinate 1,713,828 downwards.
ATTTTAAAACAATCATTATAAATCGATACAAAAATAATAAAATAAATCGATTTTTGTACAGAAAGTTTCTATCAGTTGCCAATAATAATTTCAGATAAAAAAAGAAAAGAAAAAATAAATAAATGAATACGATATTTTTGTAAAAGCTGTTCATATATTCATATTATATATATTCATATATATATATATCCATTTCTTAAAAGTATTTATGCCAAGTGTAGGCGAATGTGATTGTGTGCGGGTAAAGGCAGTAAAAAAAACGTAGTCAAGCGCAAACCAAAAACTAAATTGAATTTCTGTGCAGGACGAAATATGAGATACAGATTAACATTGACGCTCTCTCTTCACGCACACACATGTGTGTGTGTGTGTGTGTGTGCGTGTTAGTTGTATGTTTGTGTTGTGTGTGTTCTCTCCACTTACCGAGAATGCTTTGAGAAATACCAAACACTGTATGATGCCCTCCATTGTATCGCCAGTGAGACAGAATGTCCCTGTGAGATGTCGTCCCTTGCGTCCGACCGTTGCCGCCGCGAGAGAGGCGTGGACGAGGGCGCGCTGCTGCTGCTGCTGCTGGCCAGCGATGCCGACGACGCCCTTGACGCCAGCAGCGGCGCTTGCAGCGGCAGCGGCGGCCGTTGCCACAACGCCGCTGGTTAACATGCGGGGCAAGGGGGCGGCGCGCATTAAACGCTCCAGCGAATCCATTTCAGATCTCTCTCCCAATCTCTCTCTCTCTCTCTTTCTTTATATATATATATATATATAAATATATATATGTATGTATATATATATATATATATATGTAGTGAGTGTGTGGTTATCGATATGTGATATCGATAATCGATTCACGTGTTACGTTTAGTTCAGTTTTATCAGTTATGCTTGTTTTTTTGTTTTGCTTTTTTGATTAAAATTTGATGTTGTTGTTTTTTTTTTATTGTTAATTAGTTTCTCATTTTTGTAATTTTTCTTGTTTTCTTGTGTTTTTTTTTTTTTTGTTAGCACTAATTTGGTATTCCTTGGATTTATTGTTTGTCTTTACGAGTTGTTTGTCGCACACATTTGTTTAACTGGATGTTTTTTGGGGGGAAGGGGAATGTTACAGAAATTGTTGAAACACACACGAAAACTCAAGAGAATTTGCCAAAGAACGGAGAACCAAAAAACCAAAAATTATTAATCAAACAAAATGTTGAGGAGTCCGAGAACTGCAACTGACTGACTGACTGACTGAACTGACTGACCCGACAGCCGTTTACCAACTGAATCAGTTCAGAATAATATGCACAGCATTTTGGAATCAAGACCAAGACAAAAGTGGAACACAACTGAAGCGACCCAAAAAAAAAAAGCAAAGAAACTGCAAGAAATTGTCATAATGATGACTGCGTACAAAAGACATCAACTTGAACACAAATACAGCAAAAATTCTTGTTATCTCTCTCTCTCTCTCTCTTCCTCTTTCTTTCACACTCTCACACTCACACACACACTCAATATCTGTCGCAGTGGTGCAGGTTGTGTGTTTGCTGCACCGCTGACTGGGGACTAATAAAATGCAAGTTAAATGTATATTAAAAATTTAATGCTAAGAAAACAGTTGCAGATGGACACCAAGCGAAAGAGAGAGACAGAGACAGAGAGAGAGAGCGATAAAGCAAAAGAGAGAGAGGGATACAGAGTTTTAAAAGACAGCTAACATGTTTTGGCAGCCGACCAGGCGACGAAAGTGCACCAACTTCTTGAAATACGATTAACTCACAAAAATATCAAATTCACTCTTAGAATTTCTTAAAGCTTAAAAAACTATATTCCAATCCGAATTCGAAAGAAATCGAAAAGATCCAAATATTTTCAAAATTTAAATCAAAATGTTTTGCGCCTTTAAGCTACTTCGCTTAGATACATTTTGTAATAAGCGATTATTTCATAGATTGATTCCCGCACTTGTTTTGTGCTGAATAAAAAACAAGAATAAAAAACAAAAAGGAAAGATAAGCCAAACTGTTTGCCAATGAAGCACTTTTCGATGTCCTGTTTTTTTCTGTGTCCTGTCGACTGTACATGTGTGTATGTGTATGTGTTTGTGCGCGACTGCATTCACAGTTCAAGAGAAATAAGCATACAACGATCCCAGCTTGACAGCCGTCGTCAGTGAGTGAATGCAGGATATACATATGTGGCCAATATATAGTAGGGTATGGTCCTTAGGATCCTTTGCTGTTGCTGCTGCAGCTGCTTTCCTTTTATGCTTGTGTCCGAGCTGTTGGCTTTTCCGCTTCCAGCGTAATTTATCTGTTGGCAAAATGTGTGGCTGCGACTGTCAACGGGACACCAAAGACGGCCAAGACGGAGTGCAGACTGTCAAGCAAAATTTATGCGACCAAAAGCGTATGGCCAACAGCTGCCAGCAGACACACACACACACACACATCAGTTGAGCTACACTCAACAAAAATAGACATCAACTTGAAAATGGTGTATCATTTTTGTCTCATAAACATTACAAAACTAGAAGCGCTTGCTAACAATATTAAAAAAAAAAAAAATTGTTTTTCGAAATATCATTTGTTATTCAAATTCAGAAATAACTGTTGGGCTTTTTTCTCTGAGTGTAGAGCGTAGTAGGTACTGTATTAACTGCAACTAAATCAAACTTTTGAGCCAAGCTATGAATTATTTGCCATTGTGCAGCATGCGAAACATTTCTTTGTCGCTTTGTCCTTGCCCATTTTGCCAGGAAATGGCAACAGCGGGGCAACAATAAGACCCGTTTCCTCCGCCCTATACGAGATAGGCCAGAACGGGGAACATCCGGCGGACTGGGCTTTGTGATACCGTTTGGCTACCTGCACTGTCATCCTGCTTCTGCTCGTCTGCTTGGCTGCTGCTGTCTACATAATTTTTGTGGGCCAAGTTAATTTGAACATAAACAACTAACGCAACAGCAACAACAAGCTGAACCTCCATTTCGTAGCATACTTTTTCTCCTTTTTTTTTTTGGGGCGGGGCCAGCAAATTTGTATAAAATAAATATACGAAAAAGAGAAAAAAAAAAAAAAATAGAAAAGGTTTTCGCTTCTTTCTATTTTTTATTTTTTTATTTTTTATTTTTTGCCTGGCTGTGATGATGTGGCAGTTGACTTTCTGGGACAGTCGAGACACGCCAATTTCATGGACGACCCCATAATGCGCTGCTTGTTGTTGTTGCTATATTAGAGTCGACCCAACAACAACAACAACTACAAAAGCCAGCAAACACGGGCCAAAAAACCAAAATATGAACGAGGGTAAAAAAAATTAAATGAAGCTCAAATTAAGTGAAAATAAGAAACCCTTGGGCGGCAAAACAAAGCAACAAACACACACAGCAGGCTAGGGGGGGTGGTGATTTACATATATATATATATATATATATGTATATATATATATATACATATATATTAGGCCTAGTTGCGCCCCGTCTGCGAATGTTTGCTGTTCGTGTTGTCGCTGCATTAGAGTTAATTAAAGCTTGACCTCGCACAGTCGCACAAGTCAAACACATATTTGAGCGTGACCCTTTTCCGAACTTCAAGGTTCAGTTTCAGTCTGACCTTGATTTGCTTGCAGGGCTATCGACAAATTGATATAAACTGTGCGAAATAGAAGAGTATCTCAGTGGGCATTTTATATCATCGCTATAACTACATAAATGTACTATATAAAATATTGACATTGGCTTCAAATTGTAATCGATTTTGATATCAGCAACAACAGATTCTTGCATTTTTTGCACTTTTCGATTGAAAATCGATAAAAAGTGTACGATCAATTGAAATGATCGGTGCAAAAGCAACTGGTATGCATGCGAATTAAATATCGATATCAAAATATTTATGCATTTATTTGTCGATGGAGAAAATATTAGCTTGCGCAATATTAATCGATCATCGATAAATGGTTATCGAAAAATACATATAAGCGATGCTAAAGTATTGAAGGCAAAACATTGATATTGGTGCAAAATCCTAACCGATTTAAATATCGATAACAATAGATTTGTTAATTTATTTGTCGATTGAGGAAACATTCGCTTGCGCATTGTTGATCCAAAATTCTCACTACATATCTCTCTCCCTCTCTTTCTCTCTCTCTCTCTCTCTCTCTCTGTCTCTTTCTATTACTACCTCTCACTCACACTTTCAGAAATATGAGCCTTTCAATTATTTGTATACTCTTAATCACAGTGAAAACTTTGAAATCTTATCAGCACACAGTCTCAAGTTGATTCGCGTGTGTGCAAGTGAGTGTATGCTTGTGTGTGTGTGTGCGTGTGTGTGTGTGTGTTTTGTCAGTCAGTCAGTTTGTAACTGGAATCCTTGCAAATGAATGGCCGGAATAGAAATAATGAGCCGTATTTACATTTAAAACCGTACATCCAGCCAATAAGGAGACCAATGTGCTGAAACTGTAATGCGACAACTGGAAGAAGGATCTGCAGAATAGACAGACACAAACAGAGAGGAAACAGACAGAGAGGGAGAGAGAGAAAGAGTGAGAGAGAGAGAGAGAGAAAAGGGGCACACTCAGTGTGGACGTTGGCCGATTGCATGCAATTTGTTTTATGACCGGGCATTCGCATTAAGCGCACACTTAATCACACGCACAGGGCGGGGTCAGGGGGTCAGTGGGCGTGGCACATCCACCCATTTTTCGGTGGACCAAAGCCGGCGACAAATCAAATTGATTTCACAATAAGCCCGCGTATATACCCTTGCCAAAGGATAATCCGATTTAAGCGTCAAGTGTGTGTTGTAAGAGGATATTATTCCTCATCCTCGTTGGGAACTATAATGATCATATCAGAGAGACTATAATGATCGGCTCATTTTCTAAGAGACTATGGCTTCGGATATATTTGGGACACATTTTTTACTCTTAGCATGAGAAGTGCCCTCGCACTGGCTGCATAAAACTAAAAACACATTAGAGAAATAAAGTTAAAATTTCTATTTGGAACTGGTAGAATTTTTTAGATAATATATTTATGCAAATTACATATATAAGTTGCGTATGCCAAATAGGGGATGTTAACGAAAATCGGAGTACTATCTAATTGATAAGACCATCTGTGAAAAGTTGTGTTTTATTTCATATAAAAATATGAAAATTCTCTATTGAATTCTAATGTAATTTTTGTGGTTTTTTCTCATTATTTTATTGCTCATTTATCAGCAATATTTGTGTTCTACAAATAAACTTTATGAAATTGGTTTAATTTAATCGACTAGATTTGATTTAAGATCTTTATTACATATCGTTAGGGTATTTGAGCAACGGCAATTGCCAGACTTGTTTTTGGAATTGTTTTTAGGCATTACTTGTTGTTGCTGCTGTTATTGCTGCTGCTGCTGTCGTTTGGGGCTTTAGCGCAGCATTATTAAATCACTTTTATTGCCATTGAAATGTGCAAAAGTTTTCTGTGCGTTGGAATCTCAGCCGCACAACCCCTCTTCACCTACCCCTGCCTGTGCCGCCCTCCCTCACAAAAGAAAGACACGCGTCGTAGGCAGGACAAAGGCTAGGCAAAAGTAGTCGGTGCTGGGCGTTGTATGCGGCGTATGCGTAATATGAATCCAAGTGCGTAACTCATCTTTGCGCCTGTCGCCGCCAAAATGGATAAAATTGGCGACTTGGCTCAGTTCATTGCCGAGAAAATGGAGACAAGTGAATTATATTTATATATATGTATATGTATATATATACAGACATACGTATATATTTAATAATGTTGGAGCTTGCTGCTCCTGGCCATTGGCATGACTGACTGACTGACTGACTGACTGACTGACTGACTGACTGACTGACTGAGTGACTGACTGACTGACTGACTGACTGACCGACTGAGTGACTGACTGACTGACTGACTGACTGACTGACTGACTGACTGACTGACTGAATGACTGACTGAATGACTGACTGACTGACTGACTGACTGACTGACTGACTGACTGACTGATTGGCTGGCTAGCTGGCTAGCTGGCTGGCTGACAAGACAGCTAAAGCAACAAAACATAACGAACAGGACAAAAACACAATGCGACTTTGGGCACTTGAGGCGCCACAAACAAAACACGACACGACACGAGTACAAGAACAAGAAAAATAAGTGGCGTCTGCCCTGCAGACAACTAAAGCCTACTACTACTGTGCGTGTCTGTGGGTGTGTTTGGGTGTGTGTGGTTGTGCGGGGAAGAAAACAACGTAGAAATTGAGCAAATGACGTCAGTCAGCCATTAAATCTAGCCTTTAATTCCATGCAATCGCCTCATCAAGAGTTGCATAAATACATATAGTAAGTGAAATTACTCAAAATACATTTATGTATATTACATATATAAATCTATCTGATACATCCGACGATTAACCTTAGCAACTGTGGAATGTGAAACAAGCCATTATTTTATTGGCTTATGCTCAGCGAGTTGCTTTCCTAAATGCAAAAAAGTCGACAGTTTTCAATTGAGCTCACTTTTCTTTTTTATGCATATTGTGGCTACATTTTTTTTCGCTTCATTTTTAATAATTAAATAATTTTGCTTTCATTTTTTAATTTTATTTTATTATATCATTGATTGCAAGAAGTCTACCCTCATTGTGGACACCCGTTGCTATCTTGCATACTTTTGCTGACTCCGATGTTGAATTTGGAACTGATTTGACTACTCTAGCATATAGCTGCAATTTAAGCAAAAACCTGTCGAAAGTTGATTTGTAAGTTGTCGAATCTGAAACAATATCTGATATCTACACAAATGTGGCAATTTACAACCAGTCGTACAACAGAAAGCATTTAATTACAATTTGTTTTAAATATTTAAAATCATAATAATATTTTTAACTAAAATGTGTCTTTCAGCAGATTATCTCCGGTCTACAAGGGTGTGTAATCGCCAGCTTGTCAAAGATAATCGCTTTTAAAATTTTTTTTTTTCCTTTTTCTTTTTATTTGGGGAGGCGATTTTACATTTTGATTTTGTCACATTTCAATCTAGGTGCGGGTGAAGGAGGGCGTGCGAGGTTGTCAACTACAGGCTTTAGAGCTCAACAAGTCTTGGCAGACAGACAAACACACTCACACAGCCACACGCATTGTGCTTATTAAATAGAAAGAAAATGCGTTTAATAAACGCCCTGGCTTAAATCGAAGTATATTTACAATATGCCACGCATAAGTCAATGGAAGGGTAAGAAAAGTAAACTGGCATATTTTGTAATTGTGTCTCTTTAGAGAAGAATAGCATTTTGCTGCTGAATAAAGTTGTCCGCTTTAATGCCATTTAACTAAGATCCAATGTCAGGCTAAAGATAACAACGAAAAACTAAAACAAATTTCGACTGCATAAGCCCAATGATAAAGACGTAGACGCACCAACCACAACAGCAAGTTTCTTGAGTGGTGGGGGTGGTGCTAGCTGTGCTGGTGTTGTGGTTGTGGGTTAGTAATTTGTTTAGACTTCAGTTGTCTGTTGGCAGTTGGTTAGCAGAAAGTCAGAAGTCGCAAGTCGCTGATTAATTGAATTGGATTTGGCTGGATTTTGATTGCGAGTCAAAGTTATAGCTGAAACAAGTATACATATATACAATACTAGAGATGAGAAATGCGAGACGCGGAAAGAAGTCTCTCAAGTGTTCAAGGTGTAATAAAATTCGGCTAATTGGCCAACAGAAATAACATGCTGAAAGTTAGTCAATAAAAAGGAATTTTTTGTTACGCTATTTTCGACACAAACTCCACTTTAAATTTTAACCAAAAAACAAAGAGAAAGAAAAAAATTAAAGCTTAAATCAACACTTGCCTCTCTAAGCAAATACATATATATTTTAAGATATATCGTAAATATATATTTTACTTCTCTCTCTCTCTCTCTTAGTGAACACACTATTTTTACTGTGATGATATTTCTCTGTCAAATTCTTAAAAACGAATACAATTGCGTTGCGTCTTCATTGTTATTAAAAATAATGATGAGTTTGTGCTGACAGAAGCGAAAAGATCGAGCAAAATGAATGCAGCTTGAATGCAGTATGCATTTGTGTTGTTTTCTCAATCTATCAATACACTTCATTTGCCAGACAATGCCAATTTGGATTCAGGATTGCCTCGGAATACAAAACAGTTCTGAGCTGACTAGTTTACTGAGAGCAGGGGGGGGGGGGGAGGGAGGGACGGGGCATGTCTGATGGCAATGGGAATGGGAATAGAGAGGGGGTTGTTTAGGAGCAAGAGATTTAGCTTTAGTTTCAGTTGGGATTATTTCTTGTTGCTTTTTGTTGTTATTATTATTGATATTGTGGTTGCTGCTGCTGCTGCTGCTGCTCCTGGCGCTTAATGATGTGGAAGAATATTGCCCTTGACTGATTTGTGAGGCAAGTGCAGCATCAAAAGCAGCTGTAAATGGACATGAAACTGAAGCTAAGCCGTAGCCAGTGGCCAGAGGCCAGAGGGTTGCCAAGTCTGCAATGCTTTGTTTTGTTTTTTATTCTTTTTGCTGATGTTTGGCTGCAATGCAGAAGCGTTTTTTGAGTTGCTTAAGCAACTGAATATGCATAGGTGTGTGTGTGTGTGTATGTTATTGTTGCTATTGTTGTTGTAATAGCAACGACTAACCGTCATGGAAACGCACTCACACACACACACACATACACGGGAACAGAATAATTGGCAGAAAAAGCAGTTCTACACAAAAGGCCAGAGCGCACAACATGATATTATCAGATGTGTGCGAGTTTGTGTGTGTGTGTGTATGTATGTGCGTGTGTGTACGGTTAAACTGAAACAGCGTCCAACCAGCAGCATTCTCAACCAATGGACTCAATCAGCAGAGCAACATCAAACAACAACAATAAGAATAAAAGAGAGCAGCAAATCAGAAAAACTACACACACACACACACACACATACACACGCACAAAGGAAAAAATAAACCTGTTTGTATGTATATGTATATATGGTAAAAACAAACAATAGTAAAACTGATTAAGTCGGGGCAAAACCACATCAAGCTAAACGATGATGAAGAAAAGACCAAAAGATTACGAACACTGAACTGAACGCAGGACGGATGGAACATGGATGGATGCAAGAATCTGGCGAAGGACAATGCGAAAAGCATGTGGACGCTTGGACGCGAATCTGAACCACACGCGGACTTCACTAAACACACACACACACACACACACATAGACACACACACTCGCACACACATATTGACTCGAATGGCAGCAACAACTGTGGAAGTGGAAGGAAATGAAAAATAATGCGGGTCTTAGGGCTGCCTGTGTGTATTTGTGTGTGTATGTGTGTGTGTGTGTGTGTGTGTGTACAAAATAAAAATGAAGCACAAGCTGAGGGTTGTAGCAACGTAAAGAAAGGCAAAGAAATGTTCAGCAAAAGAAGCAGAACAGGAAAATGCTACCACATATCGAATAATTGAAAGGATTCGCACAAGCTGCGCAAAATGAGCCAAAAGCCTAAAGACTAAACGCAAGAGCGAAGCGGTCAACGAGAGGACTCGACTCCCAACTACCCTGTAACCCTGTAATATGTGCATATCATTTTGAAGCCAAATGAAAACTTTCAGCTTAAATAATCAACAAGCCCCAATGCAATTTGGAAATATATATATGTATATAAAAAAAAAAAAATATATAACTAAAATGAAGTATGTTAAAAAATATTTGTAACATACATAAGCAATATGTAATAATCCTTTATTACAGATTTGGAACCCAGGACCCACCGAAGCAGCTTATCTACAGATGCTGTATGCCCTTAAATCTCTGACGTGCATTTGCATAACTTTATTATGCCTTCCCACACCAATTTAATGGTTGCAGAGCATGAAAGTAGAAAAACAAAGAAAAAAGAAAATCAAACAGGAGGGGGGGGGGGGGGGGGGGTTGGCTGAAGAGCAGGATTTAACTTTCAAGCGACAATTTGTAAGATATGATAGTAATGCTCCCTAACAGCAAACGACGATGCTGCTGCTGCTGCTGCTGTTGCTGTTGCTGCAGCAACAATGACAGCAAAATTAGTCATTGTGCTGGCGAGCAAGTTGGAGACTTATCCAACATGCCCACAGTTCGTCGCACATTTGCATATATGTACCATGTAGATAAGTATACTTATATACATAGACACACGCACACACACACACACAGTCACACACACACATGTTTTCATGCGTGTTTGCGAATCTTGCCCTAGTGCCTGACAATTATGTACAATTTACTTTGCATAACACTCAAGAGTCACAACAACAACAACAACAGCAACATTCGGTTTCGGGTTGAAGTTGCCCCGGCTACCAGCGGCTTGTGGCCTGCTACGCATACGGGATTGAGGGTTGGGGGTTGGTTCTTGGCGTCGGGTCTAGCTAGTTAGCATTTTGTTGTTGTCTGACAAAAAAAAAAAAAACCAAAAAAAAAACACACTCTCTAAAAGCAAAGCAATAATACTTTGAAGAGTGTTTTGAATATGTTTTGTGGAACAGCTCAAGCTCAAAATAAAGTTGGTTGCACACAGTTACAGCTAACTGTTATCAGTCGTTGTTAGCTGGCATGTTTTGAAATGGAAACAAAAGATATTAACGCACAACTATCGGGTCCCCAAACAGTCAGTTAGTGTTACATTTCCATAAACTAAGAACTTTAGCTTGCCAAATAAATACCGACAAATTGGGCGCCAAATATTAAGATAAAATATATACGTATATAAAAAGAAATTACTATCGAGAAATACAAACTAATTAGTGGTAAGCACACGCCTTAGACTGGCTTTTGTAATTAACTAAAAATAAGTACCGGATTCAAGTATCAAAGGATGTCTGCTTAAAGGAAACAAACAAATAGAAATAAAACCAGACCCACGTTGGGCGCCAAATGTGTGTGTTATTTGGTGTCAAATTTTAAAGTCTGCACAAAATAAAAAACCGAATTTTGCATAAATTTGTAGACAAAATGGTCGCTTTGAATTGAAATTGGAATAATTGAAGGCTTACTAGTAATCGGGACACACCATGCGACTGCGAGTGCAGCTGCTTTGTTCAGTTTGGCTTTGATCAGAATCTCTGGAAATAGTATTAGTTCAAGTTAAGAGCAGGCATTGTTTTCGTTATAACTTAAATGTGATTGTGAACATTTGTGAGACGAACGAAACAGAAGTAAAAGAACGAGTACAGAGAGCGACGCAGTGGGTGAAACTTGTGAATGGTGATTGCAGCTGCTTTTATTTGGGAACATTGTGAAGTGAATTCAATATATATATATATATATATATGTATATATATATATGTATATATTTGTAGGTTAATTCTTATTTGCATGGTGTGTGTGTGTTTATGTGTATGTGAGTGAGTGAAAGAGCTGAGAGCAACAATTGGGTGTGAGAAACGTGAGAATAAATAATATCGATAAAGACCAAAAACATAATCGAATAATCGAATAATATAAATGAGTTGAGAATGCAGTGCAAATTCTATTGGCAAATTTCAATTTAGTTCGGTTAAATATTTTTCTTTTGAAGCTAGATCGCAACTCGAGTTATTTATTTATTTATTTTTTTTTTAGCTTACGCTTGAATTGAGTTTGCTTTTGCTTTAGTCACTTGTTTTTTTTTTCTTTAGATTTTTTTTTTATTATTTTGTTGGAGCTTTCTTTTGCTAACCTTGTGTGGGGTATTTCGCATATGGAAAATTTGTGATTTTGCTTGCATTGTTTTTTTTGATTTTGATTTTGAGTTTTTTGAATTGGAATTTTGCAGTAAGGCAGATTCGATGGATGATGTCGACAAATATACATATATATGTAAATATGTATATATATATTTAACGATTTCAATTTGAATTTATGTGTGTTTGCAAATACATTTTTTGATTTTGTTGGCCTTTGGTTTTTTTTTTGTTTTTTTTTGGTTTTTCTGGTGCAATGGTGAGTTGAGCGCTTTTGTACAGAAATGAGTTGAGTTTTGATTTGGATTTTGATTTGCAGCTTAGCGAGATTTGATTTTGTTTAATTTTGATTTTGATTTTGAGTTTGATTTGGATTTAGAACTTCTCCGATATGCTATAGATGCGCTTAACGCTCACGCACTTGCGTCTCAGACGCTCGCACTCGATCTCCCGAATATCGGCGTGTGAACTGGAACTGGAACTGGCTGCCAAACTACAAATCGGTTCTCCGTGCTCCGTCGATTGCCCGCCGATGCCGATGCCGATATCGTCAATGGCAATGTGATGAATGCGAGGCAATTGAGATGCGATGCAAATGTTCGGCTCACTGTTCGCAGAGCCGGCAATGGCGGCTGGTGAGTTGGAGCCGGAACTACCGGAACCTGTAGCACTACGGGAACTACCGGAATTGCACGATAAATTGTCGTCGTCGATCTCCTCGTCTGCCTTCTCCTCGTTCTCCTCGACGCACTGCGGACAACCGTTGTTATCGCTATCGTTATTCCCGTAAATCTCCCTGCGATCGTCGTAGTCGTTCTGTGTCGAATAGGCCTGGGTACGGCGTACCAGTGTACGGCTGGTACGGCTGTTGGTGCTTATAATGGCGCGCTTGAGCTCGATGAGCAGGGGAGATGTCGGCAGTACCGACTGCAATGGCGGCTGGCAATCGAAGAGACCCAAACTTGCCACCGATTCGCCAGCGGCAAGTGGCAGCGGCTGTGTGGTAATTACCGCCGCAGTGTGCACACCCAAAACACCGTGCGTCGTGCTCGACTCCGGATGGATGCGATTGTCCGAATTGGTTGTGGAGAACTTGGACAGTAGCGATTTGGCGCTGGCCTTATTCTTCAATTGCTGCTGCTGCAGATAGTAAAAGTCGCGCGGCAGCGATGAGGTGGCATGCAACGGATCCTCCGGATCGTAATAGCCCAAAGCGGCCGGACGAAACAATCCCGGTGTGCTCAACGAATGCGTTTGTTGTGCCTGCGATTGTGATTGCGATTGCGATTGGGATTGTGATTGCGACTGGGATTGTTCCTGGTCATAGGAGTCACTGATGACGCTCGCTGTGGAGGCGGTAGGCGTGGTGGTGCTCAGCGTCGATTGCGAGCCAGCGGCAGCGGCAGCTGCTGCCGCAAACTGTGCGCCCAAAAGTGGCGTTAAACCGGCCAGAAATTGTTCCTGCTGCTGCTGCTGGCGCTGTTCGTCGAGTTCGCGGCGATAGGCCTCGATTTGGTCGCTCGGTGTGGGCGTGTTGCTGTGTATGCAGCCTTGAAAGAAATCCAATGCTTCGTACAGGATAAAACACAGGCCCAGGACAAGAAATGTCTCCATCATAAGGAACAAACAGCCATTGAAAACGTGCAACACCAGAAGAAATACGCGAAAACGAAACGAAAACCGTATTCAAAACGAAACGAAACGAAACGGAACGGAATGGAATTGAGTGTAAACTACTATTACCGTAAGCTATGCGCTAGCCTTCACTCTCCGTCTGACACGGAACGCAACGGAATGAAATGGAACGGAACGGAATTGAACAAAGCGAAGCGCAATTGAAATGAGTTAAATCGATTATCGTTAACCGTTTACCGATAACCGTTTACTTTTTACCGTTAACCGTTGGCTATTTACTTTGTCTTCCTCCCTTTCTCTCTCTCCCTCTCTTTCTCTCTCTCTATCTCTCTCTGTCTCTCTTTTTATTTGGATTTCCTTTGCTGTTTGTTATTGTTCTGTTTGGTTTTCCTTTGCTGAACACTTTTTGCACTTCATTTTTGTTTGTTGTTTCTTCGAAATTTTCATTTGACGCCTTTTTTGGCTTCCTCCTTTTTTTTGCTTCTGCTTGTTTATTTTATTTTCTCTTTTTATTATTTTCTTTCATTTCGTTGTTATGCAGCACTCAAATTAATTTCGAATTTGTTGTTGTTGTTGTTGTTGACGTTGCCTATTTGTGCGCTTTTTATTTGCATACAAAGAATGATTCTCTCTTGCTTCCATTTACTACAATTGATACATATGTATATAAATATTTACAATTAGTACAATTTCGGACATTGCACAAATACACATACACAAAAAAAAACTCACACACATAGATATTTATTATATATATATATTATACTTATTTATGGACATTCATATATATACATAAAATAAATACAATTTTGAAAACTTTTGCTTTGTTCTGTAAATGCTTCTTTGTTTTTAGCAGTGCGTGTGTGTGCCTGTGTGTGTGTGTGTGTGTGTGCGAAACGTGTTGGAAACAAAGCATACAGCATACATACATACAGTTACATCTATATACACTATATACAGATAAATATTCACATTCATAGATCGGTACATTAAGATTGTGAATATGAAAAGTGGTTTTGCCCAAAAAAGTAGGCAGTGATTCTTGCACCTACTTCAACGGCTTTGTGTGTGTGTAAAAGTTAAAGTAAAAATATAATATAAAAATCAGCAAAAAAAAAAAAATGAATATAAAATAAATACAGGAAAAAACCCAACCCCTTCCTCCACAAGCTGCATACATACTAAGCCAGAGTAGCACATAAGCTTAACAAAAAGCTGAAAAGCGCATAAAAAACAGAAGCTTTATTCCAAAAAAATATGCCCAAATCTAGAATACTAAGCGAAGAGAGAAGCAGGCAGCAAGCTTTAAATACCTCAACTAAAGTCAGCCATAAAAAATGGTGCGATTTGTTGTAGCTACAAAAAGTGCAACTGTAAGTTAAACTTAACTGCTTTTAGGAATACAATACAGTAGAACTTCGCTATCTCGAACCAGCCCACTATCGATTTTAAGAAGCTCAAGTTTATTTCGATAAGTCAATAAAGATTGATGATAAACACGAAGGCTCATTTTGGGCAGCACATGTTAGTTGACTAAATTGTGTGTAAATTTAACAAGCAGTTAAATTATTTCGAATTGCAGATAAGTGATGAAAAGTAGAAAAAACTTGCTTTAAATAAAATGCTACAATTTGGGACTAGTCAATTTATTATTATATATATTATTTGCAAAGTTTAAATGTAGCCTGATTTCAAAATCAGTTGCGGTTTATAGTCAAAAAAAAAAAAAAAAAAAAAACCTGATATTTACAATGTAGAAAGTGCAACAAAACCCAAAAATTCATAGAATGCTCAAAAGCTCAACATTTTCAATTTGACATAAGCTCAAAACAATAGAAAAATCAAAAAAAAAAAAAAGGAAAGAAAAAATATTGTTACACATGCAACTGGAAATATTTCAGCTTCGCCTGCTGCCGACCATCATTGACAACCAAATACGTTCCAGGACAACAACAAGCAAATATGTTCAATGCCTATTGTAATGCCCATTAGATGACAACTGAATAACAATAGGACAGCAACACAAAAAAAAAATATATATATAAAAATAGAAAATAGAAAAGCTGGCAACCCTGTTCGCAAATCACAGTCATCACTATGAAAATTGATGGACAGAAGTACAGTCGACATACACATATGTAGGCCCAACCCCAACCTCAACCACAGGCACCACCCCCACCACCAAATGCAACCACCATTCCCCATTCCTTTCCAAATCAAACAACAGCAGCAACTGTCAGCTACATGGAAATCGTTTCTATGGTCATGGAAAATGCTGAAGACATCTGTTTTCCAATTGTTTGCACAAATATCCTTAGTGAATATCAGAATGTTTTCTGCCATATTTGGTTAAAATTGATATTTGCTTATGGAATGCATTATTTTTATTTTCTATTTGTGTGAAAATCAATAACACGCTGTTTTATTTTCTTCGATTTTTTGTTTGTTTCATTTTGCTTTGGCTGTATTTTAATAATTATTTTATATTTTTCATGAATGTGGTTATGCACTCGCATTGCTTTGCCATTAATATCGCAAGCGTATTTACATGAAATCAATGCTTTTGGCCAAATTGTGCAATTGAACCGGGAATTGATGTTGGCCATGAATTGAATTTGCTAACGCATTCCAAATGAAATATTCAAGTGAAGTAAATATTGGTTGCGTGGCAATATGATGTGTGCTCGAAATTGGCCAACTAGTGCAATTCTCGATTTGAAGCTGCGATTACAAGGTACTTGTGAAAACACATAATCAATAACAATAAACAAATAGTTACCGAGATATCATCAAATTTGAAAAGCTAAAAGATTTAACCCAATTCCAGTCAGACCATATTACGATATTTGAATTACTATCGAGTATGTATAAATAAGTCATAACAACACAGTTCAAGTGCACTTTGATTCATTTACATTCAGAACGAGGAATACCAATCACTGAAATAGAGCTTAAGAGAAAAGGCGAGAAACCTGAAAATCTTTGCTCAGTGATTTTGATAACCTTTTCCGTTCGAACCCAATTTGGTATGCAATATGAATGAAGATATCTATAAGATATTTACAGCAATTTGCAGCTATAATAACAATCTGAAATACTTACACACACATGCACCCACACACACCCACACACACACACACGGGCACATAAAAAGCAATATTTACAAGTGAAGCAAGGAATCCGAAAGCGAAACGGAAAAAATAAAGGAAAAAAAAAGTTGGAAAATAAAACACTTTACAGCCAAATACGCAGCGAAGCTCAACCCAAAATGATGTGAATGATGATATGCCGTACTCTTTTCCTCTCACTTTTGCTGACACGCCCACATACCCATTCGCCTATACGCCCATACATGCCACACTCGCAATCGATGATGAGAAAAAGGGCGCAGCAATCACAGCCACAGTGTGACCAAAGCGCGCTTCGCCTTCCAAACCCTCCCCATGCCCTATGCTCGAAGGACACGTTCCGTTAAGGAGTCGCAGTTGATGTTACATTTTCAGTTCCACTCTCCCGTTACAGTTACAGTTACATTTACAATTTCACTTCTTAGCCACATCAAAATGCACAACGTGTCGTTATTTATGGCTTTGGGCTTTCTACCGATAAAACTAACAATTCTGAAGAGCGTGAGAGAGAGAGAGAGAGAGAGAGAGAGAGAGAGAGAGGGAGAGAGGGAGAGAGAGACAGAGAGAGAGACAGAAAGAAGGAGCTCCCTTAACCCTCTCGCGGTTGACAAAGCATAAGCCGAAGGACGCACAGCAGATCAAACAGACAGCACGCCGACTGAGCTCCGTGCCAACACTGTGCACAGTGGGACAAACAAGCAAAAGTTATCTACTAAATAGGTAATTACTATAACGAATGTTTTAACTAAATCAAAGACTATAGAGTTATGTCTTTTGTTTGATAATTAAAACGGAATTTTTGCATGGATAACTTTATTTCATAAAAAATAATAGCTACAACAAATTTTAGAAATTAATTGCCATATTTAAATCAAAACCTATTGACTTATACTTTAAACTTTAAACTTTAATGGGGTATCTTATAAAAAGTAATTATTATAACGAATGTTTAAAACTATTGTCTAAATGCATAATGCCGTAAATCAAAGAATATAGATTTACATTTCTCGTTAGAATAGATTAAAAAAAAAAACTTTGAACGGATAACTTTAATGGGAAAAGTAATTAGTATAAAATATTTTTCAAAATTAAATTGCTATCTCTGATAAGAATAAATTTAAAGCAAAGCTTTGAATAGATAACGAATGTTTAAAATACTAGATTAAATTTACATATAAAAAAAAAGGTGAAAGCATATGTCATATAAATCAGCTTCGATGCTAAATATTCGCATAACATCATGAACTTATCTAAGAAGATTATTTTCTAAAATTGTTGGCAACAATTGGCTAAGCATTTACTAAATATACAAAAAGCTGTCAATTTGCCCCACTGTGTAATGTAAGCCATAAACTGCCCATACTGAGACACTCAGCAAAAACAGAGAGAAAGAGAGAGAGAGAGACGAAGAAGAGACAAAACACCGTTTTCATTGCCATTGCTGATTGCAGTTTGGCGGCTGTAAGCTGCGAGCTATCGCCGCGGCTTATGCAACTCGGCAAATTGCTGAGCTGACACAAACACAAATACAACACACACAAATACCCGCCCCACCCCCCTACACCCGCTCCAACTATTCTCGCTTCGTTTCGTGTTTCAACTCAATTTGCTGGCAACTTCTACTCGATTTGTTTCGATTTTAAATTTGATTTTTACTTCCATTTTGAATTCAACAAACACCAGCCTCCCCCCCTCCACCACCCTGTGCGTCCTCTATTTTTCATTCTTTTTAGTATTACTATACAAGACACTCTAATTAAATTTCTAATGTGTCTGTTTGTGAGTGTGTGTGTGTGTGTGTGTGTGTGTGTGTGTGTGTGTGTGGAAAGGGAGCTAAAAGTTTTAGAGGAGTCACGCTTTGCTTTCAACTTCAAACAAATTCCAAGTAATTGCACTTTGAAATTGAAAGAGATCGTTGCTCTCAGAGGAGAGTTGGCGAGGGAGGGAGGAGTTGTTAACTGTACAAGTTGGTATGGGTGGGAGAACATTAACTGTACAAGTCTCTCTCTATCTCCCTCCCTCTCTCTGTAGCTGTAGACTGTGCTGATGACGTCTCGCTGACTTCTGATGCGACTAATTTGAGCGAAGAATATCGGCAACATAAGCAGCATCAGCATTTATCTTTGTCTTATCATATTTTTGTTGTTGTTGTTGCCCTTAACTCAGCGCTTAAACTTTTTAATAGCAACAACAACAACGAAGACACCTTGAACTAAATTGAAAACTCCCGCTCTCTGCTCTCGCTGTCTCGCTCCCTCCTCGTCGTCGTCCCTTATCGTCAAGTCAAGTGAGCGCGAATGAACAAGACAGCAATAACAAAAACTACAAGAGCAAGCAGGACGACCGAGGATGCCAAAGTAAAGCATTAATTTGTTGTTGTTTTGTCGTTTTTTTTTCATGTCATGAAATTAAATTCCTGTGTTTGAGTGTGTTTCCTTTTTCTGGTCAAGCTGCCAGTGAGTGCGAGCGAGAGGGACAAGAGGAGATGGAGCACTGGGAATTAGTAAGAGTAAGTATGCGTGTGTGTGTGTGTGTGTTTAAGTGTGTGCATGTCATGGTCAACAGCAGCAAAATAAAACAAGTGAGAACATTGCAGTCGAGCGTAACCGACCGCGAAATACTCTTCTACAAACAAGTTATATATATATATATATATATATATATTATATATGTAAATATATGATCAATATGTGAATTTATCGATTAGCTAATTCATAATTTTGGCACATCTGACGCGGATGACGCTCATACAGACGGACAGACATTGTACAAAACACATATACTCTGGATGCATTCTTTAATAGAGTATTACAACTCAAGTTGAACCTTGTATGCGCTACGCAATGAAGACGTAAGCGAAGAGCTTTACTTTTTTCTTACGTTTTTCGATTTTATTTATATATATATATATATATATATATATATATCAAGTTGTAGAAAGCAAAATCGCTGGCAAAATAACAACAAATGTTGCAAACTTGTAATGCTGACTGCTTTAGCTGCAGCTGTTTCATGTGTGTGTGTGTGTGTTTGTTGTGTGTTGTGTGTGTGGCGGAAAGTAAACCAACACAAGTGTTGCGACTTTCGTTGTGATTGTTGTGTTGGTGCACACAGATGCCAAGGCGCAAAATAGTAACGTAGACGCAGCGAGCATGAGTGAGAGAGAGACAGAGGAAGAGACAGACAGAGAGAGAGAGAGAGAGAGAGGAAGAGGGAGAAAGACTATGTCCAGTTGCAGTTATTTTCTTAAATAAATTTTTTTTTTTTTTGCCAAGTAACTGCGGCGAATGCTTAAATATAGCAGTCGAGTGGCCGACGACTCGCTATTGACAGGCCGCAAAATACCCTGGATTCACCATGGAAGCACACACTTCTTATTTTAGTCACAAACATAATGCACAATAAATATGAATTATTTCTGCGTTCTCTTCCACATAATGCAAACTGTTTAACACATTGTTCATGGCTGTAGGGTATCAGCAGGCAGACAAACAGCAGAAGCAGGCCGCTTACATGGGAACTGGGGGGAGGGTGGCGGGGGTAGGCGTCAAGAAGTGCTGCCGTTGCCGTTGTTGTTGTTGTTGTTGGCCTTGCCAGATGCATACATTTTTAAATGTGGCCCAAATAACGAAATCCATCCACTAACTCCGCCCCACCCCTGCAGGCAACCATGCAGGCTCTTCACAAATTGTTTGCTGCGGCTTTTGTCAACTGCAGCAACCTTCACCTTGTTGCATGCCACCAGGCCGCCACCACATTCACGCCCACGCCAACGCCCACATATGCCGCAGAATGACAGCAACAATAAAAAAAATAATAATATGAATGCTTTAGTCGGGTGAGCTCGACTACGACATGCTCTAAGCCCAGCTGTAAAATATATTCTATTTTGATTTAAAATTTGATTGATACCGGAAATCGATATATATCGATATTTACGCCACGAAGGCACCTATCGATCAAGTAAAATAAACTTAGGGTATGCGAAAACAAATTATCTCTCAAATCGACTGTTGATCAAGAATGTATATGTATATACCTGATGTGGTCGGAGATGATTCCTTCTGCCTGTTACATACATTTGCACAAAACCATACCGTATACCCTTTCTATAAAAAAGGAAATGGCAATACAATAACAAAGCGTATAAAAATGTCTGCTTATTGTTATTGTTATTGTTGCAGCAACTGTAAAATGCATTTGGCATTATGTAAGGCACATTGTTGTTGCTGCTGCATCACTATAAGCACTGCAACACACACACATGCGAGACTTAGAGCGAGAGAGAGATAGAGAGATAGAGAAAGAGAAACCGCAGAAAGCGATTGAAAATGGTCGTTATGCCACGCACTTTTGTGGCATGGAATCAGTGGCACTGAGCACTAGTGCACCACTCGACTGCGGTCTAAGCGGTTTAAGTTGCATAATTATAAATACAGATAGAGGAGGAGAGAGAGAGAGAGAGAGAGCTCAAGACTAATTCTATTGCTCATGCAAATTAATTAATTAATTATTCTGTCAATTCCAATTAGCTAAGCAAAGTGTGCAGTATAGAATCAAGATAATCGATAAACATATCGCTAGATCAACAAACGCAAATCTCTAATTCCTTTAGCACAACTGTAGAATCATTGACAAAGCAGAACTTTGCTCAATTAGCACATCCCCAATCAGCAGAAACATATTATTTTAGATAGGTAAAGCTATTTATCGGTAGGCACAGCTCAATAGCCAGTATCGATAAGTACAACTTTTGCTCAATTAGCACATCTGCAATCTGATTCCTCAAGTTTCGAGCACGAGTCGAGTGCATAAATTGCTAATAGACCAAGTTAAGAAAATTTCGTTCACTTATTGATTGGTGGGGAATGGGGGGGGAGGGGAGAATGGTGGTGTCTTTTGGCCAGATATTTATGGCAGAAATAAACGCATAACTCGCTCTTCAACTTTGATCTAGAAGTCAAACGAGTTTACAACTTGCATCTATCTATTTCTTGCACTCACTTAACGTCTTTCACTCGCCCCAACTCTCTCTCTTTCTCTCTCTCTCTCTCTGTCTCTGTCGCTCTTTCTTTTTTTTCTCTTTTTTGTCTATCGCTTTCTGTGTGCAACTGGTTTGTCTAACATGCATTCAAGTGTCTTAAAGTGGCCCATACAAACTTTGAAAATGTTTTCGTTCAATTTGCAAGCCAAACAACTCAACCATTATAGCAATTTTCCGAGGCTTCAGCCATGGAAAGGATTGTGCTGTGTCGGAGTGGTAGTCGGAGGGGGTTGGGGGTGGTTGAGTTTTTTTTTTTTGCCAACATTTACCGCGCACATAAATAATTAACCACAAAATATTTTGCAAACACAGTACGAAACATTTAAGTGTTGCGCGACGAGAAGATGTTTTTGCAAGTGTTGTAAAATATGCAAATGAAAAAGCAAAGAGTAACACAGGGTATTATCGAGTGTGATAATAAATAAAAGTGTGTTTAATATCTTTGCTGCCTGACAGTCAGTCCCTTCTCTTGCCCGCCTACAGGGTATGCAAAAGAAAACCTTTGCTGCATGTTAAATATTTAATGTCTTCTGGAAATTGTTGCCATTTTTTTTTCCTCATTTTCTTATAATATTTGTATGCACATAAATATATACATATATATATTTTATTTAATTTCCTTTTGCATGCTGCATTCTGATTTTATTATTTACTTTACGCAGCTCCTATTTATTTAAATATATGTATATATACATATAAAGTGTATATATATGTATGTATGTATACATACATTTATGCGAATGGTTGCTTTCAGTTTGGTGAAAAGAAACCAATAATTGACTTTGTTGTTGTATTTGTTGTTGTTATGCTATTGACTGACTCTGGCAGTCATTAAATATATGAAATTTCATGTAAGACCGAACACATGCGCATGCACTCAAATGCCATGCAGAAAGTGGAGCTAAAGGAAGGGAAGATGTCACAGGGTTTTGTACACTTAAATGAATTACACTGCATTTGCGTTGTATTTTCATCATTACATGTGCATACATATATAAATGTGTGTATATATCTATATCTATATATATATATATGCGTATGCGTATATATGTGAGTGTGTTTGTGTGAATGTCTGTGTGTGCGTGTTTGTGAACGTGAAGCATCCACAGCCCGGCCTCATCTGTAATATGTTTGAGCATTTGCCTGCATTTAATAACCCCGATGAGGCAAATGGACACATGACCAGGCAAAAACACCCACACACACATACACACGCGCAAGCACATCCACGAACAAACACGAACACACACCCACACACATACACAAACAGCTGCAGACAGACAACGCAAATAAGCACGAGGCAAGCCAAAGAGCTGGAAATAAAATGTGCAACACACTCAAATGTGGTAAAAACAAATAATGTCGCTACCTCTATCACAGGCCATCATTCACCCATATACACACCCACACACATACCCACACACCCACACACACACACACACACTAGCTATCTGTCTGCCTGTGCAGCACCTGGCAAAGGACAAATCTAATGTCGATAAATTACTAAGCAGCCCAAAAGCCGATTAAACCTATCGCCACAGTCTAAGTCGCATGTGCCGAGTGACTTAAACAGTAACTATCCAAGTCGACAGAATTGGGTCTTAAGTTTTAGTATTTGGTTATCGATTGCATGTCAAGTCGAGTAGTTTGAGATCAAAATTAGCCAGAACACATCACATAGAATGAAACAGAGCCGAAATATCTTGTAGAGGATATCAATTTATATAATCTTCGATAACATCCGTTGCTGATAATCAACTGATTTATGTAATCGAAAACATATTCGATTACATATTAAGCATTTTTTTTGCCGTTCGTGTTCTGCCTGTCTCTATCACGCGCTGAACAACACACGCAATCTGAAACTGTTTCTGTTTCTGTGATGATGGCCTCCCAGTTGGCCATGGCTCTCGATCATCAGCTGTCTCTAGACTGATATATCGATAATATATTCGATTACCTCTTTGGCAGCTTAGTTAGTTGAAAATGTTTAGTTTCCTATGGTTGACCACAACTAATACATTTCCATAATGAAATTTCCACCCTGACTATGTGCTATTAGTCACCTGATATCTGTTATCGATAAGACGACAGATTTTGGTGACAGCCTCGCCCGAATGGTTGGCGCCCAACTGGCCACCTGAGCTGGAAACTTTGCAAACAATGGCCCAGAGGTGCTGTCAAAATTTGTACGTTATTACATTTGCCGATTTTCGTGCCAGCCAAAATTTGGCTGAATCGGCTGAGCTTTTATTTATTTTTTTCCTTTTATTTTTTTGGCAAGAAGAGAGAAGGCAAGAGAGAGAGAGAGAGAGAGGGAGAGAAGGGAGTGGACCAACAATGTGTTAAGCAAAAGTTGTACAAAATTGACAAAATATAAATAAAATATGGCACAAAGCACACAGGGTAAAAATAAATAAAAAGCAGATGGCAAGACAGGTGAATAGACAGACAGACAGGACGGGACGACAGGTAAAAGGGTAACAAATAGAGATATATCAAATAGAGGCAGACAGAGAGAGGACGAGAGAAAGCGTGAGAGAGCGAGATAGAGAGATTTGCTGTCAGATTGACGCTAATGTTGTCGACCAAGTATTGACACAACTGAAGATCTGAAACGACTGACAAACAGGCAAACACAGCAGCGGAACTCACAAAAGAAAAGTGTGAGAAGGGGGAGGGGTGACAGGGTGACAGGGTGCCATCCTTCCCCCTCCCACCCAACGCTTCATATCCAATTGCTATTTAACAATGATGACGTAATTGATTTTTAAGCAAATACATTTTGTCAGCTGCAAAAAAAAAATCCTATGAAAGAAAAATGGACGAAAAGTGCTTGACTTATATCTTGGCTAAAGTTGCACAAAACTGAAAAGGAAAACTTCGCATACATAGAGAGAGAGACAGAGAGAGAGAGAGAGAGAGAGAGAGAGAGAGAGAGGGGGGGAGATAGAAAGGGAGAGAAAGAGATAGAGAGAGATATGGAGGAACACATTGATGTGACACATTTCCAACTAAATCAAATAAAAGCAAAGTAAATTAAGCATATACATATTTAAAAAACATATATATATATATCTTTATATATATATATGTATATATATATATCTAAAACGTGCAGGTGCAACTGTGAGCAGCAGTGGTTATTTTTTCAGTGCAGCAACGAGCCAAAAGAGACTAGTTTTATTTGCTCTGAAAGCAAATGTGAACTAAAACAAACTCAATTCTTATTGTGGCAAGCTTAGCTTTAAATGCATTTGCCACAAGCTGAAAGTATATATTCAAATGTGTAAATGAAATAAGTCAATAAATCAACTTGCTATTAGTTGATAAGAGAAATGCTCAATGAAATGCCAACTAATTGCTACATAAACAAATAAAGTGTTTAGCTTTGCTCTACCCAGACTTGAGCAAGTCCATTTTCAATCTAATCAGCAGTTAGCAATTGGATTACTGCAATATAATAATATTAAGCATATATATCAACAATAGCATATCATTTTTCATGCCATTATTATTATTATTATTATTATTCTGAGCTAAATATATTTTCCAACAGAGCTTTTGCTGCTGTAAAAATGGAAGAATTTTTCTCTAGTTGAGGATTTCTCTGTGCTTGCCGTGCTTAAGACATTTTTCCCTTTGATATTGCATCTTCTGTTGGCCAAGACAAGAAAATTCCCTTTAACCTTTAAGTCTACAGAGTACAGAGTCCATATCAAAGGTGAGTATTCTGGCACAACACTCAAGTGCCCGAAAAATGTTGAGGCAATTGCTTATCAGATTTGTTCCAAGCTTATTTTCATCTGCTGTTGTGCCTGGCATTCTTGTCAGAGAGAGAGGGAGAGAGCTAAATTTGAGGCACATGCCACAAAAGTACTTAAGCTCACTAACTAGTCTTATGGTTAATAATAAACGTGTGTATCAACAACAAATGAACCAAATGATAACTTCAATCATGTGTGTATCTTAAGCCTGGCAGAAGTAGAAAACGCAGGACAACTAATCCGAAGGCCTTTGAAGTGGGAGAGTCCTGTGAACAGGTTAAGCGCTGAATACTGTGCTGCCTGTTGTTGTTATTGGCTATGTTTGTCGTTGTTTTCTTGTGTGTGTGTGTGTGTGTGTGTGTGTGTGTGTGTGTGCATGGCAGTTACAACATGAGCACTACACTGCCAACAATGATGAGCCTTGAAACGTTTGGGAGTTAGATGAAGCCGTTACTGCCTTGATTATTATATAAATAAACCAGCTTTCTGGGGGCTTCAGGGAGTACTAAAACGCATTGAAGTTTGTCAAAGAAAACAGTTTCAGAGCTGCTGGCATGCAAATAGATGCTTTGAGGCTAAGTTTCTAAATATTAGACAATTTTTATGAATTGAATAGTCCAGCAATTGAATTGAATATTTCACAAAACATTGCGGAGACGACAAAAGGATATTTATTTGATTTATTTAATGTCGACGAATATTAGTCGACACAGAAAAATGCAAAAAGTTAAACATAAATTAAAATAAATGAAAAATAACATTTCATATTTAAATAAATACGAAATAAATTTGAATATTTTTTGCTGGTCTTACTCAAACGTGAAACTGGTGCAACATTTGTGGCATGGTTTGAGGCGAAAACCGAGAATAACCCAACCGAACTAAAATTAAAAAATAGTTAGTATGAATTGACTGCCAGATTTGAAGGCAACAATTTGAATAGAGACTTTCATGAATGGTTGCTAGAAGAGATTCTAGGAAATCAACTGGGACTAGAGATTCGCATATTACAATAGAGCAATCCTTAATGGGGAAACTTTAATATAAAGTTGCGTTTTAAATAAATAAGAAGATTTTTAAGCCATCATGTTAAATAGGCCGAGTTGAAGAGTAGATGTTTGTTTTGCTGCAGCAGCTGCTAAATGGCAGAGGATAGACTTGGCTTATACTTTATCTGCATTTTGTGTGCTTTGTGAACGAGTGTCAACTGGGCAAATTGGATAAATTGAGTGACAAGAGCAGAGACAGGCATACACATACACGCACATACACGCACACACACACACCGCAACACACACAGAGGAAAACACACAGGCTCAACTTGAGGAACTAATCAAAGTCCAAAGAAAATTGGAACTAAAGGTCAATATATACAATATATATATATATCTATGTAACTTTGCCAATATTATGCATATTATTGTTATTGACAATTTGCATATGAAAATGAGAAACCAGGCAAAGTCAAAGCAGATGTAGAAGACGCAGAAGGGAAATACAACAGCAGCATTAGAAAAAGCAGACACTTTTGAGTCCAAAGCAAAAGTTTTTGTTCATAAAAATAAAAACAATAATCATAAAAAACAATGGAAAATACCCAAAAGCAAATTAACTTAAGCTTGTTGTTAGTGTTGTGGCAATCTTTGTTTATACCTAATAATATTATATATAATATATGTATATATGTACAGAGAGCATTTACAACACGTACTATATTCAATATTTAATATTTATGCGTTTTTAGAGTATTAACAAAAAAAATTGCAATCATTTATAAAATAATGTTCAAATATTTGCATTAGCTTTTGCAATGTTTATGCAATTTTCAAATATCTACAAATATAATAATTAACTTGTAATTGCCCTAAAGCTATGTTTATCAAATATTAAACAAACTAGCAAACACACTCACACACACTCACACACACTCACACACAATCACTCACACACACACACACGCACACGCCTTGCTTTAAACGGTTATTGCATTTACCGCCAAACTGTTTTTTTTTTTTTGCTATTGCAATTTGTACGTGTATTTATTTTTTGTGTACAATTTTGTTTATATATTTTCAACCATTTGTTTTTTTTTTGTCTACACTTTGGATCACACAGAAAACAAACAATTGTTTATTTAGAAGAAGAAGAAGAAAAAAAAACATTTAAAAAAATAGTAGCACAGTTTTTAGCGCGCGTTGTCGTCGGCTCTTCGAATATTTGTTTTGGTTTTTTTTTTTGGTTGTTTATTTGAATTTTTGTTTTTATTATTTATTTAATTTGAATAGTTGGCGCCGCCAAGGCGCTTGCTGTTTGTTATTGTTGTTGTTGTTGTTGTTGTTCTACCACTTGGCTGTGTGTTCGTTGCTGCTGTAGCTGATTTTGTTGTTGTTGTTGTTGTTGTTGTCGTTTTGATTCAAGTATTTTTGCCGTTGATTGTTGGACCGTGCACGACGACCGCTTGACGCCCGTATTGAAAACAGACTGCGGCTCCACACTGCAAGATTCATCCCATGAAGATAGCGAAATTCAAAAAACGAAACGATTTCAACGAACGAAGCGAACGAAAGCTGCGAATCCAACACACGAGGCCAACACGACGACGACATCGTTCACTTCCTGTGTGTGTGTGTGTGTCTGTGTGTGTGTTTTGTTCAATGTAGCAAACAGTCAGCATCCGCAACGTATGTGTGTGTGTGTGTGTACGCGCACGCAGCAGCAGCCGAAGTTAGATTTTTTTTTTTTTTTCGATTGAAGAGCGCTGTAAAGTTGGCAACGCTCTTTCGCCAAGCCCCACGCAACATTTTGCGTGGTGAGAAAACGAGCCGACAACGACAACAGCCAACACTTCACGCAGAAGAATGAGAACAACAATAACAACAACAACAACAACAACAACAACAACAACGAAAGAAAGAGCAAAGAAAAAGATGGTGTTTGTTGCTCTGGAATTGCTTTAACCAAGATCACGTATACGCAACGTGGCGCCAGTTAAGTAAATAAAAACGAAGCAAAAGCAAAAACAAAAAAGCAGAAAAACAAAAGAGACCAGCAAAGAAATAACAATGGCAGCAAAAATAATGAAAATAAAGAAAACTTGATAAACTACTTTAACTGCCGGCTGACAAAGACATCTGCCACTTTATAAACTACTCGCAACTCGAACTTTTTCATTGCGTGCTGATTGCTAGCCAAATTTGCTTTGTACGTTAATACATCATTAGCCATGACAAACAGCCAAAAACAAAATGGGCAATCGGCTGTTATTTCTCATACGCTAAAGTGATCCTCCTCCTCCTCCTTAAGACTAAAATAACCTATAAATTGAAATCACTTTGCGCCCTTTAAGCAGTGTCAACTACATTTTTAGATTTATAGTTTTTTACTTTTGCTTTTTTCGCCACTAATTCCTTAAACTTATTTATATAATTTATTTCTTATAATTTATTGCAACTTATTTTTTTCATTTCAATTTTCATAGTTTTTTTTCATCATTTATTGCCACTTGTGCAAATAACAAACTAAAGAAAAGAGAAACCTGCTAATTGCAATGCTGCTTAAAATCATATCACTGAATTCCTTAACATTTCTTCCACCCTCCGCCCTCCCCTCACGCGCTCTCTCCCGCGCTCTCTCTTTCTGGCTGTCACGCTCACACATTCTTCAGACAGGCAGCAACTGACAACAAAACAAAACAATGCCCACAAAATGCCGCCCAGCAGTTTTTGCTCTTTTCCGCCTTTCGCCACTCTCTTAAATCGCCGAGAAACGCGCTCTTAAAATAGCCACTGCGAAACTCAACACACGTTGACAAATTCAACATAGTCGGCCGAACGGTTGAGCGCCATCTGTGGTCGAGCAACTGCAACAGCTGCACTTTACAAACAGTTACAAATGACTTAAATCGAGAGCAACAAAAAACAGACAAACAAATAAATAAAAACGGGTGAGTTTTTGACGTAGCCCGAAGTACAATAGACAACAACCCCCTCCCCTCCCCCTCCCCCCATCCCACCTAGTACCTTACAAGCTTGAGAAAGCAGCCTTAACCCCCTCTTAACTCATTTGTTGAGCCACTGAGCCAGCAATTAAACACAGGCGTAAAACGCTAATGACAAAGCAGAGTACGAGAAAGAGGCAGAGGAGGAGAGAGGTGGGACGGGGAAGGGGCAGTGGTGTAGCATACAGATTTCACATGGGGTCACACACATACCTCCCCCATCACCTCCTCCAACCACAGTCGCGCTCGCCTTCGCCTTTGGTTCTAGCTAATTCGAATGAAATTAAGCAAACATTTAATGAAGCAATTAGCAAATGTTGGCAGCTGGCCCAAGCCAAGCAAAAACCTTACTAACCACACACACACACACACACACACGCCACCCCCCCCCCCCCCAAGCCCATGCACCTCATCCGCACCTCCTTGAAGCCAGTCAGCATTAGCATCAGCCATCAGTTTTGCGGTTAATATCCTGTGCGAACTCGCATGCATTAGTAATAAAGTAGTGTCGAGTTGCGCAAACAGCCCCAAGTCCTAAAACCCCACTCCCCACTCCTCAATTCCCACCACCACCCATGAACACGCTGCGTCATGAACAGTGGCCTCAGCTGGTAGGAGCCTTATATTGTGTTATAACTCTTAAACGCATTAATACAATTTAATATTTATTTATTTTCGATTTATTTACTTACTATTTATTTATTATTTTTCTTTTCTTCTTTATTTTTTGTAATTCTTAATTAAACTCACCTAGGGGTGAGGCATGGGGGCGGGGGTGAATGGTCATGCCCCACGTCAAGTGGGCACATCAAAGGGGATTTCAGTCGTAAACATCACACAAAAATTGCGTTTACTCACCTGCGAAGAAACGAAGAAGAAGAGGCCAAAAAGCGTTAGTAACAGAAACAAAAAACAGGCAGAGTAGAAAACACACACACACACACACACACACATGCACATATAAAAATAACAAGAAAATGGAAAAAAATAGAGTAACATAAAAAGAACAAAAAAACAGGTAAAAGTTTTCTACCATTTTGGCTGTTGTTGTTGTTGTTGTTGCTGTTGTTCGGCGACCAGGCAACATTTTTTGGCCAAATATTTTCATAGTCTGCCAAATGGCTGGAATCAGTAAACACAGTGACCAACACACACACACACACACACACGCACACACACACAACTAATAAAAACAGGAACAAAGTTTGATTAGAGCAAACAATGCGGTAAAGTGCAAAATACTGTTGCATACTTTTGGCACTCAGTGTGGCAAAAGTTTTCGACTGTGTGT
Source organism: Drosophila nr. perissopoda 5 BK-2023a (assembly GCA_035044105.1). Taxonomy (NCBI): domain Eukaryota; kingdom Metazoa; phylum Arthropoda; class Insecta; order Diptera; family Drosophilidae; genus Drosophila; species Drosophila nr. perissopoda 5 BK-2023a. Next base: position 1,683,249 of record JAWNMK010000620.1, on the reverse strand, counting down.
CCATATTTATAACAACACACTGGCCTAACAAGTTAATAAGTAATGACAACCAACACACACCCACACACACACACACACACACACACACGCACAACAAAATATGATTTGGCTAATTTAGAGAGCGCAAAATAATTTCACACAAGTATTTTTGTAGCTCGTTAAAAATGCGAAAATCCAAAACAAGCAACAACAACACAATTTATACAATTCTAAAATCGAATCTAAAATTGAATACACTGTAAAAAGCATATTATGTAGTTGTGCAAATGCATCTTATTCTATGAAGCAGCTAAAAGGTCAACAAAGATGATTTTATTCATCTTGTTTTCAATTTCTTTTCAAAACTTGCAGTCTGAAGATTCGAAACTAATCAAATTGTTGCATTTTGCTAGAGTTTTATGCTGACGATCAGTTAAAAGCAATTCGCCTTTGCTCTTATTGTTATTATTGTTGTTGTTGTTGTCGCACGCAAAAACAACAAATACAACAATCAAATAAACTTTATGCAACAAAAGCTTGAACCATATTATTCGATGCCTTTTTGGCCCCTAATCGCCTTTGCCAATGAATGTGCAAGTAAAAGCACGACTGTGAGATACCCTGGTACTCCAGTCTGCAGTCTGTAATAAGTGGCAGACGTAGCTGACAACTTCAGCATTCCCCCTTTCAGGCATATCAATGGGTACAGGGTATAGAGAAACCATTTTGTTTACATAATTCTGGCAAGGGCCTTGAAAATGCCAAAGAGATTCTCTTTCTCTCTATGTCTCTCTCTCTCTCTCGCTCTCTATCTCGCTCTCTCGCTTTTTATCTATCATTTTTATTCTCTTTTATCTGTTTTGGGTCAGAATAGGGATTAAACAAATGTATGTAGTGCAGGCCACTGGGTGGCATATGGGGCAACAAGATTAGTCGAGAGTCACAGAGAGCGATTAGTGGGACAGAATTTACTTCCATTTGCCGCTGTTGCCAAGATTAAACAAGTTGCCAGACCTAAAAAACAAAATAAAAACAAAATAAAAACAAAATAAAAACAAAACAAAAAAAAACAAACACACTCACACAAATTGTCTGCTCAGTTTTGGTTGCCTTTGTTTGTTTGTGTGTTTGTGTGTTTGTTTTAAGTCCCCTTTTTTGTTCGAGTGGAATTTCATTTGGAAACTGATTGTAAGTAATCTTTCAATAAATGAAGAGAGAGAGATTTAAAAAGCAAAGCTACTTAAACCCATTATATAATGCTGCCAACATATGTATGTCTAACCGATTACATGAACAGACTTCGGCTTATATGAAAGTAACGTGAAAGTTCTCGACTACGAGTTACACTGTTAAATAGTCGGCATTTTATAGTGGTTTGCTTAATAAGAAAATAAAATAATAAAATAATAAGAAATACTATAATATTATTATTAATTATTATTATTATCTTATTTTGAGTTTTACTTAAAACGAAACTATCAGAATGCGGATATATCCATCCTCTCCGATAGTCAAGCATCAATAAAAGCATTAAAGGGGACGAAAATAACATCTAAAGTAGTCCTCGAAGTAGGATCCAAGCTTGACCAACTTGGGACACACAATAGGCTTACCCTAAGATGCGTCCCGGTTCATAGGGGCATAGCTGGAAACGAAGCAGCTGACGAACAAGCGAGAATGGGGGCACAGAGCCCCTGATAGGCCCTATTGTGGCATAGGAAGGCACACAATACGGCTTCAAATCAGGGATGAAGAAAGGCAGAGGCGAGAACGGAGCTGGCCAAAAGCATCAGGACTCCGACAAGCCAAGAGTCTTTTAGGTGGCTGTCATCAAAAACGATTTAAGCAAGTTATATCCATGGGAATGAGCAGGCTCAGGATACTCACCGGTCTTATGACGGGACAGATACTTATCGATAAGTTGAAATAAACCGGATCGATATTCACTGATACTTATCGATAAATTGAAATAAGCCGAATCTGATCGTTTGTTGTTTCTGTTCAAGAATATATACATATATAAATATATATTTGATGAATTCGGTCCTGCTTCCCACAGGGCCTCTAACACACTTTCGCACAACTTTATGGTATTTTTTTCAATGGGTTTGGGGCATAAAAAAGGGAAAATCGAAAAATTGGCAAGAAGCAAGAAGAGAGAGCTGCAACAATAGAGAAGTGAGAAGTGAGAAACGAAAAGAGCGAAGCGAGATTGATGATGTTTCAATAAAGCCCATTTGGCAGATTGCATTGCCTGCCTGGCCCAATAGTTTGCAAATTATTTCTGGCTTTTTAACTATTTGCTAGTGTGTGTGTGTGTGTGTGTGTGTGTGTGTGTGATTGCGTGTGTGTGTGTTTGTGTGTGTGTGATTGTGTCTGTGATTGTGTGTGTAGCTGTGTGTGTGTGTTTGTGTGTGTTGTCCTTTCAAGCCTGTGCAGCACAGTGCAGACTTGGCACTAATTGGTATGAAACTATTGCCAGGAACTTTTGCCAGTTGGCCTTCAAAGTCAGGCCAACATGAATCATGGCCAACAAACTGTAAAAATTCATTATATATAAAACTTGTCTGTTACTGTTGCTATTCTCACTGTTGTTGTTGTTGTTGTTGTTGTCATTTTTGTGTGTGCAGCGACAAAAAAATGTGTTTTTTTTCTTGTGGCAATTGAAATTCCGTCGCACTACGTTTCCGTCTAGTTAGCAAAAGATGGATGTGGGCGGGGCGAGGTTCGGGGAGGAGAGGCAGAGGCAGAAGCGACCTGGCGCAAAGCAAAGGCTTCTGGGGGAGGGGAGGAGTAGAGCGGGTCGTTGTTGTCCAGGGAAGCCAGGTCGCTATTAGCTTTTTTAGCTGGCCGCACACAATTGATTGTCGCTCCTCCGTCAGTCGTCAACTCTCCAAGGTCCCCGTTTACACCACCCACCCCCCTTACGTACAATCCACCAACCAGCATCCCCAATTTACCTTAGTTAGCCACGTTTTCGGTCTGTCTGTCTTCCAAGCCCGCCTGGTCGTTGTCAGTGAAGTGTTAAAATCGATTAAATAAAAGTTTATTGCTAAATTGCTAACTGGCTCATCTTGCTTACTACCACCTCCCCACACCACCCTCCAGCCTCCTTACCCATGCATACCCCAACCACCATCAGAGCCCCCCCCCCCGGCACAGTCAATCCCCGGTTCGTTGCCCAGTGGCTTCTTGAGTTTTATGAAATTCGAGACTTTGAAGTTTTGGTCTTCGTTTTTAATTCGTTACACGATTTTGAATAGACAGTTACTCACCAGCAGCAATTGACCAACACTGGCATTTAAGTATTGAGTTACAGCAATGCCACTGAAGCATGCCACAGCAGATTGAACAGATTTCTCTTCATTCTATTTTCATGCCGTTCACCAATTAGACTGAGTGCCAATTAAAATTCAAACTAATTAAAATATTTATTAATTTGAAATTAAATGAATTTAAAAGTGAGGTTAGGCTAGTGTTGGAGTGTTGGCTAAGGCCACTTCAATCGAATTGAATATTACAATTGAAGAGGTCCAAGAGTTTATTTTTGCTCTTCTTCGCTTCATTTTGAGAGGCCTACAAAAAAAAATCTGGCAAACTTTTTGTTTTGCATCACATCGAAACGCAGAACGCGAAATAAGCTTAGGCCGTCTAGGGGCGGTCCCTGGCCCACTAAGGGGTTAGTAGCTCAAACCGAATCGAATTTCGGTTTCGGTTTCGGTTCCGCTAAAGCTAAAGCTTATGAATTGGTTCCACACTTTTTTTCTCTCCGGTATTCTGTGCCGTTAACAATATTGGTATCCGTAACAGGTTCATAAAAAAAAACCAAAAACAAAAAAAAAAATGTTGAATTGCGGTTGCGGTTTCGGTTTGGCCAGGTCCTGGCTCAAAGGCGAACGGCGATTATTTGTCAAGATAAAGGATTTTTTGTATATTTTGACAGCTTGATTGCCATTTATGCTTAACTTATTAGTGCTCTGTAATTGAAATGACTCCCACCCATTGGAAGTTAGTTGGTATTAAGAAGGCCAAAAAATGTGGCCAGCAGTTAAATGCAGAACATTTGCAGTGCAATTCGAACCCTTACTTCCAGCAACCCCACCCCCCCCTTCCCCTTCTTCCCTTTTAATTCCAGTCGAAAAAATCTTAAGCTGTTAAACTGTTGGGCAACTCTTAACCCCAATTTGGCACCCCCTTTCTTGAAATCCCTTAACCCTTGGCTACCCTCAGCCTGCCCAGACCTTTTAGCCACTTTAGGTTGCCAGCCCCTCGCTCCTCTCGCTTGATCCTACTTGTGACCCTCGCTCCATATTTGCTTCTTTTTTTTTTTAAATGTATCCCACATAACATTATTATTATTATTTTTTTGCGTTTTGTAATTTATTTAACATTTTGGGCTTATTTTTGTTTCTTTCTTCCGCTTAAATTCGACTGGAAACACACTCGAAATTAATGAAAAGCATTTTCGATTGTAATTATGTTTTTCGTGCTAACGCGCCTAAAGCGTTGCCGGTGGCAACCTGAAACAGTCATCAGCTGCCATTTAGCTCAACCACCCGCACCACAATTTCATCTTGTTGGCCCTCTGAAGACCCATGGCCCACATAGCCCTTGCCCCAATTTCCATAACGACTACTCGCTCTTCTCACCTAGCGACTAGTTTGGCTCATTAGGCATAATTTTGCTAAGAGAGTGAGAAATGGAGACAAAGAGAGAGAGAGAGAGAGAGAGAGAGAGAGAGCGAGAGAGAGAGAGAGAGAGGGAGAGAGAAAGAGAGCGAGAGAGAGAGAGAGAGAGACATCTCTCATCAACAGCTCAAGCCAGCGGCACTTTTCTTAGCGTTAGGTTTCACGAGGGGGTTGGTGGTAGGAGGGGGGGTTGGTGAGGGGTGGTTTGGCTTGGTTTTTACGCTAGCGCTGCGGGGCTCTGCATTTAATTGACTGTAAATTTGCATCACTCCAAAAAGCTTCAACTACTCATTAAAAAAGTCAAAATACGGCAATAATAAAAAAGAAAACGAAAACTGAAAAAAGAAAAACGAAAACTGAAAAAAGAAAAAAACGAAAAACGAAAAACGAACAAAACAAATTCAAAACATTTTCAACTTATGACTGCACCGACTATAGAATACGCTGCTCTGGCCAAAATCAGCTGCCAAATGCACTTTTCAAGGACAACTATAAAACTATTCAAATATTCCGGAACTGAATTCCAAATACTTTCTGGAATGGTTGATTATGAACTATTTGAAGCTGTTGCAGTAACTGGTTTTTAAAAAATGTGGAATTGTTGCTGAGCTTGAATCGGTTAGATTGCAGGCTAATATACTCTTTGCCCCACTGGCATAAGGTATATACATACATATATATATATATATATATATATATACATATATAAAGAAGAATACGCAAAAAAATAACAACAGCCGGAAGTAAACAGTTGCTTTTAGCGATTACGCATACGCCTCGTGTGGCAGCAGATAGCTCTTAAAACACACACACACACACTAATGTTGAGGAGTGGGAGGGGGGGGGGGGAGGAGGGTGGAAGAATTGCCACAGCACTTCCATTATCTGCAGTTTTACGGTCTAAATCCATTTCCACACGCACACACACACACACACAGCTGTAATAACATAATGGCTGTAAAATGTGCGACTTAAGAGCTCAGGTAAGTTACATGCATGTGTGTGTGTGTGTGTGTGTGTCTCTGTGTGTGTGTGTAAAAGTAGCCAAAAACACAAAAAGAAAAAGCAAAAGGCAACAGCAGACAAAGCCGAGGCATAGCATAAATAAATAGAGATAATTAGACCATAACGACGACAACAACACAAGAGCACTACAGCAACACACACACACACACATACACACACACACACATGCAGCCTAAGCTATATTTGTAACCCTTTTGTGCAGCTGAGAAGAAAGCAGAAATAACAAAATCCTTTTCGTCCGCACTTTTATTTATGCGCTCGCTTTTTCCCATTTTCATTTTTTTTTTCTTTTGCTAGCCACTTTTTTCTAGCCAGTTTGCTAGCTTTAATTTTAATTGCAGCTAACAAAAAAAAAGGGCAAGCACATATATTTTTTGGACCACAAAAAACTATGCGGAAGAAGAAGAAACAACAGCAGCAGAGCTGAGCAAAAACCAGTTTAAAAAAAAAAAAAGATGCGAATAGACAAGTTGACCATAATCCAGATACTTTTTTGTATTTTGGCTGTGGGGCAAGCAAATTAGGTGAAGGATGCGAGACTAAAACAACGCTGAATGTGTGCATATGAGTGAGAGGAGGAGAGAGACAGATAGAGAGAGGGGAAGGGAGACAGAAAGAAAGATAAAAAAAAGGTTTTAAAATATGCACAACAAGAAAAAGATACACTTTTTTGGGATTTTACGAATGGCGTCCATTGAAGCTGAAGTTGCAGCCAGCTGCTGTGCCACAAAACACACACATAGAAAGACAGAGCGAGAGAGAGAGAGAGAGAGAGAGTGCGAGAGAGAGAGAGAGAGAGAGAGAGTAGAAGAATTTACATGAGTAAACACGTGCAACGGAAACCCAAAACCGAAACTGAAACGGAAATTTTTGCATTTTTGCATTTTTGTCGCTATTGCATGCCACACACAAGTGCCACTGTTGTTGTTGTTGTTGTTGTTCTTGTTGTTGTTCTTGTTGTTGTTCTTGTTGTTGTTGCTGTTGTTGCTGTTGTTGTTGTTGTTGTTGTTTCTATCAATCAATTGATGTTTTTTTTGCTTTCTCTTTCAGTCGCTCAATCTGTGCGCACTTCAATCAATTACCAAATCTCATTACTACTTAATAGAGCATGTCGGAGCACACACACACAGACACATATGCACACACACACACACACACACACACACACACACACACACTTTTAACACATTTAGCTTGCAGTTTGTGTGAAATGGATTTTTGCTGCAAATAAGCCAAATTGCGTTAGAAAACAGTTACGGCTTCCCATTGACCACGCCCCTTAGCCAAACAATTTATATTCAATTTGTTCGTTGTTGCTATATACCCAGCAGCAAAAGGGTATATACGCTATTCAATTCACCGGATAATCTCCCTCTCTCTCTCTCTCTCATTGCTCTCCTTTCAACAGAAGTCTCATTCGATAAGTGAAGTGTGGCCAGAGTTGCCATCAGACCAACAGAAATATTGCATACCCAAATCGGCGAATCTGCAAAAAATTGGGGAACGCTCTCAGCAAATACTGAGTATCAGATAAGTGCACTTCTCAAACCTAGCTCCGCTCAAACTATCCATCCACCAAATTAATAACTTTATTTAGGATTGCAATTTACAAAAATAAAAATGGAATCGTTTGCTAGTCACGATTTATATATATATATATATATATATATATTTATATATGTATATAGGATATCCTGGCCGTCAAGGACACTCACAGTTTGTTGGCCGCAACTTCATTAACAAAACTGCCTGCAAGTTTGTAGTTAATTAATTGATTACGCAAAACGCTTCAATGCACTTGTTCTATGTGTGTGTGTGTGTGTGTGTGTGTGTGTGTGTGTGTGTGTGTGTGTGTGTGTGTGTGTGTGTGTGTTTGCGTGTCTCTGTATTTGTGTGTGCGTGCACTTGTATTTGTGCTCTCCACAATTTGTTACGCTTGCCAATTACAAGAGAAACAACAGCTACTTGCAACACTTGACCTGAAGCCTTCGCCTGCAATATCGCACAGCGATTTTATTTTACCTTTTTTGCTTTTATTTATTTCGCATATTTTTCTTATACTGAATGAATCAAAGTTCAACAACTAATTGAGTCCCAGTTAAAGGGCTAAGAGGGGGTGGCTGCACTAGGGGACGGGGAGGGGAGAGGTGTAGTGGGCTGCTTAAGGCTCTCGAGGAGTATCAGGCAATCCGGCTTCAAATGCAATTTATACAGTGCAAACTTAAAGAAGCCAACTCAGCGCAGCACGCACACTGGTTGCCGCACAGTGGAACCAGTTTCCAATAATTATAAGCAATATTTGTATAATTATAAATATTGTTAAATGTTGCAAGTTGCAATTAAAGGAACCGATAAATGCGGAATCAACTCAACATTATATGTATATAATGCCAGCGTTGCCAGACTGTATTTATTTCCTTAGCAAGCTGGCAACTCTGTCGCTTGGGCAGTTAACTTGTTAAGCTCATTTCTGCCCCTCGTCAATTGGCGTTATTTCAAGATGGGCCCTAACTTAATTAATAAATATGGCCCACGATGATCAACGCCAGCAGCAACAGCAGCAGCAGCAATTGAGCCAGACAATTTACAGAGCAGTTAACTTATTAATGGGCTCACCACTTGAGTGCAACTCAAACACACCCCACCCGCCCGTAAACTATCTTCTCGAAGCTAAGGTAAGGGATGAAGGGGAGCGGGGGGAGGGGAGCATCTTCATCCGCCCGGTTAGCGGGCATAAGTGTTAACTGGTTTACAGCGTGCGCACAGCTTGCAACGACTTTTGTTTTGGCCAAGTTGAATTGTTATTATTGCCTCGCTTTTTCACTCTCTAACTCTCTAACTCTCTATCTCTCTCTCTCTCTCTCTCTCTCGCTCTCTCTCTGTCTATCAATATATATATATATATTTTTGTGTCTTTAAGAATGTTTGAACTCTGATTGAGTGGCTCTTCTTGCCACGTCAAGTCAGGCAACATTTATTGCTGCTGTTTGTTTTTGCTTTTTAACTCGATTTGTATTTTTTTTCTGTGGCAAGCTCAATGCGAGTGACTGGTTCGAAAGTTCAAATATTCAAAAGTTCAATCAGTGCTGACTGAATCAGTCTGGCAACGCTAAGCACTAATAAGTCAGCTTCTTATAAAACACGCTGGCAACGTCACAGCGATATTTCAGCAATTAATTGGCAGTTTTTTATACATCTATCATTTATATATTTTTATATATATTTATTATATATATATATATATTCGTATACATATTATGTATATCTTTTTATGTATATATTATAGTAATGAAAGACAATTGGAAAACGAAGTTATTTATCTCTACTCTCAAAACGCGAGCTGCCATAAAAGGATGCTTGACAATTTTGGATAATGCAACACTATTTAATTGAAATCCCCCCTTCCGCCCCCAAACCTGGAATGTGAAGGATTTTTGTCTGTATATTTACACATACATATATATATATATATATGTATGTATATAAAATAATGTATATAAATATATTTATGTATTTATATGCGAAAGAGCTTGCCGCATTAATTGTAATTAATTCAAAGGCTAACAACAACTTGAAGCAGCGCAAAACAGCAATTAACAACAACAACAACAATTAACAAAAACATCAACAACAACAACAATAGCAACAATAGCAACAAATTGGCTCGCATTTTTCGCTGTTATTTAGATTTTGACATGCATTGCTATAATTGATGTGGCAGGCCATAAAAGCGCAACAAGAACCGCTGCAAAACAGCGAAACTGTGACAGCAACAACCACAAGTAGTGTTTCTACTTAACCGTGTCCGACTAGCAGATACCCTGTACCTGCTCTGCCACTATGTGATTTCGATTCTAAAATCAATTTTCTGTTCTTAACTTGATTTCCAATTTGATTTATATCGTTTCTGTATTATATATATTGTTGCTGCTGATAATCAAAGGTCGCGTATACCCCTTTTCGAGTGGCGATAGGGTATAATGCTTACCAGAATGAAAGGCAGCAACAAAATGGTACGCTGACAAACAGTCAAACGAACAAACGGCAAAAAGGACAAAAGACAGCGAAGGACGAACAACAATTTAGAAATTCAAAGTCTCCAGCCTTAAGGCATTTCAAGTGGCACGGCTAAGATTTTGGTGCCGCAACTAGCCATGAGAATGGAGACCAACAACAACAACAACAACAACAGCACGTAAGAATGACAAAAAATAAAATGGTTGCCTCGAGGTCAGAGCTAAGCCTCCCTCTGTGAGCTCAGCATAAATATTACGCTTTGTTTTGCTTAATCTCAGACTTAGAATCAAGAAAGCATCTGACATAAAGTCAGATGGGTTGCGAGCAGCGTAAAGCGAGAAGTTTGAAGAGAGAAGTTGCACATATTGCTAACTGTTAACATTTAAAAGATTGCTCGGTGAAGCGAGAAGCACTGAGAGAAAAGATAAGTTGCTGGATCTAGCGCTTATTTTGTAATGCTTTCTGGGAAATGCAAAAAAAAAAAAAAAAATGTAATTAAAAGCATTGAGAGAATCAAGAAGCGAGAAGTTTGAAGAGAGAAGTTGCACTTATTGTGATGTTGTCATGTTAATATTTAAAAGTGAGAAGCATTGAGGGAAGAGAGAGGCTCTAAGAAAAAAAATGGAAAGTGAGAAGCGCTGAGAGAAGCAAGTAGCTTTAAGCATTTGACATCAAATTAAAAGCACTGACAGAAGCGAGAAGCAAGAAGCGAGAAACTTTGGGAACTTAGGTATTAAAACCTGAAAAATCGTGAATTTATTGCAAAAAGATTATTTAAACAATTTCTAGCTTCGATTCCTGCTGACAATGTCGATTAATAATTCACTTACTTATCACCTTGCTTCTCTCATTTCAACTAATTTCGACTCTTCTTTCTGAATCTCAATCTGAATCTCAATCAAGAAACTAATGCTTGACCTTCAATTCAATAACAGATAATCGAATCAAATATTTGAATTATGCACAAATGCGCTAAATTGACAAAGTACAAGTTTAAATACTTGGATTAAGCGTATTTTATTTATAATTATTCGATTGCCATTTTTGAAGTGGTTTTGTTTCACACTTTTGTCATAGTTTGCGTCACTTGATGTTCGCCATTAGCCATTTGCCATTTGCCATTTGCCATTTTTAATTTCCGGTTTCGATTACACTCGACTTTGTGCGTAATGACACTTTTGCACTTGTTATGCGACCACACTGACTACAATGATGCTCTTTTTGAGCGCAGAATTTCTTCTTCTTTTTTTTTTGTTGGTTAGTTAAAATCTGAAAAAATGGTGTTTCAAGATGAGTTGACTTCAAAAGTAGAACTTAATTATTATTTATTTATTGCATTTTATTGTGAGGGTATTTCAAATGCGGTGTGACGAAACTTAACATTTTTCTTTATGTTTTTTTACGCCCAATTTGACTATCGACGTGATGTCAACTTAATTTCAATTTATTGCACGTACTCAGCTTCATTTTGTTGCGCATTGTTTGGGTGTGTTTCGTTGTTGCTGTTGTTGTTATTTTTGCTGCCGCGGACAACAACAACAACAACAACAACAACAACGCTTCAAAATTATTTGAAATGGAAATTGTTATTTAAAAGAAGTGAGCACAAATCGGATACAATCAATAATCGATGGACAACTTGTTCACAACTTGAAGACATAAGGCATAAGACACGCCCACTTTTGCCCCCGCTCACAAGCAGCCAAAGTAATTGGATTAATGATAAATCTCAATCACAGCACATCTGCTGGTGTATGTCAAACTAAATGCACGAGGCTTACAGTTTTAGAGTCACTGAAACAGACTGATTCAGTTGTTGTTCCGAGAATTAAGCGGTCAATGTTCGACTTTTACTTCTGCCACACCCCCTACAAGTAAATAACAATATTGCTTTCGAGTGCATAACAAATTCAAGCTGACTGTCCATTGCCAGCCAAGTCGATATTCCTCAGTTTCCAAGCTATATCTTTAAATAGAGCTGATAACAAGTCGAAAGATGAGTTTATAATGGCAACAGTGGACTACAATCGAAATGTGAGCAGTTTAACTTCGGTCTGCAAGTGATTTCTTTCTAGTTTTTTATTTTCTTTTACACACACACACACACGTTTTGTGCAGTTCATAAAAAACAATCCTTAATAGATTTACAAGCACGTACATTGTTGTCAGATACAAAGAAAAAAAACCAGACAGACACACACAAGCATAAATGTATATTCATGTGCCAGTTGGCAGTGCATCCTTGTTTGCACATATGTGCGTAGGTGTGTGTCTCTATATGTGTGTGTCTGTGTGTATGTATATGCTGATCCCGAAATGGCCGCAAAGACAAGTGAACCGTATAAACAATTTATAGCCCGCACCCGCAACACAGAGCATTTAGCCAAGAAGAACAACAACAACAACAATAACAAGGCAGGACATTGCCAGTGCCTGCTCGTAAAAATGCAAAATGAATCAACAATTACAACAGCAACAACAGCAAAGGATTCACTGCAAGCTGCGCAGGTTTTGGTTGGTTTTTCATCAGCATCATCATCATCATCATCATCATCATCATCATCATCGTCAACATCATCATAAACCACTTATTTGCGCTCCAAATGCAACAACAATTTGATAAATGTACATGCACAAGTTTTAACACACACATGCATAGCAGCAAAACTGTATGTGTGTGTGCGTGTGTGTGTGTGTTTATATTACAACTCTAGCTTGAGCTGGCCGCGCTGCAAAGTAGGCAACACTTTTCATCTATTTAAGGCAATTGCCTTTCTAGCAATCTCTGTCTCTCTCTCTCTCTCTCTCTGTTTTTCGCTCTCTCTCACTGTCACTCTCACACTCACACTCGTCTAAAATAGTAAGTGAATTCCAAAATGTTATTCAATACAAATGCTGCATTAGCTTTGCAAGAATATGCAAAGAAAAATAAGGATACAAATATATTTGAGATAAATTTTGAACTAATTTTTCTGATATGATTCATGGAGTCGACAGATGAAGATTATGATATGATTCATAGATTCTACAGCTGAAGATTATGATATGATTCATAGATTCTACAGCGGAAGATGAAGTCGTTGAAATATTTCCAACATTACTTATGCAAATAAGCAGAATGTTTTCATTGTTCGAATAGCGGGGATTATCATTAAAATTATTTTTATAATTTTTAAATTCAATAATACTTTGTGCAGTTAGTCAGAAGAATATGATAAGGATTGAATTAGGATTAAGCTGCAGGACAAATCGATTCATATATATGCATATATGTTCGATGTGCAAGCAGAGCTGAGCACAACATTTAAGTTTATGCTCCTCAAAATGGAAAACTGTTTTGTAGAGCCGAGCAGCTTAAGTCAGGCCAATGTGCCCAATTTCAGTCATATATTAGCACCAGTGCTTATGGCCTGACCTAGACACCACCAAGAGCAACAGCAGTAACAGCAACAGTAGCAACAGCAGCAGCAGCAGGAGCAATATAAATAGACCCTGACTCAGACTCGCTTTAGCTGGAAGCTGGAAGCTGGTCAGTAAAATCGTTTGAAACATGAGCTAACCCAAGAGTCGAGTTGTTCGAAATGTACGTTGTATGTTGCTGTTGTTGCTGTTGTTGTTGCTGCTGATGTTGTTGCTGTGGCCAGAGCCCGGCATTAGCTGCAACTTTTGAACGTTAGTCAACAAAAACATTGCCGCAGTGACCCAAATATTGTATGACCAGAACAACGGCAACAGTGCAACAGACGAAGCAACAACAGCAACAGTTGCTGCAGCGCTGCATTTTTTATTGCTACTGTGTAGGCAATGCAACAGCGGGCGCTGGCAAAAGTAGCAAACATAAAACTGACAGCAACAGAGCCGACAACCACAACAACAACAACTGCAACTGCAACAAATTAAAACAAACGAAACAATTTATTTATGTCGTTGTCAGCAGCAGCAGCAGCAACTACAACAGCAACAACAACAGCAGCTGATGCTGCCACCGACAGTGACTGCGACGCCGATGGCAGCGTCTAAAACAAAAGTGCAAAACAATAAAAATTGCTCAACTGCAAATAATTCACTGCAAAATATTTGTAACTATAAATTTATTAGCAAACTCCACAGCAACAACAACAGCAACAACAACAGCAGCAGTAGCTATAATAAATTTGGTTAGCGTACGGCAAATAAATTATAAACTATTTCAACATTGAAATTAAATTTGTTTAGTTACAAAATATAATTAATATCTAAAATTACAACCAATTAAATAAGAAGCGCTGCTCTAGCTGAGAGAACTCGACTGACAGATATCCTATACGAAAGATATGTATGCAAAAATTTACGAAAGTCGGATGCCAAGAAAAATGAGCTTGAGTCTGATCACAGGGTATCTTCTAGTCAGGCATAGATTGTACAAACTTGACACAAGTTCAGTTTCACAATTTTAAAATGAATTTAGCTGCAGTCAAGCGCATTGCCGCTAGATGGCGCTGTTAGACTTAAGGCTGCCATAAAGCGCCAAAGTTATAGTAAAAGTTTATGGCAAAGCCGAAAAGCTCACAGCACTGTACAAACTGCTTCGACCGGCAACTTTATAGCAAAAGCTTGCGGCTACAAAAGCTTTTAGCGCATACATTCGTCAAAAGTCTCCATTTTAGCGCATACATTCGCCAAAAGTCTCCATTTTAGCGCAGACATTCGCCAAAAGTCTCCATTTAAGCGCATACATTCGCCAAAAGTCTCCAAAAGCGTTGCCACATTCAAAATTACGTTTTAAACATTAGAAATGAATTTTATTTAAAATTTATCGTGTTAATAGTTGATATAAGCTCGCTAAGAAATTTGCAACATAAATCAAATTTGAATTGAAATTTATTTACCATAAAAATGTAAATGTTAACTGCTAGAATATGCAACAAATGTGATTTTTCCTTGTTTTGTTTTGAATACCTTTTTGTTTTTACTGCAGCATGCATAATATTGTTTTGTATTTGTTTGCCGGTGCACGGATGAATAGAGTTTGAGTGTATTCACACTCAAAACCCGCATGACAGATGCATTCACCTATGGGAAATTTGCATATGGCATATCAGTCGACACGTGAAAGGAATAAACAATAAACAAAAAAAAAACAAAAAATGGAACGTAGTAATAATAATAATCTGCAATAATAATTCAGGGTGTGTAGACGAGTTCGTTGGCTGGACATAAATCAAGCGACAACAAACACAGCCAGCCAACGTTGCGTTAATTGTGAATAATAATAAGAAAAAATAAATAAAGAGGCACAGACAAACTAGCTGACTCTCCTCTCTCTCCCTCCCTCTCTCTCTCTCTCTCCCTCTCTCTCTCTCTCTCCCTCTCTCGCTGTTTGTGTGCGTTGTGCAACCTTTTGTTGCAACACAGCGCCGGAAGGACATTGTTTGCTCAGCGCCCCAAGCATTGTCAATAAATTGTATGTGAGATTTATTGTCTGTGCCGCCTAGAGAAATGGCCCCGAAACTGGACAATGCGAAACCACACTCGCTGCCACAACAACCAGCCACAACCCCCCCCCACTCCCAAACCCCAATCCACCCACCATCCGCCAACCACTCAGTTGCCCTATCAATTATTATCCTTGTTGCGTCTATCGTTTCCTTGCGCAACAATTTCCAATTAGTGAGAAATGTGCAGAGAGAAAAATCATCTTTCCCAATCGAAAGGGAATACGAAACAAATTGAAATCAAAATCGAATATAAAAAAAAAAATGTATTCACTCAAAAGCAGCAAGTGTAAATGAAGCAGACGGATCACATCCACAAATAAAATACACACACACACACTCATAAACAACAAACGAGTACTTTGAGTAATGTATGCCAATTTTATGGTCTGCTACCCTTCGCAACTAATCCAGAGGTGTGTGTGTGTGTGTGCGAGGTGTGTGTGTGTGTGTGCGGGTGTGTATGCATTTAACTGTAAATACCACAAGCAGCACAAGCAGCAAACATGTGCAACGTGTGAAGATGCTTGCATCCAAAGCATATTCTGCAAAAATTTCAATTGATTAAGTGCTGTAAAATGCAGGTTGAATTTCAAATAACAATTTCCCAAATTGAACAAAACCAAATTACAAATTACAATTGCTGTTTGCAGCAATGATCGAACTGAATCTCACATTGAGTGCAACATTTTTGCACAAAAAAGAAGAATTGATAAATTGAATCAACAATTTTGAGCCAGACCACAAATATTTATACAAACGGGAATTTGAAAGGCCTTAAAGTGCGGCGCAGGGGCGCATTCCTGTGCTCAGTTTAAGTTGAACAAGCGACAGCAACCACAAAAAAAACCAAAAAAAAAAAACATTATATAAATAAATAACTATCTCAAATGGCGGCGAATGAGCAACATTTAAATGCAAATTGCCCGAAATTGCGCTATAATAACTGGCTACGTGACCAGACGCCGTTTGAATAATCAAAATGTGATTTTAATTGCAGGACATGTGCTGGCTATCGATAGTTGAAGCAGTGATGCAAATCGATTATGGCTGCAATCATTGCCCAAATTACCATCAAATTAGCAAACACAAAAGACTCCACAATTAAAGTGTGACAAATCCCCTGCAGCCTGGCTGTGGACTCCATAAAAGTAGATGCCACAAATTCGATGTAAATGCGGCTTGTGGCTGATTAGTTTTGAATCGAAGGAATTAAAGTCGGCGCAACTATAACGTTAGGTTGCAAACATCTGTCAAACATTGATTAGTGTTCAGTAACTTCTGAATATTGAATAGTTCCCAGCGAATTCTTCTTCTTCTGGTCTTGTTCTATTTTGAGTTGTTGAGTTGTTTTGTTGCCAAGGAATTTGTGTTTGAGTTTTTAGCTTCGAGTTGCGAATTCTGAATTGTGAATTGTGAATTGCGAGCTGATGGTGCAACTGAGGCAGAGCCGCCGCCTGGAGTTGTTGGCTTCGAGTTGTTGCACAAACTTGTACAACATGAAAACGACATGACTGGGAAATGGAAATGGAAATGGGTTAAAGCCAAAGAACACACAACAAACAGCAGGAAAATGACGCCAGAAGGCAGCCAGCAATTCGCAGGCTGACAACGCTCGGTGGGGGCAAGTGAGGGAAGCAGGCTCATTAACTTGGCATTATATGCACACTCACACACACACACACAGATACATAATGTGTGTTTGCGACTTTCAATTCCGTTGCAATTACTTCTAGTTTCTATTTAGATACGGGAATAGACTTTCACACATATAAAATATACATACAAATATATATATATGTATACATATATATATATACATATGTATATAACTTTTTTGTATTTTTCTCTTTTTTTTTTGTTTGTTTTTGATTTGATTTGATTTGTCGTCTCTTTGGCAGGAAATTGAGAAAAGTTTTGCTGTCGTCACACAGAGAGCGGAAAACTTTACTAATTAGAAATAATGCCGGCGCATACAACAACCGTTAAGCTTAGTGGTAATACACATCTTAGATCTGAATACCTTAATCCCCCTCATATATATACATATATATATACGAGACTATATATATGCTTTTATATGGCTGTGTACTTAAATAGTTAGTTAACTTCAGACAGGGACGAGGAAGGGGAAGAGGAAGAGCACACAAGCGCTCATGTGACAAAAAGTGTGCTTTATTTTTATTACTATATCTTTTTCGATTTTTTTTGTTTATATATTCTTCTTTTGCTTATTTTTGTATTTTCTACTAAATATAAATATATAAATCAAAATAAATAAATATAAATAAATATAAATAAATATAAATAAATATAAATAAATATAAATAAATATAAATATAAATGCGCACATGCGACAAATATTTTCCATTTATTTCCGTCTTCTTTTTTTTGCTCTCTGCTTTAATTTTGCAATTTATTCGATCGTTTTTAATACACATATTATATGATATTATCAGTAGTGTTACTATCATAAATTCCACATTACTTACAAATTAATTATAGTTGCTTGTTGAAAAGCATTCTTAACTCAAATCAAATCGTTTGCTTCTCTTCTCATATTGATTCAATATTCTGCTCATCATTTATGTTCAATTATTTCCTTTGAACACTATTGTTATAATTCCCAAACATTTTCGGCAATTCACAGTTCTAACAGCAAATGCAGTCAGAATATGTGATTTATACTTTTTTTAAGTTTTTTTTTTTTTTTTTTTTTTTTAGTTTTCTCTTAATTTGGGCAGGCCAAAATGCGGCAGCTGCGGGCGCCTGCAGCTGCGGCCAAAGGTACACACACACACACACACAAACACACATACGCTAATACACACACACACACACACACTAGCATACACAGAGGGATCATTTGGGGCAAGAGCGTGAAAATGATTCGCATGCTGTGGCAGTAAATCATGAGGCACAAAATGCAATTAGACGCATTAGCGTGTCGCCCCAAAGGAAATGGGGGGAACGTATGTAGAGGCATGTAGTAGGTCACACACACACACCCCCCCCACACACACACACACACAGCAAGCATTTAGGCCACATCGAGAGTCAATTTTACGCATAAATTGGCAACAAAAATATTCAACAAAAAAAATGAATATAGAAGCAAAAAATAATTAGAACATTTTCAATTTGCGGTTTAATTAAATCCCACAAAATGTCAATCAAAAGCAGGCAGGCAAGCAGGCAGGCAAGCAGGCAGGCAGGCAGGCAGGCAGGCAAGCAGCTACAAATAACACCATCTAATTAGTTGCCAAAAATAATAAAGGAAAAATTATAGGCAGCAGAATGAGAATGAGAAGGAGACAAAGATAGAGGCAGAGGCAGAGGAGACGGAGACGGAGACTGAGAAATATAAATTTGTTTGTGGCATTTGCATTTTATTTGGTCACAAATTGAAAAATGCGACAGCAAAGCCAAAGCAAAAGCAATCAAATTACGATGGCCAATGCCTGGAGAGTGGGGGGGTGCGGTGTTGGAGTGGGAGAAAGAGAGAGAGAGAGAGAGAGAGAGAGAGAGAGAAAGACCCGTGTAGAACGGGAGCATAGCCCCTAAGCCCACATCAAATATTTATGCCACTCGCAGCACAGCCTACAAATGAAATCGAAATCCACAGCGGGGCGTGTGCTCCGGGGGGTGGTGGTGGTTGGTGGATGGTGGATGGTGGTAAGTGAACAGAGACAGGCTGGTCTGTTGCCATGGGCCGCGTGAATTTGGCCCGCAAATTAGCTAACCAATTGGCAATGACACGGCCAGCGCCGGCATAAAACACACGTATTTTGACAATGCGGCTTTCTGCTGCACTCTGTGTCCTCTGCGCGTCCTGCGTGCTGCATCCTGTGTCCTGCGGTCCTTGTTGAATAGACCATGATATGCCACCAGACTACCCAACAAATTTGCCTATATCTCTATATATATATATATGATATAGCATTTAGCTGTCATGGGAACAATCGGTCAGCTTTTGTTTTGATGTCCAGGTAAATTTCAATAATGCAACAAACAGATGCGAATAATTTGTGTTGCATATGCAAATATTCGGCATATTCATATTCATATATACATATATACACAAATTGTGAAAGCGAGTAAGAATGCTGATCCTGATCAGGAATGTATATACTCTATCCTACTGCCTGTGTGACATGCACAAAACATGACACAAAACGATTCAATTTGTTGTTCACACTTTTCAAATTGGTTCAGCGCATACAAAAAAAAAAAAAAACTCACACTCACTCACACCTGTGTGTGTGTGTGTGTTATCGATACCGTCAAATGTGCAACAACAACAATTAAATACACAAACACCGTTTTTTTTTTTGGCGAATGGATTTTTTAGTTGCCGCACGCATTTTATCTCTGAATATATTGGCTGCCAATTTTATTTCGAATGCCAAAACACAATAACAGAAAGGAAATAAAATGCAATTGACACTTGTTCAATTTGAGCTCAATTTCAAATGGTTTTTTTTTGGTTTTTTTAACTTAATAAAATTATAAATTAAAAACATTAATTTGTGCGAATGTGAAAGAGAGGACACAGAAACCAAACCAGATTTATTCCATTTTTTTTTGTGGGATTTGCATGTCAACATGGTTAATGGAATTTGAGTCGGTGTCGCAAAGCTAACCAACTAGCTGAGAGCAGCTGCAATGCAGCAGGGTAGCCAAGTTTAGCATTGTTCGAGCCCCTATGCTGCCAATTATTCAAAGGATTTCGCTGCTCTTTGCCCACATTGGCTGCTTGTTTAAATAACCTTATTTTATAATTCAGCTCTGCTCTGTTTTCATACTTTTTTTTCTCTTTTTTCTTTTTTTTTTTTTTTTCTTTTCTATTTTTTTTTTTTTTCGTTTTTTTTCTGTTGCAAGCATTAACTCTCTTGAGAAAGCATTTGGGCTGCTGCTCTTTGTGCGATTTTTTGCTTGCCTGCAACTTTACAATTTGTTTGCATGCGACAAACGATTGTGCTACTCTCTGGAGGGTGGAGGGGGGAGGGCGTTGGGCTAAAGTTTTGCAATATCTTCTTGCATGACATTCACAATTGCAACGCTTAAGCTGAGCTCGTGCTCTCTCTCTCTCTCTCTCTCTCTCTCTCTGCAGAGAAGCCGCTCTCTCGAGCAATTATTCAATGTTGCAAGAGTGCCGAAAATCATGAAGAAAAAAACTTAAGCCTTCAAAGCAAGTTGCACATTATTTTCATCAAAACTGACTTTCATCATATTTATTTGGGCTAGGTAGGGGATGGAAGCTCATTAATTATAATGAGTGTGGGCGGCTGTGTGTTGCTTTTGTGTGTGTGTGTGTGTGTGTGTGTTGGATTTATATTAATCATACGCAGCGTATGACGCTTTAAATGTTGGGACTTTAAAGCAAGCAGCCTGCCCGTAGGTGGGGCAGGTGTTGATTTTCGCTGGACATTTTTCTTTAGGCGGGGGGGGGGGGGGGCGACAGTCTGTTTGTAGTTTGGTTGTGGCTTTGTTGTGGCTGCAACAGCAATTGCTGTTTTTTGCCGTTGTTGTTGCTGTTGCTGTTGGGTAAAATGCAAATTCGAGAGCGCGCATAAATCCAAAAGTCCACTTCACAAAAACAAAAAAAAAAAATATGAAAATGAAATAAAATCACTGAAAAACGAGCCGAGCATTGGGAGGGAGGGAGGGGTGGGTGGTAAATTGGAGGCAGGGTGGGTGTGTTGCTTGCCGCTTTGTGGTTTATTTACGAAATAAAAACCGAGCAGCATCCACAGCAGCATCAGCAACAAAGTAGTAGTAAAAAAAAATAAATAAATATATATTTGATATTCTGTTCGCTTTATTGCGGCTGCTGCAACTGATGTTGAAATTGTGCAAAAGTTGTAAAAGGCGGCAAGGCGGGGCGGGGCGGGGCGGGGCAGACAGTGGCCGACAGAGTTCTGCTGCAATTTGTTGTAATTGCATTTTGTGTGCACACACACACACACACACACACACACACTTATGTACGTATGTGTGTGTATGTATTGTTCGGTTCTTCATCATCTTGTGCATCATTAGAGTTTTTGCAGCTGCAAACCAATTTCAATGCCCCCAAACTTGCATGTGCCACATTGCGGCAACTAATGAGACTCGCTTTCGCTGCTGCAATCAAAATCCAAAGGCAAATTAAAAATTGCTCAAACAACAAACAGTCAAAACCCAACCACAACAACAACAACAACAACTGAATGGCAATTGCATTTTGAAGTTGCCGTCTCAAGTGGCATGGCATACAGTGTGCATCAACAACGACCACCCCCCCCCCCCCCCCCTTCACAAAAGCGATTTTTCTTTTCCTATTTTTTTTTGCTATACAGAAAATAACTAATGGCTTGAAGCTGTCGGCCACTGTGGCTTTAAGCGCAATCCAGCAACTTTAAGCACCCCAACTCAGCTAAGCGGATCTAAATCCAAACGGAAGCTGATGCGGAAGCCCCACACACAACACACGACACACACAAAGCACACAACGAATCGAATTGAATGCAACTATTCCGCTTGAGCTGAATCTATAAAAGTGCTGCTGCAAAAATCGACTAAATACGAGCACACACCTTTAAAGCCAGCACTCATTTGAAATAAACCGATTGTGCACACAGGACGGATATAGGCATGCAAATAAATTAGCATAATTATTCGGTTGTGATATTATTTGCCAAATGAAATGCTTCAAAAAATAATACATATTGAGAATATCAAAGTAGAATCAATTTTGCTTTGGCTTTTGCATTTGCTTTTTACCTCAACTTTTTTATTTGGGATCAAGTGGAAGGCAGTAAATTTGCACAAAATTCATAATTGTTCACTGAACTGGAATGCAAATGAGATGTGTGTGTGCGGGTGTGTGCGGGTGTGTGTGCGGGTGTGTGTGTGTTTTTGTGTGTGTTTTTGTGAAAGAAAACAGCGTTGCAAACCACTCAAAAAAAATATACACATATGTATATATATTTTCGAGGCTTGCCTGATTAATCGTATAAAAATAGATGTTTAAAATATACAGTTGTCGTTTCAATTTTAATTCAAATTTATTGTTTAATCAACCAAAAATATTCAATTGAGAAACGTTGAATTTCAATTAAATTTATTGCATTTTCTTTTTTAGTTTAAAATAACTGAAATTCCAAAATTTCATAGCAAACTTATCGATGACAAAGCATAATTAAAAGCCCAAAATCGTATTGGAAAAAAACCCAGAAAGGCATATCAGTCTACTGAACAGTAGCAGACAATGAGTTGAAGTTTTCAGCGCTATCTAAATATTAGGCAAAAGAGCATCACTCAGTCGGATAGCAGCAATGGGAAAACCCGACGCTGCTGGGTTTATTACGCTTAATGCCAGTCCCTAAATATTTAAATCAAACGCAAAACAGCTGTAATTATAAATACTGAATTATCGCGAAAGCAAAGCCAGCACACAAAAGAAAAAAGAAAAAACAAATTAAATTAAGAATGTGGTTGGGGGGGGGGGGGGTGTATGAGTGTGTGTGTGTGTGTGTGTCGCATCAGTTCCTGGGAAATTCCAACGCGATTGGTGGTCGCTGGCTTGGTTTGCTAGTTGCCAGCGATTATGCAAATGCAAAAGACAAAAACACTCACACACAGAGCGAGAGAGACAGAGAGAGAGAGAGAGAGAGAGAGAGAGGGAGTAAGAGAGACTGTGGATAAGTTGGGTGTTGTGTTGGGTGGGCTTGGCTGTTGCAACTGAGCTGTTGGCTAAGTTTAACATGCGTTTGCTGTGTGCGGCAAAGTTATAAATATAAATTAAGCAAATGTGTTGTATAAATTGTTGTTGTTCCTCGCCAAGGTGTATTAGCATGTGTGTGCGTGTGTGTGTGTGTGTGTGAGTGTGCGATGCTAACGACAAACTGGCAGCAAAAATTACGAGCTACAAGCACAAGAGACAACTTGCAGCAGCAACAGCAGCAGTGTTGCATTCGCAGCCCAGTCGCAATTTACATTTTTAAACGTTCAAGCTTACTTTGATGCTGAAGCAGATTTTATACAGAAAGTAAGCTAAAACTAAACCAAAGCTTAAAAATGACCGTATGACGGATATATATTTATATTTATTAGAAAATAAAAATTTTGCGCTATTCGAATTTGAAATAATCCAACATTTAAATGGATATAATATTATTTTGATATATTTCAAGTGGTGATATAACACAGCTGACTGGATGGGATTTCAAATGTAATACAATAAAAAATAAACAATAAACAAGCACAAAATATACATAAAGGAAAAAATTCGAACATAATATAGATAAACTTAGCATAAGCACATATTTATAATAGATGCCATACATATATATATATATATATATATATATAAAATTGAGCATTTAACATTACTTTTCTGGCTTACTCAATTTCCTTGCAGACAATGATTTGTTGAGCAAGAAATGTTTCAATTTATAGTCGGAGTCAAATGTGCTCCGCTTCCAACTGGGTCACCACGAAACAAATTGAAAGCAATTTAAAATTAGTGAGCACATGTGCGTGCATGTGTGTGTTAGTGTGTGTGTGTGTGTGTGTGGCAGTGTGTCTGCCTATACACTGATACCACAATATTTGCATATCATATATGCATAAACAGACGCGACATTCCGGGCAGACAGTTGCAATTAAGTTAGATGCCCGTTCTGCAGCTGTGTGTGTGTGTGTGCGTGTGTGTGATGAGTGATGATACTGTACAAATGAGTCAACAACAATTGAGCACAAAGAAACAACAACAAACTGAGTAGGCAGTTTGCGTCTGCCACCTGAACTTAGTCAATCAGTCAACAGAGGCGATGACAACAACAAGAACAACAACGAGAGCTTTGGGACAAACTAACAGGCATTTGTAGATGTCAAAGATGTAGTTAAATATGCACATGCATCATGTATATGCACAGACACACACGCACACACACGCACACTCAGACGCACACACAGGCAGACACACATGATAGAACAGGCAGCAGACAATTTGCATTGCCTACTTTTGGGCGGGCAATTTTCAAATACAAAACCGAAACAGGAAAGAGACCAAGAGACCAAGCGAGCGAGCGAAAGAGAGAGAGAGAGAGAGGGAGAGAGAGAGAGAGAGGAAGAGAGGAAGAGAGAGAGAGAGATCAACACTAAATGTGTGCGCATTGAACAAATGATTTAATTTGTATTCCGTGTTCGTATTTGATGCAACTATTTGCCAGCTTTGGACATTTACATATGTATATACAAACTGATTTAACTAATTACGCAAATTGCGAGTAATTAAGCTGATCATCGCTCACAACTAACCAGAGCAATTTAACTTTAAATAATTATATCTTACATATACAATCAATAATGAAATACATGTATACAATTACAACTTGGCAAAAATTATATATATGTATTTTTTTAATTCAGTTTCTTTAACTTAGAAAGCTTAATTTTACTTCGTTTTATAGTAAACGATTACTGACTTTTCGCTAATTGCAGGCCCTCAAGGTATAGATCCGTAATGCTACGATAGAAGAGCTTGAAATGGGAATTGAGAACGATTCAGTCGGGCATAACTGACTGCGAACCACTCTGTTGGCAGTTGAATATCAGCTGCATACAGTTGGCCAAGAAGAAGAAGAAATATATGTTCCGCTCAAAAATGGTTCATATATGGTCTTTTCGAGACAATATAATAATATTGATTCTGGTATTTGGGCTTTACAAAAATTTAGAATTTATTCTGATTCCGTTGCTCATCCGATTTGCCAGCACATCAGATTTCGACACATTTATTTATTTATTCATTTTTTTATTCATTTATTTATTTATTCATTTATTTATTTATTCATTCATTTATTTATTTATATATCTATTTATCTATTTATTCATTTATTTATTTATTCATTTATTTATTTATTCATTCATTTATTTATTTATTCATTATTTTAATTATTAATTCATTTATTTATGTATTTATCTATTTATTCATTTATTTATTTATTCATTTATTTATTTATCCATTCATTCATTCATTTATTTATCTATTTATTGCCAAATAAAATCAGTCGATAAAAAAAATAGAAAAATGAAGAAATTGAAGTAAATTAAAATTAAAATAAAATTAATATTATAAATAAATTTATAAATAAGAAATATTTATAAGATTTCTGGGGATATTTAAAAGGGTCCAACATTTGTCGCTTGAATAAGGAAAAACCCACAAAAAAAAAACCCAATCAGATCAAAAATGTTTAGTAAAAATTAGTTAAGCCCAAAAGAGTTATTCCCAAGTTTCAGTAAGTACTAGAATACCAAATTCAAAAGAAGGACTGTCAGCATACGCCGTACTTTACGACGGGGATTTTAGTTTTTTTGGTGCAATATTAGAAGAAGAAGCAGAAGAAGGACTCAGAGGCAATGTAATAGGAGGCCAGCCACAGTTTAATCTGCACATATTCTACACAATTTCTTAATAGATTAATTTTGCAGATACAAAATACAAAATAAAAAATAAATGAATGAATGAATGTGCCAAGAGTAAATATCCAACTCAATGGAAAAAAGCCATTTCTCATCGAATCAACTATTTATATGAGAAGAGCATCTATTTTTTGTGTGATAGCTCCAGTCACGCTTATCGTGCACTTATTATGTGCATTATCATTGCTGATTACGTGCCACCCGCGCTGTTTATCACATACATATCTTCCACACACACACACACACACGCGCGCGCACACACCCCCAGTGGTAGGTCCTCTAACCGTTAGCTGTATTCAGCGTACACGTTGCGCAAATACAATTGCATTTTCCGCTACTTCATTGCTATGTGCACTTTTCACTTAATTGCTCACATTCAGAGAGACACCCACACACACGCACACGCACGCACACTCAGTTGTGGAACTATTCAAATCATAAAATTAGCACACTTTACACACAGCCACAGCAGTTACACACACACACGCAGACAAAATCAATTAAAACACAAAAGCGCACGCAGCTTCGGCATGCAAAAAAGTCGAGCTACAAAAAAAAAAAACCAAAAAAACAAAAAACGTGCTGGAATGCGTTAAAAGGTGCTTGCACGACCAGCACATACCCTGTTCAAAAGTTCTTGCTGCTAAACCCAATCTAATGATAGTTGTTCATATTCCAATTTGAAATCCACGTTTCAGCATCATATATAGCAAATATCACATTAAATTAAGCACACCTCAAGTCAAAAGTTGTTTTTTTTAACTTTCACTTAAGTAGGTTGAAAGTTGAAATTAAATTAATTTCAGCTTTTCTGATATCAAATTGGTGAACTACAAATTTATTTCAATTTAATTAATTGCATTGAGTTTCCAAAATCGAAAAATAATAAAAACAACTTTTAAGTAAAGCTGAAAAATCTCGTATATATATATACATATATACTTATCTCTTTTTAATCAATTGAAATCAAAGAATCAACTACTAAAAGCATATTCTTATTTTTCATATATATATTTATGATATTCTCAAGTATTTTGCATTATTAAGCTGCAAAACAAATGTGAAATATCTCAGTTTTGGTCACACTTGCATATACCCTCAGCATATTTTGCTAGACGCTTCGCTGTAAGCTGAGCACAAAACAGGTAAGGGACGAAGGGAGTTGAATGGGGGGGGGGGGGGTGTGTTACCGGTTGGTGTCAAGGGGTGTGGGTGTAAGGCAGCATGAAATCTCTTGGTCGCCGCATGGTATGCAACGACATGGGTCGTGAGTTGGGCTTCGCATTTTTGTTGCATAACTTGCGGCGCTTTTGTGGCCAAAATACCCGCACAGGTGGAACTCTTCCCATCTCTTATGTCTGTATGTGTATGTGTGTGTGTGTGTGCGGGTGTACGCGTGTCTGATATAAAATGCAAATGCTTTAATTAAAAGCTTTGCAGCATCACTAAAGCAAGCGCGTGACGACGCGAACTGGAATGACCCGTGGGTGCGGGGCAGATTGGAGACTGCGGGGGTATGTGACGGTTGCTGTTGGCTGTGTTGCATAGTTTTTAAAGTTTGGAGGCGCGTGTCGCTATTCTGCTAGCAGTTTGTCTTCGCCTTTGGGGCAAGCACCAAGAGCACAACACCGAACAGGTGGAACACACTCAGCCCCGCCTCTTACGCCTCCCCTGCCTGTCTCATCTTTATGCTGATTTTGTGGGTCGGAGATGTGTGCGTGCGTGACAGCAGGGTGGGGGGGGAGGAGGCTGCTGCTTTTGCCACATGTTAGTTGTGATTTTTATTGCTCCCCCCTCCCCCCCCCCACCCACAATATTAAGCGAGATTTCAAAGAATCATTTTCTGTTTCGCCTCCATTAGTTGTTGTTGTTGTTGTTATTGTGGCTATTGTTGTTGCACACAGTGGAATGTCAAACAACTGGAACCGCAGCCACGCCCATAACAACAGGCTCAGCCACCCCTCCAAGCACACCATCACTGGCTTTGTCTCCCCGTTTTTCTGCTGTGCTTTGCATAAATTTGGTTGCCACCACCCAAAAAATCAAAAAAAAAAAAAAAAAAAGAAAAAGAAGAAACAAAAAAAAAAAAATACTTAGCTGCAGATGATTATGTAGCAAAAATAGGAAAGTCACCCTAGCCCTTGCCTCAAACAGGTATACATACATATATATATATACATACATACATATATATGTACATACATATATATATATACATACATATACACACTTTACGGCATGTCTGCATGTCTTCATTAAATGCCAGCAAATTTGTTAATCATGCTGTTCATTTATACAATATTCTTCCGCTTGTTTTTTTTTTCTTCTTTTTTGTCAGTCTGAATTGGAATTGAATTCGTCTGGCGAAAATGCGAAAATTGCCATTTTCAAGTGAGTTCATTAATGAGTAAATACAACAACAACAACAACAACAACAAGTAGAAAACTTAAGAAAATCAAGTGACGGGGGGAAATGAGCGCTTAAAAAGGTTTCGCAACTCAGACCCCAAACACAAAAGCGTCGCACAAACTTGGACAACATTTCGAATGGCATAAAAAACGAAAAGAATAAAGACGAAAAAAAAAAGTGCGCCATGACAACCGGAATTGGAAGTTTGGGGTTTTTGGGCGTTGGAGAGGAAGCCGAGAAATTCCAAGGCCTGTTTCAAATTGAAATGAAATCGATTTCAATTTCAATTTCAATTCGATTTCAATTTCGCTTTCATTTTCTTACGTTGAAGTTGCGCTTATTAAATTCATTTGAATGCTTAAGTGTTTACTTATTATTTGTTTATCATTTGCGATAATAGCAAAATTGATTAAAATTCAACTGGCCAAGTCGACTTGGTCGCTGATTACGAGCGAAAAACAATATCTATGTATATACATATATGTATATATAAAATTTGAATTTGTTATTTCTGCTTATGCAATTCATGCACATCTGCATGCCACACTCGCTAATTAAATTGCCATCCAGTTAGATTAATCCAATTAATCCAAACTTAAATATGCCCATGTTGACTTTTGTCGACTTGGAATCGACAATTGAACAATTGAACGAGCACAGTCCACAGTAAGTAACGATATCAGCATTTGTATGCCTCGCAGGCAATTAGAAAATCAGCTGAAAGCTTATTGAGGCCGACTTGCAGGACACACAGCAACAGGAGAGGAGAGGAGAGGAGAGGAGAGGAGAGGAGAGGAGAGCAACAAATGAGAGCAGCAATTGGTTAATGAGACTGACACCTTGCCTGCGCCTCCCAGTGGCCTGGTATGGAACACAATAAATCACATAATTAATCAAGTTCCTAAGTGCTCCAACCATTGGCTATTATAATTAGTCAATCAAATTTCTGATGTATACAAAAAAAGCGGTCTAACCAAATTTTTTCCGACTGTTTACGCAAACTAGTCCATCGACTTATAGCTGTGGCCTTTTCTTTCCCACAAATTAGCCAAGAGTTTTTCATGTTTTTTGTATCGCTTAGTATGAAAAAAATGTCACAAACAGTTGATATTCCAAGAAACGTAAGCGATTATTTGGAGCTATGATTATTATTTAATTAATGTAATTTATACTTGGCAATTATTTAAATTGTATGTTGATGGCAAATTAGAAATGAAATGTCTGTTTAATTTTTCAGTTTTGTTATTTCTTTAATATTATTTATTTGCAGAAAACTGGTTATCGAATGTTTTTTGTATTTTAATAAAATTGTTTTTTATTTGATTGCTTGTTTGAATTTTGGATACACAAATAAATATATATGCCGAAATCAAGCAAAGAATGTGATTTTAAATAAATGTTGGGCAAAGTGCAATCCGGTTTTTGAATATTGCTATCCTCTTTTTCTGAATAATAATACGAATTGGAATACGATTCAAAAAATGTGTGTTGACGTTATTCAAGCAACTCTTTTCTTTTCAAAAATATCCTTAACAAAAGCCTTTCAATTTCAATATTACTTAGCAGTAGTAGCCGAATCTGGTTTTTTATATTGAATGAAAAATGTGTAACTGTATTGGTACCGACTATTAATGCTCGTTGTGTTTCCGTTTTACATTTTTTTACTTTTTTATGATCGCAGGCAAACACGGAACGGAAGGTAGGCAAAGTTGTTAACAATGTTGGCGACTTCATTAGCTGGCCAATGGGAGTGGCAAAACACGCATTACTAAGTGTGTAAGCGTGTCCGTGTTTGCTTGTGTGTGTGAGTGTGTGTGTGTGCTTGTGTGTATTGTGGGTGTACAGAGAGGTAAATCGCGTCAAATGAGCTGAGTAAAAGTGCAGAGACTAATCGAGGCGAAAAAGAACACTGAGCAACATTTATATCATGCTTAACTAATTGCAGAAGCTCGCTAGAAACAGAACAGCAAGGGGGCATGGCATGGGTATGCCTGTGTGTGTGTGTGTGTGTGTGTATGGCCATAACATTAATTCTCATAAGCATAATGCTTTCAAAAATGTAGCAAAAGAGCGAAACGAACTATACATATACATACATATGTATACACACAGTTGCGGTCAAAATAAGTGTGGCGCCACTTCAAAAATATGACTCACTTTATGGTGTTCAAAATCTCTTAAAGTACCATACTAAATGCCATATATAATAATATATTAATGCACAATATATATCCAGTATTTGTAAAGGGAAAGCTGAGCAAACTTCACTATTAGTTGATAATGATAAATTTGAATAATAATTTAATACAAATAAATATAAAAGTTGTTAATTTTCAGAACTTTTTGCTTATCTTCATTATTGATTGCGTGTTGTGCTTAAATAAAATCTGCCTCATTTTTTAAGTATATTTTAAGGATTTTTTATTTTTTTAATTTTCCTAATCATATGTGTGTACTACTATTATTTTGACCGCAGCTGTAAATAAATATATACATAAATATATGTATACGTATGTGCTTTAGGAGTGCGTAGCGAAAGCGTTGAGTCATTCAGTCATTCAGTCATTCCGTCGTTCATTCCTTCAGTTGTTCGGTTGTTCAGTTGTTCATTTTGTGCTGGGCGACTGGGCAAACTGAGTTATTGAAATTACAAGCTGCACAGTGGGCACTTTAATGAGTTGCTGCGCTCGTCTGCTACAAGCTTTAACTAAATTAATAGAAACCAGCAATGAGAGGACGATGGGGCAAGCAGTGAGTGAGAGAGATGGGGCAGCAGAGAGTGTAGCCAGTAGAGACAAAGGCAGATAGGCATGTGTGTGTGCGTGTGTGCCAGTGTGTGTGTGTGTGTGTTTGTGTGTGTGCGTGTGTGAACAGCAGACACATGGTCGAGACATGGAAGCCAAGTTCATTTTTACAGAGGCACACGGTGCTCTAGCTGCCGTTGTTGCTTTTGTCGCTTTCTTGCTGTTGTTGTTGCTGTTGTTGATTTTATTATAATAATAATGCTGAAGCGCGCGCTGTGTACACCAACAACAACCACAACAACAACAACAACAAAAGCGCAGAGAGTAGAAGCAGCAAATCGAAAAGAAAAAAATACCATGAAGCAACAAAAATCAATAACCACCCGAAGGCGCAGGCCACACAAAAAAAAAAATATATATATATATATATATAAATAATAAATTTACATATGAGTGCGAGAAAGTATGTGTGTGTGTGTGTGTGGCAAGTGGGTGTTTTGCGACTCAAGGTTGTGGCACAACAGCTGAGATAAGGCTAGCGAAAGCCAGCCAGTTAGTCACTGCTCTCCAACATGCACTTATTTCTCAAATATACCCTATTAAAAATATAACAGAGAAGATTAAATATAAGTAGCTATACCTAATGAAAACTTTGGTATATTGCCTAACTCACTGGAATAGAAACAATTGTTTTAAAAATTGTAAGTACAAAAAAACATTAAAATTTTCTTGATTTATTTGTGAGAAAAGTGAATACAGAGTATCGCCTAGTCGTATACATTGTCAGCAGCTAGCTGAAGCTTGAAGCTGTTAGTTGAAGGGCATCTATGTATTGGATCATATCCATTTTCATTCACTGTGCTCCTATATCCAGTCACACAAGTGGGCGTGGTGTGAGTGTGTTTGGAGGCAGGTGGACAATGGTTAACGAAATGAGACGAAAATTGCACCCGCAAGCAAATTGATCGACAACAACAACAACCAATTGAGAGAAAACAAAAACAACAACAACAGCAACAGCAACAACAACAACAGCAACAGCACACCCACCTTTCGATTGCTCATTTTGGATCAATTAATTAATTAACTCGAATTTAAGTGACACATTACGCAAACTGACAATTAAGGAAATCGAAGTGCGGACAAATGCCGCTGTGCAGTTTACATGGGAAATGCGAGAACATTGCAAATGATACATTTGGGGCAGGTTTTGAAGGGTGTTTAAATGGATGAGATTAGCGTTTTGGGAAATACGTTTAAGTCTCGATCAAGTACTTGGACATATGCTAATGTTATATATATATATATATTATATTATTTGCAAAATGAAACGATTAGATGCAAAACGGGTTCGTTTATCAATTTTGAAAACAAGTTGTTCCCCTTGCAACAGCCCACACAGCCCACACACACACACCCCACACCCCCTACACCCCCCACACTACGTAATGCCAATTACCGTGCGGCGAACAATGGAAATTTGTGCACATGTCTGCTAAAAGGTTCACAATAAAAAATTGATAAAGCGAACGAGCAACGACAAATGCAATAACAATGCTGGGAAATCTACCACTGGCTTGCCTGATGGGTAATGGGTGCTGTTGCTTATTGTGTATTATACATATATATATATATATTGAATATGGTAACTAGAGCAGGCAACATGGAAATTGCATTGATTGCCAACGTGCTCAATTATCTAGCAAAAAGTTGCAAATAATTGGCATTCGAGTGCCAAGCCGTGAAGAACTCGCGACTGGTACTTATTTCTTGTTCTCGATTAATTTTTCAACTACTCAAAGCGAGCATTAAGTTAACTACACGTATGACATGAGTTGCACTCAATAAATCTTCAAAACACTTAATACAACAAATCTTCCACTTTTGACAATACTTAAGTTGCAGCTTGCAATCTATATTGAGCTTATATATGTATGTATACATACATATATAAGATGTCCAATCTTAAATATCGAACGTTTTATAATATTCATTGAAGCACGAAGTGCGTTGCACTCAAATGAATTCCAAGTTTTTAAAAAATACTCCTACTCCTCCTTTGTACAGGAGTACTGTGTGGAGCTTTGACTTCAGTATTTTTGAGAAACGCTTCAATTATTTCAGAGCTCAGAGTTCAAGCCTGAAGCATTTGAGTTGTGCAGCGCAATGCACTCTTATTTATTGTGTGTATTTGCATTATTAGAGCAACTCAGCTGTGAAAAGCAATGAGCTCCACAAGGGGCAATTGAGTGTAGTAGAAAGGATGGTGTGAGTTGGTGAGGGATGAGGGATGAGGAGTGAGGGGTGAGGGGTGGCACGTGACCATAGACATCAGTCAAACTGGAGCCTCAAACATTCACGTACCGACTCTGCCTAACTGACTGACTGACATGTCCTTTGTCTTGCCTGAAGCGATGTACAGCTTCAGAACTCCAGGACACAGGACTCTACGTCCGACTGCCTGCCTTCCTGGCTGCCTGTCTTCCTGGCTGCCTGCCTGTCTGTCTGTTTGTTTGTTTGTCTGCCCGTCTGTCTTTCCCCTTGCTGTCCGTGTGTTGGACTGTGCATTATTATGTATTGGCAAGTTGTTTAGTTAGGAACTTCGTAATTTCGTTATGGCACAGCCAACGATGCTGGGTAAGAGCTCATGAGAGCTGTGTGAGTTGTTCGATATGGACACAACTCCATTTACATATGTGTACATACTGTGTGTGTGTGTGTGTGTGTTGTTATTTTCACATGCTGCATTTTAAAGGCACACACACACACACATTCGCTCGCATGTGTGTGCTTTGTTTCTGTTTGTTTTGTTAATAGAATCATATGAATTTAATTCAATTTTCAGTGCACTAAACTTGGCCGCGTGACACGAGCAGAAGCAGCAACACAAGCACGAGCACGACACACAGACAGACAGACAAACAAAACTTGCGTCCTTATGCTCAAATTTAATGCTGCACAACATTTTTCTGCCTAGTTTCAATTTAAACTTTAGATTGACTTATTTGCGTTGGGCAACTTTTCTGGAAAATAAATCTTATTTTATTAAAATGCTTGTAATTTTTTATTTCTGTTTAAAATGCTGTCAAACTAAAACTAAAACATTTTTGTTTTAAATTAAAAATCAATTCAATAAAGTAGCCGATTTCTACTGATTTTACTGATTTTTTGTCAGTGAAAAGTTAAGTTGTAGATTTACAGCAGGTGTCAATAAAATAGAACCATCAATTCGCAATTTATTTATTTTTTCGAAATAGATATAAACTGGATGTGTGCGTGCGAATGTGTGTGTGAGTGTGTGTATGAGTGTGTGTATGAGTGTGTGTGAGAGTGTGTGTGAGTGTGTGTGTAAGTGTGCGAGTGTGTATTTACATAATCACACACAACATACTTGTATGTCAATATGCCAGACAAGCTGACATGTGCGCAACTCTGAAGCCGTCAAAAGCAGCAGAGGCACACACACACAGAGGGTAACATCAAACAAAATTTACTTTTTTCTATATATGTATGTACATATATATATATATATAAATGTATTTATTTTTTCGACTACAAACATGGGCAAGTTTGACAAGCCCGAAGATTGAGTACGTGCTGCACATTGACAAATGGAACGCGACTTATTCGAAATCTGCTGAGTAGAGCAATATCGAAGCCGACTTTTCACATCCAACATACAACATCCAACAAGCCAAAATACAATTTTTGACATTCTGACTGATTGTCAAATGTTGGTTGACATTGCTGCCTGTTGTTGTTGTTGTTGTTGTTGTTGTGATAATCCCCTGCCCTGTGTCCTGTGCCCAGTGACTTACCCACCCAACTAGCACAGCCTGTGCATGCGTTGTGTAATTGAAAATGTCAAATACGTTTACAGCTACTCACCTGCAAAGAGAGGAAAATTGAAGAAATGCGTTAATGGACAGTTTTTTTTCGTCTTTCATATATACATATATATATATATATATACAGTTTTTTTTTTGCTTTTTCTTTATGGATTATTTTTCAATTTTGCTTTGAGTGCTGGTTGCTTGTTCGCTTTTGCAACGCAACCAAGTGCAACTAAGGTCATTGCTATGATTCATCAATCGCTGTAGCCAAGAGCCAAGACCCAAGACCAAAGACCGTAGACCTGCCACACAGTACACACATCACACACCATCCACGTGCCACACAGACACACACACACACACACACACACATCTTATCATCCCAAAGGTATGGTACATAAAGTGCAGCATGCGAACATCAACAAATAAGCAAAGAAAGCAGCAGCTCCCCCCAATACTGTGGCATGTTGCCGTGTTGCATGTGGTACACTACTGAGCTTTTCAACTGCGAGGGTCGCCAACAAAAAATATGCAAGCAAAATGTTCACAAATCTTTTCAACTTTGCTGCAAACGAATGAAGTCTATTCTGTTAAGGGCCTGCGTATGGCTAAAAGATTAAGTTACCAGCTTAGCTAAGTAGAAAGGTGTTAAGCTATTGGCATCTGGTTCTGATTCAAGATGATTCTGATTCTTAGTAATATATATTATTAAATGGCATTGTTAAGCATTTATTTTGTGTTTCATATTTGCTTAAAACTCAAACTCGATTCCAATTCTAAACTTAAGAAAAACCCTCGTGCAAAACGTCAAGTCTTCAACATTATATAGCCTGGACATTAACAAAAGCATATAAGCACATACATACATACATAAAAAAAAAGAAGAAAGAGAGGGAGAGACAGTGAGGGAAAGAGATAGTTGTATAGGTCTTCTGTCAGCTGGCTCAACTTGGCCGGCGTTTGCTTTTTGGCAGACGCATTCAATCCGTTTGCTATTCAGCGACAGCAAAGTGTTGGCAAGGGGTGTGATGGGCGGGGGGGAGGCAGGTATATGCAAGGAGCATATACCTTATGAATTTTTAAAAACCTCACCCCCTCACCTTGAACGCACCCCTTGCAGACGAAGTCGGCGACAGGCGAAGTGGGAAATCAAATGTTTGTAATTAAAATTAAATATTCTATTAAAGGATCAAAACTGCAAGGCTAAAAGGATGCACTCAGGCAGTTAACAGCAATCAAAACGAAATGTAAGTACACCTACACTAAGTCAACACGCACACACACACACACACATACACACACACACACACTCGCACACATACAAAGTCATATTTATATCATAACACAAATGTTTAATCAAGACTACGCCCGTTCCAAATTCAATACGAAAACAAGTGAATAGTTAGAGAGAGGGCGAGACGGCAAGACAGAGAGAGAGAGAGAGAGAGAGAGAGAGAGAGAGAGAGAGAGAAACCAAGCAAGTTTAGTGTTGGGAATTTGAATCGACTACACTACACTGTCGAGTATTTGCTGTGATGCGTGAAATGTCAAGTGCTTTGAGCTTGAGTTCAGCTTCTGCAAACACTTGGCAACCCTGCATCCCGCCACCCCTTGCAAGAAGCCAAGTCGTAGCTTAGTCAAATATAATAATCCACAAGGGTCAAATATTAATTGATACATGAGAAATTTGCAGTTAACTAACAAATCTCATACTAGTGTGCAACCATCTCTGACACAGATTGTGGTGTTGATTAACATACCAAATTGATTATTTGTAATGATGAACATGATATTTATCAGACTCTTAAAACATTACATAATACGTCTCGACAAATGATTTGCTTCAACAATTTAAGTGCATTATTAGTTGATACAATTTGTTTAATAGACTAACAAAAGAAAACTCAACACTTGATTGTGAACTCTGTTTATTTGCTGTATTTCACTCTTTAACTTTTTAAACACCCATTATGGAAGAAGAAAAACCATTTGACAGATGCTTTATTTAATTGCATCAAATATGTGCGCAATCATAAATATATCTATAAAAAGCCTTTTTAAATTGCATAATGTAGATTAATTAATTGGCATTATAATCATTATTATTGTCTTGCGATAACTTTGTAATATGGATATTCGCATCTTTAATTATCAGTTAATGATAAGCGCTTGGCTAAAGTATAATTATAATTGAATATCAAATGAAATGCAAACA
Organism: Drosophila nr. perissopoda 5 BK-2023a; assembly: GCA_035044105.1. Taxonomy (NCBI): domain Eukaryota; kingdom Metazoa; phylum Arthropoda; class Insecta; order Diptera; family Drosophilidae; genus Drosophila; species Drosophila nr. perissopoda 5 BK-2023a. The sequence continues at coordinate 1,646,390 of JAWNMK010000620.1, read as the reverse complement.
GTGCAAGCAACTTTCAAACACTGGCAGTATTCATATTAAGGACATTTGCCCACAATTTGTGTTGTTATGCAAATTGTGATAAATATGCGTGCATGTTTATTGCTGTGCGTGTGTGTGTGTGTGTGTGTGTGTGTTGCAATGTGTGTGTGTTTGCTTGTGGTAATGTCACATTTTCATAATTGCGATAAATGTGATAAATTGTTTTGGAATTGAATTGAATTTTGATTTGGTTTCGTTTTGTCCTTATCAATTATTTTTGGTGACAAATGTTGCAGATGAATGCGTAAATTCGATTATGAATTGTTTTTTTTGGTTATTAGAAGGCTAGAAATTAATGTTCACAAATTGTGCTATTCCCTTAGAAGTGTAGATCATTGCATACACACATACATACATACATACATATATATTCTGATATATTGATGGTCTCAATGTGTTGCCCTTTCGCATTTGGTGTAACTAATAGACTTGTGTGCACTGAAGAATATTTTTATTTGCTACCATTTCCTTTGCCTTGGCCAACTTCTACGTTCGGTTCGGATTGCAATGGACCAACGACTCCAGAGCATTGCACTTTAGCCAGACTGCAAATTGTGACCTGGGCACCCCGCTGCTGCCCTTCCCTGCTGCCTTTGCCTACTTTTTGTCCCGTCCTGCAGCCTGTCACTAACTGTCTGTCCCTGCCTGTCTCTGTGTGTGTGTATGTGTTTGTTTTGGGTGTTTGTTTGTTTGTTTTCGCTTATTTTTATTGCCACGCATCCTTTTTATGTCCTGCTGTGATTCGAGCCGAGCCTCCCGAGCTCCCACATACTGTGTTTCCTTTTACCGACCGCACTGTTTTGTCCCACAGCCACACCCACCTACACACACACACGCACACGCACACACTGCAATTTCACGTTGATTTTCACAGCTCTCTCTCTCCCTTTCCCACTCTGTCGCTGTTGCCTCTTCATTCCGGTTGCTGGACTGCAGGTCCTGCTCCTGTTCCGGCTGTGACTGGTCCTGTCTGGTTCCTGAGGCCATGTCCTGATCCCGGACGCGCCGGTGTGTCGTCGTCCGGCAATGTCCGTACATAAATATGAAATTTATTAGTAAATGTTATATATCCTTTTGTGCGTGTCAGTTCCGGCTTGGATTGCATTCCAGCTCTCACTGCTCATTTCCCACTAGCGCAACAACAATATCAACATCAACATCAACAACAACAACAACAACTAGCAACAATAATATCATCATCAGTGGAAATGTGCAGAATCCAACTTACTCCTCCCGTTCCCGACCCGGTGGCATCATCAGCTTTATTATCGTATCCGCGTCGCTTTGTTCTGGTTACCATTTTAATTTGTTAAATGCACTTGTGTCATGTTCATTTACCCAACAATAATATTACCTTCTCTCCACAACCACCCCCCACCCACACACTACACACACATGCACACACAGTTGAATGATAGATGGTGTTGCGGATACAAATGCAATTGTGTATTTGGATAGCGCTTACCAATTCGATTATATGAAGAACTACGGATACCGAACTCGATTTTCAGCTAGTATCAACAAAATTAATTTAAAGCCAAGCTATTCGATGCAAACAAATACAATATACTATATATATATATATATAACATATAATCCAAATAATGCATATATACTAGTATGACTTGTATTATCTATTCGACTTTCGTGTGAAAATTATACACCCAAAAATTGTTTGTAGACAAGGTCAAAACTTTTCACAGCTATAACTTGGTCAAGAGTAATCTGATTTTAAGCAACAGCTACATTTTGATCTTGGTTTGACCTCTAGATTAAGACCATATTCAATGTTTGACATTCAATTCCAGCTCGAAAATCAAGTACATATTATACGGTTCACAAGTTTCCACAGCTATGACAAAGATTTTTTAATCATAGTTTCAGCTTCAGATCAGTGTTTAAAATTGTGAGCATGCAAATTTAAATATATATATTTTTTTTTATTTTCAATAATTTATTTGAGGGACTGTTTCTACTTCAATGGAGGAGGACCAACATTTTATTCGCATAAGGTGCTCTAAGTGACCATCGTTTAGAATAATTTAGCCTAGTCTATTTGCATGGCTCTTGATAACCTTCAAAAATAAAACGATAACTGACAATATTGAAAAATAACAAGAAACTAGATCGGGCACAACAATATTCAGAGCCAGATATTGCCAACCCGATATCATTTTGTGTTCACAGTTTAAATTTAAATTTATTATTATGAATATTTATAGTCGCAATAATGACAGCTCTAGTCACAATTTATCAAAACAAAGATAAATTTGCTAACAAAAAAAAAACCAAAAATATCTCCGAATTTTGCATCTAGCAAAAATATTATTCACACAAAATATTTGCCATCATTTTGCATATTTTAGGATTAAGCTGGGAAACAAAAGCCTGACCGGCCAGTCAACATATTTGTCAGAATTTATTTTTGGTTCATTTTTCATTCCCATTTTCGTGTCCTGCGAGCTGGACACGTTCTGCTGGCCATCATCATGAAATGTGAAAATCATTTTTAGTGCAATTGCCAAACTCAATGACGGCTTAAGCAATTTTGGTCAAGTATTTCGTTTATGCACTGCAGACTTGTTAATTAATTACGTTTATCAATTTTACATTTTGCTACCAAACATTTTTGCCAAATTCTTTGTATATCTTTGCAGACAAATTGTAAATAACCTGTGCTCATAAGTATTGATGAATAGATGGAACCGATGTGCCTGTGCCTTATAAATGTGCACCACCATCAGTATATTAGCCGAGCAATACGTAAAGGATGCGTTCTCGACTTTGGTCATTTTCAAGTGCTTTTGCTAATATTCGGTTTATTTTTGTTCATTTCATACCTGCCTGTGTCCATGTGGGAAACTGGCCAATAATTCTCACATCCTTTGCTGTGTTTACAGTTGACTGCTGTGATTGACATCACCCCGGGCTCCTAGTACATAAAAATGCTTCAGGACAGCAGCAAGGTGACCTGGCCGAAAAGTTTGGCAGCAGGCTTGTGAGTGATTAAGAGCGTATATTGCTGCTTGCAAAAATACTGGTGAATTCACGCAGCTCCACATAGCCCTGCTGCTGGCTCATCGTCTGCAAGCGAGCTATATATGTATATTGTATGGATTGTGGTTGTGACAACCCCAATTCAGTCTTAGTACTGATTTCTGTCTTAAAGAGACTTTGTGTTTAATTGTTGCTTAATTCTTTCAGTGTATTTCAAATTGTTTTATTGTTGTTGCATTCTACTTGCATTTGATGTATGCGCTTTTTATGCGTGTTTTTTTAGGCTAGGCGAGGTGTGGCGGGGCGCGGAGCTTGCAGCTGAAATCTAAAAAATGCGACACAAAAACTAAGTGAAAATTTATTCATTGCGCCAAAAAGTATGCAAGGAATGCAGAAGCAACAGCAGCAACTTGGTTAACTTTGTGTCGCCTATCTGCAAAGTAGATATATGACAGAGAGAGAGAGAGAGAGAGAGAGAGAGATAGAGGGAGGAAGACAGACGAGAGGAGTGGCGTGCAGTGTGCGAGCAGCCATTTTATTATTGTTCATTTTCACACAGCAATTTTCTCATTTTTTTTTGTTATTGTTGCGCATTTTGTTTTTTTGACACTTTTATTTGATTTTTATGCGACTTTGCACCCGGATGCCTGAGTTATTGTCCAGCGCAATGCTTAAATGTGAACTAGGCCAGGGTGCGGATGCGGATACGTTTTATGGTGACTGGCGGAGAGAGGCCATCACACACAGGACACACTGGACACACACACACACACACAGGACGCCAGACAGTCGGTTGGCCTTTTTGGCAAACTGTATTTGCAGTCTTTTCTATGGCATATACTTTGCGGCGCCTGCACCGACAGACACATCTATCTGCCCATCTATATACACCATATGTCTGCATTTGTATGTGGATACATATGTCTCACATGTCTGGCATATCTGGTGGAAATGTTTACTCAACTCTCGCACAGCGCCTACCTCGCCCCTCTCGTCCCTCTCGACCAAGACTCTCTTTGAAGCAGGACATGCTTGAAGCTAGAAACATTTCCTTTATGCGACAATGTCAACTCCACTGATGGCTTCGATGGCCTGAAATCAGTTTGACACGCTGCGTCGGCTTCAAAGATGGCGCATTTCCGCTTAGCAGGATACCAAATTTAATATCTGCTTAAGCATGCATAAATTAATAAATATATATATATATATGCATACTATATATCTGGAAATAGAAACAGTTATAGAATATAAATATAAATAAATATATATGTATAGAGATAGATATATATTTAGCTAGCTCCAGCTGTGGGTGGAACCTAAGTTCCTGGTTGACCCTCTCTCTATCTCTCTATCTCTCTATCTCTCTATCTCTCTATCTATCTCTCTATCTCTCTCTGTGGATGTCTGCCTTAGTTTGACAAATTTAAAGGCTAATATCTAGCCTCCAGCAGTGAATGGTCTCTTGATGCGTAGCTTAAGCACACTTTAAAGGCCTTTTAAGTGAGTAATGAAGGCACTAGAAGGCCCGCTTCCGCCTACTTCCGTTTCCGTTTCTATCCGTTGCCAGCTACCAAACTTTGGCTTCTACGTATGTAGGTAATTACGGTATATATATGTCCAACCACCTCTCTCTCTCTCTCTCTCCCTCTCTTTCTTTCTCTCGCTCCCTTTCTACTTCGCTTGTGTGCAAATGATTTTTCAATTCCCTCGTCGTTTTACAACCGCAACCATTGCAAACCAAACCATACAAATTAAAATCACCATCTACTATAATATATGTATATCCATATATATATCTAGCAATTACTATATATACATATATATACAGCACTTACTACTCGTTTCCCAAACCTTAAAAGATATGTTGTCTTCTTATGTATATTTATATATTTTTTGTTCCTCTAGCTTGCTGACCATCTCTGTTCATATTTATCTTTGTCACATGTTCTTCCTATATATATATATATATAGATGGATAGATACATACCTGTAACTCTTTGCTTTGCCTTATTTCATTTCAATCACAACTCGTAAGTAAACCAAACTGACGTCGATTTCATTTAAATTGCCAGCATTTGATTTGTATCAGAATTGCTTACGCTTTAGATTGTCGAAAATATCAAATTGATCAGCAGCTAATTGAGAATTTATCACACGATATTCTCAATTTCAAATAAAGTTTGTGAAGATTTTCTTTTCTTTTTTTTTTTTTTTGATTATTTTTATATATATAAACAGGAAATTCAAAGACTTGGCATTTAACCCAAGGGCGAGTTGTTGACTGAGGTGGCAGGGCCGAGGGGTTGGGTAGCGAGAAGATGAATGGCAAAGTTTTATTTGCATTCGTCTCTCTCCTTTTTCCACTTTGAACTCTTGAAGTGCAATAGCAACAGCCATATAAAACACCAACTAACAAGTGTTCGTCTGTGTGTGTGTGTGTGTGTCATATGTTGCAAAGACACTTTTGATTCACCTTTGACCACAAAAACTTTGAACAATTTGTTGGGCTTCTGTTGAGATATCTGCTGTTGCTACAGCTGTTGTTGTTGGTGTTGTTGTTGCTGTTGTTGCTGCTTTTGTTGTTTATAATCAAGCTAGAATACAGAGTCAAACTACATGTGTACCTATTGGTATGGTGAGGTGTAACGCGGGGGAGCGGTGCGGGTGGGCTGGCTTTAAATGGGGGGCGTGTGCACAGAGCACCGGAAACAGTGAAAACTACAAATGTAATGGGAAATATTTGAAATTAGTATGCAACACGCAAAACACCAAAAGCAACAGCAACAGCATCTGCGTGAAGAGCAATTGGATGGTGGATTAGGGGTTGGGGGTTGGGGGGGGTTGGTTTGACTTAAATGCCAAGGGTTAGAGTAGTGTATGGTTGTTGTGAGTGGCGTGCTAAGCAGCCGTGTCAACATTGCTGGCTTCCCACACACACACACACACACACACACACACATTCTGCGTATTGCTGCTGTTGCTGCTGTTGCTCCTGCTGGTGTTGGTAGCAATATTAAGCGGCATATTTAAGCTGCTTGCAACCCTCTTGATTGCTGGCTGGTTTTAAGTAATTTTAATAGCACTTCGACTCGGGCACACTAGCTTTTAGTATGTTGCGTTGGGCATTAAGGCTGAATGTGTGCACTCAAAATAAGAAGCAGCAAAGCTTGATTAGCAGCTGCCCTGTAGCCTGTGCATTCAGCCTGGCATGCTGATGCTACTCAAGAATATATATATATATATATATATATATATAGTTCATGATACACTTTAAAAGGTATTTTGCACTATTCAGCTTTTCTTTCAAAAACAAGTTTCTAGCAATTTTCTATAAAGTTTCTAATTTCGACAATTAAAAATATTTCTGTTTTTTAAGTTGATTTTTTTTTTTGTTATTTGTTAGTGTATTCAGCAATTATTTTGCCGAGTGTATTTGTCGAATTACAGTTTACGGTAAGTTGTTGCCTTGCCTTGGCTAACGTTTCGTTTCCGCCGCATTATATTTGCCGTAGCTTGTTGTTGTTAATGCAAGCTTAGCAAATTGCTTTTCGACAAGGATCCAAGCGCAAAACCAATTGCTTGCAAGATGCCCTACAAATATTGCGCTTGAGTTTTGATAAACAGGGCGTGAGGGATGCGAAAAAAGGATCGAGAAACATGGGAAAGCAGAAAGCAAGTGAAAATAAGAGAGTGTGAAAAAAAATAAAATACGGCACTTGAAATAATCAGCGTACTCGTTAACAGCTAATCAAGAAAGTTTTCAAGCTTATTATAAACACTTGGGCATAATTATTGTAAGCCGTTCAAATCGCTGGGCTGGATGAACTACTTGGTTATTCGCAAGAAAGTAGGCAACACAAAGTATAAGTATAATCAGCTATCAATAAGTTCGACGGGCCTTTCAATAATGTTAACCAACGTAACAAACAACTTTGCAAAACTTTGCACAAAATGCAAGACTGGAAAACTTGGGGAGAAATTAAACAAACTCACTGATTAAACTATGACTTTACTATTATCCAGTCTACGCTGAGATAAGAAAACATAAACATATTTAAGTGTGATTTCGAAGCAAATACCTATTTGAGTGTTGGTAAACACCAGAAGTTTTATCAATTGCCAACACTCTGCCCCAGCACGAGAGCGCTTTTATCAGCGATACAATTTGTCGAAACTAATGTGAATTTTACGAGCAATTCAGATTTGAACATTCCTTTTGAGCCCTAGAATAAAACTACATTCAATATTTCCCGTTCGCCGTCCAATCTGGCCCAATAAATCCACTTTATGAATGGTTCCAAATTTGAATTTGAAGAACAGACTGTGAAAGATATACTCTTCCATTCGTAGAGCATATAGTATATAAAATAATAATAAGATAATGCCCATAAACTAGCTGACATACATTTTCCACTCACTAACGAGCTAGTTCATTTTAATGAGGAACAAAATGAACTGAGGAGTAACAAGAAAATTAGAAACTCCAATTTCAATTAGACTACAGCGAGCAATTTGCGGCACAAGTTTTGAAGTATTGAAGCAAGCTGCTTGCAGCACGGAGGTATCGAAGCCAAGCAATTTTTGTGGGGAGGTGTGGGTAGAGGGGATATGTGTGTGTGTGTGGCAAGGGGAAGGGTGGTTTGCCGATTCAAACTTTGTCTATTGGCCAACAACAGGCGAAGAAGTCGTTTCACAGGAAAGCACAGAAAACCTCTAAAGATAGATAGAAACCCATTACAATGCTCCAACACCAATTACACGCACACAAACACACACATACATAAGCACACACACACACACACACACGCATAGAAACACATATTCACAAGTAAATTAGACAAAATAATGCGTTTGAATTTGTCTAACAATCTTAAATGACATATTCAATGCTTCCTGGGAAAGAGTGTATGCTTGTGTGTGTATGCTAGTGTGTGTATGCTAGTGTGTGTGTTGTGTGTGTGTGTCGCTATCAGAATAACAGCACTAACTGCACTTTTAGCCTTTTCATTATGCAACAATTTGCGTGGCATTCTTGTTTGTGTGTGTGTGTTCGCCTTTTTTCAGCCCTGGTCTACTTTTTTGGCATGCACCAAAATGCTGTTTGTTTTGTGGCGCGCATTCGCATTTTCCAGCACTTTAGACAGCGTTCGCTTTTTTTTTAACTCATTTCTACCCCATCAACCTTCCACTCACTTAGTTTCATTTTGGTATGCAACAACAACATGCGCAAATGATGGCAGCACCCAAAAAAAACAAAAAAAAAACCATGCTTAAAATACAAAATTGTTGCTGTTGTCGCATGCCACGCACCCCAGTCCCCCCAGCCCTTTACCTTACTTGCACTTTACAACTATTTTACTATTTTTTCTATTTTAGCTTTTTTTGTTTTTTTTTTTATACCGAAATCATCAAGAGGCATCAAGAGGCAGATGGGGTATCATAAACTTGAGCAATGAATATGTAATCAGCATCCTGTGTGCGGCAGCCCCTTGAGCTCTGAGATTATTCGAGCTGAAGACCATTGCAATTTTTGTCGTATTTCTATGCGAAATAAAACGATTTAAATATGTGTGTTCGCAGTGTTAGAAAACATTCATTGACCATCTCAAATCAAAATTTGAATATGTCTCTCAAATCATTGATGCTGCATTTATATATTCTCAAATGAATAAAGTATCTTAGCTCTACTTTAACAAATAAAACAAGGATCAATTAATGAATCCACAAGTTTGTCAACATTCTGCTAAGTTGTGTATAAATTTATCAGTCTCAGTTTAGTTTCCATACAAACACAGGGCATTTTGCTAGTCGAGCTGTTTAATGTCTGATTTTATTATGCTACCGCCATTTGATGTCTTCTATATCAATTTTAAGAGTTTTAGTTTTAGTCGACTGCCTCCTTGCTCGCCGAGTGCTCAAGTTGTCGCCTAACTTATGCCATCTCATTTATCTTCGTAACTTCTTTTGCGTTTTCTGCAAATCGAGGGTCTGTCCTGGGGACGAGGACGAGACGAGGGCCACCTTGAAGCAGTTTGAGCCAGTTACATATTTTTTTTTTTTTTTTTGCCAACGTTTACACAGTCTTAAGCGCAGCAACACCAACGAAATGCATCATTGGACAACAGCAATGCTTTTTCTTGTCGAAAAAAAACCAGAAAAATTTCCCAGCTAGACTTTAAGAGGATTTTTTGCTGTAGAGAGAAAAGAAGCTTAACTTTCAGCTTAAAAGGCATTGAGTGAGAAACTCATTCAATAGTTGAAAGTTAACAAGAGTTGCCTAAATTTATATTTCGTTATGCATTGTTTTATGTATTTTGATTTTCGCTAAATCATTTGCTCCAAAGAATCCAGGCATTGACACAAAATGTGAGTATATTGCAGAAGTTTTGTTGAATCACTTGGTTAATTCGATGGCAGGGTTTTCGGTCGGCATTGGTTCCCCGTTGAGCAGCTCATTGACCCGAGCACAGAAGACATCGTCGAGATTATGTCGCGGATCCTGCAACCAGAAGAACATTCGATTCGTGGAATCACGAAACTTCAGCACGTAGACGCGACCCGTCTTACACGGCTCGACGCGACGAAATTCCAGATTGCCCGGCTGGGCAACAATGTCAACCTCAGCGATGGCCGCCTCCCGATCCTTCCAGCAGAAGTGCAGATCTCTCCGCTGATCGTATTGCAAATAGATTTGGCCCCGTCTATCATCGGGCTCAATCATTTTGGCGTTTTGAATCATTCGGCCCGCCTTGAAATCAATCAGATTGGGTGTGTTTGGTGTCGCCTTAGATTTTGGTTTGTGTCTCGTCTGTGTCTGTGTGCATTGGTCTTGCAACATTTTGCGATCGGTTGCGTTCGCTTGCTCATGATCCGATCGATTTATATCCAGCTTGCCTATCTTTATATATATATTGATATATATATAAACATAAATATATATTTATGTATGTTGAGATGTGTGTGGATTCACGCTCAATTTCGATTGATGAAAAGTGTCTAATTGGTTTTGTTTTATTTCGAAACGAAATTTTGTGAGATTTGATGTGAAAGAGAAGCGCTTGCTGTGAGTACTACTCAAATAGCAATTAGAAAACACGTGTGTCTTTCGCTGAGTGTGTGTGTGTGTGTGTGAGTTTATAGCATACTTGTGGGCCACCTTCGACTGCAATTGACCTTTAATTGCGCACTTAAAAACACATAAAAACGTGGCCAGCACATGTCCTGGACATGGTCAGCATATGTACTTACAATACAAAAAAAAAAACCCTCACTTGCAACGTGTATGTGTGTGTGTGTGTGTGTGTGTGTATTGGCGTGCGACGTGTTGCGGCAGGAGGAGGCGTGTCTCAGCTCGTAAGTGCGGCCAGCTTAGCCGCGCACAATTAAATTAAAGTGATGACTTATATAGCTTAACGTGCAGCGCTGGTTCCCACGTAAATCTGTGACACATACAGAGAGAGAGTGAGACAGAGAGAGAGAGAGAGAGAGGGGTGAGACAGAGAGTGGGAGAGTTAGCAACGGTGAGAATATTCACATATGGCCAACAATTCATCCAATGCGTATGTCTAACGATAGGCCAGTTGAGTTTACCTCAATCGATTTGAATGTGTAAACTCAACAATTAATTTACTCATTGGGTTTTTGCAAGCGTACACAACTCAGCTGTCAATTAATTATCGATAGATATCTATAGGACGATAGGATTATATCGGCCTATAAGGTGCAGTACTTATGGGATTTCTACTCATTTACAGCATAAAATGTGAACCAATTTTTCCCTATATATAAGTATATTGGTTTATCTATCTTGCTCATCAATAATTGAGATAAATTTTATATTTAATTGATTTTGGATTTTAGGATTTTTCCTATACTTAAATTATGAATAAATATTTTTATTTTGTTATGGAAAATTTACGTTCAAATTGAAAAATACAAATAAAAAAAATATATTCAAATATAGATGAGATGTGCTCGGACTTCAACAGCTGCTGCTGCTGCTGTCACTAAGTTAGTTTTGAATTCACACTGACGGGTATATATTCTTGTAGGCTGTGTGTGTGTGTGGGTGTGTGTGTGTGTGTTTGGGTGTGTGTGTGTATGTGAGGGTGTGTGTAAGAGAGTGTTTTTATTGTTTATAAAAAGCTATATAGCATATGTCCCCACAATGCAGTATGTTTTGGTGTGGGTGTGTGCGTGTGTGGTCTACCTGGTGCTACCTGGTGTTTGCTCTGTGCTTGTTTTAATGACTGCGAAGCAAGTCGCTGGCAACTGTGATCCACGCACAGAAGCACCACACAACGGCACCGAGACTGAGACTAGAAGCAGCAAATGCTTTTTGCCATTGGGTGCTGTGGCAAGATGCTATGTGATACGGAACGGCGCCAGTCATGAAATGTTCGAAAGCAATTACATTTTAAGTATTTAATTAGGAAATTACGTGAGCAAATACACACAAGAAAGAGATGCGAGAACGAGAGAGTGTGTGAGAGAGAAGCTTCAGCGAAAGTAAGACAAAAATTGTTGCAAATGGCTTAAAACAAAAAGGGGGAAAGAGACAGTCAGAGAGAGGGCAAGAGTGAGTAAGTGACAGAGAGAGAGAGAGAGAGAGAGAGATAGAGAGAGCGCGAAACAGAGGGGGTGCAACTCACCTGCTTGAATGCCAATAAAAATGAAGCCAATTTCTGTAGCAACATCAAAAATTGCAACAAGAACAACGAAAACGACAACACAACTTGCTGTTTACGCTTCACGCGCTTTCAGTTCACCATTCAACAGCATCCAACCCGCATCCAACCCGCATCCAACCCGCATCCAAGCCGCAGCCAACCCGTTTCCCTGCGCCACACCCCTTCACCCCATCCCTTTCCCGACCCGCACAAAGTCAACGCTCTGCTCTAAGCACATGAACAAATAGTAAATAAAATCAAGAACTATAAAAAGTCAACGGTGTGCGTTGAGAAAAAGAGAAGCATAAAGAAATAGAGAGAGAGAGAGATGTGGAGAGAGAGAGGGAGAGAGATGGAGAAAGAGAAAGAGAGGAAGAGAATGAAATTGCTAAATTGCTAGCGTTATGTTGACAAATGCTTTAACGCACACACAAAAGCAACTACCCTAATACTACCTGGCCCCCAATCCCGCAACCCCCAGCCCTATATTATGCCATGACCCCCCCCCTCCATAATCCCATCCTTCCTTGAGCATTCACGTTTCGACGTTGACGCAGTTTTCGTTCAATTCTTTCGTCCTTCGTCCTTTGTCCCTTTCTTTATATAGTCCTCGTTGTCCTCTTCTTGTTGTCATTTCCCACTTTATGCTTTTATTTCGCTGAGTATCAATAAATTTCCGTTGGCTAAAACAAACAGAAAACAGGTAAACACTGCAAATATATATATATATATATATATATATGTATATATATATATATATCTGTATAGAGTATACATATTTATGTGTTTGTCTATTTGGTTTATTTTAAAGCCATTTGCTGCAAAATTTATAAGACTTCTTTTTTAATTATGACCAACTGTGTTTAGTTAATAGCTCTCTCCAAAACTATATATATATTTATGTGTTTATATATATTTTAGAGTTATACACATATATTTATTAAATTTGAAGTTGTTAAGCACTTAAGCTTAAAAACGATATTTACAACCAACATTTAAATAGATTTAATTCGATTAATTTTGCTATTGAATTTTGGGTGGCAAATTAAATTTTGGCAAGCGCTTAAAATTTAATTTTTGCAAGTCATTTTCCCTGTGTTTTTTTACTACCACAAACCAATAATGAATATGTGCATTTGTGTGTGTGTGTGTGTGTACGGGGGGGGGGGGGCATCAATGAAATATTCGTGGCATGTTTGCAATGCCATTATGCATATTCGGTATATCCGTAATTTCGCGTATTAAAATTCTCATCGAATCGAGCAGTTGAAAGAACTGAAAGTGGAATTCAAACTCTCGAAATGCAGCAAAATAAAGCTGATTGTGTTACATTTATGCTGCGCCTACATATGTATATGTATGTATTAAGCACAACAATAACGTAATTAAAACTTTAAGTCACTTACTTGCATCACCAATGGAATGGGATTAAGACACAATCGATTCGATTGAATGAAGAGAAAATAAGTCGAGTTGCAAGAAAAAATAAGATCAAATAAATCAGAAATAAAACTCAATAAACAAAGAAAAGTTGTTATTTGATTTTCATTAGTTTACTCCTAATATTGAAATATATCGAATTTATTACGGCTTATTGCATTTATTGAACATTTCCATTTCTAGTCTAGAACATTTTCATTAAATTTTCATCAATTAATGATGCACTCTCAAATTAAATATTATATATGTATACATATATACATACTTGCCTCAACAAAATGCAATTAGCAATTTCTGGCCAAGAGAGAAAATGAGGTTGAAGTGCAAATGTAGTTGCAGTTGCAGTTGCAGTTGCAGTCGACCAAATGTTAATAGTAATAATAATACCTTAATGCAATTAAAAGCGTATATCAATATTAATTCAATTCGAATTTCTCGTATTGCATCTCAGTTGACTGCATCTCGGCTCTGGGCCAAGTATGTGTCTATGTGTCATGTATGTGTCACATAACGCCAGATGATGCTTAACTTACAACGAAATGCAACAATGTGTGTGTGTGTGTGGGTTATTTGTGTGCGCTTCTTAATTGGATGACCATTGCGAATGTTGTCATTTCCCTTTAATCCATATTATTTGCACATATACAAATATACACTTTCGCTAGAATTTGCATATATGTATGTATATATTTAAGCAACTACATATATACACATTTAATTGTCACTCGAAATATTATAAATAACAGCTCAGAGCAATGTGTTTTATCATGCTTATTTCTGAGACGCCTGTTTTCACTTTTGGCCTGGCTTTTTCTTGCCTTAAAATGCGTGGCAATGTCAAGACTTTGCTAAGCGACAGCTACCGTCTCTCTCTCTCTCTCTTTCTGTCTCTCTCTCTCGCTCACTCGCTCTCTATTACTTTATCTTCTCCCTTTTAATACTTAGGTGGGGTTGACATTACTCATACGCAGCGTTGTCCCTGTGCGTCATTAATTCATAGGCATGAAGTTGATTGCGTTCTGTTTCAGTTTCAGTTTTTTTTTTGTGCATTGTGCTGTGTTTACAGGCGACAAACAGTGTCTGGGGCCAGACAGAGGCCAATTAAATTGGCTCAAGGAGTCAACTACATATTAACACATACTTGACAAGCTACACTAACCAACACACACACACACACACACGCACACGCACACGCACACATTTGCTTTGACATACAAAACGGGGTAGCCACGTAACAGGTAAGTTTATGAATTTCAAAAATTCGCCCCATTGCTCAAACTAATTTCCCTGCACACGCAATCGCTTAAGCACACACACACACACACACACAGACACACACACACACACACAAACACACACACACAGTGGAAAAAAGTATGCTTTTCAATTTCCAGGACCCGCAAGGACGGTCCTTTATTTTTTTTTACTCTCTTTTTGTGTGCAGTTTTTGCTTTCTTTTGTCTGTGTGCGTCGGCTGTTTAGAGAGGCGTCTGTCAAAGCAACGCAGAGTACACAAAAAACAAAAAAAAAAGTAAAGAAAGAAAAAAAATAAAATAAAAATAGAAATGATGGCAATATCGTAGACCACATAAAAGCAAAACTGCCACTGAATGATGGCAAATTGGGCATACCCTTTACTAACTGCGACAACAAAATAAATTCAATTCAACTTTGGGCTCATTAGGCCAATGTGCAAATGCGTAGAGATGCATACAAAATGCATCAAATAATTGCAGCCAGCAAATAAATGCAATGACCACAAACTACTCTGCTTATCAAAATGTGTTGTGCAAATTGCACATATCTTAATCAGTTTTAAGCTTGTATTTATTCAACAACAAATTGAAGTAAAATCTCAAATTTTCCATTGCAACGCAAGCATATCAAATTTGATGCGAGAAATTACAAAATGAATGCCTGTGGCATGTACACATAGAAATAATGTTGAGCAATTTGCAACAGCGTGGCAACTGCAGCGTCACATTCTGACAAACTCTGGGGCAACTCCATCTGTGCTTGTGTTCTTCTTTCTATTGTGGCAGTGCTGCGTGTGGTATGATTGATCGCTTGCGGCATTTTAAGCTCGTTGTGGCGTTGTAAATGTGCGTTTTTACAACAACTTGCCTCTAATTCACCCTCCGTTATTGCAGCTCACTATTGTTTTTGCTGCTGTTTGCGCTTTCGATAATCGAATCTGGCCTATGAAATAATGATTGAAACGAAAACTAAGTCAACAAACGATTTATAGCAGCGCCAATTAGAAGTTGACAATTACATGGAGAGGAATGACTGGATGAGTGAGGAGTTTGGGCAGTTAGCAATAGATTCATCTGTCTATTAACTGGTCTTAAATCAGTCTTTACAGTCTGCATTTTGAAACGATTATTTTGATATTCAATTCTCAAGCATGAAAATCAATTGTAGACTCCATGAAAATTGGATTTTATCTGCTTGGTAGAAAATAGGCGACAAGTTTGCCTGCGAATATTTAAATAATTTATTGAATTGATTTTAAATTGAAAAAAAGTATCCAAATTCACATTCAACGCTCATCAATCAGTTTAATGCCCTTACAAAAACGCATCAGAGTAAAGAAATTTACAAATCAGTCATTTTATATGTTAGATATGAAACATAATTTCTTTGATATAGCTTTATGTAACTCAAAACTTTAGACATATTTATTTAACTTTTCTCAAAGAGAAGATAAATGAAATAATAACAATATAAATATAATAATATATAAATATATATATATATATATATATGCGTAAATATGTATGAAAGTTTCATAATTTACGCGAACTTTAAAATGTAAAACTTTTCTTCGATTGAAGGACAGGAAGCTGCTATCAAATGTAAAGCTCACTTCCTGTCCAATGCTTAAGTAAAGTAAGTGTATCCCAACTTCAGATAACAACGCATTGTCACTATTTTTAGGTTGGGCACACACACACACACACACACACACACACACACACACACACACTAAAGCAGTCATGATTGGCGGCAGGTTTTGTTAATTTACGTATATTTGGGATAACCTTTTTTGCATCTATCCTCGATCTATGCTGCTATCCAACTCTGCTGATGGGCTGCCATTGTTGTCCATGTTGTTGTTTGTTGTTCAATCGCTTCTTTCTTGTTGTTTTTGCTGTTTCACGTTGCTCGTTCAACGCACACACAGACACACACACACACACACACATAGACACACGGGGAGAGAATGTTGCTCCATGTGAGAGACGCTGTTGGAGTGCGTGTTAGATAAACTGACAGGGCGTCGGGGTTTGCGTGTTTTGGCTGCTTTTGGGAGAGGGCCGCGCGACTAACGGTATTTAGGTGTGTGCCATCGGAAGGAAGCGACAGGATGTGCCGCAAGGGCAAGCGGATGTGTAGCCGAAAAGGCCGATGGCAGTAAACCCCAACTCAAATACACCATCCCCTTTCAAAGCCCGTTCACCGTTCACCCTTCCAATACCCTTCTACCCACTGTGCACTTGTTGTTTTTGTCATTTTTGGGCAAGCCTTTGACGTTGGCAACATCAACAACAACAACAACAACAATAACAACAAAGAAAACAATGGCAAGTCAAAGTCATTGGCGGCATTTTTGTGGTTTTCGTTGTTGTTGCGTGTTGTGTGTGTGTGTGTGTGTGTGTGTGTGTGTGTGTGTGTGTGTGTGCGTGTGTGTGTGTGCGTGTGAGCATGTATTTTTGGCGCTTTGATTTCATTTCTTGTTTTTTTTTTTATCAGCCCTTTTTTCCTTTTTTTGCCCCTTGCCCAACATTGATAAAAAGGTATGTAACAATGTGCTCGGTTCTCAGCGAACCCAGAAGCGCTGGCATCAGCACATTTTTGCATGTGAATTTAAATAGAGGCCATGTTGAACTGGCTTACATAATATACATATGTACATACATATGTATATCTGGTATGTAGAGCAGCAGCATGATAACAAGTTTACTGCACTTGGCATATATATCAAATGTAGTACGTTCAAACGTGTGTGCAGATATAGATATCAGATCAATGAAACTCGATTCTCATATTAATATCAATCCAAGCCTTTGCGTGAACATATTTAAGTCTGTAGCAGTTTGATTTGAGATTGGCTTAAGGATTTTGTGTTGGCCAAACAATGCAAATTTGAGCCATAAACAAACAATTGAAATGCTATTCAAAATCGAAATTAATCCCTTATTTGACAATATTTATAGAACTTTTTACAGGGCATCTGCTTGTCGTGCACTCACTCAATCCTAAAACGCTAAAATAAGGATTTTTTTTTTAATGCCCAAGTATTTGTGGCTTTTTTTTTTGGCGCGGCAGTTCAATTTCGAAGTGTGCCAAGACCATAACGTGAAAAGCACAACAGCAACAACGACAGCAACAACGACAGCAACAACAACAGCAACAACAACAGCAACAACGACAGCAACATCAAGTGTGCTGCTGATGACGTCAACAACTTTAATGTTGGTTTGCTTTGTGCGAGCGACAAGAGCAAAACCAACAACACCAACCACAATAACATTCACAACATTGAATGACAGTGCACATTTAATAAACATCATTTAATTACAGCCACAAAATGTGAGCAGCGGTTTTTTGTTTTCTAACAAACACAAGAGAAACGAAGAAAATAAAATAAAACAGAAAACAAGAAAACAAGAAAACAGAAAATAGCCTTAGTAATTTGTGTAACTTTTTTAATTATTTACTTTTCTCTCGGCATCTCTGAAAAGCAACGACAACTCGGCGACTGTAATGCCCAACACTTGCTTGAGAGGATGGGTGGTGCTGCCACAGCAGGTGGTGCCGGCAGGTGGTGCCGGCAGGTGGTGCATGGTGGCTTGTTTGCCAAAGGTGCTGGACAGTTGTGGTATATTGTGCCCAGGCGGCGCCACCGTTTACAAGAAGTGATAAATGTGATAAGGCCAGAGGTGGGTGCAGAAACCAGCAGTTGAGTGAATAAAGAGTTGAAGCCAGCGCTGAAAGGGACTGCAATAAACGTGAACGCTGTATAAACACTGATAAAAAGCAACAACAGACAACAGGGCAATGGTAAATGGTCCCCATTCTGATTAAACCTAGCTGAACAATTTAATAAAAAAAAAGCACTTTTATGAAGATCAAAGCATAAACAATAGCATCAGGATTTACATTATGTATGCCCTAAGTTGGGTGCTAATTTCACTTTACTCATTTCAAAATTTTGTTGTATTTTATAGCTTTCGAATAGAGCCCCAAAATCTCATTCTAAGCATGCATATAAGAAGACTATGCAGCGAAATTCTCAAATAATATGCCTTGAATAGAGCCCACAAACTCATTCTAAGCATGCTTGTAAGAAGACTATGCAGCGGAATTCTCAAATAATATGCCTTGAATAGAGCCCACAAACTCATTCTAAGCATGCTTGTAAGAAGACTATGCAGCGGAATTCTCAAATAATATGCCTTGAATAGAGCCCACAAACTCATTCTAAGCATGCTTATAAGAAGACTATGCAGCGAAATTCTCAAATATTTTGCCTTGACCTGCCCTGCCAATCTTAGGTTATTGCTTAGATATCAACTGCAAGTGGTGCTAACAAAGTTACTTCTAGCACTGGCACAATTTGACTTGTGAAAAGTTGGAAATAAATATTTGAAGAGCAGCTCTTAGAAACCTGTGCAACTTTGAGTGCTTGTATTGATTGTTGTTGACTGTCTTTTAATTGTTATGGTCGCTTCCAGCTGCTAATTGGTTGCGTAACCACCAGCTTGGCTTGAAACTGATAAACCACGAATTACGGCAACCGCAACGCAAGCAAAGGCATTTCTATTGATCTAACTACACACACACACACACACACACAAAGGGGTAGGGGGTGGTGGCTATAAATTGTGCGAGTTACGCCAATGTCATCGTATAAATCACGTATGCAATAGAACGTAAGGCTATATAATAATAATGAGCTTTTACCGCTGCGCTCGCAATTAACTAACATTTAAAAATTGTCAAAGCAAGCGGTGAGCTGAGGGGGGTTGTGGTTGGGCGGAGAGGCTTCTTAAGAAAGCTGGACACACACATACAAAGAGAAAAAATATATAAAAAAAAAAGAGGAAAAAACAGAAGTGCGCGCGTGTCTAATGTGAAAAGAAATTAAATGGAAAACCAACAAAGCAGTAAATCTTCAAGCACAACAAACAACACTCGAAAGCAATTTAGTTTGGCCAAGCGAGGGATGCTTGGGGCGGCTGACAGGTTGAGGGTTTAGGGTAGGCGGGTAGAGGGGTAGTGGGTAGTGGGTAGTTAGGCGCCCTACAGTTGCAAGGACATCACGCGCTGCTGGCTGCCTTGTGGTTTCGGATTTCAATCACAGCGCACCAAATTGCTCGGCGAGATTGCGTGGCATAAAACTTAGAAGCAACCACAGGACCGCAACAGTTGCACTTGCACTAGATGTGGCTGCAATAACAGTTGCAGTTGCAGTAGCACCAGTAACAGACATTAGTAACCGAATTCGAAGGAGTAGTAACCAGTAAGAGGGTCAATCGAGATAAATGCAACAGTATAAGGAATCTCCGACGCTGTTAATGGCAAAGTATTCACATAAGGAATCTCTGGAATAAGGCATCCCCCACACAATATCTCTGAATTCACCTTTGATTTAGCATTAGAACTAGTTGCAAAAGTCTCTAATACATGTACTAATTAAAGTAGCAATAACAGGGGAAGTTCCTTGGGGAGTACCAATCACGATTTCAAATGATGCTGACGAAAAACGCTGAAATGCTTTAATAAATAAAATCATTATCAAATCCAAAAAACTCAACAATTTTATTTTATTTCTTCTTGATTATGTTTTGTACAATTTATCTTTAAATATTTTTAAATTAGTACAAATGATTTTTGAATTAATCATTCTTACTCAAGGACACAAAATTCTTGATAATTTTAAGAATATTTGAGTGAAAAATTGATAATCTTCTCTATGTGCTCAGCATAAGCAATAGCATCTTTTCTGGAGTAACGGTAAGGGACTAACAATATTAGTTGCAGTAGCAGCATCTGTGGCAGAAGTAGCAGCAGCAGCACTAACAGTTGCCGCAAGATAAATAATCAATTAAAGTGTTGCGCCCGGCTGACGCGGCGTATACGTAATATGAGCGCGTAAATCAGCGCACAGAGACAAACTACACACAGACTCACAAACACGCACGCACACACACACACACGCACACACACACACACACACACACGCACACACTGACAGTGGAAGCGTTGTGGCAATGTCGTGCATTTACATCCAATTGCACAGCATGAATGTGATACTCAGTTAACCCATCTCGTCGTCTCTCCCAGCTACCTCCCTTCCAGCTTATGCCTTCATCTAAGCATCCTATTCCTTCTGCGGCTGCTGCTGGTGGCTACTGCTGCTACTGCCACTAGCCTTGCATACTTGGAGGCGCCACTGCTGACTGCAGACATGCAACAAAAGTACCAAAATGGCTGACATTGTTCAAGTCAAAGGCAACATTTGCAAAAGCGTCATAAAAAACATGATTATAACAAGCTGTGCTCAGCAACAGCAAACAGCGAAAATGCACAGTGGAATAAGGCCAAAAGCAACTAAAACAAAAAGCCTATTCGAATTTTCCAAGCTTAAGACGTGTGTAGCCAGTGTTGGGTAAAACTGGAATATCAGTGCATTTGCATATTTAAATACAACTTAAAAGTTTAATGACTAAAATTATAATTTTAATAAATAAATATATTTATTTATATGCAATATTTATATAAATATATTATTAAATACTAATATAAAAAAAGAAGAAAAAAATGAGGGTAACTATTCCACTGTATTCTACCCCCCACAGTTCCCTCCTCCCTCAAGTGCAGAGGGAAAAAGTTGTGCATCAAAGATTTTCTTGCAGATGCACACACGAAAAAGAAAAGCGCATTCAGAACTGCTTTCGCTGACGATCTTGGCAACCTATGCCTGAATACATATGTGCATGTATATGTATGTTTGCGTGCACAGACAGCGGGCTGCGTCGAGAGCCTTACTGTCAACCAGTTAGCCATTTACGGGTTGACTGCCAACACCCATTCTGCAACTCACTCACTATTCACCCATTCACTCGCTTGCTTATTCATTCATGGCAATGGGCGCCGCTTTGTTGTTCGCTCATTTTGGGTTCAGTTGACTAATGTTTGAGCTAAACCTTGAGCACAGATTTATGCACACACTCACATACACATAGAGATATATATATACACATACATATATACATATATATATATAAATATACTTAGTGACATTTTGCCACATGATTTAGGAGGCGTCATCAAGTTGTTAGCAGCTCAAGAGTTGGCGACAGGCATTCAAATATCAAATCAGATGAAAAACTCAACATTATATATATATATATATGTATATATAAGCACAGAAATGCTGAGATTATATATGTAACTGATCTGACATTAAACAAAAATACTATGAATTAATTTTGGATAATTCGAATTAGAAATAAAATTCTGAAATTATTTATTTTTCCTTAAATTTTTAATCATATTCCAATATTAAATGTTATGTGCAATGTCCGTCACTCTGTCCGTATAGGTAAGTTAAAGTAATTTCGATAATCTTGAAGCTAGAGAATATATCATACTTCAAATATATGTTTTCAATATATTCATTCAAACACTGGGCAACTATCGATAGCATCGATAATTGCAAATCGATTTACAAGCATGGAAATATTTGAATAATAACCACCTGCAAAGCATGGTAAGCAAATTTGGCCAAGCCTTTATCGCCTACTAAGCTATAGATACCAAATTTTGGCTTGTAGATTCGCATATTGGTAAAAAAAAAAAAAAAAAAAATTTTCGCTTCACAAATTGGTTAAGACTAAGTCTTGGAGAGTTTTAAAAGAAAAGTTTCCTTGGTACTATACAAAAAAACAGAGTATTTGGCAGTCGGTTACGCGTGACTGTTGTGTCCCGACTTGTTTATTTACTTTTTCTGCTGCTTTTTGTACAGTACACAGTTTTACAAAACTGTGTAGAATATGTCAAGTGCTTAATGCGACTCAACCCAAAATAATGGTGTCTGCCTCTGCGTTTTGCTCTATCTCTATCTCTATCTCTTACTATTTCTGTGTCTGTGAATGTCAGAGTGTATGTGTGTGTGTGTGTGTGTGACTGTCTTCAGTGCGCCTTTTTGTTATATAATAGAAAATCCTTAATAACATTTTCTTTACAATTGTGCACACAACGAGTAAGATGGTAAGCGAGACAGCGAGCAATCGGTGAAGGGAGCGCCTAAAGCGTGGAAGATTGTGGTGGAGCCGTGGGAGGGATGCGGTTGCGGGTGCGGGTGCGGGTGCGGAAAGTTAGTAAAGAGGATAAGATTTGCGCTAGGCACACACAGGAGCACAAATCTTTTTACGAGGCTGGCTACCTCTTGAGTCGCCATCGTCACTCGCTCGTAAACATTTCACGCTTTGCCAAGCAATAAGCTCCTTTTTTTTAGTTCGTTTCTGTTTTTTATACATCTGTCGCTCTCTTTCTGTTAAGCAAGTCAATGTATGTCGATCTCTTTCACAAGTTCCAGTGTTTGTTCTGTCAGTTTAGTGTATTTGTTTTTGGGCAGCATCACCAGCAGCACCAGCAGCAGCAGCAGCAGCAGAGCAGCACTTCTGGCCTCCTCACTTCATATCATTCAGTTGACCCAGGTGCTAGCTGATGGACCCCAGCAACCTTTTACATAACAGACCAGACCAGACCAGACCCAACCAGACCGAACCGTGCACACCACTCCTCCGCAAGGCAACGTCAAACTATGAAATAGGGGCAAAAAAAAAAGGAAAAGGGCCAAAAGGATGAAAGCCAAATTCCAAAGCAACTGATGCTTAAACGCATTTCTATAACCGGAACAAGGATGTTGCTAACTTGGTTATGGTTATGTTTGCTGTGCAGTGTGTACCAAATGCTACAGCTATATTCATACATACATCCATGTGTGTGTGAGTGTGAGTGTGCGTGTGTGTGTGTGTATGTGTGTGTATGTGTGTGTGCGCATATGCGTACGTAAGTGAATTGTGCCTTAAGTGAACGAACGGCTCTCTGTGTGAACTGTTTATTATATTGCAGTTGTTTAAGCATGCGAAATACATGGCTTAGATACAAGTTAAACAAGCGTTGCAAACTATGAGTGTATGAGTGTATTCACTCACCACCATAAATGTGTGTGTGTGTGTGCGTGTGCGTGTGTGTGTGTGTGTGTATACTATTAAAATAGAGTACTTGATTGTGAGGAATGCGTATGCTTGGAAATAAATTTATGTAGAAAACTATTTAACATCAGTTGAACGCCACTTAAGCTTTTTACGTACGAATTTTTGAATGAATATGAATGAATATGAATGAATATATTCATAAATGTGTTTTTAATTGATATGACTACCTACTACCTCAAGTTCTAAAAACGAATTAAAATAATGCAAGTAATTACTCAACACTTGTCAAGTAGACCATCATAGGCATATAAATCAAGCTAAATGTGCGCTTAATTTAAGCCAAACCCTAAGAAATCTTAATTCTTCAAGCTGGCAACACCCATTCATTGGCTGGGGCCAACAACAACAACAACAACAGCAGCAGCAGCAGCAACAGCAGCAAAATTGTGGCGCTTGTGGCATGTGAAGCATTTAGTAAGCTGCATTAAATGTCTGGCAACGCTTCAGCATGGCTGCCTACGTGCTCGTTGTCCCCCCAATAGCCGCCCGTCATTGTTCGCCGTCATTAGGCGATAAATTGACCTTCACGCATGCCACGATTGGGGTTAGGGTTGTACTAGGGATTTGGATTAGGATTGGGGTTGGGATTGGGATTGGAGTGGGCATGGGGATGGGGGTTGGTATTGTGGGTAGATTGCGACAAAGGGGCAGAGGAAGGGGTAAGCTTAACGTTTGCCTGATGTCGTTGATTGCTGGCTAAAATATCAAACACACACACACACACAGATCCACATACATGTACACGTTGGCACTTTGAAAGACAGCCGATGACGTCTTGAGCATGCCCACAAAATGTAGAATTGTAGCACAATTTCAATTTGTATGTGTGTGCATGTGTGTGTGCATGTGTGTGTGTATGTGTGTGTATGTGTGTGTCTGTGTGTGTTAAGTGTGAGAAAGGCAATATGCTGCAATGCTAAGGCCTGCTTTTAAACCAAACTAATCTGTCGCCTGTCGTACTGAACAAACAAAATATATATATGTATATATATGTATTTATATATATATATATGTATATATATATATATATATATATATATATATATATATATATATATACATATCGTACGCAAATAGTTTTATTTTTGTTGGTAATAAAAATGCACTTAACGACAATTGCAAGAATATTTCATTTTTTCCTTATTTTCCCAAATAGTGTCCTACTTTAAAGCACATGTTACGTAAAAGATAGAATGCGATTTTTTCCATTTTTTTTAAACGAACTTAGAGAGATAAAATCTTTTTTTTGTTGCTTTTGCTGAGTGCGCCTACTCAGTGGCCGCCACTCTGGTAATGCTTATTTGATAATCTAACTGTTATTGACCTCATTTTTCTATTTGCCACACAGACACAAATTTGTTTACTTGCATGTTGAGTAGCACGCCCAAGGCACCTCCCCCAATAAAAAAAAAAATAAACAAAAAACACAAAAATAAAAGAAGAGAAGAGAAAAAAAACTTACAAGTCTCAAGACTTTCTGGCTGTGAAACTCAACAACGAAACGAATCAGTATTCAAGTCAAATTGCAAGGCACATGCTCATGCTCATGTGTGTGTGTGTGTGTGTGTGTGTGTGTGTGTGTGTGTGTGTGTGTGTGTGTGTGTGTGTGTGTGTGTGTGTGTGTGTATGTGTGTGCTTAATGTCGTCTAACTGGGCTTTAAAATGTTCTACTTATTTTGCATTTCTTTCAATCTTTGTCAAACTCAACTGAATTTCGTTGGCTTTGTTCTTGGATTGCACTTCTTAGTATTATTTCATTTTGCATCGTTTTACGATTTTGCATTGTTTCTTTTTTTACTTTGAAGAGGAGTTTCAGCTAAGGAGATTCCTCAACTTTTTCTGCCACTAATAGGTCTATAGCTAAAAGGATTTTCACGAATAAGTATACAGTTTTGGGAAAACTACGTTTGAGCATTTGTCCATTTCTCAAAATTGTGCATTTTGCATACCGATTATGAATTGGCTTTCCAAATACGAAAGTGGCTTATTCCTAAACATTGTTGGAAAATTGAAATTGGATGCTGGCATGATTGAAGCAGTACATTTTTTATTTTATTTTTCAGTTAATACCCACAATTGACAATGTGTGCCTGTGTCAACTTCTGCCCAAGAAGGCTCTCGATTACAACAATTGCAACAATAATCGGAGCAATTCGACCATTTGTCGCACTTGTCCAAAAGTTTGTCTCACACACACACACACACACATACAGAGGACGTTGTAGGGACTGTTGTGGGTGTTGAAGTAACACAAGTAACACACAACGTTCATGTGCGTGTTGAATGGCAAACACAACGAACCCAAGGCACTGGATGAAATTGCATGTGGCAAATGTGCAACAGCCTGGCTAGCAAACCCTCTTCCCCCCCCCCCCACCCCCATAAACCCCCTTTCCCACTCGTTGTATGTCAATATTTCTGGCCATTTCTTTTGCACAGCTCTCTGCTAAGCCCTGCAAATGACTAATTTCACATTTTTTTTCCCCCTGGCTTTAGCTAGTTACCTTTTCACTCTTGTTCCGAATTTCATTTCGCTACACTTTCGTAAGCTACAGCCCTTCTACACCTGGCCCCTCCCTCCCACCCCTCTTGCTACCCCCTCCCCCCACCCCCCACCCCTTTGCATTGTTGGCAACGTGGGCCCTTGAGGCAGCTATTGTTTAACATGCGGCACTTAAATTCCTCACTGATTGCTGGGGCTGTCGCCCGCTCAAATGAAAATGTGTTGCATACTTTTACGTGGCAGTGTTTAACCCAGATGGCATGCACCCAAACACCCACACACCCACACACACAAATACATATGCAATTGCATACATTTGCATCTCTTTGACATATTAATCTGGGCGCAAGCAAATTATTTCCATTTCGAATTGCGTTCGATTTTCTAACCATTCAAATCAAGGCTGTTTATCGAGTACGATAAATCTGAACAATCTAAGCAAAAGCTATAGAAATTGAACCACTTGAATGGGTTTCTAAAAAAAAAAACGCTTCAGTAATTTCCACAAACAGTATGCAGGCTTCGAAGTAATTTATCGATCACAATCTTGTTGTAAACTTTGTACCACATTAATGGAGACGTTCCCAGACTCATCAATTATATAGTATTATATTATTTTATTGATTCTTATTATATTATTATGATTCTTGATCTATGTAAATGAATTTCTTAGCTCTTAACTTATCTTTAACGAAACTTAAAAATATTTGTCTTTATGGTTAGTATTTCAACGTCTATGTTTCCAAATGACATCTTGAATGACGATCAAAGATTTCTTCAAGTCAACTTACGGTTTTAAATCGTCGACTGCATTTAGTGTAAATTAATTTAAGTGGCACTTACCTAAAATGAGAAGAAAAAAATTAGAAAAATTAATGATGATTTCAATAAAAAATTACAAAAATCTTGTATATAAATAATATTGGAAACATTTTTGGAAGATAAGATAGATTATTATAATTATTTTTGGGGTCGCTTAACTCACTCCACTGAGTAGTTGACCTTGTGTTTAATATTAAATATAATTCTCACTTGACTTATATATATGTATATATATATATATATATATATATATATATATGCAGGCAAATGTATAAGTGGCGCTTACGCGCAGCTGTTCAGCTTATAAATTGCAACTACTTGTGCTTATTGCAATTGTTATGCAACCAAGATAGTGTGACATACACAGAGAAACAAAGAGAAAGAGAAAGAGCGAGAGTGAGAGAGAGAGAGAGAGAGACAGATAGATGCAGCATAAGGTTTAGTGGCAGTGTAATTGAAAATAAGTCTTCAGCTGTGGTGCCATATCCTAATCCTTATCCATTTTCATATGTAAAGGACGCCCCCTTGCCCAAACGCCCCCTGCTGCTGTCTATTGGCTGGTGCCATTGCCCAAGGACATGACGGAGGAGGCAGCAGGAGAAAAATCTCTGCCTCCGTCTTGGCTTCCGTCTCATCTTCTTTATCATCATCAGGCAAGCTGTGCTGCGAGAGAGTATATTGAACATTCCAAATATAACAAACAATGCCAGCCGCCAATGGCAAGAACAACAGCAACCGGAACAATGCAAAGCAATAAGTGTTGTAAACTAACTGCAGCAGTTTTCTAACACACACACCCACACACACACACCCACACACACACACACACACGTACACACCAGTATATTGAATACAATGCATCTGACAAAGTTGCCATTCAAAGATGCGAAATGCTCCTGAGTTTCAGATCTTTGGCTAAAACGAAACTCTTCTGATATTTGCTAACCACAGAAACCAGCCAACTGGCCACAAATCCCTAGCCCACCACATCCAACGTACCCTCTTCATCCCTTAAGGACAATATCTATCACAATTTCCTTATTGACTATTCTCAACCATAACTAACATACCTAACCTAAAAAAAAAAAAAAATAAAATAAAACACAGAATTCTGCACAGGAAAAAACACTCGAACTTAACTTTTATAAAATAAAATACGATTTTTTTTCTATTTTTGTATTTGTTTACTACCATCAATTATCTCGATTCTTGTTGGTATATAATTTGCTCGTTACTTAAAATATAGACGGACCTATCTATACCCTTTTTGGAAAATATTCTACGTTTGTCATGGATTCTTGATCGGCATCACCAGCCGAATCGATATATTGATGTCCGTCTGTTCGTCTCTCTTGTTTTCTGGAACTTCAAAGTTCAAAATCACAGACATTTTTGAGTTTTGCATTTTTTCATTCTTACTTTTCAGAA
Source organism: Drosophila nr. perissopoda 5 BK-2023a (assembly GCA_035044105.1). NCBI lineage: Eukaryota > Metazoa > Arthropoda > Insecta > Diptera > Drosophilidae > Drosophila > Drosophila nr. perissopoda 5 BK-2023a. The sequence continues at coordinate 1,618,197 of JAWNMK010000620.1, read as the reverse complement.
AGAGCTGCCGGAAAGTTGTTGGCAATTATAAGAGTTTCTGTAAGTAAACAGTTTTTCTCTGCGTGTAGACGCTTATGGATGTTTGTGTGTGGATTTAGGTATAAACCATTTTAAGCTGTATGTATGGTTGCAGTTTTATTCGGACTTTGTGGTTAGTTTGCTTTTACGTGGAGCGATTTCAGGGCGCTTTAGATGTGAAACGGTTCGCTGCAACGGTTCGTAGAGTAGTTCACTGCGGTTCGGTTTGGCAACGGTATTGCACAGCTGCTTCCGCTTTGGATTCGCATACAGTTTGTATACAAAATTCATAAGCTTTATGAAAAATCTAAAGCAATGCAGGAAGCTGTCGCTGCAATGAACTGCAACAACAACGATAGTGCTGAGGTTGGCAGGATGGTGGGTGGGTGGTGGCGAGTGTGGGGGTGTGTGGGGGTGTGTAAGTCAACAGCAAAGGGTGGTCGGCCATTGTCGAGCTGTTGTTGTTTGGCTTTTGCCTGTGGCGTGCCAGAAGGAACAAAGAGCAAGATAATAACAAAATAGAAGCCCAGTTGACGCTATCCAGAGATAAAATTCTCCGCCTTTTTCTATATATATATATATATATACATATATCATCCACACATGAAATAAATAAATATAGGTAGAAAACAATTTGTGAGTTGCATCTAAAAGCACTTTGCAACGGCTCTGCTAATACAATTGCCACACAGCATGACATAAGAGTGGCAGATGGAGCAAGTGGTGGAGGAAGAGAAGAAGAGACGTCGAAACTATAACACAAAATATTTGCTCTCTTTCCTGAAATACCTCTGCGAAGTCAAATTGTATAAAATGTCATTAACCTAAATGATGTACATATATACATATGTATATATATATATATATTCTTCATAGTCATTTCTATGTAAGATTTGGTTTGATGTCCTGCAACATTTATCTAAATCGAGCTCAATAGTTACGAGTGTTATTATGCGACTGATATTTTATGGCAACATCAAACAACTATTTCACATAGCTACCAAACGGAACAATCGGTCGTTTATGTAATACATATGCCTGTGAGCAGGTGACTATCATTCTGCAGGGCTGTGCCATATTCGAGAAGTCACTCCCCCGCAAAAATGAATAATTCCATACAGCTGCGAAGACAGACGAAAATGCAAAAACTTTCGACATTTTCAAGTTAAACAAAAACGAAGGAAAAAAATCTTATATAAGTTGATGGCATCTCATAAACAAGAGAGAAGCAATAGGGGATTGGGAGATATAATCGTAAGCGAGCTGTGCGTAAAGCTGGGCAGCTGGGCAGCTGGCAATCTTTTTAATTGAATTAGCTCAAAAGAACAATGAACTGGTTGAGCAAATAGTTAGCCAAATATCAGCTAACGATATGAAAAAGAACTAATTTAATTTCAGCTGACTTGCAGTCGAAGCACAAAAAACACTTCCTTCAGCAAAGCTTTAGCAAATACCAACAAGGAAGCAGTTTTAGTAAGCTTAGAGGAACAATCAGAGGGAGCACAAAAAAAATCCCTTAGATCAAACGAAATGCGTGTGTTGCTCATGAGCTAGTTCAATACATGATTAGAAAAGAACCAGGTTTTCAACACAAATCGAAAGTCATTCAACACTTGTAATAACTAGCCAATTAGCACATTCCTGATAAAGATTGAGGCAAACAAAAATAAACTAATATCTTGGCATATTGGTAGACGTTCAACTCATTTTCGAGTTGAATAATGAATTCCGTTGAGCACAGACAAATAAAAAAAAAATATATATAACCAAAAACTAGAGAAAGTTTTGAGAACAATTTGTTAGTTTAAGTTTTCTAGTTTACAGAAAGTTTGCTTACGACATGCCCGAGGGCTGCACAGGAAATTTCCATTACTTTTATGGCGTTGCCAAGCTTAATAAATGCAAAAGTATTGACAACTAATTCGGCAGACGATTCTTGGGTTATTTTGTTTATACATACATATATGTATATAATATAATTTTTGATTTCATTGTGTGTAATTTTGGCGCTTAATCTAAGCTATCAACTTTTCAAACCCATTTAGGCAGCAGTGTGTTATAGAATTTCACCAGTATTGGTTTAAAATAGATTATTAAATTGAAGTTCTTTGATTTGACGAATTCCTGTAAACCTAACACAAACCTTTGGGACTACAATTTATTAATGCCAATGATCAAATTGAATCAACCAGAAGGAAAATAGAAGGGAATAGCATTTCTCGGGTTACACAAATTCCGATTACATGATGAGAAAAACCAAGTAAAAGTATTTCAGGTATATTTTAGAAACATGTGCGTGCATGCATGTCAGCTAAATAGTACTCCTGGGTATATGTTTCCTCCTGTTTATGTGCAAGAAGAAGAGCTGTCAACTTTTATTATTGAATATTTATAACTGAAAGACAAGGGCACCTTTCAATTTTCTGCACTTTTTTGTGTGTTTTTTATTTTAGCAACAGGTTTTGAGTGTCGAGCCCCACACGACAATAAAGTTTCAATAAGACACACATCCCTTTGTTACGCTCTACAGCTTATTGAGGTTAAGGGGACGCAGAGGCATGGGGATTTCAGGGAGTTTGAGGTGTGGCGGCCGCCCCAATGTATGCCCATATTAAATGGCACACAAAAAGAACAAAAACCAAAAAAAAAAAAAAAACAGACAGAAATAGTGAGCAAACAGAAGCCCTTTAAAGTCATGAGTGCAAAAGTCGGAAAAACTTGACGGCCTAGAGTCAGGGCGTTTTTAATAATTTATATGAAGCACAGGCAACAACGAAAGGAATAAATAAACGAAACAAAACACAACAAAACACAACGGAATGAAACCAAACGAAACGAGACGAAACGAAACGAAACGATTCGAATCGAGCCTCAAATCAACCCAACTCGACGGACTCGAATGGACGGTCGGACGGACGAGCAAGCAGCTGCTGACAACCAAAAGCAGAAAAAAAAAGAAAAAAAAAAAAAAAACTGCCAAAAAACTGCCTGCGAAACGAAAACATACATAAAATTCAAATGGAAGTTCACATAACTTTGGGCATCATATTCCAGCCACATTCACTTCAAAGAGCTCCTTTCAATTGCGTCAGGCATTATGCAACACTTGAGCCTTATAAGAAAATATATATATCTAATATGCACCACAAATGCCATTATATTTATTTAATATCGATTATTTTATATATATATATTTTAAATATATAAACAATTTATAAAAATGTTGAATATAAAAACTGAACTATTTCTGCATAAATATTCAAGTGCCACTTTCACACTTTTACACATTAGCATTTTCATTGAGCATATTTCACAATAATCATAAATTTGTATTATTTCGCTGACAAATTTACAACGCTCCACTCCACGCCCAACTATTAACAGGGCATTGGCAAAAGTCAAGCCGAATAGAAGAAGAAAAATCGTTAAGCAATATAAGTAGTAAGTGCATTCCAACTAACGTAATCCCATTGCGAAAAGTTCTTTATTTTTGTTCGTATTTTTTTTTGCTATTGACTTAGGGCTGCGGATGTGGCGGGTGAAAGGGGGAAAGCTATTGCTGAATGCTCATCCTTCATTCGCATCAGCATCCTTTGCAGCTTATCTGGCGAGCTCACACAAACACAAACACATAGAGCATAAAGTTCGTTATATTACGACCAGTATGGCGGCAGCGCCAATCCCCAACCCCCAACCCCAAAACCCCCCTTCCGATGTAGCTCCCCGCCCCAAGCAAGTACCCGTGGAGTGCGCACAGCCCTCACGTAGCCGGTTTTAAGAGAGGCAGCGCCAGAAAAACTACGGCATAAAATTTCCAATTTGCTGGCATTGCTTGACTTTTCGGTAGCCCGACAAAACTTGGCCCGTGTCCGGCTTTAGGTCTATGGCGCATATGGGTGCAGTTTTCATATATACATATATATATATATATATATATATATATATGATGCTTTAGTTTTTTTGTTGTTTTTTTATCTCAATTTTGTTTTTGTCTTATGATCTGCGCTGGCAAAAATGGAGACTGGCGCTTTCCTATTGAATTTTTAGTAGCTAAACGACTAGCTTTTATTTTCGGTTGGGAGGGGATAGGAGGGGGCGGCAACGGCGGGTAGGCGGGGAGGCGTGGCACTGCTAATTTTGCGCAAATAAAAACGCTGAAACACAATTTTGGGGCCACTTGAGCGTCTCATTTTGAATTCATGCGCCGCTGGGCGGCTGCCAGGGTAAGTTGCTTTTCTTTTGTATACCCTGTAACTTATACAAAATGAGTTTCATGGAATTAAGAAGAAGCAGCTCATAAGGGTACATCAAATGTTATGTTATTTTATGTTTGGGATTATATTCATTGCTAAAGCTAACTAGTTGCTCACATATCGATATATATCGATTTGCCATCCAGTAAAAAGAAATAAGCTCTACAGGATATTTTCCAGTCATGCATTTTTTAAAATTTTTTTTCCTTTTTTGATTTGCCTCGTCTACACCCAGGGTGGCCAAGACCAAGCAAATAACTTTGGCCATGTGCCTGGGCAACCGCCAACTGGTTTTCATCTCCATTGTTGCCAGCAGAGCCGCCTTTTCACCTTTTTCGCCGTCGCATCAAGCAATAACTTTGCCCGCAAAGAATTTCACGTTGGGGCAGTGTAGGGGTAGCAGTGACTAGGGTTGCTTCTCCTCCGACTACTGCTGCTGCTGCTGCTGCTGCTGCTTTTGAGCCAGCCCGCTGGCCATGCTTCACAGCATAATTGAAAAGCTACGCTCTTATTATGCACTCAAAAAAAAAAACATAAGAAAAGAACTGCAAGATTTTTGAAAGAGTCTATTGCTCAAGCAGCTTGTCTTCTGAAAAAATTCCAAAATTCCACAAAAAAAAAAAAAATGTTGCACTGCAGGACATTTTCGAAAAAGTCTTGAACGGTAGAAATAAGTATAGGTATCATTTTCTTAACTTTACCGATTGAATTTCGGAATCGAAACCGGAATTCCAAATATTTGATGGACCACTGCTGGCATCTATCAAATAGTATTTATCAAATTGAAATTAAGAAATTATTTTGCTATAAACCAAAATTATTGCTGCTTTTTACGGCGACTTTTATTTCGAGTGTTTATAAGGAATGAGGGGGGGCGGGGGGGGGGGGTTGTTCTGGGGTTGTGTGGGTGTTCGTAACAGAGCTCCTGAGGCAGCGACTGCTGCTGCTGCTGCTGCTGTTGTTGCTGCTGTTGTTGCTGCTGTTGTTGCTGTTGCTGCTGTTGTTGCTGTTGCTGCTGTTGTTGCTGCTGCTGTTGCTGTTGCTGTTGCTGTTGCTCCTTTAATTTCAGTTGCTGTCGCCGTCGCCTGCTGCTTGGTAATTAAAAGTTCGCCTGCGCCAAGCATTGAGCTGAGCTATTGTGGCAACAATACATCAGCCACCGACCAAACCGCCCGCCGCCCCTGACAGCCCCCCTTATCTGGCCCAAGCCATCTGGTCAAGACGGAGGAAGTAGCCGGGGAAGCAGGAGTGTTGTGTCGGAAAATCGTCATTTGCCACATTTGAAATTAGTTAAAGTTTTTCGGCACAAAGTTGCAGGCAGGCAGCTTTCACAGCTACCAATCTTCCAGTTGGCAATTTTTCATGAAGTCCCTCCCGCGCCCCCCTTCTGGCGCACAAACAAAACGCTGCCACGCAGCATAACAAAAACAACTAAAACAACCAAAAAAAAAAAAAAAAACAAACAAAAAAATAAACAAAAAAAATGAAGAAGCTGCAGAAAAAATTATTTAATTAGTGGGCGTGGCGGCGCGTGGTGGGCAGCACGATGGAAATTAATTAAGACTACGGTCATGGCAAGAAACAAAACAACAAAAAAACAAAGGCAACGGCAACGGCAACACGAGTCCTGGCTCATTATCAATTCAAGCAGCCCAAATTCCAAGCGGAGGATTGGGTTTGGGATTGGGTGATGGTTGTTGTTGTTTGGAATGGATGTGGCTGTTGTTGCAAATCGAGACAAGCGTTCATTCATCGGCAGCGTCATTGCATCATTACATCATGCGGCGCTGAATCAATCCATCATTCGTGCTTCATTCATCAATGTCATTTGTTTGTTTTGGAATGGGGGTGGCGGTGGGGGAGGAGGAGTAGATGAAGATTCTGATGCCAATTTCTGCAACTTTGCTTTTGCTTGCCACTTTTTGTGTGCTTTTGCTTTGCTTTGCGTTGCTTTGCTTTGCTGTGCTTTGCTCTACTCAAATCAAAGCCAATATTACCAACAATGACAGCTGTCCCCTTGATTTATCTACATAAATATTTTTGTTACATTTTGTTGATGTTTTATGCTGTGTGCTTGTTTCTATGCCATTCTAATAATCAATTAAATTTATTAGCTTAGCCAAATTGATTTTATAAATTTCACAGATTAATTTGTAAGAAATATTTTCCATTCGTTAAGTTTTCTGTTTTTTTTTTTTTTTGTACTACTATCAAATATTTACTTTTTGCTTGCGGCTAAGGTCTAGAAGGTTGCTGCCACAGTTGACAGATGCTGAACCATTTCGGGCAAACAGGAAAATCAAATATGTAAATTATTCAAGGCAAAAAAGTTAATCGATATTTGTGTAAATATTGTTTATTGTTCAAATGTATCATGTTGATATATAGACGAATGAAAGCTGCAATAAAACTAAATCAAACGCAAATTGAGAACCAGCACCGAAATTCAACATTATTCAACAACAACCTTCGTAGAAAAAGTCAGATAAGATATAGCCAATTGTATTGTAAAATATACCTTTTAAAAGTCTTGATTTTTGCAAAGATGCTATCAAAAATAGATATGTATCGATGTTTGCGAAAAAGGGGTAGTTATCGATAAATATAAAAAGTATGCTTGATCTGCACGGGGTGTACGAGAACTTATATTCCAAATTTCACGCACTTTGCTTTGTCCATTCGCCGGTTGATCCTAATCAAGTATATATATCTATATGTATATATATACTTTATGGGGTAGGAGATGCTTTCTTTCCTCTTACCTAATTGGAAAGGGCTCAGAGCTTAAAAATGTTTGTCTGTATGTCTCTCTTGCACACATTACAGGGTATTCGCAACTCTACATTCGCTGCTATTCAAATAAATCAACAAATTGGACTAATTTATGATTTTTGCCAAATACGTGAACGTAATTCGCACAATACTTTTTTCTTGTGATTTTTTATTTATTTATTTTTTTGCTGCTTTTTATATGCAGAACCAATTTGAAGCTTTGCTTAAGTTTTTGCAGCTTAAGTTTGCAACATCGAATTCTCAACAACGAAAAATGTTGCGCAATCTTGACGTTTTTTTTAGAGGAAAAATGAATAAATTTTAAGCCAAGTTAAGCCAGTGCTTTTACATTTATCTGTCTCTGATTCTCTCGCTCTCTCTCTCGCTCTCTCTCTCTCTCTCTCTCTCACTCTCTCTCTGTCTCTGTCTGTCGCTTGAGTAATGTTGCAAAAATATATGCGAAATGCGTCGCAATTTTTGGCAAATGGCGAGTGCCAGGACATCATTGCCGTTTGCCAGGATGTCGTCCTGCTGGCTGCCTGGCTGTTTGCTAGCTGCAGTCCTGCAGGCCGAGCCAAGAGGCCAAGCACTCTCAGCTTTTTTGCTGCCTTTCAGCGGAGCGCTGACAACTCACTTTGGCAGCGCCAAACAGCTGAAGTAGCTCTGGGACGAACAAGGAGCAGACAGCAAGGAGCAGGCCGTCAGGGCATCATCGCAACACAGGGTGTCAGAGCATCAGGACATGGCGACGACTCGACAACTTTAGCTACGTCTATTTCAACTTCCTTCTTTATTTCCGTAATCATTTATATGCAAATCGCTCGGCTGCTGCTGCTGCTTCTTACACACGCATACACATAGGCACACACACAAACACAGATACTATCACACACACACATACATATTCAGGGCACGCCCACTTGAGTTGCTACTTCGATTTACCATCAAAAATTCGTAGAAGTTTTTGCATTTGCTTTTTGTTTTTATATTGACGTGTGTATTTTCGGCACTTTTTTGTGGCATAGTGTGTGTCTATGCATGTGAGTGTGTGTGTGTGTGTGTGTGTGTGGGCGTATGTGTGGTGTATATGTGTGTGTCTGTTCGATAGTCAATAAGCCACCAACAGACACTTCACGGGCTCAACTTCTCAACTTTTTGCCCTCACCCAGAAGTAGTGTGGAAGTGTATCCGAAAATTGTCTTTCAAATGCGACAACTTTGACATTATAATGCCTAGCTTTATGTATATAGTCAACAATTCTAATATAATCAGCTAACTGCTGAATTGTGAACATGAAGTGTGTAAATGTAACTTAATTGAGTAGCTAAATTAGCCATATTTCCCATCATCAAGAACTTAATGTAAGAAATTTGCGAACATGTTCTAGCGGCAATTGTGTATAAACAAAAGCTAAAAACTTTTCGAAATCAGAAAAATCGAAGATTATTGAAAATATATATTTATATTTAGAAAAGGGTATTCAAATGTCGACTAGCTTTGCTAAGCTTTGGTGCTCTTGCTCATTTGATTTGCATCAATAAAAAAGAAAATGGAAAGATACGTTGCATATTTTGGAGAACTCGTATGTTGGTGTGTGTGTATTGGTGTGTGTGTGTGTGTGTCTCTGACTGGCGCACATTTTACAAGTTTATTTTAAGATTGGTGGGATGGGAATAAGGTGGCTCATTAAAATTGCACAACACTTTGATTTGCATACGTTGTGGCCCCCCCCAACCCAAAGTTCCCCGCACAGCAACTCAAATGAAACAGCGAAAGTTTCTGCGTTTTATTTTATTTTATTCATTTTATGTTTCTCTTTGTCTTTCTCTTTATATTTTTTTTTTTTTTTTTTTTTTTTTTTTTTTTTTTTTTTTCTTTTTTTGATGGAACAGCTCTTGGGACTGTTATGCGTAATTTCGTTTTTCTTTTTTTTTTTTTGTCAAATTCAAGCATTTTTGTGGCAATTTTGTGCTGCGAACACAAGCTCATTAGCATTATCATAATCATCATCATTAGTACGGAAAAAGAAAGTTGTGAGCAGGACTTTCTCCAAAAATTTACATGTGCAAAAAACATGCAAATAAAAAGGAAAAGTATACGATGAGAAATGTCCTTATGGTGGAGAGTGGAGAGTGGAGATTGTGAAACGAGGAGGGAAAGGGAAACGATTGAATTTTTCCAAATCATAACTTTGCAATTGTTTTAGCAACAATTTTTGCGTGTTTTCAAAGTAGGCCACATACAATATGGGAAATATGCTAATGTTCGAGTAAGATTTGGAATTTGTAATTGCAGATGGAGTGAGATAGATCATAGAGAGAGAGAGAGAGAGAGAGCCTATTAGGCAATTCAAGTTTCGGTTCCATTTCAAGTTACGTAAAATCGTAGAGATTCCGATTAAAGAGTAAAAATTCGTTTCAAATTTATTTCGGCTATTCCATTATTATGATACTATATATATCAACGAATAATATGAGTTACTGTAACTGTTTCTAAAATAAATGTTCGCTTAAGTTGTGGTTTGAGTTCTGGTTTTGGTTTGACTCAATCATTTTAAGCTCAATATTCTCAATATGTGGCAAATTGTCTGCAAACTGAAATTTATGCTTACACTGCTCGTTTATTGTCGTGAACATTCGATTATAATGCTGTTATTGTTGTCATGTCTTGAAATCATTATTTACAGCACATTGAACAGCAACAAAACGTGAAGAGTACAGATTGGTTCATGTTCCATTTGAGTTAAATAAAGGCCGCAAACAACAGGCAGAAATTCATTATATAAACTCAGCAGTTGCTCTAAGAGACACCATTCGACAACATAAATAAATAAACTCCAAATAATATTAAGTATACGTTCATTTGTGAACTTAAGTGCATTTTTGCTTACTTTAAAAGGTATTTTCTTCTTTTTTTTTCTTTACGTCCGAAATTGTAATTGGATTTCATATTTAAATGCGCTTACACTCTTAAATAGAAAATTCGCTTTAGCGGCGAGCATATTTTTGAAGCGATATCTGACATATCTGGAAACCATTTGTTAAGTGTTGCACATGGGGCAGGCAACAAAATAAAACAAAGCCCACACACACACACACACACACAAACAAAAATGGAAAAGCTCATAAAACATATTTTGTAATTGAATTTGTTATAATTTTGTATGTACAGAAGGTCAACAACAGCAAATTATTCATAAATACACACACACACACACACAGCTGCTCTCACTTTGTGTCTGTGCCGTGTGTGTGTGTAAATATTTTTTCATTGAATTTCCTTTTGACAACACAAAACGTTAAATAAATAAATGTGGCGCACAAAACATTTTAGACGCTGCTCTCAAATTTTTTATTTTATTTTTCTTTTTGCTTAACTGACTTGTGGGCTTTATGGGCGACCTAGAAATACACCGGCTGGCGAGGGGGGGGGCGTGGTGTGGATGGGGCAGGTTGTTATTAGACGTCACAGCAAATTTTATTTGATTTATTTGCCAGTTTTCATTTCCCTTTCCTTATGGTTTATGTACATATATATAAATATATACATACATATATCTTTATATATTTATTTTTTTGTTTGTATTTTTGGTTCGAGCCAAAAACCCATTTGGCAATTTACTGTAAATCACATAAAAACGCAACAACAACAAAATGTGTTGCATGCTTCAAGGCGAGCCGCCTTGTTTGCTATTGTCGTTTTGTGAATTCCATTGAACTTTTCACGACTCTCGCTAAATGCCATTTCCCCCAGAGCATTTTCATTGTACTCGTTACCATTTTTGTTTTTTTTTTTTTGGTTCTTTGTTCGTATTTGTGTTTGTGTGTGTTTGTGTGTGTGTTTGTGTTTGTGTGTTGCAGGCTAATCCCATTTATAACGAATCGATATACAAATGGATCAATAATTGCTTATAGTCTCAACTAGCATTGCGTGTGCACTTTTCTAATTGCTAATAGTTGTAGGTGTTTCAGTTCAAGTGCTTCTTTTATTATTTATATACTCCGATATATATATATGTATATATATGTATATATACAACTGAAAGTTGAAGAATATATGTTTTCTGGAATCAAATATCAATAGCAAATATATCTTTGACCTAGAATATTGTCCTCCCTCTTGAATGAATATCCTTTTTTCAGGCTACATATCTTTAATAAAATTCAAATTTTAAAGGATATTTCCAAAAAAAAAAAAACACTTTCCTAACGGGTTGTTCAATTGCATTTTATAACCCACAAACAAAATGGCTAAAAGGGGGGTTGAATACAGTTGTGTAAAAGCATGGAACAGGCAGAAGGAATATACATTCTTGTTCAGACGAGTCGATCTAGTCATGTCTGTCTGTCTGTCTGTCTGTCTGTCTGTCTGCCGGTCTGTCTGTCTGTCTATCCGTATGTTTGTTTGAGCAAGACGAACTCAGAGATAATAAAAGCTGCAATCTTCAGGGTTTTAATATAAACTCTCATTTACAATAATGGGCAAACGCAAGTTGGATCTATACTTGAGGTCTCCAGCACTTTATAATCACACAATTTCAATGAACAAGCAGAGTATCTGCGAGTCGAGCATGCTCGCCTTTCTTTGCAGAACGTATTTCTTGAGTCTGTCTAACAGAGAAAAGATGTCTTTGAACATTCGTTCGCTTGGAGGAGACTTGAAAATTGAACTTTGTTCGATCAACTTGCAGTTGGTTTGCAGTTGTCTGTTTGTTGTTGTACCTATTCCTATTGTTACTTGTATTGTTGTTGTTGCTGTTGCTGTTGCTGTTGCTTTTGCTGTTGGGTTTGTTGCTAAACGAAAGTCATTTGCGAAAATGTCTTTGGCCTTTTTCTTTTTTTGCACGCTCTCTATCTCTCTCTCTCTCTCTCTCTCTCTCTCTCTCTCGCACACACACACACACACATACACACATTATGTTACTTTTTGCTGCCTTGACGCACTTAAAAAGCAATTTAGTCTAATTACATTAAGTATAACAGGAACAACAACAACAACAATAGCAACAACTCACAAAAGTTTCGCGTCCCGTGCGTGAGTCAATAAACACACACACACACACACACTCAACGCACTCAAATATGCTCGTGTGTGTGTATGTTGGTGTGTGTGTCTATGTGCGTGTATGCAACAGAGCAGAAAAAATGGCGCTTTTAGGCCATAATTACCTGAGAACTTTCTGTTCTGCCCAGCCCAGCTTCGTTCTGCTTCAGTTTGATGCTTTTTACTTGGCTACACTGAGCGAAAAAATTTAAGGCTTCTCTTCGCTATTCTGTCAATGTTCAAATTGTAATCGTTTTGGCAAACGCTTAATCAATCGCAAGTCCATTTTGAAGTATTGTTTTATTTGGAACAAGTGTGCACTGTTCAAAGCAACTTTCATTCTCGATTCAAAACAAAATTTGAAATTTGAAATAATATCGATATTGGTTTTAGAAATTGAGTACTTAAACTAGTAACGAAAAACTCAAATTGTGGCCATAAAGTTCTTTAGTTAAGAAACATTTCCACTGCGAAGAATCGCTTGCCAAAACAGAAAACGTTTTTTGGACACATTTGCTTTTGTATTCCCATTTTTTGCGAGTGTACTCACTGTCTGTTTCATTTTTGTCTTTCCGCTTGGCCATTGCTTGTTGAGCTAACTTCCGTTTCCTGACCACCCCCCCACCCCCCCAAACGCCCAGCCTCTGGCAAGGTTGTCCCTCTGCCTATAGGCCTGAACGCAGCGAGCTCTTCATTATTACGTTTTATTATGACTCCCCCAAGTTGTTGTTATTGTTGTTATTGTTGTTGTTGCTGTTGTTGTTGCTGTTATTATTATTCTGGCTGATTTCTTTGGTTATTTTCCTTATTTTTTTGTTTGTTGTTGCTGTTGTTGTTTATAGTAAATAAATCAGCCGTGGGCCAAGTAACTTTATCCACAGCTGTCCAAAGTGGCTTTTGTCTGCTCTTTGACTACTCTGTGGCGGCAGCTACTCCACCTTCACCTCCACTTCTTCTTCTTCTACTTCTTCTTCTTCATCTTCTTCTTCTTTTTCTTTTCTGTCTCCTTCCCCTTGCGCCTCTCCGCATTCAACTTATTTGTGTGTTGCTTAGGGATTGTAAGTATATCCGTTTAGTTGCATTTCCCTCCCCCACACTCAGCACACATTGATTGGATAATTATAATGAGCTTAGTCCTTCAACGTGTCCAAAGTAAATACTTATAAACAAAAACGTACAAAAAATCGGCCTAACTTGATCAAATAGTTAGGGCAACGTCTTGAAGAATTAATATTCCGATGCAGCCAGGTCTCTCTCTCTATATGCATGTGTCGATGTCAGTTTCTCTAAGAGCTTGAGTTTTGAGTTTGGTTATTTCAAGTTCTCATTTTACTTATTTCAATTTATTTTTAATTTTTTATAATGTGCAATAAATGCCAGAATGTGTGCCCTATGGTAAATTTGAGCATTTGGCTGTCTATTAACTATAATCAAAGTGATTCATTTAGTTGATAGCCAAAAGCAACGGTAGTTGTGGGAAATCAAATCAAATGTGTACAAAGTAGTGCAAGAACGGTTTAAGCTGCACCTAAAATCCACAACAGCAAATCAATCAACATTTCATGCAACAAGCGCATGCAACATGACGTCATACACACACACTCACACTTACAACTGTGACGCAGCGTGGTTAAAATAAATGACAGCCGCACCTCTGCCCCAACCCATGGCAGCCCTGCCTTTGCCCCTGCCCCTGCCACTGCTCCACCACTTCCGCCACGCCACTTCACACGAAGCAACATTTTAACAACTTTTATTGCTTTTCTTTTGCTTTATCCATATATAAATATATATTTATATATATGTATATATAAATAGTTTTTTTTGCTCGATGTAACAGGCAACTGGTGCAGCTGCTGCCTGCCTTGCGCTGCGAGTGTTGTAAGTAATTTGTTTTAGTTGCGTCCGAGTCCAAAACTTTGTAATTAACAACGAACGACCTTTGCTTAACAATATTTTCATTATAATTAGCTCCAGTGGGGAGCTTTAAGCGTCAGCTTTGACGGTTCAACGGTTCAACGGTTCAACGGTACAACGGTACAACGGTTCAACGGTTCAACGTTTCAAAGATTCAACGGCTCGGCGTTGCAGTGGTTCAACCGTTTTCAGACAGCGACAGCTGTTAGTGGCTAAAGTTCAACTTGAGTGTAAGTGTTTATGTGTTTGTAGGTGTCTCTGTGTGTGTGTGTGTGTGTGTGTGTGTGTGTGTGTGTGTGTGCGTGTGGGTGTGGCACTTTTTTGCCTCAGACCGTGTGGCAGGAAATTCCAAGAAAATATCCGTTTAATTGTGATTCATTTTCTTTCTTCTTTTGTAGTTTTATTTTTTTTACCTCCTAATTGGTTTCAGGCGTGAAAAAGAATTTTTGATTGGCAGCAATTCCATACAAGAAATTCAAAGAAATTTAAGCTTAAAAAAAATAAAGTAAACTTAAATGTAGAAACTTAAACATAACTGACATAAATCATTCTAGTCAAATAACGATTGATGCTGATAACTGAACCGAAACCAAAGGCAAACATTTTTTAAGAACCAGTTACAGTTACAGTTACCGTTACCGTTACAGTTACTATTACCAAACTGAGTATGCTGCTTAACATCCTGATTATAATAAATAAATAAAAATAGTAGAAGGAAATCCTTCTGATCGCAACTAAACGTAATTATCAAATGAATGCAATCAAAGTTGAATTTAAATATCTAAATGGTTGGAAGCAAGCAACAATTTATGTGTCGAAAAAATTCCTAAAAAATTCATAATTTATATTTTAAATTAATTATACTAAAAATTAATTAAATATACTATAATAATATATAAATAGTTGCTCTTATTGCAGAAAATCCATTCTTTCTTGTATAAAGTGTTTGCGTAACTCGAAGAGATTTGTAAGCCAATCAGACGGTGACGAATTGCTTGACAGTGAGCAATAATTGGCAGGATGCGATTGTCGAAAGTCGCATTGGCATCATTGCCACAAGTAACACTTGGCTAAGAGGTGACAACAACAACAACAACTGGCTGACCAAAAGCCAAATGGGGAAAATGCGTTAAGCTCACTGCAAATGCAACAGATACAAAAACTGAGCCTTGAACAACAGGCTGGCCTGCCCAGAGAATGGACAGACAGACAGACAGTAGCTGGGCAGGACAGCAGGGACAGTAGCAGTGACAGCGACACGACTTGAATGAAACAGCAGCAACAACAGCAACAGCAGCAGCAACAGCAGCAACAGCAGCAACAGCAACAGCAGCAGCAGCAGCTGTTTCAGGACCAGCTGAGCGTCAAAATGGGCCCAAGCCATTAGGGGCAAGTAGCGGGACAACAAAAAACAGAAGCAGACACGTCAACAGTCGACACGAGACACACTGAACAAAACAAAAAACGAAAACGAAAAGCAAAGGATAGTCGAGAGTGCCCGACTAATCAGTATCCTGTCCAATAAAGATTTATGGCTACGCATCACTGTTTTTGCACACAAGCAGAACTCTGATGCGCCACTCTGATGCGCCACCTCTCTGTGATTCTTCTTCTTTTTTTATTCTTTGAATTTTTAAAGCAAAAAAAGTACAATTGATGTTTTCCAAATCGAGGCTAATCTAATACAAAGCAAGCCAAAGTCGAACTTTTTAAACCAATCGAAATTCTACGCATAAAATCGAATTCTGTGTGTCCAATTTTCAACTGAGAGTTTTTTTTTTTTTTTTGTGTGTAAATCAGCGTGGCAACTATGGGATTAAGTATCGGAAACGGAAATACGAATTTTATTTGAACCAGTTACATAAACCGATTTTATTATAACGCAACCGCAAAAGTTGTGAACCAATTTATAAGCTTTAACAGAACTTTTACACGAGCCGACACAAAATGAGGCCAGCTCGATATCGATATATCTCGATATATGTATATTTTTCTTACATATTAGATACATTCCAAATGTTGTAGTTTTTAGTTTAGCTGCTGATCAGGAACATCTATATATATTTATCGAAGTAATTTGATTTTCTGTTTGCGTTACATACTCTGGCATAAATTCAATGAAACTCTTTTGAAGGCATTTTGAATGCGTACAGGATTGAAGACAAAGCAGAAGTGCTGACAATTTTTAGTAGCTGTTGTTTATGTTGCTATTATTGTTGTTGCTTTTTGTTTGTTGTTGTTTGTTGTTGTTGTTGTATTTGGCACAAACAAAACAAAAAAAAAAGGGAATGAGCAACCACAACAACTAAAAACAAGCAGCAGCAATCCAATCCGGCGACGACATTGACGTTGGCGTTTGGCGTTGGTAAAAGGACAAAGCGTAAATGAGTTGCCAACCGCATGCAACAAGCAACAAGCAACAACAACAACAAAACAAACACAACAAGCTGGCTGAGCAACAACAGCAGAACAAAACCATTAGAAAAACAATTAAGTTAGCTGACAGCGTTCATGGCTCAGCTCGTTCGACTGTCAGATACACTTAATTGATGGCATTCACCAGAGTAGGTGGCACTTGAAAATGCATTTAGTGTATTTGCTGATTTGCCGCAAAAGTTCCATTTGCATTTGTTGCGTGCCACAAGCTTTTTTCGGTAGAGTTTTATCTTTTCATTTAAGTTGCGGTTGATTGTGGCTTGCAGCTTGATTGAGCTTTGAATACGTCAACATAAAAAGTAGCAAATCAATTGGTCAACTTTAAGCCAGCTTAAACCAACAAAAAAAATATAAAAATAAAAAAAAAATAAAATAGGCATAGAATAGTCAAATATTTGCAGGATATTCAAACCAACAAGCTTTAAAAGGCTTAACAAGTTTCAGAGCTTCAATTTGAAAGGACACTTTAAGGACAGACCAAATTTGAGTATGTTTAAAGTGTGCAACACAAACAATTGAAACTATGTATACAAATGTGAAAACGCACAAATGACAACTAAACATCGATAGGCATATTTATCGATGACAGGATGGGGCAAGCAGCCAAAGTAACTGTACAATATGTAGATGAACATGCAACAAGGGGCGAGTCTCCAACTAAAATTACAGTTCAGTTATTAATTACTGACACTGTGTGTGTTTGTGTGTGTGTGTGTGTGTGTAGGAAAATTCTAATGTATGTGTATGCGATATAAATCTGCTTGTATATGGGCTTAATATAGATGTGTCAACCAACCCGCACCCCCCACTCAACGGCCCATTCCCCCATATTGTTTCCCAGTGGACGCGCCCTTTGCCGGTCAGCAAACAACAGAGCAATCCCTTGGCCAGGCCAGGATAGGCTAGGCAAAGTGGCAGCGAAGGGGTTGCTGGCCCAAAGGGTATTGGACATGGCAACAATGGACACACGGAAACACACCTTTTTTATCACTATATGGTTGGTTGTTGTTGTTGTTGTTGCGCACAACAGACGATGGGGCGAAAATGTACTGCGGATATATGGATTGTCAAACCCTAAATGTATTTGTGTGCGTGTGCGTGAGTGCGTGAGTGTGTGTGTGTGTGTGTGTGTGCGTGTCTGTGTGTGTGTGTGTGTTTAAAAAAAATAATATTTAACTATCTAACGAAGCCTAAATACACTGCGACTACTAAATATGCTGTTTCGAGTTAATGTTGCATGTAGACCGATCCCAGGCATAAAAAACAAGTTTTTAAATATTTAGAAAATATTGAAACTTAGTCCTCCAATTGAGGCTTACAAGTCAAGTTTCTATTTATATGTATATGTATATTTGAACAACTAAATATTATCATGTGTCACCGATTTTGTGACAAAATTGAATGAAGTGTGACAATCAGAAACCCGACCCTGAACAGAGGCCACAGCAGCAGCAAAGGACGATAGTACACACACACACACACACACAGGAGTTTGGGTTTGGTGAATGGACTTGCTTTGGTCCTGCATAATTTGGTATTTTGATATTATTGAATGCGATGCGGATTGAAAATATCCTTCTGACTATATAAATATATCTCAAACTCTATCTCTCTCTCACACTCTCTCTCTCACTCTCTCTCTCTCTCTCTCTGTCTCTTTGTCTCTTTGTGGTATGCCTGAAAGCCACAAAATGTTAATTCGATCAGAGTTGGCATACTTTACATTTGGCAAAGTGAAACTGACAGATGAACACAGAATGTAATTGGCAGTCAATTAGGCCATCATTGTTGCCCGTCAATAGTAATTAAACATTTCAAAAACACTCATTAATGCAATCGATTTCGCCCAACTCAGCTAAATCGCTTCATTTTACGCTAGTTGCAATTGAAACAAGATTTTTTCAGCTCCAAACAAAATCAGTCGATATTTACAGATACATTTCATTGTACGCTTGTCAAATTTGCCGACATCCTTTCTTATTATATGTATGTATATTCGTATAACCATTCACTGGCAGTCGTCACGCAATTGTCATCAACAAATGCAACAGCCAGGGCTCCAACTTTGCACCAATAATACAAATCGCATTACATTTTTTATCAAGTGGGGCAAGAAGTCACAATTTCATTTTTTTGCTATATGCAAGAACTTATTCAATGCGAAACTTTTAACAGCTGCAATTGTGATTCCAGCACACTTGTCAAGCGCTCAACACTTTTTGCTCCGACGCGCAATTTCCAAACTCGCTTTTGTTGCAACGCACATAAATATGCAAAAAATAAAAAACCTCAACAAAAAAAAAATAATTATATAAATACATTAAGCCAATAATGCCGACATAATGTACAAATTTGTAAATTAAATCACTCGACATAAATAATTTACTCGAAAGTATGCTTTTTCTGCATTCACATTTGGATATTGTGCGAAATTAGTTTTGCCTTAACGACACAGCGTCCCTTTCGTTTATTCGTTTGTTTATTCCATTTTCTTTACTTGTTTTTGTTTTTTGTTTTTCTTGTTTTTGTTGTTGTTGTTGTTGTTGTGGCAGGGTACGGAGTTAGTTTGTTGCGTGTGTACGCGTTATGCCCCCAGATGGCATTTCGTTGCTCGGAATTATTATTAAATTTACAATGTTATCCCAAAAGTGTTGTCGAGCTTCCTTGGTGTGCGTGCGTGCGTGCGTATGCGTGCGTATGCGTATGTGTGTGTGTGTGTGTGTGTGTGTCCCAAGAACCAAAAGCAACCAAACAAAAAAACTAAAACAAACTTAAACTCTGCCCTGTCATATTTTGCATATTAATGCTGTTCATTAAAGTTGTATAAATTATAAATGATACGACTTGGCCATAATAATATCCACAAACAGCCACATGAGTCAATGCGTCGCACAAATTAGAAATGAGCGATAGAGATGGCAACACCCCAACAGATAGAGATGCAAAATGATAGCTCTACATCTATGTATATATGTATATGTGTGTGTGTGTGTGTGTGTGTGGCCCCATTTCTTATGCCCTTGTTCAAAAAAGGTTATAAACACATTTTGTTGCGTACTTTGATCCTGTGCTGTGTTGCTGGATTGCAAGTATCAACTGCTTTCAATTTATGAAAATGATATCAAAATCTGGGATGGCATAATCGCAAACATTCGACATTAAAGCGAACTATTAAATATTAAACATGCTCCGTATTTGATTACAAAAGAAATGTCACTTAGAGAAGTGAAAACAGAGAAGTCAAGAGGAAGGCCAGACGAGAGACGCACTTGAAGTGGGAAGAAAAGTGGCATAGTGAGAAGAAAAGTGGCATAGTGAGAAGAAAAGTGGCATAGTGAGAAGAAAAGTGGCATAGTGCACAGAAGGAAGTCAAGTGTAAAGAAGTTGTAAAGACGGTATTCAACTAAAACAAGTAAACAAGCGAGTAGCAAAGCGAGTAGCAAAGAGAGTAGCAAAGCGAGCAGCAAAGCGAGCAGCAAAGCGAGCAGCAAAGCGAGTAGCAAAGCGAGAAGCAAAGCGAGAAGCAAAGCGAGAAGCAAAGCGAGAAGCAAAGCCAGAAGCAAAGCGAGAGGCAAAGCGAGAAGCAAAGCGAGTAGCAAAGCGAGTAGCAAAGCGAGAAGCAAAGCGAGAAGCAAAGCGAGAAGCAAAGCGAGAAGCAAAGCGAGAAGCAAAGCGAGAAGCAAAGCGAGAAGCAAAGCCAGAAGCAAGGCGAGAAGCAAAGCGAGAAGCAAAGCGAGAAGCAAAGCGAGCAGCAAAGCGAGAAGCAAAGCGAGAAGCAAAGAGAGAAGCAAAGAGAGAAGCAAAGCGAGAAGCAAAGCGAGAAGCAAAGCGAGAAGCAAAGCCAGAAGCAAAGCGAGAAGCAATGCGAGTAGCATAGCGAGGAACAAAGTGGAAAGCAAAGCGATAAGCAAAGCCAGAAGCAAAGCGAGAAGCAAAGCGAGAAGCAAAGCGAGAAGCAAAGCGAGAAGCAAGAAGCAAAGTGAGCAAAGTTCCACAGTTTAAGTGCTTCGCAATGCATTCCGAGCAAAAACTGATTTGAGCGACTGACTACTATTAATACCCAAGTTCCCTTCACTTACCGCTCCCGCCCCCGCCCCCGCCCCGCCTTCTGCTGGCCACACTCGCCTCCAACAATATTTCAGTTTATAAATGATGTTCATTCCATTTACATGCAGCAAGCGTTAGTTACGTTTCATTTACTTTGGCCAGTGCAGTGGGCGAGAGAGAGTATCCTCTAAAGAGTATTGGGTTAACTAAGGTTGGGACTAGGGGACTTAACTGTTTCATTCTGTATATACATATATATATACACAAGTGTGTGTGTGTGTGTCTGGACGTCAAAGCAGCGCTCATATTGATTACCCTTCAAGCTCGTAACATTTGCTGACCCATCCAGCCATCCAGCGAGAACAACGTGAACTGAACTTTTGCAATTTGGTTTTGTTGTTGCTTCTCTTGTGGCCAGTGAAATCTGTCAAAAGTATCAACGATGATGTCTGTATTATGAATTATTTATGCATGAACATAAAGTTTTCAACAGACAGGAAACCAAAGAAAGATGTGAGCTGAAACTAGAAAAACTAAAGATGGCAACCGAGCAGCAGCCAAGTGAGCCAAATGGAAAAGTGGAACCAGTGTTTGAACTCAAGTTTCCTTGACTGAATTTCCAGCTCAAGAGCTGGGCAAATAGATCAAACTTTTAAGATGAACTAGAACTAGATCTGGAACTTGAATTAGTTCAAAGTTCATAGGCTGACTGATTGATGGAAAGAATTGAAACTGAAACTCGAACTTTAAAATAACTGCAATTAGATCAGTTTAAGGACGAGACTGGAACTAGTTAGATATTAGTAAATTTTGAGCTGGAACTTGAACTGAAACCGAAACTGGAACCGTCGCCAAAGCAGTTGATTGCACCAATTTGTCGAGTCACGAAATGGCCATCAGAAAAAACCAAAAAAAAAAAAAAAAAAAAATTGTGTGCGCAACGCGAACTTGTGTCAAATGCTATATAAATACACAAAGATATGTGTGTAAGTGTGTGTGTGTGTGTGTGTGTAAAATATTTGATTTTTAATGTACGTAAGAGGAGATGGAGGAGGGGGGGAGCAAAAGGCTGCGGCTGTGTCATCATTAAATTCTGTCCAAAAGCAATTTCGAGCCAAAAACGTAAATGTCCGCAATCAGCTTATGAGTAAGACAGCGACAGAGATAGAGAGAGAGAGAGACAGAGAGCGACAGAGAGAGAGAGGGAGAGATTTTGCGATTTTTTGAAGATTTCTTTTGCGCATTTTTTCCCATTGGATTATCTCTGCCCGCATTTTCCCAATTGGCGAGATTTTTCGCGTTTTATATTTGCACTCAATCGCTCAAACTGAAACTGTTTGATTTTTTCTTTTTGTATATTTATTTGCAAATGCCATCAAAGGACGACATGTCCTTGACAGAAAATATGCAGCTGCAACTTAAATGGCTCTTAGTCTGTCTGTCTGTCTGTCTGTCTGCACTCAAGTGTAAAATGAATGACTATTGCATAATCAATTAGATTTCTTGACATTGTGAAAAGAATGATTTCAAATCGCTAAGGAATTATTAGCCCTTGCCCTCCACTCCCTCCCCTTCCCCTCTGCCTTGAACTAAAGATACAAAATGCGGGAAGGGGGATGTGAATCAGAGAAATGCATTTGGCAAATGAAGAAGTTTTAATTGAAACCTTCAAATACAATTTAATTGAAATCGATTTGAGGGTAAATACTCAATAGATTCTCTAGGGTTTCAAATAGAGATATTGAAATAGTTGCACTTAAAGAAAGATAATCTGTATGATAGTCAGATTAGTGTCAGATATTGATATGAACAGATACATTTGAAGCCAGGCTGTCAAACTGGATCTGGATATCAACAACATTTATTTCACAAACTAGATCACAACGAAACCGATTATAATAAATAAAAAAATAATAATTGCAACCACATCGAAATCTTGAACGGAATCTGAACGCTTTATGTACCGTCACCGGAACTGGAAACGAAATACGAATCGGTTTCCCAAACTGGTAAATTTTCAACTAATTCGAAAGGTCAGAATAAAATATCAATTAAACTATATCGATAAATGTTATCGATGACATTAAATAGAATAGTTAATTAAAAGCAGCATAGCAACAACTATCGGTTATCGATAACATGTACAATTTGTAGTTTAAGGTTCTTATTTATTATTTTTAATTACTGCCCATCAGTGTCGCCATCACCTGCTTAATTCAGTTACGGCAATCGAGATGAAATCATTCCAACGTATTTCAATGGATCTTTCATTACTTATTCTGTTTGCATGCCTCACTAATCTCCAGCTTACGTACAGCTCCGATAAACAGAGACAGCGAGCGACTGTGAGCGGGAGAGAGAGCAACGATTGACCCAATCATCGAATCAAGTTAAAGCTAAAAGATTTCGTGTTCTTCTTTTTATTTTTTTTGTATTTTTTTGCTTGCTTGTCTGAACTTTTGAAAAGGAGGGGGTGGGGGGGGTTGTTGTGGTTGCCACCTAGTAATATATGTGGCGCCAAAATGACAACTAATGCTCGGGGAACAGTTGTCAAATGTTTTCAACACAACAGAAGCTGCTAAGGGTGGCCGAATTTGAGCTATACAATGACAAACATACATACTATATAGATATAGAATATATATATATATATATATATATATATATAGATATATAACATGTTTTTTGGGGGTTGCTTGACAACCCTTGCGTATCGGCGAGGCAAACGCTGGGCGTGCGGATTAAGGCACACAGCGTAACGAGGACAATCCAGAAAAGCAGGCCAAGTCCGAAAGAGAGAGAGAGAGAGAGATAGAGAGCGAGAGAGAGAGCGAGAGGGAGAGCGAGAGAGAGAGCGAGAGGGAGAAGGTCTAGAGAAGAGTGCGGTGGCTAAATCTTAGCCAAAAGGCGTTGACAACAACAACAACAACAACAAGAACAACGAAGTAAATTGGTTTACTATTGACCTTGGCGTTTGTCAACGCCTGGAAACGCCACATAAATAAGTCAAAGCAGACTTTATGTATTTCTATATATACATATATATATATATATATATATATATATATATTTGTGTATTTTATATAAAAATTTAAGTTTTTTATTGTCTCTTTTTATGTAATTTTCTCTTTTCAAGTTATTTTCTTGTCGCATAAATAAATAAATAAAAATTCGCCGCAGCAGCTAGAATTAAAACAGATTTCCCCCCCCCCTCCAGCTACACCTCCCCACCCCACTCCATCACCCACCTCGCCATCTCTTCCAGCGGCAGGAAGTGCCAGCCATAAAAAACATTTGGCACTGTGTCTTCAATTCAATTTTATTGATTTTTTATTTGTTATTTATTTATTTATTTTTTGTTGGTTTTTGCCGCTTTTTTTATGCTTTAACATTTGTATACCCTGTGTCCATAAAATGCATAGACACAGGTGTATAACCAACTTGAACTGAATTACTATATTATAATATATTGTCGTGTTGGCATATACCATTTGTAGATCAACATTATTTAGTTGCAGATTTCGAGAACTGCAATTTTGTCAGTTTTTACAGGAAGCTTTGGCTGTTTTTTACAGTTTACAGTTTATTAGATTTGCTGTTGTTGTTGTTGTTGTTTGTTGCTTGTTGTTTAGGATAACAGGGATTTCGAATCAAATAAAACCGCAACCTAAACAGCAACTTTGAGATGCATGAAGTGCCTTTCTCCTTGGACAGGCTGTGTAGCCTGAACTAAAACCATATCAGCAACTTTATCGATTATATATCTTATCCATATATCTTTATTTATATATATATATAGATATATATTTTCTATTATATTTTCCCTTGCGCAGGGTATCTGCAAGTCGCGTATTCTTATCAATAACAATATAACTGGGATTTTCTGCTACTGCTTTTGCTTCTTCTTGTTCTTCTTCTTCTTGTTCTTCTTCTTGTTCTTCTTCTTGTTCTTGTTCTTGTTCGGCTTCGACATTTGTCGTCAGACGTTATTTGCTGTTACACACCCCCGTACCGCGCACCGCGTACCGCCCCCTAAACAGATGCGACCATTAAGCGCAATAAAAAACCAACAAAAAAAGAACCATGCCCAAATACAGAACCCCCCCCCCACCCCCACCCCTCTCCAGTCTCCACAAACGGCTTTTTCTTTGTTTTTTAAATAATTAGATTAGTTTCTGGTTTCAAATGTTTGATATTTTATTGGCAGGAATAAGAGATAAGAAAATAAATAAATAATATGTATGAGCATTAATGCACTTGCAGAGGCACAGGCAGATGGGGTTGGGGGGGGCGGGGTCGGGCAATGGGATGCCAGGGAATTGCTGATAATAATCTTAATGAAGTTGGCCAACAAAAAAACCAAAAAAAAACAAGAGGATGCAGAAAATAGCTGCCGAAGTTTTCATCTGTTTTGGCCACGTATTGTGGCAATGTATGTGTCACGCCTACAACACCATCTACCCGCCTCCCCCCCCACCCCCCCAGCCCATTGCCCACACCCTGGCAAGGGGAGTGAGAGCGAGAGAAAGAGAGAAGCAATCAAAGAGCCGTTCAAATGGCTACCGGTTACACAATAATGCGTCCGGCGTTGCCATCCCGCATGCGAATGAATGAATGAATGAATTAATGAACGAATGAATGAACGAATGAATGAACGAATGAAAGAATGAATGAATGAATGAATGAATGAATCCCTTCAGCGTCCTTAAATAACATTGCGTTGTTCTTTATTGGGTCGTTAAATCTCTAGCGGTTGTCGTGTCTTCTTCGCCTCTTCTACTGTTCTCTCAAGCCTTGAGCCTTGAGCCTTGAGCCTCAACCCTCAACGACTGCCACTCCTCCCCGCCCCTAACTGCCCACCCCTCTGCAGACAACACACTTGGCAGGCGCCAGGCAACGTTTAGCCTTACTAGACGCACACTACCCACCCCTCGTCCGGTGGCGCATCTCACCCTCGCAACACCCTTGGCAACTGAATTTGGAGTTACGCCGCACGATCTACGTGGCCACAGTGGGACAAAAGCAATTTGCTGGCGCACATAGGATGTATTGTAATTCTGATGAAGACACCTTCGGCCCCTTAAATTATAAATGAAATATATACAGGGTATACGAAAACGGATTAGCTAATTTAGTCTCCGAGATACGCGAGACAGATAAAGCTCTATCGGCGCGACTGTTGATCCTGATTAAATACTCTTTGCTTTAGGAGACACTTCCTTCTGCCTGTTACATGCATTTGACCAAAACCAGTATACCCAACTTTTTACCTTCAGTGGGTTCAGGGTATACAGAAAACAAAAAAAAACGCACACTTGTTCCACTGTGCAGCAGTAACTGCTTGTTGTTGTTGTTGGCTGGCGATGGCGACGGCGAAAGTACGCGAAGGCAGCCGCAGCCGCAAACAGTTCGATTCCAGTCCATTCCATTCCATTCTATTCCATTTCAGCAGGGAGCCAGCAGGAACGCACAGGATGCGACAGCTTGACGCCAACGCCAACGTTGACGTTGACGTCGGTGTCGACGTCGGCGTCCTTAACCTTTTTGTTGTTGCTTAATTTTGCATTTAGGGTTGACGAAGAAGCAGCACAAGAAAAAGAAGCAGCAGACAAAACAAAAAGAAACGAAAAAAAAACACGCCTTGTTTTTGTATTTCGATTTGAATTGATGTTTTTCTCTTGCGTTGATTTCGTTTCGTTTCGTTTCGTTTTTGTGCGCGTCAAAATCTGTCTCAAATTGTTTTATTTTGTTTATCACTTGGCTAAATTTAACAACAAAAAAAAACAACGAAAAAAAACAACCAAAAAAAACCAAAAAAAAAAACATCTTTATGAAGCCCATTTTTGAAGTCGTTTACTTAGCTGTCTAAGTTTGTATTGCTTTTAATTTTTTTCTTCTTTTTATTCTCTCTTGTTTTTTTTTTTGGTGTGTGCCTTTTATTTTTTCATTTCACTTTTATTTTTGTGTCTCTCTTTCTCTCTCAGTTGCTGTAAGGTCGAATTTCTGTAGTCTGTGAATTCTAGCATTTGGTTTCGTAGTTTCGTAAGCGTTCCACATCCTTTTGTCAGGATGTTAACAATAAGGGCCCATTTATATTGTTTCCTTCTCGCACTTGCAAACAGCTGACAGCTGACAGCCGACAGCCGACAGCCGACTGTGACGCCAGCAGCGACGCTGGCAGCGACGTCCACTTCACTGCTGAGCCTTGCGTGGCAAAGCACGTTAATTAAATTAAATCAAATTAGCTAAATATGTTTGCACTTTTGCACCGTCCGTGCCTCTCTCTCTCTCTCTCTCTCTCTTTCTCTTTCTCTTTCACTCACTCTCCCTCTCTATCTCTTTCTTGAGGGGTAGGTTTTTTAGGGGGTAACGGTAAAAACGAGGCAGACTCCAACTAAACAAACAAACCTTAATAAGCTGCTACAATGTGATCCAGTTTGCTGTGGAATCAAAGGCGATAATTGGCTTTGCTCGTTAGATATCCTGTAACAAAGTACTTAGCTCCCTCTCTCTCTCTCCATCTCTCTCTCCCTCTCTAGCTCACCAAACTGGAGCCATCTTCTAAGTTTTGCTGATTGTAGTTGTTGTTCGATTAATTGCCAGGCAATATATATATTGGCCAGTTATCGATAAATGCGAAAACATATATTAAAATTCGACAGACAGACATGACTATATCGACTCAACTAGTCGGGCTGATGAATAATAAATATTTCTACAATTGCCAATTAAATATAAATTTGCAAATAAATACTAATATGAAAAAAAAAAAATGTAATTTTTATTTATTTGAACTTTTCTGTCTCTTGGGAATAAATAACTGAATAATTGAAATATGCTTTTTATTTACTTGTTTATTTGCGCAATTCGAGGCATATTTCGGGTGGATTACTCAACACTGGTCGAGCCATACGTTTTAGTATTCATAATTTTACACAAATTTCCTTTGATCTACTATTTTGTTTTGCTTTTCGTGTTCTTCGTGTGTTTCTTCTACTTCTCACTGTGTACTTGAGATGAGGCTGTCCGTTTTTTCATTTCTTCTTCAGGCTGTGCTTCGGCTTTTTAATGCAAATTGATTCGTTTCTCTCAGCTTTGCTGTTGCTGCTGTTGATTGATTCATAGCCATTCCAAGCACCATAACTCAACACCAATTCCCCAGCAACCACCCCAACCCCAACCCCAACACCAATCCCAACCCCAACCCTCAATCCCTCCCCCATGCTGTTGCGGGATCAGCTCTCGGAAGTTGGCTTTGGTCGCTTAATCGGTCATTGGGCCTTGTTATACAGCTCAATTATGGTCATTTGCCATGCGGCGCATGTGGTACTCCTCTTGGCCCCATTACGTATTGAGAGTCCACCCTTAGACCTCACTTACACCTCCCCTCCTGTGAGGGGGAGGAAATGCCTTTCATCGATTTGCCTGCCAATCTTTTGTCGTTAGCATTTTAACATTTTTGCCTACTAAATATAAACACTTAATGCAAATCGACAAAAACAAACAAAAAAAACCAAAAAAATAAACCAAAAAATAAACCAAAAAATAAACCAAAAAAAAAGCAAAAGAGCTGAATGCAAAATTAAGTCAACAAGACTCGGCCAAAAAATAATTTTCAATTTGTTTGCTTCAGCTATGGATCCGTTGCCCAGATTTTCTAATCTCTCTCTCTCTCTCTCTATCTCTATATCCATCCCTCTCTCTCTCTCTTTCTCTCTGTCTCTGTCACTCCGTCTAAGTGTGTTGTGTTTGTTTTTGCTATTACAGCACAAACAGAAGCATAAACACAAACACACACACTCACACACACACACACACACTCACACACACACATACTCACACACACGCACACACTCACACACACACGCACACATTGCGATACACATCTCTATAGGCATATATAATTTTAATGACTGCATTTGAACATTTTTATGCATCCTTTATGCAAAACCAAAAAAAAAAACCAAAAAAAAAAACAAAAAAAAAAACAAAAAAAAAAAACAACAAAAGCAACAAAAAAAACCAAGCGAGAAGGCCCAAGGTTAGAGAGCTCGACTACGGGATATCCTGCGCCTGAGCACATGTTATATGATACGATATACATTTTTTCAAATAATCAATTTTTGATCAATTTCTATTGCTATCGGCAAACGATTTATATCGATAATCGCTAAACGGAAGGAGTTATCGATCAAATGAATGAAAGTAAGCAATTTCCCGCGCTTATAATCCCCAAAGAGACCTTTACATACTTATCAAGAATATATATATATTTTATATGCTTCCTTTCTACTGCCTGTTACATACGTAGGCCCAACTTTATTATGACACATTTTCAATTGTTGCAGGGTATACAAAAGATGGAAAGATATTATCTAGTGTACATATATATATATATATATATATATATATATACATGGCACCAACAAATATTTCCATTTTTATTACTTTATAATAGGTATTGATTTTTGAGGGTCTTTGCTTCAGCGTTCAGCTTTGCTTTTAGCTCATTCAAATCATTTAAATATTTCAGATTTCAGGACTCGTTGGGCATTATCGATTTTGGTTCAGATACAGCGCAACAACAACACTATCTAAATGACATGGCTATCATCAAAACTAATGATTATCTTGCACATTATCTGGCAGACCCTGCTCTTCCCAACCATTCAAATTGGCCCATATTGTTGACTGTTTTTTGTCGATTACCAAAATAACACAAAACAATCAAAAATCATGAGCAAAAAGCAATGTTTTTTCTTCAAGTGTAGTCGCTTTTCAGTCAGACTTTTGAAGGATTCATTTTAATATGAAAATCAAATCGAAATCGAGTCGAGATATTGACAAAGTTATTTGTCTGCGACGTTGTCGAGATTTCGAGCCCTGTCTCGCAGTTTCCAACTAAATATATATAATATTAATCAGGAGCGCTAATATATTCCGTTACTCTTGACAAATTGATGGCTTTTGGGGAAGTTCAAGGATTTTATTATAGCATACATATGTACATATATGAGAAACATGGCTAACAATGGCAATTCCAGCTGCATTCAACACCAAATAATTGCTTGAAATATCTGCATTATATTTATTTACGCTTGAGCACATTATAACATTTTTATAAATTTTTTTTTTTGGTGTGTGGTTTGGTACACGTCAACACTTTTATTCATTTCTGGTGAATTTTTCTTTTTATTTGTATTTTTTTTATATGATTCGACGCTTATCAGATATTGCCGTGCCGCATAATCAGGTGGAAAAAAAGAGAGCACATGGCATATATTGATATACATATACACACACATACACACACACATGTGTGCATCAAATATATGTAGCTCTGGGCATTACCTACATATATACATTATATATCTATGTATATATGTGTACCTCTATTTACCTTCGCCTATCTTATCAATGAACGCCGACGAAGAGCTTCAATTCAATTTCTTTTCAATTTCTTACCTACCTACAATTTCTTACTCTCACACACACACACACACACACACACACAGCGCTCACCTGTCAAGGTGCCGTCAGTAAAAATTTTTTTATTATTTTTTTTTATTTTTTTTTAGCTTGAGAATCTCAACCTAAATCAAATAATGATGAGCGACGGTGTCGTGTTTTCATTAAGAAACCAACGAACACACACACACACACACACACACGCATACATACACACTTAGGTAACTCGGCTACACATCCACCAGCCATCCGAAAATGTAAATTTGAAAATCTTCACTAATAATAATAATGTCGTGTAATAATACAATATGCAGGCAGGCATATTGTCTTCCAGGGGAGTGAACGGTGGGCGGGGGAGGCTGCTGAGGCTGTTGAGGCTGGCCTTTGATCTAATCACGGCACAGGCACAGCACACACACACACGCACACACACACACACGCACAGGTAAGCCGGCCCCCTTCGCATTTTGCACACGGAGATGTTTTTCGCTCTGCGGCTTTAACAAAATGTTAATTTTGTGCTAATGAAAGCTGCGTCTATTTGCCTGTGTGTGTGTGTGTTTGTGTGTGTGTGTGTGTGTGTGTGTGTGTGTGTGTTTCTGTGTGTTTGTGTGTTTGTGTGTGCGTGCGGCATTTAGACGCCATTTTGTCAGGCTGTCTAAATGAAATTGCGCTGTCTCGTGCAAAAAGATTTTTTGGCTGCACAGATTTGTGGAACGCTTTCAAAAATAACCGCAGACATTTTAACTTTCATCTTTGCAGTTACTTTTTATACTTCATCCTGTGTGTGTGTGAGTGTCTATGTGTGTGTGTATCTTTTTGGCATTTGCTCTAGTTTTGTAAATATTATCTGCTCTTAAGTCGAGTGCCAAAAATGCAAATGAACAAAACTTGATTTGATGTGTGGCAAACTTTGCCAAATTATATCGAGGGAAAACATATATATATACGTTCAACCGATTTTTATTAATCCGAATAGCGAAAAACAAAACAAAAAACCAAAAATTTAAATCAGGGGGTTCCGGGGGTGGGGGGGAATTTTGGAGTCATTTAAAAATTGAAACATTTTGGAAATCTCAGATAAGCTGCTTGAAATGCGCTTTAAGTTTAGAGTGAAATGCTATCGATAAATGAACGACAATCGATAATCGATTGACACTTACCAAATGCAAGACGGTGTTGACCACCTCCCGATTGGTCACCTGGCCAACCTCGATGAGGCCGATGAGTACGGCGAATTTTAAATTATCGGCGGTTGTCATTCTGACAATTTCGTCGGGCCGCTTTATATCGCTGTACGGCGGACGCATGATGTCCGCCATTTTGTATTTTTGGAGTCGATTGTTGTTGTTGTTGTTATTAGTTGATTGGTTTGATTATCGATGATTGTTATTTATTTATGAATTTATTGTATATTGTTGTTATCAGATTTGCATGTGCGCCATATACAATATTTAATTAGTTGTTGTTGTTGTCATTCAGATCGAGTTAAATATATATAATATATTATTATTTATATATATATATGTGTATATATGTAGATTAATGGATGGAATGCACAGGAGAAATAAACACACGCACACACACACATACACAGGTGCACACAAACACATACAAATGCATATGCGTCAAAAATATATATCTATATATATCTTTATGGTGGCTCGGGATTTTTTCGATTTTTTTTTTTTTTTTTTTTTTTGCCAGGCAATTGGGAATTAACAACAAAAAGGATTATTTAAATTTTTTATAATTTTTTTTATATTTCTTTTTTTTTATAATTATTTTTTATTATTTTTTGTTTAATTTTTCACTAATTTTTTTTTTGACGGCGGCTTGAAATTGCTTCAATTTGATGTCACACAATTTGTTGTATTAGTTGTTGGATTTGTTGTTGTATTTGTTGTTGTGGCCGCTGTGCCGTTGTTGCAGTTGTTGCAGTTGTTGTGGCTACCACATTTGGCGCTCATGTTGAGCCGCCTTTGTGTCTCCACATTTATTTCTTATCTTGCTTATATTTTCTGGTATATAATTTTTGGAAACAATTTAATATTGCACACTTTTCAGTTTTTTAGTTGTTTTTTTTTTTTTTATTTATTTATTTATTTATTTTATTTGATTATTTTTTTTTTTTTGATTTTGGTTGGGTATTACATTTTTTTGGTTTGGTATTTGTGGTGACATACATAAAGAGAAAGAGACAAATGCAAAAATTAATCAAAAATTTAAAATATAAATATAAATATATATATATATATATATATATATATATATATATATATATATATATATATATATATATATATACATATACATGTACACACATCAAAACTATAGCTTTGGTTCAAATATTAATACATATTTATTTATGTATATTTAAAAAAAAAAATAATTTTCTATTTATTCACAAATATTTGGGTAAGACAAGCATTTGTTTACTACAAACATTTTGTACAAAATTATTAAGTAAAAAAAATAATAAAAAATTAAAGATATGATCTCTAAGATGCTTCAACAATATATCAATGTATAACAAGTTCATCTTTTCAAATAAAGTTAACAACAACAAAGTGGCAACTCGGAGATTTTGTGTCTGGTAACCGGGAACATATTCTGAATATTATGCAACTCAAATTATTTATATAATTGTGTTCGATCAGTCTTTCTGTCCAATCTGTCTGTCTGTCTGTAGCTCAAGTTTGAAGCTATCTTGATGGAACTTGAAATATATAAGTCTTTAAGTTGTTGGCGGGTCGGAATCATCATATCATATAGCCGACATACCAACAAACAGTCGAAAAATACTTTTTACCTATCTTTATTTTCGTATTTCTGTTCTGCAGAACTTGAATTTGATTAATCCACGATTTTGCTGCTGTGCCCCAAAACCAGCAACCAGTTGAGTTTCGCCCTCTTGAATCTACACGCTGCTGCAGTGATCTGTATGTGTTTGCGCCAGCTAAGTTTCCTGTCCAGATACATACCCAGGTAGCGAACATGGTTCCCCTGAGGTATGATCGTGTTGTTGAGTCGGACGGGTGGACAGTTACCACTGCTGAGCGCAAACGTACAGTGCTGAGACTTGTTCTCATTGATGCAGTATTCCGCCGGTTGGCCCAGGTACTAAAATTATCCAAGAATCTTTGCGTAACCGCTGCTGCTCTCCAAGCAGTGGAGGAGTTAGCGAGGAACACAGTGTCATCTGCGTATGTGGCAAGCAGCGTGTTTCTGGCTACCAGAATCGGCAAGTCCGCGGTGTACAATGTGTACAGGGCAGGTCCCAGGACACTACCCTGCGGTACACCCGCTCCGATGCGGCCAAGCAGGTAGGACCTGAGCAGTAAATACTGCGCCGAAGGTAGTAGGGACTTAAGCTTAAAAAGCAGGCCATCTTGCCATACGCGATCAAACGCTTGCTGGATATCCAAGAAGACAGCAGAGCTGTACTGCTTATTTTCCAAGGCCTCGAGGACATGCTGAACTACTCGATGA
The DNA here is from genome assembly GCA_035044105.1 of Drosophila nr. perissopoda 5 BK-2023a. NCBI lineage: Eukaryota > Metazoa > Arthropoda > Insecta > Diptera > Drosophilidae > Drosophila > Drosophila nr. perissopoda 5 BK-2023a. The sequence goes on along the minus strand of JAWNMK010000620.1, from coordinate 1,584,751 downwards.
ACTTGCTCTGGTGTACCATGGTGATGCCTAAAGCCAAACTGATAATCAGGAATGGCACTCTGGAAGCCACTTACTGCCGACAATCTTAGATTATCCGGCTTGCCAGGTTTCGGAATCATCACAATCAAAGCACACTTCCACGGAGTGGGGAAGTGGTGGAAGTAAAAATTATAGCCTGAAAATCGATATATCGGTGTATGGGCATAGGTCGAAACTTCAAAATGCCATAACTTCGTCAAAACTCAACTGATTTTAAAAAGCAAAGGCTTTTTGATCATAGTTTTGCCCCTAAATCAATCGTACATTTAAAGTTAATAATGAAATTTGAGGTCAGAAGACAAGTAAAAATTATAGCCCGAAAATCGATATATCGGTGTATGGGCATAGGTTGAAACTTCAAAATGCCATAACTTCGTCAAAACTCAACTGATTTTAAAAAGCAAAGGCTTTTTGATCATAGTTTTGCCCCTAAATCAATCGTACATTTAAAGTTGAAAACGAAATTTGAGGTCGGAAGACAAGTAAAAATTATAGCCCGAAAATCGATATATCGGTGTATGGGCATAGGTCGAAACTTCAAAATGCCATAACTTCGTCAAAACTCAACTGATTTTAAAAAGCGAAGGCTTTTTGATCATAGTTTTGCCCCTAAATCAATCGTACATTTAAAGTTGAAAACGAAATTTGAGGTCGGAAGACAAGTAAAAATTATAGCCCGAAAATCGATATATCGGTGTATGGGCATAGGTCGAAACTTCAAAATGCCATAACTTCGTCAAAACTCAACTGATTTTAAAAAGCGAAGGCTTTTTGATCATAGTTTTGCCCCTAAATCAATCGTACATTTAAAGTTGAAAACGAAATTTGAGTTCGGAAGACAAGTAAAAATTATAGCCCGAAAATCGATATATCGGTGTATGGGCATAGGTCGAAACTTCAAAATGCCATAACTTCGTCAAAACTCAACTTATCTTCAAAAGCGAAGGCTTTTTGATCATAGTTTTGCCCCTAAATCAATCGTACATTTAAAGTTGAAAATGAAATTTGTTGGTCGGAAGACAAGTAAAAATTATAGCCTGAAAATCGATATATCGGTGTATGGGCATAGGTCGAAACTTCAACATGCCATAACTTCGTCAAAACTCAACTGATTTTAAAAAGCGAAGGCTTTTTGATCATAGTTTTGCCCCTAAATCAATCGTACATTTAAAGTTAAGAAATTTGAGGTCGGAAGACAAGTAAAAATTATAGCCCGAAAATCGATATATCGGTGTATGGGCATAGGTCAAACTTCAAAATGCCATAACTTCGTCAAAACTCAACTTATCTTCAAAAGCGAAGGCTTTTTGATCATAGTTTTGCCCCTAAATCAATGTACATTAAAGTTGAAAATGAAATTTGTTGGTCGGAAGACAAGTAAAAATTATAGCCTGAAAATCGATATATCGGTGTATGGGCATAGGTCTGAAACTTCAACATGCCATAACTTCGTCAAAACTCAACTGATTTTAAAAAGCGAAGGCTTTTTGATCATAGTTTTGCCCCTAAATCAATCGTACATTTAAAGTTGAAAACGAAATTTGAGGTCGGAAGACAAGTAAAAATTATAGCCCGAAAATCGATATATCGGTGAATGAATTTTGATCAAAAATTACGCATCCAATTATGGATCAGCAGTATCAAGCTACAGACTAAGCTGCGATCAACAATTAAGCATGCTCTAATAGATAATAGATATCCTGAACCTAAGCATATAATAATCGATTTGTATCGATATTCTCGAATCGGGGAAGTTATCGATCAAATAAAGTTAGTTTGATCTTTCAAATTAAATTCGCTGTGTTCTTACAGTAGGACAGACAAGAATATTTATACTTATTTATACTTATTCTCAACACTTTTACACGTTTTCTATTGATTCAGGGTACAAAAATGATGGTCTCAGTAGAAAAAGAAAAAAAGCAACTGCCGCTGCTTTTTTTATATAGCTGAACAGTCAGCTATATGTGGGGGAGAACATATCGTGAACACCAACCAACCAGGCTTAATCAGCTGGTGTCATTTTGTCATCACGGCATAGATGTATCCATTTGCAACAGCAACAACCATTGTTGTTGTAACCTGCATTGGTAGTGATCCATTGCTGCCCGAAAACTCCATTCGTTTGTTTTGCGACGAATGGAGTTTTCGGATAAGGAAACCTCTGAATTACTCAGAGAGAAGGAATAGGAAAAGGGCCAAAGAACAACACCAAACAACCATGCCTGAAGCGGGGATTCGAACCCACAGCCTGATGTTTTGTAGTTTTGCAGAGACTCAACGCTCACTACCATCAAGCCGGCAACAATACAAACAAAATTAAACAATGATAAGCAAATAGGAAGAGAAAATAAAATAAAATTAAATTACCAGCAGCGGGCAGGAGGATACGAACCTAGGTCTCCCAGATTTCGAGTCAGACGCCTTAACCACTCGGCCACGACTGCTTTGTCCGTTGGACTGCGTGGACTGCTTCATACAAGCAGTAAAAATATCGACTTATTTTTTATACTCAATGTATTATAATCATTTCAAATAATCTGTTTCAATAATTTGTCGCTGCTGATCCCAAAAAAACCATAATAATTGGAAGAAGGGATTTAATAAAGTTGTGGAAATATGTGCATGTAAGTTCGATTTCTGGCGATAACAAATTTAGAGCTAGCTGTACCGAATTCGGAAGGTACATACATTCACGTCCACTCTTGATAGGCATAAAGTTACCTTAATTATTATTAGCCTCTTCAGGAGATCCTCCCCAAATATCGGGAAAGCCTATATCTACCGTAATTGTAGAACTAGAGACAGTAAATTGAGGAGACAGACACATTCAAATATATTCTTTATATACATCAGCATTTTTTGGGGCGAATTTTGGGGCAAATTTTGAAACTCGTTCATAATTGTATGTATGTATATACGCATGTATGTGTGTGTGTTTCTTTCGTTTTTATTTATTTGCAGTCAATAGGGGAAAAGTTGCATGCAAAACTAGACGACAAAAAAAAGTCCAAAAAAAAAAAAAACGTTCCAAAAATTAATGTTTGTGTAGAAGAAGAAGGAGATAATTAAAGCATACGTTTAAGATATATTTAAGATTATTTATTGTTGGCTGTGACCTCTTTTTTATCAATTAAATCAATTTTCCTTTTTCTTTTTTATATATTTTACATTTTATTCTTCCTCTTTCTTATTTTGATTGCTGGCTTGCTTCCAAACCTATTCGAGATAGCTGGAAAATCAACTAGATACAAATCTTTACCCACATTCCAAATCTGGAATCTTGATCACACAACTTTATTCCAGCCATTTTCAATGAAGAAATTGTTTAAAAAAAAAAAACAATTAAAAAACAAACTAAGAATATTAAAATGCTTATCAAGTACCTTTCTGCAGCTCTGTAATCCAACTGATAATGGATATCGCTTGTGAGTTCTCTCTCTCTCTCGCTCTCTTTCTTTCTCTCTTCCCCCCCCCTCTCTCTCTCTCTCTTTACTGTGCGTGTTTCTCAGCAAGTTTTCGTCACGCTTCGACGATAAAATTGCATACCAAAAAGATACCCAATAAAAACCCAGCAATTATTTCACTCATTCCCAATTCAAACAAGTTTGTTATTTGTTGTATTCTAACAACAAAAAAAACATGGCCTAAAAAAAATCTTGCACTTCCAAGTGGAATTTCTGTTGTTTTAAATAAAATAAAAAAAAAAAACAATACTAAAAGAAATTGAGTTTGGCATTATTTGGAGTATGTATTTTTAAAATATGACTTTTAGGGTTATTCCCAACTCAAAAACTATCAAAAAATGCTCAATGCTAGCTTTAAAATGAATAATAAATTTAAGTAGAATTTCGATTTTCAATTTGTGAGTTCATTCCATCGGGTTAGCTGGCATTCATCGAGTATTGCGTGTGGCCCCCATTTCTGCTGTTAAGTTGTATTTTTATTTGGATTTAGTTATTTATGTTTTTGAGATAGGGGCGCCATCTATTGTTGGATCGGGCGTCGTATTCAAAATGCATTCAAATACAAGGGTCGATCCGAAAGTGAAAGAAAAATCGGCGTGGCATTTTTTTGTTTGTTTTTTCTTTTTCCGTATTTTGCGGTTGACGTCGATGATGGCTGATGGTTGGCAGCGACGGTTGCGCTATCAGCACCAGCACGCTACGTAAGTGAAGTGCGCTTACGCTAACGCGACACGTAAGCGGCCGGTTTTTCGATTTACTGCTATTAAATGAACGAGCGGGCGCAAAGCGAAGTGTAAGAGTCAAAACCAAAACCACTCTAAATGCGAAAGAGCGAGCGAGCGAGCGAGCGAGAGAGAGCGGTCGTTAATGCTGCTGCTCCTGTTCAGGTGATTTGTGCCCAATTGGACACACATGCAGGTCTTACCAATTGGATAACTGTTTTTGCATTGCATTAAAATTTTTTTGTTTTTTTTTGCACAGCGAGCGAAAGGGAGAGAGATGATCAGCAACCTGCGGCGGCAAGTTGAACTTGAAAGTGAGCAGCAGAGAAGAGCAGAGCAGGTGATATCAATTATGTTATCTAAGTGATAATCAAAAATGTGATAAACAAAATGCTATCGCTTTAACAATTAGAGCCTGTGCTTTAGCCAACATTTTTATGAAGCAAAGTTTTTTATATTGCCATTATTTGTTCACGCTCGCTCTTTTTATTCCTCTCCCTCTCTCTCTCTCTCTCTCGGTCTTGCTGCTGCTTGCGCTCTTTGACGCTGTTATTGATGTTACTGGTTCTGTTTGCTGTTATGCTTTGTTGCTGTTATTGTTGTTGGTGTTATTGTTGCTGCTGCTGTTAATGGTGGCCAAAAGCGGCGCTTCTCGCCTCGTTCTGTTTCGCTGGTTTGCTTGCTGCTCGCGTAACATAAAAAAAAATAATAAAAAAAAATAGATATATGTATTCATTTAACAAATTACGCAAGCCGCGCCAACAGCTACAAATTATGAACGATTTTATTTCGACTTTAGTGTAACATAACCTCCAATTGTGGCTAACTGTGAATTGTCATTTTATTCCCTTTGTTTTCCTTTTCGTTGCAGGTCTCTCACTCACTCTATCTCGCTCACTCTCGCTCTCGAATCAGACTCTTGCAGAGTTCACCTTGGTTGCCCATTCGCCTTCTTTGCCTTTCTTGTTCCCCCCCACCCCACCCTCTACACACACACACACACGCACACACATACACTTCCTTCCACTATGACAAAGCAGAAAAATCAATGAATGTCAGCGCGTAACAGAGCGAGAGAGCAAAGAGAGATAGAGCGCGCGCAAAGAGAGCGCTCGCGTCCTGCTTCCCTTGACCCCACCACCCGCTCTCTCATGCTCAACACGAACCTGAAACACACGTCGTCAGTTTGTTAACTTATTCTTATTAGGTTGCTTGCCAGCTACCACGTTCTACCACACACACACACGCGTGAAGAGAGCGTGTTTGTTTTGTGAGAACAAGCGAGGTGAGCGCAATGCGAGTGTGTGTGTGAGGATGTCAACGTCAGCGTTGCGGCTTTTTCTGCTTCTTGCTGCCATGTACAAAGTGTTTAATATTGTTTTATTTTGCACCGCTTTGTTAAATTTCTTCATTTTTTGTTTTCATTCGATGCACTGTTAGTACAATTCCAATTGGAATTGCCACAAAACTACTCAAAACAAATGAAGGCAACATAACGTAATTGTGTACAACAACGTAAACCAAAAATCATAACAAGAAACGAGCATCTGAAATGTTAAACTACAACAAAAATGCCGCACGAAATAATATTTATTATATTTACGTTGTACTGTTGTTGTGGTTGTTTGCTGTTATTGTTGTTTTCGTCGTAATTATTTTAATTATCTTTTGCAATATTCGATAAACAAAATTTACGGTACACTTTGCACTAACATTTTAGTATTAATTTGTAATTTGCATAATTGTTGTTCCGATTGTTGTTTGTCGCACACGCACACAAAAAAAAAACGCAAAAAAAAAGTGATTATTATTATTAATAATATTATTATGCATAAATAAAGTCAACGTTCACGTAACAACAAAAAAACACAACCATTGTCGTCTACGTCTTGCTGCCTACTGACGTTAACTCTTACGCCGTCCAACTGGCAATGAGAACGCATGGACAACAATCCAATCAGAATGCTTGTTTATCGGCCATGTTCCCGTTTACAGCGTTGCACAGTGGTCTGCACTGCATTAACTCAATTTAAGTGCAGCGAGCTTAGATAATCGTGTCGCTCGATTTAGCAATGGCATTTTACTGTCGCGTTTGCAGCAAATTTCGATCACTTTTCGCTATATTTAGTTGCTTAAAGTGACCGAAACGTTTTAAGGACGCAATTGGAATTGAGAACATTGCCAATTACAGCTGTTAGAGGATGATAACATATGTTTGGAATTTTAATAGCACTGTTAATGTTTACCAACAGCCCGGGACTCTCGCAGCTGAGAGACGGTCCCTGTTATTAACATTGACGGTCCTTGCCCAGTGTGACCCATGCTTGGCGCCAGTATAACACTTTTCAAATCACTACATCCACTCCTTCTGAGTTTTATTATAAAAAAAATAATTATTGGAAAAATTAATGTAGCTTAAAAAAAAATGCAGAATTATCCAGATAAAAGCATAAGAACCTTAAGCATAAATTAAGCCTTTAAGCTCAATATTTTATCATAAGCGCTTCTAATATACAAAAAAATAGTGTCATACAAATTATTAAACATAAGATGTGGTATGTAAAAGTTATAACTTTTTAAATATAATTTGTCAATTATTTATTTTTAATTTATCGTCTTGCTTGTATGGCGCGCAGTTTAAGTACAAAACACTTTTGTGTTTTTTAGCACTCTTGATTCTAGTGTCATACTCAACACTGAAAAGTTTCCCGCTAAATATCGGCAATTTCAAAACACTGATAGAATAACACGATGACAGCTCTAAGATAATACTCAAGCTTATTTGTGATTGTTATATATTATTTATGCAATTTATGTAAAACGTAATGAAATAAAAACAAAAATAAATTGAAACTCTAAAATTTAATTAATTTATTTTTAATGCTCTCCTTATCGATAGTGACAATCGATTTTAAAGATGAACAAATTGCATAATCTCGATCAGCATATGCATAATAATCGCACTTTGCTTTATTTTATATTCTCTTCCATTCGTTTTCTCTTTCTATATGAGCTTAAGAATTTAATTACAAAATAGTAAAACTTTATTGAATAACAACATAACAGTAAAATATTAAAACTGACAAACAGCGAAAGGAAAAAATGAAAGACTCAGAATTTAACGATATATCGTTGGCCCTATCGATAGCAAGCGGAAAACAGTTCCACTCGCAGCAGCTATCGATAAATTCGAAAATAGTTCGCAGTTCGACGGTGCGGACGCATATTGAGCAATAGCAACAGCAACGACGACAGCGCCACAACAACACAATACACAACCAATTTTGTGTAAAGAGTGTGCAAAAATATATATTACAAAATAGCCCAATACAGGAAGACAAGTTGCAAGCGCAATCGTAACACAACACAACAAAAATCAAAAATTCACTTTTCTTGTCTATTGTTCGAGAGTTAACATTTTTGTTTGTTCGTTGTTTTTTTTTTTGTGTTGCAGTTTGGGCTGCAGTAGTAGAGACGCAGAAGAAAAGTGAAATCGATCAATAGGCGCAATAGGCAGCAGCAGCAGCAGCAACAACAACAACAAGGCTTTGTGGGAAAAAACAAAATATTACAAAGTGGAGCAGAGTTGAAAATAATTAATAATACGAGCACAAAAAAAAAAAACGAAACGCAGAGATTTAATTTTAATGTCGCAGTTAATTTGTGTGCTAGCAAGAAGCAGCAGCAACAGCAAAAACGACAACAACAAAAACACCATCAGCAGCAGCTGAGGTAGAATCTGAACGCAAAACAAAAAACGAAAACGGAGAGCAAAGAAAAAAGAAAAGAACTTACGACGCAGCCGTCGCAGCCCGCCTCTCTGTCCTATCTCCCTCTTTCTCTGTGTTCGATTGTTCGTGTGTGCGTGGGAGCGAGCGAGGCAGCAGCAGCAATAGCAACAACAACGAAGGAGAATACCAATATATGTTTTTTTTTGTGTTTTTGATACAATTCAAACAAAACTGAAGCGGGAGCTTTGCACTTGAAAGTTTGTTTCCAAGCTCGACTTTGTGTTTGCCCTCTCAAGTGTTTGTGCTTGTGTGTGTGTGTGTGTGGGGGCGTGTCTCTGTATTGGTTGGTGCAGATACCAAAGAACTCGAGACGCAGTTTGTTTGTTGTTGCCAGCCTAAAAAGGAAATTCAAACATATTTACTGTTGCTGCTGCTGCCGACTGCAACGAGACAACAATAAAAAGCAATAAGATAACAAGCAACAGAAGAGAAAGACGACAACAAGACGAAGAAGACGCCAATAACTGAAAACATATGATTTTTGTTTGTGTTGTTGTTTGTGCTCTTCTTTCCACTGTGTCCTCATCACCATCATCAGCAATAACTCGCAACTAGCAACTGAGCAGAGTGGAACGGAACGGAACTGGCACGAGTAAAACGAGTATCAGGCGTGTGTGTGTGTTGCTGCTGCTGCTGCTGCTGTCGTCGTCGTCGTCTACCAATTCTCAACTGTTTCTTGACGTCGTAACAACAACGCAGCAGCGTCGAGTGGTAAGTTTGTTGTTGTCCCTATTTATTTTTTTTTAACGCTGTTTTTTTTGTTGATCGTAACAATAAAAAACCCATTCGTTTTTAAAAACTTAAATTTGAATTTTATGCAATTTTTTTGCTTGTTGTTTTCAAAACTATTTCATGTACACACAAAAAAAAACCATTCGCCTAAACAATACACATACATACATACACATACAGATATTTATATATTTAAGTATATATATATATATATAAATATATATATATCTATGTATACAACAAGATTTCATAATTTATATTTATATGTATATTGTACATTTAAGTAATTTTGTGAAATTTTTACATGATTTTGTAAAAGCAGTGAATATTTTGTTTTTCTCGCAATTTGCTTTGCTTATAAAAATACACAGACGACATCGGTGTGCACACAAATACAACGCATATACGCAACACACACACGTACACATACAAACATACAAACAGAAGAGAAGCAGTGAAACACTGCGCGTTAGATAGACAACGACAGCAACAGCACCAACAACAACAACAGAGACTAAGTGAAACGTACTGATAGTGAAACACTTTGGAACCGTGGTTTACACATTAGTGTGTATAGTTTCGAAAACAAAATTAAATATGCAAAGCCACATGATATAGATGAGATTTATTTTCATAATTAAAAATCAAATTCAATAATGCAAAATGAAATAGTAATTATAGTAATCAATAAAATAGTAATCACTTCACTTCTCTCCAATGATTCTAAAGCTGCGTATGATCATATTATTCACTTTCTTGACAGCTTCAATACCACTGTGCTCAACGCTCTACTAGCTTAAACAGAAAGAGAGAGAGAGCGAGAGAAAAATATAGCGCGAGAGGAGACAAAAGTGAAGAGCAGAAAACAACATTTTCGTTGCAGCTGACCGTTGTTATTTGTTATTTGTGTAGTGTGTGTGTGTGTGTGTGTGTGTTTTTTTTTTTTGTTTTCTTGTTTTACTTATTTTGATAATTGCTGTTGGGCTGTGGGGGTCTTTGTTTCCAAAAAAAAATAATATATATTTATATAGATATTTATTTATATATATATATATATATATATATATATATATTAACAGCTGCAACTAAAAATAAAGCAATTGAATTAGTTGATGCAGCAGCTTAACAAAGATAGACACCAAAATGCATTGACACAATTTTTGACAAGAAATTCTTGCTTTATATTTGTTTGATAGTGAAAAGTGCAAAACGCCAAGATCTCTTTGCCTACTCCTCCACTTCTTCCCCCCCCCCCACCCCACCCTACCACAACCTCTCTGTTTGCAGAAATGTTTGAAATTGACTGCAAAAATGTTTGCCAAATATTTATCTGAGTAGCTGCACATGAATGGGGAAAAAAATATAAAAAAAATAAATAAACAAATAGAATAAACCACCCCGTTGCCAATTTCTCACAATCCTGTTACACTCAAGTGCACAAGTATGCGTACACCTGCTGCATATGTATTTGTGCACGTTCCTTGAAAAAAAAAACAGTATTTTGCATTCTTGGCGTTTGTGAGAGGTGTACGTGTTCTGAAAACCCAGTGAAACCACTTGATTATCAGTTCTAACTAACCCAGCAAGTTAAGAATTTTAAATTAAGCATATCATTAAAACTACAGTCACCAAAAATGTAGCTGGTTTAGTTATAGTGTTTTAATTATTGTTTTTTTTTTTTCAATTACATTTAAATATCGATTTGCTAAAAATCGAATAAAATTAAAATTTGAAATGATTCATATGAATAACAAATTAAAAAAAAAATATTTTTACTTTAATAATGGCTACGCTGCTACGTCCGATAGTTATTGTAATTGACTTACAAATTGACTAGCCTAACTAGTCTAATTTGCTATCGATTCTTTGCAAGGACTTGTGACGATTTCGAAATTATTTCCAAGGCTGTCGCAATTTCTCAATTTCGCGACGCACATATTGATTATTCAATTAAGTTCAATTTAATTCGTCAAAGGACCTTCAAGGTTTGATTAGCAATTCAGTTGTGGCATATTGACAACTATGACACATTGATATTTAATCAAACCCCCACCCACCGCTCGTTCTTATGCTCGCCCATGCTGTGAATCACACAGTGGGAAAAATTGCATTTAATTAGCTTCAAATTGCGTGCGGTGCTTGACTATTGCGACTCTCTCGCTCTCCCATCTCTCTCTCTCTCTCTCTTTCGTACTATGTCCCTTGCATTAAATTGCGTGCGCTTTTGAAATGATGTGCGTTTGTGTGTGTGATTATTTTCAGTAACACCTGTTCACATCATATTGTGTGTATGTGTGTGCGTGTGAGTGTGTGTGTCTGCTTTGCGTTTTGTTGTGATTTTCTTTGTCCACCAAAAGCGCTTGGCGTCGATTTTTGTCAAGTGGCTTTGGCAATGAACAGCATAAACAATAACATACCAACACACACACGCATACATGAGTTTTTTTTTTTGCGCGTGTGGACAAAGACATGGAACGAACGAACGGAATGGAACCATTGGCTTAACATGCTGACTAGCTATCTGGCTTATTAACATTGACACACCAATTTACACAAACACACACAAACACACGTCTCTCACTCTCTCGCTCAAAACGTATAGCGATTGCTTCTGCTGTTTTTTGTTTTGTTTTGTTGCCTATTGCAAAACAAAGACAAAATGCGTTTCTCGGTGTGCGAAGGGTATGTGTGTGCATATGCATGTGGTTGTGACATTGCTTTTAGTAACTGTTGCTATTGTCGGTGTCGCTGTCGTAGCTGCTGCGCGTGTGCGCAAGTCAATTACGGAATGCAACGCCGCCTCTCGCCTCCCCTCTCTCTCTCCCTTTCGCTGTCCGAACCGCTTAACCGTTGCTTCAAAACAAAGAGCCACAAATAGAAATCAACTTTAGCAATGCGTCATGCGCTTTGTGAAACATTTTTTTTTTTTCGACTTAACCTTAACCCTCATTGTTGTGCACAATTTACAATCCCCTTCAATTACGTTACAATTACATACATCATACATATGTACAGTTGTACTTATCGCATAGACATATTGTTAGTTATGCGCATATATACATATACATATATGTATTATTTGACAGCGCTGATCTGTGGCTTGTTCGATTATCTCATATATGTATATATTTCATTGTTGCCCATTTACTTATGTATGTATATACGTCATGTCAATCGAGAAACGAGTTTGTCTTTTAATTTTGCAGCCAATCATGCTAAATCCATATGTATAGCGCAAATAATAATTTTTATCAGACAATATTTAACCTCTCTTTAAGAAGTTCGGTTGTGGGGCTAAAGAAAACGAGCAGATCGCGCACGGGTTAATGTTACTCTTTGCTATTTTGCATTCGTTGCGCACAGCTGTTGGTCTCTCTCTTTCTCACTTCTTGGCTCTAGCTTGAAAGCTTGGCTTTGTGTTTTTGTTGCCGTTGCTTTTGCTTTTGTGCCTTGTGCTTGTTTGGTTTCTTTTTCTATTGTTGCTTTAACTTCTGCTGATGGCCTGATGATGATAACTATTGTTGTTGTTTTATATTTACAGTAATAGCAAAAGCAAAAAACACGTTACAAAAATTTGTTTACTAAATGAGCTTAGTTAGTTTACTGTTTACCTCAGCCGACCGCTGCTATTTACGTTGTTTATTAATACAAATACATTTTGGTTTTCAATTGCGTGGCGCACACTATAACTCTGTCTGTGTGTGTGTGTGTGCGTTGGTACATATTGTTTTATTGCACTTAATTTACGCCCCATGGAATCGCTGTCGCCCCTTTTGCAAGTGTGTGCAAAGAGTGAAGCGGAATAAAAATAAAACACGTAATGTGCTAATAAAACTTAAAAGAAGGGGTGCGCGGCCTGTGTGGAGGCGTGGTTAGGAGAAAGGGGGTGGCCCTGGCACGAGTGTGCAAAGATTAAAAGCATTTGATTGAGACAAAGCACAAACGAGCTGAATTGCAAATGACACAGCTCGAGAGAGAGAGAGAGAGAGAGAGAGAACGCAGTCAGTGTTGCCAACAATTTGTTGAGAAGCATAAAAAGCTAGCTTTAGCTGGCAGCCAAATAAAGTAAAACGAGCTAAATTTGATTTTCGAAACTGAGATTTAAAATTAAATTTAAATTATAAGATGAATATTTATAAAATATGTGTTGTATTTAAAATAACCATTACTGCTATGGTATTTAGACAACATACTATTGGAATGCTTGGTGCTTTTTAATTTGCTTTTAGCCACTCTATTTATCATATTTTGTTATGTTTAAAATTCGCAATTAAACTGATTAAAAAACTTGATTAATTTAAAAAGCCAAAAAAAAAAAAATTCCAACTCAACGGCCATAAACCACAATTGGCAGCACTGATTGCGCGAGTGTCAGTAGACACACACACAGGAGAGCGAGAGAGTGATAGAGAGAGAGAGCTTGCAGTTTGTTTATTTATTTTTCTGCTTTCTATTTGCAGTTGACAACAGCTGGTTGACACACATACATACATACACACATACGCAAAGACATCATTTGAGGCAGCGCAGCGTTGCCACACAGACAGACAGCCTGTCTCCGTTGTCTTCAGCAGCTGTGCGAGCGAGAGAGCGCATCGCTCACTCCAGCTCTCTTTGCCTTAACGTGAACGGAGCAGCTGAGACGTCGTCGTCGGCTGCAAAGCAAGGCAGGAGGATCACATAATGTCCGCAGATTCGCCACGCCGCCACCAACACAGCCATCATCAGCATCAACATCATCATCATCAATCGTCGTCTGGCGGCAGCGGAGGGAGCAGTGGTGGTGCTGGTGGTGGTAGTGGTGTTGGGGGTAGCGGTGGCATGCCGGCAATTGTGCCTCCACAAGCAGTCAGCGATCGCTCGATATTGGATTCGGCAATTGGATTCATAAATGATGTGACGCTGGTGCATCAGCCGTTGCAGGATCCCAAGGATACCATTACGTGGGCACGATTCGAGACGAGTGCCGATGTGAGCGATCCACGTTTCGGCGATGACTGGGAACTGGAGGGGAACGCTGCACCGCCGCTCCTTTTGATCCTTGGCTATGGCCTCGGTGTTCAGGTGTGGGCCATTCCGGCCAATGGTGAGGCAGTTGAGGTTTTATCGTGGCGTCACGGTGTCGTCACCGCCCTCCGTGTCCTGCCCACACCGGCGACGGCGGCCAGTGCTTTGGATGACAATGGACGGGCTGATGAGCCGGTCGATGCTTTTGCCGAGAAACGTCCGCTAGTTGCCCTCGTCGATGGCGGCAGTGCTGCGGTCAGTGGCCTTTTATCTGGCGGTGGTCATCATCACATCTCTGGTGGTTCCGGCTCCGGTTCGGCGGGTGGCGGCGTCGGCGGAGGCGGATTTGGTCATTCATCGACTGCGTCGTCGGCGCATTTTAGTGCCGTAAATTTTATGTCTCTGAAGACGGGCGCCCAGGTGAAAACGATCAAGTTCAAGAATGCTGTGCTGGACATCCAGGCGAATCGATCGGCGGTCGTCATTAGTTTCCATGAGCGTCTGGCCGTCTTTGATGCTCGCACCCTCGAGGATCGACTAACAATTACCACCTGCTTTCCCAGTCCCGGGTAAGTGGCTTCAAATATATTTGATTAATCGATTTGTTCAACTTGCAACTGTTGGATGCTTATTGAAGACGAAAATATGCAATTTTCTTCTTCTTCTTTTTAATAGATTCAATTTTTAAATTTGATTTCAAACGAGAAATAAGCTAGTCCAATTATTTTTGTGTTTTTGATTTTGTTTTGTTAAAAATTAAGAGTCATCTGTAGAAAATGTAGCAGACTGTGTCTGTGTAAGGAATACAGTTTTGGCTTAATGTAATCGTTGATCTCTTTCGCTCCCACCTAATGACAGCATCAATCCGAATCCGATTGCACTTGGACCACGCTGGCTGGCATATGCGGAGCACAAGTTACTCCAATCGAAGCGCAGCGGTGGCGGTTGTGACGGCGAGGGTGTGCCCAGCTATACGGCAACGGTGCTAAATGCAGCCAAATCCTTTGGCAAAGGTCTCCGCGAGTTGGGTGAACAGGTCGCAGCCGGTTTAACTGGCACCGGCAGTGGCAATAGCTCCAAAAGTGGCAGTTTCGATTCCGCAACGGGAAGCGCCGATGCCAAACAATCGGGCGTGGTGACCATTATCGATATCAAGGTAAGTTCACCAACTCAATATGTATATATGTGCATATATATATATCAATTATTCTATTACATAGCATACCGTCAAGGATTACAGCCCGACGACGGGCACACCAATTGGCTCCATTGTCGATCCGATTGTTGCCCACTTTGTGGCTCACAGCGAGGCCCTGGTCGCCATGGAATTCGATAGCTCGGGCATGCTGCTGTTGACGGCAGATCGTCGCGGACATGATTTCCATGTTTTTCGCATCCAACCGCATCCGGTCGGATCCAGTTTGGCAGCCGTGCATCATCTGTATGTGCTGCATCGGGGCGATACGAGTGCCAAAGTGCAGCATATTGCGTTCTCGCTGGACTCACGCTGGGCGGCCGTTTCCACTTTGCGCGGCACCACCCATGTCTTCCCCATAACACCGTATGGCGGTGCAATGGGCGTACGGACGCACACCTCCCTGCATGTGGTCAATAAGCTGTCGCGTTTCCATCGCAGCGCCGGCCTCGGCGCCGACGGGCGCTCCAGTTCGCCGATCTCGCATTCGGAGAGCACAACGTTTGTGCAATCGTTGCAGCCGTATCATAATCCCACTCTGCCCCCATTTCCACGACCAGCTGTTGTTCAGCCGTTGGCGCAACTGCGTCAGCCGTTTGCTCTCGGCTCGCCGCCCGGCAGCGCCACATTGGGTGGCGTCGGCAGCAGCGGCGGCAGTGGCATCGGCGGCGGCGGCGTCGGCAGTGGTGGCGGTCTTGGCGGCCATCATTCAAGCGGCGTCGGCGGCGGCCATCATGGCATCGGTTCGCATCAGCGTCAACGTTTGTCCTCCCTATCGGATGACAGTGGCAAACCGTTGAGCGTTTGTGCCACCTTCGCCAAGTCGCGCTCGTGGCTGCTGGAGCCGCCGACGGCGACACGTGAGGCACCGCATCGCGTCCAGCGCAAGGCGGTCGATTCACTGTTCGTGATGGCCGGACACGGTGCTCTCATCCAGTACGATCTGGACACCAAGTTAGCCGCAAGTGAGTTCAACAGTTGTGCGATATATGATTGATTGATCGGGAACGCTAATTGATTTGATTTGGGTTTTTTGTGGTGCAGATGTTGCCAAAGAGAAGATTTGTGATGATACGCCCATCGAGTTGGAGGTGGAGGCGAAGGCCCAGTGGAATTTGGGGCGACGCAAGGATGGATCTCAAGAAATCATACCACCGCTGGCGCTGGATAATTGGCTGATCAAGGATCGCCATGCCAGCCTCCTAATGGACAGTGGCCATCTGTTCGATGAGGCCGACGAGCGGGCCGAGAGCTGGTTGGCCCAGGTCGAGATTATTACCCATGCCGGGCCACATCGTCGGCTTTGGATGGGGCCGCAGTTCGTTTTCAAGAACTACAATACGCCCAGCGGGTAAATATATTATTATATATAAATATTTATATATATATATATATATATATATTGTGGCCACTTAGATCGAATTTGAATCATGTGGATGCGGAGGCTGTGGAAATCGGGGTAACGAAGACGACAACCACAGCGCTGCCGTCGACAGCAGCAGCTGCTGGCTCCTCTGTCCAGCCGAGCATCATTTCAACCGCCGTCGATCGTTCGAGTCCATTGAATATGCCGCTGAGTGGAGTTGCCGTTGCCGGTGGATCGACTGTGACAACTGGCGGACATCGTGCCGGTGTGCCCGTGCTCATCGAATCCGGTTCCTACAGTGAGTCGTCGCTTATCAATTGCCCAATTTTCGAGAATTATTTGTACAAATTGAAATTTTTGTTTGTTTTGCTGGTGGTGCTGCTGCAGGCAGCATTGAGCAGAGCCCCAAGTTGATGGATCGCTTTCGTCATGGTCATTTGGATTCCGATTATGGACACGGCGATATGCGACTCAAGGAGGATCTGGCCGATGCCATGCGCGAGTCGCCATCAACGGCAGCAGCACGTCGCGAGACGGGTAAGTCTCCATTAGAGCAGATTCAAACTGAATCAAATATTTATATACCGTTTATAAAATTGTGTTTACACGTGATTCAATTGATTGCAGAGAGATAGAAAACAACTTAAATGTAGCATCAATTTGGATAATATTTCAAGTGTGTTGTAGCTGTAAAATATAACCTGCCTCACGACATTTTCACTTCAATATCTTTTGTTCAGCTTACTTTCTAACCAATTCGAATTCAATTCTAATTCGAATTCTAATTCATTTCATTTCAATTCAATTATTCTTCTGCAATATACAAAAGTAACTTTTTTGATATCTCTTCAAAAATTGGAATAGATAATATATTCAAATTCTAAATATGAATCACGTTTGAGCACCTTGCTAAACGATTAATATTAATTATTATTGTTATCGTTGAATGTTCAAAAACTTTGTTAACTGTTTCACGTTTTCACGGGCATCTTTGCTTTTGATGCCTGGTTTGAATTTTTTTTTCTTTCGTTTCCGTCTACAATCGCTACAATCACTTTTTTGTGTATTAAGATTCGTTTTTTTTTTTTTTGGTTTTTTTTTTATATTAAACCAAATCGTTTTGTAATGGAAAATGTTGAATTGAAACTGGTGAAATCGATATTTTTGAAAAACACCACGAAATTGGCATTGGTTCTCTTAAGTTTTATGTGTATTTAAATGGGTGGCAATCGCAGTGTTTTCTATACATTACCCAACCCAACCCCCCATCCCCATCCCCATCCCACCCCAACTACCTACCTCCCCCCCATCCCAGCCCAAGCCACGCTTATCATCATCATGATCAGTCTTCTCACTCATTGTGTGTGTTTGCTTGTGCTTCTTTCTTTCGCGCAACTTCTTCAATTTTGGTCAAACTCCTTTCTGGTCTTCTTCTTTCCCGTTTTTATTCTTCTTTGCGGTGTTTTTGGTGTACATATAAATTAATATATATATTGTGGTTAGAATCGGACAACTGACGATATATATATATATTTTATATAAATGTATATATATATATATATTTATATATATATCTGCCCGATGTATTCACAATTTATTCTATATTCGAAAATATGTACTAAATTTAAGCTAACCAACAATTTTTTATATCACAGCTAAACCAAAAACAAACTTGAAATTGATTGAAATTCTTTTATCACACGTACGCTCCCTTACACACACACACACATAAATTGGCTTCTCTTTGCACTATTTCCTTGACTTTCTTTCTTTGATAGATTAGAGCTCTACTTTCTGCGACCCCCCCCCCCCCCCCAGTCTTTTTTTAAGTCTGTTTCATTACTCTATTGCCAGACCTATTGCGAACCTCTAAAAATGTACAGCAAAATAATGGCGACTTCTCTTGCAGCAAATTCGTTATCGTAACCTTCCCCGATCAATAACCATGCCCATTTCTTAAATAGCCCTTAAGAAACCCTTGCAAAACTAACTGGTGAAACTTGTTCATTTTGTGCCCGCTGCTTCTGCTTCTTCTTCATCTTCTTTTTTTCTTCTTTATCATCATGGTCTTCTTCTTTAGCTTCTTCTCCAACTACTTCTCTTTAACGCTTCACTTTTACTGGGCTTTTCCCCTTGTTTTATGCTTTTGTCGAGTTTCAAAATTTTGTTCAAACAAAACACAAAAAAAAAAAGCAAAATTAAAAAAAAAAAAAAAAAAAAAAATTCAATCAACGAGTGCGAGTGAAACAGTGAGAGAGAGAGAGAGAAACAGAGAGCGAGCGAGAGAGAGAGAGAGAGAGGAACAGAGAGCGAGCGAGAGAGAAAGAGACAGAGAACAGTTGAGAAGAAAGAGCACATGAAATCTACATGAATTCTTGTCTAAAAAGCCAAAGCCATTTAATTTCGTTAAAATAAACAACAAAAAAAATAATAATAATTTTAAATTAAAAATAAAAAATCGTTTTAAATACGACATTCCATTATTTTTTTTTTCTAATATAAAATTATTGAATTTTTATTGCTGTTTTGTTTTGTTTTTAAAATTTTTTACGAAAAGTGCTTTTACTTTTAACCTTAAAAAAAAACTCACTCAAATTTCAAAAAAAAAAAAAAAAAAAAAACACTTGTGTAATGTAAAATGGTCGCAAAAACATTTTTCACTAAACAAAAAAAAAAAAATATAAATAAATAAATTATTTTGCGTTTTGCATTTAAGCCTAATTTTTGTTCTTGCTACTTATGCATATAACAGTTGCAGTTACTTTTCTACGCTTACTAAGTGCTAAAAAAAAAAAAAAAAAAAAAAAAAATTAAATATTTAAATGAAAATAAAATGAAAAAGAAATGAGTTAAATTAAAATGCAAATCTTTGGCAAATGCGCTTTTCTCATACAAATTTGTTTTCTCTTCTCTTCTCTGTTCTCTGTGCGACGAATACGAATGCCTCCACTACACCAATCCCTCCTCTTGTGCCACCAACACCAACCACCAAACCAACCAACCAACCGACCAACCAACCAGCTGGCTGCTTTGCTCAGCGCACCGCGGATGTTGCTACTGAAACGATAGCACCTGTTGCTGCCAGCTGCACTGCGACAGCGACAGTAGCAACATCAACGACAGCAACATCAGCTGCTTGCGACAATACCTGCTACTATGATGCTCTGGCCGAGCACGAGGCGGATGAGGAGCAGCTGCATCCGCACAGCGCTGCCGCATTGGCCGCCCTAGCCAGTGTCCTGCCCAACATATGCAGCTACGAGCTGACTGCAACAACGAGCAACAATAAAACAGCAACAGCAACAACAATAGCGGGCACAATAACGCCGCGCATTGAGAAAATTGTGAATCCGTTGGGCACGGTGACCGATGTACATGCCGGCATCAGTGGTGAGCTGCAAACGGATATGCTGGATGAGGTTGTCGGTCAGCTGGCAGCCGAGGATTGTGTTATCCATGAGAATTGCGATGAGGCCCTATTTCGGCCGGTTGTCGCCATCTTTTGTGATGACCTCGCCGAGCAGCGGAAACACGAGCTACAATTGCAGCGCGAGCAACAGGATGCTGCTGCTGGCGGTGATCATCAGCATCAGCAGCACCAGCAGAAGCAGCGCGATGACCACAACAAGCCGCCGGTGGTGCTGGTCAATAAGCTGATTGTGCCCGTCATAGCCAAGGAGGTGGATGAGGTTATCACGCAAAAGGAGAAGAGACAGAAATCATTGAAATCTCAAGCAGCTGCCGAGGATGCGGCACAAGCATTGCGCTTTGCTCAGCTCTCGCATCTCAACAAACCAATTGCAGCAGCAGCGGCAGCACCAACAACAACAACACCAACAGCAACGACGACAACAACAACTGCCAAGCCAGCAACAACACAAACACCAACAACAACAACAACAACTGCCAGTAGCGAGGATGAAACGTTTGTCGATGATGAGCTACAGACATCGATAAGCTCCACGATGTCGCTGAAAGCAACAACGACAACAACAGCAATAACAACAACAAGCAATAAAAAGTCAAAAGCGGCCAAGCACAAGGCAAATAAAGCAGCAGCAGCAGCAGCACAACAACAACAACAGCAGCAGCAGCAGATGCAGAAGACCGCTAATAAAAAAGACAAAAAGCAGCAGGAGATGGATAGGGAGAGGGAGAGGGAGCGAGAGCGAGAAAAAGAGAAGGAAAGGGAGCAAGTGGAGCGGAAGCGAGCGGAGGAGCTGATGAAAGCGGAACAGGAACAAGAAGAGCTAAAGCGTGAAGCGGAGCTAAAAGAGAGAGAGAAGGTGCAGGAGCAGGAGCAAAAGCTGAAAAGGGAACTGCAGCTGAAGCAGGAAAAGGAAGAGCAAATGAAAAAGGAGCAGAGACTCAAGCGAGAACAGGAGCTAAAGCAAGAGCAGCAGGAGCACAAACTGAAGAAGGGCCAGGAGCAGAAGCCCAAACTCATGCATGAGAAGGAGGAGGCAGACGATTGGGAACGGGAACAAGATACCGATTCGGAGCAGGAGCAGGAACGGGATCAAGAGGAGCGCGATGCCGGCGATCAACTGCTGGCTAAAAGGGATGCCATTGCAGCAGTGATGATAAGCAGCGCCAGTGCGCAAGGACTCAATCTGCAAGTGGAGACCAACGAGCAGCAGCTGCAGAAGGAGCAGAAGCAGCAACAGCAGCAGGAGCAAAAGGAGTCATCGCCATCAAAACCGCTCAAACTCAATCAAAACAAGAGCAAAGCCAATCAAGCAACGCCCCCAACCAGCTACCAGGTCAAAGTGCTGGATCTAACGCCAACGAGCAGCGTCTGGAAAACGCCCGAAAAACAACAAACAACGAAAACGGCAACAACAACAATCGATTTTCCCAGCCTGGGCAGTCGCAAGGAGCTAACACTAACGCCCCTCAAGGATCAGCCGCGGGCGAAAAAAGAGTCACCATTTGATGATTTCCTGCTGGGCACACTGCAGCCGCTGGAAACGTTGCCGCCGCTGCCTGCACTCGAACCGCTCCAGGCACCCGATAAAATAGCGAGCAGTGGCGAGCGTAGCCTCATCAATTTCGAGAGTCCTGTGCAGGAGAGTGCCGTCATGCCGAGGAAAATAACGCCACCGCCGCGCGGCTTCACCGAACAGAATCTGATCCTGGCGCTGTGCGGTTCCCTGCACTATGAGCATGAATATGCCCAGCAGCTGCTTGACGAGAAGTCAACATCAGCCGCTGCTGCTGCTGCTGCTGCTGTTGCTGCTGCTACTACTGCTACTGTTGGCAGCCGCCACAAATCGCTATGCAGCTCAAATAACTCATCCGGTTCCGAGGAGCTGCTGATTATGCAGAATGAGCCCAAAAAGCTAAGCAAAAAACACAAGAGATCGATCAAGAAATCTGGAACTGTTGCTGCTGCTGCTGCTGCTCAGGTTGAGGATGATGAGGAGTTGCGTCCTTTGATCAGCATCAGCATGTGTGATTCACAGCAGCAGGAGGATGCAGCTCCAAATCAAGACAAGGATGACGACGACATTGATAATGATAACGATGACGATGATGATGATGATCGGGATCAGGATGATGACGATGATGGTGACGATCAGGCTGATGATGACGACGACGACGATGATAATGATGATGATGATGATGATGACGACGATGATGATGACGATGATGATGATCGGGAGGATGTTCCACGTACTGCTGCATTGCCCAAGGACTTGCTGCATTTTGGCAGGAGCAGCAATGGCGGCACAACCACAGACAGCGAAGGTGCCGTGCCAACAACGACAACAACAGCGACAACAACAACAACGGCAACAACAACATCTGATGATAAGATGCATTATCCGGGCAGCAGCAGCAGCAACAGCAGCAGCAACAACAGCAACATTCACTCGAAACTGAAGACGAAAAAACTCGAGCATAAAATCAATTTGATTGCAGCCATTGAGGCGGCCACCTCCTCATCATCGACATCTAACAGCTCTGCCGAGGACAGCAGCGTTGAGATAACAACAACAGCAATGACAACGGGCGCTGCAACAGCAACGACAAAATCTGCAGCAGCAGCGGGAGGAGCAGGAGTTGCAGCAACAACAACAACAACAACTGCCACACAACAGCAGCGGGAGCAGCAGCAACAGCAGCAGCAGCAACATTTGCCGCTGGCCACGCCCACATTGAGTTTGAACATGGGCGTTGGCGTTACGGTACAGGCGAGTGGCACGAAGAAGAAGACGAAGCGTCGCAAGAGATAAGAATTAGCAATATGTTTGTTGTGCGTGTTCAGTCTTGTGGTGCTCTGGCATTTATACGCCAATCCGGCAGCTAACAATTCGGAGAGATCCGCGTCGCAGCAGCAGCAACAACAACTGCAACAGGAGCAACAATTGCCGCTGCCGGATGAGCAACAATTGCTGCCCAATAGCGCCCAATAGTGCAACAAACATTCGCATTCAACAAAACACACACACACACACACACACAACACACACACACAACAACAACAACAACAATTGTAATGCTACGGTGGTTGCTCGCAGCATTAACTCTCATTTTATTAAGCAATATCTACAAATATATATATATATATATATATATATATATAGTCAAAAGTTCGTAATTTGTATAAAATCCATTTCAAAAGAATTGTCAAAATTAAAAAACCAAAAAAAAAAAAGACTTAAAAAAAAAAACATTTCAAGTTTAAGCAGAATATATATATAAATTAGTAATGCGCATTGCAAAATGCTAAAACTATGCAATCAAACCGAATAGAATCGAATCGAATATTGTTCCCGATTCTGGTTCCGAGTTTCAATCGGTTAATTTTGGTGCCTGTTCGATTCCCTGCCCAGCATTTGTGCAAACATTTACACAATGCATTGAAAATGACGTTTCTAAAAGGAAAAAAATAAACAAATAATATTAAACACATATTCATTTATAATATTTGTATTTGATATACAAAAAAATAATAAGAAAATTACAAAAAAAAAAAAAAATAAACCAAAAAAATTCATTCAAAATGCATTGCATTTTACAATTCTAATTGGAAAAACATTTCGAAATTCGGGCAGTTCCCTTTGCCGAGCAACCACTGTGTAAGCTTCCCAAGTACTCGACCCCCTAAAAACAAGGAAAACGGAAACTTTCTCAGAACCTCAGCAAATAGCATAAAGTGTACACTTATAATGACCTCTCCTCTCTCTCTCTCTCTCTCCCTCCCTCCCTCTATCTATGTCTACAAAACACATACAGCCCAATTTATAATAGTGTGCAAAAAAAAAAAAAGGAAAGGAAAAAAATTTAAACAAATCAAAAAAAAAGTTTACATAAACAAAAAAAACAATGTGATTACTGACAAAAATAAAAACAAAAAAAAAAACAAAAAAAAAACCAAAAGAGAAAGCGTATAAAACAATTCGGTTTAACTTAAAAAATATGCGAAAAAAAATTATCTATATATATAAATATACATATATATAATGCTAACCATTTTTAAGTGCAAAAGTTATATTATTAGCGATAAAAATTTAACAAATATATAAACACCAATTAATATAAATAAATAAAAGAATTATGCAAAAAATTACAAGAAAAAAAAAACCCAAAAAGCTCTAATTTTTAGTATGTATATAAAAGGAAATATTTGACATGGAAATACAAATTGTAAAAAAAATAAAAACAAATAACAATTGATTGCTCACACACACACACACACACACACAGACAAACTTCCCTTTAAAGTACTGCATACATATATAAAACGAAAATAAACACAAAATAGGAAAAAATAAATAAATACTGTCCAATGCCACAATCGTTGTAAAAGCTCTCAGTGTAATTGCTGCATCATCAGCAAAAGCTCTCTTCGCTCTCATCTCTTGAGCGCGTTGATGAGAGTAAATGATGAGAGCAAAGCGAGCGCCAATCAAAAACTGCTCGCTGCTGTCTGCTCAACAGCACCGAGCTTAACACCTGCTTCCGTTAAGTTTCGTTAAGTTTTTATAATGCCAGACCCCCGACCACAACAACACAAAACTGCACCAAGCCCAAAACCCCAAAACCAAACCAAAACGCTCTCAAAACAAACAAAACAAAAAAACCCTCAAAAATACTTTTGACAATTTTTGCCGGTTTGCTTTTCATTACTGTTTATTATATGTATCTTATTTTTGTTGTCTTAATTTATTTAAACCGAAAAAAAATGTACTATAGTTTATATATATATATATATTTTTTTGATCTTTTTATTGTTAGAATATTAAATTTTCAATGGTTAAAATCTTTGGCACAGTTCTTGAAATACAATGTAAAGAAAAAATGAAACAAAGTAATATAAAATGTTCTGTACATATAACTTGCAGTATTTATGATTTTCAACAGACGAGAAAGCAAAAATATTGACGAAAAACAAAAGCAATTAAATATAAAATTTAATTTAATATATTAAATGTATAATTAAATAAATGCAATTTTAGTTAAAACTATACCAAACAATGTTTTTGTTTCAATTGTTCAACAAAGAATATACAAATTAAAATGTAGTCAAAATACTCAACATGATCTTTAAATCCTTCAAATCCTTCAAATAACCAGTACATATATCTATGGATAAAGCATCGCCACAAAAATATGCATCTAATTTCATATTTCATGTTTCTCAATCCATACTAATTATTTATGGGATATCTAAATTAAAAATTGTATTTCAAATTCAATTTATTCTTCTATACTTTCAACAGGCAAATTCTTTGGTATGGATCAAATGGATGGACTGTCAAACAACAACAATATTAACAATAATACCACGGCCAGTAAGGGCAGCAACAAGCCGATTAAGCCCAACAACATGAGCAATAATCGCAATCCCGATCCCAATCCCCATGCCATGAGTGCCAGGCAGCGCCCACTGAAGGAGCACAAGGATATACCCATGAGCACCGCTCCACCAACAACAGCAGCGAAACTATCCTGTTATCCACAAGCCGTAGTAATGCCCTTGATGCCGCAGAGCAACACAGCCGCTGTGGGCATTGATGGTGAACTTGCGACTGTGGTGAATATCGATTGTTTCGACGATCAGCTGAGCTTGAGCAGCATCAGCACAAATAGTCGGCTCTCATTGGAGGGGCCGCCGTCGCAGTCGTCGCCGCCGCTGAGCTTAACGAACGGTTTAATGGAAACGAATCTAATGCATTTCAGTGAGAGCGCCGCCGTCACTGCAATCGATGGCTATGCCGATGGCACCGACATCGAACCCGATATCACCGAACCTGATGTCGCTACCACAGCTGGCATGCAAAGTTTGTGAGAATCAATCCAGTTGCCGCCGGCGACGCCATTTTTGAAACTGCGCCGCATTTACGAGCAGCTTTTCAATCCGAAAACGACGACAACAATTGCTGGTGACGAATTTCCTTAAAAAAAAAAGAAAGATGAAAAACGGAAGAAGAAAAAGATTGAAATGAAGCTTTCTTAATTCCTATCATGGCCCCTACTTGAAATCCTACAGTCCCCCAAAAACAAATTAGTAAGGTGCTTGTCTTATCATTATTTTCTCTATATCCACATATATTTTAAGTACAAACGACACGTGTGCTCCAACTGACACTTAAGCTTATGATTAATCAGAGCTTTTGGCTAGTTCATCAAGCTCACAACAAGAGCGAATGCCATAAATAGGCAAGCTTTTACAAGCTCAAAACGAGTTGAAGTTGTTAATAGTTAATACTTTGTCACTAAAATGTAAACTAAACACACCAAAAGCAATTCGAAAAGCAACATTCTTATGGTGGTCAATTGTATGGAGCCATCGCCTTTAATTAGACTTAATCCGCAGCTTCGAAATAAATGAGCTCAACTCACGTGGAAGACCTCACAAAGCTGCTAAGCTTTCCCACTGAGATCTACACAATCTCTCACAGCAGCTACTTATTTGCACTTATTTGCTTCGCAAAACTAACCAGTTTACAAACAACAACAAAAAAAAGTTAACAACTTAAAGCTCTTCCAGTGCTGCGAATACATGCAATTTTTATATTTGTTATATTGTTGCATGCAGCTTGCTTGTTGCCCCTCTAATCAAGCTTATAAGCCACGCACCAAATTGATGCTGCGGATTCAACAATGTTTTTTCATTTACATCATGTCTTTTCTAATAATTTTTTTACATTTCGTCAATGATTGAAGATGAAATGATCAAGAAGATGCAACAAAGATATTATATATAAATATATATTTATCTTTATCTTTGTTTAACTTAACCAAACACCACTTTACCATGTAAGATATATAAGATATATACATATATGTTAACGGCTATTTGCCTATTACTATATCATCAACTCATCCTTTACCTAAGACCATATGCAAAACATGTCCTGCTGTTCAGCATATGGTCGTCTTAGGTAAAGGATCACTTGGTGATATAGTAATGGGCAAATAGCCGTTCATTTGTTCGACATGGTCTCCACAAATGTGTATAACTGGCCAAAGACGGCAAAAGAAATCCGGAAATATAGTCATTCTCCATACCTGCCATGTCGAGCGTCGTCGGTATGCCTATATCTGCTAGCACATAAACAATTTTTTCAATCGGACACAAAAATATATTTTATTTGCCATTTGTTATAACTAAATTGAAGAGCTGATCACAGCTTTATCGTGAGCCTTAAAGTTCTTGAACGCTTTTAAGAATTAAGTTCACTATAAGCAAAAAATCTGTCTTAATGAGTTAAGAACGCTTGAAACTCGAAAGCATTTTGATTAATCTTAAGCTCAAGTGTCAGTGGAAGCCAGTGTCATTTCATTTTACGAAAGCATTACTTAGTTCAATTAGATTCGTTTAGTTGTTTTTTTTTGCTCCATCTATTTTTTTGTTTTTTATCATCATATAATAATAATTGTTAACAAAACGCATAGCAAAAAGCCATAAAAAAATGCAATAAGCAAAGAGTGTGAAAACTAAAAGAAATGTGCAAAAAAGAAACATGTATAAAACAATACATAGATCAGATCAGACCTCAGCTGAATGCCGTGATATTTAAAATAAAATTTAAACAGAAAACAGAAAAAAAATATATAAAAAATAAAACAAAATAAATTAAAGTGAAATACAAATGGAAAAAAATCACACACACACACAGACAATGAAAGCAAAAGAAATAAGCAAAATAATATTACAAATAAAATATATATATATATATATATATATGAGAAAGGCATAAATGAAATAATTATGAATATATAATATATATATACAATTCATAAATATTATGTATACTATATACTAAATACTTATATAACTACTTGTGGGTAAGCGTGGGCATGTTGAGAGCTATCCTTAACACTTTTTGAACACATACCATTTTGGTTCACCATTTTTTCTTAAGGTTTTTTTTTTTTTTTTTGTTTGCAGTCCACAATTTTGAAAGACTTGAGGAAAACCACTTTTTCTACACAACTTTTTTATACTAAAAGCAAAAAACGTAAAATGGAAAATAACAAAAAGTTCGAAAACTATTTGAGTTCAAATATTGAAATTCCATTCCAAAAATAATGCGACACAATCCAGAAACGAACCATTTACAAAAAACATTTATAAAAAACAAAAAAATAAAACATATCCATATACAAATGCATAACACATACTATATAGAATTGGTACTAAATTCGGATCCATTAAATATATACACACATATTTTTGGTAATAATGTCAGATACATAAGAAATACAAACCTATATATTTAGATACGAGCATTATATGGAAACAAAAGTAAAACACCAGCAAAAGCAATTCAACCTCATTGTGCATTGTGATTCCATCAAGGAATCACCGAAACAAAAACAAAAACAATCAATAAATAAATAAATATATATATATATATATATTTATATGTGTATATTTATTTAGTTATTAGTTCTATATATTCGCTTTGAACATCTGCTGGACAGGAACTTCAAACAAATTCAGAGAAACAAAACAAAAAGTATAACGAAATATATATATACATATATATATATATATAAATAATTATGTTCTTTACATTCAATCGATTTGCATTATAACAATTTTTGTGCTCCATTGACTGAAATATCGTTCAGTAGTTCATCTATTTTAGCATATACACAACTATGTGAGTGAAAAATATCTAAATATATATATATATTATTTAATTGCAAACAATTTAAATTAAATTTTGGTTATAAGCGCTCGGAACTTCCATTGCGTGCATTTTAAAAAAAAACCCAAAAAAATATAATGTTTTCGAATTTCTCTAAAAAAACAAAACAAAAAAAAAAAACAATTTATTAAGGAAATAAAAACCTAGAAAAACTTATATATATTATATAAAAAAAAAAGAAGCCATTTTATTGCATTTACAATTTTCGATTTTGACTTGCGGTTGAAGATTTTCAGTGTTTGGGGTTTTTGGATGACTATTATTCCGGCAGAGGAGGCCCTTACCGTCGAAAACCTGTATGGATATGACCAAGTTAGAGCCAATCTTTTTTATACAGATTTACAATCCAAATCCGATTTGTGCACTTAAACTCATAATATCTAGATGTAAACCCCTAACTAATACATTTGAATGGTATCAACAATGGTATCATATCCTAGATGTCCCCATTAAAGTAGTATTTTCGGATATCCAAGCGATGCCTGTGATCCGAATGCAATATACCCTTCCAAAATGTGCAAGAATACAGCCAAATATAAGCACAATTCTCTGAGCCCCTTTTTTGCCCTAGCCTAAAAGTATGCTTTAACAATTTTCGTCGACTTTCGCTAACAGCGTTTCATCATTTGATTTCACTTTTGAGCCTAAAAGTCGTAAGATATGATAAGTTATGGTAAAGTTTGCAGTCACAGCCATAAAGTTGACAAAAATCTTGACAACAAACTTTTCGGCCAATGTTCTTCAGCGGACACAGTGCCAAGTTTTCCAAGGCCATAACTTTGTCAAAGCTGTGTCAATACTTATTCACACTTGATTATTTAAGAAAATTGATTAAGCAATCGAAATTTTATATGTACATATGTGTGTGTGTGTGTGTGTGCAAATATGTGACACTAATTAGAAATAATGCAAGCGCAATAAAATGTCAATAGGGTGATTGAATAGAAGCACATACGCTAATTGGCATTGAATTGATAAATATATATACGAATATACGGCTATACAACTACATATAGTGACATATCCAGCCACCTGCTGATTTACCTGAGTTATTTTCACCATAACTATTTCAATTTATTCAGCAACGTTCGAGTCTTCTGCGAGCTCTTTTCAAATTACTCCGAATTATTGGAATCGTGCATTTTTCCTAGCTTTTTCAATTTATTCCAAAAGTTTCGCTTTTTTTTTTGATTTTCAGTTTCTCTACCATTTTCCAAAATTTATTCGAATTGGTTAAGGATTAATGGAAACATTTTTCGATTTTCTTAGAAATCCATCTTCTTATTCTCGAATTAAATGTATAATTTATATACACTAGTGGTATACGTTACATTCAGATGTACACTAGTGTAAAACTAATGTAAGTAGCTTTACACTCGTGGCTCAAAATAGAGTGCATGCCTTGTAGATATATATAAGAACTTCCCCCGAAAGAAGCTCGAGCGATCGGACCACGAATCGCTATCACATGTTTCGATTGTCAAGTCTCGGGAACCCACACGAATCACAAATACCCCCACCAACAGTACTCCTCTCCTCCACCTGTCCGTGCCACTTGACCATTTGCTGCAAATCGAACCATGCCATTTTACCATTACGCAACCTCGTATGATTAGGGAACAGTTACGGCTTGGTATTAGCCATTCCCCCGTCCTCAACACTCATTCGCACATTATTGCTTGGAATCTTATCGGGGCAGCAAACGTTACGTTTGAATGATTGGGTGGCCAATGCCAATGCCAATTATGGTTAACGCTTTGCCACAAAAAAAAAAAGAAAAAAAAAAACATAATCAAAGTTGGCGACTTTCTCATGGGCCATTGAGTTGGGGATTTTTATTTCTTTTCTATTATATATGTAGAATGTTAACTGGATTATTCATATTATATTTTTGATATAAGCAATTAATGATTTTATGGCTATTCAATGTCGAGCAGGAGATCGATCCGCTGAACCCAGACGTTAAATACATGGCAGGCTTGCTGATCTCAGTCTTATTGTCAATTCTTATCCGATTCTAAAGTTATTTCCACAATTGATCAATAATATTATACATGTAATTAGTGGACTATATTATTATTGAGCTATTTTTTTCGATCAGAAATCGATTTGTATCGATAATCGTTAACGAAGCATTGAAACTTAACGATGAAATGAAATAAACCCCCAAAATCTAAAATACGTATAATATTTCTGCTATTAACTGTATTAGAGATATAACTAAAAAAAAAAAAAAACTCCTTTATGTGACTATTTACGTATGATGTCATATTTGCCATAAAGTTCAGATAGTTTTGCCTTTCGCTTTCATCTGAACTCATCTATTGTCATGACAATTCCAAGATAAAAACAGAAACGAATTCAAAATATGTACGTGTGTCGAGCTGTGTGTCTGTTGCATAATAACACGATATGTGAGCGTTTTAATAACATAGCTAGTTTTATCTGAACTCTCTTATCACATTATGGTCATGGCCAGATAAGTGCTTTTTATGGCAATTACGTAGGCTTGGTAGTAAAAAAAAAAACTCCTGCGTACATTTTTTTATTACTTTCTTATCACCCAGAAAAAATGAGGAAACAAAAAAACGTAACAATAAAATAAATTATATTTCTAAGGGGAAACAAGTGAAGAATTTCAAATCGAAAGTTTAGACTAACTCTGCTCATAATTGGTAAATAAGTGTTGAGTAATGTTACGTAACTGTGAGAGAGACTTACGTACGTTACGTAAACACAAATTAACTTGTAGATTGAAAAGAAAAAAAAAATCACTGCTGTAGCTGTTATCGTTATCAAAGATATCGAGACTTCGGTGTTTGGTGTTATCGTTACACAAACATTACATTACAGCGAATTGAAAATCAATTTCGATTATTTGATCTTAGGTATAACGGAACAATCGGTCGGTTATTAATTAATAACGGTACTCAGATGTCAACAACTAAACTCCAAACACCAAGAGTGTTTGGAATGCTTTATTCTTTTTTCGCTCTTTCCTATTTCATTGATTATTAATCTGCGAGAATACAATCGAATTATAACAGTAAAAGAGGGCTTAGAGACAACCGTTTGAATTAAAGATGCATGTTATGAGCTTGTCTTATTTATTCATAACCTTCGCAATGCACATAAATTCATTTGTATCTATATGTGAATATATATATACATATATATATGTGTGTGTGTGTGCTCCTGTGTACATAGAATGTAATTTGCCGGCAAATGAGCGAATAAAGCAAATGCGTAAAATTGCACGTGCAACTAAGAAAACAAATGCATAGAGAGAGAGAGAGAGAGAGAGAGCGCAAAAGAGAGCGCGGCAAGAGCGCAGACGTCGTTTTTGCTAAAAAAAAAAAAACCTTCCTTCATTTCCCGTTTTATTTTCGCTAATGGTAAATTTCCCCTGTAAACACAAGCTGCCCCTTATTTGGGCAAAATTTTGCGGCGAATTGTGAGCAGCCCAACCCCACTTACATTCAAGCAAGCAGAAGATAGACAAAAGGCGAGAGAGAGAGGGGGACAGCGAGGGAGCGTGCGCATAACTGGGATGCAAGAGCATTTACAAAACTGATAGCTGCATTTGATTTTAACGGTAAATAAATAGATATGCATATGTATGTATGCTTGCACATATGTCCACAGCTTGCAATACCGTTAAAATTAGCGGGTTTTGTTAGTGTAGCTTTTAGTTGCGGATTTGTTTTTTTTTTTTTTTTGCATTCGTTTTATTTTTGGTAGCATCTCGTTCAAAATGTTGCATGCCCTTTTTTAGACACAACGCAAATGGTTTTCACTTTTTTTATCTATGTTGTGTTAGATGAAATTCACTGCAAATGGGCGAGAGCAAGATGACATGAGGGTGTGTGAGAGAGAGAGAGAGAGCGATAGAGACAGAAATGGCTTGAGCTGATGTTATTTGGCAGACCATATGGAGTGCGATCTATGCTTCTACATCAGATATGTATATATAATATATATATATATATATATATATATATATATGCATCAGTACGTTTGCTCCACATTTTCATAGTCGTATTAAAGGTCAAACAATTGATCTCATCTCTTTTGATATCAGTCAATCAAGCACAATTCGATGCTGAGTCGAAAGCAGCTAAAAAAGCTCCAACTGCCCATGACCAAAAGCATTAACATTTCATTCAACAAATGCCCAAGTGGATGCCGAGCATAGCAGGGAGTTAAATAACGAGAGAGCGAGAGCGAGGGAGGGAGACAGACTGTGTGTGTGTCTTTATGTGTGTGTGTGTGTGTATCTGTGTAATTGACCGCTTTGGGCAATTGATGCATACGTAGTATAACCATATTTGGCATTGCATTTGCTCAGCTGCACTCGGCTGCTCTCTGTGAGCAAGCAGAGACAGAGAGTGAGAGCGAGAGAGAGAGAGAGAGAGAGGGGGGGAGTGGGGGAGTGGGCGCATGTGCACAAGCCACGCTTAAAAGTTGCTTACAGTTGCAACAGTGAGTCTAAAAAGTATTATATTTTCAGTTTTTTTTTGGCTTAACTTCAAATCTTGACTAAACTCGAAATTTATGGCTGGTTTATGTTGGCGACGACATTTAAGCAAAGAGTTCAAGCAACGAATATTGGACTTCAATCAGTCGAAAATGACATTAGGTAACACCATAAAGCATGTAATACACTTTGAAAGTATAGATGTAAAAATGAATTTTTGACCCACTGCACATGCATAGTACGTCTGGCTAGCATAGTTAGGCACTAGCACTAGCACTAGCACGAGCACCAGTTTCCACCAGCACGCAGGCACAGGCAGACGCACACAAACACAGTCGCATTAGAAGATAGCAGACCGGAAAACGCTCAAAAGGCAAGGAAAAATAATACAAATAAATTTGAACTTGAACTTAACTCGCCTGCTCTCTCTCTCTCTCTCTCTCTCTCTCTCTCTCTCTCTCTCTCTCTCTCTCTGTCTCTATATATATTTCACTCTACCTGGCTCTGTTGCCGCTATTTCTTCTTCTTCTGTTTAGTGCTTGTGCGTGGGTGTGCTTGTGTGTGTGTGCGCGCAACTCACCCAAAACGCCGGAAAATACACACCCATTTACATGCACCAACACACACACACACACAGACACAAACATGTGCATAGTACATGCAAGATACTTAAACCTATGTACATCTGTATGTATGTATTTGTGTACACACGCTCGTGTATATTAAATCATGCACATGAGTAAGTCGTCATCAACTAAATCTTTGTCTCCTGTCATGTCCATTTTCGGCTGTTCATTATTGTATAAGCACACACACACACACACATACACATACACATACACAAACACACACACATACACATACATATGTAAATAGATTTTAAGCGGACGTTGCCGTCTACCTGCCGGCATCCTAAAACTCTGTTTCTCTCTCTCCGCCTCTCCGTCCCTCAGTTTGCTTTGGAGCCTTGGGTCGTCTGCTTTGGTATGCCAGTTGAATATTAACGAATTTCACGTTGTGAATGTAATTTTTGTGCCGGTCTTCAACTTCACTTTATGCAGCTTTTCCCTTTTTAATTTCTTCGTCTTCTTCTTCTTCTTGAGTGCTGTGAACGTGTTTGGCCTTTTTAATGAGCCTCCATTTCCGCAGTGAGTGACTTTTTTGATCAGCGCCCATACAAGCACACACACGCACACGTGTATATATATATATACACATATATTATTCATATGTACAAGCTAACTGGAGATCGTAAATCGACAGCCCACTCAGAACTCCAAAGTTATCTATCTGCCCAAGCAGCATTCATTATACCCTTCTCCCCAATTTACTGCTTGGCATATTTTATGCATCCCAGCAGCATACTAGTGGAATAACGCATGCATTCAGTATGCACACAAACATAATTCATTATCTAGTAATAGGATCGATCCATGCTGCAGTTGCCAAGTCAAGCACAAAAGCTTCAGCAACAAAAGCTTCAGCTTTCTTCTTCTTCTCTCTGTTTTACAATCCATTTCAATTATTGCGCTAGCGCAGCTTCATTCTAGCTTATTCTAGTTTGAACAGACGCGTCGTAAAGGTGGGTTGTGGCATATCGCAGCTACACCGCCTACACAATATAGATTACGAATTGAATTCGTAATCGGTTCTGCGATCAAGCTTTCCCACTAACTCACCAACTCTCTTCAATTAAGGCTATGCAGCATTACCTGCTGAATATTTGTTAGATAATTTCCCTTTGTAATTTGTTGTTGTTGTTCTTCTGATAATCAGTTAAATTGTTGTGCGATATGAAAACACCTGCGCAGCCATTTGCCTATAATGCTTACAATGAATCCTCAAGTTGTCCAACTAAATTTAACTGCCTGCTATTCGTGACAACGAAAAAATCAGATTGAAAACTTTTCGCAAAATTTCATGACTCACAAAAAAACTGTTTTTTTTTTTGCTTATGAAAGTGACACCCGTCCATACAATACATATATGTATATACATATATGTATATACATATATATATATGTATATTTATTTGCACATCCGCATATTGCTGCAATTTTTTCTTATTCTTTAGCTCTTCTGCCTTTGTTTTTGTGTTGCTCCTTTTGTCTTTTTGTTGTTTTTTTTGGCAGCGACGGAAGCGTTTCCCACAGGCACAGCCGAGTTGAGTGTCGCGGCGCCACGCCCTTTTGGACCGCCATAAATGAACACCCCATAGCCAAGACCCCGCTTGACAGCAGCAGCAGCAGTAGTTACAACTACAACAACAACAATAGCAGCAGCGATTGTTCTTATGCGTTGCTGTTGAGAGCCAAGCCGAGCCCAGCCGAGCCGAGCCCAGCCGAGTCGAGCCCAGCCGAGTCGAGCCCAGCCGAGTCGAGCCCAGCCGAGCCGAGCCCAGCCGAGCCGAGCCCAGCCGAGTCGAGCCCAGCCGAGCCGAGCCCAGCCGAGTCGAGCCCAGCCGAGTCGAGCCTCGCTTTCTGAGTGCATTTTCTTCAAAAACATTTCGGCAATTTTAATCTTTCTTTTTTCCCTTTTCCGCTGGCAATGCTTTTGACTCTAACTAAAAAAAAGTTTGTGGAACTTGTGTTAGACTCGTTCACAAATGAATTACACTTACGTTGAGTTAGTCGTTGTAATATATCTCAATCAAAATCATTTCGAATTTGTGGACTCTAAGTTAACAACGTGTTTTTCTGATTGTTTGAGCTGAGCTTGTTGGTTTTTCTCATATGATCTCCTTAACTTAAGTTTCAAAAAAAAAATAGATACGTTTAAAGAATGCATTTATTCAATACCAGGAATATTGAAATTGGGAATACCAGGAAAAGAAATATTTCATAAGTTGTATTTAGTTTTAGTACCCTCCAAACTTGATTATTATATATTTATGATATTCAAATTCATCTGCATGTTTATCATATATATTTATATATAT
The DNA here is from genome assembly GCA_035044105.1 of Drosophila nr. perissopoda 5 BK-2023a. Taxonomy (NCBI): domain Eukaryota; kingdom Metazoa; phylum Arthropoda; class Insecta; order Diptera; family Drosophilidae; genus Drosophila; species Drosophila nr. perissopoda 5 BK-2023a. The sequence goes on along the minus strand of JAWNMK010000620.1, from coordinate 1,548,847 downwards.
ATACATATATACAATATAGTAAATTCCGAAATTATGGAAGCCGCAAAATCACATCCGATAATAGTATGACTAAAATGAATGAATATATGAATCTAATATATATATATATACATGTACATATGATCTGTACATAAGTAAATAGAGCCATAGATTGAATAAGTTCAATAACTCCAACTATCAAGAGTACCCCTACTATATATATATATATATATATATGCATTTATATTTATCATGTGGTCGTTGCACCACAGGCAAACTGATGTGGGCTGCATTATTCATTGATGGTTTTGGCTGTGCACCACCCTGAAGCGGTCAACAGCTGATTCAGTTTGCTGCCACCCTCTCGCAAATTGTGGTTGTGCTGGTTGTGTGTGGTGGTTGTTTGCGACAGCCACGGAGAGAGAACCCTCGTTGGTTCCTTCGTTCGCTTGTTAACCGAGGCCCGTTTCCGCTCACGCTGCACGCTGCACGCACATAGAACGTCGAACGTGGAACGCATTCTATTCTCTTCCTCAACCCTCGACCACCCCCACCGGGGCACGAAAGCGGCTCAAGGTTGCGCCTCGCATTGAGACGACCCTCAGTTTTTGGCAGTAATCGCAGTCGTAGTCGTACTCGTGCCCATTACCCACAGCCACCACCCTCTGCAGCTGTGTGTGTGTGCCCACTTTCTTTTCTTGGGGGTGGTTCTGATCATCCCTATACGATTGTTTATCAGCAGCGACTGGGTGAGGCCTACAATACTTGCCAAAAACTGGCAAAAATTACCAGGCAAAAATACACACACATATATATATATATATATACATACATATATGTTAAAGCTTACCATCTGCCCCGACTAACTGAATACCCTGGAATCGCATGTCTTTTTTTTTCTTTTTTATTTTGTATGTAAGTAAAAATTGTATTCAACATTACTATACTTAAGGATAATAAAAAATTGTTGTCATGAGATAAGATATCAAATGAATTGAACATGAAAAATTAAATAAGAAGAAGAGAGCTTTACAAGAGATTAACGGGACTTGATGTAACTTTTACAGCTGTTTAATATTACGTCACGGTGTATACATGTCCCTTTACTTTGCATCTTCAAATATATGTTTAACACTTGTCTTAATCTGGTTTCGATTTCACTACTTTCTATTCATACCTATATACCCCTTTCTACAAATTTTACAGGGCACAAGAGTACATCAAAATAAAAGCGAAAAATGCTTCTTTTTTTTTTGTTTGACTTCATGCACGTGCCACTTTTACTATGGTGTGGAAATGGGGGAAAACCATCGTGCAGCCCAGACGCTGAGTCATACGCAGCAAAGGGGCATTGATGTTTTTTTTTTCCATAGGCCAAATATTTAGCTGCTTAGCTGTTTACCACTCATAAATAATGCATCCGATTTTGTCTAGTCGGGGCACAATGTTTATTTACAATGGATGCGATGCGATGCGATGCGACGGTGCAGAAAGCACTTTTCCGTTTTTCCAGCCTCAGCCCCTGAAATGGAAATGCAATGCGTCACGCTCTGTTTTCCAACCAACGATTCTCGAAAATTCCGAAAGAAAACATGCAGCGAAAACAAAAAAAAAAAAAGATCCCATTGCTGAAAAATATCAAATATGATAAAGACTGGGTCTAATCGGAGACCTTATATGTGGTTATCGCCCATGTGTTAAATATGTTTATATTCGCTCAACCATTTGAATGGGCCACAAAGCATTTCAGTTCTCTTATCACATACATATACATAACACATTGGTGAAGCTAGATTTATTTAGTTTTCAGTTCAATTTGCTTCGATGGGTTTTTTTTTGGTTCTTTGATGGCAAGCACTAGAGCTGTGGAAGATATAATGTTCTTGGATTTCAGGGTGAATCGATATTAGAGTTGAAGCCAATTCATAAGCTTTAGCGGATCCGAAACTAGAACCGACATACGAACAAATTAAAAAATATAAATTGAATGATTGAGTAAGAATCAAGTCAGCTGAAAAAGAGGGTCGGTAGTTTCCCTTCCGATAAAAAATAAAGCCTTTTCCGATTTATATGGTAACCGAAAGTAAAAATCGGATTATTTCATTGGTATTTTGAAGAAATAAAAAGAAACTGACAAATGTAGTCAGTATGCAATAGATTTCGGGTTATATCACAGCAATACAAAAGCAGAAAGACAGATAAAGAAATCAAGTAAGAGAGAGATAGAGATAGAGATAGAGATAGAGAGAGAGAGGGAGAGGGAGGGAGAGGTGCAGCTACTTTGAATGGAAGTAGTGCAAGTCGCTGTTGTGTCTTTTATTTGGCTAAAACGGTTTCTTCTTTGAAGTCAAGTTTCTTTGACTATATGCACATCTTTGGTGCGGATCTCGTTTTAGATACTTTTACTGCTGCAGCTGCTTTTGTATTCCAAATTCGAATTTCAATTCAGACATCAGATATGAGAGACGCATACATTTCTTCCAGTTCAATCAAACGGGGCTTATTCAAGCAACAAATTTTACTTTCGCAAAAATTTGCCTAATAATTGAAATGAAATGACAAAAAAAAAAAAAAACAAACTAAATTTTTCATGTTTCGTGTTGTTGTAATTTTGTTTTGTCGCACGTTCACTGAAATTCTAATTAGCTAGTGAAAGTCTCTCTCGTTTCCCGTTAAACAATATAAATAAATCAAGTAAAAACAAAAAGTTAGTTAACTCTCATTGTGGCCATTTTTAGCTGTTTTGCATTTTTGCAAACGAGCCAAATTGATGAAAAGATTGCGCTTATAAATATAGTTAACGGTTCGAGATTCGAATTCAGGCGAATTCCCAAGGGAAATTCGATATGACTTATTGGCAAACGTAATCAATAAAATAAAATTCAAAATTCACCTGCTGTGATCAAATTGTTAACCAGAAATTGTTTAACCAGAAGACAATAACAAAAAAAAAATTAAAAATAAAAAACAGAAAACAGAAAATAAAAAAAAACATATAGACAAACTATTTGTGCTCTCTAGATTTGTCGACGACAACGAAAAAGGCTACGAAAATGTGTGCGCCCCAAAATGGGGCTTTTGAATTGCGGCGGCTTCCTGCGGCTCAACAATAAAACTGCTGCCGATAGTTAAACGCCGGATGCAATGCCTTTTACAGTGCGTGCGAGAGAGATAGATAGAGAGAGAGAGAGAGAGAGAGAGAGAGAGAGAGAGCGATTGAGTAAGATGGTAATGTCGATTGCAAGTCTCTAGAATCTGTTGTCATCTCTCAGCGAAATAGTCGAAATATGGCAACGTTGTCAATTTCCGCTGTTCGAAATTCGAAGATCGTTACATTTTGAACATAAACACACACACACGCACGCACACGCACAACTGTAACTGCGGCTGCGCGCCGCAATTTATTGTACAAACTTTGAAACATGTACATTTTCGGTTAAAATTCGATATAAATCAGCAAAACAAAAAAAAAAAATGAGCAAAAACAAAAGCTTGAAGTTGTTGCCTTATTCAAAATGACAACGGCCAAATGCGGCTGCGTCGACAGTGACGCCAGCAGAGACAGTTCAATGTCAATGGCTTCGGTTTGTGTGTGTGTCTGTGTGTGTGTGTGTGTGAGAGAGTGTGCGGTTAAATGCGCATAAAAAAAGCAAAATAAATTATGCAAAGTAAAAATTAAATTCATGAAAAAAATTAAATAAGACTACAAAAAAAATGCCAAAAAAGTTGTGTTGTTTTGCTCTGTTTCTTATTGCTGCTGTTTATTGTTATTTCTTATTTTTCTTTTTTGTGAATAATGCATACAAATCTACCTATATAAAAAATATGTATATATGTATGTATGTATTCTATATGCTCTTCCAAAATGTAAAGTCAACTCTCAGCTGCACATTCGAAGCAACCAACAAGAAAACACTTCAAAATCCTACAAGTAAATATTGTTTACAAGTGTGTAAATAAATAATTAATGGTCATTGCTAACTGTTTTTTTTTTTTTTTGCACATGTGTATATTTTTTTTTTTTGCTAGCTTCATCATTGGCTTAGAAAGTGAAAAGTGTGCAGAAAGTAAACATGAATTACTCTATTTTTAGTCTTCCTGGAATTCTTCGTGTGTAAGCATGTGTTGGTGCGAGTGCGAGTGGAAGTAGCGCAGGCGCCGCTGCTCAAATTATATGGATGGAATGAGAAGCTCTCATGTGAAAGGAAACTGGAATAAACATGACGCAAGCTTATTAAATGTTAATTATCTTGTGCTTATTAGAGGATCACGACTTGCAGACTCAAAGCAGCCGCCACGCAACATGCATAAGAATGTATTACGCGCGCACACATATACATGTGTGTGTGTGTGTGTGTTTGTGCCAGTGGCTCCCCATTTCCAGCTGCCTAAGCACCGTTTGTGAGACTATTTGAAATAACTGTACACAACTGGGAGTATTTAAATAGTTGCGCTTCTTATGAAAATAGATGCACAATAATTTAATATACAAAACACATAAAAATAATATACTAATATATTATATACATATATTGACTTGTAAAAATAAATACAATACGTTTTTTTTTTATATATCTATCAAAAAGTAAATGCAAATATAAAAATAAAACAAGATTCATAACATTCTGATAACATATGTGTGAATTTATAAAAAGAAAATCCAATACACACAAAATTTTATTAAGAGAACGTTTCTATGCTGTCGCTTAGTGCTGTAGCATTGTGTATATTGCCTTCTTTTTTTTTTGCAGCTAGTTTCTTCCGTTGTTTGAAAACAAGTTTAACGTATTTTGTGCCGCTGCGACTTCTGTTTTTCTTAACATTTCAAACGTAACTGTCAACAATGGGGAGAAGACGAAGACGTTGCCATCAAATCAACGCCAACGTTGCTCTTGCGTTGTTGTTGCTTTCGTTGTTGTTGTTGTTGCTGCTCTTGTTGTTCTGACTGTTAAGGCTACAGGTGCTCGCTCTGTTCGCATTCGATTTCTCAACTGTCGGGCAACGGGAACGTTTGCCTTCTCGCTCACTCGCTCGGTCGTTTAACATAAGCCGGGGCTTAAGTGTGTTTGTGTGTTAAATATGCTCAATTATTAATACACATACATATGTATGCGTTTGTTTTTTTTTTTTTTTTGAGGAATCGCCTATTATTTTGTTTACCGTTCAACTAGTTTGAGCTATTGTAGAAAAAAATAAACAGCAAGCGTTTTTTACTACATCTCTGCGTCGTCAGCAGTCGCTTTACATTCTGTTGTTGTTTCAGTTATATGTTATTGTTATTGTTGTCGTTATTGCTGCTTGATGATGTGGTGCTTTCCGATGTTTCATATGCAAATAGTTTAAATAAATTTCGTACTTTTCATTTCAGCCGAATGAATCATTCCAGTAACATGGAATTAAGCTGCCGCGTCATGTTTCAATGCGACCCTCAAGCTGGCCCCACTGAAGTATCATATGCGCTATATGTGTGTGTGTGTGTGCGAGTGTGTGTGTGTAAGGCGAGCTTGTTATCCATGTCCGTGTGGGACGTACTAAGGTGACTCATTAAGCGCGAGCTGTTCCCATGGTCAATGTCTAATTCCAATGATAAGCACGATTCACTTTTTCACTCTCTCTCTCTCTCCCTCTCTCTCTATCTATCTCCTATGAAAGCATTAAGGCACACCTATGCACCCCAAAGGCGAATAAGGGAACAAAATGCCCAGCAACGAAGATATCGCATTACGAATTCGATTCGTAATATATACTGTAGTTTAAAATTCATACCATAACATACATTACTTTTCCACTGCCTTATAATGCAGAAAGTATGCGTTACCGAATGCATTCGGTAATGAAAAGTGATCATTCACTAGTTCGCTGCTGGGCTGTTTACAAGATTGAGTCATTGATCAATTTGTGTATGTGTGTGTTGTTATCAGCAAATGAAATGGACATTAATTTTATATTTCTTATTTAGTTGCTGACAAACTGAATATTTATCAGTCACTTTAGTTAGTTGCTATATTTGTATTTGTTGTTGTTTTGTTTTTGTTGTTGTGCATTCCTTTTGTAATATTATTTATAGCCGCTTTGGCGACTGTAATGGACGTGAGTGTTTACATATTTATAGCCATGATAAAAGCAACAAGGCGCCCCTAGCGTTACTCAAGTGTTGTCATATCTTTAAATATGCATGTGTGTGTTTGTGCGTAATACTCAAGTGGAAGGCATGCTTGAAACTGTAAGCGATACTTCAAATTAATATACGTATTTCGATACGCTTCCAGAAGTTCGAGTTTGATAATTTGCTGTCGACTTTTGTAAGACAAACTCTGCCATAACTCAACTTAGTTATGAGTTTTATTCGATGTCAATTTGAAAAAATTAAATCATAATTTAGGGCATCTAATGTTCGGCACGAAGGAAAAAAAACATTTGTTTCTTTTTCTGATTTTGGTTTTGCTGCCCGCATAAGAGACATAGTTATGACAGTTCCAGAGTTGCTTTATGGATGAGCGTCATATCCGCTGATTGGAATGCTTGGAATGCACTCAAATCACAGCTTACAACAACTGACAAAAAAAAATATGATATGAATTTTTGGTGTTTGGTTAAGCCAAATTTTTGTTGAATTTTTATTTAATTTTATTATTTTTATTTTTAGGTGTGACGATTTCTGTGACTCCTGTTGCACGCACATCAAGCTTTGATGTCACACGCCACACACACACACACTTAATCAGACACACGAATCACACGCATTAAAAACACGTGCGTTTTATATATTTTTTTTTTCACTTTGTGTAATTGCTGAGGTGCATAGAAATAAAATGGCACAAGAAATGCCAACAATTTTTTGTTTCCTTCTTTTTTGAATTTCTTGTCTGCTTAATTGATGTTGTTCACACGCACACAAACAGAAGCACACACACACACAGGCAGATAGACGCACGCCCAGCTGTTTGCCGCTGAACCGTAACGGGCCAACCCAGCACAAAGTTGCCGACCCAACAGTCACCTGGAATGGATACAGCAGCATTACTACGAGTGGGAATGGAAATGGGAATGAGAACGCGTGTGCCTATGTGTGTGTGTGAATCTGTATATGTGTGTCTGTGTGTGTGTGTGGGCGACGCTCTAAACTTTTATTTGCATATGCCCAGTACACGCTACATAAGTCTAAGACACACACACACACATGCTCACACATAGGCGTCACTCATTTTCATTAAAAACCACTTAAGGTTTTGTTTTTGCAACCCACATTCTTACGGCTGCGCGGCCTTCTTTAAATTCGCCGTTAAAGTGAAGACTCGCTCCAAGTGGAACGCAATGAGTCGCTCAAAATGCACTCACTCTCCAATTATAAAAAAAAAGGGGAGAAAAACTGGCGCCATCTGCAGTCGCAAGCTCTGCTTGCAAACGTAATCAATGCAGAATGCTGAAAATGTGTATTAAATGATTGAATGAATAAAAGTATGTGGCGCATTTAGCGAGTGTTGACTCTGTTTCAATTTATAGTAGTTCTAGTTGTCACAGTTACTTCACCATGCAAATATGTTGCTTTGGCCATATACAAATGAAATGTTAACGTCGCCTTTGAATCGTATTAAGTGTGTAGAAACGTGTTTGTGTGTGTGTGTGGCTGTGTGGGGAGACTGGAAAGGGGAATATTTCTACTACTACCGATTACAACTCATAATACTCAATCATCATAAGCAAAACCGGTTGAAATTCGACTTTTTTTTTTTTGAAGAATCTTGAATTGTTTCGAAGATGTCTTGATTGAGGTTATGTTTATGTTATGTTATTCTTAGGATTCAAAATGCAAATTTTATTGAACTATCAAATTTGAATCCGAGTAAAGCAATTCGTGAACATATTTATTTTTTATGTATTATTTGTAATTATTTATATAAGTTTTAGTATTAATTTTAATATTTATTATTTGGCAGGGTTTATGGATCTATAGAGAACTCTCAAAATCCTGAGAAAGACAATTTTTTTTAAATTCTTGATAAGACCTCATAGAATCTGTATATTTGTATTTTTTATATCGACTGTGGGCAGTTGCGTTAACTATGTTTCTGCTACTCTGAAAGTCACAACATTTAATTAAGTATCGAAGTCACGGCCCCTATATCGCAAGCCGTCTTAACAGAGTATCTCACAGTTGGATATGTTCAGCTGCAATGTTCAACTTGCATTTCTTAATTTGTTTCGCAGTTCGCATGCGAGATTGATAGCCTCGATAGCCAATCAGATACTCAGATGCTGCCCAGGCAGACAATATACAACAACAACAACAACAAACATGGACATAATGGAAAGTCCAATGCAGACATAGACGGCTCAAGGCATCTGTTTCGCTTCGCCTCGATGCTGATGCAGCGCAGTAAATAAAATAAGGAATAAGAAATAAAAATCAAACAATGAGTGTCTGGCGACTCCCACAGTTCACCTAGAATATATATAAATAAATAAATATATATTATCATGTATATATGTATATTTGTAAACATGTATCTCATTCAATTGCCTTAACACCTTCGGCCACGTTTACAGCAGCTACCAGTTAGTCAAGCCGGGACTAGACTACCATACTATCCCCCTCCCCCACACACCCCACACATTCGATACTCTTCACCTTCTTGGTCGCCTCACTAACTGCTGTCTGACGAAAAATTGACTCCATGCAATTTGTCTCTTGGCTTTGCCCAGCCAACAAATATTGTGAGCTGTCCACCAACTGATGTAAATAAACACTTGTAAAATCAATTTTTTTTTAATGAATACTTAACATTTTGTATATAATTTTATTTGATTTTTTAATAACAATATAAGATATATATTTTTGAAAAATAAACATAATAAATTTGTTTTATAAATGTCATTTAATTGCTGGACATATTGTTTGTTGGGTTAACTTGCTCTCCATCTCTTTCTCTCCCACTCTCTCTCTCGCTCTGTATGCGTTTTTGGAATTGGCTAATTATTTTGTTCATGTGAAATGCGCACCCACCGAAAACCAAATGGATGGACAACCGTTAATGAAAGAGACAACAATAAACACATATATATATATATATAGAGAGAGACTGTGAGTGGGAGAGAGGGGGAGGCAATTGCAAGAGGCACGCACAAATGTAGTCGTACATTGGCATTAAAGTGAAATTGTGAAAAATTTACGCCCCTCGCAATAAACAATAAAAAAATCATTTTTCACTTTTTCCCAAAAGCCGCTTTAAATTCTGCCTCTTCCTCTGCCTCTTCCTCCTCCTCCACTTATTCGACACGCAACGCGCTGGCAATTAGAGATGAGACATTTTTGAATGCTCAATAAAACTTAATCAATAAAACGAGCTGAAAATTCGCTCAAACTGAATATCTTGATCCAAATGGGTTTTGATCGAGTTCAACTGGTTTTTGATCCGCTTTGTCAGCATACTCGATAATCTGCACTAATCTCAATGTTATCGATAACATACGTGCATGTGCGCTCATCTCTAACGTCTGCACGCTTGCATTGTAATCAGCATCAATTAGGCGAACAATTAACAACTTTTTTTTCTGGAATTTGACTACTTTGTGTTAACATTTTCATGCCGGTACTTATGGCACGCCACTTAACTCTTAAGAAGATGCCGGTAAATGGTACCCCTACCCATACATACCCATCCTACACCCCACCACTAGGCATAATCAAACCCCCTCCCGCCTTACATTAAATATATTATAAATGCGTATTTTTACTGGAGATATTTTACCATGTTCGAATTGGCAAGAAAGTGCATAAATAGAGTTGTTCAATTAATGATTGTACCTGTCTAAAAACTTGTGTTTCGTATTTCTACATTTCAGGTTGGAAATGGCAAATGTCTAATTTTATTTGAATTTTTGAAATATTTTTCCTTAGATTTAGAAATGATTTCTAAATTGAAAAACTTTTTATATTTTTTTTTATTTTTACTGCACGCAAGATCAATGTACAAACCAACTACTTTCGAGTGCTCCATATTGGACAATCTTTCAATATTTTGCACCGGAATCTGCTAGATGGCGACATCTTGGATGGAGCTGCTTTGTTCTGCACCACCAAGTTTGAGGAGATGCCTGGAAGTTCATACGCTTTGCAACTCGTGACTAAAAGTCGTGCCTACGAAAACATACATAAAAAAAAATATAACAAAAGAAATTACCAACAAAAAAAAAGTATTTATAAAAATAAGTCAAAAAAAGGACTACGTAGTAGGCCGATAGGCATTTCGAAAGGCCTTATGAGTGTAACAATCAGGTTCTAGCATATCGTCTAAGAATCCTATTTGAATAATTAGTTCAAATATATATTTATGTATATATACGAAATTTAGTCCAAATGGGACTTTTAAGCGAATCCCACTCACGGAGCGCACTCCAATTAAGTGAACAATTAATGAGATTTTGGGTGTTGTGATTATCATGGCCGAAACTGGTCGTACCTGAATGCGAAGTCTGTGGCCAAAAACACACACACACACACACACACAAAAAAGTTGTAGTGAAAATGTGCAAGTTTTCAGTTTCATACCAAAAGCAGCAGGAGGGGTAGCGAGGCTAGGTGCGGCGAGGGTGGTGCGGTGCGGGGCGGGGCGGTGCGGGGCGGGGCGGGGCAGTGTGCATGCATACATATTAATACCAAATACGCATACGCGCGTTAAATGCCATATTAATTGCGAAAAAAAACGTAGAAATTTGTTCATTCAATGACCTTGACAATGGCTTTGGCTTTGGCTACGACTTTGACTCTGAGCCACAAGTCTTGGAGACTCAGCTCAACAGCGATCGAGCTCAAACATGCACATACAGCTGCGGTCAAAAGAATAGTAGTGCACACATATGTTTTCCAAAATTAAAAAAATAAAAATAAAATACTTAAAATACAGTTTAAAAATTATGAACAAGAATTTTTATATTTAGTTTTATGGAATTAATCGTTAAATTTATTATTATAATAGTAGTGGAATAATAGTGTGAAGCTCTCAGCTCTCCCGGCGGCTAAATAATATTTCAAAGCCTAGATTTTACTACGTTTAGTATTTCGAAAATAATTGTATTTGAAATCAAAAGTGGTCTGCTTTGAAAAAATAAATCATTGCCCCATATTGAAGATTTTGAATGGGTTGAGAGAAAACGCTACTATTATGATGACCGCAACTGTATGCAGTTATTTGCGTGTATGCGTGGCTAGTGAACACACATGCAAACACATATGCAGTGTGGATGTTGTTGAGCAAGTGGAACTGCGCTTGTAACTGTTGTCTTCGTCTCAGTTTCCACCTCCCCCCCACTTAAAGTCAGCTCTATAAGCTTTCGTGCGTTCGTGCTTGTGTGTGTGTAGAAAACGTGACGAGCTTCGAACTTTTTGGAGAAAGGTCGTTGATCATGGCTCTTGTTGTTGCTGATTGTCTGCTTTTATTGTTGTTGTTGCTTTTTTCAAAGTCATCGGCAAAAGCAGCAGCAGCAGCAGTAAATGTGCCGTTTTTGGCTATTTTAATTATTTCTAGTTTTGATCAAGATCCAGCTGTGTGTACGTACACGCTTGCCTCCCTTGACTCCTACCGACAAGGTCATTTCATACACACACACACACACACACACACATATATATATATCTATATACATACAAACATATCTTCAGTTTGAGTGCCTCTTAAATCATTTCATTGGAAATATTTCATTTGCATTTCCAAAGTGCTTTCCAGCGTGACGAGAACTAAATGTCCAATAAACAAGTGGTTTTTATTTCAATTTTATTTAAATTTCATGCTAATTAGTTCGATTTAATGAAAATCATTGAATCGGTATATACTTGTATAGTGAATAAATTCATTAAATTCCCTAATACGCAAAATAAACAACATTTTTCTATGGCACCATTTACGCATTTTATTGAATTTAATTCCATTAAAATAGCGTGGAGAACTTCAGCTTTCATTAATTACTGTTGGTCAGAAATTAGAAATGTTATGTTCAATTAAATTAAATTATTAAATAAACATCTAAACATAGCATCAGAATTTATGCAATTTTTGAAATAATAAATTCAGAAATATTTTTTATAGTTTTTTTTACATTTGTATATTTTGCATATTTCTATTATACTTTTTTCTTATTTACATTTTAAATGTATGACTAAAATTCTTTTTTCCACACCTTTACTCATTAAATTATAAAAATGCGATAAAGCTTATCGACGAAAGCAGAACAAGAAGAAGCGAAGAAGAGAATGGAATGCGATTGCTGACGCTTGCGAATAACAGTTAACACTATGAGAATAATTTTGGCTTGGCTTAAGTATGAACAAAAAACTGAGACGAATAGCTCCCATTACCAGTTGAGCGTCTGCCTTGAACAATATGAATTCCCCGAATGGCAAGCAATCAGCTGCCCGTCTGCATTCGATTTCTTCACAAAATACATATTAATCAAATAACTGCAAATACATAAGCACACTCACACATGCATGCATATGCATATGCATATGTAGAGATGCATTGCGATCGAATAGTATGGAGCAACGTCAGTTTTGCCACTCCTTATGCCAAGCATTTTTATGTTGTTTTCTTTTATGCTGTTCGCAATGAGAGAACATGTCTGCGTAAGACTCTCTCTCTCGTTCTCGCCAGCGCTGTCCGCTTCTTCTTTTTTGTTTTTGGCTGTCCGATGCTCGTGACTGTCATTGTGTGCGTGTGTATTTTATGCTTTAATATGTAGACACACAATACACACACATGCATATTGCGTGCGTTTGCTTTTGAAATGTTGTTAGCTATTTCTGCGTCATTTTGATTTAAAAATGGGCAATTATTTAAACAATGATTAGTCAACCGGCAATAGTAAAAATCATGATTGCCAATGGAATGCCTTCGTTTGCCATGTTTGAGCAGTTGCCGTTAAACACACGCACACACATGCACACACATACACACGACCTATGCACAGACACTCACTCATACATGTACATGTATGCTGGTGCATGCTTGTTGCAACTTTCCCCTCTCTTGAGCCCGGCAACGAGCACTGCGCTCTTTCACTTTTACACACAGCTGTAAGAGCGAAAGAGAGCGGCTTCGGCAAAAACATCTTTTCGATAATTTACGTTAATAATAATAATCATAACAACGAAAGAGTTGTAAATGTTTGACCATTTAGCTATAGCAAATGTTTACAAAAACTGAAAAAATATGCATATATAAAAAAACAAACCCTCTGCGCTACTGAGCCGAGTTGAGTCAGCATCGCGCTGAGCGCAGCAAGTGAATGAGCATTTTGTGTGCTCGCCATTTGTTTGTGTGTGTGTGCATGTGCGAGAGAGAGAGTGTGTGCGTTAGTATATGTGTGATTGAGTGTGGCTCTATCTCTTTTGCGCAAACGCGAGGTTGACGCATCAACTGGCAGCTGTTTTAGGCTGGCGCCGTTATAGCTACAAACCGAGTTTTAAACTCAAAAATTATGCTTACAGTGAATACCCTGCATTCTCTGCTTGCTTATGGCATATTTGCATATAGTTGGATTGTTTTTAGTTTTGCCACGATTTATTTTATTTGATAGCGCAAGATAATTAACACACAGACAAGTTTCTCAGGTCTTAATAGACATGATCCTGAAATTAAGCATAATATTTTATACCTTGAACTCAATCTCTAATATTAAGCACAACATTTATCTGAAATATTTACATTAAATTGAAAATAAAATTCTCCATATACTGTGCTATATTTCTTGACGCCAGTTACTTTGTAATTAGAAAGAGAAGCAAAAAAGAAACATATTCAATTTGATTCCGATTAGAATTGATAATCAGAAATCACTTGATAACATTTCTGAAAACAGTGCAAAGCGTATCTCACAGTGAGTCAACCTTTCCATAAGTCGCACCCGTAATAGGGGATTATGCTGTGGAATACTCTTCGTGAGCAGCATACACACACACACACACTCACATGCACACACATGCACACACAGATACGGCGCAGCCAGTCACAAAAACGGGGTAAAAATTGAATTCATACCATATATGGTAAAACGCTTGGCAGCCTGGAGAAGTGTGTAAGTGGCCGCTGTGATAAGGCGCTAAAATACGGTTTGCCGGCTGGCGGACAGACGGACACTGGCTTTATAAAACGGCAAACGGCGACCAGTTTTCATGTCATTACAGTTTGAGTTCTTGTGCTGTGTGGATACACCTCCCGACACAAAACCGTTAAAAGCAGCCAGCTTAAGTCGTCGTCTAAACGAAAGACACACAAACCGAAAGACTTAATTTATATTTATTTAATTACTTTTAAACAAAACAGACCAAATGTAAGTATTTTTTGTGTTGTTTTTGATTTGCACATCTGCCAGCAAAACAAACAAATCAATCAAGGCCAATCCAACAAAATACATCAAAAATATGAAAAACACTCAAAAATGAAATCTGCAAACGAATCGTGAATAGCGCATATATATTTTTTTTAAATATTTTTTTTATGTATAAAAGTGCTTGTGGAATATAGATAAAAACATGCACATATATATATATATTAAAATATATTTATATATATATATATATATGTGTGGTAATGTCCAAGAGTCGTTTAATGACATTCTTGATATAAAAAAAAACCAAATATCAAAAAATCCAATCAATACCAAAAACTACAAAAAAAGCACGCACTGACACGCTAGTGAATTAACTAAAAAAAAATTTGTTTTTGAAAACTACTGAAAGAAAATCCTGTTGAGAATTTTTGTTATCATCAAATTTGTGGATCGATAAGATATAAAGTCTATTTGATAAACGCCATAAGCTAGAAGAAGGCAAATACACACATGTACATATGTGTTTGTGTATGTATATATATGTGTGCGTGTCGATCTAGCGGTGGGGCGTGCCCAATGCGGATTTCCAAATTAAGACAAGGCAAAAAAAGAAACAAAGAAAGAAAAGAAATAATGGAAGAAGCAGCAACGAAAAGAAAGAACTGGTGACAGTTTTTTTTAGCCACTTTGAAAAACACAAATTCAATTCGCAAACACTTTCTATATTTCCCACGCTTCAATAAACTTTCCTGACGAACTTCAGTGAAAAGTAACTGCCAAATTCATGCATGAACGTGCTTACATACACACACAGCACATATATGCGTTTGCATGTGTGCTAGAAGCCCACGGTGCACGTGACGTAGACGCGTAGTTGGCCAGAAATAGTCAAAGAATCACGTCATTAAAGTTATTCGGTATTTCTTCAATGCAAAAATGCCGGTTTTTTCTTTTTTTTTTAATGAGCCGCGCTTAAATGGAGAAAACCTTCAACATTTGTCAACTGTCGTCAGCGTCGTCGCTCAGCGAATGAGAGAGCGAAAGCGGCGACGATTTTCAGCTCTCTCCATCGTCTCTCTCGACGATTGCGCTTCGAAACATGACCATATATGGTCACAAAAGTTGGCAATCCAAGCGTGCTAGTGGTGCGCTCTCTTTCGCACGCATGCGCCACCATTCGCTGTGTGCGAGCGAGCGAGCAGACGCTGCTCGTATAGATACCAAAACGATGACGACGACGACGACGACGTCGTCGGCTGACAGCAGCGCTTGAAATAGCTGTTAACTGTCATTTGTTAGACTGTTCATTCCTCTTTCGGCAGTCAAACGGTGCGGTTGCATTTCAGTGAGTTTATCGCCTCGTCGCCTCCTACCAACAATCAAGTGTGGTTTCAATTTTATTCAACTTGAATTGCAAAACATACAATTCAGTTTTTCTTAAAACAATTTTCGTCGTTTATTGTTAAATAAAACAAAAAGGTAAAATCACTTAATAAAATTAAATTAAATTATTAGTGTACATACGTAGTTAAATGCGAAAGGCTGCCGGCATCAGACTACATTTTTTTTTCCTTTTCCCATTTTTTTTTCCTCGTGGCGGCCATTTTAAGTGCCCGTGTAGACACACACAGACACTTGAGAGAGTTTGTGTGTGTGTGTGTAGTTCTTCACTTGCCTGCTTTGCACCGGCATTTTATTTTTTTTTTAAATTGCTGATTTTACGTGCAGGGTGTTGGCCCTCGAAGACAGAGAGAGAGAGAGAGAAAACGAGTTAAATTTTAAAACGAAATTTATAACCGACAGATTTACCGATATTTAAATTCGTTGGATTTACTGAATATCGTTCAATTGCAGATATTATTTTGAGAGTTTTTTATAATAATAAATGTAATATACACAATAATATTAATATATATACATATATAATAATATTAATATATTTACATATATAATAATATTAATATATATACATATATAATAAGATTAATATATGTATAATATTCAAGAATGGAATTTCTCGTATGCAATTTTAATTGATTTTTGTTAATTTTTCTCTAATATTTCTTAAATTTGTTTTTATTTTTGATATTGCAGCTTACAAAATGTGTGACGAAGAAGTTGCTGCATTGGTTGTCGACAATGGCTCCGGCATGTGCAAGGCTGGCTTTGCCGGTGATGACGCGCCCCGTGCCGTCTTCCCATCGATTGTGGGCCGTCCGCGTCATCAGGGCGTGATGGTTGGCATGGGCCAAAAGGATTCGTATGTCGGCGATGAGGCACAGAGCAAACGTGGCATCCTCACTCTGAAGTATCCCATTGAGCACGGTATTGTGACCAACTGGGATGATATGGAAAAGATCTGGCATCACACCTTCTACAATGAGTTGCGTGTGGCACCCGAAGAGCACCCCGTTCTGCTCACCGAAGCACCCCTGAACCCTAAGGCCAATCGCGAGAAGATGACACAGATCATGTTCGAGACGTTCAACACACCCGCCATGTATGTGGCCATTCAGGCTGTGCTGTCGCTGTATGCCTCTGGTCGTACCACTGGTATTGTGCTTGATTCTGGCGATGGTGTTTCGCACACGGTGCCCATCTATGAGGGTTATGCCCTGCCCCATGCCATTCTGCGTCTGGATTTGGCCGGTCGCGATCTGACCGATTATCTGATGAAAATTCTGACGGAGCGTGGCTATTCGTTCACCACAACCGCTGAGCGTGAAATTGTCCGTGACATCAAGGAGAAATTGTGCTATGTCGCACTTGATTTCGAGCAGGAGATGGCAACGGCTGCATCGAGCTCCTCGCTGGAGAAATCGTATGAGTTGCCCGATGGCCAGGTCATCACCATTGGCAATGAGCGTTTCCGTTGCCCCGAGGCCCTGTTCCAGCCCTCGTTCCTGGGAATGGAGGCGTGCGGTATTCATGAGACCACATACAATTCGATCATGAAGTGCGATGTTGATATCCGTAAGGATCTGTATGCCAACACAGTGCTGTCCGGTGGCACTACCATGTATCCTGGTATTGCTGACCGCATGCAGAAGGAGATCACCGCCTTGGCCCCATCGACCATGAAGATCAAGATCATTGCACCACCCGAGCGTAAATACTCTGTATGGATTGGTGGTTCCATCCTGGCATCCCTCTCCACCTTCCAGCAGATGTGGATCTCCAAGCAGGAGTACGATGAGTCTGGCCCATCCATTGTTCACCGCAAGTGCTTCTAAGCAGGAGTTGCATTGAATGGGAGTGTCATGGAGTGAAGTGGAGTGGCAACAACAACAACAATCAACAAGTGGAAGCAGAAGAAACAGATGCAAAAGAAGAGAAGAAGAGCGTGCAGATCACACACACATACACACACACAATCATCATAAAAAAAAAAAAACAACACGTCGTCATATGTTGTGTTCTCTAGCATTAATTTAATTTATTTCACATGGAGATATATACATATATATATACATATATGATTTATAAAAGTGCATCATTCTATTTTTTTTTTTTTGTTTTTTTTATATACCTTTTAACATAACATGAAAATAATTTGAGACAAGAAAATCTATCTATATTATATATATACCTATATATTCTCTTTCTGCCATTCCACTTATAAAAATCTATTACACACACACACACATACCAACAACATGAAAACATTCAAAAAAAAAAAAAAAAATGAAAAGCAAGCAAAAGACAACAACACAAAAATATGCAAAACAACAACAGCTTCGAGTTTTGTAAAATTTCAAACGCAACCTTATGTATTATTTTTTAATTATGATGTAATTATAAACAAAGTGAAACAAAAATATGATGGAAAAAAAAAACTTAAGCAACTCTGTTTTCTGTTACCCCTCACTCTCTTTCTCTTTGCTGTTAACTGCCACCGGCCACCCACTTTACTGCGCTCTCTACACCACCCTCTCCCTCTTTTGCTCTCTCTACGACTTTGCTCAACTTTACGCTCATTTATCTCTAACATTTTGCCGGCCGGTAAATGCAATAACACACACACACGCGCGAGTGTTTAGTTAGAAAAAGAGAGAGGGTAAATGAGTAAGAGAGAGCTGAAAGGAACGAACGACAATTGCATCAGCATCAATAATCATCAACTGCGCTCTCTTTTAACACTTAAGTTGAATATTTTTGTATTGCGTATTTAGTATTTCTCTTCTATTTTCTTTTTTGTATTTGTACACACTTCTAATTGCATGCGTATTGAATTGACGATAAGTTTACGCCTGGAAATGTTAATTAAAATGTGAAATGCAAACAAGTATTGAAAGTATTATTTGTATTCCTATTTGCCGAAGAATATCAGAAATAGTGGTGGTTTTGGGAGGTCAGCGACCTTTTTAAGCTTTCGAAGCTCAAACATCCAGATACACACACACAAACAGCTGGCTTGAATTCCCTCTCTGTCGCACTCTTTAACTGCAGCGGCAGAGACAAACACACATACATGTGCCAATGACCTTAAACTTGTAATGTGGACCATTCCATTCCACAAAGGCAAATGAGGCAATCGCTGCGATTAAAGTGCCGTTTATTTTAACGCTATCCACAAAATTGCTTGCTTGGCATCGTTTTCAAAGAGCTTCGACGCGTTTAATAAATGGTTTATAAATTAACATTGTGCCACATTCGCTTAGCTTCCACAACTATTTTCGACACGAAATTTCTTCTTTTCCATTCTATTGCAAACTGTATGCTTATATTTCGTTTGTATATCATAAAATGATAATTTTTTATCGCCATGTGTTGATCAAGTATTTTATCAGAGTGCAGGGAAATTGGAATTTCCTAAGGAATTTCCCATGCGGACCATTCCAATACGACGCAGCGCATTCAAATGCGCTGCTTATTTAAAGTGCGCCAAAAGCAACAAACAGCATAAAATGCAATTCATGCTCTCTGCTCTCTTTTGTTTCTTCTGCGTCGCTTCTAAAATGGTATTTTGCATTGTCCAAGATCAAAGATCGCTCTCTCGCTCTCAGCTTGGACTGTCCTCCTTTATTTCACACACAGCAGCAGCCACTAAATAGGCAAGTATTTTTTTAATCCCGTTACTGTAAATGTCAGTGTCAGGCATAAGAGAGTTCTGTAAATGTATGCGTGCCTAAATATGTATGTGTATATACATACATACAAAAATGTTTGGTCTTTTTTTTATGGGTTTCTCTTAACCCTTGCGTTGTGCTGCGAAATTAAACTAGAAAATGTGTTTTTTAATTAAATATATTAAACAGTTGGCTAAAGAGTATATCCCGAACAGTTAATCCCGACTGGAGCCTTCTTTCTTCTAATCAAATATCGAAACATCCACATCTGAATGTCATTCATAAAATTGCCATTTAAGCCTGCTCCACAGTTTTCCATTATCATAAATGCATTTTTAATTATAGTATTTATATTTTTTACGATTTTTGAAAAATATGTATTTTGTAAGAACTCCACCTCCAAATTAGTTTCTTCGATCATATTTTCAATTAAGTGATTCTTCTGGAAAAATGTCGTAGAATTCTTTTAAATAAGGAATAACTGAGTATGTAAAAAATTGTTGTAGAATGTTGAAAATGACGATTTTAATATCCAAACACCTAGAATTATTGTAGTTTTAATCGTGGCAAGACTATTGCCAAATTCTAAAAAATAAATTATGCAAATTTAAAAAAAAATTGTCTTTATTTTTAAGCTAAATGTGCTAAAATCAGACAGAAAGTAAATAAAGTACAGTTAATGATGCCAGCAAAAAATAAAAAATGAAAAAACATTTTTAATGCAAGAAGAAATAAGAAAAAAAAAACGAAGAATCCACAAGAAAACTAAAAAATAAATAATTCGAAATTAAGAAAACTAAAAAATAAATAATTCAAAATTATTGATAAAAGTCGTCGCTTTCTGCAAATCTCTGGGCTCTGCTGAGTTTTTTTTTCTATATATATTTATTTAATAAAGTAAAGTTAAGGATGCCCGAAAAGAATACCCACTTTTCAGAAAACACAATAATAAAAGTACAAAAAAAAAAAAACACGAAAAATCCACAAGAAAACTAAAAAAATAAATAATTCGAAATGATGGATGAAAGTAGATGCTTTCTGACCCAAAAAGAGGTGGGCTCTGCTCCGGTTTTTGTTTTTCTTCTTCTTTTTTTCTTTTCTGTTTTGTTGGTTCTTTGTTGGAGGTGGTTGAATATTCATTGAAGTGACCCCGGCGCATGGGGGCTAATCGAAACGGATTTCCATATTGTGTTGGCCATTGTACTTCGGACGAACTTCGACTTTGGCAAAGAAATGGTGGAAAAAAAATGACGGTGCTCAAGGTGGATAGATTGCATTTGGTTATCGATCCGAGCGTAACAAACATGTCAGTTTCAATTTCAGCGGCATTCAAGGATCACGAAATCTTTGTGACCGGCGGCACGGGTATGTGTTTCCTTCAATTGTAGTGTTGTGAACATGTTGTGCATATGAAAAATGGAAATCCAAAATAGGTTTCGTTGGCAAGGCACTCATTGAGAAACTGTTGCGTTCGTGTTCAACGCTAAGCAGAATCTATGTGCTGCTGCGTCCCAAAAAGGGTGTCGCCATTGAGGAGCGGCTGGAGAAGTTACTCAATTGCAAGCTGTACGAAAGATTGCGACGCGAACAGCCGCAGACCCTGGCAAAGGTAGTGCCAATTGGCGGCGATGTTACACAACTGGGACTGGGCATCAGTGAGTTGGATCTGAAGCGTTTGTCGAATGTGACCATCGTTTATCATTCGGCTGCCTCGGTGCGGTAGGTGTTTTGGTTTTTTTTTGTTGTTGACCCGTGAAACCAAACGATCTTGTTCCTTTTGCGCCATAGGTTTGATGATCCGTTGCGCGATGCAATTCTGATGAACACCCGTGGCACCCATGAGCTCATCAAGCTCGCCTTGGCCTGGAAGAAACTGAAGGCCTTCGTTCATGTTTCGACAACATATTCGAATCCCACCGAACTGGAGGTGGAGGAGCGCATTTATCCACCGTATGCGGATTGGCGCACCACCATCAAACTGGCCGAGACCTACGATGAGCAAACACTCGATATCTTCAATTTGAAGTGCGTTCGATTGATGGGCATTGATTGATGGATTGATGGAGTAACAATTTAACAAATATTTGTATTTGTAGATACGGCAACTTTCAGCCGAACACGTACACCTTCACCAAGAGCCTGGCCGAGCATGTGGCCAATGATTACAAGGATCAGCTGCCCATATTTATATTCAGACCATCAATCGGTAGGTATTGCTCCATTTTAGTTGGTACTGATTGACTTAAGCTCGGTAGTGCTAGTGATTTTTCTCTCTCTCTCTCTCTCTCGCTCGTTATCACTCCATCAGTGATTCAAACGCTGGAGGAACCGGTGCCTGGTTGGGCGGATAATTTCAATGGACCCACGGGCATGTTGGTTGCCTGTGGCGTTGGCATTTTACGCTCCCAAAACTGTGATCCGTATATCGTGGCCGATTTTGTGCCCGCCGATATAGTTGTGCGTGGCTTAGTTTTATCTGCCTTCAAATATTTGCAAGAGGCGCCCGCCAAGGGTCAACCCATCGGTGTGTTCAACTGTGCCACCGCAAATATATCACCCATTACCATGGGGCAGGTAATTGACATTGGTAAACGGTACATAAGACAAAATCCATTCGAGAAGACCTTGTGGCTGCCAGGTGGCAGCATCACCCTGTGCCCGGTATTGCATTTTATGCGGGTGAGTTTTGCGAGTAGGTGCCTAAATCGAATTACCCTAATTCTTCATCATCCCTGTTATAGTTTATAACGATGCACATTATGATGGCCGTTGTGGTGGACTCCTTGCTGCGCTTGACCAATGAGAAGCCGTTGTAAGTAGTGCCAGAAGCACATCCTTCCCAGTACAATTCTGGGCAATCATTTTTGTAAAGTTGCTTTGAATTGAACAAAGCAAAACAAAACAGTTTTGCACTGCAGAAAACTATAGCTTTTTCCCATTTTTTTTTTGTTAAGCAGCTTTACTTATCAAATTTTGTTTACCTCATCTCTTCCCCCTAAAGCCTTTTGAAGCTGCAACGTCGCATTTTTGCCGCATTTCAAGCCGTGCATATTTTTGCCGTCACCGAATGGCATTTTCAGAATGATAACTTCAAGGCCCTACACGCCTCAGTGCCCGAAAACGAAGTGTAAGATTTATTTAATTCTTATTCGAAACAAAACCGAAAAAAAAAATCTCGCTTTTTTTTTTTGTTGTCTTGCAGATCGATTTTTGGTTTTATGCAGCACTCGAATATCAATTATGTGGAATTCTTTCGGAATGGCATTAGGGGCGCCAAGGAGTTTCTGTTGCACGAGAGTCCCGAGAGCAGCCGTGGGGCAAAGTTGCGCGTGAAGGTCTTCTACGTCTTGGATTATTTATTCCGTGCGATTGTTTATGGATTTCTAATCCGAATCATTTATAAGCTGGCCGTGCGCATTTTATTGGCCTAAGCATGCCCCCGAATACATTGCCACTTTTTTTTTTTTTTATCTATGTGTATGTTTATTTGATGTTATTTTTTTTTTCTTTATTTGTGTGTTTTTTTTTTTTTTTATGTCTGGTCAAATAAAAGTGCATTTAAGTAGCTGGTTTTTCCATTTGTTTATTGTTAACAGTGAGCAGGCGCCATCTAGCGTACGCTGGTAGCAATCGAATTTAACAGGTGGCGCTGCTGTTAAACTTAACATACGGTGCTATCGATAGCAAACGATAGCAAACGATAAGAAACGATAGCACGCATATTTTGGTATAACATAATGCTACAATAACATTTGCTAGCCAAAAAAAAAAACCAACTAAATTTTACCGTGAAAAATGAGAGAAAAACTATGAAAATGAATAGCTGCAAAACCCAAAAAAAAAGCAAAATAAATAAATAAACATATTTAGTGAGTGTGCGTGCGTATTGTAAAGTGGACTGTATATGTGGGCATTTCAAGGCTTTTGCAAACCTTTTTTTCGCCAATCAAAAAAAAAAAAACTACACTGAAAAC
Source organism: Drosophila nr. perissopoda 5 BK-2023a (assembly GCA_035044105.1). Classification (NCBI taxonomy): domain Eukaryota; kingdom Metazoa; phylum Arthropoda; class Insecta; order Diptera; family Drosophilidae; genus Drosophila; species Drosophila nr. perissopoda 5 BK-2023a. The sequence goes on along the minus strand of JAWNMK010000620.1, from coordinate 1,525,500 downwards.
AAAACAAAACAAAGTGCATATAAATAAACAAATCAAAACAGCATTGTTGCCTCTAATTGAATAACACAATTGTACGGATCGAATATAAATATATTATAATATACATATATATAGATATATATACAGCAGCAGCAGCAACAGCGCGTTTGGCGCTAAGAAAAAGGAAAACTGCAAGAAACTTAATTGGATTAGCCTGCCTGCAACAAACGGGGGCGGGGGGGGCCCAATACACAAACTCTCTGCCGTGTGAGCGAGAGAGAGAGAGAGAGAGCGCGCGAGGGAGAGAGCAACAGTGTGTGTGTGTGTGTGTGCGTGTGTGATAGAGAAGGTCTTAAGCGATGGCTACAACACAACAATATTCGCTTCGTTGGAATAACTATTTGCGCCATTTGACCTACTCATTGGATAATCACCGGCTAAACGATGACTTCGTCGATGTTAGCCTCTGTGTGGATGGGCGTAAGATTAAGGCCCACAAAGTGGTGCTATCCTCGTGCTCATCGTATTTCAAGGAGATCTTCAAAGAGAATCCCCATCCGCATCCCGTTATTATATTTAAGTTTATCAAATTCGAAGATCTCAATTCCATTGTGGAGTTCATGTACCAGGTACAGTACTGTACAGTCTAACTTCACTAAGGCGAATCGAACATGTTTATCTATATATATATATATATATATATATATTTTGTTTGGTTCATTCTCGATTGCACCTTATTGAAGTTTGACTGTTGTATGCAACATTTTTGGATTACATTTTTGATTGTATTCTTTGTGTTTTGTGTTAGGGCGAGGTAAATGTGCAACAAGAGGCGCTACAATCGTTTTTGCAGACCGCCGAACTTCTGGCCGTGCAAGGCTTGACCGCCGAGGAGAAGGAGAAGCCACAGTTGCCGGTGGTGCCAATAATTAGCGAACACAAGCTCATCAAAACGATACCCAGCACAATACGCGCCGTCAACGAGCAACAACTGCAGCAGCAGCAGCAGCAGGTGGCAATTGCGAGCATTGTTCAGAATGGAACACAACAACAGCAGCAGCAGCAACAACAACAACAACAGCAGCAGCAACAACAACAACAACAAACCATAGAAATACCAACGGCAACGCTGCTGCAGGCAACAGCAACGCAGATTCAAACGCAAAACGCTGTTGCCATAGCTCAGCTGCAAGTGCAGCAAAACCAACAACAACAACAGCAGCAGCAGCAGCAACAGCAGCAGCAGCAGCAACAACAGCAGCAACATCATCATGTACAAAGCACTCAGATTCAGCATATTCAGGTGCAAGCGGTGCCGGTGCAACAGCAACAACAACAACAAGTGGTGCAGCAGCAGCAACAACAACAGGTGCAGCAGCAACAACAACCACAACAACAACAACAGCAGGCAGCAGCGCAGGCGCAGCACCTGACAATCAGCAATGCAGTAACAATGCCCACAGCAAACCAGGTGAAGAAGCGCAAGATTACCTTCTCCGACGATGATGATAACATTTATACCACCGAAACGGTCGACTATGCCGTCAAGGACGAGCAGACCATTGTCAAAAGTAAGCCAAGGCATATATATATATATATATATCTATATATATTAAGATATACACGTGTTACGATCATGTTTTAATTGAATTCCGATTGAATTGGAATCGAAATTCATTTCGGGTTCCTAGTTCGAATAGTATACAAATTATGATCGAAATTCACTTAATTTGTTAAGAGTTTCTTACGATAACTGTTTACGTATTGATAACGGTACAATATATATATATATACAATAAGTAATAGTGTGGACTATAATGATATCAGTTCAGGAAATTTCGAATTTAGGTTTTAATTCGGATTATGAATTTTTCAATTTCAATTTGTTGCCATTCCGATTTCCTTTTCGATTTCAAAACTATTTCGTATCACAATCAAACTATATTAATATTATTTATAAAACTCTTTAGGAATAGTATTTATATATGAAGTATCATTCGAAGCAATTTCATAATTCCATTTGAAATTCGTTTCCCCCAAATGTACCATAATCCTTGAGAGTTTGCTACTTTTGAATTATTTATACGGTTAGACGTTATTTATAAGGCTTGAACATAATCAGAATTGTAATTTTAGGTTAGTTTGAAGCTTTTTTTTATGAATGAAAATAACTGATTGATCTGTGTTGCAGCTGCTGAGATGACGTTTCTGCGTGGCACTGTCAAAATGGATATACCCGATTATATAGTGAGCGAGGTGGATGATCGACTGTCGGACGGTGCCACGCCGCAAACCACACAGGATGCGACAACGGCGGCCGCACAAAATGTGGCACAATACTCATCCGAATACGAGATCCTAACCGAATCGGAAATGGAGGAGAAATATCAGGCAGAGAACGATAATGCCGAAATTGCCATCGAAATGAGTGAGTAGTAGCCAAATATAATTATATATATATATTTATATAACTAATTGTGATTGCTTGCAAATTGAAGCACGCCTGCTGGGCACGGCGAGTGTGGCAACAACGACAACAACCACCCAGGCGGTGCTCGAGGATGCCAATGTTGCGGTAACCGGTGGCACAACCACCGTCTCAATATCGCCAGTGAAAGCCGATATCAAATCCAGCGGCACCATTGGTAAGTGCTTGAGATCAGTCTATATAGGCATATATGTTCAATCTTAACTCATAAGCAAATTGTGTATTATTTTGGTTGAGAATGGGAATGGGAATGGTAATCGAAGCAGGACCACGACCAGACAAAAGTGGACATCCTCGTCGGCAGCCTTGAGCAGAAAATTGACATACAATATAATATAATATATTTATACGATATATAAGTCTGACTTTGTTGGATAAAAGTAGAAGAATACAAACCTAAACATAATCGAACGAAAGGGGATTCGAAATTTATTTCAAAATTTTCAATTAGATATTGGACAAAAATAGTTTTCACCATCAAATTTAGGCAATCAAATAATTTGACGATATTTCATTGATCCAACTATGTTTAG